>JACGWO010000002.1:50713589-52038365 GCA_034509735.1 Sesamum alatum
AGCAACCTTCTCTACACTGTGCGGAAATCTCACTCCTTCCAGCTGAAAACACGACTTCAAGTCTTCTTGGCTACCAACCTCACCGGAGATATCTGCGATTTTCGTGTTATTGGGATTTACATTTCTCAATCTTTTAAAGTTTACAAAGGCGACACTTTGATGGCCGAGGTAAACTTTAACATCTCTTTCTAACATCCTTCAACATCCTTTTCTGGGACTAGTCATCGCGGTATACTCGATCCACGTGTAAAAAAGGAGCAAGATTTACTTGTAATTTCTTGTTCATACATATAACGGTTATTTAATCCATATATCAAAGTAGTTATTCTACACCCCTTAATCTTAATAATACCAGTCATCATGATATGTCGCTCCTGCATGTATATAATAAATAAATTTTATATTTTAAAATATATTATAAATAAAAATAAAATATATTAATTCGGCAGTTAAGTTAATGTAAAACTTGGAAATTTGAGTAAGTTAATTATCTTATCAATTGAATGAATAACATTTTTTGGATCACAAAAAATTGATGCAGTAGTGTCAAAACCGTTACTTTATGTCTATAGCACCAATTTTTTTTTTTATAATTTACTAATCATCGTAGCACGTCATCCATGCATGCATATAATAAAAGATTTTTCATGTTATTAAAAATAAAAATAAAATATACAAACCACCAAATTAAGGCTCCAAGAAAAAGAAAAAAAAAATGATTTAAAGAATTGTTAACATAACAAAAGAATTGGTGTACTGGTGTTAAATAATGGAGTCACTTATATATATATATATATATATATATATACATATATAAACAGAAGTAACTGCAGTGTCATATTTGTCCTAGGAGTATAATCGTTATATTTAAAATTGGTATAACAATGTCATTAAATACCGTTTGTGAGTGTAGAGGGTTTTTTTTTTTATATTAATATGGATAATAGCATCAAAGTATAGATACACGAAATATAAATTGTTTCTAAGTGGTCTTCTACTACAGAACACGAAAACTCATCCTAAAGATGGCAATAGACTTTGAACTACGTAAATATTTGTATCTTGCATTTTATTTATTTTTTATTTTCTGCATACATTAATTAACCTTATTTTGAATGACCTTTGCATTATTGCAATGGTGTGAAGGTAAAAGAGAGGTTCACATTGGGAGGAAGCTTGGGGAAGGAAAGATTTGAAGCAAGAATTTATCCTGGGGTGGATTATGCATTTATTGTTTCACTACTAGTGATACTAAATGAAATAGATTCCTAGTTCTTGAATGGATAAGTGAATTACTAATTTAAGTTGTACTAATACTGTTGAAAATATTATTTTACGAGCAGTATCTTTAGAATTATGATACTTCAATTTATTTTTCAAGTGATGTGATTGAGGTGTGAATTTGACTCTCCTTAAAAGTTATTAAATTAGAGTTCTGAGGCGTGTAGGAGTCGCAATATCAATGAATTTGGCATAAGAACAGATTAATCCAATAAAACTGCACATGTGTTTTCATAATCTAAAATTGGTTACTATTATTTGTCACGATTTGAATAAGAATTAAAAGCACATATTAGAAAAAGACGTATGAACAAACACATATTAGAAAAAGACGTATGAACAAGCACATATTAGAAAAAGACGTATGATTTATATGGTTCGCCAAAATCAAGCTATGTCAACAAGCGTGGAGAAAAGAAGTTTTGACTATATCATAAAGAGGTACAAAGCTTCTCCATTACTTATAGATAATTGGAATACCAAAACTTAATAAGAGGAATTCACCCGGGATGTATTCGGATTTGAATAAAGGATTTGGAAAAATGATTTCAAATGATTATATTAGAAAAGAATTGAAATTCATTCATTTATCAAAACATAATTTAAAATTGGAATGAAAGAATTTAAAATGTAATAAATTTAGAATTACCCAAACAAATTCAGAAAATTTGTTATTAAGGATTTGAAATCCATGATTTTAAATTTTTCAATCAAAATGCAACTTCATTATTGTCCTTCTATGCCTAAAAAATGATGAAAAATTACACATAGTAAAGAATTTGTTGGTGGGGCAGTGGCGCTTATATTAATTTTGAAGCTTAAATTTGGTCAAAAGTTGTAAATTATAGTGACGTTGTTTGCGATTTGATCGGTATTTCATTGCACGAGGCACTATTCACTTTAAGTTTGTATGAATCTACAATTTTGTTTGAAATGCGTCTTGCTTGGAATAAGAGGTCTTGAGTTTATAAATCGCTCAAAAATCTTGTCAGCAACTAATATGGAATGTTTGCTTATTTGAATATTAGGAATTTTTTTCTTATTGATCTTACATGTTATTTTCCTTTTATCAAACCTAGAAAAAGAAATAAGGTTCAATAAAAGTAATCATTTTATTTAACTATTCTCAAGCTCAATGCAAAAAAGAAAAAAAAAATCTGAAATTGTTTGTTAGGTCATAAAATTTTAATAATTTGATGTGTCAAAATAATTTTTTTAAGATATTATAGTAATTATTTTATTTTATATTTATCAATAATTATAATAATTTGTTTTGTCAAAATGATACATTTCTTTGTGGGTCCGGAAACCTCAGGCCCATTAAACCCAAAACTTTTAAGCCCAAATAAATTGGGCTCAAAATGTGGCCCACTATTGCTATTATCCACAAGTGGACCGCAAGGTTTTCTCTGGTCAAAAAGTCAACAAGAAGTTACTCTGACAATAGCAAAAACGAATGATCTTTTTGATATCGCCACTCCCAGATTGGTTCATCTGCTTTCCTCTTCCCCTTTTCCTTCAAAATCCAGCAACATAGAGACCCTCAGTTTGCGTGAAGAAGAAAAGCAGAAAAACAATGGGCGATCATATAGCGAGAGGCGAAGATTTCGAGAAGAAAGCCGAGAAGAAGCTCAGCGGATGGGGCCTCTTCGGCTCTAAATACGAAGATGCTGCCGATTTATTCGATAAGGCGGCTAATTCCTTCAAGCTCGCCAAATCATGTAACAATTTCAAGTTTTACGATGCATATGTTTTTTCACTCATTGCCAATTGATCGATATGTTTTTGTTTTATTTGATGATTTAATTGTAAGTTCCATCCTGTTTCCTTGAAAAAGGTTAACTGATGGAAAAGGTGAGAGTGATTGATCTATCGTAGTTTCGTGGATATGAATTTGATTTCCTGATGATCATGTGTTTGGATCTGGATTTTAGTAAGAGAATGAAGAGGAAAGGAAAAGGTTTAGATACTAACTTTTGTGTTTACTTTTCTTTAAGTTCCGATAGTAGATACTTTTGTATGTAATTGAACAGTGAACAGACAAAGATGGTTTAAGAGCTTGTATTTAGCAAACATTTACTTCGTGTTATCTTCAAGACCGGCGGAAATATTCTCTTTAGCATTTTCCTTTAAAATCTAAGGTCCAACATAGCTCACTGTTAAGATTTTCCATGCTTCACCGTGTGCTAACCAGGTCCTAACGTGCATGTTTGTCTATGCATTGTCGGTTTTACTTGAGATGACTTTTGTTTGTAACTTTGTAATTTGAAACTTCTGTTTGAAGTATGCAAACTCCATTAATTTGTGTTTTACTTTTGTAAGTAATGCGCATTACCCCTATGAAGTTGAAAGTGATGGATTTCAGTAGTTGATATTTTCTTAATAAACCATCTCGATTCTTGTGTAAAGAGAAAGGAAACTACTGATATGTGCTGTTTTACGAAATATTGTCATTAACCTTGTTGCAGGTGGTCTGAATTACTAATGTTTTAACAATGATTTCAGTCACCTGTAACTTTTAAGGAATGGTTTTTGTAGGGGATCAGGCAGGAGCGGTGTATGTTAAGTTGGCTAACTGTCACTTGAAGGTAAGTTTTCTGTAGGCTTATGCTGCGCTGCAAGGTTAAAATTTTCTTACCCCCCTGCCCCTTTATTGTTCTTAGCAAATTCTGCTTCTCCAAATTTGTGTTTGCAGTTGGATAGCAAACATGAAGCTGCTAATGCATATGCGGACGCTGCTCATTGCTACAAAAAGTCCAACATAAAAGGTATGCTTATTTCTGTTGCTTTTGTGTTTCTAAGTAAAGCAGCAAACACAATTTGGTTTTGCTGCCCTCCAAGACGCCATTTGGTTTTTCAACTTATGAGCCTGCCATATTTCTATGAATATCATTGGGAACAGATTTTTGAGTGAATGTGATTTTGATCAATCTTGTTGCTTTTCATTTTCGAGCTAGGAAGTTATCTAAATTCTACGATTAACTCGCGTTGGATTTTGCAGAGTCAATATCATGCCTAGAGCAATCTGTAAATTTATTTCTGGATATTGGAAGGCTTAATATGTCTGCCAGATATTACAAGGTAACAACTCTAGAAATATGTCCATATCTATTGATGATGTTATAGACATGTATCTTTCTGCTTAGCAATCAAGTCCACTCCTTATTGTTAGCTAGAGACGAGTAGCTAAATTTCTGTGGCTTGTGATTCTGTCAACAATAGCATTGATTATCATATTAATCATTGGGTTGGAGAAAGTGAAATCTGGGGAGCTGAAAACAATATTATTACTTTTTTAATTTAACACGATGACTAGAGATTTCTTTTACTTTGCAGGAAATAGCTGAGTTGTACGAGCAAGAACAGAACTTGGAGCAGGCTATTGTTTACTATGAGAGAGCTGCTGATCTCTTTCAAAGCGAAGAAGTAACGACATCCGCAAATCAATGCAAGCAGAAAGTTGCACAATTTGCTGCTCAATTGGAACAGTTAAGTTTGCGTGCTCAATTGGTCGTGTGATGTATTTTCTGCTTGTTTTCCATCTTTGATCAAAGAATGCATGTGCATCTGCTATCATTTTTTTGGTCAACTCCTATCTCTCTTTGCCGTCAACATTTTGGCACCCATCAATTGACATTTTCTACTACCAAACTCAAATTTCACTTGTTGTAGGGTTTGACCACTGCTCAATCTCCACATCAATTATTCTAACTTTTTGTGAGCCTTGTCCTCACCATTTCAAACACTCATCTGAATAACTAAGAATTAGTTTTCATTTTTGCTAACATCATAATGCTGCATATGCATTTAATTTTGCTCAAATAGAGTATCTTTCTACTCCTTTTGTGCTGTCCATCTATTAAGCTTTATCTCCCTTAAACAAATAGTTTCTGCTTTAGCCTAGTTCGCGCAAAGGTTGCAAATGATAGAACAGGTCAGACCTTTTGAGTCTGAAAGTTTTTGTTAGACAAAATGTGGCTAGGCTGAAAGGATTCATGAGTCCGCATTTTCCTCAGATATCAAAAGGCTATTGAGATTTATGAAGAGATAGCACGACAGTCCCTCAATAATAACTTGTTGAAGTATGGAGTTAAAGGGCACCTTCTTAATGCTGGTATTTGCCAGCTCTGCAAGGGTGATGTTGTTGCAATAACCAATGCATTAGAGAGATACCAGGTACATCTAGTTTCTGTATGGATTTCCAACTCCATTTTTGGTTTGATATATGAGCTAAGATTGCATTTTTGCTGCTTTATTTGTAGGAACTGGATCCTACATTTTCTGGAACACGTGAGTATAAATTGCTAAGGGTATGTCATGGCTCCTAAGCATTAACTTTCATTTCTATTTTTTTCCTTACTTATGTTATCCACATTGGAGAGATTATGCATGTTCTAGTCTTCGCAAATGGATTTTTCTATCTATAAACTTCTCGTATCATTTCATCTTCATCCATCATGTTTTTGCTATTGATCAACAGATTAAAGCATCATTTTATCTTTAATATGGGTTTTGATGATAATGTTGTGGTTCCAAAATACTTCTGGTGACTCTGGAAGTGATAGGTTGATCTGATGATATATCTTACTTGGTATGCATGTTGATACAGGATTTAGCTGCTGCAGTTGATGAGGAAGATATTGCGAAGTTCACTGATGCTGTCAAGGAATTTGATAGCATGACCCAGCTGGTACGCGAATAATGCATTTACTGAGTTTTTGAACTTGATTTTTTGTTTATTTTTCAGTTGTGGGTTTGCATTCTTCAAGACTGTCTTTGTTGTAAATCTGCTACAAATGTGTTCTCCTTGAAGCTTCATGTGAATAGCTTAATGTATTATTTGTTAGACAATAATTTCTCTAACTCCTAGCATGTTCTAAACCTGAATTTAGCTTGGCTTTTAAGTAAGCAGTCAAATTGATCTATTATTGTTCTGTTTTAGGGGTATGGTACATTTATTGAACTTGAAATTGACAGATTTTCTTGTAATTGCTATCTTGGCTTCTTTCCTTAATACTCTTGTCTTCTGAGGGTAAGGCTTGTGAAAGTGAAAATAAAAAGGATCAGGAAGCAAAAGGCCGAACATAAAAATATTATTGTCGTATGCCACGAGAAAGTTGGGTGTTCAGTTTTTATAGGCTCTATGTTATTAGTTGGCTGGGCTTTCCCTCATCCAGTATTTCAAAGATTTCTTGACTGAAACTATGAGTTACCATAGCTCTTTTTACAATACGCTGCTCATAAAGACTTCCATTTTGGCCTATCTCATCATGCAGTTTCATGTTAGTGAAGGTGTAGTGGTCACTGGTAGAAGGTCAAGCGTTAACAGTGTATATCAGTGCTGCTATTGCTGAGTTGATATAGTCAGATGTATAATTGGTTTGGCAATTAGTTCACTTGAAGCTTCTTAGTAACTATTGAAAATATACCATGCCCGCGGTTCAATTCTTTTCTGACATGAATCTAAATGCTTGGTTTAACCATGATTTTGCTTTTACCTTTTATTCATTTCCTTTTCACTTAGCTTTGAAATGGTGCAACACTGGAACCAAGTTGTTATGTCTGAGATGAAGTGGTGCCCTCTTATTGGTCGTGCAAAGCGATACCTGCGCACTTCCTCAATATATTATCTTTGTTGTGTATATTACCCCAGAAGCTGATAGTTCAATTTTACGAGATGCAATTTTAGATGTGAAGTAGTTGAAAATTATCCTGCACTTTTTACTTGGTTCTGAAGTTTTGAACTCTTTGTTACTTGCATATACTTACTTTTGTCATTACTTATAGGATGCTTGGAAGACAACACTATTATTGAGAGTGAAGGAGGCCTTGAAAGCGAAAGAGCTAGAGGAGGATGATCTTACTTGAGCCCACGATTCTTGATTTTGCGGGTGTTCTTAATATAGTTTTGTTCGTGATGATTGTGCCTCGTTATGCCTTTTGTTTCTACGGGTTTCTGTGTGTACTATAACTAGATCTTGTACTTGGAGTGAATATGATGGCTTCCGTAACCATGCTTTTGTAACTAAACTCATTTACCACCCTCTGTGTTTGCCCTGTTATTTGATATGCATTTTGAAGAGAGCAATAATGCCATGATTCGTTGTAAACTCACTCATGCGGTAACATATTGCTACTATGTGAACTCTTTGCAATAACTAGAGCAATTTGGCCTTTACCGAAGCTACCAATGATATTGCGTCTGTTGTCATTGATTCTCTTCTTTCTTTGCGGAAGCAGTCTCACGTGCGGTTCGTATTCTTCTGGTGACTTGGGCATGATGCTTGTATTTGTTGAAAGTATTGCATTTTGATTCTTATATGTATTATAGGTATTAGTATCTTGTGTTTATGGCACATTGTATTCTTTATCTGTATTATAGGTATTCTCTTACTTCAATAACTAAGTTCAAAGATATGACCATTTAATCAACAGCAACCATACATTAGTTTTTTAGTTTATTATACATCCACACAAAATGTCAACATCATTTGGCCACTCATCTATGCTTTATGAAAAAATTATACATATACCTTCAAAAAATATCAATTTTATTGTATAAATTATTCTTGTTCTTTAATTATTACAGGTGATTTTTATAATTATGCAAAAGATAAGAATATTTTGTGTAAATAAATTATAGATCAAGGATGTATATGTAATTATCTTTTTAAAATGTATCTTCCTCGCTGGTCATCTACCCTCTTACAATGAAGACATGGAGAAACTCAAGTAAACACATGCTTGATATAGATATATTACATTGTTAATGCTTAGACGAGCAAGACCGGAATCTCGATGAAATTCCTTAACCTTGAAGCCTCTATTAGTGTCTAAAAGAGCAATACTTGTAGTTGTTGAGGAGTGTATACTAGGGGACAATACTGAATCGGATTTTTTGTTACAAAGTTTATTTTATATTTTACTCCATTCGACGTATATACACCACTTGTATAAATTTTTTCTCAAAATAAAATATATAGTATCATTTTTTCTATACGTAGCGTAGAACAAAATTGCAACAAAAAATTCAATCCAGCACAAAACCCCACCCTCTTTATGACCGAGGATCCTTTGTTTTTGGCTGATGATTCATGTTATTGTTATGGCTTTTTTAGTAAGACACATTTGATTTTGTCCTTTGAGTGAAGGGTTGAGCCATTAACCCACCATAATAGCACAAGTCCTTTCACTTTTTTTAAGGCATACCAAGATTTTTGTGTTAGTATCCATGAACTTGTACAATCCTTCTAAGCTACGACTCATCAGTTTGATTTGTCTTATGATCAGTTTTAAGTAATTTCTAAAATATATATTCTATATAACATACAATGTGCTCGACGTTTAAATATACATTATCATGTGAATACATACATTTCTAGTATATACGGCGTAGCTAGTGACTCAATTGTATCCCATTACGTAATATTTGTACGTTTTTTGAGCTTTGTTTGAGTCTCACAATTTTATCCCCTCTTGTTAAGGAGAGGAGGTCTTGGAGCTTATAAATCGCTGAACTTCCTCGTCTGAAATGCTTATCCACATTATATCGTTTCTATTTTAACCAATTGATTTGAAACATTATGAATCCATCACCACTTAATAATACTATGATGACCCTTTTGGTTCAAAAAATGCCTCTTGCTTACATGTTCACTAACTGCATACTCTAATGTCCTCTCAAGTAAATGAAAGGCTCAAATTTAAGCAGAGTAGTGTTACAAGCACGAAGCTTCCTCGAAAGAACTTAAACCTCTTTCCACTGAAAAAGGGTGTGATTACTGATTATAACAATAGTGGTGTGTTTAGGCAAATTTTAAATTGTGAAAACCCGATATCTCAGATGTCGTCACATTATTATAAGCTATCACTGCAAATTAAAGTCGTCATTCTCATGTCCTCACCTCACTTCACATATTAATATTATAATTATTTATTATTATTAGACTGTGTACATAATAAGGTAGGTAGAGTAGAGACAAGGAGCCCTGAAAATATTCACCAAATCCACCGATTTTTTAACGTTCTTATCTTCTTCTTCTTCTCGTAATTTTTGATTTACTATAATTATTACTGTCGTGGGGTTATGATTTGCATGGCGTAGACACGTGTCTTAAAACACACCACATTACGCTACATGTATCATCCTCACCATCATCTACATTTATTATTTGAGTTGTGATACTGATGATGATGCTGCGGACAAGCAATGTCATTTGCGTGAGTTATTATCGAGTTTCATAATAATCTTGATCGGAGATTTAGATTGTCCACAAAATAGTTCGAATCAGATATTTTGAAATCTAAAAAAGCAGACCTTTCATGAAAATAATAGAGATATTTATAGGACTAGATATATGTACTTATATAAATCCACGTGTCATCATAGTCATCGAATAACTTAAAAAAGGAAGACCTTTCTTTTTGAATTGATTGGGAGAAGGGGGTACATTTTGATTGTTACAATACTGAATTACATATATTCCCATCACTTATAAGATAATTTGCTAGAAAAAGAAAAAAAAATTAAAATTTATAAGCCATTCAAATTTTTAGTTTACAGTTGATGTAAAGTTATACCATATTACTGGCCCCTAAACAAGGGGCCTATGACGAACAACTACCTCGCGCTTTCCCACAAGTGGCGCCAATGCACAAACGAATTTAGTACTTTCTGACACTGATATATTATCTGTTTTGGTCGAAACATCATAATTTTATCTAGTGGCCGTCACAGTGGGCTGGTCCTGATGGCTGCAAGAGTTATAAACGAAATAGGACAAACTCAGTGAAACTGAATATTAAATCATTATACGAAAAATATTTTTAATTTACATATTTTTCCAATTGATTTTTGGAGTGTCCCTATCCATATATCCGCATATTTAATGGGTAAATTATATTGAAGTCTAATTACATAAACAGCTTCTATTTCTTACAGAATTATTAATATATTTTTTAAAATTATAGTTGTAATTACAAGTATACTCTTTATTTAATAATAAAATTTCACACAAATATCTTTTAGTCAAATTATTGTAACATCCCCTTAGGGGTGTATCTATAATTCTATAAAAGTCAGTGATATTTGTATAAAGTCGAGTCTCTTTTAAATTAATGCTTAAGTTAGAAAGATCAATTTTTATCACGTTACATAATAAATACAATTAATAGCTTCTATTTTTTTTGGTAGATTAAATGTAAAAATAGGGGTGACATTCCACAAACCCATCATGGAGGATTGTGACGTGCCATGTGTATCGACAAATGTCTTTATAACTGACTTATCGTCGCCAAGAATCAAGGCCTAATCATGAGAATCACCACATAATTTAAATTGAACGTTTAACCCCCACCAAATGTCTTGACAAGAATTTGACAATGTTATTATGCTGAATTTTCTTATTGGTCCGTTTTTTACCCGACATCTCAACTAAGATGAAGTAAGTATAAACATAAAGAATTAGAGGTCACGTTAAGTTAATATAATATAAATTTCATTTAATTCTTAATTATTTATTTAATATTCTTACATTTAATTATATATACAAAAGTTTCTCGTACTGTAGTAATTGCTACTAATGACGAATGACAAGGATTATGTAATTCTTGCTAATCGTTAATTTTAGTGGAGGGCCTTAGTAATAGAATAATATAATTGAGATAATTGTTGTTAATTAATTGCTAACCCAAAAAGTGAATTGACTAATTAAATAATTTTGAAAACTAATAATTCATCATCACTTAAGCACAAAATTCAACCCATTAAGAAATTCATAAAGGTGATTTGGGTGCTTTTAATCAAACACATATTATAATTATATATATAGTTACTAATATTTTATTAAACGACATTAATCAATTAATTAATCTTAGTGGCTCTAATTAAGAGCTGCTTTAAAACATTGCTTTCATAATCATGACTACTCATGAATTGGTTTAATATCTTATACTAAAACCCATTGCATCCACATTTTCCATGTTTGATTAATATTGTTGAAATCAAACTCAAGGGCTTTCTGCTCGAACATTATGAGTTTGAATCTCATGAACAACATAAAATTTATCAAAAAATATAAATGTACATAGCTGTTGCATTAATAATAGCCAACGTATAATATTTAATTTAGAGGATACTGAATTTCAATAGTAACTCCACCAAACGTCTCGACAAATTGATTGACAAAGAACTGAATCTATATTGTTGATTTGACAACATTCAAATTTTCACTGTTAAACCACAATTTTTTATGTTGTCGTATGCTATTCTTTTTCGAACTTAAACATTTTATTTTTCGTTATCCATAATTAATTCTATTTATTAAAATAAAAAAAATATTATGAAACCATACATCATAATAATGTCAATGAATTTAGTTCTTTACTATCACCATTTTTAAGTGCAAAATAACAAAAATATTCAAAAATTTCACCCGGTTTTTATTCATTTCAATACTTATCAATTCAAAATGTGACATCCAACAGTAAACTTAGGTTAAATTACTACTACATTTTTTGAAGTTTGACATAATTATATGTATCCCCTCATTATTTAAAAAATTATAAATATCCCCTTCAATTTGAAAATATTATGTAATCCCTAAATGGAAATGTAAAAGTACTACTTTACTCTTGCCGAATTTTTTATTCTTAAAAAAAATATTTTAAAAAATATTAAAAAAAATATATGCGGGTGAGTAAAATAAATAATTCATAGAGAATAATAATCCATAAAAATATTCTAGAAAATTTTAACTTATAATTCATAAGAGCATTTTGAACAGTTCATACAGAAGTTGATGAAAACTTAACAAAATTGGATCATTATTAGACGAACGTTAAAATTAGAATGTGTATTTGTAATTTTTTAAAATAACGAAAAAATATATATAATTATATTAAATCTCAACTTTACCCTTAAACTTGTCAATAGATGGATATATCCAATCAACCCCAACTCAATAAATTTGAATTTATGTATTATCCGTCCATTAACAGGTTTATCCATTATCAAATATATGGAGTAGATTAGACTGCTTCATTTGTTTGACGTTGTCCAAATATCCAGTCAATTTTTCAAGACCCTTTTCCAAAACATTTGATTTTGACCCCCTCTATTTTTACTAATATTTAAAATTCCACAAAAAATTGCTGTCAGTCCAACCAACTGCACCTAGTCCAGCTATGGGGTCAAGTCAAATAAAGTAGTCGGCTTGAAAAAAAAAAAAAAAAAAAGAAAAAGGAATTTTCTTCCAACCTCATTAATCCGGGCCATAACTCTACCCCACCAAACAATTCCTAGCCACGTCAGCCCCCCACCCCACCCCCACCCCAGTTCACTAAAATTCCCGAAACACCCTTCTCCATTTCTATATAAAGGGACAGAAGCCCTCTCAGTCTCTCACTATCCCCATTTCTCTACAACTCAACTCTCACTCTCATTCATTTCTTTCTGGAGCTGGCGTTAACTAAGGAAGCACTGGAGGGAGACTTCAACGGAGGGGTGGTGAGCGCCCTATATGACGCCTTGAACCTCCGCGACGCCGACGCTATCCACAAGATTCTCGCCGCCGACCTCGAGTGGTGGTTCCATGGTCCCCCTTCGCACCAGTTTTTGATGCGCCTCCTCACCGGCGAACAGGACTCCACTTTCCGCTTTGTGCCCCACAGCATCTCCGCCTTTGGCCCCACCGTCCTCGCCGAGGGCTTCGACCAGTCCCGCTCCATTGCCTGGGTTCACGCCTGGACCGTCACCGATGGGGTAATTACCCACGTCAGGGAGTACTTCAACACGTCCCTCACTGTCACGCGATTTGGTAACACAGACCAATCGGATTGCAGCGGCATTACCTCCGCCCATTGCCCCTCCGTTTGGGAGAGCAGTCTCCCGGATCGGGTCGGGAAATCCGTCCCCGGCCTCGTCCTTGCTATCTAGATACAACTCGGATTCGGGTCTCGTCACGTAGTCCTTATCTTTTTTGCTTTGTTTGATTGTTCCTATGGGCTGAGGACTGAGATTTGACGGCTTGGATTTGCTTCCAGGGCTTCGATCAGCTGCTTGAGTCTGTAGTTTGAGTATTGTGGAGTGTAGAGGGTGATCGTGTGATGATGATTGCGAGGCCCTCGTGCTTTGATTTGATGGTGTTTGATCGTGTGTGTGTTTCCTTTGCAATAAAAGATCTGTCGCGTTTTATTCTAAAGATTAATCAATGGGCTCTCACTTATTTATTTATTTAAAAATGATTTAATAATAATTAATGACACCAAAAACATGCATGCATAAACAAAAAATGGAAACAATTTGAATAAGATAAGTTGGGCAATGGATGATTCACAACAATAAACAAGCATTCCCGAAGTCGAACTAATATCCACATGTGCCCATATCTTTTATAGAAACAATAATTATATAAAAAGAATATTAATTAATAATTTATTTTATTCATATATTTATTATAGTTAACAAATTATAAAGAATAATGAGTAGCAATTTGATATAAACACCATGTTATTCAAATAATTGAAAAATATACCTACAAAACTCGAAGTTTGCAAACAATATATTATTTTGGAGGACCGGGACCGTCTTCTGTGGATTATATTTGCTGGAGTCAAAAGTCAACTTAGATGCATTGACGAAGCGCTCGGACTATGATGCATTGTCTTTTTTATTTTGGACTCATTTTTGGGTTTTTTTTATTGGAGTCATTCCGCTAAGATGCTGTATTATCTCTTTGAATTTGGATTAATTTTAAGTTTTATACATTATCACTTTGAATTTGAATTAATTTATAAATTTTATACGTTAGAGACAATAATACTACTTAATGATGGCAAATATTATCTTACCATATCACACTCAATCATTTAATAATAGAACCCCATAAAATCTATCAATTAATTATTCAAATTGTCATTTTATGGAAATACCCAATCTGGGGTCGTTCTTTTTAAGTTTAAAAAAGAGAAAAATAAAATAGTTTAAGAATTTACCATATAAAAGAAAATTTTGTGAGTGGGACCTACAACTATTATAAAACGATGGTCATAAAACAATTATTACATCTTATTTTAGGCCTAATTATATATGTATTATTTCAAGAGAAATTACACAAATGTGTCATAAAACAAACATATCCACTTAGTTAGGTGTGGGTAAGGGAGGTTTTTAGGATTAATGTAAAGAGAGAAGACTTAAACAATGGGAAAAATGAAAGTAAATCCTGTGATATTGCAAATGTGCAAATTACCTTCTTATGAAAAAATAAATAGTAATTTATCCTCTTATATTTTTTAAAATGAAGCAATTTACCGCCGAGTGTTTTTTAAAATGAAGCAAATTACCTCCCTAGGCAAGGAGGTAAATTGCTTCATTTTAAAAAATATATAGGGATAAATTGTTATTTTCTTTTCGTAAGGAAATAATTTGCTCATTTACAATTTCACAGGAGTAAATTGCATTAAACCCCTTAAAGAATGGACTTAAGTTACAGTTATTGCAAGAAGTCAGTTGATAGTGATTTGCAACCATGATTTGTTAGTTTTATCGCAAATTTATATGTCCTCATAATCCATTTATTCCATGTCAAAAAGTTTAAGGTTTTATAATTTTAACATAGAATATATTGTTATAGTTTTGAGTTCTATCAAATGTATAAATATTTATAGTGTTGTATATTATACGCATATTATTTGATGTGTGGATTACATAATGGTATATTGGAACGATATAAAATACTCTCGACGTTTGTTTGTGTCCAACAAATAATTCATTTGTTAGTCGAAATACATTGAATTTGCTGACATTATAAAAAAATGAATGAAAATTACTATTTGCGCTCGATTGATTTATTAGTAATTTATTGCAGATCAAACTAAATATTTTCTGACCAAAATACCCATATAAAGGTGAAGAGATTTCTCCTTACATGCATTAGTATATGATGTACAAAGATATTTTAATAATAAAAGATTTGTTTGACCTACGATGAGTTTGTAATAAATAAATGGGATGTAAATATAAATTTTTATTCAACTTTTTTGATAATTTTGACTGACTGTGGGGTTATCAAATATAAACAAAATTCAAAGATACCAGATTTAATCTATCGAATTACAGAGGGTCTACGTGTAATAACACCAAACTTTATGGGAAGATAATGTGGTTATCCCAAATAAAAATAAATACCATTATTCCACAAAAATAAAAATAAAAGTCAGGGAAAATTATTTTTTTGATCCGCTAAGTTTACCCAATATTAGATTTAGTCATGTAATTATGCCCTTTGTTTATTTAGTCCAGTAAATTACAAAATTGATTACATTTAGTCCGATTTAGGGTTTTTAATAAATTTTTCGGTATGTATTGCCGGAATTTGCCACGTGTGCACCGAAATTTCCAACTAGGCGAGGAATTGATGATGTGGTGGTGACGCAACACACACATGAGTGATTATAATTTTTTATTGCTCATGGGATTTGAACTTGGGTCTCTCAAAACAACAAATACTTCTTTTACCACTTGAGCAATAACCAATACATATACTATTTGCTCAATCATCTTGTATAACCTAGATATCAGAAAATATTTTAATATAAAATTGATATTAATATTACTAAAAATTAAAAAAAATAAACCTAAAAATACTGATATTGAATGGTATAGTTTATTTTGTTATTCAAAACAAATATAATTAGTATTGATATTTATCTTAATAGTGGAATATTAACAAGAAATATATATATATATATTAAAAACAAATTGCATATTTATTTTCATATGCTAATTTATATATATTTTACAAATTAGCTTATATATAAAAATGCTTATGTATAATATTTAAAATATTATTACATTAAAATTAATATATAAGCAGTTTTAAGTGTATAAATCATATATATATTTATTAATTTAATAAGAATTTATAAATCTTTCAGAAACATATAATATATTATAATAAATTTTAAAAATAAGAAATAATTATGTAAAATTATATAATTTAACATATGAAAATTAATATATAATTTATATATATTATCAATACTAATTATATTTTTATTGAATAAAAAAATAAACTATATCATTAAATATCGGTATTTTTAGGTTTAATTTTTTCTAAATTTTTTAGTAATACTAATATCAATTTTATATTAAAGTATTCCCATATATATAGGTTATATAAGATGGTTGAGCAAATAATATATATATTGGTTGTTGCTCAAGTGGTAAAAGAAGCATTTGTTGTTTTGAGAGACCCAAGTTCAAATTCCATGAGCAACAAAAAATTTTAATCACAAAATTTATTAAAAACCCTAAATCGAACTAAACGTCATCAATTTTATAATTTATTGAACTAAATAAACAAAGGGCATAGTTACAGGACTAAATCTCATATTAGGTAAATTTAGCGGACCAAAAAAATAATTCTTCCTAAAAATAAAGAAAATAAAATAAAAGAAGAGAAGCAATATTAATAGATTGATGAGTGATGAATCTGTGTGTGGGGTCCAAATTGAAATTGGGCAAAATCCACCTAACCAATTGTGGGGTTGGACAAATGCTGGTTCATATGACCGCCAGCTGTCACCAAACCTGCGGACACGCATCTCATCTCATCAAACCACAATCAATTTCAAAACAAATAAATTAATTTATTAATACTTCCCCTCTTACGTAATTTCTTACTATTATTTCTATATTGAATGTGTGTGCCTTCATCATTGTGCAAATTATTTAAATAATATGAAATAATAAAAAAATTATGAAATTGGTGTTGATTTAAAATGTTTAAAAATTTAAGCATAGTTGGGATTTGACATTCCAACTTTAATAAAAAATTTAAAAAATAAAATGTACCTCAAAGTCTGGGTCTAGACCCCAACTTTGGGTGTGAAAATCTTTGAACTTCTTTGAATTTCAGATTCAAAGAAATTCACATGTGGATGATAAATACATAATAAAAATATATAAAGAAATAGTGGATGATAAATTTTATGATGTATAGACACAGACACAACGATACTGATATGGTGATACGAAAAATTTCAAAAATTAGAATACGATACGGTACCAATACGACGATATATAATATATATATATATATATTTTTTAAATTTCTCATAAAATTAAAATATGAAATATGAAAAATATCAAGATAAAATAAGCAATCTTATATCTAAATTTTTAATCAAAAGACATAACTTCTAAAATATTACATAATCAGTTTATTCAAAAAAATACACTATAAAAAGTTTTAGCTGGGTTTGCTACTTAAAAAAATTGCAAAATGGAGAAAAAGAAAAGAAATGGGGCTCGGCTACTAAATACAATTTGGCAACTTATTTTATAATCAGTTTAATTATAGTCACTCGATCACATAATAAATATAATTATAATATTTTTTTTAATAAAAACAAAAATAGTATGGAGAGTAAAATATGATAGGGGTTATAGTACATGCACCAGAAATGACCTAAATGGCCCTTAAAAGTGGTAAGAATTGCCATAATAGGACCAAGATCCACGCCCTTTATCCTAAGCTGGGTCGCTCGCTCCGACAATCCACTCCAGATGATTGCTTTTGGAGTCGTTGATCATCTGACTATATCCAACTCGAGATGATGACATCTGAACCAGGAAAGTGTATTTGGCCCTATAAATACATACATTGTACTCTATTTATGGCAAGATATTTATTACACCTGACCAGCATTATATATACTAAGCTCGCATATTTCTATCTCAATCTCGAGCAAACTTGAACATCGACGGGTCTTAACTGGTTACCTCCTAGCAAGCTTGACAACATGTTCTTTTCTTATGTCCCAAACTGCATCTTGGATACCCTTGAGAGCGATTTTCAACCTTCTATCCCGGATCACAACATAAAATCGAGTCTCTTGTTTGATGGTATCTTATTTGACACTGTATAATTACTTTTATGGTATGCTCGCCACAAACATGATTCTTGAACTGCTACAGGATTTAAAGATTCAACACTAACTATAATTTCTGACATGTATAAAAAAAATCGCGCAATATAAACATTTTTTAATAACTAAAAGTATTTTTAAGAAAATAGATGAAACACAACACATATTCCTTGTACCAGTGGGAGCATAGTCTCCTTTGTATATTCTATTTTCTTTTCATGTTAATGAATTTAAGCATCTATTACTAATGGATAAGATTGATTTGATCTTAGCCAATTGACTAAGGAAAAGTTCCTAAGACATATATACTTTTAATGTGTTGCCGAATGTCCATGTAATTTAATTAATGCTACTTGTGAGTCATGTTGCGTCATTTATTCTATTTTATTATACATGGTATATGTATAAAATATTTTGTTAATAAAATTGATGACGTGATCTTTGTACATGTGGCGTGTATAAAGAAAATGAAATAGAATGTACGAAATGAATTGCAACAAAAAATTCAATTTGTTGTCGGTCTGGTGGTGGTAAGCGAATTGGATTATAAAGTGAATTCTTATTAATGTGTAATGGTTCGAAACTTTACAGTCACATGTTATTAATATAAAAACAAAGTACAAACTAATTAATGGGCATGAAGAATAGTTTTCGGGGCTATAATTCGAATAATTTAATGCATACAATGTGTTGGATTCCTATGGTTTGTTATGTAATGAAAGTGATATTTCCATTTTCATTGCTGTTGTTGATATGTTCCAGGGATAAAATCTTTTATGTTTAAAGTGTGTTCGTATTAGCAATTTGTCGAAAACATTTCGAATAAAAGATTAAAAATGGATTAATTAACTCTCAATTAAATACAATAGTTATTTTTTGACTATTATAATTATAATATTCATACGTAGCTACAACTAATTAATAATATTGTCGCAGTTAAATTTAATTATATATTATAAGTGTCTTAATTAAATTGATATATACAGTATTACGAGATGTTAGAATACGAGTTTCGCTGCAAAATTATGAAAAAAGTACAAAGTTCCATTAAAAAATGAAATTTCTTACAAGAATAAATAAAAATTTTGATGCATGAAAGAAATTAAATAATTCCGAAGTTGTCATTTATTTTTATTTATATTAAAAAAATAAAAACTTTTTCGTAATTTCAACAAAACGTATGAAAATTTTGATTCATCGCACAAAACAATATATATTAGGGTTAAATTACACCAGCATCCCCAGAGTTTTCACTTAATTACACAAACACTCGTTGCACTTTGCAAAATGTAGATATTTGTACAATAAATTTAATTACATTGACATCAGGATTATTCTTGTTATTTTATTAAAAAAAAATGAGATATTTGTACAATTAAATTTAATTTTGAGAAATATACGTCAGTTTTTATCCTTTGTATTACATGATTATCATATGACGTACATTTCATCTTACGTAAGTAAAAGAGTGGGAATCTCAAGTAGCATATAATAATATTTTTAGAACAATGGAATAAGTCGTTGTTATTGTCAAGTAGAGAGCATCCGCGTTTTATCATCTTTTGGTTTGAGATTCTTCATTTTATTACTTTTTTTAAGTGATAATTACGTATATTATTATATTATATTGATAAACGGAGCAATATATTAATATGAGTACAAATAATAAATAAATTATAATAATTACTTACATAAAGTGAGATAAATACACATATGTACCTCAAACTTCCATTCATTACTCCAATGACTTGATTTTTCAACTTTATCAAGGACTAAATATTCAGTGCTCCTTCCACAATTGATAAGAACGTACAACAACAAATAACATAACATATAAAAAATAAATAGCCTCTTTTCTTCTTATTATTTTTATGAAAATGATGTGTTACATATGCCAAACATGTTTAAAATTCAAAATTTTAATACAAACTATAAGATAATTTATAATTTATTTGAGCTGGATTCATGTTTATTCAATTAATTACAGTCTGTTTGAGCTCGATTAAATTAATTATTAAACTAAATTCAAACACATTTTTTTGAGCTTGATAATAATATTCAAACAAACATAAACAATTATATGTTCGACTCAATTCGAATTATTTACGACTCTAAATAGTAGACATAGAATAATGTGGTGGGGATGCTAAGAATTGGGTTTGGACATGTTGTGATATTAGGTTGTACCTATCATTGTATTTATACATAGTTGTCCAAATCAATATGCAGAAACAACTGGGGATGTCAACACCTTCACCTTCACCTTCACCAGTTGAATACATTACAAATATTGCTGTTTTCATTATCATGTCTTACCTAATTAAAAAAAAAAGATATGAAAACAAGCACATCCATACACACATTTCCATAATAATGGATATGGCGGCTGTATAATAATACAATTACAATAATTTGTTTTAGAGGGTCCTACAATACTTGCGAACGATTAGACTGAAATATCACGTTATGTATAGATATCAATCACTATGAGAAAAATAAATTATTGACAATGTATCAAGTAGCAATATAAAAATTGTCACTAAATTTATATATTTAGTAACAACTTTTTTATTATTACAATAGCTTCTTTTTACAAATACATGAACACTCTCTGACTTTTGCAAACTTACAAATATATTTCTTGATATTATAATTATAATTACAACTGCACCCCATCTTTAGATGCAAAGCTTACACAAACACTCCCTAAAAAATATTACACTAGTACCCTTCAATGAGTGTAGCTATAATTTTTTAAAAATAGAGAGTGTTTGTATATATTAACTGACCTCAGAGATGTCACTGTAGTTTACCCATAAAAAAATACTGCATCTCTGATCATCACGGCAAGTCAAGATAGACATAAACCGTACTCCTCATATTGGGCCTTAATTATTTAGAAAGGCATATCGTTTTCAAAAGCAATAATGAATTATCCACCAAGCACAGTCCTCACATCAACAAAATGAGATGACTGTACAAACTTCTTAAGGAAAGTAACTCGTCTTTACCAACCGAGCCAATATACATGAGCAGATTAATCATTTGAACTACTTTTGATCCAGATGGGGCATTGAGTTGCGCCTATTGGATCCTTAACCCCATTGGGCCTTATTCACTTAAATAATTCCAACTCTTCGGCCCACTCCCTTTTAGCAACTCATTTCCATGGGACAATCAATCTAATCTTGTCTAAACATCACACAGTCCACCAATTCGCCCGGGTCATCACTTCCTCCAAATGCCCGACCCATTTAATCAATACTTATATAAACTATATAAATATATATATATATATATATTTGTCGGGGCGGGTTCTCATGGATCCAAGATCCGTCTTGACTCCGGGTGGGTCCTAATTTTTAAGACATAATACCTGCCCGGAGCTCCATTTTATAAACCAGAACATGCTCCATTCAGGATGAATCCGGGTCCACGTTCATAGAAATCAAACTCAAACTACTATACAAATTGAAGGTACGCCTCATACTCACTTTTCCAAATTAGGGGGAGTAAAATGGTCTTTGCCCAATAATAAAAAAGACACAAGACATTGATATAAATCTAGGAATCTGTATGTAAGAAGGAGAGCAAAACAGATTTCTTTTCTTGAACATCTGAAATTCATGCATCCCATTTCACCCTTTTGCGCACTCCTATCACTTACATTTTAGGTACTACTCAAACAAGGGAAAATTAAGGATATCTAGTCCGTCCATCTGCCCTTAACAACCTTTTTCTGAAAGCCACCAAAACTCAAGGGAAACCTCCCATTCCTCTGCTCAAGTTTGGAAGTCCCTCAGAGTATGTGTGTGTACTGTGTGTCTTAAGAGAGAGAAAATGAAGTCTCAAGCACTTCTTCCTCTTTCCCACAAAACACCTGAGAAAAGTTAAAAGAATCATCAAAAGAAAGAAAGAAAAAAACAGCAGACATGACTACAAACGTGGATGCAGTGTCCGCAGGGAACAAGCACATTGTGTGTCAAAACACAGACAACATTGCCACCCTCGGAATCTTGAAAAGGAATCCCTTGAACTATTCTCTTCCTCTCATTCTGCTCCAGTTTTCTTTAATCTCCGTGACATCTCAGATGATTGAGTTCTGCCTCCAGCCTCTCGGACAATCATCCATTGTTGCGCAAATTCTTGTAAGCGTTTCTCATCTTGGACGACATTCTCGTACGTAAGAATCCATGAAAGCTGATGTGTTAATGTGACATGCAGGGTGGTGTAATGTACGGTCCTTCTGCATTAGGAAACGATGCCTTGATCGGGATGGCTTTATTTCCTACAAGAAGCGTGTTGACACTCGAAACAGCTGCACTTTTCGGTATCAGCTTCTTCTTCTTTGCTATTGGTGTGAAGTCGGATAGTAGGATGATGATCCGGCCAGGGAGACGGGCTGCAGCAATTGGCATATCGGCCATGATCTTCACGATGGTGCTGACCATATCGTTTGCTTTCCTCTTGAAAAAGTATGTCCATATGGACGACTCGCTTTCATCTTCACTGCTCTTTCTAGCAGCATCTCAGGGTCTAACTGCATTCCCAAACATAGCATGCCTCCTAGCAGAGCTTAACTTGTCGAGCAGCGATTTGGGCCGGATAGCAACCGCTTCATCTATGCTATGTGACATCTTCGGGATGGGGGTTGTTGCTATAATACTTGGAATAGTTCAATCTGGCAGTGATCCGGTGAAATCCGCCTTATCTCTCATTTCTATGTTTCTGTTTGTGATTGGTATGGTGTACGTTGCTGGGCCGATAATACGTATGGTTTTGAGGTCAATACCGACCGGAAAACCTTTACCTGATCGGTATGTGTTCTTCTGTTTTGCTGGTACTCTTGTGTCTGCCTTTTTATCAGAGGTGATCGGGCAGCATTTTGTGCTTGGACCGTTAGTCTTTGGCTTGCTGGTGCCGGATGGGCAGCCGTTAGGTGCACCCATCATCTCGAAAATAGATTACCCGGTCGGGAAGTTTCTGTACCCGACGTTTCTGACCACCAGTGGGCTCAAAACCAACATTTTCAAGATTGATCTCTGGTCTCTGTTGATTATGATACTGCTGATAGTCTTTTCCTGCATATCCAAGATTGCTGCTGTGGCGTTCTCGTCTCGTTTTTTCGACGTAAGATTCAAAGACTCAGTTGTGATTGGGCTTATGCTGAATGCAAGAGGGCTTTGCGAACTGATTGTGTACAATCTGCTTAGGGACACTGGGGTATGAATGATATGATTAAGCACTTAGACACTTGTTTTTGTAATGAATTTTTCATGGTAACTGCTAATAATTCTCTAACTCAGACTCCAAAATCTGATTTGAAGACAGGTCCTAACAGAGAAGGAGTTTGCTCTGAGTGTTATATCAGTTATAGGGGTCACTGCAGTGATAACTCCTCTGATTAGACTACTCTACGATCCTTCAAAACAATACCTTCCGAGTAAGAGGAGGACTATTCAACACATGAGAAGTGATGCTGAGCTCCGAATATTAGTCTGCATCAAAAACCAAGAGAACGTACCTTCAATCGTGAACCTACTGGAAGCTTCTGATGCAACGGAAGAAAGCCCTATTGCTGTCCTGGCACTCATACTAGTCGAGCTAGTCGGTCGAACCACCCCCATGCTCGTTGCTCACCAATCAACACAAACCCTTCAACCGACAAACTCTCATTCGGGCCACATTCTCGGTGCTCTTCACCAATATGAGCTCTGCCATGAAAACTGTGTCACGGTCCAGTCATTCAGTGTCTTCTCACACCTGCACACGACACAGGACGACATTTGCCGGGTGGCTTCAAACCAGAAGGCTACCATAATCATTCTACCATTTCACAAGCTCTGGGAAATAGATGGGTCCATTGGGTCACAGGATAAGGCCGTGCAGAATATGAACATCAAAGTCATGGATAAGGCACCATGCTCGGTTGGGATTCTTGTCGACCGAGGAATCCTGACTGGATCATTGTCGATCCTGAATAGTCAATCCATCTACCAGGTTGCTGTGATATACATCGGTGGACCAGATGATGCAGAATCACTATTTTATGCAGCTCGTATGGCGAGACGTAACAATGTCTCCATAACCATCCTCCGGTTCTTGCTCTTCGGGTGTGACACAGCTAGAGAAAGGAAACACGACAACAACCTGATAGATGAAGTGCGCCAAGATAACATGTTGAACCAGAACAATCTCAAATACCAAGAACGAGTTGTGAAAGACGGGGTTGGCCTAGCAGCATCACTGAGAAGCCTTGACAGTACCTTTAATTTGCTGATTGTTGGAAGGCACCACAATGCATCTCAGATACTGATGGGGCTTGGGGCTTGGAGTGAGTGCCCGGAACTTGGGGTGGTGGGCGACATTTTAGCATCACCGGATTTTGCAAGCACTGCCTCCGTGTTGGTGGTGCAACAGCAAAAACTACATGGAGAAAAGCTTGGGAATAGAAGAATGATGAGACCGATGGTTGTTAACCATGAATTAATGCATGATCCAACAGTTCCTGCAGTTGCTGCAACTTCGACTAGTAATATGAGTCCTAGGTTGGAAATTTCTATAGATCGAGAATAGGGTTTAGTCATTAGGATTCAGAATAGGAGTTTTATGGGCTTGTACTAAGGAGGAGTGATTAGGAATCAAAGGTTAGGTTCTCTTTTGTAAACCAATTAACCAGGTTAGAAAAGATTGAACTAGAACCAGATATAAACAAGCAGAAAATTGGCAAGAACCTCGATTCTTCTGCAGTTAGATACACTTTCACGACACGGTAGATGAGTAATCCTTCTGCAGTTTGCATCTTCAATATGATCATAACGTCCCTACTAAAATTCAGAAAGGTCAGAACATTGAAATAAAGAGAGTGAACTGCTGTATAAATGAAGCTGATGTGAGGCACTTAGATAGAAAGATAACAGAGGTTAAAAATCTCTATATTGGAATGTATGCACTTTGTAACTGTACTTAAAGACAATGCTTCTGTGGTGTGGTTTGCCATTTTTCAATCAATTTGACCTTCTGTACTGTGTAAGCTTAGCAAAATTTGAGAGAACAAAATTTGCAGAAAAAACCAATGCCAACTTTTTCTGACATTATTCCCATAGCTACGGAGTATCATCTATTGCTTGTTGCTTTCGTCGATGCTGGTATCTTCAAGCATGTTGCATTCTAATGCAGCAGAATTTGAAGGATCTGGAGTCTGAAAGGATATTTCTTCACTCTTACGAGCCTGTAGCCCTGTATACCGTGCCAGATCAATCCATTGCTGCAGCAATTAAGAAAGATAGTCATCAGTTGACATCTTAACAGGGCCATAGACATGGAAGATTTGGAGTCCATATCAAAACAAGCACTTTCTAATTTATCAATACTGGAAAGAACTAAAATCTAAGGGCGTGTCTAGATGTTACATTGTCGAGAAGACTGGTATTACTGACCTGGGTTCCCCAGTAAGAGTTTACTGTTCGAGCCACAAAAGAGATCATATTTACAAGTAGTGTTTGGTCAGAAAACTGCTCTGAAATCCGATGCTCCACTAGTCCTGCAATAACCTGTTTGAAAAAGGTAACATTTAACCTATCAGAATGACTCTGCTTTACGAACTACCAAGAGATCCATACAAATAATCTTTCACAAATAACAATCACGATGTGAAGACTTGATTCTTACAAACGATAGGTTATAGCTTAGACCAAATCATTGCACCAGGAAAAGATGAAGAAATATGGGAATAAAATATAGATGGAACCTACAGGAGCATAGTGCAATAGCCTTATAAGAGTACCACATCATAACAATGGAAGTGCAAAAAACAAAGTATACCACAATTCACAATTACAGGAAACACAAAATATCCACTTGCTCTTTCCAAATATGATAGAAAATGTTAAGCAGAGCCCAGAAAGTTAACTTTTAGTGGAACAAGCTTACAGACCTGATACCGCAGATTTGCCGACGTTCCAAGAAAGGTGCTATACACAAGTGCTGTTTTTAGTATAGGCGATCGCTTATTCTGCTGCTCTATGGAAAGGCTTGGATTAAGAAGCTTCCGTATCATATACAGTATATTGGAGGAAGCTACAGCGCCAATGCTAGAAATGAATCCAACACCAGCCAGTTTAAAACCACCAACAAGTACTGATGCAATTCTGTGATTCAAGTTCCAGTCCTTGCCTACAAGATTTTTCTGAAATGCATTGTCCGGGATGGACCCCAAAAGACCTTTTACTGCTTCTATGCTGTCAGGCGAATTAATGTCATCAGCAACGGGGAGGAATGACAATGTGGGGGCCGGAAGCCACACAGTAAAAAAATCAACAACTATTCCCCTCAATGTATCTGTAACAACATAATCAAGCTCTTCGAAGAAATTTTCTTTGCGCCTCTCGTACTGAGCTATGAGAGTAGTAGTAATTGATATAGTTTCTTCTATAGCTAGTCTATGTAGAAATTTAGGATCTGCCAACAATCTTTCTCTGAAACCCTGTTCATTAAGAAGACAAGACAACCTCAAAACTTTTCCTGGCAACACTTATCCTTCACAAATGCAAGCAGGATCAACTAAAATCAGCTACCTGGAAACGGTGAGTCAATTCTGAGATAACAGGATATTGCTCCAGATCAAAGAAATTCTGTAGCACTTCAGGTGATACCAGACCAAGATCTAGTCCTTCCTGAAGGTCCTGATAAGCACATCATAAACTTGTGAGCAATATCAACTAAGGTAGGATGAATATCTTAACACAACTGGCAAATCTTGCAAAATGGGGAAAAAAAAAAATGACTCTTAGAGCCAGCTTTGGTAGATCAATAATGTCAGATACCACTTAATTAGTGCAAGGGATAAACATATGAGATTAAACAAAAAGATACTTAAAGTACGCAAGGCATAAATCTTTGACAGTAGCGACCAGCTTTTAACTTGTTGGGCACACTGCACTTTCTCTTTCAAGTTGTCTTCAGCTTTTAATATTAATTTTTTTGGAGACAGAAGAGAACCTAATATTACAGTCGGTAGCAGTTGCTGCACTTAAAATGAAATTTTAAAAAACAAAACTTACCTCAATATACTATACTTAATATCAGCTATTTTAAGAAGCATGCCAAAATGGTTTTCAAATATATGAAAGAACTAGGAGTTTGCAATATCAGCGATATTAGAAACAAACCTGGGGCAAGGCTTCTCTCTTTCTGCCTGCTGCATTCATTACTCGAGCAATTTCAGCACGGTCAAAGCAATTTCTACTGCAAGGCCTGGCTGCAGAATACCACAAGAAATCTGCAATAGGGACATCACCCTCCCTCCTAATGTATTGTCGTTCAGGGTCTAGTAATATTACCACTTGATTTTTCTTTTGCATTTTCCTTGAAATTCTTGCCGGTAGTCCAGTTCCTCTTGACCCATATGTGACATGGCTAGCACCTGTCACTACTACTAGCGTGCCAGTAGACCCACAATCTGCCACAGCTTGTAAGATGATCTGGGACATTGTATAATCCTCAACAACTCTTGATTGTATGGAAAGGTATGAGAATGGCCCATAAGGAGCAGATGGACTGGGAAAATTTATGTCAATAGATGATCTTCTAGAGATAGAAGGGAATCCTGAGATGAAGCCTGAACCAGCTGGAGGAGCATATTTCTTACGATCAGCTTTAGAAAGTCCAAGAACGCCTTCAGCTTGAACTGTTCGTAGGATCTATCAAAGCAATAGTGAGAAGAATATCACGACCTCTGTGGTGTCTTTCTATGTAATTCTGAAGCTTAAATAAGTGATCAAGTTAGAGAGAATCAAGAGCATAGTCAAAAATGAAAACCTTCTTACCCACTACCATCTAAATAGAAGCGATAAGGGGTTTTATAGATGAAGAATAAGTCATATATCATACCCATATAAATCTCCAACAAAACTTGGAAGCTAGTCTTTTTCTGACGATGTAGAGTTTCGTTGATCTAGTTGATGTTTTAACTTGGACTATGAAAACTATTGTGTTAAAGTGCATTCGTAGATATGAAAGCTTGGAGTCTGTACAAGCTGAAAGTCATTTTTGTGGAACATTCTTTAATGACAATTTTTTCAGTGCAAGAATGTATACATGACGATATGCATATTTTGATTGAGATTTTTTTGATCTTCATCAAATACGATTAAGACTCAAGGGCATTATGCTTGCTGCTGGAGCTTAATCTAATACTACAGAAGAAACCCCCATAAGTATACAGATAGAGTCAGTACCTCAAGTGGCACACCACATGCAACCAGTCGTACCCCATTATCTTGGCAGTAAATCAACAGAGGCTCATACTCTTGCCAACGCTGAGGCGGCCAATGTGCCACGAAAGACTTTAGGGCCTCTCCATCAATCCTGCCAATTTTTTTTATATTATCAAGAAGATACGTCCAACAATCGTACATCAGAGAACCTAGAGGAGAGTTTAAGGCTTCGACACCAACATAGAGGGGACAGCGAATGTGTTGGGAGAAGGACAGTATGAAGGGAACATATTGTATTTCCAGGGTTCAACACAAGTAGAAAGTTTCAGAGGACTGAACGACAGAACATTAATCAAAATGATTTGCAAACCGAAAACAGAGTCATAAACCACAATTTAATTTGACATGCATGCTATTAAACTAATATCTGCTAATAAACACTAATGGATATTAACATGCAATGCTTCCAATCAACAGTATAATTCTGCACTAACCACTCCAGACACTAACATTTATGATGAACTGAAATTATTCTTAAACAAAACTCTCCTACTTTTGAGTAAGAAATCAAACCTTTTATCCATAAAAAGATTAAGCTGCTCCTGTAAATCACAGGGAAAAGCTTCCAAAGCCAAAGCTATCGGCCGCTCAGCTTCCACGCATCTCTTCCTCAAATTCTTGACAATCTCAAGCTCCAAGTCTTTATCATCTCGAATTGGAACCTGCTCCGCCTCCCCTAAGTACACAATCCTCGCATTCATCAGCTTCTCCCAAACCTTCCTCTTGTCCTTCCCCAGCGCCAACGGCTCCCCTATCACAGTTGCGTCATAAATCCTCGAACTTATCACCTCCTCTTTTGGCGGAGAAGGTGTAGTCTCCCCAGCCAACGGCGGCTTCTCTTCGGCCTTGGCCACCGCCGAGCGAAGTGCATAAGCTCCTACGGCGAGGAAGGGGGTAATGAGCACATCTCGCCGTTTGGCGGGACGTGCTTCGCCGGAATAGTCGGGGCCACGGCGGCAGTGCACCGGAATGCTGACATGGCGGCGGTGGCATTTCTTATTGGGTATTAAATAAAAGCCCGGTGGTTTAATGTTGAAGGCGTGGGACTCCATTTAGTTTGCCGCCCGACCGTTAATTTTCCAGTGAAGCGGGTGCTACTGCTCCATCGTGTTGGTACAGTGGGAGGGGACCAATAGGAAAATTGGAGCTATTTTCAGCCTCGGAATTTTTATTTAATTTTATATATACATTGTGATTTTATAACATGGAAGATATCTGGATCAATTTAGTGGTAGATTTAAGCCGTCTGATTTTGTGGCGGGAAAGGTACAACGTCACCATGTGCTTTGGCGTTTTGCACCATGTTGTACCTTTCATTTTCTATTTTCTGTTTTTTTTAGTTTATGAAATAATTCTAATCAACAATAATAAATTTTATTGGAACAAGATATTCAGTTGGTGTGTTTTTATATACTCTGCTTTTTGAGTCAAATGATGATGTTTTCATTTTAGTTGGATTTTGTTTTATTGGAGCAATTTCTATTTATCGAAATTTTGACACAATCTCAATGAGAGAATAAATATTTTTTTATATATCTTTTGTCATAGACAGAATCTCATTAATAGCATAAAAGAATATTACTTACTGCAACCTCACTTCAGTTCCTAACTAGCCACAACATTTATAACTCTGTCACTGTAAAACAATATAACTCGAGCCTGCAACTTATATTAGATTGCTTGCACAAAATCATAGCTCTGAGTCTGAGTTCATTAAATCAATTTGCGGGACAAAGGCTCACTTGAAATTTCAACATACAAATACTATGCGCTTACAGAATGGGCTTCTCACTCCATTAATGCTGGAGGGTAGCAATAAAACTGGCTCTAAATTGTCGATCATGCATATCACAATCACAATATCCACCATTAACACACTCACAAGTTAGCCAACTAAAGCCAATGAATACAGCCTCATGACCACCTCATTCATCTGATCCTCTTTTCCCTTTCGCCTAAAAGTCCAAAAGACTACAACCAAAGAGGAAAATTACTGAATCACATAGTTCTCTGCATGCTATACTTAGGGAGTAACTAACCAGTGCCCCGGTCCAGGTGAAAACCCTTCATGCCCAGGCCATCAACCATCCATCATAGACACACTTGTCCATCAACTTAGAGGTTTACATTAGACAAATGGCATGCCTACTTTGAAATATAATGCATGAACCCTAATCTACAAAAAAAATTTAGGTCTTTAAATGGGTCATGTAGATTTACACAACCATGACTACCAATCATAACTAGTGGGATTCTTCCAACTACAAATACAATATCCTACTACATCAATTGCCCACAAATACAATCATGCCAGCTACTTCTTGCAATTTCATGATAGTGTAGAAAAGGTCAGACTCATTCTGAAATCAGATTTGAAAATCTTTCTATGTGAAACTTCCACATAAAGTTCATATGCATGATTTACTTGCACATCCTCTATGTTATTCTTCCAACTAAATGTAGCTCAAGAATCTTGTCTTTCAGCACTAAATCTATTTACCAAACTCAATTTCCCCAGTAAAAAGAAAATTAATACACTACACAGATGATGCAAGGAGACAAAATGCACGGCAACACCCATTCTTAAACACGAAATAAAAGATAACACAGCAAATTGTCTGCTGGGTAGCTTGATGAACTAGACCCACCAGATACTTGAAAATGGTAAAACATTGGAGAATTATTCAGTAACAGAATTACATTCTGGATCCTGAACCCAATGTACGACACAATACGCCAAATTAAACATGGCCAAAATCCGTAACAAGTTACCTATTTCCATCTAAGCAAAAACTATTACAATTCAATCGAAAAAACTCAATTAAATTCAACAACCCTTAACTGCCGCCATACCTTCTGGGGTTGATATCCACAAAAAACTATCAGATGAGACCAGATCCAACTCACACGCGCGTGGCAACAACAGGGGCAGCCGCAGCCGCGGCGGAGGAGGCGGCGCCACCTAGGAACGATAGAAGCCCAGAATTAGCCGGCTCCTGATCATCCAAAAACAAATCCTCGGGCATCCGGAAGGCCCCATGCGCGCAGACCACAGCCAGGCCGACAAGCAAAGCGGAAATGAGCACCGATCCGACACTGGTGAGGAACACCACAACTATAGTAGACACCACCAAAATCCCCAAAGTCTCCCGATCCGAAAACGTGCGACCCGCAATCACAACCGGCTGATCCGAAGGACGGAACAAGTAGAGAAATACCCAGGCGGCGAGGAGGGACAACAAGACGAGGAGAGAGAAGGGGTGGGAGAGGAGAGAGAGAGCGAGAGATAGGGCGAGGAGGGAGACGTAGTTGACGCGGAAGTAAGAAAAGTTCTTGCGAACGCGAGAGGCGGCTTCGGAGAGTGAGTCGGGGCGGGAGAAGGAGGAGCGGTCGACGAGCTCCAACCAGGGGCGGCGCTGGGAGAGGCCGTTGCGGATGGTGGCATTGAGGCGGGACAAGAAGGCGCGGAAGGCGGGGGTGGCGATCGGCGGCTGGGATTCAGATTGGGGGTTGGAGATCGGGAGCGTGGGGGCAGAGGCCATTGCTGGTTTAGAGAGAGAAAGTGCGGGATGGTCGGTCGGTGGCCTCTGGGTGTGGGGTTGAGCAGGATTCTCACACTCACGCCGTGTGAGATTTATTTTTCTGCTACTCACAACTCACTTCACATCCGATATAACAACGTTACAATTTTCAAAAATTATTTAAGACATAATATTTATATAATTGTATTATTTAATTCTTATAGACAAATATATATATATATATAAATATTTAAAAATAGATAAAATAATAAGTTAATATCAACATTTGATTTACAAATAAGGAGTTTATGTCTTTCTTGCTTTCCCTTAATCATAATCTCTTCCAACAAGGTTACATATTTTTTGAAATAAAATTTGATTTTTTTTCTTGTGAAATTATTTTATTTAAAATAATATCTCATCCGTCCTAAAATAAAATACTTATTTTGAACAAGTGTAGAGTTTTAAATAAAAAGGTAAGAAAATAAAATTTTATTTTCTACATTTGAAATAAAAAATTTGTTCTATAAAATTAAATTGTTATTCTGGTATACCTCAAAAAGGGAGAAATATCAAATTCATAACTCCATGGTTTAAAAATAGAGATGTATGTGTATTGTGTAGTTGGTTCATTTTATGGAAAAATTGTGTAATAAAAAAGGGAGAAATAATTATTACTTTGGAGGTCCGAGACAGTCCAACAATTTGAGCTTAAAACTCCCAATGAGAGGTCTTATGTTCAAACTTGAATGTGTACACGAGTGTGTTGGATGTGTGTCTGTGCGCTTACTAAGAAAAAATTATGTAGTAAGAATAGAAATGGTTTTTATATTAAAATAGGCTAAATTCTCTTGTTGCCAGTGGCACAACCACAAATTGGGCGGGGTCTCGCAATCTGGCCCCTTCATTTGAACATAAACTTGATCTAATAAAATCTTATCCATCGATTAAGAAGCCATATCAACAAAGAAAAGGAGAAGTAGAAAATTTGAGTAAGTCGCTAATGAGAAACCCGATTCTCCTGCTGATGATGAAGTCTTAATAAGAGCAAGTGATTCTACTTGATACCATGGAAGGATGGCAAGACGGCAATGAGGGGATCTCCATAACCCACAGGTTCTGAAAAGTTCAAATTACAAACTCAGAATAAGCAACTCACCATAAACAACATAACGCCAGCAGTCGTATGCATACTCAATGATCTTCTTCGCAAATCCAGAATAATTTTAAGTTTCCATTGTCGTAATTTACATTAACAAAACATTCATGTTAAAGTTAGGGGCAGGCCTAGAACGATAAAGCATTAGAGTCGAGCTGTTTCCTATTAATTTCCAGAGGAACTATGGCAAGTTGGAGTTCTTCTATTCTTCTTGTTTCATACTGAAAAGAAGTAGTTTATCCCATTGTTCATGAACAAAAAGTAGACAAGTCCCAGGAAACTTCACAATCCAATGCAAATTGAAAGATAAATGTCCAAGGCATCATACCTCCATCATTGTAAAGGAGCTTCAAGACTTCTCCAGCCACACCCGACTGCTCAGAGATTATTGCAGGAAGGTAATGAAAGAAAAGAGAAAGATCATTATATGTCGTCACGAAGGAAGCCACAAATATAAAAATCTAAGATAACGCTTACTCTGACGGGAAGTTGCGTCCCAAACTGATCCAAAAAGCCTATCACTTGTCCCTCCTTGATCACATCACCCTGAATGCACAGAGAAAGAAGAGGTATAATCATTGCACAATGTAGTTCATATCCTTATGTCAATTTTTATGTGTATACACATAAACTGGTGTAAGCCTCACTAATGCAATAGGGTTAGCCCTATTTTTGCTGATTAAAGAAGAAGATGCTATCATGTACACAAAGCAAGAAGAAAATTAACAAAAGGAAAACTAAGAATCAGATCTCTCAACAACATTGCATGCTGAAAAAGCTAAACCAGCAAATAGCCCTGCCCACAGGGATGACAAACACACAACTCCATCCTACAAAGCAATGGAGACTGTCGCAACTATTCTAAAACTTTAGCTTTCCTCTCCAGATACACAGAACCAACTTACAGCCATCATAGCATGCTGTCAGACTATTATAGCAAAGGGATTTGCCCCACTAGGAGAAGACCAAGTCTTTCTATGTTTTTCTTCAGTTTAGGTGCACGATTGCTATTGGTTTTTGGCTGATTCTAGCCTAATCTGATCAAATTTATGTATACAAGGATGCGATCAAACTGATGTCTTTCCCTCAAGCCTTGCTACAGCCTATACATGATTGGGCCATGACGCTTTTGGCAAGGTTCCATACATATGGTCTAGAAATCGTGGCAGGATATAGCTTTTTGGCTAGCAGTTTCGTCATAGACAGGGTGGAAGGCGGAAAGGGGCCTGGCTTTATTTTACAGAAAAAGCTCTTTGCTGAGCTAGCGTGGACTCTGCCCCTTACCCTTAGGCCTCTCCCCGCAATTCACATTTCGTTTTTGGCAATGACCTCTTAATCTTCCTCCAATACCCAAAACTTAAAACTTCAACCCATCACATAGAATGCTTACAGTATTTGCAGAGCATGTTATCATGCACAAAAGAATAGAGTAACATTTGATGGAGGTGCCAGACCCAGAGATTACCTTAGCAACAGAAATTTCATCCTATTAAACAAAAAATCTTTATAGAGTTCACTAGTAGCAATCAAATAACAAGGGTAAAATTTCATGGTTGACCATAAGAGAAAATTTTACGTATAGGCACCTTAAGGCCCAGGAAAACCTGACCAAAGAGGTAGGCCAAATATAAAAGTAACATCTTTTAAAGGCAAGATGTCAACCTAAGAAACTTTCTTTTTATGCTCTTGTAACCTTCGCATCTTGCGACCATACCACTCCCACCAAATACAAAGAAAGAAAATCTAAGAACAAAAGAAATCCAATGAAAGAGAATCAAACAGAAGGAGACTTATTAAAAGTTAGCACCTCTTTACATGCAGGAGGTTGCTTCTTTCCTTTCAGAGTCCTGGCTCTTCGGAACGAACCAACCTAAGCAAAGGAATTGGAAAGCGAATTACTTAGGTATGCCCCATAATACTCTGTAATCGATCCAAACAGGTCATGTAATACATACCGTGGGTGATGATACTATAACATAGCCAGTAGCTCCAGAGGCCTCTAGTGCAGCCAATTTAGCTGCCCTCTCGATGGAGACATTTGTAAATGGGCTGACCTTGTCTGAAGATTTTGGCGGGGATGGAGGAGCAGCAGGCGCTGATGCATTTGCTGGTTTACTTGGAACAGATGGTGCAGTTGTTTGGGGAAAAACAGGTGCAGGGACTGGTGGGCCATCAATGTTCCGCTTCATGTGAATTTGGAAGGCTCCAAACTGTTACATAGGAAAACACCAGCATGAATATGAATGTCCAAAAAACGGAAATGTTCCATGAAACGTGCTAGTCGAAGCATTCTAACAGTTATTACATCAATTTCAGCCACATGAACAAACCTAAACATATCTTGTAAGGGAGAGCTATAAGGCATATCACGACCATTTTTAACCACAAACCATTTAATTTTTTGTAATAGTGAGTACAGTGGACAGGCTAACTAACGGAGAAATGGCACCTGAAGCATGTTTAATTGCATTACATAAACCTCTGAAACAAAGAAAACCTACTCCACAGATATCAATAACTAAAAGGAACTACGCAGTAGACGTCGATGCTTCAGAGTTTGACGGCCGAATATGTAATATCAAATCCTTATTAATATCTTGAACACATTGTTCATATATTCACTATTCTAGGCCCAGTGGAATAATTTCTCTCACCTTTCTTTAGACTGTCTTTTGTTTGATTACTATAGAGCTACATAATTTATACATTTTTTATGGCTCAAGTAAAAGCTTCCAGATTCTCCCTTGCTAAATATTGATGTGACATATGGCAATTAGTTTCACATTCATGAAATGAGATTTAATATTCTAGAACAAGGCATTTCCCAGAATAAGAAATGCAGAAATCTCAATTTTATCTCAAAATGAATTGTGGAACTCGTAACACAAGATTTTACCTTAAGTTTAAGCTCAGCAATCTTTGTCTCATCACAGACTTCTGTAAGCAGGGCCTGATAAATCAAATAAACATGTGTATGTGTCAAAGAAGCAGAATCAGGAAGAAGTCTCACCTATAACCGATACATGCAAAACAAGTACTGATGAATAATTACAGGATTGCCCCAATTTTTCTCTCATTCCCGAGAGCTACTGTAATGTTTTTAAAGCGAACAATTCTTTGCAGAGTAATAATAACAAAAAAAAAAAAAACACATTAACAAGGTAGGTTTATGCAACAGGTGACATCTTCAGGTACTTTCAAATCAACCTATAACCACCTTCCCGTTCTCTTTTTGAGTGACTTATGGACTCACTCCATTCTGCAATCATAGATTTCACACCACAAAAGGAATTGAATTGTGAGAGAATTGTGAGAAATCCTAATAGCAGTAATACTTTATTACTGACCAAAATTGTTGTTTTGGTTGGGAAAAAACATGGCGATATAAAAGCTTTCGTACAGTCTGGAAATAAGCTTAGACGCATGAGTTCACTCATCTTTCAACTTCATGTAAAACAAAGCCTTCACTGATAATTCTTAGAGATAGTGGGTCAAGTTTATACAAACTTAGCATTTCATGATTATACCTCATAAAGTCAAAGTCTCAATACCAGAATAAGTTGTTGTATATAAAGCATTTTCATTTGGAGCACAGTCGCATCCTTTAAGTCTGTATAGCAGTGGCATTTTAAGCCAAACAGACGAATTAACATAGGCAAAAATGAAATCACAAGAATACCTCAAAACCATTGGGAAAAGTCACACTGGATGGTGATTTCTTCTCTAGTAACCCATTTTGTTGGTTATCTGATAGAACAGCTCCATTAGGGTCACCTGAATTGGAAATAAACATGCAACTTAATCCTAAATTTGCTTCAGTCATAAATGATGACAAAAGGGTTGAGGTCTGAAGACATCTTTCCATTCATTATTAGTACAGTAAAACAACTCACTGTTAGATTTGGATGTCACAGTAGTTTCAGAATTCTTCACGCATGACACGAGGATAGCACCATGTCTGTTTGTAGATGAACTTAATTTACCACCACAAACAGGCAATTTACTCAGGTTGGAGAAGGCTGAATTATTTATAGTAACTGTACCAGGTTTTTCAAGCACGGTCCTAAAGCGAGACCCGGTGGTGAAAGCATCTGTAACATAGTAGAAGACATTAAATATCTGCTTCAAAACAGCTGAGAAGTCATACTTTAGGATAAGTAAAGCTTAGTCAAGATTGACATAACTTTTCTTTTAATTTGGATCTATTCACGCTGAACAAAGATAAATCGAGTATTTAACAACATTGATCAGAATTAAGCATAGGGGCCCTAATTCATCTATGCTGTCCATTCATTCCTTCGCATACATTTCTGCATTTAGCGTGACATAGTCTTGCATGTTTTATCCTGAGATTTTGGTACTATGCACAAAATATCAGAAATACAGCTGGAGAATTTATTAAGATTAATTTCTTTTCTTCCAGAATAAAAACAGGTTTAACTCGCTGAAAACTTAGGGGTCCATCCCCCCAAGCCCAACAGATAATAAAAATATATAAAGAAGTATGTGTTATATGTGTGTGTGTATTAAAGAAAAGACATCTCCCAAGAAACTAACATACTTTGGTACAGGCTCATCCACATCCAAGCACATCTTTTCTGTAAGTTTTTGATTGATTGATTCTTATTTCAAATGCTAATGGGAGATGTTTATTTTAACTTGTCCAGTGCATAAAATAGTTGAAAGTACGGCGAGCTTTTATTCCAGGCCCGCCAGATAAAAATATAATGAACCAAATACTTCCAGAATCTAGAACCATTCACCATCCCCTAATCACTGCCTCAAGAATTATTTCTTTTGCACCTAGCTAAGCCCACAAGAAAAGGATGAAGCGATCCCAAGTACATATTTAAAGGAAATATAAGATAAAATCAAGAAACATTGGATGAAGTTGAACAATGACTTTAAGAAATTATCTTGAAGTGCAAGCTAAATTTTAGATCAATGCAGCAACCACAGAGCTTATAAAATCACATCTGCACATTGTCCAAATCACTATACACACACACATACAAACACACCCGGAAAGCAGTAAGCATATTGAGTGAGTTTACATTGTGCAAATCCAAGACATAGAAACTCCAAGTTATGAACGGACGAAAAGTTACCTTGTCCACAATGGTTTCAATGTGAATAGGCCACCATGAATAGATAAAAGGAACCTATATAACTAACTTAAACAATTGATAACTCATCAATTCTTCTTCCAAATGCTTATAGGGGATGTTTATTGAGCTCTTCAATGGCTTAAAATAGTTAAAAGTACAGAACTCATACCACTCGGGCCCGCCTACCAGAAAAGGATAAGAAACGCCAACTAGAATATTTCCAAAATCTAGAATCATTTACCACCCCCTAATTACCATTTCCAGTATTGTTTCTCCATTTCGCACCTTCGTAAGCTCATCAGAGAAGGATGACTCGAATGCAAGTTATAAGCATGTGATTATACAGTAGCTAATTACAGGAAAATTATCTTTTTTCAAAAAAAAAGAAAGAAAGAAAGAACATTGCATGGAACAATAACTGAAGCCATGAATCAACGAAGAAGTTCACATAATTTCTACATACGGATAGGGATTAGGAAGGAAAGAAGGGCACTGACAATGGCAAGAATGGAGAACAGCGGCGGACTCCATGGCTCTCAAATCGCGATTAGATTGGGAAGATGCAACGAAGATCAGAGTTGCCGAAGAGGAATTCGTCGATTTACAGGGAACGAGATATATAAGTTTGTTCGTGCTTCGAAATGTCCGCCCCCTCGCAACAGTCACTTCAGTTCACCTCACTGCCTGCCAGCTACACTCTTTTTATGCTGTCGGTTGCTAACGTGCGCCGAATCCTTTCCATGCGCTTTTGGCGCTTATCCTGCGCCGTTCTTTCCAATCTTATTATATTCAATCTTTGGCGATAGAGAAATTCAAGATGAGTTTAATTATCAATTATTTCATCTACTAAGACTAAAAATTAATTAGATGAGACTTTAATTAATTACTTATATTGAATTAAATAATCAGATTATTTTTATTAAATTACTCTTAACTTACTTAATGAAAGTTCAATCTATAATTATTTTTAATAGAAATATCTTTCAGAGATTCAATTTGAGAGTTGTTTCAATAATAATTTAAATAAATTACTTTAAAGTTTTAGATATACATTTTCCTAATTTTTTAATATAAAATAGTACCAGACATTATCTCTATTTTTAAAAATACAAAACATAAAATATTCAATAATATAATTAAGCTTTGTAAATATTAATGTACCTCCAAATCTAAAAATGAGCAAAATTCACTTGTGAAAAAAAAATTTCAAATTCCCTTATTGGATAATCCCTAACAAAAATTTAGATAAAGGATAATTTGTTGTATTTTTCAAAACACAAAAAGTAATGTGCTAAATTTTTTTATAGAATATGTTTTGCTCATTTTTCATATAACAACAGGTAAATTTGCGCTTAATCCAAATTATTTATAAACTAAATTTTAATTTCAACAATTTTCCATCTGCTCTTCCTCAGCTTGGAAAACCATTATGGCTTATATGGTTATTTCCAGTTTTAAAAATCAGACAGAGACTCAGAATTCAAGTGCAAAATGCAGAAGATGTCGAAGATTACGCACTCATAAATCAATAGAAAGATGTACTAATCAGAGTTACTAAGATACACATTTTTCACCAAGATCCACAAACTACCAACAACTCCAACAAACCCAGCAAAAACAAGCTCCCTAACACAGCCAAATTTAGAGCAAAAGAAATTGCAGAATCAACCACCAAATCCATACAAGGTGCGGCCCTGCCTCTTCAAAGCATAGACGACGTCCATGGCGGTGACGGTCTTCCGGCGAGCGTGCTCGGTGTAGGTCACGGCATCTCTAATCACATTCTCAAGGAATATCTTCAGAACACCCCTCGTCTCCTCGTATATCAGACCGCTTATTCTCTTCACTCCGCCTCTCCTCGCAAGACGCCGGATCGCCGGCTTCGTGATCCCCTGGATGTTGTCACGGAGCACCTTACGGTGACGCTTTGCTCCGCCCTTGCCCAGCCCCTTGCCTCCCTTACCGCGGCCAGACATTTTCACCGAGAGAAACTGAAACTGCGAGAGGGAAAGGTATGATTGGAAGTGGGATTCGTTGGTGAAATGGGGAAATTCTCTTGAGTTAATATAGAGGGAAAGATTTGATTTTTGGCGGTGATTTGAACTTTGCGATTTCGGGGGTTTATAGTTTTGGCGGAAACTTTTTGAGCGTTTCAGATTTTCCAATCGACGGACGGCTACAGATGGCGATCCGAGTGGCTTGGTACAATCTGTTTTCATCCGTTGGATTTCACAAGATCTACGGTTGAAATGATACTCTCATCAGCTGGATTGATGACGTGGAATTTCAGCTGTTTGGATTTGGTGCTATGATTTGGAAACGCTAGGCCCAATCAAATAATACTCATCACCAAAGCCCATCAGATGACACTGTAATTTTCTTATTGGGTGATTTCACATTAATATCATAATTAAACTTTGAAATAGATTTGCGATATAAAAATTCAACAAAAGCATAAAAAAACCACCGTTTCTCTATAATGTTGTTCAAGACAAATTCCAAATCCGAAATAAACTTGCACCTAAAGTATATATTTTAATTTACATTTTATCTAATATTATTGATCACGTTAATTTTCCAATTGTGTTCGAATATTGTGTTGTGTGATTTGTCACTTTTTCTGAAATACAATCAATTACACGGTAAATATATTACAATTACTCATAATCAAATCAAATTTAGCGAGATTCAATCTGAACTATAATTTCTTAAAATTTCAATTACTTTTCTTTATTTACAAAACCATACATGAGTTCATTGCAACAACAATTTTCTCTCCACTTGATGGAAAAGGACTTCTCTCAATCAAACCTAAACCAAAGACAGAGAAACCACTTCTCGAAACTCCAACCTCTTGGTCTCACTATAGAAACTCTTATGTTTATTAGGCCAATATGTCAACCAAATCCAACCCTTCATCTCCCACTCTATGCTCCTCCCCGTGCAAGCCCTATCCACCCTCCAACACACACTCTCCCCATACTCATCACCAGCAAAAATCACCCCTCCTTCCCTTGTGAAAGCCCTATCGGCATTCGTATACCGATTCTTGAACCAGGCCTTGTGATGGATCAAAGCGAGTTTCGAAGGTTTCGATGAGAAAACCTCTCTACCGTCCACACTATCATGCAAAAACCAGTTCAAGATTGCGCTATTTCCATAGACGGATTGCTCGAATTTCCAGGGCTTCAAGCTGACAGTCGACGTCTCTCCAGCTGAGAAGTTGAGGCCTACGGTGTTAGGAGGCTCAAACGAGGCTTCGACAGCTTTTTCGACGCTGATCTCTCTTATGGGATTGTCTGAGGACTTGCTTACTGATATGCTTATGATGTTGGCTTGCTGGGTTGGAGTGATTTGTAATGCTATTCGTGAAGGGAAGTGTTTTTCAGCAGTTCCAGCGCCACGTTCACTCATGAGGGTATCTGTTACCAGCTTGATAATATCACACCTAAAAAGTTAAAGATGGTTAAAATAACATAAACAAATTATTCCTTGGATGCGAAAATCACTAGTACTATGATGGAAGATCATATTTTATATTGTAAAGTCTCTTCCATCTTTTACTATATTCAATGTACACACGCCACGTGTATAAAAACTTTCCCTAAATAAAATGCATGATGTCATTTTTATACACGTGGTGTGCATGTTGAATGAAGTGGAAGATGTAATTGAATTTGCAACAGAAAATTCAATCTACTCACAAGCAGCCTAAGCAGACACATATAATTAATTCATCCTTATAGTTGTAGGTCTTTCAATGCAAGAATTCAAGTTCTTGTGCAGCTTCAAATTTTACAATATTACCTTATGTTGTCTATGTTCACCATGACTTCAATCCACTTTTCTCGAACAACCACCTTGTGGTTCAGTTGAATCACGCCTTCTAATTGGTGGTAGTTAAGAGAAAAAAGCAAACGATCATCGGACAAAGGACCACTAGACTTCTCGACGTTCATTGCTATTATCGGACAATACAATTGAACTTTCCACAACCCTAATGTGGAAAACGAGTAAGAAAACAACGAGGATGGAGTTTTGATGGCTGAATTTGCAGTTTGAAGTTCCGAAATCCAGTTAGTGATGGCAAGATTGATCGAACGCATCCATTGCTCCTCAACATTAGACCCCAAAAGCCTCATTAGAAGCTTTGACACTTCTCTAGACTTTGGACATGAGAATTGATCTTTCAACGTATTTAGGCACGATGATCGTAAATCCCCGGGAGCTTCATAGATGCAAATGAGGAAATTGAGGCTGAGAAACGAGAAATTGAAGATGTCTTTAAGGTTGTGTGGCTCGAGGGACAACCGTGGGACTTTGAGGGGATTAGGGCATATGTTTGGCGAGTATTTTAGGACATCTTCTATGAAATTACTTATAAGGGAGGAAACAACATCGTTATCTTGTAGTAATTTGTTGGACATGGGCTTTAGTACTATGCTTTTAGAGGTCCAGAGAAAGATAGGAATATTGTAATCTGCAAAAATAGAGATGGAAAAATACGAATTGTTGAAGTTCTTGATCGATAATTTGAGAGAAGGGTTTGAAGAATCCGACAAGCATAAGCTTAAAGAAAAGGAGCTTGTTTTCCATTGAGGGATTGGTGGGAGGGCTTCAATCCAAGAAAACAAATCAAGAAAGGAACAAAAAGCCATGTAAACCTTGCAATTTCTCCCCTTCCTCAATTTCTATATGTAGAGCTCAATGAAGCTAGGCATGCTTCTTTATTTAAAGACAATTTTTTCGATTTCTTGATGATGAGAAGAATCAAAGGGATAAAGCAAAATAATTAGGGAAAATGTGCAAGGAAAGATCTCACTTTATTTAAGGAATAAAGTTAGAGAAATGCTTGTGCATGCATATTGAAGCATCGCTAGCTAGCTAGCAACTTTGTGATATGGTCTAGACGTGTGGGGTTCTGATTTCTTGTTTAGAATTTTCATCCCTTCACTATTATTCATATATATCCATTGTAAGTATAAAAATTTCTTAAACAAATTAATTTTTATTGGTGATGCTTAATAATTAAGATAAAGATCATTAATTCATTCTACGAGTCACATATATGATATCGTGTGTTTTTACAAATTTCTGTGAAAGTTTGTGTGTGTTATATAATAAATATTAGGATAAATTACATTGACACTCCATGAGGTTAGGCACAATTACACAAATACCCTTTGTCTTTTGTGAAATTACAACTACACCCCCTGAGGGGTGTTAGTGTAATGTTTTTCAGGTGTATTAGTACAAGTTTTGCCTTTGAATATGGAGTGTAGTTGTAATACAATTACAACTTCAGTGAGTGTAGCTGTAATTTTAACAAAAATAAGGGATGTTTCTGAATTCTGATCTAACCTCAAGGGGTGTTACTGTAATTTCCCCTAAATATGAAGTATAAGAAAGGGGAAAAGAAAAAGAATAATGGATGTTACATGTGTCACGCAATTAACTGGATTTGGCTAATTAAACCAAAATTCTTCCTCTTAATAATATTCCTTAATTTTCTATAATTAATCAGAACCGTGCGATTATTTAACCAGCCGAACCATAGCTAGAGGCTGCCTTAAGAAGTAATTTCGTCTACGAGTTTGGTATGTTAACAGTGGAATTTGTATTATATTATAGTGTGATTATTATTTAATATTAATTGTTACACTCGATATATATAATTAATTATTTAACAACATATATAGGTTCCTGACTGGGGATTCTTAATTATAAAACTCCTAATCATTTGTATTATTCAACGTCCAAGGTCACTAATTACATTCAATCGAACTAATTAAGGACAGCGTTAAGGTGCTTGGAATCATTTGACTCGATTGGTAAGAACGAATCAATTTTTTTTTCCTTAAAAGTCCGTCTATATAAATCCCTCTATTGCTATGAGTGTTGTATTGGTGGGTAATTTGTAAGTATCCTTATAGACGATTTATAATATTTGAAGTTAGTATTGACACACGACGATGATTAAAGATGAAATCGTATGATTTTAAAATTTTCTACATAAAAAATAAAATAAAGCATCTAGCCATGCATCCGTAGTATAGGATAGCTTTTACAAGTACAATGCAAAGGAGGATTGGAAGTGCGACATAGACAACATATTATGCTCTTCTCCAATTTATTCCTAAAGTCTTCTGCCTAACTAAAGTGGAAAAAAAACGCTTTTAGAATGTAAGAAATATTTAGATGAAAATATTAAATATTGGTTTTATTTATTTGGTTTGGCAATAGTTCTATATCTTAGACGGCTAGAGTTTTAGAGTCATTGGTAATTTATCATTGTATTGTTAATATATATGTGCAAGTAAATTGTACTTTAGCATGTAACTTATGTATAATTAAAAACAATATATAAATCACATATATTTCTCATATAATTGACTGAATTTAGCTGAACTTGAATTTAGAAAAACTTGAATGGATGAACAATATTCAATACTATAACAAGTATCTTTTAACATGATCGTCAAAATATTTGTAGTTATTGTTTAAAGAGTGAGCCCGTCACCACAAGCCCGTAGAAATGTATTGTAGATCAAAACCACTTCCCATGATCAAATCATGCGTATATCATTATTGGAAGCGAATTTGTATTTGAATCGATTCAATTTTATGATTTACCTTAGGGTAAATTACAACGAGATCCCCCGATGTTTGGTATAATAACAAACACCTTCTTATTATTTGAAAAATTTTCAATCCTCCCTGATTTTAATGGTCATCTAACAACTAGCTCATTCCATTAGTCTCCGTTATGTTTCCATCTATCTTTGTGATAAATTGACCAAAATACCCTTGTGGATTATAAATTATAATTTTATTTATTTTTAAATTTTCTAAAAAAATTTATCAATTGAGTGGATAATTTTTTAAATACTTAAAAAAAATTCCATCCACCTCGCCTTATATTTTTTACAATTTTTATTTTATAAAAGGAATAAATACAACAAGGATAAAATTGATCATTTTAGGTCCCATTCAAGAATTACATAATTTCATTAAATAACATAAAATATTAATAATTTTTTAAATAATAAAGAGTATTTGTATGTCAAATTTCACGAGAGCCCATTATAATTTACTATTTTTATTCCTATGAAGAGATACAATATATCTATTCCACTTAAACTACCGTATAGATTGTGGCGGGAATTGAATCCAAAATGGGTAGAACCGTGTAGTTTAGGTATCTGGTGGTCCAATTCCAATGGTCCAAAGATGTGCGTACCTATGCATGCAGTAAAGGCCCAAAGAAAACGACCAACAATTTCTGGGCCCAAAGAAATTAAATATTTTAGCATAATATGTTCCCTCAATATATCCATATGTGTGGCTATCAAAATAATAATAATAATAATAAAAAAAAAAAAAAAAAAATTCACATTAGATAAATTCTTTTATCAAGGGTCCGAAAACAGAAAATATAGAATTGGTTTGGTTAGGGTGAAAGTGAATGTATAAGGAAAATACAAATATATTTATAAATATAAGTTGTTGGGGGTATGAAACCTGATTTAACGTTATATTTAGGCTCGTGACAGTGAATCCAACCGCGTTGAGCTGGTTGGGTTGCAAGGGGTTGGCTCCCAAAGAGAATTTTTTGCTAAGGGTAAGATTGTAAGTTTTGCAATGCTTTATAGGTACCCTAGTATAAATAGTTGTGGATGAATCTTTATTCACTGAGAACAGTTCTAGTAAAAACTGATTTTGAGCAACAATGGACGTACGAGAATTTTACGAACCACGTACATCATGTGTCTTTCAAGTTACAATTATTTTTTTATTATATTTTTCAATCATGTAAAGCAAATTTACTTACTCTTTTTTTTTTTCCCCTCACATTGAACCCAATGAAACCTTATCGAGAAGTTATTTCTTCATTATTGGATTTGAGTTATTGATCAATTAATTTAATTATTTGTATAAATATCATGTTGACTAATATAGTCGAATATAAAAAACAATTAGCAAGTTTTGTATTATCAAAATTATTGAAAAGATTAATTGCAAAAAAACAATTTGATGTTATACTTTAATCAACTAAATATTCGACAGTAAAAAATTATAATTTTATTTAAATTTCCACACAATAATTGAGAGTATGGTGATCAAATTAGTGGTCAATTTAAGTCCTCAAATTGATGATGGTCCATTGAGACTAACTTGGTGGACTACATAATGTGGAAGCATGCTCTTGAGTTCATCATTTCATTCTTGAAGTTTTGCTTAAATATCTGTACCACCCCAAAATTTACATAAATTACAAACCAGTCCTATTGGTGACATTTAAATTATAAATTATTTTTTGAAAGTAAAGAAGAAGTCTATTAATTTATCTGTTTACTTGATGTTTGAAATCAATAATTGTCGATAATTACTAAATGGATAATACATAAAAAAAAAAAAAATTGTATTTAATTTACACCTTCTTTAATTATATTTGTAAAATATCTCAGATCAAGTTGCATCTAAAAAAATATAAAACAATGACTAATTTCTGAACTTTTTATTTGGAGGGGTGTATGGTGCCCGTATAAACCATCAGAAAAGTACGTGTAAGATGACAATCAACATAATACAATAAATACATGTGTGTATCGATAGTTGATTATTAGATTTATAATACTTTTGTATACATATTTTTACAAACATTTCTACTTTTTCATTGGTCCAAAAGAAATTATGGGGCAAAATTGCAATTTACACCTCCTCCCCCAAGTCTTCTGCAATATAATATTTAGACCCCTTTTAACTTTAGGTATAGAAATTAAACCCCCATGCCTCTAACGTTGCTAGTCAACTAACTTAACATTAATTAATATTATTAATTTATTGGATTCCCCTTGTTTGACTAAAAATGACAAAAAAACTACACCTAGTCCTTCAAGAATATTAATTAGTTTCTCTCTTTAAGAAATACTTTTAATTGAAAATACATAATTGATATGAATAAACAACACATTTTGATTTTTATCTTTTTAGTTGTCTATTTTAACTTTTAGGTATAATTTCGTGTACATCTCCTGATCTATGATTTATTTACACAAATTATTCATATTTTATGTATAATTATAAAATCACCCCTGACAACCAAAAAACAGGAATAATTTGTGTAATGACATTGACGTTTTCTGGTAATATATGTGTAATTTTTTCAAAAGATGTGAGTTATTTGTAAATAGACTATATGTTAAGGGTATAGATATAATTATCCCTAAATGTTAATATGTTGAGGTGGAAATTTCTAGTTTGGTCAAATTGTTTAAATTTTCTGTTGTGATAAGACGAAAAAAAAAAAAAAAAAATTAGTTCATAGCGAGTTCCATCAAACCCAAACAAATTTACATATAAAATATATTAAACTTGTTATGCGATTGATGTACAATATAAAAAAAAGGGATCAATCTATAATAAAAATATTAATATTTACAATATAATTTATTTGATATAATCAAATTCGATTCGACCGCAAATTTAAGATAATTCTTGTTAGTTGTTACATATGTTGTGATTCAAGTATGACGGTCATATAAATATGAGTAATAATTCACGTATACTCACATCCTTGCTCAATAAAATCCATTTCAGACCTATTAGGGACGAAAATTTTGCCCCTTAAATGTAAAAATTCCACCTATATTTCTGCAGTTAGCTATTATTGAAAAATATTCTTATACTCCTCTCAATATAAAAATATCCCTATAATATAAATTTCATTGCTTTGAACTCAAGAGACGATTATGAGAACTGAATCTCAAATCGTATTCTTCTAACGACATTAAAAGATACAAACTGAGACGAAATTAAACAGTATCTTAATTGAAAACCTTATACTACTATATACTTTTGACTTCAAAATTAAGTCGAATTTGTCATATTTGAAAGTAATACCTTGAAATGAAATGAAAGAAAAGACAGCCAACTATGCTAATAAAGACTAATAATGCCTTTACAACAACAATAATTTCATCTAAACTCACAATTAAAGTCTCTTTTCGTCTACGGAAACAATAAATAGGTCAAAAGCTATGAAAAGGACTCCTCCTCGATCATAATTTTATTTACACATTTATTATATAATTAATTATTTTTTGAACTGTATATAAATTATATATTAAGTGTTATATTTAACATAAAATTAGTTACAAACCAAAATCTTTGTGTTAGAATTTCCGTATGGATCAACAACAACAAAAACCAAACACAATAAAACCTAGGAAAAGGACAGGCGAACCTCGTATTGACCAAAACAACCTCCCCAGCCAAGAACTACTACACCAACCCCCAAGTCAAGAACCTCCGAGGGTGGAAAAGTCATTTCGTATTTGAAGTGGGAAGATGGGGCCCTCCCGATCCCAGACTGGGGGCCCACGTGAAAAAGATAGCCGTTGTGAGGGAAGGAGCCTAATTAAAATGGACCCGACTTTCCAAAACCCTCCCTAGACATGTGTGCAAAAATTACATGCAAAGTTAAAAGGGATCAGAAGGCAAAACTAGCCGTTACGCCTTCTGGGAAGAGCTCAGTCTTATGTGGCAACATTTGGGCCCTGACACACTTCCTCATGTTTTCCCAGAAAACCCCGTTTTCAGATTCCTTTGATGTCACATTACCTCTCTCTCTCTCTTGTATTCCCAGAAAACCCCGTTTTCAGATTCCTTTGATTTAACATTATCTCTCTCTCTCTCTCCACTTCACGTGCCTCATCACAGGAACCCCACTGACCAGCTCGGCGCCTCTCCCCCCCTACTCCCACCCCACCCCCCCTACGTTGCCACTACAAAAACTAGTTTCACACTGTTTGCCTTTCTTGTTTTTCACTTCTCAGTAGAGTGGTCTGTTCCTAGGATCAAATCTAAGTGTCTTTTCTTTCATTTCATATATATATATATTCTGATCATCCCTCCTCCACCTCTTGTTTTTCATATTCTCTTTGAGGTTATGGGGGCGAATAGCGGTGTGTTTGGGTGTAATTGCACGTGCCCGTTTCAAGAAAATCAACTTTCATATCAAGCTGAGGTGTATTCTGGTAGAAAAAGGGAGAAATGGAAGATTCAAAACCAGCCCTTTTGGTTTTCAGGCAGGTTTGTCTTCTGGGTTCAGGTTTTCTTGATTTTTCAGGTGGTCTCGGGTGGTTCTTGGGATGGTGTGATTGTGACAGAAGCAGATTTTCAGGCCCTCCAAGCCTTCAAGCATGAGTTGGTTGATCCAAAAGGGTTCTTGAGAAGCTGGAATGACACTGGTTATGGAGCTTGTTCTGGTGGTTGGGTTGGAATTAAATGCGCACAAGGCCAAGTTATAGTTATCCAGCTTCCATGGAGAGGATTAGGTGGGAGAATCACTGAGAAAATAGGCCAATTTCAAGCTCTCAGAAAACTCAGCCTCCATGACAATTTCATTGCTGGTCCTATTCCTACATCTCTGGGATTCTTGCCTAATCTTAGAGGTGTTCAGTTGTTCAATAACAGGTTGTCTGGTTCAATTCCTGCTTCACTTGGTTTGTGTCCCCTTCTTCAAACACTTGATCTTGCTAATAACTCTTTGTCTGGGCCATTACCACCTAGTCTTGTTAACTCAACCAAGCTGTTTAGGCTCAATGTCAGCTACAATCAGTTGTCTGGTTCAATCCCATATAGTTTTACTCAGTCTCCATCACTTGTATTTCTTGCACTTGAAAACAACAATCTTTCTGGTCCTATCCCAGATTCTTGGGGTGGTAAGGGGAGAAATGTGTCTCAGCTTCAGTTCTTGACACTTAATCACAACTCTTTCACTGGAAGCATTCCTGCTTCTTTTGGCAATCTCTTTGGACTTGGAACACTTGATTTATCTGGCAATTCCTTCAATGGGAGCTTGCCTGATAGTCTTTTTTTGAACCTACAGAAACTCTCAGTTCTTAACTTGAGAAATAATCGACTCGACGGTCGAATTCCAGCTTCAATTGGCAATGTTTCTTCACTCAGTGATCTTGATTTGTCCTACAACAATTTCACTGGAGAAATTCCTAGTTCTCTTGGTGACTTGCCACATCTTGTTGCCTTCAATGTCTCATATAACAACCTGTCTGGTCCTGTTCCGACCGAACTTTCTCAAAAGTTCGATCCAAGTGCCTTTGTGGGCAATCTTCAGCTCTGTGGTTATAGCCCTTCCACCCCTTGTCCCATTTCCCCCTCCCAAGCTCCCCCACCAGCTCCATCAGCCAAGAAACGGGGTCGAAAACTTAGTACTAAAGACATTATCCTAATTGCAGCAGGGGCACTTCTCATAATCTTGCTGATCATTTGCTGCATTCTTATCTGCTGTCTGATAAGGAAACGGAAAGCGGCAAAAAAAGCCAAGGCTGGCCCGGCAGCCGGCAAGGCTGCTGCTGCGGGCGAAAAGGGTGTTCCACCGACAGCCAGTGAAGTCGAGGCAAGTGGTGAGACGGGAGGGAAACTCGTGCACTTTGATGGGCCATTGGTTTTTAGTGCAGATGATCTCTTGTGTGCCACTGCCGAAATCATGGGCAAAAGCACCTATGGAACAGTGTACAAGGCTACAATGGAAGATGGAATTCAGGTTGCTGTCAAGAGATTGAGAGAAAAGATAACAAAAGGGCAAAGGGAGTTTGAGATTGAGGTCAATGCACTTGGAAAGATTAGGCATCCCAATCTTCTTGCCCTTAGAGCTTATTATTTAGGTCCGAAGGGAGAAAAGTTGCTCGTGTTCGACTATATGCCTAAAGGGAGTCTTGCTACTTTCTTACATGGTGAGTGAAAGTAAAAGATTTTCTTGATTCAATTGTTGTTCTAATTGTCCAAATGAGCTAACAAATGATCTATCTATTGACAGCTCGAGCCCCTGATACACCGATCGATTGGCCAACGAGGATGAAAATCGCGAAAGGGATGACAAGAGGGCTCCTTTACCTTCACAACAATGTCAATATCATTCATGGAAATCTTACATCAAGCAATGTCCTTCTTGATGAACATACAAATGCAAAAATAGCTGATTATGGCCTGTCTCGACTAATGACAGCAGCAGCAAATGCAAACGTTATAGCTACTGCTGGAGCATTAGGATACCGGGCGCCTGAGCTTTCAAAGCTCAAGAAAGCCACCACCAAGACCGACATTTACAGCCTCGGTGTGATCATATTAGAACTCCTAACCGGGAAGTCTCCGGGAGAGGCATTGAATGGTGTGGACTTGCCTCAGTGGGTCGCGTCAATAGTGAAAGAGGAGTGGACGAACGAGGTTTTCGATGTGGAGCTTATGAGGGATGCATCAGTTATAGGTGATGAGTTGTTGAACACACTAAAACTGGCTCTCCATTGTGTCGATCCGTCACCATCGGCTCGACCAGAAGCTCACCAGATACTGCAGCAACTGGAAGAGATCAGACCGGAAACGGCTACCAGCTCCGGTGATGACGGTGGAGCGATCCCATCTTCTAGTGAATAAGACTCTGCCACAAGTTAAATTTAAGTATTAGCTGGTGGAGACTATTACTATTCTTTCATTCTTGAAACTTTTATGCCATGCAGTTAGTTCTTTTCACTTGTAGTGTGTGCATATTTTGGTCGGAATGGCAATTTTGCAAGGGAAAAAGGGGCTTGAAAATGGATGTGAATCCTTCTTAATTCCATCCCCTCTTTGGTAGTTGAAGAATGGATTTTACTTGCTTGCTCACACTCAGCTGCTTTTATTTTATTGCACAATCAATTATTACTATATAATTGTTGCTCCTCCCCAGCTGTAATTCTTTAAGTGTTGTAGGTAGATGAATTGCTGCAATAACTATTTTGTCCGCTGAAATCAAATTTGAAAAAATTACATCCGCATCTCCTGAAATTAAATTTAATTATAGAAATAATCTCTATCTTTTATAAAATTACAAATACATTTCTTAAATGTATGGTTTAATTACCAACTACACTTACCATAAATTCCCTAAGGACCGTAATTATAATTTGCAGTGAGCGTAAATATAATACATCCGGTCTAATATAATGCACAAAAATGCACATGAAGGAAAAATATTCTGTTCTTGCACAAAGAGTTCAAATATTACTGGACGTTTATATAGTGAGGGTATCACATAAAATAATGATAATTATTATTTTAAACATTACTATAATGACCCAAAAATAATATATATATATATATATATTCTGGGGAAAAAAACATGGGCCTGTTGGTTAATTACATGAGTGAAATAGCAACATACTATATATATCCAACAGCAACAATTGCTCACTTCTCTTCATTCCAAATTGCGAAGAAAATATGGAACCACACTCTTTTGACACATGATAAAATCCGTGGCCAAAAGTTTGAAGTACTTGGAAGCTGTTCAGTAGCAGACAATAGCATGAAATATAAGCAAGAAACTCAATTCGTTTTGTCTACATGAAGATGAGAAGAATCTCCCTCACTAACTTTAGAGAAACAACAGCTCACTAATTTTATCGATGTTTCTGTGTGTTCGACTAGAATATACGCCTCAAGTACAAAGGATAAGAGAGGGAAAATGGTTTAATACCAATGAAGAAAAGCTAGCTCGAAAACAAATATTTACGACCAGCTCTCCTGCTATCATTTTTTTGCATATCCACTCGTTTCTTCAGCAACTGTCTCCCAAACACTTGCCATCTTCTCCGCATATCCAGCCTGTTATCATCAAAGTTGACCTTTAACATATCAAACCACAAATTGCAGTAGAGTAGAGAAAATGAAACAAAGTGCAGCCAGGACACATATCAACACTGATTGCCAAGTAAAGAGCAAAGTAGCTTTCTCCAAACACACTTCTTACTGTATTAACTATTTCTCAATGAACAGCTGCGTAGACCAAATGCCCCCAGCCAACGGGCCCTAAAAGGAACTTATTTTAAGGAATGAGATAAAGAAATTCTTTGAGGATTGTCTGGAATCCTAGTGATAAAAACTTCCTACTAACTGAGTTCCTTTCTCATATTTGGATTGGTTTCAGTCAATCTTGTTTTCTTCTCTCGAAAAGCAGCAGAGAAGTAACAGGAAACGAACTACAACACCCTATAATAAAAACGAGAATTTTGGTTTTCCTTGATCTGGTCTAAATAGGGTCAGATGCATTTAACTGCACCCCGATTTGAGGAAATTGAGTGAGGTGAAATGTTTAATTCTGGTTCACTGGTAGTGTGCCCATTAGTGACATATTTTGAAGTAGCCACAGTAGGTTTATATATTTTTTGTCAAAAACTTGAGTGCAAAAGCCACCTAATACAAGAAGCCCAGTAACCATTTAACTTTTAAAATCCCACGATATCACCAGAAATATCAGACAAGAAAATTAGATCTTGTTGCAAATGATGAAAACAATATATAGTTAATGAGACGAGGGAAACAGACTCAAGTTTTAGCTAGTGTAACAGCATAAATAATAGGAAAAGACGATACCTGATTGACAATGAATCCTTTCATCATGTTCACAAAATCATCATGCCTCTCTTTATCTAGTCTCTCAAGTTCATTTTTATTATTTTCCTGCATATCCAAATATATTGATTATTCAATCAATAATCAACTTCCAAAGAAAATAGCTAAATGTATAAAGTTGCAGTAGTTCAAATTCAACAATGAATTCATGATCATAAGGTAAACATACAAAGTGAGAATTTGTTGTTGTAGACTGATTCAGAAAACAAGGATAGAAGAGTGTATGAATTGTTCGTTATATCCAAGGTTCCTATTTGGGGCATCAAATGTTCAAGTTAAGCCTGACATATAACCTGAAAGTGACCTGAACTGGTCCGTTTGTCACCATAAAAAACCTAATCACACAAATGGAGAGAGAAATTCGATACATTCTCACCGACTTGAATTAGAAACCATTAGAGGCAGGCATAAATGCATGATGAGAATATAATACTAAAGAAAAAAATCATTTGAAAAAGCTTATTGTATGCCAAGTTACAAAAGCTTTATTGACATATTGCAATTGGACAATGACAAAACTAAAAAGTTGAACACACTAGGAATTCAGAGCAGAAGTCCTTAACACAGAATTCAGCAAAGAGACTATAATGTGAATGTAAATTTCAAGAGGCATAACTACTTCTGAGAAGTGACCAATCAGCATATCTGCTTCATACAGCATAAACATTGATATATAGGCAGCGTAAATCTAGGACCACCCATCAGCTCTCAATCAAATAGAATTTAAGCAAGGTTCGTATTTTACAATAACCTGAATGGTGATAAAAGGGGAATCACGAAATTAAAGATTGTCATAGATTGTAAGAATTAAATGACAGAGTAAGTTTTTGCAATGGACGCAATGCTAAAGGGGAATAACTTAGTCTTCCAACTTTAATGCAATGCAAAGGAATACCAACTTGATCCGGAGATTCATAGATACAAACTCACAGGAGCAAAAGATGCTCATATGAACTTCAACCAACAGCATCAAATAAATGATAATATCGGTAAGGAACATGAAACCACTAGGAATATTATTAATTGACTATATTTAACTTCTCCTTCTGAAATACCAGGTTAGAGATCCTACCTTGACTCTTTCATATTCTCTGATTGCACAAGTTTTAGCATCCTCAGTTACTCTTACAGTTTCTCGCAGCTCCTCTATTTTCCGAATCCTTGAGCTGTCCCCACCAAATATCTTCGATGAAGCAGCTTCAAGCTTTTCAATTCTTGAATGTAATGATGACAAATCTGATAAAAGAGTTTGTACAGTCAGAAAAGCACTTGATCGGTCTGAAAAGGCGTTGTTGACGGCTAGCATCACCCCAAGATATTCATGAAGTTTGTCCTGCATTACTTGAAAGATTTAGATCGACTAGAGTCTGTAGGGAATTTATGCTTTTAACATGAACAAAATAAATAACATAAGGAGGCATGATTATTGTTACAGAAACCAGCAGCACAAATTGCAAATACACAAGGATCTCAATGCTCACACATAAAGGATCTTCACAACCATGAAACTTAGAGTCCAATTTAATAAAATCCCAACCAAATGAAATATCAATTGATTTACCAAATGTTTGACAGTTTGAGCATTTAATTCCCGATATAATCTGCTTGCTTTTACTGCAGCTGTAGCCACGTTTTTCATGTCTGCAGCACAAGCTCTTTGGGAATCATAAATCGCCTCCTCTGTCTCAAACTTGGTTAATTTGACAAAAGCTAGCCCCAGTTGGCCCATTGTCTCTCCAATGTCTTGTTGGGCTTTCACAAGTGACTCGGCCTGAAAAGCAACAGAGACCATAAATCACAGTTTCCTTAGCATGACACTGAAAGAACTCCCTAAAAATAAATATCACAGCATTTCACGGATTACATAGTATCTGATAATTTATAAAGCAGGTCTTCCAGCAAACCTAGCATAACCCCAACTTCAACCACTTAAACCAATGAATCAAGGAAATCCTCAAGGATATAACAGAAGAATGTCAGGGTTGTAATGAAAGCATAAAACATAAAAACAACAGACTTTTTGACATATTAAACAATCATTACATCCCAACTTTTTCAAATAATTTGGAAATGTTATTTGCCAAATTCGGCATTCATAATTCAAATGTTCTAAAGTAATAATCAAATGATAGTACCAAAAGAAGCTGTTAACCATAGCACAAAATCTTCAAGTAGCACAACTTAAAAGGTCAAAACATTGAATAAACACCAAAGAAGAAGCAAAAAGCCCAAAAAATGTGTGAGCATCCTGATTCCTTTTTCTGCACCAATTTTCTGTCCACATAAAATCTATAACACCCTACAATACCCATGAAATACCAATAAATCATGACCGGCAGTATCCAAATGGCAAAAGCACCACGAGCACCCTTGTCTACCAGATTTAGGTTCAAATTCTGATAGAAACACCATAGCAATTGATATCTATTGCTGTATTAGCCTGCCAGCTGAAACTGCCATATAGCCCATTCCACAGTTTCCACCACACTCATTTTAACGCAATCCTGGAACGGCTGTTTTTATTAATCATGCTTAAACAAAACTAGCACCATCTTAACCAACCAACATATATGGTTTTCCTACTCAAAGAAATGTCCATCTTTTTATATCTAAACATTAAACATAATTTAGACCTTGATAAGCTATTTTGTAGATTTCCAAACTTCTCACTTAAACTTCATCATCATCTAATGCAAGGCCATAAATACAAAACTCTCACATTACGAGTAATGCATGCAATGCAGATGCGTAATTTAGTTACCATCTACAAGATAAAAAAGGAACAAGATATGACCTGCTGAGACACATTAATCAGTTGCTGCTCGAAATCCTGTAATTTTGCTTTCTTTACCAAAAATTCCTTATCATCCTCGACGATTGGGGGCTTTGCTCCACCCCAATCATTGGCCACTGATTGCTTCAACTCCTTAAAGATCCACAACAAGTCCCTCCCACCCTTAGCGGGCTGTGTCACCTCACTCATATCTGATGCGCCTCCATCCAAACTCTTTCCACCAACCAGCTGCTTCGGCAGCCTAGCCGTCCCATCTAACATTCTCGATGCTACATCAGTTGTCCTCACCAGCACCATTTTCCCAGAAGCCTCCAGGAAAACCCGTAATTCCTCACTCTTCCTTATCACCGGGTGAGCAGCGAGTCGCCTCAAATACTTCTCCAATGCCGCGCGCCTTTGCTCCACGAATTCATTCTTCTGCATCACCTGACTCTCAACCACACTCTTATCCGGCCTCACAGGTATAAAAAACCCACGATAACTCTCTGCTAATCTATCCGACAGTGCAACAACATCCTTAAACCTTCTCCTGACATTAAATTCTGTCCCACTAAACTCCGGCATATTTGTAAAAGTTGTAATCAAATACGTAAAGTAAGAACTTCCTCCCGGCACAAGAGACGCTGATTGCTCCTGCTCCCTTTGTGGATCCGAAACTGAGATTTTGAGGTAATATGATGAAGACGACGGCGATGCCAATGCGGAGCGGTCCTGGCCGTTCATATCACCAGAATCAACAGAATCCAAGTCAAAAGATCGGAAAACGGCTTCTGCATAAGAAGGGGGATCGAGAATGGAGTGGATTGTGCTAGGGCTGGAATTTAGGGCTTGTTTCGAAGGGGTTGACTGCAAAGGATCAGTGTCATTGGTGGGGATCTCAACGAACTGAGATGAGGAGAGAGGGTCGTCAGGAAACGACTTCGAGCCGTCGGATGGCGGTGAGTAATCATCTGCTAGGACTATCGACGCCATTTGCTCTTTCGACGCGTAGAGATGGGCTTCCTCGTAGCCCTGGTTCTCATAGCCCATCATTATCTTTCGCTTTTCCTCAACCGAGCTTCCTTATTCTCGCAATTTCTCCAAGATTACAGGTAAATAACAAGGTCCGTAAGAAATGAGGTGATTTAGCTAGAGTACGAGTTACGATGGTGACATTTTTGGTAATTGGATTCTCCGATTGGGCGGATGGGGTTAAAGTAACAGTGGAGGAGGGGTTTGGCCACGGCCTAGGGTGCGGCGGCCGGACGGCGGAGGTACGGAGGTCAATGGGGGTGGCGTTGCTGGAAGAGAGTTTTCGGGGATTAGACGGAAAGTGAAGTAAAGATAAATGGAAGAGGATGATTTGGTGTTGCCACGTGATTAACACGTGTAGAAGGAACATTGTGGATCTTTTTCAACAAGCAAACAAAAAAAAAATAAAATAAAATAAAAGAAAAAATGACAACCATTTCAAATAGTGATAATTATCATCAGATTCCCTATTTATAATTAACTAAATTATTTGGTGAAATTTAATTAAATATAAGTCATAAGTCAATTTCATGTAATTTATTTTTAACTTAAATATTTGGTAATTCATCTTGGCTCGTTTAGTTTTATTATAAAATAAGCATATGATATAATTAAATATGAAATGGAATAATAAAAAATAATTTATAACTATAAGATTTTAATTTATTTATATTATTGATAGATAAATAAAGATACGATATTCAATATATTGGGGACAAATAATTCATGCTAATAGTTACACCAGTCATCACATTGGGCCATCTTGTACCAATCAAAGAAAACACTGGAATTGGCCGAAGAACCTCCAGTTCAGCCCAATTGTTTGAAGTATCCAAATCCAAGTGAATAATATTTCATTAGCCCATCGTCAATGGGCCAGCAGTAGAATTAAGTTAGAACAAAGCGGCCCAAGTTTAAAATACGGCAGACCAATTCCAATACCGGAAATGGCCCACTACATATCTGGGCTAAAACCAGCTGCTGAATAACTAAACTGACGCAGCGGCCCATTTATGTTTCTACACTTTATGGGTTTGTTATAGAGATCAAACCGCTGTATAGGAATGCAAAGTGCATGGCGGGCTGGGTCATCCCAGGACTGGCACATATCAACCCAAAAACATCTGACTCAAGATCGGACCGTTATTGTTCATGATTGGTCCTAAGTGGTCCTGAACTTTTAAATGGGTCTCATTTGGATTCATTTTTAAATCCTGGCCCAATTCATAGACCAATTACCAGTATGATTGAGGCTCAGACCAAACCCAGATGTGCTTGTTGTTTTTTATTTTTTTATTTTTATAAAATTGAGATTTTTTAAATAATTACTTGAATTTATGATTGTCTTGTGAAATAAAGAATTGAATCACATAAAAATATTATAACTAGAAAAAAACATAAATTAAACCACTAGAGCAGGTCCAAGATATCAATATTTGGGATCAACCCACTTTATTATTAAGTCACTTCGATCCTGAACAAGCTGATTTAGTCTGGTCCATTGCAAATCTTGAATAGAAACAAACTTAATCAATCCTCCCAAATGGGACTATGGGTATTACTTGTGCTTTGCTATGCATCTTAACCAATAAAGATCAGTGCATTCGAAAGTCGATGAGTAACAAATTAAAATATTTACGTTTGCTAGTTAGGCCTTGCTTGATCAATAAGGTAAATGCACAGTGAGTTTGTGTTTCAATAATGTTGGTGTATGCCTACTTTTATAGTAGTATCTTTTTTTTTTTTATTTTTTATTCGTTTAAACATATTTATTAATTTGAATTGTAGGTGTATTGAATCAATTTGAAATTTAAATATATTGAATGTAATGAATCACGTACTATAAAAGGTATTTATTTTTTTATCTCTTGCTTGTGCGTATAAGTCCGTGGTCATTGTTATAATTAAAACACATATTAAAAGTTACGTAATTCATCTATATCTATAAGAGTATTTCACAGTACTAAAAAGAAGTGTAACACTGTTGCAAAAACCCAACTCTAACCACAGGAGGAAAAAAAAAAAAACCCTCTAGTTCAAATTAAGTTTGATCGCCCCAATCACATAGTATGAGTTATTCTAATTATTACATGATTGATCGCTCTCTCTAAATTATAAGTTAATTCATGCAGTTCATTTGCCATACATCCTTAATTTTATAACAAATAAAAAATTCAAACTTAGGAAAAAGACCTCTTTGACTCGGTGCCGCAGGACAAGATGTGCAACCAAAAAAGGTTAGGACAAGATGGTACCAAGTAGCAATCAACACACAGTTCAGTTGATTTCATAGTACAAAAAAGGTTGTTAAAATTCGACTTAATAATTAAAACTACCCACAACACAACAATTTTCCTAAATAAATAATTAATTAGTTGTTCTTCTGTCCATTTTAATTTTCCTTATTTCCACTATGCTTAACGACTTAAACTCGTGCATTTTTTTCATGCAAAGTCGCTAACAGATTTACCTACTATAGTACACGTTTTTCTCTTTTTCTTGTTCAACCATCTAAATCCCCATAATTAATTTCTCCCTCTTTTTCTTTGATTCAAAGTGATCCCAATGAATTTTATTTCCAACTTATGTGGATTTTTTGATGGATCATCCTTGGACTTTTCCATCCATTTTCTAGAAACTAATAACTATGATAAATCATATTATATACATACGTCAAATGAATTAATACTTCCTGTAATTATAATAATTTGTTGGATTGTGATAAATATACGCAACAATAATTATCGGGGTGGTGTTGGAATGATTAATTTCGAGTTTACGTATCAATAATTTGATGAATACAGTATTACATGTTTAAGTTTCTTTGCTCGTTTATTATAAATACTTGTATGTTAAAAAAACAAATTAAAAAAATAAAACAAATGTTTTTTTTTGGTTTCGGGGGGTGGGGGTGGGGGGGGTAAAATTAGGGTATCGTATTTTTTACTTTATGTTAATTTTTTTGCCATAACTTTAAATGTAATATTACCCCGTAATCTTGCATTAATTAACCGCTTGTGTCAGCTGATAGAAAAGTCTAATTCAAATAATAAAATTGAAGTTTCATCAACAACATGAGATTTTAATTATGCTTGAAATCAAGTATATATACATCTATAGGATGAATTGGTAGATGATAATTGATATTCATAATTGTTATTAGTTATTTCTTTAAGTATTTTTATATGACTCGTTTTACCACTAAATACAACAACAGGTCAGTACCAAATAATTTGAGAAAATTGCATTTTTGGTCCCAAAATGTAGAATAGTTTGCAATATTAGTCTCATGCTTTTGGAAATATATAGCCAATATTAGTCTCATATATTAGGGAAACATCGCAAAGTTAGTCCCACCGTAGCGATATTAGTCCCACACTTTAGAAAAATATTGTAAAATTAATCCCACATTTTAGAAAAACGTAGCAAAATTAGTCCGAAAGTTTGTCCCAAATGTTGCAAAGTTAGTCCAAAAGTTGCAATTTTTTTACGATGAGACTAATTTTGCAATGTTTTCCTAAAGTGAGAGACTAATATTGACTATTTCAAAAAGTATGGGACTAATATTACAAACCACCATATATTTTGGGATCAAAATTAATCACAAGGAAAGAGCAAATGGAAGATTTCAATATACACTCTTTCGACACAAATAAGAACAAGGGCAAATTAAAGCTTCAATTTTCTTACAAATACCTCTCATTATTTAAAAAATTATAAATACCCCCCTCAAATAGAAAATAATTATGTAGCCCCTAGACGAAAATGTGAAAAATATTATTTTACCTTGCAGAAACTTTTATTTAAAAAAGATTGAAAAAATATAAAAAAAATTCTGAGCGTGGTAAAATAAATAATTCTTAAAGAATATTAATCCATTAATTTTTTTTCAAAAATTCTAACAAATATATAAAAAATTATAACTTATAATCCATAAGGATTTTGGGCAGTTTACCACAAAACCTAATGAAAACTAACGAAATGAGCTCGTTGTAATTAGACGGACATAAAGTCAAGAAATATTTCTAATTTTCTAAATTATGGAGAAGTATTTATAATCATATCAAATCTCAGAAAATATGACTATAATTTAACAGAGAACAATATAAAAATGAACAAAATATATGAAGTGAATTAAGCATCATGTGATTCATCATCATTGATCACAATCCAACCACAATTACTTAAAACTGTGGTAATTACATTTGGTGTGAATACCGTTGTTTGGTGATGTAATGAAATGCTAATCATTTTTCTTCCTAGGAAAAAGGCAGCACTTGCAACCCATACATGCTCATCACTTCTTACATCTTTACTATAATCAACAGAATTTGAATTTCATTTTTCGTTTTTCCCCTCCCTCCACTCTTTTTTATACGATATGTCTTTATTATATCATTCAATATATTTATATTCAAATATTAATATAATATATCGATAAGCGTCCAAACAAGACAAACAAGAAATTATTATAAAAGTAGATATATACCCACATTCGTGAAACTTAGAATTCACAATCTTTCAATTATGAGATCTCAATCTTACCAATCGAGCAAGACCCATTGACTCTTTTTGCCTCCTTCGAGAATTACAAAATGCTTGTACAAAATAACATAAATTCGGCTTATAATAAGGTTGATATGGAATTATTAGTGTATCTGATTAATATTTGTATTTGAATGTTCCGATACTTAAATGTACACACACTCATAGTTGTAAAGTCAAAATTGCGAATCAGTGTACCAAAAATTCAACTATAAAACAAAAATAAATTATTTATGAAGTGTAAAATTAGATAATTGGATGAAATAAAGAATCAGAAATTAAAAAATAAAAATAAAAAAGGTAGACGTTGTTTGCTCACTTAGACAACCTAATTCGAGTACAGTTAACTTGTCGTTATGGACTTCTCTAACTGAATGTATTTATTATAATAAACATATGACCAAATCAAATCTCGACAGTATACATAAACTATTATTAAATTAAATTAAATTAAACTGTCACCACATAAATCAAATAAAGACTTTCTCCATCCACTTTGGTCATATCGACGGTCGTCATCCAATCCGGATTTTTTACTCCAAATTTAAATTCGAAAATACCAAAGTTGATCATCTGCATCCATACATACTATATCAAATTCGTCAAACACTTACGACTCAAGTACAATCGATATGTGTGAATACTTAATTTAAATTTTTAGTATATTATTGTTTAAATTAATATAAATAAATAGAATAAAATGAATAACATATCAAAATTAATTATCACACTTACTTTCCTAAAAATTAATTATTCAAATACAAATCAAAATTCATTAATCTCATGTCTCCCTACTTTATTTCGTTTTTTTTTTTGTTGAAAATTATATGTATGTATTTATATATTTTCTGTAGTGGAAAAAAAAAAGAGGGGCAGAATGTAAAATGATGAAAATTCGAGGAGAATTTAGCAATAGTAAGAACCAGTCAAACTTGAATGAGAAAATTTAAGGACAAAAAAGAAATAATGATTTGGACCTCTACTTGAAAGTTGAAACATTCAACGCACAAACTTTTGTCATACGAAAGTTACTAATTACATTACTTGACAAAATTGGTTTACTAATTTCTCTTATTCATAATTTAACGTTAGATTAGGTTTTCATAATCATATCATATCAGTATAATACGTATAACTTCCAATACTTATCTCTTAATTCTCATCATTTGATGTTTTCATAGTCAGATCATATATATTAGAAAAAAATGAAACCCTAAATGTCTGAATTACCCGTTTTCATACGACATGATTACTTAAATCCCATAAATATCGTAATATAGTTAGGCTGAAACTAAAATTGTACGAATTCGATTTGTTAAACTTAACAGATCAAACTTGAATAAAGTTTTTTGTTTAATAAGTTTTCAAACTCGACTCCTGCTCGATTCGATTAGTGCAAAAAACAATAAATATACTTAAAAATATCAAACTACACAAGCGAGAATCGTATTTGATCCAATTAAAGTTCGGTTGGAACAATAATCAAAGCAAAATTTCAAATTCGACATTAATTCAAACAAAGTTGAACAATGACGTGTTCGACTCGACTCGACTCGAATCATTTATTGCCCTAAATATAGTTGGAAAAAGTGAAGTGGAATACGAAAAATTCCTATACTTGGGTGGGAAAGATGGATACAAGGAAGAACCTTGAAGCACTAGAAATACACATGCATGGCAAATAAATCATTAAGTTTTCTTAACAACAGCACATATGATTGTAATAATTAACCACAAAACATAGCTGAAATCTGAGATAAAAAAAGAAAGAAAAGCTTAAGAAGAAAGCAAAAAATTTATTGAGTTTGATGGAGCAGTGGGTGCAACAACTCCTCCTACAGGGTTGAACTAAGTTTTTGCTCATTAATCATACTATCAAAACCTAATCTGCCAACCTCAGAACCACCCCCATCTCTCCTAATTCTTCACTATAAGAACAAGTCCTCTCTGCCACACTCCCACAAGCAAACACACACAGCACTACTCACTCAAATTCATCTGCAGACAGAAGAAGAGAGAAACCATACCGGTAGGCGAAAATGGCATTGAGAAGCAAATACAGCAACCCTTTTATCTCTTTCTTCTTCTTCTTCTTCTCTGCTGTCTTTCTTGCATTGCCCACGACGAATGCAAAAACACACTACCATGATTTTGTCGTAAGCCTCCACTCTGTGTACTTGAACTCATTTTCTTGATGTTTTGGTGTGAAATGGGATTGTGATCAGTATATGGTGTGAACTGTAACAGGTACAAGCGACTCCAGTGAAGAGGCTGTGCAAAACACACAACACAATCACGGTGAATGGGATGTATCCAGGGCCGACGCTGGAAGTGAACAACGGCGACACTCTGGTCGTCAATGTCGTTAACAGAGCTCGTTACAACGTTACGATTCATTGGTAAGTGCTGCTGCATGCATGCATGCATGCACGATTGCATTGGCATTGCTCTATGTAATTTTGTAATATAAAACAGTACTATAGGGTGTGACTGTAATTTCCTAAAATATAGTATTTTTTGTAATATATCCAAATCTGGTAATGTCTATCTATAATAATTCCACTGGGAAAAATCTGTAATGTAAAACAGTACTGTAGGGCGTGTTACTACTTTTCCAAAATTTAGAATTTCTCATAATATACTCAAATTTCAAGAAGTATTTATGTAATTATCCTGAATACCAGCGTTCAAAGTTTTTTTTTTTTTTTTAATTAAAAAATATTCCAATTTCGTGTTCTACCAATGCATAGGCATGGAGTGAGGCAAATAAGAACTGGATGGGCTGACGGACCAGAATTTGTGACTCAATGCCCTATAAGACCAGGAGGGAGTTACACGTACCGGTTCACGATCCAGGGGCAAGAAGGCACACTCTGGTGGCACGCCCACAGCTCGTGGCTGCGAGCCACCGTCTATGGTGCTTTAATCATTCGCCCTAAAGAAGGAGACTCGTATCCCTTCCCCAAGCCGAAACGTGAAACTCCCCTTCTTCTTGGTAATCAATCCATCTCTCTCTCTCTCTCTCTCTCTCTCTCTCTCTCTCTCTCTCTCTCTCTCTCTCTCTCTCTCTCTCTCTCTCTCTCTCTCTCTCTGATCATGAATGAAATGGCTGTGATGAACAGGTGAATGGTGGGATGCGAACCCCATTGATGTTGTGCGAAAAGCCACAAGAACAGGAGCTGCCCCTAATGTTTCTGATGCTTACACCATCAATGGTCAACCTGGTGATTTGTACAATTGCTCCAGCAAAGGTTGGTTTCTGAAGCTTTTGCCTCTTTTGCACTCCATTTATATATGCAAGAATATGTCAACAGTCAAATGAGGAGGAAAAAGAAATCAATTAAAGAAAGCTAAAGACATCATTTTACCGTGTCATTTGGACCACAAAGACTACTAGGTCATCCTATGTTGACTAACATGGGCTATTACACCACCTGTAATTTGATGCAGATACGATAACCGTGCCAGTGGACTCAGGAGAGACAAATCTCCTCAGGGTTGTTAATTCTGGGCTCAATCAACAGCTTTTCTTCAAAGTTGCTAATCATAAGCTCACGGTGGTCGGAGCTGATGCCTCCTACGTGAAACCCTTCACCACCTCAGTCCTCATGCTCGGACCAGGCCAGACCACTGATGTACTTATAACTGCCGATCAGCCACCCGCCAGGTACTACATTGCTGCACGAGCCTATGCCAGTGCTCAAGGAGCACCATTCGATAATACCACCACCACAGCCATTCTTGAATATGAATCTGCCGGTTGCCCTGCCAAATGTGTAGTGAAACCCGTTATGCCTACTATGCCAGCATTTAATGACACAGCCACCGCGACTGCCTTCACCACCAGCTTCAGAAGCCCAAGACGAGTGCCTGTGCCCACTAAAATTGATCATAATCTGTTCTTCACGGTTGGTCTGGGACTCAACAATTGCCCCCCTGGTGCCAGGCCTAGAAACTGTCAGGGTCCAAACGGAACTCGATTTGCTGCTAGCATGAACAATGTGTCTTTTGTGCTCCCATCCAACTTTTCCTTGCTGCAAGCACATCAGCAAGGTATACCTGGAGTTTTCACGACAGATTTTCCAGCAAACCCACCAGTGCAATTTGATTACACTGGAAACATGAGCCGGTCCCTATGGCAACCCGTTCGGGGTACCAAGCTGTACAAGTTAAAATATGGAGAAACAGTACAGTTGGTGTTGCAGGGAACAAGCATTTTCACAGCTGAGAACCACCCAATTCATCTTCATGGTTATGATTTCTACATAATTGCTGAAGGCTTTGGAAATTTCAATCCAAGCAGAGATACTGCCAAATTTAATCTTGTGGATCCACCTCTCCGAAATACGGCAAGTGTACCTGTTGGTGGGTGGACAGTGATCAGATTTGTCGCTGACAATCCAGGTGAGCACAAGATAAAGAACATTTATATATGTACTTTTATCATTCTTGTTTTCATATTTCTCACATTGAAACACCCTAAACGTGAACAGGGGTCTGGCTGATGCACTGTCACTTGGATGTCCACATTACCTGGGGTTTGGCAATGGCTTTCGTGGTGGAAAATGGTGTTGGTGAACTGCAAACATTAGAGCCTCCCCCAGCCGATCTTCCACTCTGTTAGTAATATCAGCAGCAGATGTTTGCAACAAATTTTAATGTCCTCCAAGAAGGGCAACAAGTAATTTTCTGGTCACAGCATACAAATTATATTGTTTCCCCACATTAGGGGGCTAGTTTTTGTTTTTCTCATTGTTTATTATATAAGACCGGGCCAAGAAAGATGGTGCAACATCTGCTAGCAGAGAGCCACCATTTTCTAATCCCGGCATGTTCTTGATTGTAATACTGTTTTCCAGAGTTAATGAAAAAATTATATTATTTCTTTTTGCAAATTCCTAAACTGTTATACTCCAACTACATGTCCATTTCTGAAACTATTAGCTCCCCTAGATTTAAATTATATAAGCAACTGAATGCAGAGCAAAGAGGAATTTACACATCTAAAAGTGTACGAATCCTCTCAAAGAATCACTAGTTTCATAGAAGAATGAGCATTAAGAAGAAAACTCGATGCATGACAAGCCACTGGAAATCTTAAAATCGCTAAACACTGAAGGAAACATGGTGAAACGAGACGTTAAAACAGAACCACATTTCCAGCAAAAACGGTCCAAATTCGATCAGTATAACAATGGTCATCCATCCATCATGATCAAGTAGGTAACAGTAATGTAATCTTCAGATAATGAATTCAAGCTTATATAAATCTCTGAAAATTCATAACTTTGCTCTTACTGCACAATATGCAACGACGGAAAATGCCACACTAACATCTTTTTGCCTAATGACTGAACTGCAGCTAATTCTTCTCAGGTTCTGGAAGAATATATTAAAATTAGATAGAAATTACAGGATCAATCGCAAAAAAATTCACAAAAGCACATATATTAATACAGGAAATTACATATAATATCACTCGATCGATCAATTCACCACAAGATCAGCACCGCATTTCTTTCTTCAGGAACTGCGGGCAACTCCTTCAATACTTCATCGAAATTATGCTCAATACAAGACGAAAATGAAACAGAAACCTAGTCACTCAACTACTACAGAGTCAATGTGGGCACACCAGCAAGAAATTTTTTTTTCTCAACTTCCAAAATTTCAACTACCTACAGAAAACAAAATTCGATCAACGAAAATAGTAATTCTATAAATTTAGCATCAAAAGATTACACATCAGAACAAATCATACTGTTGCGGTTGATATCCATTGCTGGAGGCCAAATTGCTCCTTCTGTATTGATTGAAAAAGGGGGGAAATGCTACTAGGGATTGTTCAATTGAATTTCTGTGACGTTCGGATCCGGGTCTTCATCATCATCATCAGCACAGCGTGTCGTTAATTGAATTTGAATTAGTTTACTTGGGCCTCTTGTGGAAGGTCCACATATGGCCCAAGTTCTACGGGTACAATGATAAAGCCCATCATTTCAAGAAAAAACTATAATTTATGGCAGAATTATAATTTGAAATATACAAAAAATGGTGAAGCCATTTAAAGGTTAAGCTCGTAAAAGAAAAAAAACCGTCAGAATCAATGATCTCTTAGTTTAGTGATCAAGGTTGCGATCCTATTAACACGTTCAAGGTCATGGCTTCGAATTCCATCGGACGTGTGAGTATTTATCTCACTTAGGTAAGTGTTTGTTTCACCATATGTGAGTTATTGTAATTTATTTATTGTTCTTAATTGATGAATTGGTTGAATTGATGTAATGCTTCATTTATTGAGCTTTTGATAAGATTATGTATGTAATTACCATCTAAAAGAAAATTGGGCGAGAAGCATACATCAAACTAGAATAGATAAAAAAAACATTGGGAAATTCTAGTTCGGACCCAACTCGGTCAAACATGAATCAATCATATGACAAGCGCAATACACTTGCCGTGTGTTTGTTTAGCCATTTTTTTAAAGATTAAAGTTGCATTTAAATTGAATATATGTAAATATTCTTTTTTTTTTGGGTTGTAAAATCTATTTTTTTAGGTATTTTAGATTTGATGCCCTTCTGATAAATTCCCAGTTAACATATGTGTGTAAAATATTTTTGTTATTATCAATATAATTAAACTTTCTTATATTTAAGGTATTTTTTTTACATTAACTTTTAGTCTTATATTTTAAAATCTTTTATAAGAAAAAATATTTGTACCATTTCGGACTAAAATTTGAGAGGTAAATTATTCCATTTTAAAAAATATGGGGAGGTAAATTGATTCATTTAAAAAAATACAGGAAGATAAATTACTATTTTAGTTTTTATAAGAAATAATTTGCTCATTTATAATATCACAGCCTTCGCAGGGGTTGCTTACAATTTTTCCCTAATACAAAATACAAAATTTGGGATTGCCTGATTCATTGAGTTCGTTATCGCAACCCATTTGCTCACATTTCTAATTATCAGTTTATATAATTGTTTATCTATACTATTATATAAAAGAAATTTATTTTTTATTCATAAATGGCGATTAATAACACTGCCACACTATTTTTTTATAATACCATAAATAATCCTAAACTGATATGATAACTATTTTATCCAACTTTCCAAATTTTATATTAATCGATAAATTAGTTTTTCTTTATTTCCTTTGATTTTTTTAATGTGATGTGTTAGTTTATGTATCTTACTTTTATTTATAATATATTTTAAAACATAAAAAATTATTATTATATGCAGAAATGACCGGCGTCCCACGACGACTAGTAAAATAAAATAAAAACTAACTAAAATGTGCGATCAACACTACATGATGTAAATTTCAGCAAATAAACCCCAATCAACAAGAGTTCATCGAACCCGTTAAGGAAGCTTAGCTTAGTTGGCGAAACTGAGGCCCCATGATCCTAAAGTTCATGGGTTCGAACCCCTGCGTGGGTTGATGTTATTTTTACTGTATAGTATGTATGATTTGATACAGTAATAGTTAGGTGTTAGTTTATGTGATATTATCGATTTTAGTTTATGTGATATTATCGATTTGATTGTTTGGCATTGTCTCTGATCGATATTAATAGCCGACATGACTGAATGTAATCACTTTACTTTTGATTAATAAAAATCATCGCTTCAAATTACAAAAAAAAAGAGTTCATGGAACTCATTTTCACCATTACCAAAATCTTCGTGAAAAAACACATATAACATTAGTTGTTGGGGCGGGTCCAGGGCAGTTTTCTTGCATTCGGATCCAATTGTCATTTCTAATTGCAAATTAATGAAAGCATTTGTTGCGACACAAATAAACAATAAGCATCAATTTTTTTTTAAAAAAAAATAAAGTATAGGAAAAATTTCATCGATACCTCTTGAGGTTAGGTTTAATTCGACAAATATTTTTTTATAAAATTATAAGTACATTCCTTGATGAAGTGTGGTGCAATTTCTCTGTGGTGTGTTTATATAAGTTTTTTTCCTTAAAAGATATCGAGTAAATTACAATTCAATCTCATATGCATACTTTTATTTTATTTTTTTAATTAAAAGAATATTTGTATAAATAAATGTAATTTTACGGAGAGTTCGATCTACCAAAAGTTTATGCATCATCTTTATAAAAATGTCCTACTTTCTAAAAAGAAATCTTTATTACTTTTGTTTTTTAAAAAAAAAACTGTATTACTTTATTATAATAATACTTTAAAAAAGAAACAAATAAACCAAATGTTGAATAATATGGACCTATTTTCCATAAAAGAGGGATTGTTTGGATTGCTCAGATGAACGGTGCGGGCTGACTGAGTCCACGTGGAAGCACGCGATCTACGTACACCACTCAGCTGACTTGTTGACTTTGCATGAGTCACCTCTCGACACGTGGCGTCCATGCAAACTATTTTCACCTTTCTTTCACAAATTTTATCCTTAGCCTTGTTGTTTGGGCTTCCATATCTGATGCTGCCAAATCCCTGACAAATGGATATATTTTGTTTTTCTTTCAAAAAAAAATTTTTTTTTAGGCAAAGTGTTTATGAAAATTTTTGCTTTCTTAAAAGAACGGCCATCTTTATAGTTCAATGGAAATTAAAATTAAAATAATATTAATTGTCGAAGTAACGTAGTGATATTATATGTGTACGTTTTGTGTATATATTTTTTCACTTTAATTTATGTATTATGGATTCGTTTGGATCGTACGACTGTATAGTGTACATAATAAAATTGTCTGTTATACATTATCATATAGTTGATTCATATTATTAAAATTTGATATTAATAGTTGATTCGATCTTATAGGTAAGGATATCGGTAGATACCCTCTTCCGTTAACTGATTGGATTCGGACAAAATTATGGTTGGACAAACATGCCCATCAATTGGGTATTAAAAGACAAAAGTACATTAATGCATTTTGGATTGAAAAGCATATGTAATGTCATATATATATACTACATATTATTAGAGAGGGCTATTTTGGTATTCTAATTAATTTGGTCTGTTATTTTTTAAATTTTTTTTAAATTAATTAATTATTTTAACTTCTTCAGTCATCATAATCATTTATATCTACTTTTTGGTAGTTTTTTTCCTTATGCATTTATTTATATATATTTTAGATAATTTTTCACTTTACAAAAATAAATAATATAATTTATAAAAATATTTTATTTTATATATTTTTTTAAAAAAATTATGTACATGCATAAAATATGTCATATTTACTAGTATATATTAGTTTGTATGATTGTATTTATTAAGGCATAGTTGTTTCTTTTTTAAAGGTCGTATATTTATGCATTTGTATGTTGTAGATAATTAGGCCTCGCGGCAATGTTTGAGATTTCATAAATTCAAAAATCGTATATGAATTTGAAGCGAAAAAAGAAATATTATAAACATTATTTATAGTAATACGTCAATCCAATAAATAATGAGAGGATTTTTATCTTTTGTAATTATTCACAAACTGCTACGGTTTATAATTGAAATAATATTAAAAAGGTAAAATTTATTGAGTTTTTTTACATGTTATCATACTTCATAATCCCTTCAATCAAGAACAAAAATTGAATTGTCCGATGAGATATCACACAACAAAATATGTCAAACCAAATAATATATAAAGGATGAAGGGATCATTTATATTTTATTTCCTATCCCACCTAATCCAATCATGACTAATCCCATCATAACAATCGAACGAGCCCTATTTGTTGGGTGATTTTGAGCGGTATGTAGGAATTGTGTATTATGAAATCGGAGCAAGAGTTAGACTCTTTATCTTTATTGCGCAGCTCTAGTGCTAATGGAAACGGCAATTTGTCTCGCAATATACAATGACTTACAATCTCAAAGTAGCAACACTACAAACTTTGAAAAACGGTGAACCAAACAATTTGAACTGCTTTAAAATGTTATTCAAGTTGTATGAAAATGATTGAATGAAATTAAATGGGAGGCCCTGTATATAAAGTTGGGAATGTACCATTAAATAAACATGTCCAATAAGAAAAGATGCATTTGAAAGATTATGACTTTTCATCCGAATGGACGGATTATTTCACTCAAGTGACACATCGTTTCACCGAATAGACACATCATTTCAATCAAATGACACACATATTCGGTTGATTAGACATAGTCATATGATGATTGGCGTCATCAACCATCATTCACGTGTCACGAGCTTATTAGGCATCGCATATCTTAACCAATCACTGGTCAAAATTTAATCCAAGACATAAATTTATTCTTTAATTTACCATTCATTATTTTCCAACACCATATGTATGACACATAGGGAATTTAAGATTTTTCCTTTTTAATGGTTATCTACTTATAAAGTATAAATTCTATCATATCTTATATAAATTAATCACATCCGATAAAAAGCAAAATTTAATGCACATTTTAACACTTGCCACACCCCGAAAACACTCAATCATCCGCCACTTGATACGTGCTCAAGAATCAAAATAAAGAGCTAAGGCCTAGGTCCATTTTTAATTTTACACTATTTTGAATTATGAGATAGTATTTTGTAAACTTTTTTTTTTTTTTTTTTGGATTTAAGTTGATCATAAATATCAAAAAATTCATTCTATCACGTTATATCATACAAAAAAGTAAATTATAGCCACATTCCCTTAGGTTTGGCATAATTGTAAATACCCCTCATTGTTTCAAAGATTACAAATACCCATGAGGTTTGTAAATTTTAATCAACCGCCTGGAATTGGCTATTTTGCTCTTGAATTGTTTATTAGAATTATAAAAAATTCAGTCAAGGCAAATTGTATTATTGTTGCTCTGGGTAAAAAATTTAACAAACTCATCCCTACCATTATAGTCCATTTTTTTTAAAAGAATTAAATAAAAAATAATTCAGTGCATAAGGGCATTTTGGTTAGTTCACCTATAAAAATGAGTTATTTGTTGTAATTATCTATATTTGACGTTGATATTCGACAAGACTGTTCGTAATCTCTTTATTTCAATTAATAAAAATTCATCGCTCCCAATAAATAAATAAATAAATAAATAAAACATCCTTTTTTCTCTTTCCGACCAATTTTGAAAATAATGCAAAATTCCCATCACATTCTTCAATATATATACTCTTCAAATTCTCCAAAATTCAAATTTATTTTTCCAAATTATAATATAAAAATCAACTAAAAACATTCCAAAAGATGAGGATGAAATATAGCTAGGGACATGTCATACTTACCAGAAAGAAAAAGGGCTTATGATAATATATATACCTTAAACTATATTCCTCATCATCAAATTAGGTATGCAGACCAATTAGCTTTTTACCTATATATTCATATTCATACTTTGGGGGATAAAATAAATTAATTAAAGAGGTAATCATGATTATACTTGGAGATATGATGATTACCAAAGCCCATGAGAATGAGAATATTTACCTTTTACTTTCGCATAATCAACCAACTTTGTTATTTTATTTAAATCTATAAAGCTCCGCAGGTAAATATTTCATCAGGTTGATTTCATAATTTGTTGGAGCATGAATAATAGTATTTTTTTTTATTCTCACATTTTATGTTACTTATCACAAAATATTTTTGAAAATAAAGAAAAGATAATGGACATCCCATTTTTATGTATAATCAAGTTGATGATTAATAATGTAGAATTTAATTTTACATAAAAGCAAAATATAGTATTTAATATAAGCGACATTTCAAAACGTTAATTATAGAGTTATATCCCACAACATAAAAAGAAAAAAAAAAAATAGAAACACTAGTAACAAAACAATAAACCAACTTATAAACAATTCTGTCATGTTTACTCTGTTGTATGAGACAATTGCGTGATAGAATAAATTGGGATTAAATGTAGAATAGAATTCATAATGAATTGCTTGTAGTCCGGTTACTTTGTTTGATTGTAGGGCTATAAATAATAATTATCATATTACCCTCAGTCAATTTAAAGATAAAAGAAGTCAGTGTATTAGGTTCTGACGAGACTCAGTGGCCTATGGACAAGACCTATAATAAATTTTTCTTGGTAATTTGCTAAGCAAATATCGGGACAAGAAAAAATTTCAACTCATTATCCCATTTGTCATGGTTCGGTAGATAACTTATCCTGCCATTTCAAGTGGGATGGATTATCCGGGTATAGCAAGGAATAAGCTCATATTTATCAATTAATATTGGCTTGCTCTAACCACGTAAACAACCTCGTGGTCTTGGGTTGGCTATCCAGTCAATAGAAACGGGGTGTAAATGAATTAATTAGTAATAGTAGAAATAAATATTTAAATGATGAGCATGCTATTAAGAGTTACAAAATTTAAACAATATATATATATATATATATAAATCTCATTCTCCACCCTTCGTCTTTTCAAGACAAAAATGTAAGGTTCCTTACTAAATCGTTGGATCAAAATGGAACAATTGCATACCACATCATACTTTAAGTCCAAGTATAAATTCGATTGAGGGAAATTCATTTCTTATACTTTTAAGTAAATGGGGGGTAATAATTCAAAAAAAAACTAAATGAGAGCATTACTGAAATTATCCATAATGTTGGGGTTAAATTGCAAAAACCCCAGAAATAGCTTCGCCCCCAAGCAATAACAGTAGGCAAACCCGCACACACCAAATCCCCTTCCATCATCATCAATGAAAATGTGCGGTCCAAGAAGCTTCACGACACGTGCCAAATCCCGCGGCGTCCCAACCGCCACGTCACCAGTAAAAAGCAATTTAAAATATCTAGAGAAGAATGCTATATATATCAGCTCTCACTCTCTGTCTCTCTCCTAAGCCCAATGCTAATCCCGCTCGAAGAAGAGAAAAACCGTTCACGAAGTTTGCTTTGTTCATGAATTTCAACAGCGTGGAAATGCTTGTTGTCTGTTGAAGTAAGATAGAGATAATAGCTGAGGATCAGTGACGGAAAGGTTGAAGGAAGGCGCGATTTCTTCGAAGGGTTTCACTGATTGGTGGAAGGTAAGTTGATTTGATCTGAGATATGAGCGTTTTCTTTCTCGTATTCATCTTTTGAGCGAATGTTGATTTGTACCTGCTTGTGATCATTATCGTTTCTCTGGATATAATTTACTTAATTCTGCCTCTTGCTGGAGTTCTTTGTTCTTTGTCCCTTTGATCTGAGTTTGATCCTAGGTTATTGCTGTGATAGTCTTACTTAAGATACAAATTAGGTTTCTTGTTACCTTTGCAAAGGAGTAGATGGTTGAACATTTCTGTTCTTGTTGCATAGATTTGACGATGGTGTGTTATAGAGATCAAGCTTCTAGTGTGGTGTCCCAAACCATGGATTATAATAGGAAGAGGAAATCAAGAAGCCGGAGGGACGGAACTAGATGTGTAGCAGAGACAATAGCAAAGTGGAAGGAGTACAATGTCAAGTTTAATTCTCTTAGCTGTGAACAGAAGGCGGTGCGTAAAGCTCCTGCCAAGGGATCGAAAAAAGGTTGTATGAAAGGTAAAGGTGGTCCTGAGAATGCGCGTTGCAATTACAGGGGCGTAAGGCAGAGGACGTGGGGTAAATGGGTATCGGAGATCAGGGAGCCGCACAGGGGAAGTAGGCTGTGGTTGGGCACATTTAGCACTGCAAATGAAGCTGCTCTTGCTTATGATGAAGCAGCAAGAGCTATGTACGGGCCTTGTGCGCGGCTCAACTTTCCAGATCACGGTTCATTGCCTATAGAGTATACTAAAGAAGATTGTCCTTCATTGCCAACTACATCCACATCTCACTCCACAAATTCTAGCATCTCTGAGGCGTGTTACGATGATAATAGGTTGAAGGCTCATGATTCAAAGGCAAGGCACGATGATGGTGAAAAAATAGCAGATGATTGGCGTCAAGGAGGTGGCACGCCAATGAGCACACTGAAGGGCGAAATAAAGGAAGAAGCTGCGGAGCATGAATTAAAGAAAGAAACTGCGAGGGAGGAATCAAGAGAAGAATCTATGGATACTGCGATTGAGAAACTTGATTATTTACTTTCTCAGGGTGTTAACCTTCCGGCAAATGATATGTTCAATGTGGATGAGGTGCTTGCAGCATTGGACCCTGCTCCTGACCGTGAACCACGGCCTCCGACTGTGACAGGATCGTATGGGGCTCAAGAAACGAAAGTTGCTCACGAAGAATCGCATCAGTTGCAGCATCCGGATGAGAAGTTGCTTGATGATCTGCCACACATGGAAGCTACTATTGGATTCGATCATGGAATCGATTTCCTGAGACCCGGAAGACCGGAGGACTGTAACTTGTCATTTAGTGAATTGTCATTGGAATTGGACCCTGACCTGGTAGTTTAGTGCAAATGGTGATCTTTTGAAAAGAGAAAATACAAGAGATGAATTAAACTAATATCCACATTTTGTACGAGATGATGTTTGGAGCTTTTGATGATAGAAGTTTTTGAGTGTCAATTTTTGATACTTCAGCTCAGTGTTTTGTTTGGTCATAATATTAAAGCAAGTGCGGTTGACTCATCTAACGGCTGTAGTTTGGAAACTAACACACACGTGGGTGTTTGCTTAAATTTGTAAGCTCCTGCAATGCAAGACGCTTGAGAGCTTATTTGGCCCAACAAAAAGAAAAAAGAAAAAAAAAAAGTCTGAGTTTATAAGATTTTAAAATATGTTGTTTGAGATTTTGTACCTCTTTAACAAAAAAGTTAGTTTCATCGATTTATTGAAAATACGTTATATGTTTAGTAAGATGTTTAAAATTTTATAAAATATTGGAGTATATAAAATGTTAATTTTGAGATTTTATAAGATGTTGGAATGCATAAAATATTTCAAATAACTTTATTAATTATTTTGTAGATTTTGAAAGTTTTAGGATATTTTAATGAGTCTATGGTTAAGCATGCAGCTACATGACTAGTTTTATATAGTATCATAATTATTTAATCAAAATGGTTTGCTGTTGGAGCAAATGCCTGCGCATCCGTCATTACTCATAATTACATGGTTTAAATACATTTTTACATTCGTAATTTAGATTATTTGGTGTTTTTATCCTTTAATATTTCAGGGTTGTTGGTCTTGTATATATTTAATTTTTACGATTTTAGGCATTTTTTCACCGGAGTTCATCATTCTCGGCGGGAAAATACATGTGTCTCTCACAAAAATAGGGCTTTTGTTCTTATTAGCCAATTTCTACAATAATTTTGTCCTTTAACTTTTTAGAATACCACTTTGGTACTATACTTTTTAATTTTCGCAATTTCGGTCAATTTTCTGTCGGAGTTTACCCTTCTCGCCAGTGGAGGTGGACTCTGGGGAACAAAATGACTGAAATTGCGAAAATTAAAAAAATGCAAGACCAAAATGCTACTTCAAAAAATTGAAGGATGAAAATACCAAATGATCTAAGTTACAGAACAAATACATTTAAACCCTAATTATATTATGGTACATATAATTTTAATTGTTCTCTACTCTACAGTATCTAAATTATTATTTGGTCTAATTTAAATATTTAGAAGGTTTTCATTGACTCCCAGTTCTGTTTATTGTTTGGAGTTGCATTCACAATCTAAAACTCATATATATACATATATATACATTTACACACACTTTGATTTCAACGAGTCCGTGAAGCTGATGATGGCAGCAGACGTGAGTGGCACTAATGCTACTTATTATCCTTTATTATTATTTATCCTAATATATATATATAAAAAAGAAAAAAAATCTTTCTCACTCATAAATGACGATTTATGACAACGTGACACCAATTTTTTGGCATGTCAATAATTTAACTAAGTCAGTTTACTTTCCTTTTCTTCCTCTTTTTTTTTTTTTTGACATGTAATATATTGATTTATATATATATTTATAATAATTTTAAAGTATACAAGATTATTTTATATATACACAAAAACAACATGTCACGATGGTCAGTTATTCATACACGAACAAGAATGGACATTAAAACCAAAGCCTGCAGGTTGCCCACTTGCACCCCAACTTGCATTCCATACACACAAAGTTGAGGGAAAAAAAGAGAGCGGTTGCAAGCTGTTGATTATTCAATTTCAACAAACTTGTAATGCCTTTTTTTTGTTTATTTTTCTTTGAAGTTTGAAATATTAATTTATATATTTTATTTTTATTTATAATATATTTTATGATGTTAAATTATTTTATATATATATATATATATAAAAGAACGACGTATTATGACGATTAATAATATAATAATTATAGAGATCATATTTGAGTTTGAATCCTAGTTGACTTATTTTTTTATTGCGTAATAATTGCTTATTGTGTTCACTTATTTATTAGTACTGTTATGATTATTAATGTATTAATCTGAAAAATCCAATAAATTAGAACTAGCGATTTCTTATCCGCGTAGACTCTGTGAAATATCATATTAATAACAAAATATTAAGAGATAATATCATAATTGTACTTTTTTTTTTTTATCTTTATATGATATTATTTCCAATGATCTAACAATAAGAAGAATTTTGTCAAAGTTGTTATTACTAACAATTAGTAATGCGCATAGTTGTTATATTGTGACAACATGATCATAATGGCATCTATTTTTTGTTTTGACTAAATTATAATTAATGGCACAATTATTTATTGAGAACAAAAAAAAAAGAGAAGAAATTCAAGCAATCCGATTTAACATTATAACAAGCAGATCGAACATGAGGACTTCTGACAGCCATGCAACACATACTTGTCGCCTAACGGGTCGTTTATTTTTTTTGGAAAAAGTGATAGATTGGCCGTTAAAAATGAAGGGTACGATAAATGCACAAGTTTTATCAAGTGAAGTAAATATTGATTTCAGTTGCTGATTTGTAAATTTTTTTCGTGGGGTATATTTTATATTATACGATAATTTATGAGTATTACATGTTAATTTTTGAAAAACTCCTATGATCATACACCTGTAGATTTTGGAGAACTCATTGATTAGCTTGTAATTAACTCAAAAAAATTACAACAAAATTATTAAATGTTGACGTATTAATTTTTTATACATAGGGAAGTTAAAATAATTGAAATCAGTTTAAATTACTCTTAAAATATGTGATTAATATGTTATTAATTGGAATCAACTTAAATAATTCCCACAATGCAATCGAGTAAGGGTAAAATGGACTTTTGAACTTAAAATGAAAGGAGTTAGAAGATCAGGTTTTTTTTTAAGGTTTTAATACATTAGGGGAATAATTGATGTGGGGTGAATACTTTAGGGGTGATAACTGTATTTAACTCGTTATTAAAAAAATATAAATACGTTGGTTAATCTTTAAAGAAATGCAGAAATAATTTCTTATTAATTATTATATATAATCTTGTAAAAAACTAGGGACAAAAACATTAAAAAAGTTGAGGAGGAAAAAATGGGCTGCACGGAATAAGTGAATTTGTGCCCCCAGCCATGATAAATAATATGCAATAACTTCGGGATTTTGCGGGACAAATCGATAAATACCGGAACGCCATCCATTGATGCAAAAGAAGGATTGTGCTGAATTGACCCAAATATCAAATAATATTTAGGCCAATTTAATAAAATAAACAGCCCCTAATTAGACAACATGAACGAGTGTACATCCAAGAATAATATAATAATACTTATAGAAATTAGTAAAGAAAAATGCCTTTTTTAATCTAATTGATTTATATGGTATTATAATTAATAAGATCTATTTTGGACTAATAATTGAACTTAGCTAATTAGTTGCATGTGGATTAATTAACCAAAACGCTGATGCCGATTTGATTTTATAAACTCTCCCTAATAACAATTTCTTAGAAATATAAAGATATGTTGAAATAATATTTAAAGAAAAAAGTACAAGCATAACAAAAGATTATAATGTCTAGGCGTACGGTTGAAAAAATAATCACACTGCTCGGTATTCAGCTTTGAGATTAATTGGCAGAAGATTATTATCAATTCGTTAATTTAAAAAATCAAACTTGAACTGAATCGTTGGTGCAATAAACTTTCAAGTTTGGTTCAAGATCAATTTCAATAAACTAGAGGATAATTTATAAAATATATTTGGAAACATTGAACTAATTGAGCTCGACTCAAATTCAATTTAATTAAAATTTGTTCGAACTTGAATATTCAAATGAAGTTCAAATATTTCTTTAAATTTAATATGTTTCAAATAGGCTCAAAACAATATTTATTGTTCTATTGCTATACTGGTGGAGAGAGATTCAGGCTTATTCGAAGATATATAGTACCTTAAATTTAGGTAAATTTTCTTATTATAAATTAATATTGCATATTATTAAATAAATGTACAAGTGAACTGGTGAGTAATAAAATTATACAAATTTTAAGCATAATTATTGATATCATCATTAAATTCTGAAACATATAAACTGTTTATTTCTCAAAAATAATTAAAAGTATAAAATCAACCCCATATATATATATTTCAGAAAATCTATCATATTCGTGATCTACAAAGAAAAAATCCACTGTTCATCAAGAAAAAAGATCAAAAAAATTAAAATAAATAAAATCCAACCAAGAATACATTAAAAAGTTAAGATGATTTACTCTCTTTCTTGGCCAAATCTTCAGCGATCTGAGCCAGCGATTGCAGATTGCACTTCACGATTGTATCCACAAACGCGCAGGTTTCATCTCTCGTATTCCCCTGCGGTATATCCACCACATACGACTCCACAACCACCGTCGCGCCGCCACCGCTCGGCGGCGGTGGCGCTGCATGGAGGGTGGTGACGGAGCGGTAGTTATGCAGGCGGTGATCGCCGCCCACCACGCTGAAACTCATCACGTGCCTCTCGTCGTCCAAGATTTCAAGCCTCTCGGTACTCGACTCCGCCGGCAGGCCCGAGACAACGCGCACCTCCCGGAGAGTGCCCACGTCTCCGTCGCCGACGATGACGTGGCAGCTCTTCAGGAAGTGCTTGTACGCCTGCGGCATGTCAAAGCGTCGCACCACCGACCAAACAGTGTCAACGGGGGCCTCGATCGCCCGCACCACCGCCGAGCAGCACTGGGTCGCCGAAACCGCGTGGGTGTGGTAGTGGAGCAGATTCTCCGGCACCTCGCCGGAAACCGGACAAACCCACGTCAGCTTAGACTGTTTCTGGTACAAACTGGCGGCGCAGCCGGTGTGGTTTAAGGGGTTGATTCTGTGAAGCTGAAGAGAAGAAGGCATCATTTATATTATGGGTCTGAGTGAATTTATGTGAGTTTTGCTGATATGAACGGAGATGGGGATGTGATATATAGAATGCAGGTTGGAAACAGATAGATACACATATAGATACAGGTGGGTTTAGAGAGAGAAAGTGATGAGAGAGAGAGAAATCTTTGTCAAGTTGCAAAGCTTCGATCTTTCCCGGGTAGAAAAAAAAAAGACAGGGTTTGAGTCTTAGGGCAAGTGGATGTGCAAGTTGCAGAAACATCATTTGGACGCAGTCATCATTGAAACTGCCCCTACGACTACCCTATAATTACGTGACCTGCCCGGCAGTACGTTATCCTAGGTTTTTTATTTCCATGTAATGAAGCAAATGCCCTTCAAATATTAGTGAAAACAAATATTATATCTCAATATTAAAATTATCACTATATATACATAGTGATATTAACCTTTTTGCAATAATAAAATTAATAAAAAAATTATTGGCGATGAGAATTTAGTATAAATTGCTATGACTGCTAATCAGTGACAATTTAGTTACAATACAAATATAATGACCATTACAGCTGCTATCACGCGTTGTTATTATCATGTACTACTAATTATTTGTAGAAATTAATATTTGATGCTGATTTTTTTATTAATATATATTAAAATTATAAAAATCCTTATAATAAAATATATTGTGGAACCAAGAAATATAAAGAAATTCTAATGATTAGGTCAATAAAAATGAGGAGAAGTTTATGAAATTATTACAATTATTAGCTAGGCTCGGAAAATAAATATAAATATAATACATGAGGAACAAGTATCAAACTTTTTAAAGGCGTGTAACAAGATCAAACATAAAAAGATATTAGATCAATTTATCTCATAAATATATATAAATTACTGATAGTTGTGATTTGGTAGTTAAGATTATAATACTATCATACGCAAAATATAGGTTCATTCCCACGTAATAATTTCTTAATTCTTAATGATAATAAGTCAGTTACGGGGACTTTGATCTGCACACAGATTATACCCAATCATTCATAACGGGTTTATAATGTATCAATCCTAATTTTCTATTTTTGTAACAAAAAAAGGAAAAAGTAAAAAACGTTTGGATTTATAATTTCACCTTTCCCGTAAAACTCCACTTGTACTAAAAAATCGTGTAATTTTTTGGTCTTGGGTTAAATTAAATAATGTCATAAAAAAATCAACTTCCTTCTTTACCCTTGTCCAATTTATTTATTTATTTTGTGGTTGATTAATTAATATATAGTATTTTTTAAAAATGAAAAGTATTTTCTTGTTTTACTTTTAGCAAAAATCAAGTGTATTTAGCTTTTATGAAACCAAAATCAATGTTTTTGACAGATATGTATTAAATAGTGGAGACAGAAAGGAAAAAAGAAATGAATTTATAATGATCAATTAATACCATTAATTGATTCAGAATTCTGATTTGGTGGGTTGAAAGTACAGCTCCAGATCCATTCAGAATTCTGACAACCTCACAAAAGCCTACTGATTTGTGATATCGACTTTTCGGTGGATTCCATTTATCACTATTTTTTATTATAAAAAATCATAATCACATAATTACTTTAATATGATCAATTCAAATATTAATATTGTAACAAATTAATTAATAAATCAATTCAATTAATACATTAATATATTAATATCATAAAAAATAGGGTAAATTACAGCTACCTTTCCTGAGATTTGACAAAATTATAAATATTTTCTCATTTTTTGAAAAATTACAAATATCCCCCTGAGGTTTGTAATCGTCTAACAAATAACTCATTTTCATCTATTTTTATGGGTGAACTGACCAACATGCCCAGTGCATTTTATTTAATTTTAAAATTCCTTGAATTTTTTTGTACTACAATGCGCAGGGAGAGGTTCTTAAATTTTTTACACAGAGGAGTTAATAATACAATTTGCCTCGGCTGATTTTTTTATAATTTAACAAAAAAATCAAGGGGGGCTTTGGTTGAAAATTATAAACCTTCGGGGGTATTTATAATTTTTCAAACAACGAGGAAATATTTATAATTACTCTAAACCTCAGGGGAGATAGTTGTAATTTACCCTAAGTTGATTTATCAATATTTTTTTGCATTTTAGAAAAAAGTTTGATAATTTGGGGAAATATATTACAACATATGTGCTTCAATGATGAATAATTTTTGGCTTAATTATTTACTATTTGCACCAGTTAAAGAATAACAGTAGAAGGAAAACGCTAATAATTTACCATTGAGACCTAGCTCAATTATAAAGTTGAGGCTCAATTATGGGTTCAAATCCCACCAACACGTGTAATATTATTTTACTTTAATGGTAGCGTAGTTCACTTTAATAGTAGGTTTTAATTAAAAAAGTTATTTGATATTGATGATTATTATATGATTATTATAGTCGTCATTATCAAATATAGATATTTGACATGGGTAATATTAAAAAAATAATAGTTCATCGCTTTCACTTTAAAACAATTGATAAGGTTACACCACCGTTCCCTAATGTTTGGTTTACACGTAGACCCCTTGTAGTTTGAAAATATACATTAATTTAATACCCCTGAAATTTATTTTCGTCTAACAAATAGATCCATCTATTTGTCAAGATTAACGGAATTTGCTGATATTAGCAAAAAAAAAAATAGTAAACAAAAATTCATATTTACTCCCGATTAACTTATTACTAAATTGTTGCAGATCAAACAAAAAAGATTTAAATTATGATTAAACAACCCTTCTAAGAGTGAAGACACAATTCCGTATATGCATTAGCTTGTGAGGATATATAAGAATAGTTCGGTTAAGAAAAGTATTTGACCTTCTGTAAGTCAACCGGGGGTAAAAATAATTTTTATTCAATTATCTTGTTAATAGCAAATTCTGTGAATTTTTGACTAATTATTCATTAGACGGAAACAAACGTAAAAAATAATATATGTAATTTCTCAAATTACATGAAGTTTACGTATAATTACACCAAATCTTATGGAACAACGATATAATCATCCTTTAGTACTATATATAAATCAATTTAATTAAGACATTATAATATACGATTAATGCTAATACTATAATAGTATCCACTTGTAGCGGAAGGAATATCATAATTATAATACTCAACAAATAATTTCTATAGTTGCCTAAGAATAATAATATAGAGTCGTGGTCAATAGTTTTAAGTATTCATTTCTCAAATAAATCGAACTTAATTATAAATAATCAAATGGCTCATTAAGTAATTTCAATCTTCACCATCAACTATTAATTTTTTTAATTAGTAATAGTTAGAAACATGAATGTTTTACCAAAATTTAAATTCAATCCATCTTTATAATCTGTGTGCTAGTCGCTTTTCGTACAACCTTTACATAATTAATCCCATAGGACAAAACAATTTTTTTTTCTTTTTTTTTTTCACATATTTTCTCTATTGATTTTTATGTAGGTCCAAGTTGACTGTTGGAAAACTTGGAATGTGGAGGGTGATCTAATAACACACACATATATATCAATTGTAAATTTATACTTTTATAAAATTATAAATCTTCTAGATTATAATATAAATAGTTGTTTTGTGATTTTTTGTCGTAATTTGCAAAAGATTCATGCTAATAAAGTTGATCTTAAGCGACTTTGGCCCCGTTATCTTGACGTATTAATTTGAATAAGAAAAATAGTATAACTTAGTATAGTGTTTATTTTAAAATATAGGAGTCGGGAATTAGACCATGAGTCTTGTATTAATTACTGTTCCACCTAATAATTCATCCGACTTGGGAAAGCGGGATGAGTTATCCTAAAGACCACAAACCAATGTGGTAAGCATATGACTTCTCGATTTCATTCATAATATTTTTGTCTTTAATACATCTCAAATGGTTCACTAGTAATTTTTCACTCAATCCATGTATAGCAGTCAAAGTAAACACATGATTAAATTTTATGCTGATTCAATAATACATGTAAGTAAATAATTTATAATTAATTCAGAAATTTTTTTATCATTCATTTAATTAAAGATAATCTAATCGCTCATTTAATCGGATACCCGAAGTAAACGGGACCGTTGGGTATTGGAGTATTCTCCATACTACATAAATATTTGTTTCTAATTATATTTAATTTTTTCAATTTTTTGGGAGATTATATAATCTGTTAACTGATTTTGAACATCAACACTATTAGATATGAGATTTTAATGCTTCTTCTTACAACTGCTTGGTCCAAATTAAGTACGGGAGAGTTTTCTTTCGGATTCTCAATGAATTTTAATTCAATTTTGGGCTACTATGATCCTATGAGCTAATGAGATTTTATCCTGAGTTTATAATCAACCGTTAATACATATATGTAAGGAAGCAAACATAGCTTTAAAACAACAATAATTATCGTAACTCACTCTGTGTTGATGCAACTTTTCCTTTTACCAAAACTATTTAATTCACTTAATTGATGTACGCATTATGATAACTTATTCTATTGACAATTATATATATATTTAGATAATTTAAATATAAATCACACAATAATCACTGCATATATGACCTTCCACTTATCTTAACGTACCCGACTAATATCCACCCACTTTCATCAACTTGACCATTTTAAAAAAAAATTGAACCACTCTTAACAAGCTACATATATCTAAGAATTTAGACTTGTCAATGAGTTTTCTTAATAGCAAATCTTGTGACCAACTTGGCCATAAATATGTTAACGAGGCTTAATTCAATTGATAAAGCAGATGCCCGCAGTCCCACGATTCTAAAGTCGTGGATTAGAATCACAAACGTGTTAGATGTTATTTTACTTTAATAGTAGGTGTTGATTAGATATATTTATTCGATATTGATGATTATTGGATGTTAATTACTGTTGTAAGTAGTTGTTAGATATAGATATTTTATATTGATGATTTTGAATTTTTGATCGAATTACGAAAAAAAATCCCTTAAATATACTATACCTTGGCTAGAAAAGAGAAGTGTATAAATAAATACATATGTAAGGGATTTTTTTTTTTATTTATTTATTTTTCTTGCTAATGCTACATAGGCAACTAGACTTTTAAAATAAAAGTGCGAATTCTTTCAAAAAGAAAGAAAGTGCGAATTATATATACATTTATTGACATAACAAAGAACATTCTTAGATTATATTGTACATTGAATGTATTAATTTCATTGTACGATGTATATATTAGTAGAGGATATTCTTTGTTACATACGAACGTATTAGTTATTTAATTATTTTATTCAATGTATGTATTTCACGTTTAGAGTTATATTCTTTGTACTATACAAAATATAAATAATAACTTCACGTTTTTCTTTTTTATATATAATATAATCACAAAACTCTGTTACTTTGTAGTTTCTTTGTTATATATAAAAATAATTAAAATATTTTGGGTTTCATTATGAATCCTTTTCAAAGGACTGATATGATAATTAATTCGCGTCACTATTTCAATTTAATTTGTCAACTTGCAGACGCTATTAAAGGTAGACTCCTTTCTATAAAGTAGGAGACTACAAAATCGAGTTTTCATTAAATGTGTGAATATTTATCGTATTTTATCTTAATTTGTTATAACTAATTATTTTTCATTGATGAACATATCAAAGTATCGATTGATATCTTGAAAAATTATGATGCAATTAATCTTAGTTTCCAAAAAAAAAAATCATAAATTATTGCCATTAAGGACAAAATTCCAGGAAATAAATGAATTTTTTTTTTCTGATTAACATTCTTGTAAAATTTTACATAGGTCGTTTAGCAACTCGAAAATTAATTTATGAATATATCTATGTAGTGGGAAATTAAATAACATATTATATTTGGAAAGCCAAGATGCAAGTTGAAATATCCAAAAGATGGGGGGGTCTTTGGTCAATATAATGGATTTGATTTGACAGATTAAAATATTAATTTGTAGGCATCATGCTCGTGACCAAGTTTATTCAACATGCCCGATTGATAAGGTTGTTTGAATCTACGAAGATTCTAAAAGCAACTTCCCTTTTACTTTCTATAATTTTTTATAAAAAATATAATTAAATTAGGTCATCTTGAAAATGAGACGTCGATAGAACACTAATTATTAGGTTAAGTTGTAATAAGTAAATTATTAAAATTAATAGTTTTATACTTATTTAGAAGATGATTTATTTTATATTGAATATTTGTGCTCGAGAGGATTTTAATTCAAAATTTTTAAGCGGGCTCGTCAAATTTGGATTGCAAGAAACTTATTTTTTAGTAGGGCATGTCTCTTTCGAAGAATTTGTTTTTTATTTTTTTATTTTTTTATTTTATTTTTTAATTAAATTAATTTATGGCTGAACTTTTAATATAACAATTAAATTGAGATCTCATAACTTTACAGAATGTATATTCAAATTTCACCAAACTTGTAACATTTAACTTACGTTATAAGAAATTTAACACTAATTAATTGTTATGATTAAAAATACATAGTCATTGTAGATAGTCGTTTACCACAATCATGTAAAGGTTGTTGACCGTGATTTTTATGAGTGTGGCTATGTCATGCCTTATAGTCATGGCAAAAATAATTTTCATGATGAATAATATAAATTTTTACAATGATTTTTGTTTAATCATGATTAATAATAATTATTTACCATATCCAATAAAATTGTAGCGAATAGTAATTTATCTTATATTGTTATTCAATATAAGTTTATGTAATTTATTATCTTATGTTATAAGTAATTTGATAATTAATTACTGACTATGTGTAGAACTATGTAATTATAACTTCTAAAACTAAACTGCTTATAAAAAAAATATAAAAAAAAATCCGGCAAAATTACATTTTTGGTCTTGTAACTTTAGGCCATTAGCACTTTTAGTCATGTAACTTTCGCGGTTTACAGATTTCGTCCTTTTTTTGACACATTTAGTCCTACATCTCAATTTTGGTCCTTTTTTAACACATTTAATCCTGCCTTTACACTTTTGGTCCACCGGTAAATTTTCAGCCAATTAGATTTGCCGGAATGCCACGTCAAATAGCACATTATCTACCACGTGAGATTTGTAGATAGCAAAATTACATTTTTAGTCCTGTAACTTTAGGTCATTAGCACTTTTAGTCCTGTATCTTTCGCGGTTTACACATTTCATCATTTTTTTGACACATTTAGTCCTACACATCTCAATTTTGATCCTTTTTTAATAAATTTTGTCTTGCCTTTACATTTTTTGGTCCATCGATTAAAGAAAAAATATATAACAAATGAAAAATGGAAATACAATGAACATAGAACTTTGAAAGATGCCATAGGCCGTTATTTGAATACACAAGTATACATGATTTATTGATTCACACAAAAGACAGTTCAAAATGAACACAACTTGCTTTATTCACTATTTAAAAAATAGGGCCAATAGGGAAGCATCTCTTCCCCTTATTATCAGGGAAGAAGCTTATGGTAATGAGCGTTATGCTTTTTGTACTTTATTATCTTCTTTTTCTTCGTCATTGATGTCTTCCTCCTCTTCCTCCTCCGCCTTAACTTATCTCTTTGAACCTGAAAGGGGGGGGGGGGGGTTGTTCAAAAAATTCATGTACCATATGGTCCTCACTAAAAAAAAATTATTATTGCTACATTTTTAATGACTATGGCTAAAAATCATGCGAACTAGCTTTTATTAACTAGGATTTAATAAAAATCGATATAAAAACTAGGTTTTTCACCATGAAAAACTTATTTGCCACGGCTAAGAGCCGTAGTAAAAACATTCGTCATTACATTTGAGATTCACGCCTTCACGACAAAAGAAAAAAAAAAGCAAAATTATATTTTTGGTCCTGTAACTTTAGGCCATTAGCACTTTTTGTCCTCTTTTTGACACATTTAGTCTTGCACATCTTAATTTTGGTCATTTTTTAACAAATTTAGTCATGCCTTTACATTTTTTGTCCACCGGTAAATTTTTCGGCCAAACGAATTCCACGTTAATAACACATCATCTGCCACGTGTTATTGACGTGGCATTCTGGCCAAACGAATTGGCCAAAAAATTTATCGGTGGATCAAAAATGTAAAGGCAGGACTAATTTATTAAAAAAGGACCAAAATTGAGAGGTACAGGACCAAATGCGTCAAAAAAAGAATAAAATATGTAAACTGCGAAAGATACAGGACTAAAAATGCTAATAACCTAAAATTATAGAACCAAAAATATAATTTTGCCAAAAAAATCCCAAAGTGACATCTTAATTTAACTTTCTGACAAATAGCACTCATTTCAAAATAAATAAATAATAATACTTAAAATAAAAGTTCCTTCCTTGAAAAAAGCTGGTGATATAATTGTCAAGAGGTCCAATTAAAGTCCTTGTTATCTTTCATTCACTTCCCATTATTTAACTAACTGTCGCGGCACACTGTATATATAATAAATAATATATCACGTTTTAAAATATATTATAAATAAAAATAAAATTTATGAACCAATAAATCACATTAAAAAAAAGAAAATTAACTTAATGTATTATCGACACAAATAAAGAATTAGTGTATTGGTGTTAAAAATGGCGTGAGTCACTTTTATAAAAAAAATAAAAATAAATAGTTTTTAAAAATAATCTAATTAGAGGTATAATTATCATATTTAAAAATTGGTATGACAGTGTCATGAACCGTCGTTTGTGAGTGTAGAGGACATCTTTTTGTATTAGTACTAGTAGATATTGGCAAGCAATCTCTACGTGCATATAATAAATAATATTTTTTTAAAGTATATTATAAATCTATACTAATATAAAAAGAAAATGCTTCTCTCACTCACAGATAGCGGTTTATGACACTACACCACCAATTTTTTAAGTATGTTGATAATACCCTTAAATTGGTTTTCTTTCCTTTCTTTTTTTTTAAAAAAAATATATAATGACACCATCGTGACACGCCGTTCATGCGTATATAATAAATAATATTTCATATTTTAAAATATATTATAAATAAGAAAAAAAATATAAGCCAATTTATTCACATTAAAAAAATAAAAAAATAAAATTATTTAGTGGTATTATTTAACAAAAATTGGTGTTATGATGTAAGTAATCGTCTTTTTGAATAAAAATAGATTTTTTTTTTTTTTATATTAGCATAGATTAGTATAGATAAATTAACAGAAACGGGGATTTATTGGGCCAGTTGTACCATGGCTGGCATCCAACTATAAAATGGGCCCGTGATCCACAGATGCCATCCAACTATATGGGGCCAGTCCAATATATGGCCCATGGGCTTGTCTATTGTGCTTCTAATTTAAATGTTGAATTTAATGATCAAGTTCCCTTACTTAGAATCTTAATTCAAAGTAAATGACAAAGTCGTAGTTCTACATAAAAATCTAAATTTGAAATTAAGGGCTTAAAAGGGAGAAAATAGCTTTATTTTTTTTATTTTCAAAACAGATAATTAATATATTTAAATTTATTTTTATTTATGTTACATAGATAATACAAAAATACAAATCAAAACATATTAAATAACTTTTAAAAATATACACGTTTAACTCTATATTCCTAAAACAAAGCAAAACACTCGAATATAGAAATTCTCAAGCAGCAAAACTATAATTTGTGTAACTTTTGGGGCAGAAAACGGAAAAAATAATTTTTGAAGGTACAGAACTCTAAGAGATTTATTTTATCGGGGCAAAAAGGAAATTTACGTTAAACTGGTGGTTGACACCGTAAATTAACATTAGTTGTGAAACCTGGGGAGGGACCTCAAAAACGAACAATTCCCGGACGCCAGCCAGAGTGCAGCAACAATGGCGGCCGAGGACAAGAACCCAAACAAAGCCTTGACTAGCACGAGGTTCTCCGACCTGAACCCGCCGATCTCGGAACCGGTTCTGGAAGCACTAACTCAGTCCGGGTTCGAGTTCTGCACTCCGGTTCAAGCCGCCACCATACCCTTGCTCTGCAGCTACAAGGATGTTGCAGTCGACGCCGCCACCGGCTCTGGCAAAACCCTAGCCTTCGTCATCCCCCTCGTCGAAATCCTCCGCCGCGCCGCGCCGCCCCAACCCCACCAGGTCTTTGATTTCAATTAGAGTACCCAAGCTTCAGTTTATGTAGCTATTCTGCTATTTTTGTTCGTCTAAGAAAATGAAGTAGATGGCTGAAAGTTGTTAATTCTGACATCTTGGTATGGTGGGGGTAGTTTATACCATTCATATACAGTTTTGAAGTGTGAACGTAAATTCATGTAGCTTCTAAATGTTTTTCCGTCTATGGGGATTCTCTGTTGCGTTTAATCCGTGGCTTACTTGTTATATTCTCTTACAGGTGATGGGTGTAGTAATTTCTCCGACAAGGGAGTTGTCTTCGCAGATATTTAAGGTTGCAGAGCCATTTATTTCGACATTGTCGAATGTGAGGCCGATGCTGTTAGTGGGGGGAGTTGAAGTGAAGGCTGATATGAGGAAAATTGAAGAGGAAGGGGTTAATTTGTTAATTGGAACTCCTGGAAGATTGAGCGATATCATGGAGCGCATGGATGCATTAGACTTCCGAAACCTGGAGGTTATTTTGTTTCCCTTTCATTATGGAAATTATAGATGCACACTATTGAAATTTTATCTGTTCTTTTTCCATGTCCTTGTTTCTTGTTTGGTGAGTAATGTTTGTTCTGCACTATCAAAAACTTGCGAATCCGATGAGATGCGGAATGCTTGTTTAAGATGATGTTAATTGGTGAAACAGATATTGATTTTAGATGAAGCTGATAGACTACTAGATATGGGGTTCCAGAAGCAGATTAGTGCAATTATATCTCGCTTACCGAAGCTTCGCAGAACAGGTCTTTTTTCAGCTACTCAAACTGAAGCAGTTGAAGAGCTATCAAAGGCGGGATTAAGGAATCCTGTGAGGGTAGAAGTTCGAGCTGAAGTAAAGGGACAAAAGGATTTAACATCTTCCCAACAAATTGCCTCTTCAAAAACTCCTTCAGGGCTTCATCTTGAGGTATTCCTTATTCTATTTAGACTCCCTCTTGTTTCCAGTTTGCTGTATCCGATCTTGATTTTGCACTTATTGCCGGATTCAGAGCCTGATTGATATCTAATCAGATAAACTGATGTTTATTCATTCTTTGATGGGACCTTATTCTGCAGTATCTTCAATGTGAAGCAGACAAGAAACCGTTGCAGCTCATTGATCTCCTGACTAAAAACAAGACTCAGAAAACAATAGTGTGAGTTGCACCGCTTCAATGATTTTGTATGAAGTTGCTATTTCTCTCTAGTTAGTTTAGCTGCAAGAACGTCTCATGGATGCATACAATCTCCTTTCTTGTGTAGCTATTTCATGACTTGTGCTTGTGTTGATTACTGGGGAGCTGTACTTCCACGTCTTTCTCCTTTGAAGGGTTTCTCTCTGATCTCACTTCATGGAAAGATGAAGCAGGTAATTTTGTAATTATAGTCAATGGGGGCTTTCACATCTTTTTAAAGTTAGAGTATTTCATTACTTATATCATATTATCATGCATGCAGGCGGCAAGGGAGAAGGCACTAGAATCATTTACAAATCTTTCAAGCGGTGTTCTTCTTTGCACTGATGTAGCAGCACGTGGGCTTGACATACCTGGTGTTGACTGTATAATACAGGTAGGCTCTAGCCAGTAAACAACTGTCATTCTGACTTCCGATCTCCCATTTGGCTATTCCACATGGTCAAACCTGCATGGCAAAATTTTGATTGCATTTGAAATTATTAATCTGATTCTAAAGAATGGAGGATATGATACACTAATTTTCTGGAATCATATGTTCATTGTGCTTAAAGGTGTAAAATTTATGGATGTCTAACTGCAATAGCTGCAGTCCTCTTTTATAAATGATGTTACTTAGGCAGTATCGGTGGTCTGTTGTTACTTAATATTCATTGTGCATAGCTTTTATATGTTCATATGTTCATTGTGCATAGCTTTTATAAATGCTTTTGTTACTTAGGCAGTATCGGCGGTCTGTTGGACTCATTGTGAATGATGTTTTTATTCTTTTTCATTTGAGACTTAAGGATCTGCAAACTATGTATACCCAAAGTCAAAATACAATATTATTAATGATGCAATATTAATAATCATCATTAATATATCGGGAAATATGTTAGTTCTTAATCCCTTTATACTTTACCTTGCTGAATGAAGCATCTTTGACTTTCCGTGATTGATCTATTAACTAGATTGATTAAAGCTATGACTAATTGTTTGGAGGTGATTGTCATTCTACCTGCAGTATGACCCCCCACAGGACCCAAATGTGTTCATACACAGAGTTGGTCGAACTGCTAGGATGGGACGACAAGGAAGTGCGATTGTCTTCCTGTTGCCAAAGGTTTGGTCAGAAGGGCCTAATCTTCTTGTTTGGGTTTTTTTTATTTTACAATTGCAACACATTATTAGTAGTATTCTGTATAACTTTTCATCCATACTAAACAGGAGGAAGCATATATAGAGTTCCTTAGGATAAGGAGAGTTCCACTTGAGGAGCGAAAATGCTCTGATGAGGTTCCTGATATTATTCCTCAGGTAAGAAACCTTACCGTTAACAAATATTGTACTCCAAATTGTTTTCTCGAATAGCTGAGTAATGCTCCCATGCAACACATAAATGGGCTTGTACTGTTGGGGCCAAACGCCCCATTTTCTAACCCTCAACCTATGCTTCCTGGCTTGCCCAGCCTATGTTACTCAATTTTACAAACAAATGCGAGGGTTCATACTTGTAATGCTTATAATTCATCAACAATCCTGTTCCCCTTGCTAAATAGATGACCTGTGTCTCAAAATATTGCTATCTGTTTAGCTTAATTATGTGCTCAGGAACGAGGACTGTGCTAGTTTCTTCAACATCTTAATCTACTTTGGTCCTCAAGTGTACCTTTGGCATTATGCAATATCCTGTGATGCTTTGTGTACTTTGACCTATTTAGGAATTGAGATATGTGCTCTGAAATATTCAGTAACTACTACTTACTACTTATCTGTTGATCTAATCGGTGAAATAATATCTTTCCAGATACGTTCAGCTGCAAAAAAAGATCGTGACATTATGGAAAAAGGGCTGAAGGCTTTTGTATCTTTTGTTCGTGCTTACAAAGAACATCATTGTTCCTTTATCTTCAGGTTGTAGAAACTTTTCATACCCTGATTCAAATGGTCATTTGTTGATTACTTTGGTTCTGATGATCTGTTTTGTTGGCAGGTGGAAAGAACTTGAAATCGGGAAGTTGGGCATGGGATATGGTTTGTTGCAGCTCCCTTCTATGCCTGAAGTAAAGAACCACTCTCTTTCTACCGAAGGTTTTGTTCCAGTTGAAGATATAAACCTGGAGGATATTAAGTTCAAGTAAGGATCCTTTTAAAAAATTGTCGACTCAAGTAAATTCTTTACTCGACTGCATTTCTACATTCGGAATTATGAGTTTGCTGCACGGTTAATATTGTACCAGGAAAATGGGAAATAGTTGTTCGACTATTTTTCTCCTTGTGAATAATTAATGATTTGATTTTTGATTCATGCTTTATTAACTTCTTTTTTGTTGGATTCCATATAACATTTAGCAAATATTGAAAACTTAGGTAACTCTATACAACGTAGTATGTGAAATTTTTATAGTTGAATGTAACTACTGCTTACGTGTGTCTGAAAATTTATCCAGGGATAAATCTAGAGAGAAACAAAGAAAGAAAAACCTGCAAGCTAAACAAGCTGCAAAAGAGCAAAAGCAGCAGAAGCCTAAACCAGTTTCAAATGCTTCAAACACGGTCATGAGGAAGAAAACAGCCCGGCAAAGACGTGCAACTCAATCAACAGAAGATGCAGACGAGCTAGATCGGGAGTATCGTTTGCTGAAGAAGCTGAAAAAAGGAAGGATTGACGAAAGTGAATTTGCAAAATTAACTGGAACGGAAGATCTACTTTGAGACACAACTGTGGGGAAGGAATATTGAGTAAGCTAGTCGAAGGTCTGGATGTACAGGAATTCCTTACCGACCCAAGTGGGGGTTTGAGCCAGTACACGCCCGTTGACGTTATGAAGTAAAATGCCGACACCATCATATATAACAGAGCGTGATCCGACCTAAATATGGGACTGAAGTGGATGGTGTTTCACGAGCCGACCTATTTCATGACGGCCTCGGACTCAAAACCAGTAGTTCTCCTTCAGCTCTGAAGGTAAAGTTTGCTTAGATATCACACATTCGGCCCAAGGCTTCGAATTTGCTTTTTTTTTTTTCCCTGTAATTTTCTCTTCAAGAAAATGCTAATATTTTAGTTAAATTAACTTGCAGTTGTAGTTATGTTACTTGTGTGACATTATCTGATTTAGTGAAATTTAAATTGCTTGAGAGAAGAATGAAACATTGAGACATTCACTTGAAAGATGACTCGTTTCTGAAGGTAATGTGATGATTGCCAAATGTAGTTTTAGATTTATATTTGATATAGTTTTACTTTCTGTTTGATTATCAATCAAACACAAATACATTTGTAACGTGTAAATTTTAATTGAAAGAGTATTTTCTAATGTATAGTCCAGAATAATAACACAACTTGAAAGGGAAACGTGAAAATGAATAATTTACTAATTACACAATATATATATGTATATTATATAAAATATTTTGATTTGATCCAAACTAAACTCAAATTAAAATTTTGGAACTAAAATCCTACTTGAGAAGGGTCTGTCTTTTCTATAATAATAACGGAATGCCATAAAGCACAAATAAGACGCATGACATTAAACACAAAATCAGAAGTAAAAAATAATCAGATTTTGTGTAATGTAATCTCAAAAATTTCAAATAATTTGTCAAAGACTTACCTAAGTTGGAGATAAATACTAATAATCTGAATTTCCTTGTTTGACATGAAATATATTTTTAATATTCTAATAATTGAGTTATAATCGGCACTAAATCTTATAAATAACACCCCCCAAAATAATAATCCAACTGACACTGACAAATTGTCTGAATTCTGCCGCCAATTCGCTGCGGAAAATACAAAGTATCAACTAACAATCTCATCGCAGAAATCGAGTCAGCTTCCATGGATTCTTCCACCTTCCATGTCTCCAGTGGCCCTCTTGGCCGGTATAAAATCCCACCGCCGCGGACCCTTCTCCGCCGTCGGAGACCTCCACGGCAATGGCACAAACAAATGGAACAGACTCAGCCACCGCCGACCCTCCGCCGCCGTTCGACCCTTTGGCGCCCGCAGTTCCTATATCTTACCCGCTGAAGACGCTAGAGGAACTGGAGTCGCGCGCGTACTTCAAATCGTTTCACTTCCCGTTCAACCAGGCTGCCGTGAAGCTTCCGGCAGGAGGGAGCGCGGAGGCTATGCCGCAGCGGCCGCGGGTTATGGTGTGCCACGACATGGCGGGAGGCTACACGGACGACAGATTTGTGCAAGGCGGGACGAACGCTGATGCATACGCGATTTGGCATTGGTATTTGATCGATGTTTTCGTTTACTTCTCGCATAATTTGGTGACGCTGCCGCCGCCGTGCTGGACTAATACTGCTCACACTCATGGTGTTAAGGTATCCTCTGAACAGGGACTATTTACAATTTGGAATTAATTTGAGTTGTTGGCCTTTCTTTTCTTGGCGATTGCTCATAGAATTGGATCATGTTCTTGTGGTTATTGATCTTTAAGTGATATGATCATCTTTGACACACAGACTTAGTGATTGTTCAAATATCTGATTGTATCCTTGCAAATTTAAGGTTCTAGGGACATTCATCATGGAGTGGGATGAAGGGAGAAAACAAGCTGATAAACTGCTGTCGACAAACACTTCTGCTCAAATGTATGCTGACCGATTGGCTGAGCTTGCTGTTGCTCTTGGATTTGATGGTTGGCTGGTATGCTTATGCTTTTTCGACGCTTAATCGCCAGATCTTGCTTGATTTTTGCTTTACAAGTTAATAGAACTAATGTGATTTGGTGCTGAACCTAATCCATGTGTATTCTTCTCGGCATTAGCGTTTTAGAAACTATATGGTCAATAAGTTGATGAAATATTATCTTCAGTTCAATTTTGAAAATGACAAAAAAAAATTGGTCTTATACGATTTAGAATGCTTTGATCGTCGAAGGGCCTGAATGGTTTTGTGTTCTATGTTTTTCTCCTATAAATATGAGATCAAGGAATTAGCTATGGCGGTCTTTCTTTTTCTGACAGCTTAATATGGAGGTCGATTTGGATCCCGGACAAATCCCTATTCTAGAAGAGTTTGTCAGCTACTTGACACGGACTATGCACTCTTCGCTGCCTGGTTCCATGGTTATATGGTACATGCTGTAACTCAACAGAGTAACACACGTATGCTATAATTTTCGTCTTTAGGTTGTTTATAAGTGAAAATTTTTGTATATAATGTGATGATTCAGGTACGACAGTGTTACTGTTGATGGTGAACTTTACTGGCAGAATCAATTAAACGACCGAAACAAGCCGTTCTTCGACAGATGCGATGGCATATTGGTTAACTATTCGTGGGAGGTATTTCTCTTGTTGTATTTCGCAAAGTGTATTCAGATTTAACTCTCATTTTGTCCTCGAGAAAGAAAAATAAAAAACATCATCTGCATGATACAGGAAGATTATCCTAAGCAATCTGCTGAGGTTGCCGGTGAAAGAAAATTAGATGTCTACATGGGCATTGATGTCTTTGGGAGGGGCACTTATGGTGGTGGACAATGGACTGTAGGTTTCTACACATTTATTGTGTGTTATTTTCTTAATTTTTCCCTTGCAAAAACTTCGATTCTAGCCATACTAGAAACATTTCTCGCAGTTATGTTAGTTCATGAACTCCAAATTTCTTTAAACCTATTGTTATTATTATTCTGGATCAGACAAATGTTGCCCTTGATGTGATAAAGAAAGCCGGCATTTCAGCATGCCTATTTGCACCGGGATGGGTTTACGAGACGAAGCAACCCCCTGACTTTGAAACGGCTCAAAACCGGTAATGCACTAGCACTTTCTTGTACTGATTAATCTTATTACCTGTGACTATAGTAATCCGATATTTCTTATAATTATCTTTTAAATTTCCGGTTGATTAAGATCCGCCTAAAAATATGTCGCTAGACGTATCATCACTTCGCTCTGTTATGATGGAACTGTATCCGACTCACTTTATTTTAGCTACTACTCTACATGGATGTGATAAACAGATGGTGGGGACTTGTGGAGAAATCGTGGGGAACTGTGCAAAGCTACCCCAAAGTACTTCCATTCTACTCAAATTTTGATCAGGTATGTAGCACATATGTTTTGTTACTAAGTCCTGTCATTTGTAATTAAATTATTTTCTCCAAGGTATTTACACACCTATATCTTTAATAATTTAAGCGTAACGTTATGTCTCGCAGGGTCATGGTTACCATATATCTATCGATGGAGAGCAAGTATTCAACACTCCTTGGAACAACATTTCTTCCCAAAGCTTTCAGGCATGTGCCGGACAGATGTTTTAGTTAGTTTTATATATTTCCTTTGTCTTAGAAAGGATGTCTGTAAATTAGTGTAAATTTTTACATAAACTGCCTTCTTCTGGTGTCCTAACTCATAGACCTTGTTACAGCCTTTCCTTGAGTACCCTGGAGACCCCACCACTCAGCCGATCCAAGTCTCTGTTGAGTATGTATTCTGTTTCTTCAACATGGTAGTCGTTACCGTGAATCTTATATTATGTGATAAACTTGTATATCTAATCATATCTACAGAAATTGATCTCTAGGAAAAACATTTTGTCTATTATAGATTAAGTTTTTCTTCCTGAACGCTCTGAAAGATAACTGAGTTTGATGCGAACCCTTATCATTATGCAGGTTACTATGTTCTTGACATATTTTTCCATGTAAATATTGTTGCAATACCTGGAAATATGACATGCATTTGCTAATCACAGTTTCAAGGAAGCATCTTATACCGGAGGAGGGAACGTCACTTTTAGAGGGATGCTTGGCGACAATGCTGAATTCACAACAAGGCTCTTTCTTGGAGAGCTTCCTTTGGGGAATTCACCACTTCACGTTGCATATTCTGTGAGTCTCTCACCAAGGAATTTAATATGTACGAGTTTCATTTCCTCAAATTTCTCACAGATAATACGTCGAGTGATGAATAAAGAAAGTCGCGACAGGAGTATTTGTAAGACATGATTCAAGAGGTTGCGGTGTAGATTTTACAAAAATGATGAATAATGCACCTAAACCAATAAAAGGAGCCGTCTCGTTGATCATTCCCTCCGTTTTTCAAATGGTATTAATTGATGCAGGTTAAATCAAGTGGGAACTCTTTGTTAGGTCTTGCCCTTGCAACCTCTACCACAGCCAATGAGAAAAAGACGGTCTTCCTGGCCGCCTCAGAAAACGCATTGCTAACCATGAACCAGTTCTCAAGCCATTTTACCGAAGTGTTAATGCCAGAACGAGTAACCAAGCTGGAGGCAGAACCTGGATGGATCATGCAAGAAAGCAGCATCGAAATGCATGGACACATGCTAAAAGAAATTCGGGCTGTATGCTACAGATCAAAGCCAAAAAATTCTCATGCTGTTGCCAATGATAAAACTCGTTCATCTGCTCCAGAATATTATGCAGTTCTTGGTGATATCAAGATTACTACTTCCGGAGAAAATACAAACTTTCCACCATCCACAGCATGGACCGTTGACGGTCAATTCGTCAGTTGGACTTCGGGTCCTAAAGGGTCCAAGAACCTTAGTGTTAAGATTACATGGCAACTGAAAGATGGCAATATCGATCTTTTCTCTAAGTACAATATATATGTCAACAAGCTAACGAGTGTTTCATCTGTCAATCAGAGTGAAATGCTTGACGGATCTCTGGAATATCTCGGTGTTGCAGCAGCGAAATCATTCTACGTTTCTGATCTAGAAGTTGCTTCCGGCATTTCTAGTCTGAAATTCATAATCCAAGTCTGCAGTCCTGATGGAGCTTGCCAGAAGCTTGAGGAGTCTCCTTTCTTCCTACTGCAAGTTCAAGGTACGTAAACCTCATTCTTCGTTCTTTTTTCATTTATAAATGTCGACCGTGTTAATTCTCTACTTTTTCTTCATGAAAAGCTGCTTTTAGAAAAACTTGTATGATCATTCTAGCATAAGGATGTCGAAGATACTAATGAAACGAACAGATGCTGATGAGATTGTTATTTGTTACTAGCACAGGGTGACATAGATATCGTTCTTCGATCCAAATTGTTGGAAATAGGTTGTGTTTGATCTGATTCCCTTGTACAGCCCTTCGCGCTAATTTTTTAGGACGAAAATGCCCTTTTTATGTCGTCCGTGTGTATGCCCTCAGTGATATTTTCACTATATATTAGAACCCGTTAGATAGCTTATATATACACAATGCATTCGGATGCGTGAAACGACTCCCTGTAGTAATTTTTCAAGTGTTTGCAGGTGTCAAATATAGGAAGAAAAAATGCATTCGGAGCCAATATACTACGGTTGCATGTCGCGACGTCCTGCCAAGATACGTGCAAATGAGCAATAACCGTAAGACACAAATCGTTGAAACTCAAGGTGCAGTCCGAGTAGTTTATCTGTTTTCTATCGTAAACTTGTCAATTTTAGTCCTCTATATGGCCTATCGGCTCGTGACAAAATAAAAAAAATTATTGAATTGGCATCACCTCTCCTTTTTATATCGAGAAAGAATTATGTTTTCTCCTGTCTCTAAAAGAAAACAAAATCGAAAGATGATGCAAGAATTGAGGTTGATATGTAAAACGGATACTTTATTTGTCTTGTTATTACCACATTTTCCATGATGTTTTAAATCTTTGGTTTCCTCAAAATTCAACTTATTGTCCATCTTTCTGCATCATATGCTTTATCTTTTTCTTCAAATTTCTGCCAGTATAATGTGACATCCAGTAATAAAGCAAATTGTTAATCAGGTGAGGTAACCCATTGACAATAAGAAGCAATTAAATTTCTTTTATTCTACAGTAAATTACAGTGACACCCCTTGAGGTTAGATCAAAATACACAAACACCCCCTATTGCAAAATTACAACTGCATCCGCTAAGGTTATAATTTTATTACAACTACGCCCCTTATTTAAAGGCAAAGCTTACACTAATATCCCTGAAAAATATTACACTGACACCCCTCAAGGGGTGTAGCTGTAATTATGCAAAAAACAGATAATGTTTGTATAAATGAACCTAACCTTAGGAGGTCAATGTAATTTACCCTTTATTCTAACATAAACTATAGACCATAAGACCAAAATAGTAATATTAAATATGTTTGAAGTTGTCTGTAACTGTACAGCATATTAGTTGTTTTTGGACACAATTAATTTGCAGCTGATTATTATTGGACTTGTAGTCGTCCAAGAAATTGAATGAATAAAGAATATTGATGGTAAATTACATTGGAACTCCTGAGATGAAGTTAAAATACACAAATTCTTATTTTTTGTAAAATTATAATTATACCCTTTAAAGTTATAATTATATTATAACTACACCTCTATTTAGAAGTAAAATCTACACAAACACCTCTTAAAAGACATTATAGTATTATACTAACTACAATTGCTATCACGTTTCTACACTCTCAATATCCCAGTAAATTATTCAAATAATAATTATAAAAAATCAATTTTCTTTTTTCTATTAATCCAAATCTTTATTTTTACTTAATGTCCCTTTTTTATTTACCTTTGACACAACATGCATTGCCATGGTATTTCAATTTTAAGTGCGATACATCAGTTACTTACAAAAAAAAAATCGAATTTAATGGTAGATACACAAAATTAATTTTTTTTCTTAATACTTATATAAGTATGAATTGATCATGTGAAACCCGAATTTACCCCTTTCTGGTATAAAAAATGTTCAAAAGTCCTCTTATGAAAAAAAAAAATCAAATTATCCCATGTATTTTAAAAAATGTAAGCAAATTATCCTCCTAAACCTTTGATAGGGTTTAGGTTTACCTGCAATAGTTTACTAAGGTTGGTAGCACCAAAAACCTTGTGAAGAATGGGAAATTTGTGAGGGTGGTCGGAGGGGAAATAAGGCGCAAACACTCAGTCTTTGGCGCAGTCGTCGCCTCAGCAACTTGCATGAAGCACAATGGAGCTCGAGCTCGAAATCGAGCCGGCTCATCTTGCACCTCTAGGTTAATGACACTATCGTATCTATTTTTAAATATGATAGTTATATCCCTAACTAGATAATTTTACAAATTAATTATAATTACTTTTTTTTTTACAAAAGTGACTACACATAATTTTAACACCAGAACACCAATTTTTTTGTCGTGCCGACGATAACATCTTAAACTGATTTTTCTTTGTTTTATTTTTTTTTTTAATGTGCTTTGTTGATTTATATATTTTATTTTTATATATAATCTATTTTAAGATCTTAATAGTATTTATTATTTGCACATAGGATGACGTGCAACAAATGTTAGTTTTTTTTTTTTTTTTAAAAAAAAAGAGGATTATTTACTAACGGATCTATGACTCAGTTACAAACTTACATTCCAACCCGTTGGATTCGAGGACCTGATTGGGTCAGTTCTCGAGCCCAATAGCTCTTAGCGGGTCAAGTCTTGAATTGACGTCCAATTTGATATCGCCTGTTCTTCAGAATCTGGAAATACAAATCTGATATTCGGCCACCATTTCCGTTGTACGGGTGTGGCCCAATCGGTCGGGTTTGGCCCGTTTGCCAATTGGCAGTTATTTTTCAATTATTTTGATGTGGAGTTATTTGATATTGTTTTAATTATCAATTTTTTCAAATTCAAAATAAGTAAAATAAGTGTGTTTTAGGAAATTTACATTTTATCTATCAAAGTAATTACTTTAAGGTATTGAAAAACTTAATAAATAATATAGATGTAATGACAATAATTTCAAGTAGTGATCGGAGCACACTTGATGTGTTTGCATAGCTTAAATATTTTATTATATTTGTCTAATTAAATGAACAAAGAAAATTAAAATGACTAACATATGAAAATCACTAAAATATATTAAATTTTATTTTACATAAATAAAGAATAATTGGTATAATTATTTTATTAAATAAATAATTATTTATTGGAAGAAATAAGGATAAATAATTGTATTTTAGTTAATCCACACCTTGTATACCAAAATTAGTTTTTCTAAGACTTTTAACCTTAATATATATTAGTGCACGCGGCACACTCATACGAGTGTGCATAATAAATTAAAAATTAGTTGTTATTTTTAAAAATATATTTTTATTGCATAAGTTCAGATATTTAAAAGAGGATCGAGAAAGAGCAAGCTAGCTATGAGGTTAAGAGAGGGTAATAAAGTTGAAAGCTAAAATAAACATAGGAGTGTAAAATATTTGGTGAAATAATATTAAAAACTAAATATAAAAAAATATAACAACAACCAAAAAACTCCAAATTTTGAGATTAATAAAATAATTAAAAACTTTGACAGATCAAATAATTGAAAACACGAGAAAAGAAAATGCTCTTCCATTATATAACGGTATGAATAGATATGTACATATATATAGATATATGTATATATATTTATTATTGGGATAATTACACGCTTTATTGTAAGGTTTATATAATTACATGTAGATTTATGTGGTTTGAATATTACATCTAATATCCATGATATTTGCTTCCGTCTAATAAATAAGTCCTTATGTTAGTCAAGATCCATCAAATTTGCTTATATTAGCAAAAAAATTGGATTAAAATTCATATTTACTCCAAATTGATTTATTATTGACTTATTGCAAGTCAAATAAAATTTTTTATAACCAAATTATTCTTATACATCTTTAATGTTAATGCTTGTGAGAATATATACTTTTACTTTTATAAGGACAGTTAGACGAAAACAAACTTTATGAGTATTAAATGTATTTTTAAAACTACAAAAAACTATATATAATTACATCAAGCTTTAATGGAGGTTGTTTAATGAAAATTTTTAGAGCGGATTAGGTTCGGTGGAACAAAGTAAATTATAGAACAAGTGAGATATATTTATTATGTGATTGATCACTCTTTCAAAATTATACATCGATTACATGATAAATGTATTATAATTAATTTAGATTTGGCCGAATCAAGTTGGGCAAAAAATTTACCTCCTCTAATTATATGGAATCTTTTGAATTAAAGTAGTAATTTAATATTCCAGAGTGTTGGGCCCACACTGGAGCAGCCAGGTCAGCCACAGCAGATATTTATCTCGGGATTCCACAATGTTTCCACGAGCCAGCCACGCGCATCCTTCAACTGCCCATTCTTCGCCATCCACCTGTTCCTCATCCAACGGCTCACACCAATCTTGATTTCTCACAGATATAGATACATACAAATCTATCCATATATATATATATATATATATATATCTCCACACTCACACACACACACACACTTCCATCCCACCTTCATTTCTTTCTTTCCATCAATTTCTACACACAGATCTCTCTGTACTCAGCATACACAGTGAAAAAACGATTTGAAAATGCTTCTGAAAGCTGCGTCGGCTTTTGGTTTGTTGAACTCCCATGGCGAAAATCTGAGCCCTCTGTTTTCCTCTGCCTCGCCTTCCTCATTTCAGAGTTTTGTGGGCAGGAAGGGAAATGGGGGCTGTGTCGTCTGTGTGGCTAAACAAACCTACAGCAAGCCCTTGACCGGCGTCGTTTTCGAGCCCTTCGAAGAAGTGAAGAAGGAGCTCATGCTTGTGCCCACCGTCCCTCAGGATTCGCTTGCTCGCCAGAAGTACACCGATGAGTGTGAAGCCGCTCTCAACGAACAAATCAAGTCGGTTTTCTGGGATTTCAGTCATTTTCTTGTTCTTCTGTTCTGTAAATTCTTGTTTTCATTGTTCTTCCTCTTTATCTTAAGAATTTAGTTCCGATGGATTGATTTTATTATTCCCTTTTGGGAACTTGTGCGGTGTTTACAGTGTGGAGTACAATGTTTCGTATGTGTACCATGCCATGTTTGCCTATTTTGACAGAGACAACGTTGCACTCAAGGGGCTTGCAAAGTAAATACCCGAACATCTTTCTGATATCAGGACTGTTTGAGTCGCTTGTTTTTGTTTTGAATCTACTCTAATGCTGGGTTTACATTTGTTTTCTTATAGGTTTTTCAAGGAATCAAGTTTAGAAGAAAGGGAACATGCTGAAAAATTAATGGTTTACCAGGTGTTTGATCATATGCAACATGTTATATTTTTAACTTTTCACAAATTTTAGTAGGATGGGTGATATTCATTTGTTCAACAAAACTCAGAACAAGCGAGGTGGAAAGGTGAAGCTGCAGTCTATCTTGATGCCCCTGTCGGAGTTTGAGCATGCTGAAAAGGGAGATGCACTATACGGTGAATCCTTTTTTATGCTGTCCTAATTAGAGGTCCCTACTACCATAGGGATGATTTATGTGGTTGGGGTATGCAATGAAAATGTGTCGATGTTGGCCATGACAAAATGGTTCAAATTTATCCTATAATTGAATGGTTGTCATTTTTGCATCAGCTATAATTCATACAGTGATCTATTCTGCGGTGGCTATCCGATTTTAGCATCAATAACAGGGACCAATTTGTCTTGATCCTACATTTACATTTTTGTTGGCAATAAAGTTCGATATCTGTTATTTCCTGTCTGCAGATAGTTTTCCTTTTGGACGCATTATCCACATGATAACTCTTTTCCTTCTCTTGAAATGATATGATTCCCTGTCATTAACCCTTTTATCACACCGCATGTGTCTGACTATTGATGCTGAGTGGTTAATAAGCAACATAGGTTGGACATATGTAGTTTGTCTTGTATAGGACATACTTTGGATTGTAATAGCTAGCATGTACTTACTTTCATACTAACCTTGTTGATGATTTTGAATCTTATATGGGAAAAAGTATGTAAGGAATATATTATTTCAAACTGCATACATGAGATGAATATTTAACTTAGTATCGGAAAATTTGATCATGCATAGAGCATCATAAAGAATTTTACGCAGTTCATTATTGAATCAGTAGTAATAATTATGAGTAATAGATAGATAATGCCATAATTCAGTTTTACTTTCCTTGTCCACAAAATGCATGAGTTAGTTATTCTTATAAAATAATATGAAGTCTGCGTTGCATGCATCAGCCTGTCCCATATTACTCTTGATCTCCGGATTTGGGCGCTCTTTATGTTTGTCAAAGACTAAATTAACTTGAGATTCCCTTGTTACCTTACAGCTATGGAGCTCGCGTTGTCTTTAGAGAAGTTGACTAATGAGAAGCTTCTAAACCTTCATGCTGTAAGTTGTGTACTCGGATTTTATTTTGTTTTATTTTCCTTTTTTACTGTGCGAATACCAACTGTAGTATTTTGTTATAGTATGTGTCAAAAAAGATTTATAGAAATCAATGTCATGATTGATATATGAAATCTGCTGCATGTCTTGTATTTTCAAGGGCTGTGTGTATCTGGGTGATGGATGTATGTTTATTGCTGACATCTCCAACTTTCAATAACAGGTAGCCTCCAGAAATAACGATGCACAGTTGACTGATTTTATTGAGAGCGAGTATTTGGCTGAGCAGGTTCTGGATTCTTTTCCAAGTGTATTTGTCTTCAAGAACAGAGAGGTTCTACTTGGTACGATGGTATAAAACTAAGCTTAAAATATGTTCTTCTTTTGCAGGTGGAATCTATCAAGAAGATATCAGAATATGTTGCGCAGCTGAGAAGAGTGGGTAAAGGCCACGGTATGGACATAACTCCCACTTTCTATCTTTCACTTTTATATTTTTGTGATATCAGTATGTGGATATTATATCACACTTTTCTTGTCGATTTTCCCTCTTGCTTTTCATAACTATTATATATGCTTGGGATGTTAGGTGTTTGGCATTTCGATCAGATGCTGGTTGATGAAGCTGTTGCTTGAACTCTTGGCCCCCTCAAAGTGTTTTCTGCGCGTGCATCACATTTTGCACTGTAATCTTTGGATAGAAGAAGGTGTTGGCATTAGATGGAAGGTGCATATGAGACTTGTTTTAGTAGTTTGCGGAAAGTTTAGTTCAACTATCTCAAAATTCCAGTAGAACATGAGCAAATTCTATCTTCATATTTGGATCTCTTTAAGTTTCATATGGTTTTTTATGTTTTGGTTATGTCTGTCTTTTGGACACTGCGTTTCTTCTTCTTCTTCTTCTTCTTCTTCTATTGTCGATTGCTGATACTGACTACTGAGGAGAGGAGGGCATAGTTTATACCCAATTCAAAAGGACTGTTGCTATATCTCTAGTATCATTTCAAAAATCAAATAAATAATTTAAGTATATATAATACACATGCAATATTTTTAAGAATATATCTTATACGGATATTTTGTAATTGTAAATTACAACATAAAGTGAAATATCAATTAGCAATAGAATATTCAAAAATTATTTGCTATTATTCCCTAGCTACATTTGGAATTGATCTAGAGCCAATATGTTACCAAATATTATATCGATTGTTGTTGTTTTGATGATGAGAGCTATTTACAAAACTATTTGAATCCAATTTGTTCAAATATTATTCAAACAGTGCAAAAGCTTTAGATTAATTATGTGGTGTGCATTTCAATACATAAACAAAAATTAACTCTCTCTCTACAATGTTTTTCCTCTCATTGTTCCTTTTAGCATTCTTTAACGCTTCCATATTTTATCATTATTCCAAATAAAATTCTGCAATCATATAAAAAGTCAAATATTTGTGAATTATATCTTAAACCTTTAAAATGGAATTATTGAAACATCTATACTTTTGCATCAATTTCCAGAAAAAGTGACCTCTTTTTCATAAATGATTTCCACTTTCCAGGGAATGTATACGATTCTTTTCCGTGTCTTTGTTCCTTTTCCTTTTTCGATTCGTACCATCATCCATCCGTACACCCAACTTGCTTGTCTTCCTCTCAAGAAACCAAAATCGAAGAATATATATCTATATAGATCATCAGAGTGGAGACAACTACGATGCCCGCTCGAATCATAAGCTTAAGTTTCCTGTTCAAGTAAATCATCTGCTTTACATCGTACAAACACAACGAAAACGAATGTTTCTATTAGTCAAAATGAAAACCCAACGATATGTGTCATAAGTTAAATGATAGACGTTATCCTAAAGAGTGAGTTCCCAAAATTCTTCAATACGCATGTCAGGCGAAAGAATCCATCAGCATCAGCAGAGTCGTCTTGAACCTAACTCAATTGTACATGAAGATCTCCTTGTTATTTTTCATAAGGTTGCAGCAAAGTCTCACTGATGCCTTTTACTATCTTGGCTGCAGCGTTACCAGCAAGTCCGCAGACGTTTCCAAAGTTGAAATAGATCTCCAGCTATTCACAAAATTCGGCTTCTTGTTAATGCTTCTGTATGATCATGTGCCCACAAATGTTTTCCCCATCAGGCGATTATCTCTCTGCCTCCGACGTTTAGCCACTTCAGGTCTACGGGTAGGCATCCCCAGAAGCCAGAAAACTCGGACTACATCATCCACGTCACTCGTGAATCACTTTCTTGATCTATGTTGCGAGGATCTTCCAAGATTATTTATTTTCAGCAGGCAGCATTACATCTTTGCCAAGTGTGCCTCAGCAGTGTAACCACTTCAGGCCTAGCGTTAAGACATCCCAGAAGAAGCAAAAATTCAGATTATGTTATCCTTGTTAATGGTGAATCACTGTCTTGATCTATGTCGCAAGAATATTTTTAGATGATTTATTTCATTAGACCTTTGCCAAGTGTGCCTCAGCAATAGAAGAACTGAGGTCTTCTCGAGATTGGGATCTCCTACTTTGAAGCCGCATTTGACTTCTATGGGGAGTCCAGATGGAACCAAGGTTACTAGTTTCAAATTGCATCTGTCCTAGGCTGCCCGAAGAGTAACTGTGTGATACACTGCTAGACGAAGAATACAACGAGGATTCAGCCAACTGAACGACCCCGCCACCAAAACCAAGTCCAGTGTCGAACTGTCTTTGCTGAGTACTTGCAACAGTGGGGCTCAGTGGCATCTTAGCCCTTCCATCCCCTGAATCAGAATAATCAAGTGGTCCAGATCATATATTTGTGCATCTAAATCAAGAATCTCAAATAATCAAATCTCGAGAAAGTGTGGAATATAGTCATTGTAACAAACACGATTCAAGAATAACTTTTCTTAGCTCTTAAACTCATTGTTCAAGTATTATTCGAGATAATTTGGGAGAAACTTGATGAAATTTTATATTCGTAACAAGATTCATCATTGAAATTCCCAAATAACTCGGGAATATATCAAACAAAGTATGTAACAATATTGTAAAAGTAATGCATTTATGCTTGAAAACTATTGCTAAAAGTTAGATTATCTAGTGAACTTGTATAATCAAAAGATAAAAAAAAGACATCCCGTATAAAACATCTGTCTCCAGCTATTTAGTCTTAATAAATACTTAGTAAGATTCAGAAACAATTTGCTATATGAAAGAAAAATTCAGGGAGAACTTCGTCGCACTATTGTTTATGAAAGATATGAACACGATTCAAATATCCTATGAAAATATTGTGTTTTATTTTCCAAAAGCTCAAAGAATTTTGTCACTATGACAACACCGCATATCTTGCCATTGTAAGAAAAAGAAGAATTACCTGTATTGATAGGACTCCAGCGCTGAAACCGGAAAGGGGCAGGAAGATTGAGCACTGATGTGGATGTCACACTGTTATGTCTGAAAAGCGGGAGATACGACCTTCGCAAGAATTTTGGCATCCAGCAATTGCCAATGCATGAAAATGCACAAAATAGGACAAACGAGGAAGCAAACAAAATGGCCAAAAGAATAACCGGATCTATCTTAACCCTCAATATCTGATAGCTGTAATTTTTTTCCCTGTACGGAAATTCCTTTCCAGCTTCAAACAATGCAACTCCAAGGGTCCAAGTGATGCTTCCAGAACCGATAATTACATGGCTATCAGTAATGTGCAGTCCTTCTCTCAAGAGGCGCACAACATATGGTGCCCTGAAGCAGTATTGTTCTATGAAAGGCTGAGGAACGACACTTTTTCTTGCAACATCCCACGTTTTTTCACAAAATTCACGACCCTTCTCTAGTACGTCGTCCAGAGCAGCATCAGGAGTCAAGTTGAAAAACCGGTACACCACGTAGAAGCCAGACATAGCATAAAACTGGCCGTGAGGGCGAGGGAGATTTTGTGCAAGTGCACATGGTTGCAGCTCACAATCAGTTCCTGGACTATGATCTGACCACTCAGACAAGTTGACAGCAACTTTGGCAAGTGCACTACACTCCTCCCATTTTGGAGTTCCAATAAGCTGAACAGGAACTCCTGCCTTTCCTCTACGGAATCTTTTCCCTCCAATAGAACTTCCATCTTTTAGCCGAATGGATGAGCAGTGCGAACATAAGTACTTTGCCTTGTAACCAAACTGCAAACATGGATGCTTAATTTCGAGTTTTCCACTAACCAGATCTGCATTGCTAACCTGAGGAAACTTCTTGAGAAGATGAGAGACAGATTTGTCAAATGCGTCGTTGAGGCCGTATCCAGCTAAAGAATAGGCACTTAGATGATGGTTAACAGGGCCAATGCTCAGCTTTAAGCTTGTTTCGTCATGGTCACTTACCTTACTTTCAAAAGTAACCTGCAGTGATGAGCCACCCAAGTCAAGTGCACCATATGTTTCCTTTTTAGGAATTGAACCCAGGATACCAGTGTGATAATTTAATGCTATCCATCCATAATAAGCTTCCTCCATGCCTGTGATAATTTTTACCCAGTCCTTTTTGCACAAAAAAGGTGAACTCTTTAGAATCAACAAAGCATTATTGAGAAGCCAATCAGAGTCTGGACTTGGGAGCCTGCGAACTCCAGCTGTAGCATAGAGAAAGAGAGAAGTAGTCTTATGTGCATTTTTTGGAATTTGCTTCTCAGCCCATCTAATAAGAGGTTTTATTGCTTTCCTCAGTCCAGATATATTACGTACCAATTTGTCAAATCCAGGCTCAGTCTCCATTCTGTTGTAAGCCCGGCCTCTCTGGGAGCCAGATTTCCTCTGGAAATCTTCAGGCAACGATTTTAATAAAATAGGAAGATTATCATCTTTTTGGTGATTAACGGATGCCTGATATACATAAACACGGGTTCCAGTGCTACCACAGTCGAGCACAACATAGAACCTGGATGGTCCCCTAGACCAGTTCAAGTAAAGGAACAGCAGGACGTAACAAAGACAAGTGAACAACAATAAACAGAGGAAAACACAAAGAACCCGCACCCATTTCTTCCTTCCAGATGAAATAGGTGATACCTTCTCCTTGGAAAAGCTTGATGCACCATTTTCTTGCTGCAAAAACTTTGATGGCAATGCACGATCTGAACTTCTTTCTATTCTAGGACTAGGGATAAGATCACCTTCTGTATCAAGTTGGCGATAAGCAGACAAATCTTGTAGGGATGAGGAGAGTCTCAAATTAGTCTTCTTCTCTGGGTTGGAAAAGGTATAACCATGAAGAGATCCAGAAAGTGGAGGCAATCCGGATGATTTATATGAAAGATTAGAAGTCTTTGGAGCTGACAAACGAGTTGCAGCAGAAGAAAGAAACTCAGCAAATTTACTCAAGACCATGTTAGCAGAAATTTGAAGTAGCACTTCAAATAATTTTTCGTCTCAAAACTGCTACCCCTTTTGTCGCAAGTTATAACCAAAAATAGCAGACTGATCTGTGTAAACTATACAGTCATTGCAGTCAAATAACTAGTTGAATATATGAAAAGTCCTGCAGAATCCAAAATGACAGGAACACATTATTTGATAGCGGTGAAACATAAAAACTGACTAACACAGATAAAGGACATGTTGTCCTTTACAAATGAATGAAATAATGGAACTGCGAATTAGAGTGTAAATGTTGGCAGAAGCCAGACAACATAGGTTATTATGAGAATAGAAAACAAGGGACTTCCTATCAGTTATTCTAGAAAGAGTTTGAATCTCGGCCATTATGAAACTACTTTGAAAGAAGAAAAGTAGGGATTACTGTCCTTGCATGACCTGTCATAGGAGGAGATTGTAATATTAGCTATTTGACGAGTAACTCTCTATATAAAGGAACTTAAGTGGGTCTTAGTACAATAAGATTTATATAATTTCTTGAGTACTGTAAACATAAGTTCATCGTAAGTACAACTAACAAGTAGGACTAATCAGTCTCTCCCTCTCTCTATCTCTCTCTAGCACATAAGATGGCATTAAATAATTTCTTTTAACCCTTGCTTTTCATAAGTACCTTCAATCAAATCTGAAAGTCAAAGCAAAGGTTAAGAATGGACAAAATACCGGCTGAATACACAAATGCTCAATTTCACCGCTCAAATTTGAATTAAAGATCACACCATCCAGAACTTGAGGCCTTAACCAAATGCATGATTAACTTACTGACAAAGAAATTCAACTTAATGCAACAAAAAACATATCAAACCCTTATCCCTACTAATTACATTGGTTACATGGATCTTCCTCCAACACCCTATGCCAAATGGCAACATTGATATGATTAAACATCAATCTAGTCCAAATCAAGAGGTTAATCCAATCATGCCAACAACATGGTTGAGAAATTTTCTTGAACTCGGTATACAAACACAATACAAGTCCAACCAAACAAACACGTCGGCGTTCTATTCCTTGTTCTTTATATGTCTTGTTCACAACAGATTTTGGTAAAACAGTCTATTTTAAAAGAGCTATACTAATCAAAGATAGCATTTCTAGTTTAAAGCGCTATACTCAACCTTCACACCTGCAATTGCAAATTATATCAAAATTCAGCATTTAACTAAGGTTTCTCCACGAATTCCACACTCAGAAATTCACTTGGAATCTAATATCCTCTACAACTTGACATCCCATTGAAGACCGCATAAACCGCGAAATGAGATAGCCGACAAACACTCAAAACAACAGATCTTTGAAACCCCACCCACAAGAAAACACAGTGGCGCATAAATCATCCGTAAAAAAGCAAATACAACAATCTGGACAAGCAAAGATTTCCACCAACCATCAGATCATGAAGTGCTTGAAACGCAGTACAAAGAGTGCTTGTTTGCGGGCTCCATCTGCAGATCCAAATTCGAAAATGGGGTCTGATTTTTTACCCAAAAAATCAACCAGAAACCCAATACCCTCTGCGTGTTCAACTACACCACCATCTCTCTCTCTCTCTCTCTCTCTCTCTAAGAGGGGTTTGAAGTTTTCACCCCAACGCATAAGTTTAAAAACCTTCTTGTTTATTATTATTACTATATATATTTTCTCATTTTATTTCTTGGTAAAGAATAGATAATAGCAGACATTAAATATTTTTAATTTATTACCCCCTTTTTTAGAATACATTTTGACCTTTTAGTAATTTTTCACAAAATCTATATATAATAAAACAGAATCATTGATACTTTCCATCTAAGCGCCACATATGCAAATGTGGATAATCTCAATAAGTTTTATTCTGCCAAATGGAAGTAACAATTCTTTAGATAATAGAGAAAAAAAATATTAGTATTTATCCAAAAGAATCTAATTAATATTATATGTTTATATAACTTTTTTAAGTAAATAAAAGCATGTGTATCCATTATATATGCATTTATCTTATAAATAACATCCACAAAAGAATTGCATTTTTAAAAAAATAATTAACTAGAACTATATATAATATTCTTTTAAATATAAAAATAATTAATATATTAAAAATTAAGTTAATAACTATAAATATACAAAAGTATATTGAACACAAAAATGAAATTGAATTATTTTACTAACTATTACCTAAAAAAATGAGTGAATCTTTTGGATAAACAAATAATGGTACGCTTATCTAAATGTAAATATAAGATAAATGATAATTTTTTAAGTTCTAAAATAATTAAGTAAATATTACAAATAATTCAAGATTTAAAATAAAATGAGTAATTAAAAAATAATTCAAAATTTAAAAATAAAATAATTAGTGAATATTAAAAATACAAGAGTATTATTTAATATTAAAATAAATTTTAGATTAATCGTATCCCTGACTAATTTATTTTTTGGATGCATTCAAATTATTTATCAACATTAAATAAAAATAAAATATTTTCTTGCATGACAAAATAAAATTCAAAGAGACATCGGAGAACTACGATTTATAAAAGCTAATAAAATAAAAAATTATAAATAAAGTAAATTTTTATATGTAAAAGAATTAAAATTTAATATAATAATAATCACAAATAAAAAAATATATATTGAAAGATGTAAAAATAAGTTTGAATTATAGATTTTATCCCTAACCAATTTACTTGAACAAATTTGTAAATCTTCATAAAATCAAATAATCTAAAATTTATCTAATTTAAATAAAAATAAAATATATTTGCGTACAAGGTAAATAAAATTCGAAGAGATACTAAACTGTTTTAAAAAGTTAATAAAATAAAATTATAAATAAATTTAATTTTATAATGTAACAATGACTATTTATATAAAAATTAAAATGTAATATGATAATAATGAAAAAAAAAACAATAGATATAAAAATACATTTGAAGCTTTAAAAAAAATTATAAATATTTTCTATAAAGATAAATTATTATACTCTTATCCGAATTATTTATTAGTTGTATTTATCTACATATATATAATAATAAGGCATAACTATTGAGACTATCCACCCAAGCGCCACATATGCGTAGATGTAGACAGTCTCAATGAGCTCTATTTTGTCAAATAGAATATAATATATTTTTTAGATTACTACTAAAAAATATTAGTATTCATCAAAATTGATCTAAAGTGATTATCTAATAACTATTTTTTGATTAAAAAAATAAAAATATTAGATTTTAAAAAAATCTAATTAATATATAACAAGTTTTTTTAATAAAAAATAAAAAATATTAATATTTATAGAAATGAATCTAATCAATATCATTTTTTTTAAGTATATAACAACATGTATATTCAATATCTATGAAAATAGATATTGAATATAGATGTTGAATAAAATCAAGAAAAAAAACAAATCAAATTTAATATCGAGACTATAAATATATTTCTTATGTATTAAAGAAAAAAATAAATCAAATTTATTTTTGAACATTCAATATCGAGACTGCAAAATATATTTTTATGTATTTTCAATTTTATATCTATAAATCAATTTAATCTAGGTTAAATATATTTAGTACAAAAAACATGAAAATGTAATAAATACACTAACATATATATATATATATATATGTACTGGGCGAGTGTGCAATGGAAGATTGAATAAGTCAAAGATACTGGTTATAAATATTCATGTTTAGACACGAAGGCAAATGTAATATTTTGGCATTTAAAAAAATTATGATAAAAGATAGGTCATTCAAGTGAAATCATCGATGAAAAAGCTGAATATTAAAAAATTTCTCAATAATATGCGGCTGAAATATTTCTACACTTACATTTATCAAGGTAAAGGATAATTTATACAATAAAGCCTTAAAGTGTTCACTTTTAATCATTATTTTTGGATACTCATGTTTTTTTTTTTTTATAATATATGATTTGTTGTTTGTTTTGTTGAATAATTACAGATGCAACACAAGGTTCCAAGATTAAGAATTTAATAAATTATCGATAACTTGAGGGCAAATGAAACCGACTCTCCATCTACGCAAATGAGGGCGAAAGGCTGGGAAATGTTTAATAAATTATTAGAAGATCTATTTACTTATTCAGTTTTTTCACTATTTATGATAGATTTTAAATGTACTAGCAGTTTAACAAGATTTAGCTTTGTTTGTTTCTTAATTGTTGTAGGCTAAGCTTAATATTTGTCCATTTCTTAATAATTATAGGCTAAGCTTAATTTCACTTATGTTTTCAAAGTGCAATAATAAAAACGAATTCAAACTATACTTTAACAAATCTACTTATATGCTTTAAATGTAAAGTCAAATAAATGACTAGATAAATTATAATCAAATCAATATCTCCTCACAAGCAAATAAATACTTACATGCTTAAAATATAATTGGTTTTTATTGCATGAACTTCATCATTTTGAAAACTAATTAACGTTGGTTTGTTGGTTGAGAGAGCATAAATTGTCGCATGGGTGTGTCAGTTCTAATTCTTTGCACTCATTGAAGCATGAATGAAATAAAAAATTAAAGACGTATATGTTATTATGAATAAACTATATTTGGATATTGGTGTCATGACCACATACTTAAGTAAGGATTATTGATGAATAAAATAAAGCACAAAATAAATTATTGTTGAAAATTCAGGATATGTCTTTATCTACAGCCAAAGAGACATAAATTAAGTAGCTCATATCAAGGTATTGACACTCATAGAAGATCAAACGTATACAATGAACCGTGACTATACTCCACCAATCATACTGTAACATATGCAATTTATAATCAGAGCGATTAAAAAAAATAAAGAATCTATGATTGAATGGATATTTTTATGAATAATTAATGATAACTTCTTCAATTCAATAAAACTTATATTTAATATAATTTTTATTAGAACTAATATACACAGATAGATAATTTTTTTTTAACTTTATAAGTATATATTTTTGAATATTTATTATTATAATCACGACTTGTATTGAAAAGATTTCCCGTGCTTTGGCACGGGTTTTGTACTAGTTGAAAATATAATAAAATGTTATGTTTACTTTTACATTATTAATAATAATAAGAGATATGGTCGAAAAATTAATTATTTTTATATATTCTAAAAAAGACAAAATTGTTTGAGAATTATGTCAGACAATGATTAATGAAGGCAAATGGAGAAGAAAAAATAATTTATGAAAGATTTAAGTAAAAGTGAATTAAAGATAACAATATAAACAAATAATATTATCAGATCGAGATATCAATTTACTCGTTTTATCGTGTCAAGATAAATTGAGAATATTATTATCAGATTATTATTACTAACATTGTTGATCCACTCGATGCGTATGCTTAAAACTTTTAAATATATTATTAAAGTTTGTAGATGAATCTAAGTATAATTTAATGCATTTATTAGATTGTGATAAATGAAAATAAAAGTAATATACAACAATATAATTTTTTTAAAAATAACTGGAAGAGATAAAAACTTTTAAAAAGTACAGATAATATACTTAAAAACAAAGAATATTTTAGAAGTGCCACGCAAGTATTATTATCCCAAAGAATCTAAACCAAACCTCAAAGCTACTTTTCCAACTAAATAATGTATTTTAATTTTTATAAACAACCCTTTTCTGCTGCACTCACAAAATAAAATAAAAAATAAAATTACAGTCTCACCTAATCAAAGCGAGCCAAATTAAAATAAAAATAAAAATGACTTTGCTATTCGCATTTCAAGAAAAAGTCATCCATTAAATAGAATTAAATCCGACAATCATATATTATTACATTGGAATATAATAAATTCTACGAGACTTTTCCACAAAAGCTTGGAGATGAAATGTTTGAACTCCAATTCATAAATAGGCCCGAACATGTTCGTTAGGAACAACTTAACTATTTGGGCTGTAAAATATTTTTTTACAGATATTAGATTTAAATTTTAAACTCTGGAGTATGTGTTAGTGAGTGCACGCGCGAAAATAAATAATAATAGAAAAACTCAAATATTTTTTTTCATAATTTTATAATTTATACTATTATATATAAAAAAAATAGGTGTTATAAACACAAATTGATGATTTTGACATTATTGCACTAATTTTTTGAGATTTAAAAAATGTCCTTCAACTGAATAACTAACTTATTCAACTTATCAAGTTTATATTAATTTAATTGCCCGATTAATATATTTTATTTTTTTATAATACTATTATAGAGAAAAAAAAAAGGTACTATAGACACACACTGACAATTTTGACACCGTTTGCACTAATTTTTTGTGATTCGAAAAATACCCTTCAATTGAATAACTAACTTATTCAAATTTTCAAGTTTTATATTAACTTAAATTTTAATTAATATATTTTATTATTTATAATATAATAGTACAATATTATTTATTATATATGAGTATAAATACGATGTGGCATGACGGTTAATTTTACCAGTTAGGGAAGCCTAGTTGGCTTCTTGAGTTGTAATTGGAGGGTTATTTCACAGAGTTTGATGCACTTAAGCATATGAAAAAATGATGGAGAAGTTGAAGGCACTTGTATTTGTCCATTTCATGGTTTTAGGTAACATAAGGATGTGGCATTGACACTTTGAGGAGCAACCTTAGTGGGTAATTAGTTGATATTCCATGATCAAAAGTTGCCCAACTTTTATTACAAACTTCTTATTTCATGTGATATTGACAAAATCAAGAATATCTAGAATAATTATTGTTCTAGTTTGGTTTAATTGCATTTTACACTTAAGTAAAAATATTAAAAAGTTATCCTGAACAATAAATAAGGACAATGTGGCCATTGAATTTTTACAAAAGAACTTAACCATTTCCCACACTAGATGAAAGCATTATTCTTTTTTAAAGAATTCAAAAGGTTATGTCGTTTGTTTATTTTTTATTTTTATTTGTGTGTATAAGGAATTTTACCGATTAATATTTTGACATGGCGTGTTACATCTAACCCATTAAATTCCACAAACTTATGGATATTACACATGGACATGATTATGTGCTTGGCTGTGCATAGAAGCTTAGGAAGGGGGTTAGTTATCAAATTACAACAATTTTCTCGCTTGAAGAAACGAAGTGATTATTGTGTCGAATTGCTAGTTTTGGTCATACTTATAAACTTGAATTTTTGAGTGTTTTTTGATTAATCTTTTACCAGTTGAAACTATGTTAGATTGTCGCAAAATTTGTCCCCCTTTTCATAGAAATTGGCCAAGAGAATAAAAAGTTTATTAAGCTATAAAATTATAATCTAAATATTAAAACCGGAATTATATATTATCGGCGAAAGTTCTTCCAACAAGCCCGTCTAGCTCAGTCGGTAGAGCGCAAGGCTCTTAACCTTGTGGTCGTGGGTTCGAGCCCCACGGTGGGCGGTTACTGGGTGAATTATCACTTCTTGTTATGTAGCTTTTTCGCTCTCTGAGTTCGAAAGTCGTGCTTCTCTTATTTCGTGGCGTCAAGGATTGAAGCTGCAGTTATGGGTTGTTTTCATATTAGCATCATGAAAACCCGTTTCTTTTGCTTATTCTCCATAATATTTCGTTAAATAATTATTTTACATAACAATTTTACTAAATATTCTTTATCTTATACGGGAAAAATAAATTAGACGAGGATGACCTATCCTTTCTTAACGCAAAATTAATTTTAATTTACTAATTTAGATTTTTTTTCATTTTCACCGTCCCTGAAAAATAATCATTCATATACATTTTTCAAAGAAAAATGGAATTGTTGAAAATATATTTACCCTTCTTATTTTGGTGGTACAAAGTTTTAATATATTTTCCTATCATTTAAATAAATTTAAAGCGATAATATACTTTCCCTCACTTATATATCTAGTAGATCTTGTAAATATGATATATTCAACGTAAAATATATTGAATATTAGATAATTTACGCATGCTTCATTTTATAAAAATAAGGAGTATGTTAAGAATATTTATGATGAATTTTTTATTCAAAAGTCTATTTGATGTGAATTTAGCCTGTCTAGATGATTTATTTATTTATTTTTTGGATAATTACATTACCCATGAAAATCAATATTTAATATTGATTTGTTTATTACAGACTTATTGTAATTCAAATAAGTAATTTTTACCAAACTACATTTATATATTTCTACATGGTAACGCATGTAATAACGTAGATTTTCGCCCTTATAATGATAGTTTAACATGAAAAAGATTCATTTGTCATGCAATAAATTTGTAATTAATTATTTGAGGGTCTATAAATTTTTTTGCTGATTTCAACAAATTTTATAAATTATAATAATAAATAATTCAAGTTTTCAACAAAAACAAATATTGAAGTTATTAAGTGTAAGTTTTTCAATTATAAGAAATTTCCAAATAATTATACTACCGTCCCTTATAATAATAATAATAATAATAATAATAATAAAGGACCTGTAAGCATTAAAATCAACTTAAAGCAAGCACTTTTAATAAAAAGAGAATTATAATCAATATTCTGTGGGTGAAATTTACTACTTAGCAATTCGATTACCCTTCCCCTTCATTCTCATTTTCTCTCAATTTTCCTCAAAACCCCAAACCCACAGAAACCCTAAATTTCCACCCTTGGCCCGTACAAAGCCCGACCAATATCCATGGCAACCAACGGGCCGAACCTGGAGTGCCGGATGTACGAGGCGAAGTACCCGGAGGTGGACATGGCGGTGATGATACAGGTCAAGAGCATGGCCGACAGCGGCGCGTACGTTTCACTGCTCGAGTACAACAATATCGAGGGTATGATTCTGTTTTCTGAGCTGTCCCGCCGCCGTATTCGGAGCATCAGCAGCCTCATCAAGGTTGGCCGCATCGAGCCCGTCATGGTCCTCCGTGTTGACAAGGAAAAGGGTTATATTGATCTCAGCAAGAGGCGTGTTTCCGAGGAGGATATTCAAGCCTGTGAGGAGAGATTTAATAAGAGTAAGCTCGTGCATTCCATCATGCGACATGTCGCTGAAACCATGAATATTGACCTCGAGGTATGTATTCGTTGGATTCTTTTATGTTTTTTTTTTTTTTTTTTTGAAACATTCTCTCTTTGATGAATTTAGTCGGATTTTGTTCCTTTTATGTTTAGTGACTTGTGCCTATTCACTTTTTGGGTTGTTTTTGCGCTGCTGGAGCTGTAGGATTATGTTATATTTTGTTGAAGGAAAAAAGAAGCGACTTGGTATAGTTAATAGTTCTAATTGGGTTTGCCATTTTTCTTTTTTTACTCTTTTAAGGAGTAATGATCCTAGAGAAGTTTTGGTTTATAGAGTTTTGGATGGTTTTATTTAGATGCTTATTTCATGCCTCAATATTGTATCATAGATGAAGATTGAGCTTGATCATACGGCAAGATATAGTGAAGTGAAAAGGGACATCCGTGGTTTCAAGCAATGAAGTTTTAATAATTGTTTATGCGACTGTCAATAATTTTATTTTATTTTGTTTTAAATTCTGGAGTTGGAACTTGGAACTAATGGGAAATTTTTGGAAAGGTTGATGAATACTTCACTTCCAACGACAGTAGGGGAAGAGAAACCATGAGGAAGGCTGGAGCATAAAGATAATTTTCTACATGTTTTTGTGTGTCCATGGATACAACACTTTTATGCATATTACTTGAGAACCTTGCTTACCATGTGCTATACTCATTAAATTCTCACCTCCAAGGAATAGCTTTCAGGTCTGGTTAATGATGCATCTAGTTTTTGACGGAATAGTTACTGATGGCCTTCTGAACTTAATAGAATTCTCAACTCAATGTGAATGAGTTCCCAATTAGACGAATGTGAAATGAAGTCAAATAATTAGTCATTTTGATCAGTTGAGTTCGTTAAGGTTTCTGTGGTGATTTACGGATAAATTTGTTACGACATAAAAAGCTTATGCTTTGACACATAAAAGGATTTTCCGCCGCTAAGTTTTGGGGTAGACATAAAAAGTAAGATCGGAAGATCACCTTTTTAACTGTCTCCTACAGTACTGTGCCAACTCGAATGGGACATTTGCTATGGGATGGCAGTGCCATCAACCTTATATTGGTTCTAATGTTTTGTGCTTGTGTAAACTGTTTAAGAACAGTATCCCATAAGTTTATGCTGCTTGGTTGTCCTTGTTTCTGCAATCAGTCAAGCAGTCATTTCCCGATTCTGACTGGGCTGGAGCATTCTCTGAATCTGTTGACATTGGGGTTAATGTTCAGTATCTTTGTTAGTATCATGTGTCATTATCTTAGCTCTGTAGATTTGCATGATCAATGATAGAGCTCTTTGAAGAGCCTGCAAAGGCAATTCTCTGCATGCTAGTAGCTGCATTGACATGGGGTGTTTGGGTTTCTAGGAGCATATATTAATCTCTAATATGGATTTAAATCAATGAAAGACAAAACCCAATTTATTAGTTCCCGAAATGTGCTCGGTCTTGAGGTTATTCTCGTTGGAATAAATCTGCTTTGTGTGTAATTAGCATCTTCTTGATCTTTCTGACAATTTGGCTCAGCAACGACGCTTCGTGGATGGTTAGGTTTCATTCTAGGAGGATTACTTACATTTCTCTCTTGATTGAAGGGATATGTTTCTCTACTGTGTTTCTTTGCAATTCTTAGGAATCTTATCCGAAAGTCGTGGTGATATAAAACACTTGTATTACATTTGTCTTGATCATCTTCTGTGATGTAGTTTCACATGGGCTTTACTAATAGTAAATTTTTTTTGGCAGGATCTCTATATTCACGTTGGCTGGCCATTATACAGGAAATATGGCCATGCATTTGAGGTAAGATAATATACTACTTTCAATTGATAATTTTCCCTTATTTAGATTGGTATTCCATAAAGATTTCAACTTGTATTCATTACATATTACATTGCAGGCATTCAAATTAATTGTTAATGATCCTGATTCAGTGCTTGATTCCCTCACCCGGGAAGTCAAAGAAAATGGTCCTGATGGACAAGAGGTAGTCTTTGTTCACTTCAAAACATTTGTTTATCTTCAGAATGTTGACACGGCAATTTGCAATCTGGGTATCCTGTAGGTCACTAAGGTGGTTCCTGCGCTATCAGAAGAAGTAAAGGACGCATTAGTTAGAAATATTAGGAGAAGAATGACACCACAACCTTTAAAGATTCGAGCAGATATTGAAATGAAATGTTTCCAGTTTGATGGTGTTCTGCACATCAAGGTCCTAGTCTTGCCATTACTCATAGCTTCATTCTTCAAGAATTTTATAGCTTACTGCAAGTGATGGTTCTTGGTTATAAGTGTTGATCTGTGTTAAACCATGTAGGAAGCAATGCGTAAAGCTGAAGCTGCTGGAAACACGGATTGCCCTGTTAAAATTAAACTTGTTGCTCCACCGGCATATGTCCTTAACACTCAGACCCTTGACAAGGTAACTGCTATATGCATGTTTTTGTTTCAACAGCTTGACATTGCTATCTATCTGAAATATTTGTGTTCTCTACTTGTTACAACCTATGTAGCCTCGTTCTTGAAAATTTTCTAACTATGAAGTAGCCAGTCCTGCAGCCAATCACCTTTTGAATTTTGAGTTAGGTGACACAATACATTATTAGCACTAAGACACAATATCTCCGTTTAATAGTTTACATCATCATTTACCGGAAATAGAGGCTGTGTTTAGCTTCGAATTTTTTCCTACCAAAATTAAGATGTCTACTGAAAGAAAATTAATCACATCCAATAGGGCCACATTGCTGCACAAAATAGAATACACATGAGCAAGCCGAAAAATACCACCCAAGACTGTGTCAGACTAGCATCAAATACATCAATGCTGATCTAGAGTGTACAGGAGCACACAGATGATGCTCCCTACAAGAGAACACATTTCAAGAAGATCGTCAAACTAGTATAGGATCTTTTCAGTTGCTCCGGAACATTTTCTTATTAGTCATGCTTAGATCTCATAAAATGCTCGGTTGGTGAAACATGTCTTGATTTTGTCACTTTTCTGCCTTCTTGAGCTTTCTTCTTGTTTTCTGCTTTTATATCCAATGGCCTGAAACAAATTTCTGACAAAGAGGAACATATGATTAATAAGTGAAGCAGGTATCACAAGATGTCATAGGAATCATGGATGCTAAGGCAATTGTTGCCTGCCATCTGGTTTGCATTTTCTACTGACAGGCTGTCACTGTTACCGGTTCTGTTAACCATTTATTTCTTGCTATACTTCGTTACTCACATGTCCTCAGATTTTACTACGAAGCTTACAATAACCAATTTGATTCTCATCCATCCTTAATTATGTTTTCAAGATTTTAGCAGCAATAGATTTGCATTATTTATGTAAGTCATTTGTGTTGTCTATTCTCTTAAATTTGTTATTCTTGTATCATGGAAAACACATGAAAATTGATAAGGTTCTAAACCGACTTCATTTGTAATGTACAGGAGCAAGGCATTGCAATCCTTAACCAGGCAATTGAAGCTTGCACACAAGAGATTGAAAGTCACAAAGGAAAACTTACTGTTAAGGAGGCACCAAGAGCGGTGAGGATCACTATATTCTTTTTCTCAAACTAGATGTTGGATGCCTATTCGCTTCATTGACATTTTGAAGTGTGCCATTTCGTAGTATGTTGTCTCTAATACACGTTTAATGAATTTAGGTGAGTGAACGGGAGGACAAATTACTCGCAGAGCATATGGCTACGTTGGGACGTGAAAACGAGGAGGTTAGTGGTGATGAGGACAGTGAAGAGGAGGAAGATACGGGCATGGGAGAAATCGATGTGGAGAATGCAGGACCTGGAATAACAGAGTGAAAAGTCCTGTCTTTTTCTTACTTGATAAACTTAAATCAACATTTTTGTATGTTTCCTCTTACTCTACTATCCACCACTTCTTATATGAGTGTATGCAATTGATATGAAAATGTTATTTATAGAGCAGAATTCCAATTTTGACTACAATGTCCAGCACACGTTTATTGCCTTAGAAACACATTTTTTCGTCCCAAGTTTGTGACTTTTATCTTCTTTTTGAAATTATTTCTCAGAATGGCAGCTTGAATTGTTTTCCATAAATACCCTCATTTAAAAATAATAATGTGGAATTGCAACCATTCAATTTAATTATTACTTTCCAAGTGGGGCAATTTTTACACTTATGATTTATTTTATTTTTTTCAATTCTCATTTAAAACCTCGGTGTCCTGTCATATTAAACACAAAATACCATGACAAATTAGAGCACATAATAACATTGAGACACACAGGGGGAAGTGAAACGGTTGACGGTACCATAAATGAGAATAGATGCACCGCCACCCACCACGGCGGTATGAATGTGCTGCCATGGCCGCAGACACCGCCACCGATCTAGAAATTGAAGAAGAGAAAATAAGAAGATCCCAAATAAAGAAAGTCAATTTCTTGTTGTGTAAATAAAGGGGAAGAGTTTATTTGCAAGAAAACTTCAAAAAGAGACTTTTTCCACCACAATGCCTCCTCGAACCTCTAAGGAATCGCCACGAAAAGCCTGCAATCCCAGAAATCCATGCGTTAAAAATGTGCACACTCCCATGCAAATAAATAACAACACACACACACTCGGTCTCATTCTTCCTAGATATTCCCTCCTCACCACCCATCCATCTTCATCCCTTCAATTGAATGTTTGTTTCCTCTCATCTCCATATTTCCATTTTCAACATCAACAATCAACAACTGCACATCTCTCCCATGAACTTTGCCTACCCACCTCTCTCTCTCCCTCCTTATTTCTTCCGGGAGAATCAACAATCTTGAATCTACGTACGTACATTTCAAAAATGGCGATATCGGTGCCCAGCATCTTGAAAGAAAGGAAATACCCATTTATCTTCATCTTCTTCCTTCTACTCGTCTTCGTCACTTTCCTCCTCGTCTCCGATTCCCAGTCCCCTATCCTCATTGCTACCAATAATCTTCTTCGACCTGAAGAACCCTTTTCATCCAATCCAAAAAGTTCCTCTCAGAGTAGCATCCCATTGTCCTCCGACCCGACGAATCCCCCCGTCTCCGGCGTTACGGGTGACAGTAGTATCCCGTTTTCATCCGACACAAAAGAGGGTAGCACCCCATTGTCCTCCGATCCTCCCGCTTCCAACGCTGCGATTGACAGTAGCATCCCTTTTTCGTCCGACGTCCCAAAAGGTTCCTCTGAGAATAGCACGCCGTTGTCCTCCGACCCGGACAATCCTCCCACGTCCAACGCTACGAGTGACAGTAGCATCCCGTTTTCATCTGACCCAAGAAGCTCGTCTGAGAGTGGCGCCTCATTGTCATCCTCCGACTCGAAAAATCCTCCCGCTTCCAACGCTACGAGTGACAGTGGCAACCCTTTTTCATCCGACCCAGAAAGCTCGCCCGTTTCCAACTCTTCGTCTGAAAGTAGTGTCCCATTTTCCGAAGACCCGAATAATCCTACCCTTTCCAAGGCTTCGTCGGACTCCGAAATTGGTAGTAGCATTCCCGTTTCCAACGCGTCGCTCGGCAGTGGCATTTCGTCGAGCAATGAGTCTGCAACTACCAATATCAGTAGCAACCCGAGTACGGGTCATTACACTCAGGTGGCGGATATAGAGTGGGAGCCGTGTAAGGGAGCGGTGGCGGTGGATTACATACCATGCTTGGACAACTGGAAGGCCATAAAAGCATTGAGGTCCCGTAGGCATATGGAGCACAGGGAGAGGCATTGCCCCGACCCCAGTCCGAGATGTTTGGTTCCTCTTCCTGAAGGGTACAAGATCCCGGTCCTGTGGCCGAAGAGCAGGGACATGGTGAGATCACTCATTCTATGGTGGTAAGGTTTATATTCTTGATTCTCTGGGGGTTTTCTTTTGATTTTTCTGTCTCGATTCCGTCGCATTTCAACAGTTGATCCGTCGCAATTGATGTTTGAGATAATGCTGTTAACTGCATGATGCCAAACAAGATCATATACATATATATATTGATTGAGACGGATTACTTCTTATATCTAGTATCCGTCGCTGTAATAAAGGTCTTCTGAATAAGATGATACTTATGTCAAAAAGTATACTATAATATAATGATGTAAAGACTAACATCCATCTTTGTGTTTTAATCATTTTGCTCTTGAAAAATGACATGTTTCAGACAAAAATTAACCGAAAACTAATTAAGGCCGACAAAAAATCACAATTTTTGCTTTAGGGACGACTACTACTGCTAGTGTGGTTAGCCTTATATTATTTTTGTACCACGAATTTAAATTAGATTTTGTTTTCATACTTTCAAGAAGCAGGATTCAGTTTTGTTTAACAAAATGATCATTATTTTCCTCAAAACAAGCTGAAATAAATTAGCAATGTATGTTAATTTTGAGACCATTTTTTAGTGTAACATGGTTACTGAATTCATTATTTTCTCAGATATGGTACAACAATGTCCCTCATCCTAAGCTTGTGGAATACAAGAAGGATCAGCGTTGGGTGATGAAGAAAGGTGAATACTTTTATTTTCCTGGTGGAGGCACACAGTTCAGGAATGGAGTCAATTTTTACATCGACTCTATTGAAAAGGTATTTCTGTAGATATGTTGTAATTTCCCCCTTCAATATTGTGATTACGATTTTGTTTAGTCTTATGTTCTATGTTGTTTACTCTGATCAACATACTATGTTTCTTGTAATACCTCAGACTTTACCAGGAATTGAATGGGGTAAGAAAACAAGGGTGATATTAGACGTTGGCTGTGGCGTTGCTAGCTTTGGTGGTGCATTGCTGGGCAGGAACATCATTACCATGTCGTTAGCCCCAAAGGACGAACACGAAGCTCAAATCCAGTTCGCGCTTGAACGTGGAATTCCTGCTGTGCTCTCAGTCATTGGGACACGAAGGCTTACATTTCCAGACAATTCTTTCGATATGATTCACTGTGCAAGGTGCAGAGTTCATTGGAACGCTGATGGTAGAATTCTCCTCCGACAAGTTTCAGTTCCATCTTTTACTACAAGTTCATCGTGCTGGTAATAAAATTTGCAAACTGTAGGTGGAAAACCAATCTTGGAACTGAACAGAATTCTCAGGCCTGGAGGATATTTCGTATGGTCGGCCACACCGGTGTATAAGAAGGATGAATGGCATAAGAAAATCTGGAGATGTTAGTAAATTCAGTCAGTTTTCTAATACCACATGAGTAATAGTTTTGTGCATGTTTGACATGTTTTGGCTATTTCTTGCTCTGTTGCTTGCAGCTATAGTAGCTCTGACAGAATCCATTTGCTGGACGCAAGTGACGAGGTCGTTCTTCCGTTCTTCCCACATTGGCGTAGCTATATTCCAAAAGCCTGCGTCGTCATCTTGCTATCAAACTCGCAAGGAGAATAAGCCACCTCTCTGTGATATGTCCAGTCGGCCAAACAACTCATGGTATTATTCGTGAAAAATCAAATGTCGGTCTCATGTTTATTTTTTTTCTGTAGTTATCTTGATGATCTCCGTTGTCGTTCTTTTCTTGCAATAGGTATGTGCCTCTGGACAGTTGCCTCGTGCCACTGCAAAGCGATGTCCCCAAATGGCCCTCGGCCTGGCCAGAAAGGCTCACCGATAAACCTCCAAGACTCCCTACGGAAACAGATTCTGAAGAAATGTATAAAGGAGATACCAAACACTGGTCTGCGCTTGTCTCAGAAGTTTATCTTGGAGGTCTTGGTGTTAATTGGTCAAGTGTGAGGAATGTCATGGATATGAATGCAGGTTATGGAGGGTAAGATGATTCTTGTTTTCGTATTTATACAATAACGCTACATTTGGATTAATGAATTTGTTACTAATCCATAATTTCAAATTTATCAATCCAAATGTTCTTCTGTTTGCAATGTTCTGTCAAAAGCTCCAAACATGTTCTATGTCGTTTGTAGGTTTGCCGCTGCACTCATTAATCTACAGATTTGGGTGATGAACGTTGTTCCCGTTCCCGTTCAGGAACCGGATACTTTGCCTGTCATATATGACAGAGGGTTGATCGGAATTTACCACGACTGGTGTGAATCTTTTAACACATACCCTCGAACTTATGATCTTCTACATGCCAGTTCCCTCTTGGGAAACTTGACTAAGAGGTACCGATCAAGTTGCAAACCACATAGTATTTCTATGCCAAAAGGAAAAACACCCATCAATTTGATAGTCATATTTTACGTTACAAATTCTGGAGATTATCTATTTTCCGAAGAAACTTAAGGTACGTAGTGTGATTGTGGTATTATTTTGTCAGGTGTGATGTAATAGAAGTAGCAGCAGAGATAGACCGGATAGTGAGACCAGGTGGATATTTGCTGGTTCAGGACAGCACAGAAGTACTAACAGAGGTTTCCCCAATCCTCAAATCACTTCACTGGTCAGTCAATATATATCAAGATCAGTTTCTTGTTGGTAAGAAAGACTTTTGGCGCCCAGCATGAATGATCATAATTGAACAACCTCTTCTCTTTCCTTTTCCTTCTACATTTTTACACTGTACAATCTTTACCTTAAATCTCCCATTCATTGTGCAAGAAAAATGTCTCTTCACATTGTTTACAAATAAAACTAGGTCACTTTTTTGGAGATTACAGTGTTGTCCCCTCCCGCCCTTTTGTTTAAAAGTTAGGTCGGGTTAAATCTATTATGGCTCAATTAAAGAGATTTAACCCGAGTGGAATATCAGATAATACGGGTTGATGACTGTCAGGCCATAATATTACACCCACGTAAAATGGTGAATATTACATTTGAATGAGGTTCGAACTCATGATATTCAATTGAGGATTATGGACTTATTTACTAAACTATTTTGTTGATAGTGAAAATATTGAATTGTCGATTTTAGGTATGCTATTTTAGAAGAACAAACACGCGCCTTTTATTATTATTTTTTGAGTAAATTGATTACAATTATCAATATTAAATGTCGATCATATACTTAAAATTCGGATGTTTCCTAAGATGAAAATTTAGTCATCTTGTTGAATTAGGCAAACTTCTCTTTCAAAATTTATTCAAGTCAGTCATCAGATAAGCTGATTTTGTTGACAATTGCGAAAATAAATATTGATATAATTGATTGAGTTTGGCCAGATTTAATTGTATCCAAACTCGAATTTTTATTAAGAACTCTTTTATATTGTGTTTGGATTGACAGATTTGAGTTTAAAAATTTCAAATTCATAATAATAAATTCATCAAACTTGTATGGATAAATTCAGGCGGCAAATGATTTCAAATATTTAACCCTTCATTTTGAACAATATTTATGGCATTGTAATGGATTTTAAATTCATTTACCCTAATGTGGAGTCATTTCAAATCCTTATTTCAAATCCTCCACTCGAACTCAAATTTTTTCATGCAAATGCAGTTTTATGTTTCTTATAATTTTAATTATATTTTTTTAAATGAATGAAAAATGTTATATTAGGTTAAATTTGGTTTGACTATTTTATCCTCGGCCTCTGGTATGTTCATCTATCCAAAGTTTGTTGAGAAATTGTTCACTACTTTGTGTAAACCACCAAACACACTAGATAGGTGTTTGCAATATCTTTTGTTTTTATTTTTGAATACGTTGTAGAAAAAGGTGGATTTAAAAATAAAATGAAAAATGAAAAAAAGTCAAAGTTGGATTGTTTGAATTAATTTTAAGTAAATATTTGTTATTTTACCAATAAGTTGCAGAAATTGATAAGTAGATGCTTATTAAATCAAATTAACTTAATTTAAACAGTTCAAAAGAATAAGTTATATATCAAAAACGCTTTTGTCAACTTACTTTCGATAATAAGCCAATAAACGCTTATTCCAATGATTGCAAAACACCTATCAAGTAAAATATTATAAGTTAACCACCACCTACTCATATAGACCCACATAAAGTCGCGTTTCGCGACCTTAATGAAGTTACAATGTAAAATTTAACCACTAGACCAATGTGTTGGTGGGAAAATTATAATAGATTTCAAGCACTAGTGCTTTCTTTACATTATTTATTAGGGTGAATTACACTTATACTCCCTCTAAAATACGATATTATATTTTTCTTCAAAAGAGTTCCAAATTTACACTCACACCCCCCCCTGAAATTCATTGTTTACGCCTAACCCCTTTCCATTAAGATTTGGATGGAAAATGTTGACGTTGGCCAAAAAAACATAAATTTTCAATTATATTTACCCCATTATAAGTATAAAAGTATTACATTATAATGTTAAATGAGGGGTAAAATTAAAAATTTATGCAAACTTTTTTTGCTGACATCAGCATTTTCAATCCAAACCCTAAATGAAAGGGGGGTCAAGTATAAACATAAAATTTTCGAAAAGAGTATAAATGTAATTTTAGAACGTCTTTTTGTGGAAAGTATAATTTCACATTTTTTATGGGGTGAGAGTGTAATTACCCTATTTATTATGGAAACCTTTTTAATATATTTTACTCTTAAAACTTTAAGGTGTAGCATAAATGATTGACATCAAGGCCACAAAAACAGATGATCCCAATAATTATTCAACCTATTGATATTTTTAATGTGCATTAACTTCAACTTTGCGACGATTAATGATGTTAGTACAAAAATATGTGAGCAGGAAAACAAAAAGTAAAATTAATAGCAATAAAATGACATTAAAATTTAACAAAAATAACTAAACTGGAAATATTATAAGTTTAAAAAGAAAAAATACTTTCTAAAATTATTTTTTCAAGAAAGAAAGAAAACCGGTCGCTTTCCCAGGCCGGTTTGCTTGTTTGTCTGGGATGACGTGGATTTTTCCGACAACTAATTATGAATATCTTCTTTTCATGATTAAAATGTTTGAATGCGATGAGAAGTCTTCGGTCCTCCAACTAAATTTTATCCAAATTTTAGTAAAAGAATAAGTTTTAGTGTAAACAAAACAGAATAATTTGGAAAAGAAAATTTAAAGAGCTCTAGTGGGATTGTTGAAATTTCTTATTTAAATTGATTAAATTAAATGATTATAATATTTTTTAATAGTACATAAGTTAAAAAATATATATCTTTCTAAAATCGAAATAGAATTAAAGTTTTTTCAAGAACTCATGTAGACTCTTCCAATAATCTCTCCACAAAAAATTCTGACGGTAATCCAAACATTGATTGTGTTGACGGATTTTAATCCGTATCAAGTTTGATTGAATACAATTTAATTATACCATGAGTATATTATTTTTGCTATATTACTTGATATAATAAAACAATTTCATAATGATCAATCATATAATAAAAAAAAAAAAAAAAAATTATGTTGATGTTTAGGTAATTCAAGAATGTCTATTTTTCAGTATGGATGTTACTTCTTGTACTAACATATGTTGCAAGAATTTCTGCACTATATACAAAACAGATCATTAATAAAGTTTTGTTAAAATTATAGAAAATATTGTTACTTAGATTCATTTTTTTCTAAATTGAAGAAAAATGAAGGAAATGAGTGATTTCGACCAAAACTTAAGAAGACCACAAAGTTGGAAGGTAATGGTTGCGCTTTTCCCTCCAAACTGTCATTCCGTCAATTTTAACAATTCACTACCGGAATGGATTAAAATTATCAAAAAAATAACAGTTTGAAAATCAAAAGCGCATGAGTAGTTATGTATGGGATTAAAATCACAATTATCCCATTATTTTTGCTATATTAATTGACATAATAAACGATTTTATAATGATGAATCATACAACAAAACAAAATCTATTTATGTAAAATTAAGTATGATTAAATTGAATTTGGAAAAAGAAAACATTGGCGCCACTGACTTGTGGGATTCCTCCATGTTTCATTACTCAGTCAAACATCATCATTCAACTTCCTTAACTACTGTCTTTATTAGTTATATATATTTTCATTTTTATATATTAATAAAGCAATATACAATCAATTCATAGCCAACACTATTATACAACACACATGCAATTCAATCATCGCCTGGCAGACCAGCCAAGTAATCCCATAATCCCCATATTTTCTCTTTCTAACATATACTATACAAGTATTTTTCATCATCTGCAGTAGAATCAGCACTGAAAAGTCACCCGCAGCTGAGAAAAATCCACAAAGAATCAGCATCCCTCATTTGAATATCCAAGCACACATGCAAAGATCACTGCTTTATCTGATTCTGACGATGAAAAGCCTTTTCCTGAGTTCATTTTTGTTGGTTTTTGAAGTCAAAAGAAGGCCCTTTTTTGAGGTTTTCAGTTTTTCTGTGTAATTATACTCGACGCGTTTTCAAGAAACAGTCTTCCGGGATTTATTTTTATAGAATCTGGGCAAGAAGACTCTTTTCTTTAGACCCTTTTATCTCTTTTTCCCCTGTAATTTACTGTTGATTCGTATTTTCAACTCTGTTGCTTAACTTTCTGGGAATTTTGTTGCTCTTCTGGTGGGCTGGACTGAGTCAACTCGGTTTGTGATTGGAGGGTTCTTCAAGAAACTTGTTGTATTGGTTTTTCTGGTGTTTGCTTGATCATGCTGAGTTGAAAAAGAATTGTGGGTTCGTGTTAGTTTATGATTGATGAGAGAGATTTGGAGACCTGAGAGTCGTCTCTTGGCGGCATTACTGGTATTCTGCCTTTATCTGCTCAACTTAAGTTTGTGCTGCTCTCTCAATGATGAAGGTATGAGCTTTATTTTTACTTAACTTTCTTGGGATATCTCTCTTTTGATTTTTTGTGTTTTTGGGTTGATGAATCAATGGAGAAAATGAAGTAAAAGCAGTTTGAGGTTTGATTTTTACTCTGTGTGTGTGTGTGTGTATTTTGAAATCTTGAAGGTGTGGCCTTGCTGAGGATTAAAGAGAAAGTTGTGGGTGATCCACATGGGGCTTTGTCAAATTGGAATGATGAAGTAGGAGTAGAGGGCCCATGTTCATGGTTTGGAGTTGAGTGTTCAGGAGGATATGTTGTAGCTTTGTAAGTATGATGCTCCTCCAAATTGCCCTCATGTTCTTGCAGATTTCAACTTAATCTTATATAATCCTCCTGTTTCTGAAGGAATTCTTTCTGTTTTATTGGTTGTTTTGTTCATGTTTTCTTTCCCCATGATCCATGGTAATAATCTTCTTGTGTAATTGGATATGTATGATGAATTGCGTAAATTCGTAACAGTTACTTGTCAAACTTTGTAAGAGATTAGATAATGTAATGCCCAAGGTGAAATAGTTTCAGTTCTTGATATGTTTGGAAGCATAGGTGTAGAAAGGGATGTTCATAATTTCATAAATGTCAATGTGCAGAAACCTGAAAGATCTCTGTCTGAGAGGTACTCTGGCTCCCGATGTTGGGGACCTGGTTCATGTGAAATCTATGTAAGATACTCTGAATTGATTTCTATTCGGTTACTTCTTATCTGCGTGGAGCTCGGTTTATTTCAACTTTTCTTTGTTTGATAGCATTCTGCGCAACAATTCATTTTCCGGTGTCATCCCCCAAGAGATTGCAAAGTTAAGGAAATTGGAAGTATTAGACCTTGGATATAATAACTTCAGTGGACAAGTTTCATGTCGGCTTGGCAACAATTTGTCGACACCACTCCTGTAAGTTTGAAAGTGAAACTTGCTTTATCCTTCGAGAAAATGCCTTTGGGTGATCTTAATATTAGGCGGGTTGTATGTATTGCAGTTTACTTGACAACAACGAGCTTCTTGACAGAAGAGGTCCTGAAATTTATGAACTTCAAAAGCTATCTGAAGTTCAAGTGGAGGAGGACCTATTATCAAGCACCAAACGGCCGTCTTCTTGCAATGAACTAGTAATCTCCCGGTAAATCTACTCGGAGCGCCCATTCCTTAAATATAAAATTACGAGATAAGAAAATCTGTGTTTTCTTGTCAATCACTTGTAAAAACATAGTACAAAACACCAAGATATGATAATGTCATCTGAAATGATTGCGTTCTATATTAAGCCAAGTCATGCATTATTTACCTACATGTTAATGGTGCATCGGCAAAAACTTGTTTACAGAAACATAAAGCAAATAGAAACATGCTGAGAAATAAACACTTCTTGTCTCCTGTTTTTGGTGCATACAGTTGATGTTTTAGCTTACACTCAATGCTTATCGATTTGATCTTTTCCAAGTTCATGATGTCCTTTCTTTTTACAGAAATTCGCCTCAAACAGGAGATTGGGTGACCCGGAAATTGTTACAAGAAACTCCCTTTGCACGAAGGCCGGCCTTCAGTTATTTTAACTTTTTTCCACCCCCGGAATCTGTAGTAAGAAACGAACCTCCCCCTCCAACTCTGGATCCGGAGCCTGAGCCAGATCCAGCTGAGGATCCATCTACTCCTACTCTTGCTCCAGCTCCGGTTCCATCTCCAGGGCCATTAGCTTCAAGCCCTTCACCTTCTCCTGCCAATCCTATTTCTCCATCTTCACCCCGAATCCCGGCAGCAGGGCCTCAAGCACCAACTCAACATTCACGGAGACATCATAATCGACTTCTGATAGTTTCTGCAGCCTCTGGAGGTCCCCTGTTACTTCTTGTAATAATCGGCATCTTCTTTTGGCAAAGTGGTAAGGTTGCTACCGTCAAGCCTTGGGCTACAGGATTAAGCGGACAACTGCAGAGAGCATTTGTGACTGGTAACAGTTCCTATTATGCTTTGACCAAGCATCTAATACTTAAGATAGTTCTATGTTTTTGTCAAATCCACTAATCCTCTCAATTATTGATTCAAACCCCTTATACTTAACATAATTCTATGTTCTTTGAAATTTTAATACTGTGGCGAGCCTTGAGTACATTTCTGAATAAGGCTACAGCATAGTTTAAAATGATTTTATGCTTTCCTTTTAGCATCATTTGCCGCTATTCATTGATTATAGGGATCTACTAAACTGTTTTTTTGTGTCGCAGGAGTCCCAAAGCTCAAGAGATCCGAACTTGAGGCTGCATGTGAAGATTTTAGCAATGTGATTGGTTCTTCATCATTGTGTACTTTGTATAAGGGTACATTGTCGAGTGGAGTCGAGATAGCAGTTGCATCCATTTCAGTGGCATCTGCAAAGGACTGGTCGAGTAGTCTGGAAGCCCAGTTTCGGAAGAAGGTACCTCTTTTTATGATTATACGGAGAATTTGTTATTTCATTGATATTGAAATCTGAGAATATTGACGCACTGTTGACAGTTTTTTTCCGTCCCTTGAAATTGATATGATGCATTTCCGGTTTCAGATCGACACACTATCAAAAGTAAATCACAAGAATTTTGTTGGCCTACTTGGATATTGTGTCGAAGAGGAGCCGTTCACGAGGATGATGGTTTTCGAATATGCTCCCAATGGAACTCTCTTTGAGCATTTGCACAGTGAGTAGTCAAAATTCTCTTGAGTTCTCATGTGACGAAGTTATCCTCTTTCTTGCTCAAATTTTGTCGTGGCTGTATTTGGAAGGAAATCTCTAATCTAGAACATGACTATAGGGATGTAGTACAACAATTCAAACCAAGTAGTTATTATTTGTAGTATGTCTGAATATCAGGAGGTGTCTATGTGATTATTTCTTGTTTTACTATCATGCTTGTGCTGACGGCTAATCTGTGCGGATTCTTCTACAGTAAGAGAAGCCGAACATTTGGATTGGGCGACGCGATTGAGGGTAGCAATGGGCATGGCATACTGCCTTGAGCACATGCACCAATTGAAGCCACCATTAGCCCACAGAAACTTCAACTCCTCAGCCGTGTATCTGACGGAAGATTATGCCGCAAAAGTATCTGACTTTGCCTTCTCCAATGAAGGCTCTTCGTCTGACAACGAGCCTAACATGCAGAGCAACGTTTACAGCTTTGGCGTCGTGCTATTTGAGATGATAACCGGTAAGCTCCCATACTCAGCAGGCAGTGATTCATCTGACGACTGGGCATCGGATTATCTCAGTGGAGCACAACCTCTAAGAGAAATGGTCGACCCGACTTTGGAGACGTTTCAGGAAGATCAACTTCAACTACTTGACGGTGTGATAAAATCATGTGTCAATCCAGACCCGAGACGGAGACCGACCATGGTAGAAATCTGTGCAAGGCTGAGGGAGATAACGGGGTTAGATCCCGATGGAGCAACCCCGAAAGTTTCACCTCTTTGGTGGGCAGAACTGGAGATTTTGTCGACTGAGGCGAGCTGAACGCAAAGCTTGGAACTGTAATTGCTCGACCTTGTATATTTCTTGAATGTGGTTGAAAAATTTGTCCTGCTGGTTTGTAAGTAATGCAGGAACAGGGAACTGGGAATGTGTATATAGTGAGGTGGGGGAAAGATTTGGTGAAATTTTCTGGTTGTTTTCTTTGTTTTGCTGAACACACACTTCTTCCAAATAAGTAAAAATTTGATTTTACTTTACTGCATCTTTTATCAGAATCAGATCACAGTCCAGGTTACAATTTTATTACGTAGGCATATTTACTACACATGATTGGACTTGATTGATAGCTCAATCACCACTTGATTGATAGCTCAATCACTCTTAAATCCATGTTTACTTGCAAAAACATAAGCCATTGATTTGATTTGGAAGCCCGTTATAATGTGGGATAAATACATGATTTGAATACCACCTTTTGAAGTGGTATTCAAATCATCCAAAAATTGATTCAAATTATTATATTATCCTACAACTATTTTGGGCATTAATTCATATCTTTCTAAAATCACAAATTAATACAATTGCTAGTAAACAAGAAATTAAATAATCCTATAACATATCATAGTAAGTAAACAAAATATTATATTATCCTACAATTATTTATTCCAAATAATATTATTTATTAATCTATCACATCATAATCACATTCCAAATAGTAAACATGTTCGTATTGTTTTGGTTTTTACCAGTGTTAATTATGATGTATTGAACTAGATTGAAGTAATTGAAAAATAACTACAGCGTACGACTTACCTTAAATATGTAATCTGTGTAATAATAAACTTGACTCTCAATGCAAGAATGCCTAAAGAAAATGATGAATTAAATACCGATTATCGTCATGCACGCATGGAATACAATAGTCGGATTGTTTTTCAACGCTCAACTCAGTTAAATTATAGGGTAATTCCCTCTCCTGAAGTTTGGCATAATTATAAATACTCATTGTTGTTTGAAAAACTACAAATATCCACTGAGGTTTGTAGTTTTCAACCAAAGGCTTCAATTTGACCATTTTACCCTTAATTTTTTTGTTTAATTGTTAGAAAAATCAGTCAAGTCAAATTGCATTATTAACTCATCTGTGTAAAATCCTTAAGAACCCCTCATTGCACATTATAGTACAAAAAAATTCAAAGAATTCTAAAAATTAAATAAAATGCATAAGGGGATTTTGGTAAGTTCACTCATAAAAAATGGATGAAAATGAGTTATTTTTTAGACGGTTACAAACATCAGGAGAGTATTTATAATTTTTCAAATAATAAGAAGGTATTTGTAATATGACAAACCTCAGGGAAGGTAACTGTAATTTATCCTAAATTATATATCCTTTTTTCAAAAAAAAATTTGTTTATTATAAGAACTAAGTGTGTCGAGAAAATCCAATTTTAGCACCATTACAAAAAAATATTAACCTCTATCAGGTGGGACTAAAAATATAATTTACCTGTATTAGCCCGTGAACTACTCCAAGAAATCCAAAGTAATCCTTAAATAATTGAATTCAAAACAGTTTGGACATAAACTAAAGACACAAAGCAAGAACATAACTCACCCACTACCAATGTGTGTGCCCATCACGTTAGCACTAAGTAGGAAACAACATTGTCCAAACACACCTTAGTAGTAGTTCCCACGTCGACACCTTCAAACATTCAAACCCCAACCGTCGCAAACTTTCTATAAAAACCCCCTAACTCAACACTGTCTCGACCAACAACAGTCTCGAAATCCGTCCCCTCGTGAAGATGGCAAACGCCCAGCTCATCACTATCATCATCCCTCTCCTCTTCCTCGCCATCCACACGACCGCCGCCAACGAACCACCCAAGCCGGCGGAGAAAGCAGTCGACGTGGTGGTGGAGGGAGTCGTCTACTGCCAGAGCTGCAACAGCTACGGCAGCTGGTCACTAACCGGAGCGAAGCCGATCGAATCCGCCACTGTGAGCGTCATCTGCAAAGACCACAGGAACCGCGTCAGCTTCTACAAGGCATTCGCGACAGACGGAAACGGCTACTTTTACGCGGAGCTGAAAGGGTTCAGAATGAAGCATTATTTCCTGGACCACCCGCTGCAGGCGTGTAGAGTGAAGCTGGTGGCGTCGCCGATGGAGGACTGCAATGTGCTCAGCAACGTGAATTACGGGCTTTATGGAGCTCCGTTGCGGTACGAGGAGAAGCGATTGGCGGGGAGTAACTACGAGGCGGTGGTGTATGCGGCTGGTCCGCTGGCTTTCCGGCCGGCTCATTGCGCTCCCAAGGCTGATCATGAACCTTCAGATTGATCATCATCATCATGATGATCAGTTTTGGGTTTTAGGGTTTGGTGTTGGAATGTTGAGTAGTACCGTATAATTATGGAATTTGGTTCTGTATAACTGCGGATGGATATTCATGTTCATATATATGCTGATAATTCCATTTTGGAGAAAAAATGGTTTTTTTTTTTTGGATATTTTGAGAGAGAAAAAGTCTATTAATTATAAATCTACTTTCAATTTTTAATTAAATGGATTAAATAGAAAAGTTGAAGATATCGAGGTTTAAAATAAAATTGTGTAAAACTTACGATAAACAAATGAATAGAATTAGTATTTAATGAACAGAATAATCATAATGTAAGAAAAATTGAGGATAATTTTGTTCAAGAATAGAATAAAGTGAGTAATAAATATGTTGAGGGGTTTTATTTTTGAGTAGAAAATTTTATTTTAGGTGATTTTAATAATTTCTGCAAACATTTTATCGAATGAAATAGGTATAAATTCAAACAACCACATGATAAATATTTGTTATATTCGATGCATAATTGATGACTCTACAATAACAATAACATTATAAGTATAATTCATTATTGATCATATTGTTGACTAGAGTTATGCTGAATCCAATTTGGCCTAATATATAATAACAAAAGAATACCTTAATTTGAGAAATTATGCTGAACCTCATTGAGATTTGAACTCGTAACCTATCTTTCATGTTAATAAAGTTGGACCACTTAATTGTCCCAATTTGGCATAATGGTTGGAGCTCTCAACATCAATTTGAAAATTCAATTACGGTAATAATAACGTTCAAAAATTATATTTAAAATTATATTTGATCGTAAATATCTTTTATATTTTGCAAAATACAGATACAACCCCAAGAGAGTGTTAGTATATCTTTTTTTTTTCTTTATAAAACTACGAATGCACCCCTCTAAGTATTAGTATAATATATGTCAAATGGTATTTGTATAATATTTCATCATTGAATAGCGGTATTTATAATTATAATTAAAATCTCAAAAAGTATATTTATAATTTTATGAATAGTATGAGTTGTTTATGTAATTAGATCTTAGACGAGGAATATTAATATAATTACCCAATTTCTAATTATCGAAAAATAAATACGATTAATTATTTGGAACAGTAAAGAATACCTTCGGATCATTACGGCGTCGTACTGGTGGTTTTGAACAGCAACTCCTTTTCGTTCAGTCGTGTTGTGTCCCCCACACTTCCTTAGAATCAACTCCAGCCCGCTCCACCGCTGGTCCGCCGAGCCATGGAAGTCCAGCCTGAGTCTGACCAGAAATCTAAACAGGCAGAGAGTGCGACATCGGAGCCGGAAGATTTCGAAGAATTCGAAGAAGACGACGACGACGATGACGATGACGATGACGATGACTTCGAACAGGACGAGGGAGAAGAGACCGAAGCCATGACTCCGGAGGCCCGAATGCGGAAGACCCGAGCTAAGATGGAGTACCTTATCACGCGGCTGTCTAAGGAGCAGGTTCCAGTCCGGGTCCATGAGGTCATCATCAAGGGCAACACCAAGACCAAGGGCTCTTTGATCGAGTCCGAGGTAGAGGCGATCCTTAGGGACGCCACGAGCTTCCAGCAGCTTCTACGCGCCGCCAGCGTTTCCAACGCGCGGCTGCAGCGCCTTGGTGTGTTTGATTCGGTCAGTATTACCCTTGATGCCGGTCCGTCGGAGGTGCCCGGGACCGCCAACGTTGTCATTGAGGTTTCTGAGGCGAAGAACCCGCTTGCCGGAGAAATGGGGATTTATATGAAACCCGAGGTAGTGTTGTTGAAGTAGTGTCTCTATTGAATTATGTGATTAATTCTGCATTCTAAGTTTATGTAGAATCTTAGCTATGCATTGGATTCGTTGGTAAGTCGATTGATGTTCGCAATCTTGAAATGCTATTGCGGAGTTGATGTGGTTGGACTGTGGATGAAAAACTGTGTTAGGAATGCAACAATTATGATTTTGCTGTAGCTTCAGTTCAGGGTTCAGTAAGAGGAAATGTATACTGCAAAATCAGAGTTGAATAAACAAGTATTGTATTGGGTTGTTTGGAGTACGTAGGAAAAAAGTATCGGTATAGTTGTCGAGTTGTGAATGAGGAATGAACTGGTATGTTCCTTTCAACAAATAGCAGTAATCAACTTCATCTCTATTAGGAGTCGTGGAACGATGGATTTATTTAATTTTTTGTTGCATTTTGTAGATGAGTTGATGTTTCGTCTTTGCAAAACAAGTGTGTTTCCACTTTCTGCTTTTTATGCTAGATCTTTTTTGGCTAAGAACTTTGATATTCTAAGGTGCTTTTGTAGGCTAGATCTTGGTCTCTGGAAGGGTCACTGAAATTGAAAAATTTGTTCGGTTTTGGAGATCTATGGGATGGTTCAGTGGCTTATGGCTGGGGTCAAGCATCGGAGGTTAGTACAGGAGTGTCTCTACCGAAATTCAAAGTATTGGCTACACCCATGTCAGCTAGAATGTCTCTGCTTTCCCAAGATTTGTTGAACTTCTCCTCCTATAGAGAGCAAGTGCTAGGGCTCTCACTTGGCCTACTATCAAGTGGCAACCATGATGTATCTTATAATCTCTCTTGGCGTACGTTAAAGGATCCATCACAAATGTCTTCCGACACAGTCAGGAGGCAGCTCGGACATAATTTGTTCTCAGCTTTGAAGTATGCTTTCAAAATTGACCGGAGAGATTCACCTATGAGGCCAACTCGAGGACATGCTTTTGTTTACACTACTCAAATTGGTGGTCTTTTTCCTGATATTAGGAGCTTACGTCTTATTCGCCAGGTCTTGTGAACAGCTTTGCTCTTTCCCTTTTTTGCCCTCAATTTTCTTCATGTTCTTTGTTGTTATATTGTCAGCCGTTAAACCTGCAAATTTATTTTTTTGGCGTGAGCAACATAGCATCATCCCCTCAGTCGTTTGAGAAGTCATCTCCTTAATCTGATATGTCAACATGGTTTCACTTTTTGTTTGAAGTCTTATAATTGTACTTCGGATTATGGTATCCTTAATAATTCATGTACTTTAGAAACATATTTTACTTGCTCCACATTTTGCTGTACGAGCGTCATACACTATGTGAAGTGGTTGTCTATCGTCAGGTGAACTTTGTGCTATCAGTTCATTATGGTTAGTTTTTCTAGTGCTGCAAAATTATTGATAGAGTTGCTAGGCAAGTTCGTTCTGCTGCCAGAGGAACGTTACAGCTCTACTGATAATATTTCACACCCTCATGTGCAAGTTGTTGGAAAATGTCCCTTTTATCTAAATGTGACAATTTTCATTTCTGAGCAGGAGTTTGATCTTCGTTGTGCTATCCCCTTGGGATTCTATCATGCTGCATTGAATTTTGGAATTTCAGGTGGCCTTGTATTCCCGTGGGGGAGTGGATACATGAATACACCCTCATATTTGCCCGAGAGGTTCTTTATGGGTGGTAATTCTTCTCCAGTTTGCTCCTTGAGAGGCCCAACATCCGTTTTAGGTTTCAGAGCTAGGGGGCTAGGTCCTGCTGAGCCTAGAAGAAGAGATAATTCTGATAGTGGAAAACCTGATGATTCTGGAATGGATCATATAGGCGGTGACCTTGCTCTCACTGCTTTTGCAGACTTGTCATTTGATCTCCCTTTGAGGGCTTTAAGAGAAGCTGGTATCCATGGCCACGTGTTCGCTTTCACTGGTAGTCTGAATAAATTAACTGAGAATGCATACAAAGTGTTTTCTTTTGAGAAACTTAGAGATTCTTTCCGAAGCTCAGCAGGATTTGGCATCATTGTACCTACCAAGCTATTTCGCATGGAGGTGAGCTGTTTGGCTTTTATATTAATTTCTGTTGTCAGATTGTCTTCTCTCTTGCTGGCTTGCTGAAAGAAAGACTTTCATACACTGGATTTGGCTTATTCGTTGCAGGCCATCTAGTGGTGGTAAAATTCTTTATCTGCATTGAAATGTTTAGATAGAAAAGTGAGTTAAATTCATTGAGGTTATCAGATGCAGAGTACAATATTCGTGGTCGTTCTGTTTCAAATTTCTGTTGGATGCAAGACTGTTAAATAGCTCCAAACTTTGCTAGCCACTTCAAATTTGAAACATTTTAATTATCTGTAGAGTTTAATTATTAGCCACCTTTGTAACAGTCTTGCATCTGACAACCTCGAAAACTATTTCCGATCGACTCGTAAGTATTTAAGAGTCTGTTGGCTGCAAGAGTGTTGAATAGTTCCAAAGTTTGATCGGAAGTAGTGTTTGGGGTTCAAATGTAGATATCATAACCGTTTATGAAAAGAATATTTCCCTGCAGCACAATAACAAACACTGTTTTATGATGATATGACGATAGAACTACTCCTGAAGAAGTGGCTGATAAGATATTGGATCCTTTAGCTATTGGCTGTTGATAGAAAAGCGCTGTTTCTCTCTGCATTAGATACAGATGCATAGTGCTAGTTATGGAAGGGCAGGTAAAACGATGAAGAAATATAACCTTTTCTATGCACGTTTCCATTTGGAATATGAAACGGAACAATACATTAGTTTGGGAAGAATCTTTTGTTGTCCTCAAGAACAATAACTTTCTTCTCTACATTTCATGTGTATGCATTTGTTCAAGCTTTTGTTGTATTGAATGTTGCTGACAACTTGACATGATTACCAGGTGAACTACTGCCACATTCTGAAACAAAATGAGCATGACCAAGGGAAGACCGGTGTACAGTTTAGCTTCTCTTCCCCGCTATAACTCCTGTGGTAACGTTTGCTATCTTCTTGATATGTGGTGGCGTTTTCTGACCTCTAGATTTTATTTGAGATGGAACTTGAGAAACTTTCATTTCCCTGCTTTACCTTCTGTTTAGACAGCTCCCAGAATTGTAATTTTAACATCTGAACAGGGTGCAATTACTTTTACACAGAAAAAGATTCAATACCTCATATAACATGATGGTTTCATCTCAAATGGCAATCTTTCTGGAGGATTAGTTATTCTTTTCTGCATTCACATTGTAAACATGCTAAATCATGCTCTTTCCCATGTTTTCCCCACAGACAAGCAGGACGAACAGAGATGTTTTTTCTCCTCTGAACCCAAGGTTCTTCTGCATTCCTGAGTTTCTATCGAACTTTTGTTGGGTGAAGACTCTGACGAGCTTGTGACTTGTCCGATAGCTTGGAAAATGCAACTTTCTTGCAGAATAAGCTGTTTGGAACATTGTAATCACCTTTCTAGGCAATCAAAAGCTTTTTGTTGCTTCTTATGTCTCTTCTTGTAGTTTCGACATCTCTCAGGCCTTTTATCGAACAAGTTGTACACAGGTCTTAATGTTAAGAACCTTAAATGAAAGTGAACAACTAATATGACTCTGCACATGAATCATGAAGTTACAGAAACAGTCATCATGGTGATGCCTCATAGAGAGTAGTGTGTGATATCCTCTGGGTGGACTTGAACATGGAAGAACCAGTGCAGGACATCGGCATGTTTGGTTTTATCTTTTTGCACAACTTGAAAATGGCAATAAGCAATTGAGGGATGTTTCAATCAATGAAATTGAGGCCTTAACCATTGGTTTTTGTAGACCCCATCAATGTGTGTGATGTATTTCTGATCGCGAGGTTGTGCAGGCTAGCTTGGTGACAGTGTGTGATGTGTTTACGATCGCGAGGTCGTACGGACTGGAGGAGGTCGTGTAGGCAAGCTTGGTGGGTGTCACTGAGTGAGGAAAGTAAGCTGGAAATCTGCTTGTGGCGGGAGAGTCAGACTTGACTTGGCGTATGCACACAGACGATCAAATTAGTGGATAAAAGTCGTAAGGTCGATATATCAGAACTAAACGATAATAAATGTAGTAATAAAAGATACCTGAAGTACTATAAATGCAAGGTTTTTCATTTCCACCAATGTACGACCGCTAGCTGCGGGACACCACGTGTCCCGGTGCCACCCAACAGGTGTTACCTTATTTTTGGGCCACAATTTGTTTAGTGTTGGGCTTGTACTTTTTAGAAAGAAAAGGCCCATATCTTTTTGAGCCCATATCAGGGTGTATGTTTCTGTACTTAATAGTAATAATGATATTAACTATTATAACTATTAATAATTTTTATGATATAATTCTAATGGATCCACTTAAAAGAAATGAAAAGACAAGTAAACATCTCAATTATTGGGCAATTTTTTCGTTTAACTATTAAAAAAATTGAGGAAAGGGCGACCAACCTAGCAACCCTTGAGATCACAGGAGTTTTCTACTATTATGAAATATTTGGTTTAGTGAAACTACTATTCAAAGAATAAGCAGAAAGATCGCCAGAGTCTTTTTAACACGCAAAATGGATCAAAACCACTCATAATAATTAAATCGTACATCTATTATCACAACGAGTAAGTCGTAGTTATATCTATTCAATTCATGACTTGTTTTATGAGAATGTACATCTCGTTCCACGTGAATTATTTTTCTTTCTTTCTTTTCTTTTTTTTAAATTTTACGTGAACTATCTTCTTGGTAGTGAATTATTGAGGAATAACGTGAGAATGAAATAAAGAATGCCAGTTCCTAAGTCCATCGCACAGGGATAGGATCTGATTAAATGTCTAACTCTACAAAATAATTGATTAAGAGTGACAGATATACTTGACCATTCGCTAAACATGGAATCTACTCATTACTTAAAAAGGGCAACCATGTAATAATTAATATATAGTACATACATAATTATATATATTATCTCTTTACTTATTTAATTGTTTATAAGATTAATTATTCAAATCACAAATTACTTACTACTATTGCTAAAATCTACGAGAATCTTTGTTGAAAGGCCAGTCTACCACTCTACTTGTAGTCAATATCATGGATGGACCATCATTCCAAATTTCTATTTATGTCAATATAATATTTTCTTTTTAAAATTATGATAAGCGAACATAAATATATAGATATAGACCTGTATTATACGTTTTTTGTGTCCGAAAAGCTATTTGTCCTCATGTATCATGCCATCACTTAAGAGTACATCTGAACGGATACTTTGTTTAAAACCTTAAACGAATCGAAATATTGATAATGCATTCAATGAAGTGGATGGGCCCTATGTTTGTTGTAATTGGCATGAATCAAATGTTGTCTGGTCAGCAAATCCATAAAAACTAGATTGACAGAGTTAGTAGTCTTTTGATCGACGAGTTCGGTCCGAGTCTTTAATATAAAAACTTTGAAAAGACGAATAAGCTAAAGTATCAAATATAATCAAAACCATGTAATATAAGGGGTTTAATGCAATTTACTCCCCTGTGATATTGCAAATGAGCAAATTATCCCCTTATGAAAAAATAATAGCAATTTATCCTCCTGTGTTTTACTTAGGGAGGTAAATTGCTTCATTTTGCAAAACACAGGGGGGTAAATTGCTTCATTTTAAAAAATACAGAAAGATAAATTGCTATTTATTTTTTCATAAGGGGGTAATTTAATCATTTGTAGTATCACATGGGGATTGCTTGCATTTTTTTTCGTAATGTAAGTAGTATTTTCAGAAACAATTAATTAATATTGGGACGGAACATGGCTGGTGAGATGTGAGTCACGTGGGACAAGGAAGACGTAATTTGACAAGTAGACGAAAAACATCTTTATTAGACAATTATTAAACTATTAATATCCTCTTCAACCATGCATATATATATGTACTTGAGATTATGTATTCTTTTCCTAATTAATCCACCGTTGATTCTCAAGAAACTCCCCCTAATCGATGGTCGAAAATATTCGATTACGTTGATTAATGACGTTTTGAAATTATTTTTATGGTTGAACGTGACATTGAGAACTATAATTAGGAAACTTAGAATTTTTGACGTGGCATATCATGACATAATTTAATTTTTTAATTGTTATAGGTGTGACTCAATATATAGTACTAGTTTACGGGACATTGTGTAATAATGACTATCCACGTTGGCATTGATCTATAGGACAAGATGATTGTACAAATGTTTGTAAGAGTTTTTACTTTATGATTTGATTTATAAATTTGTGGGTGTATTTTAAGCTGACGGTAATTATGTTATTGGTTGTATTATGAGTTGGTATGTAGTAGTTGATTTATAATATTTGTAGATGTAATAATGTGTTGATTGTGATAGTTAGATTCTCTTTTTCTTTATTTTTGAATGAATTAATTATAGTTACATGATGAATTTTAATTATCGACAATTAATGCATCATATTATTAATATCAAATTTTTATAATAAATATGTTAAAAAAAAATAAAATTTGATGTAGAGGTGATAGCAGTTTTAGTCCAGATCAATTTGATATTTACAATAAAGGAATATAACTTTATGAAAATGACAATTTTGATCCAAACAAACCCTAATTTAAGCCGAAAAAAATTAAAAATTAAAATCTCCAATTTCTAAGTGTAAATTTATTGTAAATTTTAAATTGACCTAATTAGTGGATAAAAAATGCACTTTTTCTTTAAATGCAATTATATTAGACCAGTAACTATTATTAAAGTAAATCAATACTCATACATTAGTGGGATTCAAACTTAAGATCACAATGCTAATGGTGGAAAATTCTAGGCCAGATCCGACTCTGACAAACCTAAACTAATCATATTGTAATTAGTGCAATACACTCTCTATGTGTGATTGTTGTACATTTTAGTAAAAGTGACTAACCACGCAGTAAGTGTATTACAATTGCCTTGTAATTGATTTAATTCGACCAAATCTAATCCAAACAAAAAACGAAAAATTCAAATGGCGTGGTAGGGGAAGGGGGATGACAAACAGGATTAGTGATTAATTAATTAGGAAAGGACGACAGACATACTAATTTGCCACATATATAATACTGAACTGATTTACCATTCTTGTCAGAGGATGATCTATATATATATAGATCCGCATTAATAGCTTCATCCACGATTTCCAAAAATTTAATTAGGACTAAACAAACAATTAATATTGGGAAAAGTGTAATAATTAAGAATATAATAATTGAGATTTGTAAGAAGAAAACAGAGTTGGTAACTGTTGGGGGTTGACTTTACAGGTTGGTTACTTGGAAATATTGGAAGTGAATAATCTTGCTGACCAACCTGTCCTAATTAATAATTTTCACAGGCAAACACCACCTAAGGGCATTCTCATATTTTTACATTAATTTTTCAATTGACTATGTGCGATGTTACAAACATCAGATCGATAGTTGAAAATTGGGAAAAATATAATTACCTCTCCTGTGATATGCAAAATGTGTAAAAACCCCTCATATGAAAAAATAAATAATAATTTACCCTCTGTATTTTAAAAAATGGAGCAAAAAACCTCATGTGAGGGGTTGTTTGCTGCATTTTAAATAACACAAGGGGTAAATTGCTAGTTATTTTTTCACAGGGGGATAATTGCTCTTTTTGATTAACACAGGGGGACAAATTGCATTTAACCCTTTGAAAATTTATAATAATAGGATCAGTGCAATTTGTTATTATGCCAAATTTCAAATATTGTGGACATAATTTATGCGATGAAAATATATAACAACATAATTTCAACATCATCATATGTACGTATGCGTATATGGAAGCTTTTTAAACATCATCGTGATTCATGGTACTTTTTTTTATGCACGACGAGTGTGAAAATGCAAGAGAAAAACCCTCTTTTACACGCACATTAATATTATTGTCACAAGAAAACCAAAAGGGCTAGCTTATTTCTGCGCTGCCTTTTGCTTAATTGGACGGCTGTCAATTTGGGGAATGCAAGATCCTCGTGAATTTTATTATATATATAGAGAGAGAGAAAACAATGTACACGAGCGTAGAATATAGTTTGTTCTAATTTCATGCAACAAAAGTAGTCTAATAATTAATTTCATGAATGTCATAAAATAGTTAAACTTGAGGTGGTCGGGAGTAAGTGATCAAGTTCCCCAACCCCCAACCACATCAAACTTTTACACTTGTTAATTAATTGTGTAAATTTACAGCTCATGAGTCATGAGCCAACTCAAAGAGAGGTCAAAAGTTCATTTAATTAAAGGTGTGTGCATGCATGCACCAATGCTTAGGTTTTGTCGTGAAAAATTGTGGAGTCAAAACGGACAATACCTTATATGAACTGAGAGCTTGCAAATGGGCATAAATTAGTTAAATAATCTAAATTATATATATAACAAGCCATGCAACCATGCATTAATTCGTACTGCATTTTAATCAGAACTTAATTAATAAATATGTATATTAATTACGTACCCTAGCTAGTGTGGAGCATTGAAATTATCGCGCGGTCTTAATTAAGTTAACCACTTCAATTAATTATCAAGGGTTTTGGTAATGAATTACTTACCACAAATTATATATATACCTAGCTAGTAATATATGCTTGTGTCCTGAATCGTGATGAGATGAATGTCTGACCATTTGTGACTCATGATGTTTATGGGAGACAATTCATGGAAACAGACAAGAGGTTGACTAATATTGATGGATTAAATATAATTTTTGTTCTGTATCTTTTATATTTTGATATTTTAGTTTTTTATTTTTTTAGAATAGCAAATAGGTTAAGTAATTTTTAAATTTTTTGTGATTTTGGTCTTTCAGTCGCTGGAGCTTGCAAATATTGCCGGATTTTTTTTTAAAATTTGAGGCTTTTGTTCCCATTGGTCAATTTAATGGACCAAAATCGTGAAAAATTATAAGTTACAGGACGTATTTGCTACACTAGAAAGATATAGGACTAAAACACAAAAATATAAAAGATATAGGACAAAAATTTGGTTCCATGCTGACAGTAATTTGACCAATGGGAACAAAAGCCCCAAATTAAAAATATTTTTCGATAACATTTGCAAACTCCGGTGATTGAAGGACCAAAATCGTAAAAAATTAAAAAGTTATATGACCAATTTACTAACTTAGAAAGATAATGGACTAAAACGCCAAAAGACAAAAGATACATGATGAAAAATCCATTTAAGCCAATATAGACGATGTGAGTTGTGCTAGCTAGATGCCCGCCCACCACACTTACACTAATTATATACTGAGTTCTCGATTTTCATATTCTATTGTGCAGATTTTAATTCGGCAAGTATGTGAACGATAATATTAGTTTTATACGAAATTCATTTAGATAATTTTATTTTATAATCTAATAAATTCGTACATTGAAAACAAAAAATAGTCGAAAAAGTATAGAGCACTGATATTTTTATATCACATATATATAGCAAGAATGAAATCACATGATGTAATTATTATTTTTTTTATATGAAACATTTTCTGTAGATAAATATTTGTGATCGCCATCTTATGAGTGATATAAAATAATTAAGACATATATTAATATATATTAAAATATAAAGAAATAGTTAAAAATGTGGAAATGGGAAGCTTGATTCTAGGGATGTTGAGGGGGGAAAGACAAACTACGGACCTGTTTGGGATCAGTGAGATTTGTAGCATTTTTTTTTTCTTTTTAAATTTAATTTACTACTAATTGACAACAAATATTACTATTCAATTCCAGGTAGAGACACTTTCATTGATTCTTGTCTGAAAGACTTTTGTCAATTCTCTAACACCACATGATTGTATATATAGTTTATATATATATATATATATATATATGGATTAATGTTTCTCTCATGTGCATATCGCTGTGAAAATTCTATGGCATTGCTGACCTGCATGCAGATGGTTTCTTTGTGGAAGATTTAATTTTAATCCCATTTTAACCCATGACCTTCAAAGGAAAAAGCACAAGAAATTGAAATTATTTCACTAAACACAGTTTTCAAATGCAGATATATTTCAATTGGTAAGATTGAGGTCCCACAATAAAAAGTTGTGAGTTCAAGTCCGACAAATGTGGGTGGGATTAAATGGAATTTTCGTCCTGTATTTTTTGCATTTTGGCATTTTAGTCCTTTATCTTTCTAGGGTAGCAAATAGGTCTTATAATTTTTTAATTTTTCGCGATTTTGGTCCTTTCGTCGCCGGAGTTCGCAAGTGTTGGCCGGAAATTTTTTGAATTTGGGGCTTTTCTTTCCATTGGTCAATTTAATGGATCAAAATCATGAAAAATTAAAAGTTATAGGACTTATTTGCTACCCTAGAAATATAAAGGACTAAAATGTCAAAATATAAAAGATACGGGACGAAAATACAATTTCATGCTGGCAGGAATTGACCAATGTGAAGAAAATCCCCAAATTTAAAAAGAAACTCCGGTAATATTTCCAAACTCCGGTGACTGAAGGATCAAAATCGCGAAAAATTAAAAAATTACAAGACTTATTTGCTACCCTAAAAAGATAAAGGACTACAATGCCAAAATGCAAAAGATACAGGACGAAAAATACATTTAACCCAATGTGGGTGTATGTCTAATTTTATAGCAGATTGAATGATGTAACGAATCTCATACTTATTTGAAATATATATGTATATCTATACTAATATAAAAAGAAAATATCATCCACACTCACAAACAATGATTAATGACGTTGTCGCACCATTTTTTCTGAAGCCAAATGCCCTTCAACCGATAAAGATAATTAACATATTCAACTTTCAAACTTTACATTAGCTGACAAATTAATTTCTTTTTTTTTTTAATGTAATGTATTGATTTATATATTTTATTGTTATTTATAATAATACATTTTAAAGCGCTAACTAACTAATAGAAACGAGAACGACGTACCATATCGACTAGTGTATATATATGATAACATGTCCATGCATCATCATCATCCATTCACATGTATCACACATTATATATATATATATATATATATAATATATATATATATAGAGAGAGAGAGAGAGAGAGAGAGAGAGAGAGAGAGAGAGAGAGGAGTGTTGTTTATATTCCTAACCCCAGGAATTTTCATTCCCAATTCTAACAACTTTCCCCTACAAGAATATAACTTCATCTCTACTCTCTCCTCATTGAGAAAACAATATACTTGATCGAATCATATCATTTCTCTCATCATATACACACCAAATTAAACTCCATTTGCAGTCCACAGCTGCTACAAATTAATTACTCAGACAGCAGCAGCAGCAGCAGCATGCAAAATTCCAAGAAAGCCCTTCTGCCGGCTGATGATCAGAGTGATGAAGGAGGAGATGAAGAAAACGAATGCAAGCCCAACAGCTCCCCCAGCAACAGCACAGTCGTCGAAGAAATCAGTCGCAAAAAGGACGTCAGCTGCGGATCTGTGAGGCACTACACCCGCTCCAAAACGCCACGCCTCCGCTGGACGCCGGACCTCCACCTTTGCTTTCTTCACGCTGTACAAAGACTAGGAGGGCAAGAAAGTAATTAAACATTTCATTTTGACCTAAGTTTATAATAATTATTTCAATTTGATTTTCATCATATAGTACTGACTAGCTAATACATGGTTGATTTTTGGGGTGCAGGGGCAACACCTAAATTGGTGCTCCAATTGATGAATGTTAAAGGCCTAAGTATTGCTCATGTCAAGAGCCATCTTCAGGTATATAAATATTAATTTCTACAAATAATAATAGTTGATAAAATTTGAATAATATAGATATATGTAATTATATACTCCTTTGTGAAGGGATTTATTATTTGATAGGAAATTGATTCTTATTAATATTTTGGTTTGATCTTGTCTTTAATTAGATGTACAGAAGCAAGAAGATTGATCATGATCCAAATCAAGGTACTGCACAAATACTACTAATGCAAAAATTAGGGTTTTTAATTCCTTCTTTCAGGCTTTATTGATCAGTTCTAATATACGCAAATTTCCGATAAATCTCAATAGTAATTTCGGAGCAACGAATGCGGCTTGATGCTGGAGATCCTCATATTTATAACCTCGGCCAACTCCCAGTCCTACAAGGATGCAACAAGCAAACACCAATCTCCAACCTACAGTATGTGCATTCATGAGGTTTTATAGAATTTTGAAACAAATTAAACACTCTGAATTGGATATTTTACCTAAATGAGACACATAATTGAGAGAAATGCAGACTCAAAAGTGCAAAAAAAAGTCTAATATTTATGGTAAATTTCCTCTAATTTTTTGCAGGTATAGAGATATTGTCGTTTGGGGTAGCCATGCCAATTCCATTTATTATGGTCCTTACACAAGCTGGGCAGCAACAGATGTAACCAGCACACACAGACAATCTTGTCCAAGAATTCTTGAAAATGATCACAAACTTTTACAAAAATTCGCAAAGCAAAGCTTTTGGCAAACCCAAAATAATACAACAAGCCCGACGAACCAAAATTGCCCTAGCGAATGTCCAGATCATCATAGAGACGGAGCACACTCAATGCACGTGCAGAATCATCATCGGTTTTCTCGACTATTAGCCCACGATCATGAAGGGAGTGGTTGCAACTTGAAAAGAAAGTTTTCATGCGACCAAGTGAATCTTGACCTCGATCTGTCCCTAAAAACGACACCAGAAAAAGAGAAGAAAATTAAGAGGAGCTTGAAGGATGGTCATGAGGTAGACAGTATGTTATCTCTCTCATTGTTTTGTTCATCCTCGGAGGAAACTTATAACTGCAAGAAGAATGCAAAAATGGCAGCTACTTTGGATCTGAGTTTGTGAATAGGACAATTTCTGAGTGAGATTTTTCAAGTACTTGCTTGTCAGTACTGTGCCAATGCATACAGATCATTATTCGAGGTAAATTTGTCCACTTTTTGATTAATTTGTTTTTCTGATTCTTGAATATTTGTATGTAGAGATATAGGTAGAGCTAGATATATATATATGTATATATTTAATTCTGATGATCTAATTAATTATAATAATATTTGATCAAGATAAATCTTTGCATTGGGTACTGGGGTGTGTAAGAGACAATGCAGATCTTTGTCTTGTCTCCATATTAATTTCGAAAATTTGTTTTTATTAATTAAAAAAATCCGATAATTACGAGATCAACTGTTGTTAATTAACTAATTATAGCCTACCTAGTTAGTTTTTCTTAAAATGACTTTTCAATAACTTTTTTGTTGTATTAATATCTGTTATATTTATATATATATACTTAATTCATATGATTTATTTTTTAATTAAGAGGAATATATATAAATATATATACCTCATTTTTTTCTTGTGTAACTATATATATATATATATTCCATTGATCATAGTATTGCCACTAGAAAAAATATGATTTTTTTGCTACGGTTAATTACTATGGTCAAAAGAAAAAATCATGTCGAATACAAATTAACCATGATTTTGCAACGGTCATAAGTCGTTGTTTATGCAAGTGTGATCAAAACCATGGCATATCTTTTGACTATGACAAAAGACATGGCAAATGTTGATTAATCGTGACAAAAATTTAAATTTTTATATTGATTTTGTTTAGCCGTGGTTAATATATAGTGTTGTCTCTTAAAAGGATTAAATATAATTTTCATCCTGTATTTTTTGTGTTTTATCATTTTAGTCCTTTATCTTTCTAGCGTAGCAAATAGGTCCTGTAATTTTTAATTTTTTACGATTTTGGTCCTTCAATTTAATGGACCAAAATCGCGAAAAATTATAAGTTACAGGACCTATTTGCTACACTAGAAAGATAAATGATTAAAACGTCAAAATATAAAAGATATAGGACGAAAATTTGATTCTATGCCGGCAGTAATTTGACCAATGGGAATGAAAGCCCCAAAGTAAAAAAAAATCCGGTAATATTTGCAAACCCGATGATTGAAGTACCAAAATCACAAAAAATTAAAAAGTTACAGAACTTATTTACTAACCTAGAAAAATAAATGACTAAAACGTCAAAATATAAAAGATACAGGACGAAAAATACATTTAAACCTCTCTTCTAATATAACGAAAGGTCAATTTTTTTGTTGTGTGCATGCATGGAACAATTAACTGGGTAGATCATCTAGGTCTAGATCATAATTTAGAGCATGATGCGGATTTATTTTTCAAGAATGATCACTTCTTGAAATATTTATCGGAAGCGTATAAATTTTAGTGGAAATTGCTGTTGAGCTGTTTAATTATTACAAAGCTAAATAAGTGTTTGCTTTGCTGTTACAGTTGAGGCTGGAAATTTGAAGAATATAAGGTCTTATGTTTTGGTCTCGCATTTGATCACTTCGATGTGTTAATTTATTATGTTTTAATTATTTTCTATATTTTCTAATGTATATTAAAAGATAATACATTACATATATTGAGTTTGAAGATATATTGGCACGTGAATAAGTCATCGATTATTTTGTAATTCAATGAATGTGTGGACACAATATTTAATGTAAGACGCAATATTTAAAGACATATCGTACGTGCCCAACACGATGTGCTAAGAATACTCGATGCATATGATATTTTGGAGTGCATTTTTTTTAATCTTAGAAACTTCTTCAGAACGATACAATCAAACCAATTACACAGTTGTTATGTTCTTGAAAATTGTTAAAAGAAATGAAAAAAACTAAAATCGATTTCCTACTTATTTCTTAATTATAACATCTCTTTTTTTCGTTTTCAATAAGCAAAATATAAAATTAAGTTAAATACGTTATCACTATCTTAAAAGAACTTGGATGGTGTATTGGCTAAATTTATTTAAAAGATTTTATAAACTCGTACATCCTATAAGATGTTTTTAGAATTTATAAGATATTAGATCTTATTTTAAAAATAAGTTTATAAAATGTTTGGATAAAGTAAGATTATGAAACTTATAATAGTGATGACAAACTTGTAATTAATTTGAAGAAATTTGTTAAGATCTTCGAAATAAATTAATAACTCATTACATTTTCTTTTTATAGAGTTTATAAGCTCCAAACGTCATATTTTTTGAGCTCATAAGCTCTTTTCTTAAAAAATTTATCAAACACCTTATAATATAATATAAGTTTTCAAACATCTTATAAAATGTTTTTAAAGAGTTTATAAGTTCACCCAAACACCCTCTTAATAAAAAAAAAAAAATGTAATTTCGTCAAAGTTCAGTGAAACATATTAACCAATTTAGTTATCAATACACCAAATACTAAGTTTAATTTCAATTGGATTATACTAATCACTACTAAATCAACAACCGGTGATTAATAGTTGTAACTTTGGTTCTATCAAAGAAGCTCAATTATTAGCTATCAATTCATCATATAGAGAAACAAACAGAGAGCCAAACGCGGCCTCCACAGAGGACGGACGAAACCACAAAATACAAACACCCAATCATAAACAACCACGTGGGATGAGGTTTTCCGACAAAACTCGATGTCGCTCGACCGTTAAATGCCATAGCATGAACCCTACAATTCTTACTATTGATGCATCCATAGCATTGTACACTGTACTAAAACCATATAAGAAACCCATTCAGTAGTACCCCTTTCGTCCTCAAAGAACAACACTTTGAAGCGTACTGCAGGAAAAGCATTTGTGTGCTACTTTCCCCCTTAGAATCTATCTCCTCAACCTCCGCATATGCTTCCCGCATCTTCGTCTTATCCTTCCGCCACTTACAAGTCGTTTTTCGCTACAAAAACACGCACACACACTACACATACTGATTACACAGGAAACACACACTTTCTCCCTCTAATGGCGCGAACGAGTAGTTCGCCGGTTTTACACCACAATAATCCTCTCTTCAACTTGAATTCCAAGCCCTCTCACTCGCTCTTCTTCTTCAAGAGCTCGTTTCATCACTCCAATTCTCTCTCTTCATCCATTTTTTCCTCTCCGATTCAGTTGCATTTACTTAGGCAGTCGCCGAATTCTTTATGTGCTCCTATCACGCGTGTCTCCACCGCGCCGGTGGAGTACGCGCCTCCTGCGCCGGAGTTTGACTTTGATAAGGAAATTGCCAGGCTCAGGGGGCTGAGAGAGGCTATAGCTAGCTGCGGGACGTTGGTGGAGAAGTTAAGGACGATCGACTCGGATTCTAGGGTTAAGTCGTTTTTCAAGTCGTGGAGGAATGGTTTCGGAGGTTTGAGTTTGAGTGATTGTGATTTGTATTTGCTGAAATGCGTGGTGGCGGCGGGGCAAGAGCATGTGTTGGGTGAATTTGGGGCGGAGTTGGCCAATGGAGAGATTGAAATGGGGAGGAGTTATATGAAAAATGCGCTCTACGCCTTGGCGGAGATGATTGAGAGTTGGGATGTGGATGGCGGGAGGAGAGGTCATGGTTTGAAAGACGAAGAGAAAGCCGCGTTGAAGTCTCTGTTGAAGATGCTTGGAGACGTCGAGCAGTTCTATGATTGCATTGGTGGAATCATCGGGTTGGCATTGCTGATTATTTATTTGTTGCTTTGTTATTATAAATATGCCATATGTGTTTTTGATTTATACATCTCTTTAATGCTTTGCATTCGGGTAATTTAATTTCGGTGGATTGAAGTAATGCCCGCCTGGCCAGAAACTGATGTTATATATCCGGAAGAAGTGTTTTTTGGTTCTTCACATGTCAATGCCATTAATCTGGTACCACGTTTGTTTGTACTGATGATAGAAACCAGCAATATAGGACATTGTGAGTTGCTATGTTTCTATAACAAAGTTTAGACAATTAAAATAGAGTTCACCAAACCTAGGCTTTGACATCAGTTGATTGAAGTAAATCAATACTTTCTTATGGCTGTCAGTGTTCATTTCCGCCATTTGACATTTTCTTTTTTCCGTGTGTTTGCTCTTTACTTACATTTGCTTGTTTGACTGTACTGTTCGTTTTACAATGCCAACAAACTGTTGTTGCCGCTCTCTTCTTAGAAGGGCATGTTTCATTGTTCTCTTTCAATTCAATTGAAAAGCATTTTAATCTCTTTTGATATCGGGTTTTACATCTATAGTTCTTAACACTTAGTGGAGCTTAATGTATCATTGAGGAGATGCCATTTGCACAAATCTCCAACATTGTTCATCATTTGCGGCTGGATGGACCATGCAAGAATACTCATTGTAAGGATAGCAATAAGAGTTATCTAAAAAATATAGTTGCTTCACCTGCCATATTAAGCACTGGAACACTCAAGGTGTCTGGAAAGAAAAAATATAGAGCTGTGGCTTTTATAGGTTACTGAACCAACTTGTAACTTTCATATCAAACTTTTTGATGGTTGGAGAAATAGCATGAACTCATGTCGAATTAACTAATTTGAGATGACCAACTTAAAACGTGTTCCTATTACAGATATCAGGCGACGGTTTTAGAGCTGCTTGCTCAATCAACTCATAAAGGGCAAACCATTAATTGGTCCGAGCAAGCAAATAAGTTATTGAAAAGCCATTTTGTTGAAATTCATCCCCCCTCTGTCCTTGATCTTTCTGAAGATACCGAATATGCATCTCAAGCCGCTCTTTGGGGAATTGAGGTCAGTGCATATTTTTGTTTCTTCCCGAGCTTAGACATCTGGATTTATTATTAGGTTTTGCAAATGTTAACCCATTTTCAGGGTTTGCCCGTCTTAGGAGAAATTTATCCTCTGGGAGGGTCAGCAGACAGGCTTGGCCTGGTTGACCCTGAAACAGGTGAATGCCTTCCTGCTGCAATGCTTCCGTACTGTGGGCGAACTTTGTTGGAAGGCCTTATAAGAGATCTTCAGGTATGTTATCTGTATTTATCAAGCAGAGGAATTTTGTTTGTGGCTATGTTGTTTTAAGGTAAATGATTGATTGTGAAGCACAATTGTCCTGAGGGATCTAAACATATCCAATTGTGATCTAAATGATGAGAGATTTGTACTCTGCAAGGCTAGAGAGTTCTTGTACTTCAAGTTGTATGGAGAACAGTGCATCACCCCTGTCGCAATTATGACAAGCTCAGCAAAAAACAACCATGGGCATATTACTTATCTTTGTGAAAGGTTCGGATGGTTTGGAAGAGGAAGATCGAGCTTCCAAATTTTTGAACAGGTTTCGATTTGGTTCTGATGTTTTTCTCATGTTAATAATACTCATCAAATTTCTTTATTGGTTACAACATATTGTAATCTAGTTTGTCAATTGCTAGCCTCTTGTTCCAGCTGTTACTGCTGAAGATGGGCAGTGGGTTGTAACAAGACCATTTGAACCTGTGTGTAAGCCTGGGGGTCATGGTGTGATATGGAAACTGGCCCATGATAAAGGGGTTTTTAAATGGTTCCAGAGTAACGGAAGAAAAGGAGCAACTGTTAGACAAATCAGGTTAGCTTCATTCTTATAAGTTTGCTCTAAAAATTTTGAGACTGGATAGTATACTGACATTGAGACTTTACAGTAATGTTGTAGCTGCCACAGATTTGACTCTACTGGCTTTGGCTGGAATTGGTTTGCGCCAAGGAAAGGCAAGAACTTAATGTCTTACTATTTCTAGTTTCGTATGTGGCAGAAATGCAATTGTGTTGTGTGAAGGTGTATTGGGTGCAGTAAAATTTGTGAGCTTATAGAGGGCTATCCAAAATGAAGTTCGCAACTAATTTATGCACCTTTACTAGGACTGACAAAGAAATCTGAAGGTCGCAACTAATTTTTGCACTATTTTTTGCCAAACAACTGCTCTATGGACTCTATTTACCTTTTATGTTTGGGGCAGGCACAAATCACCCATGCATTCCTAGCTATATGATGAGTTGCTTTGTGCACTGTCAAATGCTGATGATGTTGTTGCTCCAGTTTCATTAATTAGATTGTGTCTGTGCCTATTGGCCATACTGTTCCTAATAATACGTGCTATCTTACAGTCTTCCACCATTAATGAGGGGTACGTTTTTAAGGTTTTGTTACCCCCTGAGGGAAGATGGATAGTATTTGACTCATTGTTACTGCTCAGCAACATATATTGCATTGGACATCTGAAGTTCTCTATGGATACTTAATGGTAGAGCAAAACTGGATGTTTACTGTAAATCAGCACTAAGATGCTTTAGTTCCATTCTTTTCAGAAATTAGGATTTGCCTCATGTAAACGTAATTCTGGGGCAACAGAAGGCATCAATGTTCTACTTGAGAAGAAGAATTTAGATGGAAACTGGGCATATGGCTTTTCCTGTATCGAGTACACTGAGTTTGACAAGTTTGGTATCATGGCTGGGCCCCTTTCTCTCAGCGGGTATTTTTCTCTCCCTCGTACCCTTGTTATGACTGTGATATCCTTACTGATATGTTTGTATTTCAGATTATGATGTCTTTTTTTGTATTACACACTTCAACATAGTATGTTTTTAACATTTTTTCCTCATGACGTAAATTTGTATTGATTTTTAAGGTCACTGATTGATAGGCATACACCTTAAGATTAGGACCTCTCCTATCCTGAGTCAACTTGCAGATCTATCATTTCGTGTTCTCACTTGTTAAGGGAGGCATAAATTGCATGGAGATATAGCTATTAAAGCTAATATTACTCAATGACATATGAGATAGACATGCAATGACAGAGACTCACAGACTTGTGTATCAAGTGATGTTTTGATTGGTCAATTTAAGGCTCATTAAGCAACTATGTGAAATTTTTTCACAATCTATCAACTGTGATGCTTTAAATGGTCAATTTATCATTAAGAAATTATGTGATACTTTTTCACAAGCTTCTTTTGCTTAGTAATTATGTGATATTTTTGTGCGAGCTTCTTTTGCTAAGTAATTATAATTTATATGATGTTTTTGTGCGACCTTCTTTGGCTAAGTATTATACAATAACATGGTTACTGCAGCACATTAAATTTGTGAATTCGGTGTGACTCCTTCAGTAGGATAAAAGGACATTCATGTGCTGTTGGAAACAAGGAGTAAGAGTCCTCATTCATATCAATCTACTGGTGATGATAAGACAAAGGCCATTAACTGATCTGTCAGCCTTTACTGTTCGCGTCATAGATTGTCGCGGAGTTTTCTGGAGATGTTACCCTGAATCTACTTAGTTTCCAAAGTATATTAATTGTTGAAAACTTCTATGGAATAGATTAAACGTAGAAAAAGGTTTTTCTGCAATTCTATTTGTCAGCACCTTTCTTTTTCTTTAGAAATTCTTTGTGGCATGTTAATCATCTCAGTATTTGTTATACACCTTGCACTTCTGCATTGAAGAACCAAGGAAATTTCTGACTCATTAATCATGGCAACTCTCCCATTATGCTTATGTCTTCCATGGTCTTCTATTTCTAACTTTGAATAACTTCCTTCTCTGAAGCTTGCAGGCAGATTTTCCTGCTAACACAAATATTCTTTACGTGGATTTGCCCTCTGCTGAGCTTATTGGATCAAGTAAAAGTCAAAGCAGTTTGCCAGGAATGGTGCTTAATGTTAAAAAGCCTATCACATATATGGATCAATTTGGAATGAAACACAGGTACAAGCTTTCGACTTAGAAATCTCTATTTTAGATCAGCAAGACTTCTGCTTTAACTGTGTCCTCACATGGGTGTCTATACGCATATTTGTAAGAAGATATTTACTTTCAGTTTTCGTTTTCTGGTTTATGGAAAAAGGTTGTAGGTCTTAGCGCCGACCTGGGGTCTATATTAACCCCGCATTGAACTTTGTGGACAAAATTTTGAAAACGAAATTTTCTGATGAAGTGGTTTTGCATGGAAATATACTTGTTCAACATTTGGTTTTTAGCATTGGGGCTGCCTAGATGGGTTATATAGGAAACTTGGACATGTTCTGTGGAAAATTGGCAGATATAATTATTCTTATCCAGTAAAAAAGTGCTGACCTTGGTGTTGAATGGAAATAAACCCCCATCAAGTGAAAATGTGTTAAAGGGTTAGCAAACAATTTCTTACTCTTCATATATTTAAAGAACCTTAAAAGAAATATGCTTTATATCTTTGTGTAAAAAGAGGTCATGTATGTGTTATGCATGAGCAGTTATCATATTTGGTGGTTACGCTTTATATGGAAGTAGAGCAACAACGGAATACTCAATCATGCATCTAAGTGGGAAATGGAAACAAGAAGAGAAAAATGTGAAACAACTCATGTCCGGTATTAAATGAATATTGAACCCTGGCCACTTTCTTTTTAAGCTGTGATATTTCACCACATGATGTGATTAGAAGCTGTTACCTGGACATGCATAATTTAAGGTGAAATCAGATATGGTTGCCTATTCACCAGTTACCCGGTTTTTAATTCTTTTTTTGTATATTGTCAGTTACAAGCAGAAATGGTAGATAATGTCAGTGGTTCCGGACAGACTTGTCACTTGTCCAGACTAGCATTTGCTTTGCATTTAAACTGGCAAATGGAAATTGGCGTAGCTTCATATTATAAGTTTCACTGTTTTACTCAATCATTTGACATTCACTAAGATCAATCTGTAAGCAATTTCTACCTTTGACTTGTCATAGTGTTTCTGGAGGCCGTCTGGAGTGTACAATGCAAAATATTGCTGATAATTTTGCCAACACCTATTCTTCTCGATGTTCTAAAGGCGTAGAAGGTCAGGAAGATGTTCGTGCTTTATAAATTCTTTGAGAGTTTCTGATCTGTATTTCTGTGCTAACATGGGAGTTATCTGGTTAAAACATTTGCAGATGGGTTAGATACCTTTATTGTGTACAATGAAAGAAGAAAAGTTACATCTTCTGCTAAGAAGAGAAGGAGACATGGTGATAAGTCTCTGCACCAGGTCCTAATTGATTAACAGTTTGATACTTGTTTTTGCATAAAGGGACTGACCATGATTTCTACTGGAAGACTTTCCCTTTTTTACAAACCTGATCATGCTTCCTTTTGTTATACTGATAACTTTCCGGTCACAAAGAAAACTCGCTCTTGATAGTTCCACCTACTGTCTTACAAGTTTCCTCTTTTCAATGTATATTTTGGCTATATATCCTTACACACACAGAAAGTGCACATGTATATTGCTCCTCTTAAAGTTACTTGGACAATGAGCCCCCGTTTCATAAGCCAGCTTAGTAAGTCGTGGTGTCATGAAAATTCATCTATAACATTTGCAAATGGTAACGCCGACCCTTAATTTAACTTCTCATTGCAGACTCCCGATGGTGCTCTGTTGGACATCATGCGCAATGCTTATGATATACTTTCTCATTGTGAAATAACAATTCCAAAGGTAGATATGAGATCTGTTTTGGTGTTAGTCCTTTAGAATTTGTTGAATTATCTCAGAACACTCTCTCGTTCAACATTATCTTTTACGCTTGAGAATGAATGTTATGGTGCTTTTGTGAAGCTCTATGTATATATATTCTTTTCCCCATTTTGCAGGTTCAAGGTAATGAAGAATATGTTAATTCTGGACCGCCATATATCATCCTCCTCCATCCTGCTCTTGGCCCCATTTGGGAAGTCACCAGACAAAAGGTAGGTCAAGTTTCTTCTCACCAATTCTCTTATGCTATTAGCATGGTTTAGCTATTTGTAGATCATGCTCTCAAGAGAAGCTCCTTAGGTTAGGAGGTGAAGGACCAGATTTAGTTCTCTGATTGTCCTCTTATATATACATACTTATATATTATTATATATATAGAACTTTTTGTCTTGAATTTTGTTCAGAATAATGTAGGGACAGTGATCCACTTGGATTGAATTGCCTTTTCTTTTGGTCTATCTTGTTTGCCAGTTTCGTTGTGGTTCCATTGCCATGGGTTCGGAGCTGCAAATAGAGGTTGCTGAGTTTCTGTGGAGAAATGTTCAGGTATTATTCTTGTAAAAAAGCAAGTGCCATTTGTTTCATTTACTATTAACTGATGATCTCGCTTATTGCAGCTTGACGGAAGTTTGCTCGTTTTGGCTGAAAATGCTGCGGGCTCAACTCAAACCAATGAAAATGGTGAACCTATACTACAGTATGGAAGCAGGTATTGCTATGGTCATTCATGACAATCAAGATGAATAGCCATGAATTCTGCCTCCCTTAAAGAAGTTCTTATGCCCTCCCTAAAAAGTTTCATTTATACAGGTGCGCTAGGTGCAAATTAGAGAATGTAAAGGTAATGAACAGTGGAATAGATTGGAGCTCAGGAGATAATGTTTACTGGAAGCATGACGTGCAGAGGTTTGAGGCCTTAAAGGTGATACTGCATGGAAATGCTGAATTTGAAGCAACAGATGTTATAATACAGGTTAGTTTGGTACTTCTGTTGCTAATGTTTTTGATGTATATTAATTGTCGTTTTTGTATTGGTGGTAATTTCATATATACCACAGTCTTGCATTTTACATTTTAGAACCTACAAAAATATCATTGTTGGCAAAGAATGACGATTGATTTCTGAACTTCTATTTGGCAGTCCAAATTTTGGTCAAGAATCTAAAAATATTTAGAGTAGGACAAAGTTTCGGATTGCTGGGTTTTGTGTGATTGGTGGATCATTTGACGCATGAGAAAGCTATAAGACTTGCAATGTCAAAATGGTTTGACATGGTACTTAGTTGGGAACAGCGTAATATTTTTGAATGGAGATGGAAATGTTGGAAATCATTTGTTCTAGAACAATAATGGTATGATTGGAATGAGGCAATAGTACGAATGGAATGGCATTCCTAAACTTATTCCAAAACATATGCTTGGTATAACATAGGATTAGGAATACTCGTTCCCGTGGGAATTCCAATTCCCACAAATATGGGATTAGGCATTCCCGTTCTTACCCATGGTTTTAGCCATTCCCAATAGATTGGGGATAGATTATTTTCTGTTCTATGTTGCTAAAATAACTTCTAATAAAATTATAGTTACAAGATTTGTAGTCACAAAATTATATATTATTTTAAATACATTACATATAATGAATATTAATATAAAAATATGTAAATATGTGTTATCAAAATATTTAAATATGGAAAAAAATCCAAAAAAAAAAAAATATATGTTGTGAATTTATAATTAATTTAACATTTAACATTTCAAAATAATATTTCTTATGTGATGAGACTTTGTTTAGTTGTTTCTTTGTTTTTATTTTTAAGTTTCATTAGTATTTACTATTAACCAAACAAATAAATGAGTAATTTGGAAAGTTTTGATTCAATTCTCTTTTTTATTCCTTTGGTATATCAAACATAGGAATGATATACTAAAATCATTTCATTCCTACTTTTATTCAATTCCTAAGTTTAATCTATTCCCACCCAAATTCATTCGTACGTGCCAATCGCCTCCTAAGTGAAAGACTAAGGAATGAGCATGTTCATGAGTTGTGTAAAGTTATGCCTATTGAAGATGAATGTTGTGAGAACTAAATTCAGATAGTTTGAGCTTGTCTAACGAATGCTTATATCTATTACAGCCAAGAAAGTTGTGATAAATTACCCTGTAGTTCCTACATTGGACCTGTACGAAGTGGTCCACTCAAATCCATGAGTAATAAGATAATAGAAACTTTAAGCGTTTGTGGTCAGATTTTGGAGATGACTCCTGAAGAAATAAGGTGGAATGAGGATCATATAGCATATCCAGGTTTCTGTTCAGCCTTTGGTTTAGTTGGTTATGCTGTATTGAGTGAATATGTTTGCGGAAATCATAAATATAACCCATTTAAGATAGTTAACATGTTACCCCCTTTTTTTTTCTTTTTCCTGATTTCTTTGTTTTCTAGCCTAGTTGATAGGTTCCCAGCTGTTTCTTGCAAGCTAAGCCTGATAGCAGGGTGATTAAGTTTGGAAGAAAGCCATTTTGCCAATTGAACTTTTAGTTGTAATTTTATCCTTATTGGTATTTGACTGAGGCATGCTTTATATTTCTCTTAAACTCTTGGTATGCAAAATACTGGTAATCTCCTCTTTTGAGTATCTTATAAATTGTCCCAGTTATGCACCTGCGTTTAGAGTTTGTGGTGTAGTTATGTGCTGAAAAATTACAGTGTTCTTCACTTCTGATCTGAACAAGCTCATGCAGATCTGATTATGAACGTAACTGAAGTCTTTAAATGTTTAACTATATGAAAACAGTGGGACATAAGTCTGGATGCTGTTTCTTATTATTTTAATGCCATTTAATTCCTGAAAAAGTTGCATTGGTTGTATAGATTCATAAAATTCATTTATCTTTTTGTATGCAGGGAAATTATGTTTTTGATGTACCAGATGGCCACAAAATGCAGATTACATCAGGAATTTCAGGTTAACCTTAGATGTATCTGGTTATATGGTTTCCATTTAACCTCAGCGTTCCATTATACTTCCACTCAAAATTTATGCTGGCTGCAGAATCATCTGTCTTTTTCGCATGCTATATCGTTTATGTGATATAATGGAACATTCAATTACTGATCATCATTTGAAATACAACTTGCAAACTAGATTACTGTATTTATTATTCTTCTAGGATGTATAGTACTAATGACGTCTAATTGCAATTGCAACTTGCATCTGGTGAAGCATTTTGATATCTTCACTATTGAAAATAACTGGATATAATAGGTTTCAGCATTAGGTTCTGACATACAGTGGTAGGATATTGTTCTCTTTTGTCAAATCTGTCACCCTTCTGTTTGAAAATATTACAAATCCGATGTAATTTATTCTCAATCTGCTATTAAAACCTTTTGTTGATGTTGCTAGCACTCAGGCATGCCAATTGTGAGATTTTAGACATAGACTTTGTGTTAAGAAATATTTTAATTTTGGAATTGGGCAGGGGACATGCCATTAATACAGATAGCAGGCTAATTGTCGGATTCTTTACAGAAAACTACATGATTTATTACGCAGAATATTGTGCATGTTCAAGAAACAGTGTATGCCAATATTTGATAGACATGTATGGCAGAAGGAACATCTAATTAATTGGCTGGTAAACGGTAGTTGTGGTTTACTTAAGGACTTGAAATGGATCCATGAGTCATTTCACTTATGAAATGTTGTATGGACAGCATTATTATGGCTGCATGTTGGGGAGAACAAAAATTATGTCCACAGCACTTTCCTCTTATCAGGGGTATGATTACCTGTAGTACTATATTATAGTGTTGATGACTCTTATTAGGTGGTCGAGAGTTGTATCATTTCAAAAGATAAGGCATGTGTTTAGGTGTTGCATTGGCCACAAGTATGCTTTAGGTAGTGGAGTTAAAAAGAAAGTCAACTATGCACCTAGAGGATACAAAAGAATTCTGTGCACAATGATGTGTTGCTGTGTTGTGGATATTCTGAGACTGTGTTTCTGTGTAAGCCAACACAAATGTTTGTTAAATCCTTTTCTCACTCATTGAACATTTTACTTTACCTCTCTAGTGAATGTTTCCCATATAAAGCATACGACTAACTCTAGTATTTAATTGGAATTTACTTCAGGTTTAGACGTCCAGTTGAAGCCTATTAAGGAGGAATTGATGGATAGTGGAACCTGGTTTTGGAACTACAAATTAAGGGGCACACACATTGAATTAGAATTGATAGAGTTGTAAAGATTTAACGCTTCCACAGCCTTCATCATGTGAATCATTGTTCACAGATAGTGCAGTGGTCTCAGATAGGTGGTCCTTCTTTGCTGCTTGGTTGAACAGAAGTTGAACCCATTCTCAGAATCATATTCTATTGTGTAATAATTTTCTGAGTGAGTGCTAGTATGACCAGAGGGTCAAGGCTGCTGATCTTGTAATTCATATGTAAATTTTGTAAACGAACAAGGTCTTAAGTAATATAGTTGTTACAGTCTTTCAATTTTACCTTGTGACATAGTCAACATGTAAATATTAGGTTCTACTTTATATCTTTAATATACTAGTTTCAATGATCCAGTGTTACTAGATTCTTTTGTACTTGTTGCATTTTAATAGATAGCATCTCAGTAAAGCAATTATTGACTCCATGTGTGGGATAAGGTTTGATGAGTTGATTTTTCCTTCCATAAAACAATTTTGATTCTTTAGTTAGCTGCCTAGCACTCATGCGATCCACAGATGTTACGGTCTACATGCACTTGTTGATCAATCTACCATTTCAGTGTGCAGGCAAAACTCAAGTAATATATTTTCCATTGATATGTAGCGGTATATCATTAACTGGATGAGAATGGACATGATTTTTGAACAACTACTCCTTCCTATTAGAGATAACATAATCAACTTTGCAGTTACTTGCTGTGAGGAGAAACAAGATAGAAATATCAAAATGATGTATTCATGTTCTTTTTGTGTGAGTTTTATAGACTTGTTTCCTTTATGCAAGTCCAGTTTTCTTGCTCAAGTCCTCCAGCAGCCCCCCCAGTGTTTGAGGTAACATTTTCGACTTATCAAGTTATTCACTTGCTGATCTCTATCTTGTGACTGTTTCATCTGTTTTTGGTTGTTAGTCTTTCAAATATGCAATTTCCTGACTTGAGCTTCAACCTTTGTGCAATCAGGAAAAGGTATGTACAGGCTGGCATTTGCCGTTTTATTCAGCATCACTTTTACCACATTCTGTGTCTTATGTTGGATGCAAATAAGAAGACACTGTTTCTCATACGTAACATACATCTCTTTTATCAGTTTTTGTTGTTATACAATTTCATATGATATTTTTGGACTGTGGCCTGGTTCAAATTTAACCAGACCAGATGAAGCACAGAGGGGTGTATTGCAGTATCTCCATTTATTTACACAATTTGTCATTGATAATGAATTTAACATGCATCATCCAATAGGATTTGTGATTTGAGAGCAGCATCTGTTGAGTATTCTGAGCAGAGCATCAGCCTTTCGTCGAGCTTTTAGTGACCCATCAGTGGTTAAGCTCTGCAGAGAAGGAATGCTGCGTGGATTCATCAGCAGTCTCCGTGCAACGTCCTCTCCCCCATCCTTACAGAGCCCCAGCAGAAGAGTAATTGAATTCTCCTTTCCCTTGGAAGATCCAAATCTCAGAAGATCAATAAGAAGGGGTATCAGGTTCCTGCTCTTCCTTATCTGTTCCAGTCCTTCAGGACATCCCAAAAGAAGGGCGAGCACTGCTAAGGCATCATCGGTGACACCTGCCTTATCATCTGTCAACAGATTAATAAGCAAAGGAATTGCTCCTGCAAGTATTACCTTGGCTTTATTGACATTAAGAACTGCAAGGTTGAAGAGTGCTGTTGCAGCATCCCTTTTACCAGCCGGAGTTCCTTCTCCTAGGAGCCCGACCAAAGCAGGAATAGCTCTTGGGTGAGCACCAATAATTACTTTGTAGTCATCTAATATAGACAGGCTGAAGACTGCTGCTGCTGCATTTTCTTTCGCCTCCATCGTTCTGCCGGATTGTAGAACATCTACCACGTTGTCAATTGCTCCAGCAGCCATAATTAATGTCTTGTTGTTCTCATTTATTGAAAGGTTAAGTAAGGCAGTGACTGCATTTTCCTGGATTCTGGAGTCGCGAGAACCCAGCAAAGTTACCAGAAACGGGATGGCTCCTGCCTCAGCGATTATTCTGCGGTTCTCCATTCCAGTTTTTGCAAGTAATCGAATCTCATATGCTGCCTGCCTTTGGATATCTGGTGATCCTGTTGCTAGTTTCCCTACTAAAAATTCAGCTGTCATTTTTACAGCATCTACAGCAGCTTTTGTTGCCGAAATATGATCGATGACAGTCTCAGAAGATCTTCTCTTACTATTGGTTCTCTCTAGCTCTGAAGATGATGTTGAGTCCACAGTTGGGAAGTTGTTCTCCTGGCACCATTGGTGTATCAGGCTTCTCAATGCATAGTTGGGTATGAGAGCCATGTGGATCAGCCTTTGCCCACTTTTCGGACATGTGTGATGTCCTGAATTTATCCACTGGGCTATAGAGTTCCGATCATAAGTATGCCCTGATGCTACAATTACAGGGTCCTTCATCAAGTCAAGTGAAATTGGGCACCGGAATTCATCAGGTATGTTACACACCATGGAATGAGAAAATGATTGACCATGGCGACTGTTCGTTGGTACTTTCCGCTTCTTCAGATCCTCGTGAGTCTTCATATGTTCATCCCCGCTGAAAACTGTAGGTTTGGACAGTGATATCAAGGATATGAGGTTGTTAATATTAGAAACCACAACAAGCCCACCTGTGCCTGCTTGCTTCTCAGCTTCTGTCGCCAGTTTTGAAATCTCTTCTTCAAATTCCACCGGGCTTCTTAGACCAATGCCGCTCAAGACGTCTCTAATTCTTCTGATATCAACGAGTCCTTTGTTCTTTCTATTCTTTTCATTCGTGACGGCCATCAGTTGGACAAGCTCATCCCTTCTCTGAATCTCCCTTTGGTCGACAAATAACTGGGCTCTTTTTGCTTGCTTGTGAAGAAGCTCGACTTGCTCTCTGGTATCTGCTGTTAAGTCAAGCAAGCTCAGAGGCAAAATATCTAGTGCTCTGGCCATCTCTTTCATCAATGAGTAAAACTGATTTGAGATGTGTTCTGTTTGCATGAGATTCCAGAGGACACTACCTTCTCTGCAACTATCAATCAGAATCTTCACTTTTCTGGTAACCGAGTGAAGTTCAGTGAAGCACAAGATTGAAGACGGAGGAAGTGTTTTATCCGTGTCTTGGATCTCTTCAAACAATGACGAAATCAGTCGTATCCTTCTCATCATTGTTGAAATATTTTTCATCTGCAAGAACGGAACCTTTTCCATTGATGTAACTTCATTTGAGATGTGGATCAATGACTCCAGCAACGTTCCTGCTGGAAGAAGCCCTGAGGAAACCATTGGAGGAGGAGGTACTACAGCATCCATAATTGCTCTTTTTATTGAGAAACTCGTCGGTCGTTGTTTTCTTGCATGACTTAGTATTCATTCGGGTATAGTTGTTACTTGGAGAAATCGTCTTCATTTCGCTAAAACTGTTATAATAATATGATAGACTATCGACCCCTTCTGTTTGTTTCTGTGTAGTTGACAATCATATGGCTGATGCGATAGAGAAGTTTGAAATTCTGGACTGCTGCCATTTGGAGTGCATACCGGCCTGCAGGTTAGTCATATACCCTTGCAATTATATATTAATTTCAAACATGAACATTTGATTTCAAATATGCTAGTTGACGACATCATACAGATATAAATAAGAGTCTGCTCTATCAATAGTAATTGTTTATTCAACTATTTTGAATTGTTAAACGCTGTATTTTGGACTCTTGTTATGTATACTGCAGTGCCAAATCTTAACAAAACCCCTATATTAAAATACAATATGATACGCCTGATGCATGCATGCCATTCTTGGAGCTTCATGTAAGAGGTGGAAGGAGAATGAATTCTCTCTTTTTGGATCCTTATTATTGGTGAAGTTTTCATACTAGGAAAATAATCTAGGTATATAGTAAATGACTGCTTTGGAGCTTATTTGAGTTGAGTTTTGTTAATTTTGAGTCCTGATTATAACTTAAAAGTTAAAAACATGAGTTTTGTTAATTTTGAGTCCTGATTATAACTTAAAAGTTAAAAACATGGGATAATTACTCCGTGCTCCCCAAAGTTTGGTGTTATTATACGTGGATCCCATGTACTATAATGTTTGTTTTCGTTCAACAAATAAATATATATGTTAGTTAACATTTACGGGCTTTGTTGATATCAACAAAAGAATGGAATGAAAATTCATGTTTATCCTGATTGATGTTCAAACCACAAGGAATTTATATATAATTACACCAAATCCGAGGAGCGGTGTAATTATCCCTAAAAACATTGGAGGTCAATGATGCTTCTGTTAAATTAGACAACAAGACAAGGATGGCAGTTGAAGATATAATTCAAGGAAATCGGCTGAAGTATGCTTATTAAATACTTAAAAGCGAATTCGTGTGCACTAATATCACACGTATACTTCTCATAATGGAAACAATTAAGGTCTTAATCGTTCTTTTTAGGTCATTTTTGTTAAATATATCAGTGGAGATTGTTAGCTATTTAGAAAATATTTTGGTGGTGATACTTTATTTGGGAGATCATTTCAAGAGTGTGACTATTCGATAGATCAGGGTAGTCTTTCTAAAGGAGAAATGTTTTCAAAGGTTCTGTCCAATTAACTATTTGTTAATTTGGGTAAAATGATTTCTTACATATATCTAATTCTGCTGCAATTAGGAGAGAGAATACGGTTAAAAAAAAGAGAGAGTATAATATGGAAGGGTTAAAGAAGACACATCCACGTACATATATATAGGGTTAAAATGTGAAATTATATTCTTTCTCACATAGTTTTCAAATTATACTTACGCACCATGAGAATTCTTTGTTGTTCTCTTATCGGGGTGTGGATAAAAAATGCTGATGTCAATAAAAAATTATATCAAATTTTAATTTTATTCCTTATTCAGTATTTTTTTAGTATTATTTTTATACTTGTAATGAGATAATGTAATACATCTAAATCAAAAAAGTGTGCTTGTGATAAAATATTATTTTAGAATTATATCCGATGGATAAAAAAATAGCCGTTGATGAATGAAAAACTTAATTATTCTTTTGTGTTTTTTTTTTTCATTTGTGTTTTCCATATAAAATACCAAATATTACTTTGTGAACACTTTGACAAATTAGACATAACATAGAAATTGTTGGTATTGCTAAATTAAGATCATTATGCCGAGGGGTGGCAATTCAATTCAGATCCGCCCCGACCCGTTTACATATATATATATATATATATATATATTACTTTATCATGATAGAATAAATAATTAATAAAATATTATATCATTTGATTTATTTATTGTTACTTGTTCAACAATTAATGAATTGAAAAATTGTCCAACAATACTTAACAATGAGAAGACGAAGAAGTAGTTACAATGTATAATCGATATGAATTCTTTGGGTTGTTTTATTATGAATAATTTTATTTGTACTTGAATATCTTTTTTTTACTTGAATTTGAATTAGATCATGAATAATTTTATTTGTAATTGATATTTTTTATAATTTATAGAACAAATTAAAAAAATAAAATAACTGGGTCTACCGTGTTAGACCCGCCCGACGGGTTTTGTGCCGAGGCGGGGCGGGGTGGGTCCTGGGTCCTTCCCGGAGTTGGCGGGGCAGGTCCCTGGTCCACCCAAATCTGCTCCGTTGCCACCCTTTTTATGCTGAGAAGGCAAAATGCCGGTGAAAGAATAAACAATTGTGTCAATCTCATTCTATACATAGGACGTTAAAAATAAATAACCAAAAATTGTCTAATTTTTTATTTACTAACTATTACCTTTTATCCAATAACTATAATAATTATAATTCAGGAACAATAGTTTATTACAAGTACATCTTTTTACTTTATATATATTACATCTACCCCTTACAAGTATAAAAGTATTACTAAGAAAATGTTGAATGAGGGAGGAAATTGAAAATTTATGTAACTTTTTGCTGACGTTATTATTTTTTATCCAAACTCTAACAGAAGGGGATAGTTGTAAATGGAGAATTCTGAGAAGGGGTGTAAGTGTAATTTTAAATTTTTTTAAAAAAAAATGTAATTTCACATTTTTAAGAGGAGTTTAAGTGTAATTAACCTTATATACGTACACACGTATGAGTGCAGAACTTGCAATAGAATAACATAGAAGGTGTAAATTTTAAAAAAAAATAAAAATACACAACACTTGGCTTGTGAAATATATAGAAAAGCTCTATATATAAAGGAAGATAAATGTTTCAGAGACGTCTCCAATATGCAAAAGAAACACACATGTCACACACTTGGCCTAAGTAAATATAGCATAATATATCTGATGAATTAAACTATGACCAATCGAAGTTTTTCATTACAACTTGATATTGAATCTTATGTTGCACTTCATATATACGTATTAATTACAGAAAAAAAATCATTTAAATATATAGGTAACATAAAATTCATATATTTGATATGTATATATAAAGTATAATGCAAATATATATGAAGCATAAGTATATATGAAATAAAATATTCGGTTGTAATATAAGAAGCAAATTACATTATGTGGTGGTGCAAGAGGTGACAAGCAGGGCTAGTGGCCTCATCTCTTTATTGGGACACGACAAATTATTTGAACAACTTTGATATCAAAGTGGGACTTTTGATTAGCATTATTTGAACAACTTTTATCTACTTGAAGTGACCATTTTTCACCTCTCTCTCTAATTTTCTTTTTTGAAATTAAACTTTAATTTACTTGTCTCCTTTAGTTCTTGTATTTTTCCTTTTCTTTTTTCTTCTACTATTTGCATTACTATCTTGTATTAATTTTAGTGCTTGTAAACATTCCTTAAACAAACTACTCAAATTGTCTGAAGACAAAGCTCTATGCTCTAATTTTTTTTCTTCTATTTGGATCAAAATCAACTTTAAAAGACAAAAAGATCATATTATGTTCAAGACCGAATCAGTGCGCCATGTTATGCTGGATTGTCCGATTGCAAGACAACTTTGGGCGTTGTCACTTGTACCGTGGAGGGTTGTTTCGGATTGGTGGAGGGATGCGGCTGCATGGGTGCTTAATGTGTTTCGGCAAACAGATGACGCAAACAGAGTTCGTTTTGGATTAATGTGTTGGACACTTTGGCATCTTCGGTGTAAAAGACTTATGGAAGGAAAGAAGTTGGATATGTGGGATACTTGGCACAGGTCTTTGGTTATGCTGGACTCATATTAGGACGTCCGAACTCATATCAGACATTAGGTTTTGTTGGTGTTCTAGCTTTTCCTTGTTGTTATGTTTTGTGTTTCTTCTTTATTGTCTAGCTTCATATTTTTCTTCTCGTGGCTTCGCCTAAGCGAAGTTTGTGTGGTGAACTCGTTGTAAGTTTTTATCGTGTGGTTGGTTTTTTATAAAATCCTCATCGATTCAAAATTAAAAAAAAAAAAAAAAAAAAAAAAAAAAAAGTAACCGTTTCCTTGCTTATGTTTATTTTGACTAAATCGTTTCCATCATGGGATTAATTAAACATTAGATGAGATCCTTAAATTGTGCTAAGATTTTTCACATTTTCTTGATTTGTCTTTCTGAGACAACTTTTCTTGAACCCAATGTTATGTGAAACATGTCATCAAACTTTGTTGATGAGTATGTATAGGTCCCATTTACTCTCATCATGCCCCAATTTGCTTTCTTCTTGAACTATATCATATTCCATCATTCCTCTTTAGACATTTACATCATTCTTCCTATTAATATTCCAACCATTTTCCTTTTTTCTTTTAATTTCAAGATTGCAATATGGAATTTAATGATCGATCATAAGGGGTCAGGTATATTCCCTAAAGTTTTGTTTTTGTATTAAAAAAAAGGAGAATATGCAAAGTAATAAAATCGTTATTAATCATCTATTTGACAATTTATCAAACTGTTGAGCATTACTCCCACAAAAACTTTATTTAAGTTTCATGGCGCTTGTTCTGCGTCGATTGTGTCCGTGGTGACCCTTGTATTATACATGAAAGCTCAATTTTGACCCTCGGACTAAAACACCCCCAAATCATTTAATTTTTTTTCCAAAGTTTCCCGTATGGGGGGTTGAGGCCCATAAGTACTGATGATAACACACACACACACTCCAAGTAAATAAGAGAAGTTGAAGCATGAAGAGTTATCAAGAACAACCTCGTTCAAGCTCTTCTTGTGCAGCCTGCAAGTTCTTGAAGAGAAGATGCACATCAAACTGCCAATTCGCGCCCTATTTCCGTTCCGACGAGCCCAAGAAGTTCGCCAAGGTACACAAGGTGTTCGGAGCTAGCAACGTGAGCAAGATCCTAAATGAGGTGGCTGAGGATCAAAGGGAGGACACAGTGGATTCCCTCGTTTATGAGGCTGAGGTGAGGCTCAGGGACCCTGTCTACGGCTGCATTGGCGCGATAGCCTCGTTGCAGCATAGGATGGTGGAGTTACAACGTGATCTGATTCTTGCACGAGCCCGTCTTGCTAGCTACGTTGGCCACTGTTCGTTGTCGTCGTTTTTGGATGATCATGGGGGTTTATTCATGGCTCCTAATTTTCTCGACATCCCAGAGTCTAATTCACTGCCATTTGATCAATTTGGTCGATTCCATTTTCCATAATTTCTGTGTGTCTGAGTGTGCGTGTTTGTGTTGTCTGCAGGTGTTTTTGCAATGCACTTGGATTTATTGTGAGAAGATTATTTGAGAGAAATTGAGGTTTGGGTTTGTGTAAGATTGAGGGCAGCTGTTGAGTTTTGACATGAGTTTTGCTATGGTTTAAGCCTTTAAGGTATCATTTGTTAAAGATGTATACGAGAATTAATGTATTTGTTAAGTAGTCTGTGGCACACGTTATGTGTGTGTTGTCGCCGTGTCCGTGTCGCGATACGGATAATTTTAAAAAAATTAGGACAAGACATTTCACTGACACGACTATATATAATATATATTTTATATATATATATATTCTAAATTTCCCCATCAAATTTATATGCAATATGAAAAATATCAAGATAATACATAAAATACGCTTGTTATATATTTAAAGTTTTTAACCAAAATACATGACTTCAAAAATATACATACTTGATTTATATTAAAGAGTATGCAAAAAAAAAAGTTTCTAATCGTTCAAATTAGCATGACCACTCTCGATTTTTTAGTAATTTCATCCCAAAGATTTTAGTTGGAAAGAAGCAATTATTTTTTCTTTTTTATTTAGTTCAAAAATCTTTTTTTTTTTTCTTAAAGACAACCCAAAATTTTTTTAAATTATAAAAATACTCTAAACGTGTCCAAAACGTGCCAGATACTCCTGTAAAATGTGTCGGACACGCCAATAGGCGTTTCCGATGCCGTGTCCTTTTTTCTTATTTTATATTTTCAGATACGCTTGTGCTGTATCTGAATATATTCGAAATGTGTTCAAAACATGTTTAAACCATATCCGTGTTCAATACTAAATCGAGTAATTTTTTTAAGTGCCGTGCATTATAGCATATAAAATCATCAAAGACCATATAAAGATACATAAACCATAATTATTGGTCAAATTTGTCATGGCCAATGTTGTTCCCATGTCATCATTTTTGGTTCCAATTAGCAATGATTAATATGATTCTGGATGGATCAAAACCGAATGGATCGATCCCAGTACTATAGCACTTGGCCAACTAACCAATATCTATGTCATTTCATAAATGCCACTCTTTTCCAAAATATATAAATAATGCCACTCAAAGTTGTGGGATATTTTGAAATTATTTTAGATCACTTTTTCTTGTTATCATTTTAGTTTTAGGTGAATAGAAATTTACCTTCATATGTTATTGTAAATGGCAATTTATCATCTTCTATTTTTAAAAATAAACAAAATACTCCCCTATGTAATATATATATATATAGTTCAGGACTTACTTTGTAAAACTAAATGGTGAAGGATAGATAAAAAAAAATCTTAAATGTCATCTCTTAAACCCTCAAATCACATTCAAAAAACCTTTTGACAATTCAAATATTGTTCAAAAAATTGTTTGAAAAATATTTTAAACAAATAATCTTTGTAGTTATGGGGGGCAACTACTGTTTTTTAAGATTATATATATATATATACAAAATTCTTACAAAATCAATTGCTGTAAAAAGATGAGCTGAAAATGAATTTTTCTACATTTTATTATGTAAATTTGGGTCCAAACCCTCCAATTCCATCAGCAATTGGCAAACCCCTTTTCACCATCTCCTCCACCACCACTTTGGCCTCTGCAATTCTCTTCATATTCTTCAACCGCCGCGCCAGAAACCCAAAACTCTCCGCATCCAATTTCTTGTCCCTGCCGGCGAATATCCCCACGAACTCCAACGCCGCTCTATCACACCTACGTCGCAACATCTCACTTATAATGTGCAAATATGTGGAGTGCAACGCCGGCACCCCAACCTCCACCATCCTCCTCATCACCACCAACGCCGCCTCCACTTTCCCCGCCTTACACGCCCCTTGAACCAGCGCGTCGTACGTCATCGAGTCGGCCCTAATCCCTTCTGCTTCCATTTTCCCCAACGCTTCCGCGGCGGACGCCACGTCCCCGAGAAAGCAGTGCCCCGACAGGATGTAATTATACGACGTCAATGCAGGCCGGACCTTGCACGCGCGCATCACATCCAACACCACCCAAGCGGCGGACATCTCCTTCTTCCTCGCCAGCGCGTTAATTATGGGGTGAAAAGTAGCGGCCGTAGCTCCGTACTTCTTCCTCGCCATGGTCTCCGCCACACGCAAGGCCTCCGCCGTGCGGTACAATTTCGAGAGCTGAGCCACCAGCGCGTCGTGCGCGTTTTTTCTGGTGAACCAATCGTCGATGGCGGCGAGACTTTGCAGGAGCTCGTCTAGTACGGAGGGATCGGTGGCGATGAACCTGAAAGTGTTGTTGGTGTTTAGGAGTCCATCGCGCGAGCGCCTCGACAGAAGGTGGCGCACGGCGGTGAAGTCACGTTTGCGGCCGGCGGCGTTGATTAGGTCGTCGTACTCGGAGGTGGATGGAACTGCGTTAAGGCTGGATTTGGGGCTTTGGGTGCTAAAGTAACGGGCAGTGACATTGTAAAGGGGCACTGCCAGTATGCAATTCTTGTTGAGCCTGCGAAGAGCAATCATTTGGATTAGGGTTTTAGCAGAGAAGAAAACTGCAAATTGGGCATTTTTTCCTGCGTCTTCAGATTTACCAATAACGAAGGAAGATTAATGGGCTGGGCCTGAAGATTTAATTTATGGGCTGAACCCCCAAAGGCCCATATCCCATTGGGCTCCACATTTCAGTAGCTTCTATATTTGCATTTTGGGTTATGAATAAAACTTCCTTTTTTATTTTTTATTTTCTTGTTTTTTCTTACTGTTGAGATGAAATTTCAAAACTTTTCACTTAGAAGAGGTATTCGATTCGAATCACATCACAGTGTTAGTGTCTAATTGCTTTAAATTACCTGAAACATTGTACTGACTGACGAAAGCAGTCGATGTTATATTAAATTGAATACCAAACAAGACCTTACTCTCTAAAGTTTGTAGGCGAACGTGGTAAATTTCAACAACTAAGTCATAAAAAAGATATTTAATATTTACATAACCAAATTTTAAGAATTCGTATCCGAGCTAAATTTTGAAGATTCCGATCTAAATAATATTTAAGAGAAGTTAGTCTTTCAAAGTTTTATGTCTAATTTATGGATGTATTTACATTTGTCGTTTAAGGAGGTTCTATCTCAGTTAGGTAATCGTAGTTCTGTTAATTATTCCAAATACGATCAAGCTTTAGATATTCTATAAATAACAGCGGACTTACTCAAAAGTAGACAATAAATGCAAGTCGATATGAATACTTTATCTTAGAATGTTCGATTGCACGTTCTCACTTTACAAAATTCATAAATAAACTAACATTAGAGTTATCAATGATATCTCTAGTAGAGAACCTTATAACAACAATCAGAAGAAATATTGAAAGATGCAAATTTATTTTATTTTTCCAAAATTTCAATAAATGGGTTTGAAGTCAAGATAACCTGAAAAAAATGGATGACAATTGACAAACATGTACTTATAGGGACTAAAATATCCTTTTCACTTTACATGAAAATTCTTCTCACTGATTATTTTTTTTTTTTTTTTTTGTCTAACTTAATTTATGCTTTGGATTAATTAACATATTTTTTCCAATATTCCTTCTTACATTGTTCACAGCAACTAAGTTTAGTAGACACAAATGTTTTCACAAATGTGACAATTTATATTTATTGATGCAACATAGAGGTCAGAATCCACAAGGTTGATATATATTATTTTAAATGGCCTGTTAATTTGTTTATGTTTTCATTTCCAGTTTTCCATTTTTAAAATAGTAATTAAATTAAAATATATGTATTTTTATTGAAAATATATGATTTCACATCACAATTCAATATAAATCACAATCTCATTATCTAATCCAAACATATTCTCATTTTACACGAAACTCTAAACAAAATTAAACATATATATTTTTCACTGAAAATGAAAACACCAACAAACAAGAGATTTTCAACAAAATGATATTATTAATATCCGAAAGTAAACCTTAACATCTAAACAAAACACCACCAACATTAAGTAAAATGACAAGAACCTCTGTGAATCAAATAACTAACACAAACTAAACAACATTAAACCGAACAAATCTGTTCAAATATGTAGGCCAATTCCCCATCGCAAGTGCAACCATCACAAAACACATAATCTTCCTCGTCCTTTCCAACCAGACTCGAAGCGTTGCTCGCCAAGAACCTATGACGAACATTGGTACAACAAGCTGGTCTGCCATTTAACACCTTAGGATTTCTTCTCGTAGCCGACCTCAAAAATTTGATTAATTTTTCACGGTAAAAATTCACCTTTTCTTTGTACTCCCCTGACCTCTTCATCGCGCTGAGTAACGTAACCCCTTTTTGTCTAAAATCGCTACCACTTAACAATAGAATGATGCTGACAACATAGTATGCTCCGATGTGTCCTAACCTTGCAGATCTGTTCAGGCACATAAGGGCTGTGGCTAGATTATTGCAACTGAAGTACTCAACCTGAAACAATTATTTAGAACATATATAATTCTTAGTTTATATGTTTAATTTGCAAGAAAAATAAAACTTGTATATATGTACCATTCCCAACATATAGAGGGCATCGAGATTTTCACATTCTACACATCGATCCATGAAACGTCTAGCGTCTCCTTTCATATCGTGCAATGCAACCATAGGGAACTCATCGAGCGAGATGCACTTATACACATTGCTGCATTCTGCTACCTCTTTTTAACATCTTGCAACTATGAATTAAATCAAGAATATGTATAAAATTAAATCAGAAGAAAGAAGAAAAAAAAATATGAATTTATTTCTCATCATCATACCTTAGTTTAACATTGAAATAATTATTCAATGAAGATGTTGCAACTCGTGCCAAAATATCGGTAAGCAATTCCTTGGGAATACATTCTAGGATGTTACTACTCATATCAAGAAAATTGAATAATTATATTGTATATGAAATATGAATATGTTCAAAAGCTTCACCAATTACACACATATTTATAATGTGGATACTGTCCAAAAGTATTGGATTTTTCTGAATTATGTTACTCAAATTGGATGTTTTGAATTTGTGCGTAAAAGGAAAAAATTTTACTAGTGGGGTCAAAAAAAACAAATTTGTAAAAGTTGAATAATTACAGTCAAACAATAATCTGAAGTTGGAAACAGTAATATTAGGATTATTGACATATGTACTTTGCTAAATTTTCTTATTCACACACGATTTATGTGATTATTATTTATATATACATGAATTTTTCGCAAGATCATCATAGAATACATATAATAAGTTATAATTGATGGATTATTTACCTAGAATGTAAATCCATAGATTATCATAGATTAATGCTATCATTTTAATTACATTGCGTGTGTTTTAGGCTGTTGAAACTTTTTAGTAATAATTGTAAATCCATAATTAGATTCAAGCACGTTACTTCTTTGAATATATTTCTTGGACTTTATGATGCAAGTTAAACTTTATCCAAAAAAATAAAAATAAATCCTAATATTAGAGATTTTCCGCACATTAAATTGTAGTGTCTACGCACCTAAGGGCTCCGTTGTTATTCTCATAATAAAATTAGTACTGATTGTACGTAGCATATGTCGACACATTAATATAAGATCAATTAATATTAGAGACTTTCCGCGCATTAAATTGTAGTGTCTATGCACCTAAGGGTTATGTTGTTATTCTTATAATAAAATTAGTACGGATTGTACGTAGCATATGTCGACACATTAATATAAGATCAATTAATATTAGAGATTTTCCGCGCATTAAATTGTAGTGTCTACGCTACTAAGGGTTATGTTGTTATTCTTATAATAAAATTAGTACGGATTGTACGTAGCATATGTCGACACATTAATCTAAGATCAATTTATGATCACCTCACGATTACATGATTATTCTTATGATAAAGTTAGTACGGATTGTAGCATATGCTGACACATTAATCTAAGATTAATTTATGATCACCTCACGATTACATGATTATAAGATCAATTTATTTAACATCATGATCACCTCACGATTACATGATTATTCTTATAATAAAATTAAAAGCGATAGTAACGTACCTTTTGTTGACACAATGATAGATACTTTTTAAATTGTTACAATCAAATTACATCGAATAATTTTATAAATAATATATTGCATGCCTTTGTATGCCGGCATAATGTAAATTAACATGCTTATGTGCTAGAACATCAACTATACATCTTTTGCACCAATTGATGAGTAGTTGAAAAATAATTTCATTGTGTAATAAATGACAATTATATTAGGACCTATCGACATATTATAATTAGATATATCATCGTACTGCAAGCCCATAATTAATATAAACAATATATATATATATGTCCGCATTCGGCCGCCTAATTCTCCATTATTTTCTGATCAAACACAAAGTATTATGATTAACCAACTTCACAAATCGGTCTAATTGGATATAAATGAGCTTCTTATACCTATTTTATCTAATAAAAATATGTTTATTTAATATTAAACAATTGCAGTATATTATGCAGATGTTATGATCATACTTTTGTGACGTCATAAATATCTTTTTATTAAATAAACATTAATTCACTAATTATACATTTTATACGTACTTATTTAATTAAAAATATTTATTATACATATTAATATACCTTTATATTAAATATTTTAAATAGTACTTGTTAGATGTTAATTTGTACATTGTTAAATAGATCTAGAAAATTGGCCTTCTTATAAATTTACTAAAATGATTGATATTGAAAAAATAAACTAAGAAATTAGATTTATTAATAAATTATATTGCTTTCTTTTTAACATATATATAAATATTAAATAAAATATTAATTAAATATCGGGAAATTGGAATTAGGAAACAAGTGAGGTAAGGTGACCTTTTGAGCCCTGGATGGCTGTATTTATCCATTGAGTTCTCCATCGAGCCATTAAAAATAGAGCTGAAAAAGCGTGTTTCCTTTTCGGCAACCCAATAACAACATCGTACTTGCGCTTTCTTGATACGCTGACACCACTCAAATCTTAATTTCCCCAAAGTTGCTTTCATAGTACAACCTTTTGGATCTTCAATATTTCACACAAGAAAAGAAAACTATATAAAATATATATGTACGGTCAAATAACTTAACTTTTTAGTTGATAAAATTGGATCCTAAACTGGTTTTTCAGAAAAGATAAATTAAAATTGATCTAATATATGCATTAGCTTAGTCGACGAAGCCGGATACTCCTATATCGTATATCAACTTGAATTGGTAAACTTGGAACGGTATGTTAATGGCATGATTTAATCTATTCAATTGACGAATTGGACTGGTTAAATCAAGTTATAATTTTAATATTGTAATCAATTATATATATTTAGTAACAAGCAAAGTAATGAATTTCATTTGACCATTATTTTTGTAAATGTTATTATTAGTAAGAATTAGTGACAAAAGGTTGTTCTCATAAAGTTATCATTAAAAATAATTAAGGACACATATATGGTAACGATTTAGTAACAATAAATAATTATTGTTTCTATATTGCGTTGTTACCGTATTAGATATATCACGAATTGTCTATAGTGATAATTTTATAGTGAAGGACTTCAACATTTATCTATATTTTTATATAATTGAAGAGCACATTCACATCATCTTCATATTTTCTGTTTTTTCTAATTATTATATTAATCTTTCTGTTTCTCTCTCTCTCTCTTCTCAACTTCCTATGTCTCTTCTTACTCAAACTCTTTTTTCTAACAATTTCTTGTAATTTTCTTCAATTTCTTGATTAATTTGTCCAATAAATATATATATATATATATATTTAAATAATAATTACTTAAATTTTTAAGTTAATTATGCACACATATTTGTGGGTGGCGCATATACTGGTATATATATACTAATATAAAAAAAATATTTGATCGTACAAATTTTTGAATACTATTTACTCTTTGGTTCATTTCTTTCTTTGACAAAAGAATTATCATAATAGCAATTTCAATATTTTTTAATGATTTCACAATTATAACTTTTTTTATTCTCAACCCACTAATATATTTCTCTCTCACCTTACTTCTATACATTTCTTTTTATCACAAAGTTTTATATTTTAATAAATTCACAATTATAATGTATTTTTACTCTCTCAATTCACTCAACGTTTCTTTTTTCTTATCGATTTCTTTTTTTCTCCTCTCCTCACACCTTTCTTCCCAAATTTCTTTTTTCCTTATTTCACAACGTGATTATATTTTATACGCTAGTGGAAATCACACATAGAAATAGCTTAGTATTAGAAAACAAGTAAAGCACGTCACGCGCTTGCCTGGCGAGTAATTACAATCCCTTTGTTACAATTATTGGAACACTTGCTGCCTGACTTCCAGTTATAAGTAGAGCTGCTTATGTAAGTGAAATCTACTGAACTTTCCCTGTTCACAACTTCAGATCCAATCCCACTCTTCCACAACTTTCCCCGCAACCATCACCTCCGCCACTCCCGCCGCCGTCATGGCGATCACCAACTCCTGTATTCTCAGCAAAACCCAAAATTAGCTGCACCACGTACGTTGTATGCAACTGCTGCATATATATATAGTAATTGATTGCTTTTTCCTGATCGATCATGTCATCGGAGCAAGTATCCTCGTCGCCACTCCGGTGGCACTACTCCGAATCTGAAACCGGAAACTTCGAAATCCGTGGCCGCACTCTCTTCTTCATGGTCGTCCTCTTCTCCATCATCCTTCTAGTCACCCTTCTCTTCATCTACGCGCGGTGGGTGTGCCGCTTCAATCATCCTCCTTCTCCGCCTCCGCCAGCCACCACTTCCCCATCTCAATTGGCCGGAGATCAGCGGCCTCCGTCCCGTAGCCTCGACATCGCGACGGTCAACCGCATGGCCGTTGTGCTGTACAAAAAATCGGCGAGCAGCGGCGGCAGCCGTAGCGAAGCGGAGTGCTGTATATGCCTAGAGATATTCGGGGATAAAGAGGAGGTGAAAGTGCTGCCGGAGTGCCGCCATTGCTTTCACTCGGAGTGTGTGGACAAGTGGTTCACGGCTGAGTCGAGTTGCCCGCTTTGCCGCGCTTCACTCCGAGTCGATTCTCCTGTCTGACTCTGACTCTGACTCGCTCTTATCTTCTTCCTTGCTCTTTCTTCCTTTTTTTTTTTTTTTTTACTCTCTTTTAAATTCCTTTATATATAATTTTTGAATTATATATAGAGAATTTTTTTTTCTTTTTTGTATAAAGGGATATAATATTATTGGCTTAATGCATTTGCGGAAAAAGAATTAATATTACAAGTTTCTTTTAACTGTTTGCATAATGTAAGCATTTAACTGTTAATTTTTAGTACAAATCATAGTGATTATCCAAAAGTAATTTTATAAGGTTGTATCTGAATTTATAAATTTAAAATTCATAATTATAAATCTCCAATTTTAAAATTGAACTATATGTTATGATATTCTTTTTCTCTTAAAGCCCCCTAAAGTCAAGAATGAATGGATATGGATATTTATATCTTTTATTGTGAAGTGACAAGTAAAAATATATTACTTTATGATCGCAAGTCCTTTAAATATTGATGGTGATTACATGATTTTAAGAGTATTCTAATATTTATTTTAAGAGTAGATCATGTTTCCTAATTTAATAAATTAATAAATTTAAATTAGGTGTTATTTATCATTTTCATCAAGAATATAAATTAAGGCTAATCGATCCTTTTTTCCATTTTATTGGACATTATTTGTCATTTTCATTCGAATTGATGGAGTTATAGTATTACTGTATTAGCACGCTTCATTCACGAATCACGAGCTTATTAAAATAACTCACTTTAATTTATAGACGTGGATGTAGGAGCTGAGAAGAAAGTTTGAAAAGGACAAAAAACAAAAATATATATCCCTAAAAATTTCACAACCCTAAGAAAATCAACGCAATTGTTTAATTAATATGCTTAATAATTTGGGTCGAGATTACTACGTATTTAGGGTTTCTTTGAATTCCTGTGTGCCAACGTATTGTCCTAATCTCAACCCGAAAAATGAAGGCCTGACTAAGAAAGAAAACGCATGCTATTTAAGTTGTTGAGTTAGTTCTGAATTAAAATTTTCATTACATAAATCAGATGAGATCGCAAGATTAGAACTAATTGTTGAATGCATTTTCCATAAATCAGTGAATGATCCAAAATATCAAATTATGTACGAATCCACATGCTGACCTAAGCAAAAATTGCTCGAATCGTTGTTTTATTTCAAGATTTCGATTGATTTCAGGGATAATAAGATCTTTTTAACGATGGACCTGTGATGTGGTCGTGGTGTTTAGTGAAGGATTAATCGGGAAAATTGCCTCGGCACAATTGCACCTCAAGTCTTTTAGAGAGAGAAATATTCTATGAGTTGTCAAATCGATGAATAGTAACCTAGCATTAAAAAATAATATATCTTGTATTTATAGTGATTTGGTTATTTTATGGTGTGACAAGGTACATTTTTTTTATCATGTGGTAGACCCCAAAATTTACTCTTATGCCCTTGTGAGTAAATTGTAATTACTATTATACACATCATACAGCCCCCCACTCTCGAGCAGAATACGTTGGACAAAGTTGTAATCTGGGCGAGAGTAGTCATCGCAGCAGAAAAAGTGTGGAGCATTGAAGACTTGCTGGTGGGTGGGTGGGAGTTCATTAATTAGTCTCCCCCCCTCTTACCACATTCATTCCTTCCCCTCTCTTCAAAAGCAAAAAACATCAAGTGGCACTCATGGCATCCAAAGGTAACTTTCTTCTCCTTCACTAAATTCTTACATGCAATCCTCTTCCATATTTTGTGTTTTGTAGAAGTATATTGCATTGCCATGTCTAGTGACGAGGGTTTGGAAGGGGGTAGTGAGGCGACAAACTATGAGTGGGTGGTGGTGGGTCGTCGGACGCGTAGCTTAAGGGTCCGAGGGGCGGGTCCGAGACGGGAGAGGCCCCCCCCCCCCCCCCAGCTCGAGGCATTGCCGCCTCGGGCTGGGGGGAGGCCGCCTCTCCCCCGGCTCAAGGCAGCGCTGCCTCGAGCTGGGGGGAGGTTGCCTCCCTTCCGGCTCGAGGCGCTCGGGGGGCGTCCCCCCTCCAGCTCGAGGCACTGGAGCCCCCCCCCCCGGGCCCGAGGCGATGCCTCGAGCTGGGGGGGCGTCCCTCCTTCGGCTCAGCAATCCTAGTCGAGGCCCTCCCGGCCGGAGTAAAAGTCTCGAACCTTTCAAAATATGACGGCACGGGAGACCCACAAGAACATCTAGACAAATTCTACGCTAAGATCGATTGGTACGATTTAAGTGATGCGGCATACTGCAAAGTCTTCCGCACCACACTCTCAAAACGCGCTCTAGCTTGGTTCAACCAACTGCCCGCTGGAACAATCTCCAGCCTCGAGCAGTTGACACAGCGTTTCCTACATCATTTTTCTATGAACAAGAAGGTCCCAAAAACGGCCGCGTACCTATTCACTATTCGGCAGAAGGAAAGAGAGTCGCTGAGGGACTATATTCAAAGATTTGTGGAAGCTGTGCACGAGGTGCCGCACATTAACAATGAGCTGTTGGCCAGCATTGTCCAACAAAACCTACTCCCAGGAAGATTCAAGGAATCGATAGCCGGAAAGCCCCCAGCCACTTTGGAAGATTTACTTATGCGATCACAAAAATATATCAGAATAGAGGAGTCTAAGGCCACAGATCCTTCCCCCGGTTTCAAGAGGAAGGGCAGGGAAGAAGAAATTGAGCCGAGAAAGAAAGAGGAGCGTAAGCACAATCCGCCAACTGGATTCACCCACTACACTCCTCTTAACGCCTCTAGAGGAGAAATTTTGGTGGTGGCCGAACAACAAGGATTGATCAACCAATGGCCAAGGAAAATGAAAGACAACCCCAAGAGACTTAAATCGGACAAATATTGCCATTTTCATCGGGACAGGGGGCACACGACAGAGGACTGCCACCACCTCAAAAACGAGATAGAAAAATTGATTCAACGAGGATACTTGAAGGAATACGTGAATCAACGTCCAAGAGGACAAGCATTCAACCAGGGGCCGAGTCGCACCCCCTCTACCTCGACTCCCACCCAGGACCCGAACGGGGACAACCTCCCCACAGCAGGAGTCGTAGCAGTGATTTCGGGAGGCCCGACAGGCGGGGACTCCGGAAATGCAAGGAAAGCCCTAGTCCGGGAAGCAAGAGGAGCCCATCGACAGACCCCAATCCAAGTCCACACCGTTGGCAGGGTACATATTTTTTATCATGTGGTAGACCCCAAAATTTACTCTTATGCCCTTGTGAGTAAATTGTAATTACTATTATACACATCAACCTGTGTGATAATCCAAATTAAAAATAAAAGGGGAAATGGTAAAGGAAATGAAGCCCACTCTTCATAGAACCTCCTAATTACACTCCAAGTGCACAAATACCATTTGTGTAGCATGGTACTTTTTTCTCATTTCAATGATTTCATACTCATTAAGGACTCTTTCTGTTTCATTAAAGAATATCATAGTTGATTTGACCTATAATTTTTTTTAAAAAAAAAAAAATCTTACCTTTTTCAGTATTCTACAGCTGCAAATACCATTTCCAATTTTACTAACAATATGTAACACACTTGTGTGTGTGCAAAAATATTTAAAAGTATATATCATTCAATATCTTTTATTAAGTAGTATGTATTTATTTGATTGACTCTTTCATAAATTAAGAAAAATGAAAACAATATTTGAAATAGAGATAGAAAGCAAAATTTGAAAGAAAAATAAATAATTTTAAAAAAGAAAATGTGAAGGATAAGCGAGAAAAAAAAAATTAGCTAAAAACAAATAATTGTCTATACTTTATTATTAAGGGAGGTAAGTCTTTTGGTATCTCACATTTTTTTATTTGTCATTTTGCATTTCTTTATGCTCAATTTAATTTTCTTATTTACTATACAACTTCTCGCTCTCCCACTATTTTTTTGTAATTTTTTTTTAAAATTTCATGAATCTTTTTTCCTATATAATATTATATTATTATCTATTTTTATCACCAATTTATATAAATCTAATATTAATTTATTATTTATATACACTTTATTTAATAATAAATATTTTATTTAGATAATATTAAAAATTTACGAACAGAAGTAGAGTGTACCACAACTTATCTACAAGTGGAACCCACTCTAAGAATCTAAATTTCCCATAACAAGAAATTAACAACTCCATCCCATAATGTATATTTACTCCCTTCATTAAATATCAAGAATATTTTGTCTCGCACGAAGAAAAAAAAAAAGCAAAGAAAACAAAGAGAGATTGCCCAACATTATTAGAGTTTTTTTTTTTTTTTCTGAATAAAATTATCCAAAAACCCATTACATCAATCCATGAGCAGCAAACATACTATCAAATAATAATAGTTTAATTTAAAAATAATAATTGTTAACAATTTAAAAGGTATTTATCTTTTTTTTTTTCCGGTTCCTTGCCTTTTTACCTAATTACCCCCTTTTTTTGTCTCCTTCCCTTTTTACCTAATTATGTGGTAATAATTGATACTGCTTCTTTATGATGAATTTCATCGATCCATTTATTGATCTTTAATTTTGCCCAACTTGTTGGTTATACATTTCACTAAATGATGGTACTCTGTGTTAGTCATAGGTTGGTAATATGTTTCACTTGATTAGTGAAATTAAAATGAAGTATTAGTGCTAAACGCGCAATTAAGTATGCAGGAATTAAGCTTATATAACTAATAGGGTTGATGTTTATCCAAAATTGTATAATTGGAGTATTTCAGGTTCTTAATTAAAAATTAGGTTAAATGCTGACACTCCAATATATGACGTTAGAAGAAATACACAATATGCACACACCTGTCTGGTGGTAAAGCCAACAAAAGTACATAAATCCCATCAATTCTTACAACTCTAATTTAACTTGAAAAATAAAAGTTTCTTCTCACTTCGAATATTTGGCATGTATTACAACTCAACTTGTTAATTTACGATCTCAAATAAACAACTTCACATCATAGATATGTGCAAAATACATACATTATATGCATAAAAAGAGGTGAATCAATCCCAAAAAGAAAGGAAAAAGCAACGAAAAATTGTGCGTATTTCCGACGGCGCCACCACCAGGCAGATGTGTGTATTTCTGTCAGAGCCAACATTTTATTTTGACTTGTAATGTGAAATTAATTATTTACAGATCAGACTTTGAATTTTATGGAATTTTTTCTCCATTGTCTGTAAATTTTCTCCATCTTTTTTCCATTTTCTTTAATTTTTTTTTTTTAAAAAAAGGTTGAGGGGCAAAGTGCAACTAACCCCATAGGTTGGGTGAGTGTCTGCATTTAACCCGTACAATTTTACACAACCCAAAATCACACCTAGGCACGTGAACACATGCGGCCAAAATATTCCGTTATCATTTTCCGATAAGTACAAAGTACAACAAAATAAAATATTGGGACGGAAAAGTGTTAAAAAAAAAAAGATTGAAGACAAAATACAAATGGCCTCATGCGCATTAAGGGTGTATGCATTTAACCCTACAACTTAATATAATTAGTTTTGGATTAAGCTATTATTTAGTTGATTTGTTGATGCAAGATTTGATAGCACAAAATGGAAAAGTGGATAGAGTCTCAAATGCACAAGCTAAGCTAACAAATGTTGTGTCTAAGGGATGAGATTTAAAGTCCGTTTTGTCATGAGTTGTTTGTTTTTTTGCTTAATTTAGGTAAGTGCCTTGGAAAATGGTTTGGACATTTTGGGATGTAGAAAAATTGTCACATTGTCATCAAGTTGGCTGGATTTCAATCCAAAACCGTCCAATGTAATTTTGGACTGGGGCCTGTGGACTCGCGGGCCAATCAAATTTCAGGTAAACAACATATCACTCCGAAATTGGAACAGATGAACGAAAATGATATTATAGTGAAAGGACTTCCGCATCTATATCTATATGGGATAATTACGCTCTCTCTCTAAAATTTAATATAATTATATATATACTTCTATAGTTTAAAAAATTACATCTATTGCTTTTGAGATTTGTTTCTATTTAATAAATTGATCTCTTCGTTAGTCAAAATTCACTGAATTTGTTGATATTAATAAAAAAAATTGAATAAAGATCGATATTTCCCCTCGATTGACTTATTGTTGGTCAAACAAATTTTTTCTAACTAAACTATCCTTATCACTGTGAAAATATACCTTATCACATATATTAATATGTGAAGATGTATAAAGGTAGTTTGATCATAAAAAGATTTATTGGACCTACAATAAGTCAGTAATAAGTCAATCTATAGTAAATATTGATTTTCATTCAATTTTTTTGCTAATATCAATAAATTCGATGAATTTTGACCAACGAATAAACCTATTTATTAATAGAAGCAAACATCAGGATTATTAATTATAATTTTTAAAACCACAAAAAAATTACGTATAATTATATGAAATCTCACAAGAGGAAAGTGTAATAATCCCTATCTATAATATTAAAGAAAGTAAAGCACGTTCCGTTCCACGCGCTTGAATTGCGAGTAATTACAATACCTTGGTAGAATTATTGTAACAGCTACGTACCTAACTTCCGGTTATCAGTAGAGCTGCTCGTGTAACTGAACTCTGAACTCTACGGTTATTGCAACTTCCCCCTTTTCAGATCCATTCTTTCACAACTTCCCCACACCCACACCCACCACCGCCACCGCCACCGCCACCGCCGCACCGGAAACTGCACCACGTTATATGCGTGACTGCATATATATAGAAATTAATTGCTTTTTCCTAGTATTAATCACGTCATCGGAGCAAGTATTATCCCCACCGCCATTCCGGTGGCACTACTCCGAGTTCAAGAATGGAAACGTGGAAATCCACGGCGGCACTCTCTTCTTCATCGTGGTGCTCTTCTCCATCATCCTCCTGGACACCCTCCTTTTCACCTACCCGTGGACTCGACGTCGCGGCGATCAACGGCATGCTGCTGTATAGAAATTCAGGGAATGGCGGCGGCGGCGGCTGTAGCGAGGCGGAGTGCTGCATATGCCTTGAGATATTCGGGGACAAAGAGGAGGTGAAAGTGCTGCCGGAGTGCCGTCATTGCTTTCACTCGGAGTGTGTGGACAAGTGGTTTGCGGTTCAGTCGAGTTTCCCGCTTTCCCGCGCTTCGCTTCGAATCAATTCTCCTGTTTGACTTAGTCTTCTGTTCCTTTTTTCCCGTCTTTTTTTTTTGTTTACTCTTTTTTACCATAGTTCGAAATTAGGTGTTATTAATTATCATTTTAAAAAATGTATATTAAAGCTAACTAATCTTTTTTTATTTTACGTGAGGTTATTTCCTTTTTACTAGTTGGACAATATAATCGTCTTCTCCAACTCCGTTAGCTTAATTCAAACTTTAATAGTTTAACAAAAAATGTAATAACTTACAATAATGGTTTTCAAATCAGAACGGTGATAGCATCGATTAAGTTATTGGGTTGTTGGGTTATTGATTCGATCAGTCTGATCGGATTAAAAAAATTGATTGACCCAAATCTTAATATATACATATATATAGCATATTAATACATTGTATATCAATAGATTAAATAAGTACAATTTATAACAATATTTTTATAAAATGGTACAATTTATTAATGAATACAATCTATAATAATTTAATAATAAAAATCAATAAACTTTTTGGAGAAAGCAAATTAAATTAAAATTCAAACTAACAAAAATTTAAAAAATTGAAATCCCCCCCCCCCCCGATTACATTATATATGAAATGATTAAATAAATACAATTTATAACAATATTTCAGCAATCATTGCCTTCATATAAATAAAAATTCTATTGACTATTAGAAGTGTCCATTATCCCATATTGAAAAAATATAAACCAAATGTAATTATTAAATACTTTTTCATTGTCACATATTGAAAAAGTGTAAATCAAGATTGAACACTTTGTCATTTGTCCCACATTAGAAAGATAATAAGAAAGTTTAAGTTATTTACACTATAAATATACTCATTGTCCCACATCGAAAAAAGTGTAAATAAAAATTAAACACTTTTTTATTTGTCCCACATAAAAAAAATATAAGAAAGTTTAAACTATTTAGACTATAAATATGGTAATAGTTTGTTTGAACAATTATCTAAGAAGCAATTTGTCGATTTATTTAGAGGATATTTTATGAATATTTCCCATCAATGATATACTAATATTAATAAAATGAGTTAACTATCCTTCTTCTTTTAGAAAAGAAGAAAAACGGTGAGAGCAAATTACAATGGTTAAGCTTCTTTGGTAATTCAAATTTTGAAAAAAAAAAATAAAGAAAAGAAAAGGTGAAAAGGGCAAAATGGTAAACTTGTCAGCCCTGTACAAACCTAAGACCTTCATGCTCTAGCATTTGGATTTTAACTTCCTTCTCTAAAAATATAAGACTGATTTGATCACGGGCAAATACCATCGATGGTCCTTTAAGTTTTTGTTTTGTACCATTTTAGTCCCTAATCTTTAATTTATGGATTTAAAGTCCCTATTGTTTAAATTACGTTCCACTCTAGTCTTTTGAGTGATTTTCAATGAAAAGTTAAGGGTAGAATTGTCAATACATCATACAAGCTATCAAATAAAATATTTTTAGTGGGGAATTAAGTTTTTAAAATATTTAATAAAATTAAATATTATGAGAAAGTTATAAAAATTTTCAGAAACTCCAAACAGTTAGTATTATGGAAAAAAAATCCAAATTAGAAAAAGTAATATTTCTTAATATTGAAAATATTCACATAATTAAATATATTAGGACTAGTTCAACGGTTTATTTTAAAAAATTTAAGAAGAATGAAATATTAAGTAGAAATATTATAAAATGGTATGGCGATTTATAAAACCATTGAAAAGTTTACTACAAATTTTGAAACAAAAGATAATGAACTGCAACAGTAAAAAAATGTTTGTTTGTGTTTTCATTTTCAGTTTTAGTATATCAAGAAGCAAATGGCCCTTAGTGTATTTTCTGTATTAAATTACTAAATTAAATTTTATTTGAAATATTAGAATTTTTCAACTTTTTTGTTTTTTAATATTGTTTGAACTAAACTATCTAATTCTACAATTAGTTTGAATGATCTCCAATTACCATAGTTTTCCCTCTATTCAAGTGTAACTTTTAAAATTGAAATTTTTACCCTAATAAATATAAACATTAGGTTATGCAAACAATCATTCATCAAATATCAATGAGCAGCAAAAGTATTTATCAATTAAAATAGCTTTACAAATATTAATTATTAACAATTTAAAAAATATTTATCCTTTTTTTTTGTCTATCTCCTTTTATTTTCTAATTGGCCACTGTGGCAGCATTGTATTCATATAATTAAACAGATACGATACAAATTTTGAAAATAAAATTAATATATGATTAAAAGCAGAACAAGTTATTAAAATGAGTAAAAGTGAGGGATAAATATGATAGTGTATTGGGGTTAAAAGATTACACAAATCATTTGAAATAAATAAATAATTATATTGGTATAAATATATATGGATATAATTGGTATTTTACAATTTGATGTTACGGTGTCACAAATTGCCTAATGTGAGTAAGAAGCGACTTTTTTTTTTTTTTTTATATTAGTACTAGCGGTTGTGGCACGTCGTTCCTGCATGCATATAATAACTATTCTTTCACGCTTTTAATTGTATTATTATAAATAAAAGCAAAATATAAATCAATACATCACATCAAAAAAAAAAAGAAAAAAAGAAAATTAATTTGTCAATTAATGTAAAATTTAGAAGTTAAATGAGTTCGTTATATTATTGATTGAAGGAAATTTTTTACTTTACAAAAAAAATGGTGTAGCGGTGTCATTAACAGTCGTTTGTGAGTGTGGACTGTGGAGTGCATTTTCTTTTATATTAGTATAGAAATATAATATTTGAAAGTTAAATATGTTAATTATATTATCAGTTGAAGGACTTTTTTAACTTTACAAAAAAATGGTGTAACGGTGTCATTAATCGTCGTTTGTGAGTGTAGAATGCCTTTTCTTTTATATTAGTATAGATAAATATAGATTACCTCTTTATGTCTCCTTCCCTTTTTACCTAATTATTTGATGATAATTGATACTGCTTCTTTATGACTTTCATCAATTCATTTCTTGATCTTTTTGCCAAACTTCTTGATTAGTAATGGCTTTCTGTATATTTGACTTGATTAGTGAAATTAAAATGAGGTATTAGTGCTAAACGCGCAATTAAGTATGCAGAAATTAAGCTTACATAACTAATGGGGTTGATGTTTCTCCAAGATTGTATAATTGCAGGTTCCCAGTTACTAAATAATATGATTAGTTTTGGATTAAGATATTTAGTTGATTTGTTCATGCATAATTTGACGGCACAAAATGGAAAAGTGCGTAGAGTCTCAAATGCACAAGTTGAGCTAACAAATGTTTTAGTTAGCGAATGAGAATTAGATGGCAAAATTGTAAACTTAGTCCGGTAGATAGGTTTATTTAAAAAATAATCCTATATTTTATAGGATTTTAAAAATAAATTATCGAAGTGAAGGCGAAATAATTGCACAATTGATTATATTCATCTTCTACCTTTAAAACATAATGATAGAAGGTACGTGAGAAGCACGTCCCCGTTAGTCGGTTGAAGAGAAGGAAAAAGAGTTGCACAAAATTGTGAACTTAATCTTGTAGGATAAGAAAATTTAAAGAATACTTATGTGCTTTACGAATTTTTAAAATAGTCCCATCTTTTGTTAAAATTGACACACCTTAATGTGTTGTTAAAGAAGAAAAGAATTAGGAGTCACATTTTAGCACCAGTTGCAAATGAAACAATTACATCAAGCAATAAAGATATTTCTTATCTTAATGTAAGAATATAGAAACTATACTTTTGGATTGCAAATTTTGTGTTTCTGCATTTCTAACTATTGTTATTTTTTCTTTGTTGAAGCACATGGAACCAGTTATAACGATTCCAATTCCACATGTGACAATACTTCCACCACCTATTTTTGAATTTGTACAACCAATCTTGGACCTATATTGTTGTCAAGGGTCGGGATAAGGGTACCTCCTCCATTTAACTACACTCCTGCAAATACTCAGTCATTATAAATTGACATAGTCCAAACTTTAGTTCCAGTTTTAATGAAGGGTTGCAAGAAATTTGTCGCCACATCCAACTTGAGTGATACAGTTGTTGTTGGAGCAAGCCATAAGACCAATTAGGATTTAGAGAGAAAGAAGAAGATACAACCCTAGATCCCTTAATGACTCCAAATTGAAGACTGAAGTAACCAAATCGTTCGACAAGCCACATTTCACCTCATTCCGCCAATTTTAATGGAAGGTAAGACTATTTTAAAAAGTTTGGAAAGCACATGTCTATTTTTTAAATTAGTTCAGCCTGTGGGATTAAGTTTGCAATTTTGTTTGAGTCTTTTTCTTTCCCTTCAATCGGTTATTGGGGACGTGCAGTGTTATGCTTTAAAGGTAAAAGATAAAAACAACCAACTGTGCAATTATTTTGTCCTCACTTCGCAAATTTCAACAAAAGGTAAGATTATTTTTAAAAATCCGTAAAGCCATAAACCAATCATAGTTCAATTTACGAACTCTTGAGACCATGTAATCTGAAATTTGGTTCTTAGAACTTTTGAATTTTTCTCATAATATCGTTCGGTCTTCTTACTAATGGGACAACGGCCTAATAGTTAGAATTGAGATTATCGAATAATATAAATGCAAGAAAATCAAAACATAAATTAAATTATCGATTTATATAAGCGTACGCATCAATATATAGAAGAAGTAAATGTTCTTAATTAGGCTATCAAATTTAGGTATACATCTCTTTTTTCCTTTTAAATACTAAGATTACAAAAAGAAAAAGAAAAAAGCGTTATTGACATTTGAAGATTAGGCAAAAGTGCAGAAACTCTATCACGATTCTCAAGATTTGCATTTTAATTACCCTACGGGGCTTTTTGGGTCTGCGACTCAAACCCAGGCCCAGGCCCAGGCCCAGGCCCAGATCCAAGCCCACCTTGAGCCCGTAACTTGTCAAAGTAGTTTCGAACCTCTTGTGCTACCATCCTCTGCATGATCGTCACCAGACACGTGTCTCCAATCTTCACCGTCTCCTCCTCTGCCTTTTTAACCAAATCCTCTGTCATCTTTTCCTCACCCGCTGGTGATTTTATCACTTCCCCTCCCGGCGGCAAAAGCGTCAAAGTGAGCCCATCAGGCCCACAAAGGCCCAAGCCCATCTCCCCGTCCTCCAAATTCTCATCCCCACTGTAACTGCTCTGCTCCGTCGACACACGCGAACACTGCCTCTTCAACCCCGACTCCGACGACCCGCTCCCCGACTCATCCGAACTCCGCCGCCTCTCCACGCCGTCAGAATTCCGCTTTCTTCTGAGCGTGGAATTCCAATGATTCTTAATAGCGTTGTCAGTCCGGCCAGGCAAGATACGGGCGATGGTGGCCCATCTGTTCCCGTGCAGGGCATGCGCCTGTAGAATGAGGGCGTCCTCCGCCGCCGTGAAGGGGCGGTGCTGCACGGTGGGGCTGAGCTGATTGCACCAGCGCAATCGGCAGGATTTACCGGAGCGACCAGGAATGGCGCTGCTGATGAGGGACCAGTTGCGGGGGCCGTGCTCCTCCACAAGCTTTATGAGAGCAGCATCTTCTTGAGGGTTCCAAGAGCCTTTAATCTTCTGTCCACCGCCGGCGTCGCCATTAACGTCCATATCTGTGTGTCTCTACAGGTATACGTATAGAAGAGATGTGTATATATAGAAGAGGGTAATTGTAACTGTTGGGGGATGGGGAGTTGTTGGCATGAACCTGAAACTGCTCGCAAATTGGCGAAACCACTTCGATTTTGTTGGTTAATCAGTTTCGTGTGCATGTCCGCAATCCTATTTCTCTTTTTTTCATTTCTTTTTTCTTATATCGGAAAATGCGAAGGACGTTAAGGAGAACGGTTGAGATTACGACCCACAAACTGTGGCAGTTAACCTTTTTAGTATTTTTCAACTCTTCCTTCTCAACTACTTCTCATTTGCATACTACTTCTCAACCCCCCTCCCTCCCTCTATTATGTTAAGGTTCCAAAAAAAAAAGGTTGAAGCTTTATGAACATGGTCGAGTTTAAGGTTGAAGTTTTATCAACATATTCGAGACGTGTGGATAATTATCTTATTTTTTATGAGTTGTTTAATTTTTTTTTATTATTTTTTATTATATTAATGTATATTCATTGAATCGAAGTTCAATTAAATTGAAAAAAACAAGAAATCATAAAAAAGATTAATTAGGTAAGTGGTTGGTAGGAGGCGGGCTGCAAACTGTGTTTGCAGTTAGGCATAGACATATGGGATGTATGGCATTCAAATGGGGCCGTTGCAACTGATACAAAAGTTTCTGCACCATTTTCCATTATTATATTTTAATCATTTCTCATAAAAATATCCTTTCATTTTTTGTTACAAAAGTAATTTTTCTTAAGTTGCATTTGAATTGATGAATTTGGGTTTGAAAAAATGATTTCTAAGAAAAATAATTTGAAATACATTCATATTCAACAAAATAGAATTTAAAATTAAAATGAAATGATTTTAATCATTTGAATTTAAAATTATCCAAACAAATTCAGAGAATTCGTTATCAAAGATTCAATCTAAATGCAAAGTAAATGCTCCAACAATGCTTACATGCATAAAAAACATGAGAATCCAAAATTGAGATTACTAGTGTCTGTCGTCTCAGCTAGTTGAAGAGGCATCACCTCTCTCTCTTTCTCTTTCTCTTTCTCTTTCTCTCTCTTACATTGCAGGAGAAGTTCTAGCTTCAAATTAGGATAGGAAAGAACTCAACAGATTGACCAAAAACTTTTATAACCAAAAAAAAAAAAAAAAAAGGAGATTTTATAATTTCCATGTAGAACTGGGAGGTCTTATAATTTTGAAAGATAAATGGGGGAATTGGTCATTTAGCATTCTGGGCGAAGATATAAGTGTACGAAACACTACAAAAAATGCACATTTCACCAAGCTAAGTTTAGTTTATTGAAGCAACTAATGCTAATACATACATGAAAATTGCAGCTAAGGGGAAAGAAAAGCATACATGGCACCAGATAATCCAATGATACCTTGCAATTCCTGTAGATATGGCCATAGAAGGTTGCTCCGAAGACGAAAAGCCATACACATCCACCGAATTAGTATTCATTGAAATGAATAGCACCAACTTTCCACACTATATACGTTGTAGCGAACATAACCGAGCTAATAAACACAAACGAAAATATGACGAGGAAAACGTCCATGCCCCCTGGGAGATTGATAGTCCAGCCCTGCTTTGGCAACCCTCTTTTGCTGTCATCAAACAAATTCGTAGGCGCTTCAGGAAGGCCGGGGCGCTTTTTCCCCTTATCGGATTCTTGTAGGGCCTCTAGCAATTTGCTCCCGAGCTGTGGTTTAGATGGCTTTGACTCTGTGTAGCGGCCAAGTACCCTGGCTGCCCTGAGTCTCTCTCGTGCTGTTAAGGGGGACTTTTTCAAGGTCGGTTTTGAATTGGCTGACCCATTAGGTGCTTCAGAAACCTGAGGTTTCGACCCAACTTCAGCACCCGCTTGAACTTTGTCATCTGTGGCTGAAGAATTTACGTCAGAGATTTCAGCTGGGGACCCATCATCAGAATATGAGCCTTCGATTGTTTTAGAGTCCTTATCAGTAGTTTCTGTGGCAACATTATCACCACCAGTAGCTGAAAGGTGGAATCTTGATCTTCTTCCTTCTGTACATTGTCTTAATCCGACTATTCCTGAGGGCGAATTAATAGAAGGGACCTTCAGTAGTAATATCCTATCATTAGTCTGCTTGACCTGCTGGTACTTGGCCTGCAACATGTGTACACCAAGAAAAATCAGTCGGTATAGCAGCTCATAGTCAATGAGTCGCCTTTTAAAATCTCTATATGGAAATATATAAATGAGTCACTACAAATGAAGCTGAGTTTCTTGATGCATGTCCATAGATTGTTGGACGCGCATTTATGCCGGTTGCGCTGGTTTATCTGTTTCTGAAAGCCCCAGTTTAACACCAAGCATTGTAGATCATCTAAATTGAAAGCATTAGCCAGAAACATACAAGCAACAGTAACCTACTTGAGTCTTACGTACCCAATCTATACAGCCAAGCCACAAATAACATACTCTCAAGAATCTGAAAAGAAAACAGAGTACTGCAAGACCTACCACATAACTAACTTAACAAGAAAATGCTAAATCAGTTAGGAGATACACTCCATATTTACCAGAGTGAATCTCCAACTGAGTGTACTCAAAGAGTTTTAAGTTCCTGTTGTCACCCGTGCTACGAGCTACTCGGCTTTTCTTGTGTTCTTTGGGAGCCCAGGCCAATTTTGACCTACTATACAATCTTCTAAGGCTTCAAAAACTACTCACATCATTCTTTTCAAGTATGGTAGACTTAAGACATCATCCTTTTGCAGTATTTGAGCATTATCCTCTAAAAAGACAAACACCTTTCCAACTTCTTTGCTTATTGAGGTCATATAGATAGATGCCCATATGAAATTCTTGAGTAGTCAAAACACACAAGGGGATCATATATATATATATATATGCCATCATATATATATATATATATATATGCCATAATGAGTTGAAGCTTTGTTTAGGTATTTCTGGAATTATTATGTCTCTTCACTTCAATCCCTGATTTTTTTTTCAATCTGTTGAGCACATATAAAGTTTCAACCGAGACATACAGACCAAAACACAAAGGGGCACAAATGATCTGAGTATTGAAAGGCAAAGCCAGTGAATTAGTGGAGCATCTACTGCTGCTAGGTCTAGATGACACAACGAAACTCAAATGGGCAAAGAACGATCTTCTTATACTTCAACCCAAAGTGAGAAAAACTAAACAAAACAACGAGCATAATCAACAGAGGAAAACTAAACTAAACAACGAGCATAATCAACAGAATCCTGTGACACAACACACACACACACACATAGTGGAATTGGAGGAAGAGAAGGAAACTTACAGTGGGGGTAAAGGTGATGACTGAATTCAAAGAAACAGCCATTAAAGAGTTTCAAGATTGTGTTGTGGAAGAGCGAATCATTCAAACTGTCTCTCTCTCTGAGGAGGAAGAAGAGAGACGAGAAGCGGTTGAGTAAATGGATGGTCCAGGCTGATTCTCATCCCAACTCACTCTCATCTCCTAACCTATCTCTCATTTTATCATTGATGATGCTCTTTTTAATTTCTTCATTTCGGATTGGACCTTCTAAATTTTAACCTAAATATTATATAAATCCTAATATTCGATTCTTTTATTTCTTATTTATCTATTTTATTGAAACTCATAATTTACTCTTGTATTTTAAAATTAATCGTTGCTTTACAATGTCACATATAAAATATGTCTGATATTTTTTTCTATTGTATCAATTATCAATATAATATTTTACTCAAATTAAATTTAAAAAATGAAACTTCGTAGAATATTTTTTATATTGATAATGACAATTATATATACATTCAACACAAATACTAATATGTTATTTCTATTTTAATTAACAATAAACTTAAATAAAATGAGAATAAATTCAATTTTTTAATACATGTCATTAATTGCATAGAATTAATTTTTTAAATGAATTTAATTGAATATTTAATTCAATTACCTGAACTAAGAAGTTAAAAAACATATTTTATATTATAATATAATGGTATAAAAATTACCAGTTTATATTTATAAAATAATTTTTTCTTTATAATAGTGTAGAATAGATGTAGATATTACGGAATAAAGAGGAGACACAATTCTATCCAGTTCTTTTAATGTCCATTACCAACGGGCAATGTCATTATAATTTTTCAAAAAGTAAAAATACTTTTAATTAGATCGTAATATCAAGAAGTGTTAATATAATTTTGCTCTGCTTTTGGAGCAATATTGACTAAGTTAGATACAAGTTTTTGCATAGGTCTCTACCAATCCCTTAAATAACCAAAAAAAAAAGTCCTTTTTATCCTATAGAACTTGAATCATGTTAGCCTAGTCCTTGTGTTAACAAATTTGAGGTATGGCCTATGTTAAGTGCAAGACAACCATCCCCTTTATGATCATCTTGGATTATGAAACACAACTGGTCGAACAGCAGCCTTAAAATCTTGATAGAATCTTTGCTCTGAGAACTTTGAGGCTCGTTTCCTCGCAGCTGCAGCCATCTCCAGCCGCTCGGATTCAGGCATTTTAATGATCCGGAGGATGGCATCTGCATACTCTTGCACATTTTGCGCAAGAAATCCTGTTTGCATCCCATCTTCTGGTAATACAATGTCCATCTTTGGGCCCGCGGAATTATGAGCTGAAAAATCAACGAAATTTTACTATGAATGTGACAAATTCAAGGCTCGTTCCGTGAAAGATATAGCGAGAATATTACAAGGATGGAATAGTGGACGGACCAATTGGTATGGCACCGGAAGCCATGTATTCGACCACACTGATCCCAAAGTGCTCGTCTATCATGGAATGAATTCCCGCTGCAGCACCACCTAGTAGACGCACCAGCTCACTGGGGGGAAAAGAAAAGGAGGAATGTAAAAACAGGGTAAATAGCACACTTATAGAGTACATAACATGCAGTGGAAGTAAACAATTTGAAAAAACTACATGCCTGATGGAGGTGATAAAGGAAAGAGTAGAGATGTACGAGCTACAGTAATTTTTAAAACGTAGAAAGAAGGCCGTGGCTGAAGGTCCAACAGCAGCTACCAAGGAAGGATAGAATATGCTATAATCTCGAACATCTCCAATATTTTGGCAAAGTAGAAAAGCATTTGACAATGACACGTGCAGAAAAATAATTGACATGCAACCAATCCTGGTAAGCAAGCTCAAAAAGCAAATCAGACCAACCTAATTCTTTCAACGATAAAACAAGAATATGCTTGTGCCGATTAAATACACACACGCATGAAAGACTATGCAAATTTCCGGCAACATGATCAGAATTTTCCTGTTTATGACATTATATTCAGAAGGTTGGAGTTTATAATATTATTTGCTCAGACTCTCAGCATATGATGGTCATTAATTAGAACATCTCCCAGAGCATGTTTTCACTTGTAAACAGTCAAAAAAATATAATAGGATAGGATAGGATTAAGTCCGAACTATATATACGGAGAAATGCTAGAAACCTGTAGGGTACATTTTCGTGGAACTCCACATTATTGTCCACATTCAGCTCCCTAGCATGGTCCTTCAAGCATTGCAATCTTTTCTTATCTGCTTCATTTCTGCAACTGCCCACAAATTGGAGCTTAGGTCTTGGTAGGTCTGCTTCCAAATCCTTTATGGCAACTGCAAATGCCTCAAGTTGAAGGCTATGCGCCTGGAAAAATAAAAAGCATCGAATTAAGTTCTATCTTATCAAATTTTTGACAGATAAAGAAATGAAATGATTGCATAAGCATGGATACCTTGATCTCATAAAAGGCTCACCTTCTCCGGACGAAACTGAGCCACAGAAATTATCTTTGGTGGGTTCATTGACCTTTCTAATGGTAGCTCCTATTAGGAAGCCAAATGTCAGCATTACAGTAGCAGGAAGAGATTCTTCCAGATAGACCAAAACCGGCACCAGTCACATAAATCAAAATATCTGATGTTTTCCACAAAAAGAAAAAAACAGTAACATTGGCTATTTTTCTGTTCCTCCATATGCCAAAGAAGGATCCTAATCCTAATGTACAGAAGGTGATTTAGGGACAAACTTAAATTACGAATGCTCCCCATTTCTTTCCTTCAAATAATCTTACCTCCCCTGTTTCCCCTCCCTTTATTTCCTAATGATTATAGTGTGTACTCAACAGGCAAATTCTTGGAGGAGAAAGAATGATGATATACAAATTGAATCACTCAAATAATTGGATATCAACATACAGAAGATAAACTGTAAAATACAAACCTGAAGACCGGAAGTGTCACAGGGAGGATAGACCAGCTTAATACGAGCTGAAATCCCCCAAAGCTTCTGAATATGAGACTGTGTCCACGACGAATTAACCATTGCAACGTGTGCACAAGAGCCTACAATTCCGTACATCAAGCTGAAAAGCTTATAATAGACAGCTTTGCACTGAGAGAAGAAGACACTACCAAAGAGAAAATTCTGTTAGTTTCATTAATGGATTTCAAGAAGAGCTAAAGTAATACAAGTATGAAACTTTACTCACTCGTTTCTTAAGTTCACAATTTCTTAATATCGTTAAACATCCTGTGCGAAAATCACAATAGATATCATAAAAGAAACAATATCTCCATGACATTCTTCTTGATTAGACAAATTGGTTGGTGTAAACTGGAGATGAAAAGGAATGATAGGTTGAGATTTTCTCTGGACTTTTCACATTTAGAGGTTAACAGTGGATTCTTCATGGGGCACATTGTATGTGTCTATATATATATATATTCTTTCCTTCTAATAACTGTAATAGGTTATACACAACCTACCAAGGGAGGCATACACCAACCACAATATAAGTCAAGTTTCACAAATAAATCAACATCACAACATGTCAAATATCTTGTCAACGCAAGAACTGAGAAGCTTGATTCAGGAGGTTTCAGTGACAAGTCATAATACCTCTTAGCAATCACAGCATCGTTATTGTACATAGAACTCCGTGTCTGAACCCGTGATAGCATGTCTAAACTAATTGTTGGGTAATGTGTGTAGGAAAGAACTTTACATCCAAACATGCGCGCGGCAGGATATGTAAAAGCATATCCGCTGGTATCAAAATAATATGCAGGAGTAAATTTGCACAGAGCTTCCCATGAGAGGTACACTGATCCAAGACTTTGTCCAATCATAGTGAATCGAGGATATGTAGTTTCTTCAACCCATTTCCTCTTATACAGATGTACTACCTGCTAAAGCAAATCACAACCGTAAAACCTAGAAAACAAACTTCTGGCTATAATCTTGTAAACTTAAACTTGGATGACCTGAATATAAACAAGAAAAATGAAAAAATATATATATATATATATATATATATATGTATACAGCATAAAATCACTCTCCACAAACCCATAAAAAGAACCATACCTCTCTGCCCGTTATCAAAAATTGTAGCATTAGAAAAGAGCACCAAAAGTTCCCTAAGACGTGCTAATGATTACTAAGTACGCCAAACACCTGTGGTCTTCCAATCCAGTCTAAGAGAGACAACAAAGAAACACATCCAAAAACCAGAACTTTCTAACAATTTGATGATCATTTGCCATTCACATTATACATATTACCTTCACTATCTATCTTCTACCTGTATGCATATCCAAACCAATGGACAACAATGCTATCAGCTATCAAATTTTCCAAATTGAAACAAAACATTCTCATTCACTTAAGTCCATTCCAGCACTTCATATACGCATAAACTCAAACCACTGCAAGCCCTAACACACACTCAAAACATCTCCCCCGTAAAAAAAAAAAAAAAAAAAAAGAAAAACATGATTATGTCAACAGTAATTGAAGACTAAATACCTTCGGAAGGCGGATCAATTCGACACCGAAGTTATCATGCGCTCGAGCGGCGAGAGATTGAGGAGAGCTGTCGTGGTCGCCAGTGTAGATGACGCAATCAAGATCCGGAGACTCCTCTTGGACGGCTTTGACTGCGCACCAAAGAACACGCTCTCCGCCGCCGCCATTGGTGAATGGGTGGAAGAATCCCACCGCTCTTTTCCTGCTTCTCCGGCAATGAAATACAGCGGAGACAACTCTGATGAGAAACGCGATCACTAGGGTTGCTAGAGGCAAAGCTAAGAGGAAGAGCCTTGACGCCATTTGAGCTGAGCTGGGAAGCAGCCGGTTGGGTAATAATAATATGCACACCGATTCCAAGAATTAATTAATTAAATCATTATTTTTTTTGTTAGAATTGAATTCGTGGTTTCCACTGCAAGAAATAGTTTTTTGCGGATTGCTTTTCTACTACATGCTAGACGTATTAGTTCGACTTACGTTTTGACATTTTCTAAACACTATTGTACTATATTTGAATCCGTTTTCTTTTCTCCAAAATCTTTCTTCAATAAGGAATCCATTATATCAAAGTATAAAATTCTTGAGAAAATTGCTTTTTTAGTACCATAATTTAGGATATTTTACGGTATTGACGCGGGTTGTTTAAAATAACTTTAAAAAGTACTAAAAATATGTTTTTGTCTGTATTTTTTATATTATCATTAGATTTTTAAGTCATGCAACAAGGTCGAGCAAAAAAAGAGAAAATTATTATACCAATATTGCAAACTATTATGACTTGCGGTACCAAAAATATTACTTTCTCAAAATTCTTTTAGTGTTATCTTTTTTTCAAGGGTACGAATATTATTGTTATTTTTCTTCAGATTTAAAAATAAATTAGGAAAATCAATATGGCGCTGAAAAGAGTATGTATTCGCCTATTTTCTAATGACATAATTTTTTAAAATGATTGTATATTTACGTGGTTATCAAAATATGAGATGGGAACATCAAAGGTAAGAATTTCAAAATGCAGGTTAATTACAAAAATCTTATACCTCCTGTTTGGATTTTCTAGACATAGAATATTGTTGGGCTGGAGCCTCGGGTGGAGTATATAGTACTACTGTTGAAATTAAATCACATCTTAATCTTATCTTATGATGTTGACTATTTAAATATCATACTTATTTGCAATGATTTTCACAAAGTCCGAGCCTCGTTTATTTCGGACCAACGAAGTTCGTAAAACTAATAAATTTTATTTAACATACAGAGGTAAACACGCTAGGTTAGACCCCGTAACATTATTTAAGTTTTCGCCTGTTCTTTGCTAATGTCGGCGCTCAAGAAGGCAACTGGAAAGATAAATACAATGACACACCACAAATATTGTACCAGAGTAATCAACCACCTTAATGCAGCTCTAGTGAAGGAACTAAGAGTCTGCAAAGCCTACACAGAACAGGAAGATGAAACAAAAAATACATGTATGCTATTTCATAACTATACCTTGCGGGAAGGCGTAAAAGTAACAAGAAGACCCCAACAGGAGTAAATCGAGGAATAACAAAACTCAAACTAAACCACAAACGGCATTCAAAAATCAGTACAAAATGTCCCTTGACATGTTGGGGAATTGCTTATATAAAATACAGAATATCCTCATCTTGCCGCCCTAAAGCTGCAAAAAAATGCCTCAGCTACCAAAGAATATTACAAAGAAGTATATCCACACCCTATCACAGACAACACCAAATCACATTATTTTCTAACTTGATCCAAGCCTCGGCCTATTTGCCCCGCCAATTCCCAGAAAAGTGAAATGGGGATGAGAAACACACCGGATACAAAATATGCAATGCTCAAACCGTTGGTGTCCTCATCTGACTAAGTCAATCTCCAAGCAAGAAGTCATCCATAGATTAATAGGACCCATTGGTGGCATGCCAAACTGCGGCATTGGAGGCATTCCATACCGCCATGGGTGGGGGAGGGGCGGCAAAACCCCCTCCCATCCAGGAGGACCTCCCATGCCCGGCATAGGTGTGCCGGCAAGCAAGAGGCAGTAACTGGGCATACATATTCTGCACCAAATAACCAAGCAAATGAGTTACGTCTTCAATATTTAAAACACAATTTACCAGCACATGAGCAGGTAATATATAGGACTTCAGGGACTGAGAATATGATTGAGCACTATGGAAATGTAATGATCAATGTGTACATAATTACACATCAGAATAAGCACAGCTGACATGCAACACAATGAGGTTGAAACACTTTCTCTAAATCAAGGTTGAACATATAATGGAGGATTCCATGCATGACCAGAAAATTGTTTCAAGTGGTGTACCTGTTGCATCATAACATCTTTCTCCTCATTCTCTTTAGCCTTCACCTCTTTGACAGCCTCAATCTTGTCTTTAACTAGTTCATCAACTTTGCCCGTGTATTCCCGGATAAACTGCACGAGAGGGTAAAGAAAAATACACACTTGCATATTAAACATGTGACCAACAAACACGACATAAAGGTACCAAGTTCTCAAGCAATATTCTGAAACTTCACCTAAAAGGTTCGGAGAGCATTTCATATCAGACGAGCCAACAAACACAAAATAAATGCACCAAGTAGCAAGTTTCATGCAAGATTCTAAAACTCCCCTTAAAAATATATATAAGCACCATCATGCATAAATGACCAGATAAGAGGAAATAATATGGATGGAGATTCACCTGTAACAGATACGGGAAGGCAAAGTCAATCATGTTATTCATCCACGCAAGTTCAAGTGCGACATCCGGGCGAATTAGATCGTAACAAACAAAGAGGCATGATGCAAAGCACTCCTTCTTACCCTACAAAAATATAAACAAAAATTAGATATCCATATCTCAACCAATAATTCTCTTAAAGAAACAACCTGGACTTTTCAAAAGCACTAAAATCCCCATGTAGTTAGAAGGAAATAGGACATCACAAAAACAATGGATCAAAAATGTGTAATCATATTGAAACTAATCTGAACCAATCGCATCAGAAAATCAAGCAGAGTTAACCACCCATTTCAAACAAAATGCATCACGTTGAAAATCTTACCCGTCTTTGAGCTAGATGGCCAAGCACAAAAACATCACAGAGCACATCTATCTTGTCATAAATGCAAATTAGATCTTGCATGGCAAGAACAACGTTATGTAGACATGCAATTTGCTTTCAGTGAAACGAATTCAAGTCATGCCCAAACTAGAGAAGAAACGGATATTTTTCTTGGTGAAAAACACAAAGAATAGAGGTAACACCATCAGTCGTACCTGTTCAATGAAGTAAACAAGCAACTCCTCAGCAAGCTCACGATCGCCAGATTGTGAAGCTGTCTCCATTGCATCCTTGTAAAGGTTGTCTTTCTTTGACAAGGCAATTGATTGCTTCCACCTGCCTGCCTTCTTGTAAATGTAGGCTGCCACGCGCCTCATCTCAAGAAGCTCATGTTTCTCAATCTGCTCAGGCACAAAGGAGAGTGTACATATAAGCATAGAGTTGGCGGAACGACAGAGAGTATGTAATTACATTACAAGTCACCTTTTGAGCAAGGCCAATCTGATCAAAATTATCATGCAAGTCAATTGATTCCCGTAGCCTGTCGTAATCCTCCTCTTCTACATAGATCTCATTGAGCGCTTCATTCACTGCAGAGACATTATTGCTCTGAACGGCTACCATATATGGCTTGACAAGGCGCAGGTGTCCCGCCTAAGAGAGCAACACATAATGTTATAAGAATAATGTTACACCTCAGACTTTGAACCAAATAATAGTGCAGTTAGAAGGGGATTAACACAAGAAGCACAAGTCTGAACCTTTCTCATGATGTCCACAACACGGGTGTGATCCACACGAAGAGCAAGCACGTTTAGAACATCATTGATGAGATCAGGGTGTTCTTGCAAATAGAAGTGCACAGCCTTGTAATATAGCTCCACATTGGCAACTTTGACGATGATATCTTTGAATTGCATGTGATCCCAAGCTTCAGGGGAGTGATTCATGACAGTTGTTGCAGCATTATCAAACTCGTCATACTGAATGTACAAGTAGGTGAGTTCTTGCCAGTGCTGCTGTTCGTCACATGCTCGGATCAGCTTGGGAATGTTGAGACGAGTAGAAAACAATTTGATGTGCTCCATGAGCTTCTCATGGCGATATCTAGCATAAAGGACACCAAGCTCTGTAAAGATTCCCATATGTGCGCGTTCCAGTCCCAAACCACTCTCCATTAGAGATATAAGCTCATTAAAGCAGCCTCTGTTCTGATAGTACTCACTGACCTCTTCCAGGTCATCAACCTATAAGAACCACAAAATTTTGTAAAACATTACTCATTATTTACAGATCGCCAAATGTGTGGCTTGAAGTTGATTCTATTAGAATGTGCTACATTACGACGCAGTTGAATAGCTATAAAGTACCTGTACAATGATGTTGAGGCCACAAATCTGAGCCAAGCGGAACTCCTCAGCATCAACACAGGCAAAACACACTTCCTTCCATGTCTTTGCGCTATTTGCTTTCCGCGCAGCATCAACAGCACCTTGGAATTGTTGCAACTTCACTAATGTGATTGCCAATTTGCCCCAGTTAGAAATAAAAGCATAAATAATCTTTGCAGCCTCATATAAAGCTTCATCATACAAGCGATCACCAACATTAGGTAGATTGGCGACATTTGGCATGAGAATAAATTCTTCAATATCACCCAGCCTATCAATCTTAGCGTATGCGTAGATGAGCTCACTATCCACTTTGGGCTCTTTTGTTTTCTGCCTAACCATGAGAAGATATTTCACCAGGTCATGATAAACATCCCCATCCTCCGCAGCTTTGATGACTTCCAGGAACTGAGTTGCATCATCAGCACGAATAAATGATTCAATTGCATCACTGACAAGTCCTTCCCTGAGTTGAGCTTTAGCCACTTGACTCCATACAGCATCTTCTTCAACGCGGAATGCAAATTCTACAGCTCGGTTAATGTCTCGGATATTATCCAACAAGACATTAACAGCCTGGACATTCAAATTGAACTTCTTAAAAATAGCATAAGCTTCTTCATACAATTGGGCTTCCACGGCCACTTCTCCAACAGCCGGGCCATCAAAGTTATCAAGCCTATTAACATAGTCCATAACCCTAGACGAATCAGCCTTGATTGCAGTTAAAATAAGTAAGTTCTGCAGGTTGAAGTTCCCACTGAACGCCGAGTTTTGAAGCACAATCTTTTCAAGCAACTCAATTAGCTCATGGGGAAGATCAGCTGTCATAAAAGCCTTAACAGCAGCAGAAACTTGTTCTGGACTTTTGCTTTCAGGCAAAGCAGTAGATACAACTTGATCGATGAGAAGTCGTCTGAATTCATTTTCAGGATCAAGAACCTTGGCCCAAAGATCACCATCCATTCTTTCAACCACATACCTACAACAACAAACCAGAGAGTCAAAGTTTACAGAAGAATGAAACTGAGAAACCAGGCATTACAACTACATCAGTCACAAACCTTGCTTGCAGCTTGAACAAAGAATTCTTATTTGTCACATTAATAAGTTCATCATCGCATGTTCCTTTCCGGTATGCCACAACAGCAAGGGTAGGATCACGTTTCTCACAGTATTTACCCACAACACGAGGATCATAATATGGATTGGTGGTGAGGAAGTGTTCCGGGTTGTTGTTGCTATCTATTATGATTTTACCCAAAGCATTGTGGACATGAACATCTTGGCTTCCCTCACTCACAAGATGCTCCAAAAATTGAGTAAGTAGACGAAGTCGATTCCTGCATACACATCTCATACATGAGGATATTAAAGAAAAGGGCATCCTTGAAGAGAATTCACAAGAGAGTAGACAAGGAACCTTTTTTCACACTCCTCCACCAAAGGCTCAACTGGAAGGAGAGAACGGACGGAAAGGATCAGGCCTTTAATGAAATCTTCAGGACACTCATCGTCGAGGAGCTGTCCAACAACTAATGGAGCATTTCCTGGATTAACCTATCCAGAAAGAAAGCAGAGACTCACTTGCATGAAAAACAAATTTCTACAGCAAAAAGAAGGATTCAAGAGGAAAACAAACCTTTTGCATGTAACCTTCAATGTAGCGAAGCATATTGTTGGAGTACAAGTAATGTGTGAGGTCAGGAACAAAACCAAAGCGGTCACACACATTGATCAGTGGCCGTGCATCAGGGAGTTTCGCTTCCATTAAAAAGTTCTTGGTCTTTTCAGGATCATAGAAATTTGATTCCCTTGTCACCCGTTCAACCTCTTTAATTTGTCCAGTCTTGGCAGCTGCTTCAATGTACTTGAAGTGAATTTCAGGATCCTCACTGTCAAAGAGCAATATAATTAGCACAAAACCTAGCAAATAGGTTAGTGGTGAAACTGATCATCCCTGGCAGTAGAAGTCTTCTGCTTCCTAAATAGATTACCTGGAGCTCAAATACGAGCCCAAGAAGAAGTACAATCCTTCATACGATTTGAACTGCTCAAAGAGCTTAATACATGCTTCAACACCCAATTGTTCGCAATATTCTTTCGCGACCTACAGAAGTCAGTATAGTCAACATAAGAAGGCTATAGTCAAGCCAACTGAACAACTTAACTTCACATTCTCAAAGAGCTTGGTTCCCAAGAAGACTCTTTAAACACACGTCTACAATGGAAGAACAGAATAGCCAACCCTGTATGGGAGAATATCACAGTAGTAGCTTCTGACCCTACCTGGACAATTATCTGAAGGTTTCCTCTTAAGTTGACCAGTAAAAGATCTTTCATACACTCTAGTGCCCATTCCTTAGACAGTGTCCCAAAGAATTCCACAAGCGCCTGAAATAAATATATCATTAGAAACTAATATGACCACTCAGAGAACGAACACAGATAATAACTATAATTTAATAACCTGTGGCTCAATTGCATGAGTATTGACAATTACACGCTTGATATCAGGCAGTTCAGTGTAATGCTGCAGGCACAAAGATATTGTTTTAGTTAAATGGGAATTTGAGTATACGTATTTGTCCGTGTAACATAGTAATGGAAGTGTACATAAATGTGAAGAAATCAAACCTGAAGTGCTCGCACATAAAGACCTGCTTTCTCACAAAGTTGAGCAATACGTGGCCTGTCATAGTGACTAAACATGCCATTTGCCAAAATGGCATCTGCCACATTAGGGAAGGTCACAAGATTGATCTCCAGGACCTGAAGTAAAACGAAGTGTCAAGATTCCAGTGTTTGACAAGGAGATGCAACTCATATTGATCCACAACAGCAAAAATCAATGATTGACCTTAGTTTGCAGGTGTGCATGCTCTGGCAGATTTGGTTTCAGAACATCCAACAGAAACGCTGTTGCCTCACGGATCATGTTCCTCTGGTGAAAAAGTGATTATTTAGAAAGATATTACTAAATTGACTATCTCAAAAACGTTAGGTATAAAAGTAAGGGCTTTCAGACACAAAACAGAGGAACATACGCACAAATTAAAATTTCAGAGACATGGGACAAAAGTTCAAACAAACAAGAAGAAAATATTCAGACCTGAAGAAAGAGATCGGTAATGGTATTGTAATCAACGGGACAACCTCCCTCCATTTGAGACATCATAAGGGCAAAATTAACAGCTCCCTGCAAACATCAGAAACTTCATTACAGAATGTAATTACAAATATCAAATCCATATGCTCATAATATAATAAAAGAAAATTGCAAAAGTATGATAATTGATATCATCACGTATTGAGTTTGCGTCACACATACCTGAGGATCTGACCGCAAAATGGTTTGAAGAAGGAATAGATAGTCAGGTGTATACCCAACCTGTTTCAAGAAAGCATAATTTATTAAAATCCATTAGATAACATCAGGGAATAGCAATGACCAACAAAAGAAACAGCAGCTCCTCCTTATCTGACGTGACAATTATCCTGAATCAAATAAAAGAAAGGAGTATGATATTTCAACCATCATTATGCAAATAACCTGCTTTGAGTATATCAAGATTTTGTCAAACTCCCGACGCTCAGCAAAAGCCGCCACAACTTTCGGTGTAGCTCTGGCTTTGATATATATTTTCAGGGCAAGGTCATTGTCAACAGTCTACAAATAGACAAGAAAGGACAAAGTTCATATCACGCAATAAAAGGTGGAATCTTAAACATCATAAGAACTAATAAAGTATCAGGAAGAGGTGGATATTTCAACTTATGCTGGAAGTATAACCTTCACAAGGTCTCCAAGTTCCTCACTACATTCCAATTTATCTTCAGCCAACCAGTTCTCCAATAGATTCTTCTTGTTCTGGTTGACAACAAGACGTGAAAGCTCCAGAGACTCAAATGCATTAAGCTTTCCTTTAGTTAACAGTGTTCCAAAGTACTGTAGTAATGGCGGTGTCTGGCCAGCTTGAACAGGAACACTCTGAAAATGCACAAATTCCATAAGAAAGTTAATGCCATGAGGAATTTATGCTACCACCCACTATGTGTCTGGTCGTGAACAAATAATTTTAGAAAGGACAAGTACCTGAAATTTGGCAACAGTATCAGGTGTCCGGAGGATGCCTTGTGGAGATTCTGCAGCAAGCTCGGCAGCCTCCTTGTACTTTGTCTGAGCAAACAATTCATGGAAACGCTGGACAACCTACGGCATGCAAGATACACACAAGGTAACTCATCTTTATCCAATACGAGAATGCCTTGAAAAAAAATAATACTTAGATTTAAGAGAACCAAAAGTGACGAATATTTGCTGAAAGGAGTAAGATGATGGAATTTTCAGTCGGTCAAGTCTTCAAAATATTCTGCAGGTGACATGCAAATCATACAGGGAGATCCCCCTATAGATCCAATCATATACTGTCATACATTTAATCATTTATAAACATGGAAGATAAGGGAAGAAGTACTTCACAAGTTTAGTCCAGATTTTAATTCCGAAATAACTATTGCCTAATTCATTTATGCCTCTACAAAAACCCATATTTGACATGGAAATTTTTACCAACAAGCCTCCCTTGACAATGCGTAGAGGAATAGCTGTGACTCTTCCTACCACAATATCCAGGAAAAAGGAAGAGCGTCAAAAGCCAAAATCAACTTACCAAATTCTCCGCACCAGGAAGGTTTCCTCTTTTGGCAAGATTAACAGCAAGCTCCAGATTGTTTAACTACAATATCATTTAGGATTCAGTATCTATGATAGAGAAAGTTTAAGAATAGATTATACAATGCAAAATCTGATGAACATACCTGCCCACTGACGAAGGGCACGATAGTTGCGTCATTCACTGTAGCAAGTAAAACCTGACCTCTCCTATTAATTGCATAGAAACCTCCAACAGATGAAGCTTCTGCCGTCAGAAATATCGGATCGGGACTGATTCTATTTCTGTATACAGCTGTGGCTGTTTCCAGATCATATACAAAGAGCAGACCAAGCTTCGTAATCACATAAATAAGGCTATATTTATGAGATATCTGCAAAATCAGGAAGGGGTGTTGTCAGAGATGCAGAATATATGCAACAGCATAGACTCACATGCTGAGATGAAAATAAGTCCTCCAAGAAGAAATACCTGCATGGCCACTGGAAAATCGTCAGCAAAATCTGGAGGGAAGAACAGATCTGCTTGCTTTTTCGTAAAAGACGGTTTCCCTGCATAAATTACCAGCGTTAACCAACCAATAAGAACAAACAAAACCTGAAAAACACTATCCAAACCTACTGCATTATAAAAACACCAAAATCCATACAAATGAAATATATATCCACCTGGCTGAGCACCAAGCTCAATAACATGCAACTTGGATGTGATCTGACCAGCATTAGAGGATTTCGTTGCAAAAGAAATAAGAATGGAGTCTTTATCATTCCCTGGAACCTGCTCGAAGGTACACACATTACATTAAAGTTGCCGCCATAAAGCGCACACAGAGCCAACAAATCCAAAGAGCAAACTCATACTCTAAAAGAAGCAAATGATGCAGCATGAGCTTCAAGAGCTTGACTGCGTTGCTGATCCACAGAAAACAGCTGCATATTTCCTTTGACCAGTTGAGGCCGCTAAAAGAAAGAATTTCACCTTAGTAAGAGCATTGTCAAGGAAACGATAAACACATAAAAAAGAATGTGGACAGAATCTGAATCTGTGTACTATACTATAATATATATATTCATAGTGAAGTTATCATGCTTAAAACAGTGTCCAGAAAGGTTAAAACAGCATCAGAAAAGAAGAGAACAGTAAGCATAAAATGAACAAAGAACTACATCAATGAGTTCAATATTAGTTAGCAGATGATCTTGGATAAGCATTAGATTAAAGCATCATTCAAAACTGTCTGCCAGCTATTATAACAATTCAAAATAATCACCACCATGGTGATTACCAGATAAACAAAAATAAGTAAATTTGTACACAAGCACTTTGATATTTCTTAGAAGACTTGGCTATCAATTGCTCCACACTTCAATTATAACTGAAACGCTCTTGTGCTACATCAGATAGACATTAGTAAAAGGAAGCAATTTGCAGATACATACATCATCTGCAGAAATGTAGGTTTAATAGCATGTTAGAGCAAAGGTATACAAGATGCACAAGAGAGAATCTCAATCAAGAAAGAAAAAGAAAAAAAAAGGGAAAGGAAGAACCCTTTGGCATTAGGCCATAACATTATTCTTCCTCCAAAATTAGTTTTTTGGCACCTAAATTTTCATTTTCATCTGATTCAGTATAGATCAATCCAATAAAAATCATAATGCCACAGAAACCAGAAACTTGGATGTTACAATTACATCCGCACCTATCAATGGAACTTACAAGCATCATGACTAGAGGTTGTAAGGGGTAAATAAGAATCTCATACATTTTACAACATTTTTCTCACCCCTATTTCCAAATATAAACACTACGTCTTCATACTGATATAGTTTTGGTACACACATCATACCGCTGTGTTGCCAAATTCCAGCATAACAAACTTGAAGAGTTGTATGCATTCGAAAATTTAACACTGGCATTAACGTGAATATGATAAAAAGGAAAGCATGGTGAAACATTGGAAGACAATTAAATATATACACCCACCAAGTTACCTAAATTTGTCATATTTCAAGCCAAGAAAAATATTAGTAGGTTCTCAAAATTGATGGTGGTGCATTTGCATTATATAAAAGAAAATGCAATTTCAAGAAGAACTTTTATGCTCGTACAGAAAACTCAGTGATTTTCAACAAGAATTCATCCTAAAAGTTGGCGGTATCTTACGTGTTTTAAAACAAGTAACCAACAAAGTGTCACAAACCAATTAATTATTACAAAAGTTCAAGCAAAAAGCGAGGAATAAAATAGTGCAACCGGAAAGACTGTACATCACAGAATTTTAATACTAAACAATGTCAATTTTATATGAATTATAACCAATTTCTAACATTTCCAGACGAGTAAATTGGTAAAGAATGGTTGGTAATCACATACCTCAGGTGATCCAGGAGCAATTCCAATCAAAACCAACCACTTTTCAGAAGGATCGCATTTATAATTAATTATTTGGTTGTTGGCTAAATTGGCGGTTCTATCAAACATCTTTACAGGTTCAGAATCACCTACACAGAGCAAGATGGAAAACACTTCAAAAAACAAATACAGAGCAAATCTTTAAAAAAGAAAGGAAAAACTGAAGCCATGCACTAAAATTAGGAAAACCCAAACAACAACGCCTTACCTTCAATTAACCAGTGGTAAACTGAGGATTGTGTGACTAAACCCAACATCTTAGGGGTAATCCACTTCCAAAAGACAACCTGTCCAAAAGCATAATATCCAGATAAGAGAGCTTGACCATACTTAGTTGCCATTTATCAAAAAATGTGTATAGTGTGCTGCTATTTCAATAAGCTATTTAGAGCAAAAATCAACTTGCCTGCTCCGGCATCTGATGCGACTTCATCTTTGCTTTCGCCTCAATGTTAAATATTTGTAAGTGATCTTGAGTGGTTCCAGGAAGTTGAGCTTCATCATGAAAGCTAATATTTTCAGTATTAGGATCAACATTAAAGGAAGCAAGATCAATTATAATACGTACTAATTTGATTCTCTTGATTAATTTGGACAAGCACAATTTATGACCCTTTACCAGGAAATAGCAATCTTAGTAACTGCAGGTTGGTGTAACAAATTCCCCAAATATGTAAACAAATGCTAAAGCAATTGCTTATGTTCCTCAGACCAACAACCTTACTGGGCACAGGAGAGAGATTTTAGCAAAGTATAATAATATGAAGCAAGCTTATGAGTTATTTCTAAGTCGTCATTGTCATATCATTTCTGAGATCAAAATACTGATTTAGACTCTCTACTTCCCTTTTCAAAAGCTATAAAGGCTTTTCCTAATAAAAGCGAAGGCATTTATTACACCAATAATTTTAGAAGACATACTAGAGAGAGATTTCTCGACAAATAACAATGTGCAGCAAGCTTAGAAATAACATGAAGCTGACATAATTATTAATCCTTTCAGAGGTTGCCCTGCCAACCTTTCCTATTGTGATTTCTTAAAGCTGCTTGTGTTCTCCTGATTTCACTAGCTATAACTCCTACATGATTATCCTACTCTACATTTTATATTTTCGTTTTTCCACAAAATTCCAAGTCATTGTCATAGAAAACCTTAATAGACCAAAATGATCATCTTCGTAATAACCCACATCCAAAAACTCGAGGCCAGGCAAACTCACATGTCAAAAAATACATCATAAGTCACATGGCAATAACAACTGTATGCGCCAATAAAATTGTAAACAGTAAATGACTTGAAAATGCTTGGCAGAATTCATTCACCTTTTAGAGCCAAAATTCTACTATTTGGATTCATAAGTGCCGAATCTGCAGTAATAGGCCGCCTCAATGGCTGCATTGGCATGTTCATATCAATGATCACCACACTATTTTGAGGCGCCGTTTCACGAACACAAATGTACTTATCGGATTCCATCGTCACGTTTGTAAATGTAATGAACTGCGGATTGATCCCTATGCTAGTCAACTGCAATCACCACATTAAACACACTCAAAGTCCAATTCTACTAAAGACAAGCTCAGATTACGATAACCTCGAAACAGAATCAATAGATCTGAAACTAAACTAATCAGAAGATAATCCAAACATGAAATGAACCATTTCGTGCAACTGGCAACTATAGCACCACATCAAATCTAGCAATAATTAAGCAAAATTCAGACAACACGGTGCAAATGAGCAGTCACACAGTTGAAAACGGAGAGTAATTGAGTTCAAAACAATCAAAACAAATCGCGAAAAAAAAGCGAGGGCGGAAATTCGGGGTACCGTGAGCGCTTCTTTCATGGTGATCGGAGCGTTTGCGGCCGCCATGACGGAAGACAAATCAAAGCTTCGAGATCGAAGCTCCGGATCTGGAAAAGGATCGGAAATCGAGAGCTGAGAACGCCGGCGTACCAGCAGATAACTTCTAAGATCTGGAGCAGCAAAGAGACACCCTCGAACCCTCCGAGAACCAAAGAGAAACTAAGAGAGAGAGATCTAGAGAGAGAAAGAGAGGAGGGGGTTCTTCTAAAGGGAGAAACTAAGGAGAGAAGTGTATATATATAAATACATATATATTATATAATTTGACAGCGAAAATGGAATTTTTGCTGAGTCGAAAATTATGAGCGAGAGATCTGAAACATTAGGAGAGAGAAAAGAGAAGAGAGAGTGTGCTCTCGTGAGGAGAAAGAGGGGGTGTGCGACTGTGTGAATGAAGATGCTAATCGTCTGCGGTTGCTACTCCTGCAATTAGGTCCGGTGGCTATACTAGTCGACAGTGTCTGGACTATAAAACGCTTTATGAATTTTTTTTCTTGATTTGTTAGAAAAATTGTATATATATTGTGTAAACAAAGAATTACAAATAAATTTATAATAGTATCTAAATCCAGCCTCAAACATTTCATGTCTTAAACTTGGACGGATGTCGTACGAATTTATAATTTTTGGGATATGATTACAATTTATTTTTCAAGTAATAACTCATAAATAATTTTGATTATAATCAAATGTGATTCAATAATATATTATTTTATATTACAAAAAATATTTTTTAAATCAGCAAATTTGTCGTGATGAATTTTGCATCGTTAATCAAAGTCATTTTTTTCTTTTATGCATTAGATTTCTTAATAAATAATGGATATAAAAATCTTAAAATTGCATGTCTACTACGAACACTTTATCATCCTTACCTAATTATATTCATAAATACTTGAATTCTCAAAATATTAAATCACATATAATAAATTATATTTAAAAAAATTAAAAAAAAAAAAAGAGAGAGGCTTGAAAAGATCATTGCATGACTTGTAGGCTTGTCACCGCAGAAGACTTGCCATTAATATAGATATCTTACAAAAAATAAAGGACGCGTTGAAATGTATTGTGGGGGCGATGTGGCGCACTTAAGTTGGTCTGGATGCAGCTAAAGTCTTCAGGCGGGGGCACAAATGAAATAATGTATTTTTATTGGGCCAATTTTGCAAATTTCGTTTATTTGAAGATACTTGAAGTAGTTAGGGCCAATGGCCGCATTTTGGGTAAGAAGCTGCTTAGAAGCAATGGCAATTGATTGTAACTATCTGACTGATCAACCATTTTATAGAATTTTTTTATACTGGCTCTTTATTTTTCCCAAAAAAGTAGAAAAGATCAGTTGACGGAAATGCCCCTTAACATTTGAAACATAATCTTATTATTTTATAAAAAAAAAATGGCAATCGCTGTAAGTAGTTGATTTTTTAAGGCGCATTTCATATTGTTAAGATATAAGATTGATAGATATATTGAAAGGGCCAAAATTATTTTGTACATACATCATACCGTTGTGTTGCCTATTTTCACACCACATACGAGTAAAAGCAGAAAATGTAAGATGAATGAGAAGAAAAAACAATCACAACCATCAGATGCAATTAAAGACAAATGAAATCTTATCAGAAGCTGTAGAGCAAGAATCACCTAAAAGTTGTAGATTGAATTACACTTGTATTGTTGATTGATTACAGTTAGCTAGCGATATCTATTCAATAATACCAGGAGAATTATACACGACGGCCATAAGTTCCGCAATTCTTCTCTTCTTGTTGGCAAAATCCCTTATCTTCCAGCAGGCAAAATGGTGACAATATATACAAGAAAGCTGATATATGACCTTCTCCGCGTGTATATTTCTAGTTAATGGCCGTGATTTTTGACGGTTATACTTCACGTTGATGTTTACCAACCGTGAAACTAACGTACCTAAAAGGGTTTCGAGATATTTCGAGGGTCTGTATGTGTCTGAAATGGAGAATTTGCAGGGGGAGCGACTTCAATCGTTTGTGTTAGTTCAGGAACTGAGTTAACTGAATGACCATAACACTTGTATCATCGGCAGAACCTCTTGCTAGTGACAAATCAACTAGCGTCTTGCAAGCAGAGAATGGTTCTGGCTTCTCCACACCAGTACACAAGGGTCGGACTATATCTACTGCTTCTTGATTGCTAACCTGAAAAGGAAATAGAAAACAATTTCAGTATCCTAGTTATTGATCAAACACCAGGTACAAAAAAGAAAAGTTTCGAGATCTTAGAAATTACCTTATCCCAAAGGCCATCAGAGGCAAGGATTAAAAACTCACACTCTGGGCTAATCTTGAATACTTTGGTTGCCGGTTCCGCTATCACCCATTGTTTGAGATGACGATCTCCAATTGCTCTTGATACAGCAAGAGATCCATGTACTCTCCAAACACCACGGCAACAATCCACATAACCACCCTGCCAAGAAATTTCAAAAAACCATTAGTAAAACTTAATCCAAGGCATCAAGCTAACAAACAACATTGATCTATCAATTCTTTCTGCAAAAGAGAGAGATTTGGTGCTTACAAGATTCTCAATCCTCTTTCTTTCATCATCCAGAGAAGGCCTATGATCAACTGTGAGTGCCTCAGCAACTCCTCCTCGACACATAACAGCACGACAATCTCCCGCATTCGACACCACCAAATCTCCCTTGTGTATCAATGCTGTCACAGAACAAGTTCCACCTCGAATATCTTCTTTCAGGAAGTCTGCGTCCGTGGTGAGGTAACCCTCTTTTACCGCCTCTTCAATCTCTACTTCACTTCTCTTTGACATTTCATTCATAATATTCTTCTCCAGATTCTTCGCTGCAAATTCTGCAGCTCCAGCTCCTCCATGACCATCAAATACACCAAAGAAAGCCTGAAATCACAATCAAACACTACATCAGCATATAAACATCAGTCCGAACTTTGAAAATAAATACCATCATGGAACTAAAACTACTTGCATTCTTCCCTTATTGCTCCGACAATTTTATGTCTAGTTCGCACGGTTATATATGTTAGCCAAACAACTCCAACAATCTCCATTAGCAAATCAGCAACTTCTAAGAATTCCATCTTCTTTAAGTATAATTAATCCTAATGAATAGAGTAACTAATACAGATCCACCATTCGCCAAACAACTTAGTAATTACGGCGAAAACTTTAGTTTCTCAATTGAACAACTAGTGCATCAATATTCAACAGGTCAAGCTTCAAAGGATGCACTAGCAGATATAATTAAGTTCAACAAAAATTCCTCCAAAATCACAACAAACTAATAAATTAAACAAGTAATCATGAAACTATGATTAAGAAATCCAACAAACCTGCTTAGAATCTCCTTGGGTACCCAGCACGGCAGCGTACCGATCCTCCATAACGCCACCCCTTTTCCCTCTCTTACAGTACACCGAATACCCCTCTCCTTCAACCACCACCTCATTCAACCTATCAAAATCCGAGATCGTTCTCTCATTGTCAAACCCAAAACTCAGCACCGGAATATCAATCCTCCCGGGCCTTTTCCTCTTCATCATCGTCACCACCTTCGACGGCCCCACTTCTTCATCATCTCCTCCACTCAACGGCTTCCCGACATGCTTCAGCCCCAACCGAGACGGAGAAGATAGAGACGGCGACGGCTGGGGAGGAGACGCGGCGGGCTTACAGAATATCGGTGACAACTTTCTCGGCGACGGCGTGAACATCGGCGAGGTGGATACCGCTGCTACGGCACAAGGCATGACTTGAAAAGGGTATTACTTCTTCTCTGGGTTATTGGAATTTGCTGTTCTTTTCTTCTTCAATTTCTGTGAAATGGGTTTTGGAGCTTTGTTGATTGATTTGGGGTTTATATCTAGCGTGGTGGTGGCGGGGAAAGCGGGTCGATACGGTGTCGTATACCAGGCTAGAAGGATCGGAAGAATTTCAACAGTTCACGCCCCAACGTTGGGATATCACCATAACGCGCCCAAAAAAGGAAGCACAAAACAAAGAGTGAAAACACGGGAGCGAGGTGCGAGTGGGGAAGACAAGCAGTGTAGGAATATTTATTTATATCCCCGGTGCCACGATTTTGGGTTTCAAATGTTTGACTGAAAGTCGTCAACGGTCAAACACGCAAATTCCGCTGTTTTATTCGCTCTCTCTGACTCTGACTACGCCCTTTTCTTCATACTTAATTCATAGTATTTCTATTTCCTGCTACTACGGTGGGCGATGAAGGTATATACCGTTGGCCGCAACTAACTTTGATAGGGTTATAAATTAAATTAAATTTTTTGATAGTCGATTAAAATCAATTATAAAAGTAATTTTAAATTTTATATGTTAAACATAATAAATTATAAACACAATTTTTGTTCGATAATCTTTCAAAATCATTCGAACTTTATTCGGTTAGTGAATAATTATTAAAATATATTTTCAGATATCAAATTACTTGAATTGATTCGATTAGTACAAAAATATTAAAATATATTTATAACTATTTATTTATTCGAACTCAATTTGTGTTTGATCCAACTAAGTTCGTTTCAGTTCAATTAGAGCAATAGTGAACCAAGTTCAAATGAAATTTTTTAAGTTCGATATTAATTCAAACAATTTCGAATAATGTGTGTTCGACTCGACTCGAATCTAATCATTTACAGTCGTATGCATAAAAAGGGCGCACGATTTATGAAAATCTTATGAGGTATTGGAATTTTTTAAATTTAACATTATTCGTAATGAGTCACATGTATACTTTTATTTGCTCTGTTATTCTTGTTGTGTTATTATATTTTTCTATCTTTATATTCGACTAAGGGGTGTTTGGATGAGCTTATAAGCTAGTTAAAACATATTATAATATGTTTAATAACTTATAAGTTTGACAATCTTTTCAGGAAAATAGCTTATTAGCTTTAAAAATACCACTTCTGATAATCTCTCTTAAAAAATTATATATTTTTTAAATAAAATTCAATTCATTACTACATCATTCAGTATATTCACATTCAAATATTAATTAAAAATACAATGATATTTATAAATCAAATAGCATATTAAAAGCAAACGAACAAACAAAACACTACTATGAAGCGTAAACGATATACCCACATATGTGGGACTTAAATGATGTTTTGCGAAGCTTATTGAAAACATCTTAGAAGCTCATGCAACTTATGAGATGCTTCAAGAACTTAAAGATGTTTAATCTTATTTCAAAAGCTTATACATGGATAGGGATGGCAATTGGGCACGAAAAATTGGGGGCCTAAATCGGACCCGCATCGGTTGGGGCGGGTTTGGCGACCCTTCTCGTTTTTTTAATATATTTATTATTCATATGTATTACATTATTAATAAAAAAAATTATGGTATTATATGTAAATACTCAAACAATTTTATATATATCTAACTCTGTATAAGAAATGCAAAAAAAAAAAAAAAGTTTAATTTATAATTTGCATTGTCTAGTTCATCTTATATATATAAAAAATAATATTACTTAACAAAAAAAACGTAAAATATGAGTTGATTGCATTCTTTGTATTAAATATTTCATTGTAGATCGTAAAAACAATATTACTCAATGAGAAAAATAATAATTTAGATGAACGTATTTTGTGTTATTTAATTCATTTTAATTTGAAAACTATGTTAAAATATTTAAAATCTAAATTATATTACTTATTAAAAAAATAAAATATTAATTGAATATATTTATTGTATTATATAGTTTATTTGTAGATCGTAAAACGATACATACTATTAATTCATCATTTCACTAATTGAGAAAAAAAGAGCAGAACCAGAACCAGAATCATTTACATTTTAAAATTAAAAAGAACAAAAAAGAAAGGAAAAAAGGTCGGTGTTGGTATAATATATTCTCATGATTCCACTAAATAATTGTGTTTACTATATAGGCCACCATGCATGATCAAGTCAATCTACAGGTTTTTCTAATGTTACGAGTCTTTAATTATTTACTTTAATAATTATTTGATGGTCATATAATTCGTTCCGCCATTCAAGATTCACTTCTCAACTATATTTATCCCTATTTTTTATTGTTTTTAGGCAAAGAGTAGTCTAATTTTACTTATATTATTCCATTAAATTGTGTAATATTTAACCATTATTTTGAGGGCAGCAAAGAAATTATATTATCGCAAAATGTATGAAGGGCATATTTGTGTTCAAACAATTCGAATGAAGTTTGAAGAGTTGTTGCGATCTTTGGTTAAAATCTGTATAAAATGCGTATATACGTAATCTTAAAAAATACTGATGTTTGATGTTTTTATTGAATTATGTGGAAAAGAAAATACGATTATTTTGAATATTCCTTTATTTGACATAAAATACCTAATTAATTTTTTCTTACCCCCATCTAACGGCCGAAAAATTTGATAGAATCCAAATCAATACGTCAACAAAATCCTCAATAAATTTCAAAATTACAACTTCCATATAAATATAATTGATCTGTGCATAATTATGTCTTATTTTTAATTTTAATTTGTATGTTATCTAAATAGAATCAAAGTTGACCCGTCACGATAAAGTAACACCTAAATAAAGTAGAATTACTATTATTTTGTAACTTTGACCAAAAGTTACGTCGGGTACAATTTTTTTACCCTCTTCACGTTGACAAGTTAATGATTTTTGTTTTACTTTTCACTGCAAATATTATAATTTTTTGAAGCGTTAATAAAATCGACATACATAAAACAATGTAATATAATCATAAACTAACCACTAACTAAAAACCTGACATTTACAAGTGTGTCATGATGTCCTATATATTTTCACGATCCAACTTACATTGCATAATTAATTATGAAAGAATTAATAAATATCACTAAATGTTATATTTTAAAATTACATCAGATAATAATATATAATTAGAGAAATCTTAAAAATCAATTAAGTGAATTATTTCATTAAAGTACAAATTATCAAGGTAATTAAGATTACAACATATATCATATTATTTTTTAGTATGTTGATTAGATATAGGCAAGCAATCGACATTGGTTGCAGACGAGAATTTTGAGCTGCTTATACCATAATATTTATTCTTTCTAGCGAGACGTTTTTTTAATACAAAATTGTGGGTCTCGTATGTAATCAGAGCAAATAATAACTCGCGTAATGGAAGATGGCAAGCCGATTAACATAATTTGAGAAAATAAATAATTAAAAAATCTGAAAATAATAGTTTGTACTTATTTCAAATAACTATGATTGGTGTTGGTCAGCAATTTTCCTAAAATAACTCCAAACAAATTCCAAATTCTCCTCAAATGTGGTCCAGTTCAGACAACATAACGCCACAGACAGACACTGCTCCATATGAAAAAGATAACTGAGAGTTCTAAAAGAGGAAAACAAATCACAAAACTTCCTTACTATAAACAGTAGTACGCGTCACCCCAACACACAGTTGCTCGGCTACGTGTCATTCCCTCCACCGCCGCCACACGTGTCGTTCTCCCTCCGCCTTCTCCCACGGCTGAGTTAGCCGCTACGTGTCGCCTGTTGCCCTCCTTACCCCTCCATGCACTTCTCCTATATAAATCCTTCTTCACTCACTGGTGGAGTATATCCATCGCTTTGCTCACATTTTAAGAAGCAGCAGAAAGAAAGAAAAAGAGTCTGATCGAGAATGGCTTCCCAACAGGAGAGGAAAGAGCTGGACGCTAGGGCGAAACAGGGGGAGACGGTGGTTCCTGGCGGCACCGGCGGGAAAAGCCTCGAGGCTCAAGAACACCTTGCTGAAGGTATGTATATATTTATATATATGTATATCCGGTCGAACACTTCGTTCGGTAGTTCATTAGAAAGTGCGTTTTACTGATTTGATTTATTTATTTATGATGATGGTGTGAAGGGAGGAGCCGAGGAGGGCAGACGAGGAGGGAGCAGCTAGGGACAGAGGGGTACCAGGAGATGGGGCGCAAGGGCGGGCTGAGCACGGGCGACAAGTCAGGGGGCGAGCGGGCGGAGGAGGAAGGGATCGAGATTGATGAGTCCAAGTTCAGGACTAGTTGAATGAAAGAGACTTTGAGAGTCCTGTGTTCTCTAAATACACTACTACTAGCTAGCTAGCTTTGTGAATAAGGGAGTCGGGTCGAGTGGCGTAGGCCTGATGCTTGATGATGGGATTAGGTGTAGTTTAACGTTTGTATGTTTGTGTTGTTTTTGCCTTCGTATGTTGTCAAGGGTCTGTTCGGAGATTTGGGGACTTTTTTGGTCTCTCCTTCTCTGTTGTGTAACTGTAGTAGATACTGTCGTGGTGTATCAGAGATTTTAATTATCAAAAATCTTGGGCGTGCGTGCATGTATCATCTTAATCGCAATTAATAGCCGGGGTTTACCATGAACCATCTGCTCCAATCATCAGTTTCTGATCACGGAATAAATGTTTTACCCAAACGCATGGAGCACGAGAGCACCAGTGGTCTAGTGGTAGAATAGTACCCTGCCACGGTACAGACCCGGGTTCGATTCCCGGCTGGTGCATGTCTCCTTTTTGCATTTTAGGATCAGCGTCCGTAGAATCCTATTCTGCGTCTGCTATTTCTGAAAAACTAAGGCCAGTTCGTTCTTAATTTTGATTCTTAGGTGAAAATAGAAAATATATTTGAACTTTTAATTTTGGTCTTTAGGTGAAAAACAAAATATCTGGCCGGGATCGAGTCTTAAAAATATACATTCTTTTCATTCGATAAAAGTGATAATTTCAATTTTTATTCCAAGTGATGTCATCAAAAGCATATATAATTTTTATTTAAAAAATAATTGGTGGTGACGTATTTTATTTATTTAAATTACTAGTGACCATAAATATGTTGGCAGTTACAAATACCTATTGATTAAAAAAATTACATGGATGTAAAGAAAATGAATGAAGTAAATAGGAATGTTATTAAGGTATTTTCAGTGAGAAGTAAACAAACAAGTTTTATGTTTTTTTGTAAACTTGAAAATTAAAAATAAAATCTTAAACCAAACAAGGCGTAAGAGACGCATGTGATGCAATTGCATTTTGTTCTTCTCGCTAAGTATCCAACGGTGAGTTATTGCGAGGATAGAAACATTGGAATAAAATTCAAATTCTGATACAATATACGTTGTGAGTTTATGGTTATGTAAATTTTGAATTAAAGTTTAAAACAATTGTTCTTCACAATTATGTTTAACAATAATTTCATGTGGAGACGAAACAACGTTATAATAAACATAAATCGAAAACCACAGTACTTGCAACCTAACTTAAAAAATATATGACAGAGAAAAATAATCCTTCGCCTCCGCCATTTATCCTACGAAGATCAGCCCAGAAAGCGACGATGAAAGTATCATCAAAACAGTCTTGGTTATGCTCGCCGGAGCAGCGAACACGGCGGTGCTGGTCGGAGAAGGATCAGCAGCGACCTGAGGCGGAGATCCATGCTCCAAAACTTTGACGATCATCTTGAGGCCCCTCTGGCAGTGGCCGGCGACTCCGCTGATGAAGTAGAACAGTCCGGGATGGTCCAGCTTGAAAACGGTTTCACCATTGTTGGAGAAGAACACGGGGTGCGACGACCGGCATTTCTCGTACTCTTCTTCCGTTACTGCCATCACTGAGTCCTTCTTGTACGTGAACCCTACATCACCAGTAGCAATAACTCGTAACAATTTATAAAACCTGACTGAAAAACAAGAACATTAGCTGAGACTTACGTAGGGTGTCATTGACCTGAAACCGATTCTTGGACGCCCAGTCATTGAATATCTGATCGTTCTTCGCCGGAGGAGCCGCCCACCCATACGGCCCACCAACGTCCAACTGCACGCACTCCACTGTGTGTAAATACTGCATGGCTGCTGAAATCAGAAGGATCAGAGCGAGGGAAGAAGAGAGGTTTTTGAGTGGGGTGATGGTGATGAAACGTGAAGGCATTCTTGGAGATGATTGTAGTTAGATTAATGTTGGAGGTGATGAGTGAGTTGAGTGTTGAGCTAGTTATTGTGAGGTGATGGTGGTGCTTAAAAAGAGGCTGTTTGGGTTTGGGGTATGAAGTGTGGAGAGAAAGGTTGAGAGGGAATCGGGGGGAGAGAGATACGAGGAGAAATATGGGGTGAGTGTGGCGGGTGTTTAGGAGATGTGGCGTGGTGGACTTGCCTTTGACCCATTGCAACTGTTTTTGAAAATTTGAATTTGAGGACGATTTGGTTGGTTTCGTTCTCGGTTAATTTATTAAAATGAATTTTTTAAAATTTGTAATAATTATAAATATTTTATTTTATTTAAATTTTTTATATATTTTTCTAGAATTAATGACTATTACAGAGAAAATTTGTTTAATTTCATGAGAGTCCATTATAATTTATATTTATTTTTAAAAAATTATACATTTCTAACATAATTTTTTGTAACTCTGAGCTATTTTCTAAAAAGAATCACCAAACAAATTTGTAAATCTTGCAAGACATTTCAGATAGTTTATAAACCTACACAAACATCCTCTTATTTAATTTGGTCAAGTAGCCCTATCAACAATAGCTGAAACATTGCTCAAATGGTCATAATTATCTCATTGATGTGTTAAATTCATTAGGTTTAAATTTAACTGCATCAAGCATTTCATGCGGACCATTATCGACTCATATATTATGATCACCAGTTGTCATGCATGTCTTCAGTACATGCATAAGATAAATTATATTTTACGTTTTAAATATTATGAACAAATATAAAATGTATAAACTAACAAATTATATTTCACAAAAAATAAAAAAATAAAAAAAATTGTAAGGGTATTATCAATGGTATGCACTAAGTTGTTTGTTTGGCTCAGAGGTCGAAAAAGGTTTATTGAAAATCAATATGAGACACCAAGCCTAATACAAAATCTTAATCATCTATTGGATCCGACTTAAGGAAATTCTTAGGCCAACCCAGGAGAAGGAGCAAGTCAATCCAGCCCCCCTCCCCCGTAGAAATTCAAGACATAAGCCCAAGGAATGGGCGGCGGTCCAGCCTAGCCCCGAATGGAAGGCTCGTAAATGGAGGTCCGACTCCACTGAGAAGTCCGAATAAGATAATCTAGTCAATCATTATCCGCACAATATCCCCTTAACCACCTAATACATTTTAGAATGTCATGTTCTGTAGCACTCTATGAAGGTCAGTAACTAACCTTTGAGGGTCAAAAACTCTGAAGAGTCATCCTCACTTAACGAATATCTTCTATAAATACCAACCCTCCTGGTTGATTCAATAATGTTTAATTCTACGCTCTAAGCTCTCGAATTATTCTCTCAATTTGTACCAGGCACGCTTTATGCACATTTTTTACACGATTTCTTATTTGATTCAAGATTATTCTTCCACAATTGCTTACCAACTTGAGCGTCGGAGTGCTAACGTTGTTTTTTTTTTTTTTGCAGGTCCACTTTACTGACTTGTAGAAATCAAAGTTTGCTCTACTCAAGCTCAAAAACGAGCTCTTTTAGCACACATAACAACGGGCAAATTTGCAAACTTAGTCCCATAGGTTAGGCCCATTTTAAATTTGACTCCACGCTTTTTGAAATTTTAATATTAGTCCCATGTTTCGTTAAAAATAGCAAAAATAGTCCAAAACTTTGCGTAATACACCCTCTCCACTAACGCCGTTAAATAATTAACGAGGCTTCTGCACGTTAGGGAAATTGCAGGAGAAATGAGACCAAAAAAATCGGATTTTTTTTTTCGCTATTTTTCACTTATATTTCATTTTTTCGCTATTGATCACTATTTTTCACTTATATTTCATTTTTTCGCTATTTCATTTTTTTGCTTTGTGTTTACATTATTATGATTAGGCTGGAAGCCATATATTTTTTGTCAACTTTCAGGGATAGGTTTAATTGCTTATTTGATGAAGTGTTTAAGTGTTTTTGATGGTAAGGAACAATGCCATTACTTTTGTCTTTTGTGACTTAGCAAAGCAATTGATGAAAATATTTTATAGCTACTTCAACAATAGCGAAAAAATAAAATATAAGTGAAAAATGTGAAAAATAGTGATCAATAGCGAAAAAATGAAATATAAGTGAAAAATAGCGAAAAGATCCATTTTTTTGGTCTCATTTCTCCTGCAATTTCCCTAACGTGTAGAAGCCCCGTTAATTATTTAACAACGTTAGTGGGGAGGGTGTATTCTGCAAAGTTTGAGACTATTTTTGCTATTTTTAACGAAACATGGGACTAATATTAAAATTTCGAAAAGCGTGAGGTCAAATTTAAAATGGGCCTGATCTATGGGACTAAGTTTGCAATTTTGCCCATAACGACGTAAATATATTTATTTTTTATATTAGTATAGATGAAATGATAATTGTTGTGTCATTAGGGAAAGTTTAAATTGTAAGATTCCTACATTTATATATTTTGAATTATTAATTTAAAATGTCTGATAACAAAATTATTTGAAGAATTATATATCACATATTTAAATCTAATTGTAAGCTATATATTATATAGTATTAATATTTTTGTTGTTATTTCGATACGAAGATATTTGAAATCATTTTATGTTATTTTGATACAAAGATATTTGAAATCATTTTACTTAAATTAAATCAGTCTCTCAAATTCAAATATTTGATTTATCTTCGCATAATACATTATCCTTGATTGGAAAACGGTCGGATATCCACCCGGACCCGGATACCCGTTAGGGTTCTGTACTTCCAACTCAACCCACTCTGGAAAACCCAAACCCAATAAAAACCCAAAAAGAGAAAAAGAGCGGGAGATTTGCCCACCTGCTCCTCACTCACCGATTGCACTCCGGAGATGCCCAGCGGCGGCGTTAGAGAGCTCACTGTTCTTACCGAGTTCAAGCCCTTCGGCTTAACCGCAGAAGCTGCGGACGGCGGCAATTCCTCCGACGATGATTGCCATTACTTCCTCTTCGATCCCCAGGTCTCCAAACAGCGGGATGAGGCGGACGAGCTTGATGATGCTTCGCCGTTATCTAGTAAGAGGAGTGATCACGAGCTTTTTATCAGAGGAAATAGGTGAAGCCCGCTTTTGTAGATGGTTGATTGTAGTACTTGAATTCCTGAATTTTTGGTATTTGCTGATTAAGAATTTCGTAAAATTATGAGAGTTGAGTTGGTGCCATGTAAACTGTTGCCTGATTGAAGTCACGACGAATTGTTTATTGGAGGGAAATTCGCAGTTCGGGAAAGTGTCAATCTTTCTGATCTCCCTGGTTTGCTATATGAAAACCATAGAACGGTAATCTTCTTGACGGGTAAAACAGTAAGTTATGAAAGAAAGGACAGCCCTTTCCTGTCAAAATGAAACATAATGATGCTCATAAAACGGAAACAATGATCTTTCCTCCTGTGACGAAGTGCATGAAAACATCTTCACTTGAAGAAACTGCTACTTAATGAGCAAATTTTGAACTCTCTATAGTTTGATTATAGATAAGAATAATTTAGTTTGCAATAAACTATGCACCGCCAAAAGCCTTATCTTAATATAATAAATGGCAAGAAAGTTTTTATGAATCCTGAAGTATTTTTAGTGCATGGTGAATTGAAAAATGGAAATTCATATTATCCATTGATCTTATTAATTTAAGTACTTAATGAAAGTACTAACCCTGGACAATTTGAAATTGTGACAGAATCATATGGAGTACAGGCCTTAGAGTTTACAAGAGGTTTACTCTACCCTCGAAGGTCATCAAGGTGATTGTGGTTTTCAAATGTTAAAAAAGTGGTTTTTCATGAAGTTGAAAACTATTTATTCTGCCCTTTCTGTTCCGTGTGTTATGTTTCCTGTTGACAACTAGTGAGTTGTTGCATGTCCTTGGTAACAGACTTCAAGTTGATTAGCTCATAGGATATCCTTCTAATTGACTGGGGAACAACCATAAGCTGAATTTGGTTCATTGTGTTTCTTTTGAGTTGATTCAGTGAATGCATTCAAATGAGTCCTTCTTAGATGCACCTCATCAAGCTTTACTTGCCTGCTTTTGTTTGCATATTCCCTTCTCCAAGAGGATCCCCAGAGAGCTAGGCTAAACCTTATCCCTAGAGCATCAAACTCAACCAAGAAATTTAGGAAAATTTCATTCAGCCGAGGAATTCACAGTGCATCGTGTGACCCCTCCATTGGTGCTAGAGATCCTTGTGACATTGTTCATTTACCCAATTATTCTTTGGTAAAATGTACCAGTCCCAGATTCTCTCTATTCGTTCTATCTGGATGCATTTTTTTTATTTACACAGCTCCTGGTTGCCTGTGCTACTTCACTTTGACTTGACATGCTTAGACTTTGATTTAGAAGTTACTGCTCATTTTCATGCACTTCAGAACTATTTTTTTTTCCTGCAGAATGTAGATACATGATTCCTGAAACATTATTCTTCTGAACGGATGATTAGTTATTTTCCTATGTTCACAAACCCCAACCATCATGTCTTGTTTAACAAAATCAAGAAATTGTTAGGATATCTGTTATTCTATGTCTTAGTGGTACTACCTTATTACCCTTTGCTACATAAATCTTATTCTGTGATGCTAACTCGATCCAATTTGTGAGAAAATGCAAGAGAAGTGAAAACATTTGATCAATCCTTTTCATCATTTGGAAAATTCTACCAAGAACTGTTACGTTAAACACTTTACAGTCTATTGGTTAATTGGAGCGTCATCGTCCTTGGTTCTAAAAACCAGTTTATCTGACAAAAAATGAGAGAAATTGCTGATACGAAAGCTAAACTTTGTTCCTGTTTGTCTCATGTATTAGCTTAGTTTGTGTTATTGCTCCAATTTTCAAAGTCGGAAATTAGGCTCATGTTAAAATATTGCAGGTATGCTGGTGCCGAATGGGAGATATTTCTGAAGCCTTGCTTTGTGTTCTCCAAGTTGATAGTTTAACTATCTTTGCAATAGCAGGTAAACTAATCATTTGTCTTTTTCCTTTTCTACAATGTTTCTTGTCTGGGTATAGTTACCCAGGCTCGCGAATGTTGACAATGACCAAATATTTTCTCCTATGATCAATAACCTTACTGGTCCTTAAGCTCCCTGGAAATGTTATCTTCCTCTTTGTTCCACTTTTAAACTTTTTAGTTTTTCTGTTACAATGTTGTCATAATGTGGTCATATTTCTGATTTTTAATAATTGCATGAGTTCGTAGAAATTGGCCTACAATGTGAATATGTTAAAACAAAATTGACTATTGTGTTGAAACTGGAAACTAAAGTGAAACTTTTGCAAGTAAAGGGGTCAGTTGTTTGGTATCAGTCTTTATCTCTTTTATGTTCATATTCAACTGCTAGTCCTCAGGCTGCATTTGTACCATGGGGCTGTATCTTTTGACAGGGACTTTTGTGGTTGTTTTCTACAGGTGAAGTGGTTTCTGTCCCGCTTCCGCATGCCATTGCATCAATATGGCCTCTTCCATTTGGTTTACTTCTCCAGCGGGCACCTGAAGGGAGCTTACTAACAAATATTTCGTTATCATCTTCAAATCCACTTTTAAGTGCTCGTGATGTCTTCCGTCCAAAAAGGGATATCGGATATAGTCCTCAAAATAATTATACTCCGACTCATGTATTTGATTCTACTACAAGGAATGATGGGACATCAATGCCATCCCATCTGATATTGAAGGATCCCTTAGAGGATCCTCAGGTACTAATAATTTCTTTTGGTATTTTGGAGAATTTTGTATTTACAGAACTTGTTTATTCCATTTTGCCATGTTTCTAATCTTCTTGTGTCAAAAAGTTTCAATTTCTGTTCACTGGTTGAGTTTTTATAATTACATATGGTTTCTTAGATAACTTATATTGAGGAAAGAGGGAAGTTGAATCTGATGCGGGAATTTGATGAAAGAACAATTTGGACCAGTGATTGGGTTCCTCTGATGGCATCATATAACAAAGGTATACACAATCAATATTCTGAAGTTTAGTACTGTTTCCACTGTTGGTTGTATTTACTAAGTGGAGATGCATAAATTCTTTGTAGGAAAGATGCAGCACTCCTTGTGGGTGGTAGAAGTCAATAACTCCAATCTTGAAGCAGTGAAGTCCAGATCATCTGACTTAATTGCTCCTGGAATGTCAGCAAAGCATTCTTTCCGAAGGATATGGCAGTGGAAGGGTTCACAGACTGCTGCCAGTAAGGTGCCGAAACTTATTATCTTCTGTTGGTGCCGCCTGGATTAACTCCCTATCAGGAGTACTTGTTGTTTATACCTCCAAATTTCAGTTCGCTTTTGGTAGATGTATTCTTGTCTGAAGAAGAAAATCCTGAAATTTGCAATTGATGCTTGGGAAGCTTTTGTTGTTATGATATCCACATGTCTTGTTTGGTTTAGGGGTGTGATTGTGGGTGACTGATAATGATGGGTCGTTCGCAGACCCCTCACCATCGAACAGTTTAATTATGTGTTTGGTTGGCTGGATTATTTCTTGGATGGGTTACTGTATGGGGCTTTTATGATTGGATACGACTTTCAAGGCATAGTTGAACTGCAGTTTCCAAAATATTCTCATGAATAATATTTACCTAGTTGGAGCATGTATCTAGTTTTAGAATGATGTTACTTTTATTTATAATGCTGTCATATTACGAGTCAAACACCCGATTTTAATTTTCCTTGTTTCCTTCACATCTTTTGACTTTTTGGGCCTTAACTTTTCATCAGGTCTTTCTGGCGACCGATGATGATGTTACACCAATAATATGTTTTCTTCTCCAAGAACAAAAGAAGTTGTTGTCCTTACGACTTCAGAGTCTTGAAATAAATAACAAGACAGTTTATGATATCAAGCCTGACATGAGCTGGAGCATATCAGCAATTGCTGCCGCTGCTGTTACTGTCACTCGGCCAAGGTATTTTTACTTCTTTTCTGATGTTTATTTTCTTCCTTCCCAAATTGTGCAATGACTAGAAGGTAATTAATGCAGAGTGAGAGTGGGACAACTTCCCTTAGGGATGTCATTGCTTTGACCCCAGAAAACACACTTCTTCTCTATGTAAGTTGTAGAACTCTAAGCTTTTCGTTCCCAATAATCTATCTCCGTCTGCACCAGATGATTTATTGTGTATACATGATCTCATTTTTGCTATCTGGGATGTGCCAGCTGTTAAGAAGTTGCTCTTTCATTCCTGTACCACCAATTTCTGCTGGATCATGATTGCTACTATTCTTCATATCAATGGACTTGAATCTCTATGTTTGTTAAGTTACCCTTTTTCCCTTTTGTGGATCACGCCAGTGTAAATGTTATTTCCTCGGCAGCCAAAGTTCCGTACTCCAAACAGTTTGTTATCTTCTTGGTATAAGAAGAATTGTTTTCGCCGATAGTTTTTCATGGTTTCTCTTTTATATGTAGCCTGGAGGTAACTGGATGAAAGCAAATCTTTTCTCTTGATTCTTTTTGTTCCCTTAACTCCTTCAGCTTTAGAAGACTATGTTAAGTAATATGTGATGTTTCGCCAGGCTTGTTGCTTGTATTATTGTTTTGTTGGAGAGCTCGCATGTCATTCTCTTACTGAGTTATATTGTTCTTTACTGAATACTGATATCAATTATGGTGGTCATGACCTATGACAAAGAGAGAGTTTCATGTCAATCATCTGGTTAAACAGAGTGGGAGATGCAGATGGAAGAAGAAGAGGGATGTATTAAGTTACATTATTTGCCTGGGGGATAATATTATTGATTTCTTGTTCCTATCAAGAATGATAGCTGCCAATTGTGTGCGCAAATTTGACATAGCTTATACTTAGAACTCTTAAAAGTCTTTTCTGCAAATGTGCCAACTGATATTGTTGGGTTTGTGACTTTCAGGTGCTAACTGAAGGAGATGGAGTTTTTCATTTATGAACTTTTTAGTTGTTTATAAAAAAAATTTAGAAATGATTAGAGTCAGCAGTGGTCCTTGCAGAAGTGGGAAATTATCTTAAGGATATGGATGCCTGCACGAAAACCAGTTTCTTAAAATGATTATGCGAATCTATAACTTCCAAAATTAAGACGGACAGTTTGGTTAGGTTGATAAAAGACTAATGTACCATGTTAGGTTCAAGAATGTTTGATTAGTCACATGACTTCATTTCATTACAAATGGTGCATCTGATAAGTGACAAACTCGACTGCTGGTTGATGTGAATGTAACTTAACGAGATTGAGTTTTCTATGTAATCTATCACTTACCTTTTTATACTATAATTTTCAGTTGAGGTTCTATGTTTGCGCTTTTGAGTTTGTTAACAGTGTTGGACTTTATAACTGCAGTCAGGGAAGCTATGCTTGTGCAAATACGTTTTGCCTTTTCCTTTGGGCAAGGAACAGTTTTCGAGTGGAATCAAACATTCGGGGACCAACAACACCATACTTGATCTGAAAATTGTGGATTTAGCTGATGCCGTAGAAGGGCGTGTGAACATAATTCTGAACAATGGACAGGTATGTCTACAAATGAGGATTGTCTTCTGCAATATGTTCAATGAAAACTCACATAAATTACTTGAGGATCCAAACTTTAACACCTCTGGTAAGTACATTTCACCTGGAGTTTGTTGTTGTAATAAGAAATTATGCAAGGAAATATGGGTACTTGACTGGTTTGTGAGAATTCTAGTTGAAGTGAGATGAAGAATGTTCAATTACTTGGCTCTGTTCCTTGATGAGCATACAGTATGTCTTTGATTTTCCTGTTTGGAACAACATTATGTTCTCCTTTCTAGAGTTAGAAATAATAATCAATTCTATCTGGACATTTGAACATAAACAACAGAGAGGAGGAAATAGATTTAAAATGCACAATCGGAAGAAGTCTGTTCTTATTAACCACCAAAATCTTTTATATACTATTAATGTTTGTTTCAGCGTTCTATTTGCTCTTTATAGTTACCGTGATAATAAGCATGCTAACTCTTTCCTTCTTTCTGCTTTAGAAGTACAGATGTACATTGCGACGTAGTCCTTCATCATCTCTAACTAATGATTGTATCACAGCAATGTCAGAAGGGCTTAGTTCTAGTTTGTACAATCACTTCCTTGGCCTTCTATGGGGTGATGATGAGTCAACTTATTTAGCTAATGCGAATTCCAGTGCTGATACAGAATGGGAGTCTTTCTGTAATGTGATAACGAAAACGTGTCGGAAGTCTAATACAACCTCCCCATTATTGTCAGATTCAGTTTCTGATTCATCTTGGAAGTACCTCATCCAGAGCAAATATAATCAGCAGTATCTTAGAAGCAATTTTGTTGCTGGTGCTTTTCCTGGATTATCATCTGAGTTTCAGGGATTTGATTCATCTGGTACTATCATAGCTGACACCCAGAATACAGAGGAAACCTTCTGCGTGAATTTCCTGATTGAAACACTGGATTCCTTGCATGCAGTGTATGAAACTCTTAAACTTGACAATCTCCGTAGAAGGTGCGACTTCTGTACTTTTTATCTTTGTTATATGCCCTGTCTGTGATAATTCTACTTTCACTATGATTGAGCTGTTTAAGCACACATAACTCTTTAATGCATATAAAACTATCCTACCGTGCCATAGATGCTATTGAAAGTTCCCTGTGTTTTGGATTTATCCTTGGAGTTCATCAGAATGTATAATCTCATCTTGACCGAAAAGCTTAAGCGAGTGAGTCTTGGGCCACCGCATGCATATAAGGACTAAGGTACTATTCATATTGAGAACATGACCCAGCTGGGTTTTTCATAGCGTGTTGTTTACTGATTCAGGGCACCTACGCGTGCTATAGAAAAAGCAGAAATAGGTGCACATTTGACTCTTTCATAAGAATTGGGCGTTCTGAAGGTTAAGCAACAAATACACATACAATTTCCGCCCAGGTGGTCCAGAAATAGGACATGAAGTTAAAATGCCTACAGAAGGTTCTTGTTTATAACAAGATTTAACTGTAAATCTCCATTGTTAGTGTGAGTCCTGATGTTTCTGAGGAATAGGTTTACCAAGTATCCTATTACTAGGGAATCACTCTACCATCAAACTTACCACTCGGCTTAATGCCAGTACTAGTAGACTCCTTTTATAAGCTTTGAGATTAGAAGACACAAAAGTTTGAGATGATAACACACTAAACTTTTGACTGGAGAACAAGCAGAGTGGACTGGTCATGTCTTTCTCAGCTTGGGCCTTCAAAGAGGGTTGTGTTGGTTATCAATAAGGTATAGTTGTGTAATCAACAAAGTTGTTCCTAGTTTATGCCTGTCAACTAATGTAAGTCTGGTGCCCTGCCTTTTGGATGATGCTGACAACAGGGGAGAGAGGAATTAAAGATCAGAGTGATGGTCTGTCAGTAAATTTCGGATAACTTTTATGAATGATATTCAGATGAAAGATTGACAACCTCCCCTTCCTATTTGCAAATAGAATTTGAGGGACTATATTGAAGTAATGTTTCATGTTAATATTATTCCCTTGTTGATTATCGGTGAACATCTTTGACATGCAAATACGAAAATAAGTAATAGGATACGACGTATATGCATATGTCTATTGCTGGAGCTTAATGTGCATTGAATCTTCTAGTTGTTTATTGGGGATAGCTGCCTCTGTTTTATGTATTTGTAGGCTTTTGAGAACTGGTATCCTTTTGCTCTTTTGTGATCTCTGTTTTTTATCTATCCTTTTGATATATTACCAATGATTTTGGGGCTTCATTATGTCCTTAACTATTTTCCTATAATACTTTGTGTTGGAGATTAACTAGCATTCTCAATTTTCCATGGCTAATTCTTTTTGGGTTGAGCTTTCTGCTTTCATCCACAACTTGCAGTCTGTGTTCTACAAATTGTTGACATAAAAGTTTTTCTATTACTATAGGGACTTGGGTCTTCTGGTAGTTCTTTTATGTGATATTGCTGATTTCTTGCATGAAGTGAGCTACTTGGATCACTACAGACGTGATTTTCCTGGACTTGTGAAAGACTTTAGGATGTCTCAAAACTCGTCCATACCAAGAACTCCGCCAAGTTTATTCAGATGGCTTGAAAACTGCTTGCGGCATGGATATGGTTCTGCCAGTACCTGTGATCTTCCACCTCTGATCTGTAAAAATGGAACTTCTATTGTGAACTGGGCGCGGAAGATAGTTTCTTTTTATAGTCTCTTATCTGGTGCAGATCAATCAGGGAAAAAACTGTCGTCTGGTGTTACCTGTAATATTGCCCCTGGACTATATCGTACTCGGGAGGAGCTTACAGTTTTGGGAATGGTTGGTGAAAAATTTGGCTTGCAGCATTTGGACTTGCTGCCAGCTGGTGTCTCACTTCCACTGAGGCATGTAAGTTGATACCTCATAATAATGATGCTTATTTTCATTGAAATCATCTTTATTTAATGTTACCTTACGTTTGGGCCTTAGTATAAACGGTGGTCAGTATGGTTTTTTCCTATTGGATGCCCACCTCATTTATTTTAAGGTCACACATATGAAATTCCTTTCTATCATTGTGTGGCAGTGAGATGAAGCCGGCTTCTCCTTGGCCTGACTAGAATACTATGATCACATCATATAAAAAATTAGCTTTTAGGGAGGAAATATGTGTAACAATACTCTATGTTTAACAGTGACTATCGCGATTCTCTAAAGAACTCTGAATAATGAGTAATATGCATCAGATGTTCATCATCTGCTTTTTTTATATCTGTCCTCAAGTATGATTGATGAATCTTGTAGCGGAACTTGGTTATTATCACTTATTTTAGTTGTCCTGTGACATACAATATTGTGAATCATTAGATGTTTGTAATGTGCTGCTTAGGCTATAGATAAGTGCCGTGAGTCTCCTCCAACCAATTGGCCTGCTGCTGCATATGTGCTGCTTGGTCGTGAAGATTTAGCATTGCTACATTTGAGAGATCTGACAAATTCTGTTGAACTTGACATCAAGAAGACAAATTTGATTTCGGTGTCTACGCCTTACATGTTACCTCTGCATCCAGTTACCATACCTTCCTTGGTTTCGGATACACTTGAAATTGACAGCACCAAGCTAGATGACATAGACACTTTTGAGGGATCTGTGGCAGATGGAATGGAGCATATTTTTAACTCTAGCACACAGTTGCGCTATGGTCGTGATCTGCGGCTCAATGAGGTGCGCTCCAAGCTAGCAACTTATGTAACTCAGGATCATAACTTATGGAATTTTTCTTTTTGGAAAGATTACCTTGAGTAACGAAACATGGTTTTGTATTTCTTGATCCTTTTAACTGTTCTGATTTTCCTTGCATGTTGTATTTGCTCTGATTTCTTCTTTAAATACGTCAACCTTCAGATCCTTTTTCAGTTCTTTTCAGTCCTTGCATGTACTTTCTACTGTTTTGGAGATTGCTCTAACTGACATTGAGATTGTGTTGTGTTGTCTTGATGATGCGACTTCAATTTAACGTTTTTGTATGTAGCTCTGGTAGATAATTGTGGATGACAGTTCAATTGTGATTTTCATAGGTTAGACGCCTTTTGTGCTCTGCAAGACCTGTAGCTATTCAAACACCTGTTAACCCTACAGCATCTGATCAGGACTTCCAACAGGTATCTGGTGCTTCAGTAACTTTGCAGATTATTAATTTTCTAATTGATGACAGGCTTCTATGATAAATTGTGCTGGACTATGCCGGTTTGGGTCAGTTGCTGTTGCCACAACAAGATAGATATTTGTAGGAAGTGTTCCGTTATCTATGAGGGGTTCCAAAACATAACTAATAGATCTACTGGCCAATTCCCACTGTTTTTGCTTAATAAGGAAATTGAAGGGTGGAAAATTGGGCCTCTCTCTGTGGCATTCTTACAGAGATATCTAGTATGCAATCTTCATAATATCTGATATGACTTTGACCTTGTTACATGATATTAGGAATTCATTCTTCACTTTCCAGTTTGTATTAATATATCCTGGATGGGTCACAGGAGTTCTGCAAGGTGGTACCTCAGCTTTTATGTCTTCCTTGAGTTCTGGAAGTTTCAGCATGGCTGTATAAAAGTCATTCCACTGAATCAGTGGTTTTAGATTCTTGAGTTTCTGTCAATTTTAGACTTGCCTAAGATCCTTGACTTTTCATTAATTTATCTCATAATGGGAGAAGTTTACTTTTGCATTACATGTTCTGGAAAGAGGATAAATACCTGTGAAATTTGGCAGCTGAAAGGATCTGTTTTTGTTATGTTTGTTCTTTGTGGTGATGGTTTGTCAAAGCATCTGCTGTTTGCTCTTCGGATGGGCAATTAAACTGTTGTACTCTGTTTGATTTGGACTACGATTAAAGTGGGGTCTGGATAGTTGGATTGGTTTTTATTTCAATTATCTGATGGCAGACAACCCAGAAGAAACATGCTGATCCATGTGCATCTGAAACGTCTTATTTCTGTTGCTGAAACCAGCTCTTGATCTCCACACCATTCAGCAATCTCATCCTCTTAGGGCGCCTTGCACCTTTTGATAGTGTTGTGGATGGGGCAAATGATGTTCACCGCGGGGGGGTTGGTACAACAGTTTCTGTAGTACAATGTGGCGCAAGGATCTAATGTTTAGTATGAAATCCTATGTTAATAATTCTTTTTCGGTTGAGTTAATCCATCGAATCTGGGTTCTGTTAGACAGACAAAGTAATGGATGACTATTGGATTTAGTAGGAAATTTCAATTGTAAATCCAATGCAATTTCTTATTAGTTTTAATTTTTGAAAAATGATGCGGTACTAATGTATCATCATGCATTGGCTATACATACTTTACATACTAAACTACATTCGGAGTGAAAATTATTAGACTTGTATCACTATCCATAAACCAACCAGAAACAAGTCTCTACCTCAATATCTTATATATAGGATATGATTGTTGAGATTGTCTGGTATCAGATTCCTGAGTTCTATGCATTTCTCATTTGTAAGTTTAGATGTAACTCTTTTGACTGCAATGGTTCAAGCTCATTGAGTATGAGCACTGTTAAGCCTGTGCTGTATCAGTAAATCTTTTGTTGAACCTCAAGGTTGGCATCTTGATTATATGTGCTTTCATTTTTTATTATTCTTTCGTTTGTAATTTAGCAACTCTTGTGTTGGCATCTAAGGCGGTCATTAAATATTTTGTTTCATTTTCGTGCATTATCTTGTGAAATGGAATATGATTGGCATATGGGACCAGAGACTTGGGTTATTTCATGTATTGTTGACTGATGATGTAGCATGCCAACCTATAATGATCTTTAAATTAATCAAGACATGTGGATTGCATTATTGTTTATGCATTGTTTTTTCTCCTGTTTAATTGTGTCTACTCGGATTGTTGTTTTTTATTTAAGTACATTTGTTATTTATAATTTACTCACCACGACAAAATTCTACTTAAAAGATGATTACAGTAGACATTGTTTCTCGTTTCCAATGCCTCAATGGTTAGGTTAATTTTCTTAAGACTTGTGGTGTTTTATTCTGATATGACTTTGCAGACTCAGCTCTGGCATCTTGCTCAAAGAACTACTGCTCTTCCTTTTGGCCGTGGGGCATTTACACTGGGTACTATATGTACTCTTTTGACAGAGGTGCTTGTTATGATGTTTTGGTATTTTTATACTTCTCTTAACTGGTCATTTTTTGCCGCAATGCTCCCAACTCGATTTCTCCCTTATTTATTGCACACTTTTGTTTTATCACCCAAATCTATGTTTTACGCAGGCACTTGCTGTTCCAAAGCTTGTTTTAGCTGGTAGGTTACCTGCTCAACAAAATGCAACGGTATGTCTGGTTGAAATCATAGGTTAATTGATATGTCATGCTTGTTGGTACATTTGATAATTGTACAAAAAATTGAAAAATGAGCAGGTTAATTTGGATCCGAACATTAGAAATATTCAAGAACTTAAGTCTTGGCCTGAGTTTCACAATGCTGTTGCTGCTGGCTTGAGATTGTCTCCTCTCCAGGTCCATTTTCTATATATTCCTTTGTTTTCTTTAGCGATCAATGGTTTCCAATATCAATACTGAGTATTATGATTTTCGTTATTTCTGCATAGTGATTGACTTCAACTCTGCAATTGGATTGTGAATTTCACCTTAGAGCCCGTTTACATTGACAAATTGGGGTGGATTGGGCCAGAAATCACCCCAGTCCATCATTTCCTTTTCAGGTTTTGTCACTGGCCTAAATCCGCAGGGCCCGAGACTAGGGTCTATTAGGGCAGATTTGAAATCAGACAACGAGGGGCCTGATTTCAAATCCCGCCCATGTGGAAGGAAGGGACTTGGTTTTCAAAAGTCCATAATGTCTCTTCTGCCCATATTTTTTTTGTTTAATCTAGTGACAATTGCAAAGGGCATAAACGTCATCGCACCAGTTATCTGTCATCCTATCTGTCAATGTGCACATTATTTTGTCTTTTAGCACCTTTCCATCCATTAATTTGTCAAATCCTACCATAAATCCATTAGGGCCCTAACATGCATCTATCCAAAATTTTGAAGTAAACGAGCCCTTATAGGAATATTTTATTTTATAAACTTGACTTTGCTTCAAGAGTTGCTGGTATTCACTAAATTCTTCCGCACGGGTTACTTCTATATGCAGGGAAAAATGTCTAGAACATGGATACTCTATAACAAACCAGATGAGCCTAATGTTACTCATGCTGGACTTCTTCTTGCTTTGGGTTTGCATGGACATCTCCGGGTCCTAACTATTACAGATATATTCCAGTATTATTCACAGGTTACTATATCTATGTTTGGACACCCTATTATATCATGCTTGTTGATTTTTCGCCTTTTCTTTTTGCTTTTATTTGGTGTCTTCTTCATTCACAAGACTGCAACTTGTTGATTATTTCATTTTTTTTGTAATGTTAAATTGAGTTTATATTTTTCTCATCAACTTATAGATGCTACTGCTGGACTCTTTTTGCAGTCTTTTTATCCATTGGGTTTCGGGCAACATAATCATCATTTTGACAAATTGACATGATCATAATTTTCAGGATATTACTATATTTGCATAGTTGTCATTTTACCAGTGGTTGGAAATGTTTTATGACAGAACATTTGAATGCCAGTTGGAGAGGCATAAATTTGCAATGCTAATTGGATATGTAGTGGAAATGTTTCCTTGAAATGATATCTTGGAGATGTAGCATATTGAAAGGTTGTCTTTTAAAGGTACCACAAGACGGGATTTCCTCGAAATTCTGTGAGGAATTTTCAAACACTAGATTGGTATTGTATCTATACACACTAAGATAAAGAGTTGTAAAATTTAAAGCATACTGGAGATTTGTGTATTCAGGAGTTCTTCTCCGGCAATGGCATGCGGTATTCATTGTTTTTCTTTTCCAGAGTTTGCTGGTAAGCTTATGAATATTCTTCTCAAAAGAAATAAAACTACTTGTTTTGCGGGTGGTTATGCTGACCCTATTATCAACCAGTTATTTGCATCCAAAAAAATTAAACAAAGTTATTTTTGGCATGTGTTCACTCTGCAAGAATGGTGTACAAAGGCAATGGCATGAATAGGCTTTTGCAAACATATCAAGTAAAATGTTGACGCCTAAAGATGACAACAATGTCTTAACTAATTTCATCTCTCGCTTTCTGCAATTTCACAGGCATTAAACCTGACCAGCAACCCACACAAGTTCTTTGATTTGCTGCCCTATTTTAATTTAAGCATTTCATCTTTGTTACAGTTCCAAATTTTTATTCTTCCCTTCACTGTCTGTTGTTTTAATTTTTCTGTTGTAGGAACATGAAAGTACTACTGTGGGATTGATGATCGGCCTTGCAGCTTCATATAGAGGAACCATGCAACCATCAATTTCAAAGGTAAAAACCAACATCTATTTTCTTTTTGAAAATGTTTGAACTTTCTTTTTCTGAGTTAGTATGTATGTACTAATAGATTTTTCTTTCTCGAACTAGATTATGAATTTCAAGCAGGTGATATTTGACCACAAATTTCATAATTTCGGTACTAATCATTTGGTCATTGAGTTTTGTCATTAATATATGTTGCTTGAATTTTTATCTCTAGTTGGCACCTGAGGTTTGGCATAATTGCCAAATTGGTATATCTTGGATTTTTAATGACAATTGTAACCCTTTTTAAAACCCTGTTTTGATTTAAATTCTAATTCAGTATTCCATAATATTTCTTTTTGACTAAAATTATCATAACTTAAGTTGACATGGATATAAATTGACAACAAATAGCCATAGAAGTAACACAAAAATATATTTTTAATTGAAAAAATTCAAATAAAAATATACCTGAAAACAGAGCGATACTTTGACATTATGTTCCATGAGGTTACATTTGAATCTTAATTTTAAAAATTGAGGTTGAAGAGAAAGAGTAGTGTTGATAAGAGAAGCATTTGCTTTGCTTTTGCTGCAGTTTCTTGCTACCCTTTGTTTTGATTAGGCCTTTCAATAAAGTTGAAGTGCAAAAAGTTTCCCCCCCACCCCCTACCCAAAAAAATAATTGGAGTAACTGGCTGAGAAATTTAATACTCAAGACTTAATATTTATATGCTATCTGGTGAATTCTAGTTCCTTTCTGCCAACAATTGAGTATTGATGTATTTATTTTGATTTTCGCCAGTCTCTATATGTGCACTTGCCTGCCCGCCATCCATCTTCATTTCCAGAATTGGAACTGCCAACCCTTATACAGGTAAACTGCCAACGATTATGGGTGATTTGAACTGCATCTAGAATTGTTTGATGTTCCATTTTTGACCTGTTGCTTTGTGCCTATCCTAGGTGGTTCAGATTTTTTCTATAGAAGAGTTCTAACTCCAAATTTGTAAATTTTCAGTCAGCAGCACTTATATCTGTTGGGCTTCTCTATGAGGGATCGGCACACCCACAAACAATGCAAATTCTTCTGGTAATTTTGTCGCTTAATTTGATTCTATGGATCCAAGTTGATTATTATTATTATTACTTCTTTTTTAGTTTAATCTTATTGTTTTGATGTGTTATGTTTAAGCAATACTCTTACTGAAACCTACTTTTAATAATGGCAGTGGCAAGTCGGGATTGTTTTTTTATTTATACTTGTATTATCTTGCATATTCTTTTATCACATGTTATGAAGCTGTGGCAGTGACAAGATGCCAATACTGTTTTTTCGTAATATGTACAACTTCTTTTCCAGGGTGAAATAGGTCGCAGAAGTGGAGGAGATAATGTACTTGAAAGGGAGGGCTATGCAGTTTCAGCTGGATTTTCACTAGGACTTGTTGCATTAGGTTTGGTTTTTAAATTGGTCCAGTTAATTAATTTTATGTTTTAGCTAACCCACCCCCACCCCTCCCCCTTTGTTAATGAAGGTTGTGGTGAAGAGGCTATTGGCTCTACAGATACCTTGGTGAATCGGTTGTTCCAATACATTGGTGGCAAAGAACTTCATAATGTATGTACTGCCGTATCTGAACCAGATATTGGTACAACTGAGATTTTTAATTTTCAGAGTCCACTTCTTAAATTTGTGTTGCTTATTGTAATACCCTTGATTTACAGGACCGAGTCCCTCCCTTTTCATCATCAGCTGATGAGCACAATCGAAATGCTGGACAGGTTTGTAACTTTACTTCTTCTGATATATTATACTTGCTTGTTGGCAGTACTGATACACTTCGAGATCAATATATTATATTGGTTTCTAATTTCTCATATTTTCTCAAGTATCACCACTTTTGCTCTACTAGATTATCGATGGGAATCTGTTCAATATTGATGTTACTGCACCCGGAGCTATAATTGCTCTCGCTTTGATGTATTTGAAGGTAAAATGTAGCATGAAGTCTCTTTCATAATTGTTTTCCTCATCACTAGTTATAATTGGTTTTTTTAGCTTCATCTTATTTCCTGATTTTTCCAAGAGATACTTTGGTTTAAATGCTGTGACTTGAACAGACAGAATCGCAGTTGATAGTGTCTAGGCTGTCAATTCCACAAACTAAGTTTGAGTTGCAGTACGTAAGGCCTGATTTTATATTGCTCCGTGTCATCGCTCGGAATTTGATAATGTGGAGCAGGTATGGTGTTCAGTTGGTATGCTAAGAGATGAGGATGTTCATAAATTACTCTCTGACATTGTGGTTAATGCCATCTTAATATTGCACAGGATTCATCCATCAGAAGACTGGATTGAGGCGCAAATCCCTGAAGTGGTAAAAAATGGGGTAAAAGGCCTTGGAAATGACATGGATGATCAATATGAGATGGATGCTGAAGCATTTGTTCAGGCATATGTCAATATAGTGGTTGGAGCATGCATTTCTCTTGGTATGTCACTCTCATTGTTGAATATCGAAGAAATAATATGATATTTATTCTTATATTTTTTCCCTAACTTCCAGATATGACATCATTCTAACTTTTTCAGTCACTTGTGTCAACATGTCCAATAATTCTATACGCAGATTTTTAGCTTTGTACTTTTTCACATTTGGAATTATTATTTTCTTCACAAAAAGGAGAGACATGGACTTCACTTGTTCTTTGGTGTTCAAAATTGGATGACACTTATATCCTTTGTCGTTCTAAACTTTGGGTCAAATATGGAATCTTCTGATACAAGAGAAGGCTAGAACATAGGCCTAAAATTTGTATAACTGTTTTCTGCATACGATGTTCCTGAAGAAAGGTGCTGTCCTTTTCTTTTGCATTTCTTCCGTCTAGTCTCAGTCTCCTTCCTGATTGTGTCTGATTGTTTCTAAGAATATAAACTTTTTGTGGTTTAAGTAATAAATTGACAAAGGATTACTGCTGAAAACATCTTCTACATTATAGGAGTCAACTCATGCTTACTTTCTTTGAGATTGAATTGTATGGAAACACCTTTCTGAAGCTTTCAGTATAACTAAAGGTGAAAAAAGAAAAAGAAAAAGAGAGCTTGTCAACCTCACTGTTCTCTTTAAATTGTGGTTCTGTCTCCGTCTATCTTTGTTGCTTGAACGTCCACGACTAACAAATGGTTTCACGTGGAGTTTGACATATTTCAGTAAATTTTATTCTATCCGATCCTTCATTGCTTCTTTTTCTTGAGCCTCTTTTGATTTTATGTTTAAACTGCCTGGATATGAATTTAACACCAGTTAGAGGCCTTAAATAACTTCTCATGAGGAGAACTCCTATGACTTGATACATATCATATTTCTTTATGGAAGCAAATGAATAGTAATTCCTCGGCTTCTGGTAATTATTGATTTGGCAAAAAGTATTAATCACAGACCGATGCATGTTTGCAGGGTTGCGATTTGCTGGCACAAGAGATGGAAATGCACAAGAGTTGCTTTACAAATACGCCGTCTACTTCCTAAATGAGGTTTGTCCCAACATGATGTTACTGCATCTCATATTGATCAACTGTAAGAAGTTCATTACTGTACCTGCAGATAAAGCCTGTGTGTGTTTCCAATGGAATCGGTTTGCCTAAAGGACTATCTGCCTATGTTGATCGTGGCACATTGGAGACATGCCTTCATCTAATTGTTCTCTCCCTATGTCTGGTCAGTAGATTATTAGAATTTCACCTTTTTTTTTGTGTGTGAGTCACTAACAAGGCAGTATCTGAGAGGAATCCGATGAAACAGGTAATGGCTGGATCTGGCCATCTACAAACATTCAGATTTCTGAAATTTCTTCGCAATCGCAACTCTGCTGATGGACATGCTTATTTCGGTACTCAGATGGCGGTAAGTCTGCTAAACATGGATCTCTTCTCAAACTTATGCTGCATATGTAATACTGCAATGCATGTGAAAGTAGATATATCTGCTGGTTATTTGAAGGGGCTTAAACCTTGTTTGTATTCACTTTTATTCTCATTCTTAAATTTGGTCTATTTGAACATGTGAAAACATGTTTGTTTCTAAGTGTTTCAGTTGAAAATATTTTCACTATCCTTTGTAGGTAAGCTTAGCAATTGGATTCTTGTTCCTTGGGGGTGGAATGTGGACATTTTCAACTAGCAACAGTTCTGTTGCTGCTTTGCTGATAACTCTTTACCCACGTTTGCCTACTGGACCAAATGACAATCGATGCCATCTGCAGGTGAAGCCATATGCTCAATTGATACACTTCTAATAATTTTTGTATTGCATGGATATTTTATAGGTTAAGAGTCTTGTCTGGAATAACCTTAAATTTATTTAAGGCAAAGGCATGATAGTTCTTAAGGCCCCCCTTTTTATTGGAAAAGGTTGCGTAGTACTGGGGTGTATCACTTACAGGTTACAGCCGAATCCTTTTGATTGCAGAAAAATGTGCAGGAAAGGGGATCACAATTAGATATCCGTTCTTCTGAAGTCTTAACCATATGTTGAATACTTTTTCTAGTTCTTCGCATGGTTGTCAACATAGACAGCTATCATGTTAGGAAATTCTTGCACTTGGAATTTGAATTGGGTGTTTACTTATTTTGATCTCACATTATTCTAAGCAGAAAAATAGGCTTGGTTTATCCTTATTTTGGGACAAAAAATCCATTTAAAACATTGTGTATGGTTACCATTCTCTTATGTGGGTAGGGATCACATTAGGGTTGATTGTGGTAGGTTTGGCAGAACCCAAGACCGTGCTGTCAAAAACTGGTCCTGAATTCGAATATGGCCCCGCCTCCCTTCATCCACACTTCAGGACCCACCCTTGAACCTGCCCAATGGGATTATATAATTATATAATTATTAATAATATTAAATTTCTTTTAAAACATCATCATAACCTTCAATATATGAGAAATAATGTTATTACCAAATAATCAATTATTTTGACACTTGAGTATGCATTTTCTTTTTAAAAGTTATTATTTTTCAAAACACGATTTTACCTTTATGTACACTCAAAGTCATAAGCTATTAATGATATTTTTTTTCTTCGTTTAATTTACAACATATCATATCTATTATTTAAATATGATTATATATGTTACATGAAATATTTTCTCATGTTAACATATGGCATAAATACACTCATAAGTATATATATATATATTCTTATATATAAACATTTCTTTTGTTAAATATATCACGTAATTATACACATAACATATATTTATTTGTGCCTGTGTGTATTGAGAAATTACGGGGTAGGTTGAGTACCCATCACCTACCAGAAGGGTCCAAAATGCAAAAAATTTGCTACCTTCACCCCGCTTATAGAAATGGGTCTGGATCAGACCACCTAGACCAGGATAGGACCCACACCCTCTGCCATCACTAGTAGTTCACTCACCAAGGAGCTCAAGACTCTTGCATGGTTTTCTAGATTTAGTTGAGTCTCTTCACTTTCTCTGGGGTTCGACTGCAGAAATGTAGATGCTTCTAGGATATTGTGGCGCATTCCACATATCCACTTAGAGTAAGGTCTTTTTGCCCTTGTTCAATCAACTTTATTGCATGCAACACGACCATCTATGTACTGCTTGATGCACTTCCCCTGCTTTCTGCATTTTGATATTTTCAAATTTGCAGTATCTGTTGTTTCTTGTGACAACTACTTATTCTGATAAAATCTGAGCAATAAGTTCTCTTTTGCTATGCACGGTCTCTGTTAACAGGCATTCAGGCATTTGTATGTTCTTGCGACCGAAGCCCGATGGATACAAACAGTTGATGTGGACACTGGTTTACCCGTTTATGTCCCTCTTGAAGTTACCATTAAGGAAACTGAACTGTATACTGAAACGAGTTTCTGTGAGGTCACTCCTTGCAGTCTCCCAGAACGTGCAATTGTAAGTCTTGATCTCCGTTCTATTCATATAAAATACCTCCTGTTCCCTAAATATCTTCCAAGTGAACTTGTGCCTCGCGGTCAGTTTTGTATGTTAACTCTTAACCTGCTGGTAGTTCATCAGTTTTTATGGTATATCACTCTAGCGATGAATAATGTTTATTATCATGGTCGTAAAACTCTGTAGAATTGAAATAGTGTCTATTGCCTCATGAGTACTGTAGTTTGAAAATTTGCAGTGACTTGCCTTGCTGTTTGATGAATGAGGTTGTAGTTTAAACTTCTTGTTTGCTGTAGTTGAAGGCTGTTCGTGTCTGTGGTCCTCGGTACTGGCCTCAGGTTATTGAGCTTTGTCCTAAAGGTTTGACTGATGCCATTACACATTTTCTTGATCAGCATATTTGGTTGCACTTTGATTACATGAATCATAGTACTTGTACAGAAAAACCTTGGTGGAATTCTGGAGACAAGCATCACCCATTTAATTCAGGTGTTCTATATGTCAAAAGAAAAGTTGGGGCTTGTTCTTATGTGGATGATCCTATAGGAAGTCAATCTTTGCTTTCAAGAGCAATGCACAAGGTTTGCATCCCTCTTAGTGTTTGCATTTTACCTTTCTCAACTTAGTGATCATTGGGTGGAAGGGAATGCCTTTTTGTGCAGATGAGTGGCTTGACACAACCAAAATCCTGCACTGCAAGCGCTGAGTGCACTGGTGCAGTCACAGTGGACCAGTTGGTTAGTACTTTCTCGTCGGATCCAAGCTTAATTGCTTTTGCCCAACTCTTTTGTGACTCATCCTGGAGTAGCAGGCAAGTCTGCTTCTTTAGTTTTATGTTGTGACTTCACTTATAATTTTTGGTACTTGTAATATATGCATCTTATCTTTTAAGTGTTTTGATAAGAATCGACATGGTGAATACATATTTCTTTGTATTTTTGTCCTTCATATGGTTTTGAATTTTGTAGTTTTAATTATTAGTTCAATAATCCATTAATACCATTACAAGCATCTGAATCCAAATTTGGATGGTTATTTAACTTTGAATATAAAGTACTTCTGCTTCTCTTGGCCATCTATTTAGCCTTGGCAGGATGGATCCATAGGGTAATTGTTTCCAATAACTGTAGGTGAAGTTTTAGGTAGGAAATGACTTCCACTTGGTAGTTATTAATTGCAAAGTCTTTCTCCAGATCTGAGCTCGACTTTCAAGAATTCTGTCTTCAAGTATTATTTGAGTGTGTTAGCAAGGACAGGCCAGCAATGTTGCAGGTAATCTCGTAGAGTTTCATAAATTTTGTACCTCCGTTTGCCTGATTGCATATTCTATTTGCCAAATGTGGGTCAAGTTGGGGGCAGCATGCCACTCAATCTTGCAAAACTTCTAGTGGTTAGAGTGTCACCATATTTGTTGTTGAATTTGGACAGTTTTTATATTATTGTTCCTGGAACTGGGAAGTGTTTAATCAAATCTGGTTCTTGCTGAATCAGAAGGAAACCCTCAAATAGAGTGAGGCCTTAGATTTCTATTGATGTTTGTAAACTTTATATTGGTCCTGTAGATTTGGATTATACTGATATTAGTGGGTTCCTATTGTATAATTGTCTGGTTTCACGCTCTGAATCAGATGATCTCCCTGATTTGTGGCCAAAGCACAACATCTTGTCTGATGGAGACTCCTTTATAGGATCTTTTGAAGAATTCACATGCTGTAAAATTTGTAATCTCTCAAAGAGTAAACTTTAATTTGCAATTGAGTCGAAGCATTCTGGAGTTGTGATTTTAAGTCCATAATAAAAAATCTACTAAGTTTGTATAGATAATTTCAATTTCAATGGATTTTAGGTCCTTTAATAGATAATTTTGAGCTATTTTCCGCAATCAATATTGGAGTGATTTGGAATGCTTCCCTCAAATTCTTCTAGTTAAATGTAATACAAGAGTCTTTTAGTTAGAACAATATATTTTGTCTTACGGATAATTTGGTAAAAGTATGACAAACTTAAAGATCACTTCAGCTGTACTATCAGAACTATGTGCCACCAATTTGATTCTGGAATGTACTCCTGAAAATGGATATGTTTCACGACTTAGCAGGGAAACAGTGCCAAGAAGCCATTTATGCGAGTTACATTGAGATTCAAACGTTGTCCCAGCGACAGAAGCTTTCTACTGTTGAGTCAGTCTCGTGTATGCCTCATTAAATGAAGATATTCTAAAATTGTGCAGGTCTATTTGTCATTGTACACCACAATTGGATGCATGGTGGATTCGCTGGTTAGTGGTACTTGCCTTGCCAGTGACTCGCTCTCCGTTTCTAGTTTGAAGGTATAAGCATTGCGTCATATTGCATCCAAGTATACAATATTCGGTTGTTAGACCTATGTGGGTTTGGTGATATTCCAGGGAGCGATATAAAATGATTAAAGCATGGCAATTTCTGGTTCTTAGTAATTTAATTTTTTCTATTCAAACAAATTGCTTTCACAACCGTTGTGAACTTCTTTGAGGTTAGCTCATTTTAGGGATGGCCATTCGGCAGGCTGGGGACTGTCTCCATATGTGCCTCGTCTGATGATACATAATTTCTTTGCACTAGTAATTCATGACATAGCTCAAAACGATACATGCATGAGAATAGATGTAGCTATGGAGAGGGCATCTTTTATCATAACAAATATGTAGCTGTAACTGTTGAAACCTGTGTGTTTCTACTTCTGAAAAAGTGAAAAAAGCATGCTTCAGTGATCTGTTCTGTATTCACTCGTTCACTGTTCAGTTGATGGGATGGTTCTCATGAAACTGTTGCCTCTGACTAGAGAAATATCTTCTGCATTGAGTTTGCATAGTGTTGATGCCTTGGATTTCCACTAGCAACATGCTTTTCACTTTGCTCCTTTTAAATTCTCTTTTGGCACAGATTGCTCTGGCGTATAATGAAGCTCTCTCCAACGGAAGGTTAACTACTTCAAGAGGGGAAATTGTGCAATCAGTTTTTCTGGGTTCACTCAGGAAGCGAGTTGAAGACCTTTTCAATTCACTGGACTTGACTGCCGATTTCTGTGCTTATACCATGTCAGGGAAATGGCCAACTGATGGTTCCACTGGAAAGAAATCCCAGACAGTTCTTTCCTGGTACCTCCAGTGGCATAGCGTGCCATCACCGCTAGATATTAAAAGAGCTGTGGAGAAGATTAATTGCACCAAGATACAACCATCTATTCCCTTGCTGCGGCTGGTTTTCCCAAGCACTCATATTACTGCAATTGATGTTATCCATAGATTCTTGTTATCTTCCACAGTTGAAGATTGAAGATTTTGCCAGTCTTAGTCTGCTAGCAATGATGGCAAAGCCCGGCCACCGATGTGTTTCTCGCAGCATACTCACAGACAGGGAAATCCGGATTAAAATGAGCATCAAAATCTAACTTTATAAGAGAAGGAAAAGGGCATATTTGGGGTGGCCCAGTGCTGTGTATTATAAACAGCAACCTTCTGTTGTTGTAAATGTAAGATATTCTGATTCCCTCATCTCATGTTTAAGGTTGTAAATGTATTATAGACTCAGGCATGTTGTATCACTGGTGATTAGTCAGTCATTTGTTGTAATATAAAGACCACTAGAAAAAAAAAAAGAAAAGAAGAAAACATAGATTCGTTATGGTGCATTTTTGAAAGTTGAAATCGTTTCACAACTCTTAGTCAATTCTAATGGAAATGCATGATAGTCTCATGGGCCGTTTACTTAGCATGGGAGATAATGGAAAGTACTGTTTCAGTAAATTATGTGGGAAATGGTAATAAGTTGATGCACGAGATATACAGCTAACTCTTAAAATAGCGAACGAACTTCCACAAATTATGGCGTCGCAACTTGAGCGATAAATGTGTCTCGATGCAAAATATTTTAAGAATAATTATATTACACCTATTAACTTATGGTCTATTTACATAAATTGTTCATATTTTTTAAAAATTGTACATACATCTATTAGAAATGCAATATCATTTACATATATTTCTCATATTTCTTGAAAAATTACATGTATACTCTATAAAAACGTTAATATTATTACATAAATTATTCCAATATTTTGGGTGTGAGGGGTAGTCTTTATAATTATGTCAATGTTTTTTAATAATTGAAACCTTTTAGCTTTCCCATCTTAGGCATTTTGATGGAAGAAGTTATGCTACACATTGGTGATAACAAGTTAAAAACAAATTTGTGTAGTATCATTTCCTTTGTTTTTGAGCAGAATTTCTCCTTCCAAGCAAATGTTGGACTTCTATTCAAAAGAGAGGAGGAATCCTTTCATAATAATACGAAGGGTTAAATATATTTTGCACTCATAAATTATACATATAGTCTCATTTAGGTCCTTAAAGTATGAAATGTAACAAAAAGGCCCTGATAAAATAATTTAATATTAAAAAGATAAAAATGCCCTTCTCACTTATCTCCTATACATTTTATTTTATTCCGTAAAGGTATGTTTTATTACTTTTTCAAAACTACTTTTACAGATTTAAAATTTTACTCAAATTTTATTTAAAAAATAGTATTTAAAATTTATAATTTTTTTTATTAATTATATAATACAAAAAATATTTACAATCGCACTTAATGCATATATATTTTATAAAGTAAATTATTTATGTTAAAAAATACATGTAAATATGTGTAAATAAATGATGCATATACTTTTATAAAAAAGTATGTATATAACCTATAATTTTTTGTTTAGGTTTATGTACGCATAATTAAATGATATCATATTATTACTCAAAAGATTATAGACTATTATAGATTAATTTATTATAGATTTGCATATTTATAGTGTATTATGTCCGATGTAATATTTTAAATTGTATCAAAAATATTACTTTTTTAAAAAAAATTCAACATATATATAACAACACAAGCAAAAATTATGTAAATTTTTAAACATTATGTAAAAAATATAAGGTTTGTAAATTTATAGAGTGTTATACAGATTTTATACTAATTATAAAAATAATAAATTCTGATAGTATTTATGTTAAATATATTTTTTATAATAATTAAAATTATGTCTTAGGGGAATGATTGAAATAAATATATTTTAGGGGTGTAAACAATAAGGACATTTTTATCATAAAAAAAATAATCCATGTCATGAGGGGTTATTTTGTTACATTTTATAGTTTAGGGGGGTAAATGCACTTTATGCATAGTTTAGGGGTGCAAAGTGTATTTAACCCTAATCTATACCTTATTATAATTGAAGAGCACTTATTTGGTGTCTCAATTTTTTTGGTCTGCCATTTTTTTTAATTTTTTAAATTATTTCAACCTTTTTTTTTCTCAACCTCCAATTCTCTCTTTCTTTCCCCACTCTTCTCTCAATAACTTCCCACAACTTCTATTTTTTTTACTATTTTTTATTTATTTAATTGAAAAATATATTTTGAAAAAATAATAATAATTATTATTTAAATTCTAAATTAATTGCACACACATTTGAATGTACTACACACACTATTATGAGTTACTAATTAGGGATGGCAACGGGTCATGTTTAGCGCGGGTTTGTCATAACCTGGGACCGAACACCATCAAGAACTCAACGAACTAAAACTTGAAAACAAGAATTCATTGCATTCATCAATCAAACTACACCAAATCCATTCTTAAACATAAATGTGGCAGAAACTAATCACTAACTCATGATCCTACACAGAATGTGAAGGTGCAGCAAGACTCGCCAACACCCCAACAAGAGGAGCATTATTAGCAGTGGCCGGCTCTGCTTGCTGGTAATTATCCCTTGCGTCCCTGTACTCGTCTCTCTGATCCGGGCCCCCCACCACCGCCCCTTCCAGCACGTTCGGGTTCTCGGCATTCTTATGGAACCACTCATTGAATCCCTCTTGGCAGTTCACCGGCCTCCCATCCTTCTTTATCGACACTATCGATGCTCCTCTGTGGTGCACCTGTTTCGGATAGTTCGACCCGAACCCCACCATGTAGCTCATTCTCTTGGGGTTTGAACCCAGTATGTAATCCACCTGAGATCTGGCGAAAGAGATTAAATCGTGAGGTGCAACATCACCGGCAGCGCAGCGGAGAGTAGTCCTCGCGGCGGCGAGACTCCGGGCGTAGGCGGTGATGATGAAGGAGGCGCTGGTGACGTACTGAAGATTATCCCATTCCAGAAACCAAAGGAGTCCGCCATTGGTCCTCGGCACGTTGCTGTTTCCTTTCTGTATGCAGTTGCAGATGTATTGCTCCGCGTTGTTCTTGTACTCACCCAACTTCCCCGCTCCCGACAATTTCCGCTCTAAAATACCCTGAATTTTTGACACATAATTCAATTGTACGGATGTTTGTTTCTTGGTCAAGATAACACTTTTCCACGACAGATTCTATTTCTGATCTCGTTGTTTATGAAATTATCATTTTTTTTTATCTCATAATTCTTAAAAAATAAACATTTTTGGTTCTATTGGTTATGGAATTATAAATTTTGGTTCCATAACTTTCAAAAAATAATACTTAACGATCATGCGGTCTATTTCATTAAATATCTAACGAAAATGTAACATGAGATAAAAAAAATACTATTTTCTTAAAAATTACGAAATCAAAAATAAAAATCTCAATTAGACAAAAAAATGAAAAGATATTAAGTTAGGAGAAAAAAATGTTACCTTGGTAATAAGGAGTTGAGCACCAACATATTTGTCGTCCCATGAAAACATTCTCCGAGTGCCACCTGAATTGGAAGATCCGTCGATGAATTCGAGGTAGGTATTGTCGTTGGTTGCTCGTTGTAGCCATGCACCAGCCCACAAAAGTTCGTCCTGTCAAAATTCCACCTCAAGTTTAAATGTTTGAAGTATGATTCGTTTAGTATGAGAATAATTTCATAATGAAACATAGTAATTAAGTTTAGTATTCTTACCTCATAGCCACTACTGGAATAGAACTGTCCAGCAACTGGGATGCTATTCTGATATTGGCCGCTGTGTTTTTTCGCAAATTCAAATAACTGTCACCAAATGCAATCAATCAATAAACGAACAACATATATAATATTTTCAAATCCAGGAATATCTTATATTCTTAATTAAATAGAAGGCCATGATATTGATTGACAATGAATTTTTCACTCAATTATTTGGCTTACTCAAATGAAAAATTAAGGACTCATTTTTCTTAGTAAAATAAATAAATAAATATATTTGAGGTGTTTTAATTAAATAAATAGTATATATATATATATATATATAATAATGGTGGAGAGCAATGAGGAGTAGAATGAGAAGATGCCTGTTTAGCATGGTTGAGAAGCTCAGACGAATAAGCGGGGTTAGATTTCCTGAAAGCAACGGAGGCGGCGGCAAAAGCGGCGGCGGTTTCACCGGCGAGGTCGGCGCCGGGATGCTGGTCGTCGATCCTGTAAACAGTCCGGGGCGTCGTCATGTCCTCGGGCCTCTGCCAGCACGCGTGATCCGACCCGCCATCTCCGACTTCTCCGTACAGCACGTCGGGCTCCGGGTGGGCCTTGATCAGATAGTCCGTTCCCCATTTGATGGCTCTCAGAGCGTTCGACAACTCATGTCGGGCCTGGAGTTGCGGCCCGAATTCAACCACGCTCCATGCCAGCATTGTCACCGTAAAGGCCATCGGAAACCCGAATTTCACGTTGTCTCCGGCGTCGTAGTATCCTCCCACCAAATCAATCTGCACCCCGACAATAACATGCATGCATCAATGTTAAGGCAATTAATCACTAAAGTGAAATACTACGTTGTTATCGTGTTAAATAATCACATCATCTAAAATTTAAAACTTTAAAATATTTTTAAATAGGAGAATTATTTAATATTAATAATTTAACGGTCAGTAGCATGCATAGTCGTATAAGATCAATTACGTACCCCGGCAGATTTGCCGTCACTAAGAGCTGAATCTGCCCGCCATAGGATGCGCTGGTCAGGGGGCAGCTTCCCTGATCTTTGTGCCTCGTAGAACAACAAAGATTTGGTTAGGGCAGCTCCATAGTCGACAGTGGACACAGCATTCTGAACTTGAACAAGAAAACAAAAACCAACGACTAGCAGGAGATGGGACGACATAGTTGCTACTTTGCAAATGCGATTTCAAGTGGAGATGGCGATGGAATTGTTGGGATGTAGAGAGGTAATTTATAGTTGAGACGAAAAATGTAAGAAGTTAATGTTTTTTGCCATTGATGAAAGGGGTACATCTCCTATGTTGTCTTGTTAGAATGATTTTGATTAGGAGGAGATATGAGTATGTTGAAGTACTTAAGTGATGATTCATAGTTAATTAATCATAAATGATGATATATTAATGCACTTAATCATCCTATGGTTTGTAAATTGGACTATGTGTTATATATTTTGACTAGAAAATATTTATTGTTATATATAGTTTGAGTTTTATGGTATTATCTTAATGAGCAAACTATATTAATTAAATTAGATAAATGTTCGTTACATCAAGATATTACATATTAATTAATCATAATTAATAATAACTTTAGTATCAATTAAACTTGATTTCTAAATTAATATATAGAAGAATTGATGGAGGAAGAAATCAACTTAGAAAAGGAAAGGAATATATTGAAGAATGAAAGAAATAAAAAAGGAAACGAAATGTTGACGTTCTCAGAAAAAGAAAGTGTTGAAGAAGTAAAAGATTTCTCATATTAACTTAGTCTCATTTGTTTGATTTTCTCATATTGTATTTTATAATTTTATAATTTTATTTTATGTGATTTTTCCGTCCAAAAATTAATAAAGAAGTGAAAGGGTCGTTACTCCATCACATGTTAATTTGACTAATGGTCCATTGAATTCTCTGTTAATTATTGGACGAAAAGTCATGTGAGGACTAAAAATGAGAAATTCCAACTTATGAAGATGCAATATTTGAAAATCGTAATAAATGAGAGTAAATTCAAACAGACCCTGACATATTGGATAAAAAATACGATTTTTCCGTTGTTTCTAATATAATGTATTAAAAACATTATATCACTCCATTTTATTAGAACCCATTACGGGTTTTGGTGCGGATTTTCTTTATTATACCAAGTCATGTTTAAAACTACAAAAAGAAAAAATAAAATAAATTTGTTTGATTTCGGGTTTTGATTGTCACATATTTTTTCATGGATCAGGATCATCTTCTATTTCAGTTAATATGTATATATGTTACGTGTAAAAGAATTACATAATTTATTTTATTTCAAATGTTTTTTTTATACACATGATATGACATGTATATATTGAATGAAATGGAAAATAAAACATGATTAATTTGAAATAAAAAATTTAATTCGATTTTGATGGGCTTTTTCCTCTAACTTAGCATTAACCCTTATCAATTTCAGCCATTTTATAGACATAAAAAGATAATAGTTAGCAGAAAAAACACAAAAAATAGGTGAAGAAATAGTTGCAATTCTGCTTTCATTTTATTTTCCTATCAAACAAATTCATTTTACAATTAGAGTGTCTAAAGGAAAAAGTCCGTGGTGTGTGATTAAGTTCTTACAATCTATGAAAAAGGAAAAATCTCTATTAACACCTAGTACATTCACTGCATTTGACATTTTCCGACGTCAGACCGAATCAAGAACATAACATGATACGAGAATACAGGAACTCGTTCCACGTTAAAATCTCGTTTTCTATGAATGGAAAATGTTATATTATGGACCCGAATCAAGCACGTGACATGATACGAGCATAGAGGAACTCGTTCCACGTGTCGGGCAGGCCAGGGAGACACCAATGGATGCAATCGGCGTAGGTGGCCGGGTCGGCCTGCTGGTCAGGGGTGAGCATTTTGCCCTGGCGGATGGTATAGACAGAGGTGTGGGCGTCTTTCCGGTACTCGGACAGCGTGGTTATGTTAAGGAAATGGACAGGGACTTTCATGGACTTTGTGACATTGGCTGCAAGAGCAAACAGCCTTCTGTCCGTGCCTACGTTTAGTGGCATTGATGTGTTGAGGATTGGGGCTGTCTCCTTAGCACATTTGATGCCGTCTGGGTTGTCCCAATCCAAGCTCCTTCACGTGGTCGAGATTAAATTATAACGTTAAATTTAGAAGATTAGTTTTTTATAATGAAAAGTTCTTTATAACTAAATAATCTCACATTTGTTATATAATTGGTATCGATTTGATCAAATTCAATCCGAATTTAAAATACCCGTAATTGGAATATTAGGTGGTGTGTGTGGGTTATTGCAGTGATTGCATTACTAGGAGTGGTTTACCAACCTAGAATAATTAATTTGAGAAATCAAACTCATGTAGTATTTTCTTGGAAATATATTAGAGGTAGGGATACGTCAAACCCCCTGATGCTAACGATGAGGGTTCTATAAAAAGAATGAAAATAAAAAATAATCATTTATAGAGGTGTATTTGGGATTAAAAATACTTTTAATTATATATTAATGATGTAAACTTTCTTCATTGGAGCACAACAAACCAAAAATATTGAACGTATGATATGATTTGGAACTCAATTCGAAGTTAATTTATTGATAACAAAAAAAATGACACTATTTAATTACTTCGTATTAATCTCTAGACTATTTAAACAAGTAAAAATTATAAAAACCCAAAAAAATATAACAAGTTTCAAAATGAAAAATCACCTAAAATAGAAGGAAAAACTTGAAAGAGATTAAAGCTAGCTGTGGACATAAAATCTAGGGTAAATTATATTGATATTCCCTGAAGTTAAGTCAAAACACACAAACATCTTCTACTTTTGCAAAATTATAGTTACACCTCCTGATATTGTAATTGTAATTACAACTATATGTCATGTTCAAAATCAAAGTTTACACAAACACTCCCTTACAAACATCACACTAACACTCCTCAGGGATGTCACTGTAATTTTACAAAACACAAAAGGTGTTTGCGTAATTTGACTTAATCTCAGAAAGTGTCAATGTAATTTACCCTAAAATTTAATTTAGATTCTAAGCGGGCAAATATTTTTTTAATCCCATAAGATTATATCATTATTTATTTTTTGGTACCACAACTTAGGCAGGTGACGATTTCAATCCCATAAAATACGAATTCAGGTATTTTTAGTCCCAAAAAGTATGTGCTTTGCACATGTCAGTTAACAGTCGTTAACTTGGAACTAAAAATACCTAAAATCGTGGAACTAAAACTACCTAAAATTGTGTTTTATGATACTAAAAATACGTAAAATCATGCCTACGCCTGTTAGATTAGGACCAAAAATACCTAAAATCATATTTTATCAGACTGAAATCATCACCTGCCTAAATTGTGGTACTAAAAAAGAAATAATAACTTAATTTTATAGAACTAAAAAAACATTTAGCCCGATTCTAAGCAAATTAGAAAGGAGAAATGAATGGTTGAGCAAACTTACTTGATGTGAAGAGGAGACATGCTCATGAAAAAGACTTGGGTCCGATTCGGATCCACATTTTTGTCGACCCATTTAGCCCAAGTCCGCAGCACTCTCCCATAAGCCACAGCCCTATCCACTTCATCATACTCCGTCGCACCTTCCTCGAATGATCCTCGACTGTAAATTAGTGACAAAATATCAAATAATAATCAATTAATTATATATTGCAAATTTCTCGTCGTCGTCATTATCATCATATTAGTGTGAATTATTTGATGATAATAATTACTTACAGAACTTTCATAGTGAATGTGTTCATCCACCAAATGTAAGTGTTGAAAACTAAGTAATCGACGTTCTTCCAGTTGTTGCCGTGCTTTTTGATTGATCGAGGCATGATGATCCGGTTCAAAATGCTGTGCATCGTTGGATCATCTGAATTCGACTCCACCAGGAACGGCGCCCAGTAGAACTCCACCGTTGCATTGTACTCCTGCCCACACCACCAACATTTCTTAATTAATTTCTATTTTCAAATTATTTATTTTATTATCTCAAAAATATATATTTATAACTTTATATATATTGTCCCACTTTATTTCACCCACTTTAGATGAGGGTGGGCTGCATGTTGCTTAAATTACACGTACCAAATTTATTCACCTTTCACCAAATATATAAATATATATATAGTTTCATGTGGGTCCCTATTTTTTTTCTCATTTTAGTCATTAATTTATTTTATATATTTTTAATTTTAATATACTATATATATAATGTTATTAAACATTTATAATGAGTCATGACCAAAAAGTTTTACAAGACTCAAAATATCAAAACAATTATAACTATATATATATAACAAATCTTAATACATAAATAAGTATTATTGCTAATTTCCGCAAAAGATTAATATCCCGAGTGTAATAAATTCGACAAACCCAAAAAAGTAGTATTATGACAGACAGACATTCAATAAAGTAGTGATGAGTGGGACCAAATAATCATTATGATCATGACGAGGAAAAAACATAGTTGTAATTAATTTAATCCGCATGTAATTAATTTAATCCGCAGTAATTAAGGGTTAGAAAGGGGAAATTAATTATAACCTGAATTCTAAAAACAGAGAGAGATCCATTCTTGGTCAAGCTTTTCTTGCCCGGAGGAACTACTGACTGTACCAAACAGATCATGGATTCCCACTGGTTCCTATTCAAGGAGTCTCCAACGAACATCAACCTCTTGTTCCTTAGTTTCTCCACCAATAATCTTGCCTTAAACCTTAATCATTAAACAAACATATTCAACATTCACTAGAAAATACCAATAAAATATTAATTAGTAACCGTATTAATATTGGTTAACTATTTTTCATGATCAATAATAAATAGTTGTAGCAAATAGTTATTGACCATCTCTGGGTTTTGCAATGCTGACTAACATATTTTACTATGGTTCTTAATTGTGATAAATAATTTTTTCATGATGAAAAGACTATTTTTGATATGGGTTTTATTTAACTGCACGTGGTTAATAATAATTTACACAATTTTTAGTCACACCCATTAAAATTATAGCTAATAGTAATTTTTGTCAAGTGTGCCAATAAAAATAATTAGAGACATATGCATGTTTTGTATATTGTCACTGTAAATTTTTATTTTTATTGAAAATATATTTTGTATTGTTAATTTTACAACTACTTACACAAAATTTTCCTAATAAATTAAAAAAAAAATTATACTATGATAAAATTAAACCATTTAATATTAATAAGTTTAAAAAATTATAATTTTAATTAATATTCTCTTAACTTCGTATCAGGATTAATGTGATGAAATTGAAGAAGAGAAAAAGCTTACTTAGGCAAAGAACAGTCTCTGGGCTGCCACCTCCAATTCTGATACAAAGAGTCTCGTCTTCCGTTCCTCATGCAAGTCACCTGCGCCGTCAGAAATTCACACTGCTCTTCTCTGTAAATTGGATGCGAAGAATTATCAAATACCCATTTCCCTGTAAACAAATCGCAGTCTTCCGGCGGGATTTCGATCTCCTCCTCCTCCTCCTCCGCAGCAGGAATTTCGACATTCTTCTGCTGCTCTTCTTCTTCTTCCTCTTTTTCGGCCTTGCCGGCGCTGTCAACTTCTGTTTCCACTACGGTTCTTGAATTCATGACGACGGAAACCGTCATGGCGGTTTCCGTAGTTTGACTTTCTTTGGGTTTGGGGCGTGAAAACGGGAAATCGGCGACGGATTTGACGTTCTCATTGTACATGAAGCAGCCGAAGAGGAAGATGGAGAAGACCAGCACGAAGACGGAGAGGTTGCCGCCCTTGCGGGCGGCGGAGGCTGCGGGCTTCATGGTGGAGGCTGCGGCGGCAGAGTAGAACTCCGGCGAGAACTTGCGGCGGAGTGAGGGCTGCATGAGAGAAGGAGAATAAGCGAGAGATGATGATGAGAAAGGGGGAGGGTGAAATATTCAGAGAGATTATTAAGAGTGCATGAGATTATTAACACTGAGATATTCATCAGTACTAACATTATTGTTAGTTTAATAGATTCATGGAAAGAAAGTTTGAACAAGAATTGTTTGTTCGATTTGTTGATGAAAATGTAGTTTAAGTTGGGATTTGGTGAGATGGGGTTGTCTTGACGAAACCGGTTAGGTTAAGATCGATGCTGGCGGGAGGCTTGTCTTTCTCAACTCAACACTTTCTAACTGCTCTTTCTTGCCATTTCTTCTACTTCCTTCTAAACGAGAGAGAGAGAAAGAGTTGAGTTATGCGGGAGATTCTTATTTCTTGAGTTCAACATCAAGTCCAGAAATTTAACTCCAGTCGAATTTGATCAGACTTAAATTAATTATATAATAAATATAATATACTTGACGTATAATTGATATACAATTTAAGAGAAACAATGAAATACACTTATTATATAATTGATTGGATTCGGTGTCTATTAATTTGATTAAGAACTTTTTTTGGGTTGTTGAGGTTGTGGTGGTGGGGGTGGTTTTGTCCTTTTAGATGCATATCCAAATATTCAAGCACCAATCTCTTTACTTTTTAGCTTGCTTTATGGTCTAAAGATATATTCATATGTGCTCCATTAATCCCATTATTTTATATACTAAAGTCTAATATTTTATAATTATTTGTTAAAATTAATAATACCATAAAAAAAATTTAAAATCTTACTTTAGCAACACTCTCGTAACAAAATAAAAGTTTCTCAATCCATCTCGAAAAATATATATATCTGATTTCTATTTTAATGTTTTTTTTAAAAACTATTTGCTATACATTATTTGTAATTTATAGATAATTTTCAAATAATTAGAATGTATTATAATTATATTAAATATCATGAGAATTCGTCCTAATTTATCCTAAATTTAACATATATATATATATATATATATATATTAATCCGTTTTGAATGTCTCTTATGATATTCAATATTATAATTCTTTCTTTCTCGTGTGTGTGTGTATGGAGTAAACAAATCTTGTTTGTTTACAAGCCATACATTTTTTATTCCATAAATAAAAATCTAAATTTACAATTAATTCAAATTAATGTTTTAATGTCCGAATATATTTAGGTGCTTTCATTATGGACCTATTACTATATATGTTCTGATGAATGTTTTCCAAATTACAAAATATGTTGCTTTGTCTCAAATGGAAACATAGATATCCCTACCAGTTTTGAAAAAAAATAATAAGAGGTTGGGCCTACCTACTTGTAGTAGTTACTACATACATATTAATAAATCAAAGAAATACGAAATTAGCTAGTGTGTCATCATTAGACAATATTAATTTTATTTTTCTAACTAAAACCCATGTACTTAATTACAATCATTGATGTAAGCATGAAAAGCAAACATTATTGGTGGCTCAACTCAAGAAATTATTATATTAATTGATCCATATGTGGTCAGGATACACAAGAAGACATAATTAAGCATTTAGCTCTAGGTTTATAATCTGCTCTCTCGTTAGAGCTGAACTAAAATATATTTGATTAACATAATTACCAATTAATTAACGGGATTGCTTAGGGTGCAGATTAATCAATTACCCGAGTATAAAATCGAAAATTAAGTACTAATTATACCTATTTATCCAGGGCTTAATATATTTTACCTCCTTCTGAAAATCCTAATGTTTAAAAACTCTTCGTTCGAAAAAAAAAAAAAAAAAGAAGGTGTAAACCTACCCTGCGGAAACAAAAAACACTACAATTTTTTTTTATTGCCTACATTTTAATTGATATAGAGTAAAAATCATGGTAAATAACTATTATTAACCATAATTAAATAAAATTGATGTAAAAACTTAACTTATTCACCATGACAAAAGTATTCACTGTGGCTCTTAATTAGCCATGGCAAAAGCATTCGCTGCAACTTTTAGTCATGATAAATATTTTAGCTACCCTTCTAAAACTACGATAAACAAATGTTGCATGACCAATAATACATTAAACCTTGTTTATCCCTCTGGACCAGATTAACCATTGAGACAATAGTTCAAGTACAATAAATTGTACCATTCTGATCATAAGTTATTAAGTTATGAGATCAAATCGATTTATTCAATTTGTACGTACTATTCTCAAATATTTATTTATTTTTTTGTCTCCACTACACTACTTATCTCAAATAATTTATTGATGGAGCGGAAACAAATACTACAAGAAATATAATATTTAATCATGATTAATTATCATGGTAAATATTAAATAATCGTAGTAAATAGTCATTGACCACGGCTATGCAATGATTGTCGGCCGTAGTTTTTATGAGGGTGGCTAAAACATTTGTCATAGTTAAAAGTCATAGCAAATGTTTTTACTATAATTTTTAGCTGTGGCGAATACGTTTTTCACGGTAGAAAAGCTAATTTTTGCATTGATTTTATATAATCATAACTAATAATAGTTATGTACCATGATTTTTAGTCACGATCATTAAAAATGTAGCCAATAGCAAAATTTATTTTTAGTGAAAGAAAATCAAAAGAATAAAGAACACGTCTCCAGTATATATTCTAATAACTCAAAATTAAAGTAAAATATTTTATCGTTTAACCAATTCACATAACAGAGTTTTCAGGTATCTAAAGGTAAGAGTAACTTAAGTAAAACAGATCTGGAACAGGCTATGTTTTGAACTATCTCATAAACCAATGAAATCTTCAGCCAAAAAAATACCTTAACATCCTAATAATAATTTAGTAATATATGTGGTCCATCCAAAACTATAAAAAATCTGAAAATTTTGTAGAGAATGGTAACCCCTCACGACGACAATACTAGTGTGGAGTTGAGTTCTCCTCGAGAAGACAATCGAAACGATAAATAGATCACGGCATAACAGTTGCATATGTCAAAAATAGATATAGGAGGGAACCGCGTGAATCCTAGTACATACCGCGTCGAATTGAGCAAGACAACCGTGCAGATATATATAGTAGAAATATATAATATACTAATATTCGTAATGCTTTTTTTTTTTTTATGTGTTTTATATTTTAGGACAATCCCAAAGCAGAATCGGACAAAGTCGAAATTCTTGGCCTCTAAGACAGTGTCATGGCTACGTCGCTGCATTTTGATCCACTGGGCTAAGCTGCTGTCTCTTCGCCTTCCTGATCGATCAGTTCACTGGGAGAGTGGGTCTCCCTTAAGTCAGAGCTCACTTTTTCCATGAATTTCTAGAACAAATTGAAAGTACTGAGAGACAACCTACGGACAAAATTCTCCATGTTTTGAACAGTCTGCCACAAATAACTCCATCTTTCTCTATCAATCTTGTGACCGCATTTGTTGTCCAAATCTCTTCCACATGAGTTCCTCATCTTTGTCACCTGAACATGCAAGTTCTTGCCCAACATACAGATCGATCAGAGTTTCTTCTTCTGCATTAATTCTCTAGCTAATTAAGCCTACAACAAACCTTAACCGCCAAGCATGATGTCCGACTCCTATATATATAAGGACAACATTTGGATTCTTGATGAATATATAATCCACTTTGTACATGTTAAAGGGTTGTTACTTGCATCGGTCATGGTTCTTCCTACACATTTTCAGACCAACGACAGAGCTCAAACGTTTGAGGCCTTCGTTGATCGATGGTTCATTAATAAAGAGCGTTACCTCCGGGACCTCCTTGGACTGATTCAAGCAAATGGCTCGAACAATGAGGTGAACGAGGTCCAATGCAAGTGCCTCATCGACCAAGTCGTAAGGCACTATGCCCAGTACTTTGAAGCCCAGGCAAGAATGATAGCGGAAAACGTCTTCTTAGTGCTTATGCCCACTTGGTTTAGCTCATTCGAGAGAGCCTATCTTTGGATGGGCGGATTTAGGCCCGGATTGGCATTCCGGCTTGTGATCAACAATGTTTTGGACTTGAGTGAACAACAGTCTGGGAGGATAAACACATTGATGACGGAGATCAAGAAGGAGGAGAAAGAAATCACAGATGAGTTTGAAAAGGTCCAACAAGTCATGGTAATTATAATCATTACTTGTTTCCTTTACATATAATATTTGTGTTGTTTCTAGTTGTAATTCTGGCCTTACAGGCATCTCCATCGATGCTGGAATTATTGAGGCATGGGGGGCGGTTAAGGAACGGGGCCAAGCATGGCATGGAGTTACTTGTCGATCAGCTCAAGTCATCGTTGGGGGCTCTAGTTGAATGTGCTGATATTTTGAGGATGAAAACTGTAATAATGCTAATGGAGATACTGAAACCGGCTCAAACCCTTAGGTTCCTGGCAGCTGCGGCACAACTGCAGCTCAGACTTCGGCGATGGGGGATGTGGAGAGATGCTGAGAGTCGGATGCATATATTTGAGACTCACCCTCTCTAGCTAGGAAAGGAACAATTTAGAGGAAGTTATGAATAAGTTAAGGAACAATCAAGTGTTGGTTTGTTGACTGTTGCTGTTTTATTTTCTTCATGACTTATTATTGTGCGAGTACTTCTCATTTACCTGTCAACCTTTGTTTGGTTTAACAAATTTATAAAATATGTCATTAAATTTTAAATAATATTATCAATTATTGTTATGAAACATATAACATAATATGTGAGACAACGGGTCATAATTTTGGAGAAATGTAAAAAAAAAAAAGTTAATTCATTATGAAAACTGTAAAAACTTTTTTATCAAGGCGTCTCTTACCATTAATTGGGAGTCAATCAAATCGACAATCAAAGTGCTTATACATGAGAAAATCCTAATCTAGAAAGAATCTGGCGATGTCTAATCAAATTACGTAAAAGATGTGATTGCAATTTTAATTTAATTAATTTATTTTACATAAGATTGTAGTCCAATCACGTGATAAATGTAATGCATTGGGATGCACTTGATTTGGAAGTTAATCGGACCAAAAGTTTCCCTTGATAGTAAATGAGAGTTGCACTAGTCTTTGGGCCTTAAATCAATGTTGGGCCTTGAAAATGAAATCTTAGTACTAATTGGGCCTGATTTATGTCTAGCCTAATCCAACAAATCCAATAGTGCCATTGTACAACACCAGAAACAAATACTGGACTATTTGATGAAGCCCAGATGTCTAGCCCACTGAGAGCTATACGTAGGCTGTAGCCAATAATCCAACGGCCACTGTTCTTTCTTGTATTTGATCACTAACCATTTTCTGCGAACTCACCTGACTTATGGTGTGACGATTCGCACACAAACCACTGTATTAACAACTCCACTCGCGACCGTTGAACATCAAATTCTTCCGAAGAAAAATTTGAACAGAATCAATTTTACCAATTTTCGTGAAAGTCAAAAAGAACTGTTGATACTTATCAAAATCAAGAACTGTTCATAGCTTCGAATATATTATGTTCGCTAAATTATTCTCTAAGTCCACTCAATCCCAAATCGCAACCTCTTCTTCCCAGGTAAACTGAAGAATTTTTTTTTTGGAAGAAAAGATTCCTTGTTGGTTTATTCATCTTGTTGATCTTAATTTTCTAGAATTAGCTCCTTTGGTGAATGCATTTTATGCAATAACTTTGTGATAATAATGGGATAATTTGATTTTAATGCGTGAATGGGTAAACTCGAATAGGATAAGCTCTATATTTTGGAGGATTTGAATTATTGATCCTTTGTATTTTGTTTTCCCTCTCTGAGATGATACATAAATTTGATACCCGTAATTTTCCGAGTTGGGAATTCGAAGGTTTTATTTTGATTAAGGAAAGAATTGGTGGGAAGCTGTGCTTGTGGAATAATTTCTTGAATTTTGCTTAACAATTGAATATTCATGGAAAGTGCCATTTTTCAGTAATAGCTGCTTGCATAAGTATAATTGTATTCCTAATCATCGATTGACAACTTTGTCTCTTTAGATTTTTGCTTGTGAATAATGATTTACATTTTTCTTCAGCCGGATGTTGCACATGAAAGCATGGCATCACCGGACTTCGCACCACGTGTTGCTGTTCACTATGGCATCCCATCAAATGCATCAATTCTTGCATTTGATCGAATCCAACGCCTCTTGGCAGTAGGGGCTCTGTGAGTTAAAATCCTCTTTTACATAATAGATTCAGTGTATTTGTTTTTTCTTTTTTTTTTCTTTTTCTTTTTGTTTCATAGTAACCATCCTTCAATATTCATAAAGGATACGAGCGACTGCAGCATGGTTTATATGGAAATTGTTCACTTAATCATATCTTAAATTCAAAGAAAATTACTGATGTCAATAGCAATCTTAAGCAGTTACCTTGTTTACATTTAACTTTGAGTAATTATGGTTATACTATAAACCCGCATTCTTTTGGTGTTACCTTATACATTCCTGTAGTATCTTTATGTTCTTCGACTGCATTAATTTGTCATCAGTAGTTAATAATCATAGTTATTAGCCCTGGAGAAACTCTAGGTGTCATTGGTGGCTCTTTTCATGCTATAAGGTATGGAAGACAGAGAGTTGTTTACGTGTTAATTGATAGTTAGAACATCTAGTTCGTGGTGAACATCTTGGCCATCAATGTTTGATTGTCCATGCTATGCTTTTTGTAATTCTTTTCTTTTATTTAATGGGATTGCAGGGATGGGAAGATTAAAGTGGTTGGTGGTGACAACATTGAGGGTCTTCTAATATCTCCTAAAGCCCTACCCTTTAAGAACCTAGAGGTTTGTCAATTTAGTTCTGGTGGAATTTTCATCTTATTCATCCTCCTCATCTCTCTATATTTGTCTTAGTTTGTTCTCTATTCTTTGACTTCATTTTTAGTTTATTTTGAAGTGAGTTTCCAAATCCTTGCTCAGCGTCAACAATTGAACAAAATTTTCCATGGTTTTATTCTTTCTGTTATTACTGTTTGACTAGTGGTAGCTGCTGTAATAAATGTTCTTTTTATAATTTGTATATTTAGATATGGTTTTCCGGTGTTTACTTGACTGCAATGTTGCCAATGGCGTCGTACACTCTTACCTATTGATAAATGGTGAAAAATCTTCTTATTACACCCAATATCGTCTGAGAATTTTTTGTATTTCTTAATTCAATATTTGCATGAATGAGCAAGCCACTGATTTGTTTCTAAAGAAAACCCAGCGACTCTTACTGAATTTATAGGCTTTTGGCTCCTCGATACTTGAGTAAGACCTTATTTTATTGATATTCCTTATGTCTATTTTCTTTACAGTTCCTGCAAAACCAAGGGTTTCTGGTGAGTGTCTCCAATGTGAATGAAATTCAGGTATGATAATATGCCGGCCATCCAACTTCATCTGCTGAAACATTTTTGTCTTGCTCTAGAATTGTCCATTTAATTCGTTTCTGCAAGGCTGTCGAGCTATAGATTCATTTCTATCATCTTATTCCTGACATTCTTCCTTTCACCAATCGCTGGTTTTGTTCCTTCAACTGCCAACATGTATGCACTTTGGCAGGTCTGGGATCTAGAGAAGAGGCATCTCTCTTCAAATCTACAATGGGAGTCCAATATAACTACATTCGCTGTTATCTCTGATACCAATTTCATGTAAGGGACCTGGAAGTTTTACTTGTTTGCTTCTAAAACTGTATGCTTCTGGATGAAATGAATTGCCTGAGACATGGCCTGATAATCCTTTGCTATTGTGAGAAACTCAGCTATGTTGGTGATGAGTATGGGTTCCTGTCTGTGCTCAAGTACGAAGCTGAAGAAGCAAATATTCTTCAATTACAATACCACGTTCCTCCAAATCTTATTGCTGGTAACTGGATCTCTAGACAATCGTTTAAAGTAATACACGTGTGTTTTACTTATTAGTGATGTCCAAAGGTCTCTTATTAGATCTCTTTGCTAATCAAATCAAGGCTGCAGTGAGGATTTACCCTGTTGGAATTCAGCGAGAATTGTGTAGATCGTTTTTGGTTCTCTTTTGTAGCTTTATACATGAAAAGTTGCAAGTCCGTGTTAATCAAGCCCCTACTCCCCGAAACAATGAACAAATTTGTGAAAATATGCAGGTCTTTTGGCCCATTGATCTCATGGGTTAACCTGCTCCACTCTTGAAGAGAATCTCAATTTTTATATTTTTCATGTAGGGTTAAAGTTTTTGCCTTACAAAATAATTTTCCCATGTCATTAACTTTGTAGAAGGAGCTGGGATTTTATTGCCTGATCACCAGTCTGTTGTTGGTGTACTCTCCCAACCCTGTTCATTCGGGAACAGGTAATAGATAAAGTTTTAAAATTTAATTCGGATCTCTTATTATAAATTTCAGCATCCGATTTTCGTATCTTTGTGATTCTTGTGTTTCTTTGCTCACTTCTTCAAATGTTTGCAATTCCTTACATGGGCTTGCTGCATTTTAATTATTTAAGTAGTTGCAATGATACCATGCTTCAATTTTTCCACTAGCATGTGAGACCTTTTATGCTTAACTTTAGATGTGTTTAACAATGGCGTAAGAATGCACAACCAACACTGATCAGAGAACCTTTCTTTTCTGTCTTAGTTCCTTTTCTCTTCAAAAAAGCAACTGTATAAAATATGCACAATCATGTGTATGTTACTTGTACATAGAGTTTATTTACATTGTATGTTCTTTCGTGTTACTTTTCACTTAATCAAGATTTCCTACATTCATTACAAAGTCTTTCTGCCTCCCTCTCAGTTTAATATTAGTTGTGCTTGATTGAGGAGTGGTTCACTTTGACCATTGGATTCTTTTGAATAATGTATGTATTTGTCCTAACCCACCACTCTTGAAGTATAAAAATTAAGCTTTTAAAATTGTTGAAACAGTTCCTGAAAATATGAAAATGAAATCCATAATATTAAAAATAGTCCCAAAAAATAATGGGTTATCTTTTGGTATATTGGAAAAACAAAGATAGCGGCCCAGTTTTTATGGTAATCCAGATTTGTTCAGGAAGAATATGACATATAACGCCACCATTTCCATCCATAGATCCATGGAGATTAAAGATATTAATAAAGATATCTGTTACAGTAAGGAGATTCAGTACAGACAACTTCTGTTTCCCTGTAGAATTTTGGTTGCATTTAAGAATGGAATTTAGCACTGACTGCTGATGTTTTTTGATAGGGTTTTGATTGCATTTGAGAATGGACTGATTATTTTGTGGGATGTTACTGAAGATAGAGCTATTCATGTTAGAGGCTCTAAGGATCTGCAACTGAAAGAGCATATGGTTGTGAACTTTTCAAATAATGAAAGCCACACCTACCCGAATGATTCTCTAGATAATGAAGAAGCAGAAAAGGAAATAAGCTCTCTCTGTTGGGTGTCTCCTGATGAGTCAGTATTAGCTGTTGGTTATGTGGATGGAGATATTTTGCTATGGGACCTATCAGTTTCTGACAATGGTAAAGTTCAGAGAACTCAAAAGCCACCTAATGATGTTGTTAAGATACAGCTATCGTCGGGAGATAAAAGACTTCCCGTCATTGTTCTGCGCTGGTCTCCCAACAAAGCTCAAAATGGTTCTGGAGGTCAACTTTTTGCCTATGGTGGTGGAGACATTGGATCTGAAGAAGTACTTACGGTATGCTCTGAGCTGCTGACTGTATTTTAGCTTCTCACATTTGTTTAGGTATATACATGAATTCTTTTTCCAAGTAGCAATAACGAGGACGATTTTCCTAGACAAAATGAATTTCCTGTGCTGTAGATATGTCTTGTTCTGCTCTTCCAACTAGTTAGGCTGTTATCTAACTTGAGTCCCAATGAGTGAAGTTTGGCTTAGTTTCTCCCTCTCTTGTAGTGTGTGTGTCTCTATGTAAATGAGATTGAGGCACAGTACATGCTCTACAGATTGCTTGGAAAAATTTATGTCTGTGAATGTCTATAGCGCACTTGATGGATTATGGTTTCATTGAACATTTAAAATAATGGGCTACCAGCTCATTATCTGGACCTCCCACATGACCTCGAACAAGTCAGAATCTATCTCTAGATGTTCTCAATAATATGCTCCTTATACGTGTTAATGCATCTAAACTTGTTGTATTCATGTACAGTTTAAAGGCAACAGATGCCATTGGGTCTAATATTCTTAATACGAACAATCTAATAGAAGTATCTAAATTGTCACATCTTATGTGGGGGATCTAAGAGAAACAGAAACTACAACAGTTTAAATTTCTTCATGTGGAGCTAAGAGTGGTCAGAGAATATTAAAGTATCTCCCCGGATTCTATGACCTGATCTGATCTAGTTCCTGATTCAAGATTCTAAAAGATTTTGCTCCAAATAAGGCCCAAAGGTCATACAAATTTATGTGAATTGAACTATTGCTGCAACGGCTTGTTTTTTTCCATCAACTTTTGCTCTAGAACATCACTTTTATTTTCACTTAATTTTCGATCTGGCCACAATTAGCATGAAGATGTGTAAAGAAGTCAAACAAGATTGTTATTTCCTGTGTAAGTCTTTAGTGATGGATGTATCCTTTTTCTGCAAATTGATCTTCTATTGCAGATCCTCGATCTTGATTGGTCTTCTGGGTTAGCAAAGTTGAAGTGCATCGAGCGTGTTGACCTTAGACTCCATGGAACTTTTTCAGATGTTCTTGTCATATCAAATGCTTATAAGTCGGAGAACAAAATGGCGACATCAGTATTTGTATTGACCAATCCAGGACTGCTGCATTTCTACGAATATGCTTCTCTGTCTACCCTAAAGCCTGAGAAAGGAAAGAATAATTCTGTTCATGCCATTCAATATCATTCAGTTATACCCACAGTGGAACCATATATGACTGTGGGGGAGCTATTTATGATAAGTTCAGAAAGAAACAATTTTTATGCACTCTCAGAGGTATGGGGTATATTCAGCCATGATCTACAGATTATTCCTTCCTTGAGTTGTTCATGTTATGATCAGAAATAGTTTTATTAGACAGTTGCACCTGCAAAACAACAATCAGATATGCTGACAGGCAGGAGTACAAAGTGGCCTCTGACAGGTGGTGTTCCTTATAGAATATCTGAAACTGAATGCAATACCATCAAGAGAATATATATAGGAGGATATCAAGATGGATCTGTTCGAATTTGGGATGCCACATTCCCGGTTCTGTCACTTATTTCTGTTTTAGAATTTGAGGTTAGCGCGGTTCGAGCTATAGATCTTGAACTTATAAATATTTTGCTATAGTACCTTCTCTGTATATTGAGTTTTCAACATAGTATTTATTGCACACTAACATAGCATATGCTGCATGCTGGCAGATAAAGGGCAATGAAGTTGTTGGTGCAAATGCGCCGATATCAGCATTGGATTTATGTTCTGCGAACTTAACTTTAGCTATTGGCAATGAATTTGGTGTTGTAAGGAATAGATTCCGTATTTTTTCTCACTAGCTTTTCCAGAAGTGATGAATATTACTAAAAAAATTCATGTCTCTGTACAGATTTTCCTTTATAGGTTTCAAGGAAATTCAGATCAAAGAACCATTACCATTGTAACTGAAACCAAACATGAAGGTGTGGTTTTCATTTCCATGTTGTGTTGTGGTCATCCTTTGTTTGATGGTTTTTTGTTATCAATCATTTCAATATGCTAACATTGGGCTTCACGCCTGAAATTTGGCTTGTTTGGCATAAACTAATGAGCATATGCATGATGAAGTTCTACTAAAAGAAATATGTATGATGAAGTTAATTTTTAGGAGTTCAGGTGCGTTTGCTATTTTTTGTAACTAGTTTGAGTTAGCATCAAAATTGGGGAGATGGGGGCTACAAACTGAAGCTTCATGTAAAATCACAGGATCCTAACCTGAACTTATGATTTTACTCATTTTTTAGCTAATAATATTCAAAGGGTGGAACAGGTTAGCGACTTGCTTCCTATAGGAAAATATACATGTTAGGTGTTAGCTTCATTAGATTAAATCATTTGTGAGCTTTTTTTGGAGCTTCGTGATAATGACTCTATCACTACTACTGTTGTCAGACAAGGGTTACTCTCCAAAAGTTTGGCCTCATAACTCAAAGAAAGGGGGGCTACAGGATAGACAATTCTGAATAGTACATGATTTATGAATAGTGTGTAAATCCGACCTACTTGCAATATGTTAGGATGTTTACTCTTTTTGTTAATTGTAGTTGTTGTCTTTTATTTGTCTTTCCTTCGTGCTGCTGTAAGGGATCCGGATGTTTTCACTGCTGGGGCCTTTTTCAGTAGGTTATCTAGTAGGTTCTCTTCTATATACGATGACCATTATGTACTTCATCTGCAGTTCATCATTACCTACCTAAGGAGAGAAATGCTTGTTCTACCATATTTTCCATACTTAATTCTGCTGTGGCTGCCTTACAATTTGCAACTTCTGGCATCAGACTTGTCGCTGGATTTGAGTGTGGGAAGGTACTGTTTCTACCGAATTATTGAATCAGTAAATGCCTGTTAACTAATACAAATTAGTCTAAAACTGTAATTGCCCTATTACAGGTTGCAGTGCTTGATACTAGTTCACCTTCAGTTTTATTTGTTACAGACTGTGTGTCTAGCTTGAGTTCACCAGTCATTTCCGTGGCAGTTAAATCTTCACCTGACAATTGTGAGAATAGTGTAAACAACTCTGATGATGGAACTGGAAGTGAATCTTCAACACAGATCGTTTTTTTCTTGACGAGAGATGCACACATGGTCTTGATGGATAGCACCACCGGAAATATGATCAGTTCGCCGCCAGTGCTTCCAAAAGAAAAGTCTATTGCAATAAGCATGTATTTATTAGGTAAGTATGCTCCTGTTTGCATAAAATCTTATGGCGTATTTCATACTCAGGTCTTTACATCTTCAGATATGTTCTTGAACCTGTCTGCGTGCAGAATTGAAGCATCCTCACCCAGAAGGGTCCAGAAATGATTCAATTATGTCTTCCCAGGATATCAAAGCTCAAAGTCAGTCATTGCAAACTGATCATCAAAATGAGAGTGATTTATCAAAAGTTGGAGAAGCTATGCAGCGCACAAATTTAGAGCACAAGACACTGCCATCTCAGATTTTACTTTGTTGCGAGGATGCTTTTTACTTTTACCCATTAAAGTCTTTGATTCAGGTGCTCTCGTGTGTTAACCCATTCTCAGTTTAACTCAATAGTATTTCTTTCACACCTTTTGACAAATCGTTAACTGTAGGGGGATCATGATTTTGTCCGCAAATTGAAACTTGAGAAACCATGTTCTTGGACTGCAATCTGCAACAGAGACACAGAAAAATATGGAATCATAATAGTTTATCAAAGTGGAGATATTGAATTAAGGTAAAACTTCGTTTATTATCTTTTACGTTGTGATAATGTGCTGTTAGATGGCACCTGACTCGTGATTGATAAAGTACTGCATAAAGGCAATTAATTGTCAAATTTGGGCTTTTTTTATATATTAAGTGCAAGGCAACTTGGTAATTCAGTTGGATTGAGTATAACTAAAATGCTGCGAGCACTCTCTAAAGGAGTATTATGTTAAAACATGTTTACCCCGAGAGGTAGTTTATGTTAAAAAGGGGCTGTAAGAAGAGAAATACACGATCAATCTCCATTCAATTATTGAGGCAGTTGGTTTTCCCTGACTATTTTAACTGTGATATTGATGGAAAAGAGTGAAGTATATACTTTCTCATGCATTCATGCATGCATGCGAAAGAAAGTATAGATAAATGTTAATGCTTTGTATCTTTCAGGTCTTTACCAGAGCTTCAACTGCTGGGTAACACGTCAATGATGTCACTACTAAGGTGGAACTTCAAGAACAATATGGACAAGACAATGAGCTCTTCTGACAAGGGGCAGATTACTCTGGTTGGTTCCTTGACATAGAAATAGACTTCACCTAAAATCCTACTTGCATGTATTTTCTGAATCAGTGAAACGCCATCCTCTCTGTATAGTATGCATCTAAAAAAAGGTAAGAAGAATATTCTTTCGCAATTGTTTCCCTCCTCTTCAGCTGAAGAAATTAACTCCCCTTGCTGAACCGCTGGTGAACACTGTTTCCCTGCCTCTGATTCTTAAAGCTCCTGGTTAAATTGAATACCTTTAGTAGCTGATAGAAAATTTCCTACGAATTGCTCAAACTGATTGATATGAATTGACTGTTGAATATTTTTCGCTAGCTTGTTCCTTTAGAATGAGTAGAAGCATTAGAATGCAGGGAAGCGTCTGTATATCTGGCAGTTCTTCTAGCTGAGGTTGCTGAGATTGAATAAGTACGGATGGCATCTTGCCTATAGTTGGTTGACCTATCAACTGATTGAGCTGCTAGTTCCTGTTGTAACAGTTCAGGGCTCAATTGCGTTTTATGTACAATCTTAGATTGCTGCTGACTTTAGAGTTTCAGAGTGATGATCGATTGCAGAATAAGAGTGGTAAATAGAACAGCCCGACGTTCTGAGGACCTGATTCTACAGATCTTATGCACCTGCTTGAATTGGCATAATTAAATTTTAATACCAAAATTATCTCTGCTGCTGAATACTTCATTATTTCATTTCATCATTGTTGGAGTGTGGAGCCGAGAAAATTTTTGGAAGACACTTCATAGCCAAGGCCAAATTTTTTATTCTTCAATGTTCTACTAATGCCTAGCATGATAGTTGATAGGTTATAATCTATTACAATTGTACGGAATTCTCTCATAGCAAGAGATTTTGAGTATCATGGACATAGGAACATTTTCTGAAACTAAATCGTATGGAGTGTGGCTTGCAACTGATGTGTTTACCTTGTTCTAGGTCAATGGGGGTGAATTTGCTTTTGTGTCTCTTTTGGCATTTGAAAATGAATTCAGGTCAGCCTGCCTCTGTCCGTCCCTCTCTCCCACCCGCTCTCTCTCTGATAAACGTTCCTGACAAGAAGCTTTCCTGTTTTAGACTGCCCGAGTCTTTACCTTGCCTACATGACAAAGCCCTCGCAGCTGCTGCAGATGCTGACGTGAATTTCTCCCAAAACCAAAAGAAGGCACAGGTCATTAATACATTCTTATTTTTCTTCATTTTTGAACTCTAAAAGAATTTCATATTCTCTTGGACAGAGTGGTGTGCCTGGATTTGTTAGTAATATGATAAAGGGGTTGAAAGGGGTTAAAGAAGAGCAAGGTATGGACTATAAAGAAGCCCGTGAAATTCTGATTGCACATCTGGAGAAAATATTTTCAAGGTTTCCATTTTCTGATCTCGATAATTCATATGATCTGGAAGATATGGAACTTCAAATAGGTAAGTTCGAGTTGGCAATTCCCACCCTAAAGCAAGTTGTATACTTGATTTGGAGAGACCAAGAAATAAAGAAGTTTTAAGGACTTCTGCTCCTAAAATTGTGTAATATTATTCGCAGATGACGTTGACATAGACATTGATGAACCTGTTCTTGTGGTTTCATCCTCAGAAAAGAGCAGTGATAATGTAAAAGGTAGAAGTTATGAATTTCTTGTTATGGTAGCCGTTTTAGCCTTGCTGGGCCTGAAAATTCTTTTCTGCCTATCCAGCAAAGGAAAATGAGAGGGAAAAATTATTCGAAGGCGGTTCCAGTGGTGTTAAACCAGCAGTTCGAACGCGTGAAGAAATCATTGCAAAATATAGGAACACAGGGGTAAGTTATTTCCTTTAAATAGCTTGTCCATGGATCGATGCTTAATTTGTAATTTCACCGTCCGCCTGTTTCATTGGTTTCAGGATGCAGCAGGTGCAGCATCAGAAGCTAGGAATAAACTTATGGAACGCAAGGAGAAACTTGAGGTAATCCCACCAAAATCAAGCCCTTAAGATAAATCCAACGGATACTGAATCTTCTTATATTCCAAAGTTTGAAGTTTCGTGAGAACATAGATAGTAAACTCGTCGTATGTAATTAACCATTACACATCTTCAAAATCCTACATTCACTCTCCTCTTTGTCTTTCTGTCGTATGTTCACATATCGTGTGCAGGGAGATGCTATACCCCCACCCCCTCTCTGTTCGGTTACTGTCGTTATGTGTTGAAAAGATAGTTATTTTCTGATTTTGTATGTGTCGGAGACGTGCAAAAGTGGACTTATGCTAAATGCAGTTGTCCGTTGGTGTTAAAGATTTTCGGTAGGTCTTAACATTTCTGAATTTGCTTCTCTGATTTGTTCCAGAAACTCAGCGACCACACTGCAGAGCTCCAAAGTGGTGCTGAGAACTTCTCATCTTTGGCACATGAGCTTGCTAAGAATATGGAAAAACGTAAATGGTGGAATTTATGACTGCTTACATCCACCTGCCCTGGAATTCTTCTGTTATAAGGCTAGAAATTTTATCGTTGTAATTACAACGTAGTTGGTTTGCGTTCTAAGTCGGGTGAGTGTATGGTCGATTTGTTCTGTACTCGTTTTTTCTTATCGTGATGAATACGAGTTATTGGAGATTGTACGATATGTGATTCATTACATCTATACTCCTTTGAGAAATGTAATTATATTCTTTTCCTTGTAGATTTAGATTAACGCATTTTTTGCTGCTTTCGTGTTGGGAAATTCTAATTCAGACTGGATTTAGTCAAATTTGAATTAATTACATACAAATGTAATACACTTATTGTATGATTAGTATATAAGAAAAATTGATCAATCGCATGATAAGTATATTATATTTATTGTATCATTGATTCGATTCAATCGAACCTGGTTTGAAGACTTTTTGGTATTGTAACATATTACGTAATGTGTCCTAAAGTAGTATATGAGGACTAGTACTTAATGACTTCAAGCATTAAAAAAATCTCTATTTTCTGGAAAAAGAAAAAGAAAAAAAAAAAAAGAAACACTCTCTTGCAATATTAAATATTTGGAAGACAATAAATTGCAGGGAATGAAATTAAAATATTAACCTCTCCTACTTAAACACGTTATCCAACCCAAAAAAAAAACCCAACACGATATTTGCCTGCCTGTGTATAAAAATTGGGTTGACCAAATACAAATCGACGACAAATCGTTGAGGTTGATATAATAATTTGCAAATCAATTTTCTTAATAAAGGTAATATTTTAACATGAACATGGTCGGTAAACATCTTAATCAATTATCTAAATGCACTGGTCCGAAGTTTATATCAATTTCAAAAGTTTGGTTGATTAAAATTTGTCATTTTGGGGGTTTTTTTTTAAAAAAAAAAAATTGATCGTGCATCTTTTTACTTGATCCAAAATTTGCGAAACAATATGAGAAAATAATGAGTATTGAAATATTGAATCGTACGACATGTTTATTGAAGTTTATATTCGTAAATCTATGAAAATAGAAGTCGAAATATTTTTTCTTTTTTATAATAGTAATTTACCATATCATTCAATATATTAAATGTTAAGAAATCGAATTTCTAACTTGTGGGAGGAAATAATTCTTTTCTTTAAAAAAAAAAAAAAAAAAAAGAGTATAGAATAGAAAGCAGTAGCACAACTCTAAATATAGATTATTGCAGTGTAGTGGACGGAAGAGTTGGAGAAAAGCGGTGTTGCCAATAATGATTGAGATTGAGAAATATGTCACTTAAACCGTATTAATGATTTTCACCGGCCATGGACGGAAAAACATTTATTTATGGGATAATTACACTTGTCTCCTGAGGTTTGAATAAGTACGCGTACATAATTTGTGATTTAAAAAATTATAGTTAATCTTTTTTAAGTTTGTTTATGCCTTATAAATAGATTCCCCAGTAAATTAAAGTTCACTGAAATTTGTTAATATTAACAAAAGTATTGAATGAAAAATCCATATTTGCCCCCAATTGCTTATTATTGAATTGTTGTAGATCAAACAAAATATTTCCTGATTAAATTATCCTTATACATCTTCGCACCCTAATGCATGTGAGGAGGTACATATAACCCTTATAAGGGTAGTTTTGTTAGAAAAAAGATTTGTTTGACTCGCAATAAGCCAGACAATTTGGGTAAATATGGATTTTTATTTTTTTTTTTTGTCGATATCAACAAATTTAGTGAATTTTGACTAACTGTAGATTTATTTATTAGAAGCAAACAAACCTCACAAATATTAGATATAATTTGTCAAACCATAAGGGATCTACGTAACCAAACCTCATAAGAGGATGGTGTATTATCCCCTAATTTATTTGAGTGAAATTTGATCGTACAGATTAATTATATTTCAAGTGTTATTATATACATATGATGTAATCAATTATTTTTTTAAATTGTATATTTTTTACAATAATATTGAAATTGTCACATAATTAAATTTAATTTAACTGAATGTGATTGAAATTTATTTTTAAAAAAAATGAAGAAAACGTTATTTGAAATGAACTTTGAGTTTTTAAGGCTGAAGTCTTATAGTCAAGTTTAATGTCATTGTTTCGAGACCCATTAAATGTATGGGTATTTGTCACACTTTATGTGAATTTATTGTAATTTTTTTCATAATTCTTAATCATAATAATTGAATTGATGTATTGTTAAATTTATTGAAACACTAATGTAATAATGTAATTACTATTTTTATTTAAAATAAAAGAGGGGGGGGGGGGGGGGGGGGAGAGCTTTGAGTGTGGTCGGCGGTTTATGTTTAAGGGACACTACTAAGCTAAATGTTTTAATCAAAGTCTATCTATGACAGAAAAGAGGGTTATTTTTACATACAATCTTTGTAAATAAGTAAATTATCATTCTATTCCTAAATCGTAAAAATTCTATTTAGATAATTAAAAAAATTAATAAATATTTATAATTTTATAGGGTTAAATGCAATTTCCCCCTCCTATATTAATCAAAAAGAGCAATTACCCCTAGTAATTTACCCTCCATGTGTTATTCAAAATGCAGCAAACAACCCCCTCACAGAGGGTTTTTTGCTCTATTTTTTAAAATACAGGAGATAAATTGCTATTTATTTTTTCACATGGGGTTTTTGCATATGTTACATATCATAAGGGGGTAATTGCATTTTTCCGTAATTTTATATTTGAAAATTTTAAGCATTGACGAGAAAAGAAAATCCTAATAAAACCTGTGTGTCTCGACCTGGCCGGTGGTCGGTAAGAGGGAAAACTTAACGGCAGAGGGCCCCCTACTTTTTGAAAATTATCAAATTGACCCGTTGCTTTAAAACATTATAATTTATAACTACTCTAAACAAATGGAGAATTTGACCTTAATATCGAATCGCAGCCACCCTTTGAGTCTCAACGTCAAAATCGGCTAAGTATGAAATCCGAGTCCGACCACGTTGTCTTGTCTTTCCACTTCCACACGTTTGGAAAAATGGGTCAAAACAAAATTTCTTACTAAAAGAGGGGGTTAGAAAGCAATTTACGCTAATTTGTCCCCACATGATACGCGCCAAATCCAACTGCTAGATTCCAAGAACCCCCACAAGTAGTTTGGCAGACACAGTTGAAAAAGAGTAATAAACAAGTTTGAAAAAACTAGGTAAATGATATATTTTATTTAAAATGGCAAATTTTCCCTTCATTTAAACCAAATTTTCATCTATAACTCCTCTCTCGTTATTTAAAAAATTATAAAAATACTTTTAAAAATTAATAATCATCTAATAAATACTTTTTCGTGACAATCCATTATAGTGAATATTTATTAGATGGCTATTAGGCTTGAGAGTATTTATAATTTGTAAATAATAAAGAGATAATTGTATAACTTATACTTTTTTATAGATAAAGGGTTGTGTAACTTGTGTTATATACTAGTAAGAAAGCATAATATTCCAAATTAAAATAAAATAAAGATCGAAAAAATCCCCATGATACAACGACGTTAGGTTCCATTTATGTAGAAGATTTTATAAACATAATATATTTTGTTTAATTTTTTTTTTCGCGTGAACATAAAGTAAGATTATTGAATGTATAAAACCTGTTAATAATAATAATGTAGCTGAAATGATCAATTTGTTAAAATTTTAAAAGTAACTCGAGATTTTCTTAGTTTCATATATAAAAACTTATAAATTCAAATTTTATTTTTTTACGAACTTTAAATTTACATGGTAATAACTTATTTATTGTCTATCTTCCACGTCTTATTTTATAGATGAAGTGTCATGTAATATAAAATAATTAGTATAAAAATTGTAATATGCATGATTACATATCATTTCTTATAACGAAACTTTGCTCTTCGAGTATTACTTTAGAAATTATTACGAGAGAATAACAGAATATGAAATAAAACAAGTAATAATAAAATTACCAAAAAAATGAAATATTTATGATCGCTTACGCTATTGGACCAATGTAATGATCTTAAATTATAATTCTTGTGTTAACCCCACAGGTTCAAAACCGCCTTGCTCTACTTGACAGGGAAAATTGAGTAAATTAAGGCATAAAAATCACGTTCTACCAGTGTGGGAAACAGGGAAGAAACAGAGGCCAACACGAGTGTGTGTGTGTGTATAAATGAGCCATTTTGGCCATTGAATTGAATTAAAGCTCAACAAAATCCACAAGACAAGTTGAGAGGTTCTTGGAGGAGAGAATCCCTTGTGTTATCCATCTACTCCACCGGATCAAATTGCATTCTTGCGGATACATACACACATATATAAACGTATATCTGCAAACCCTTACAGTCCACACGTTTCTTTCTCTCACTTGAAGTGAGAGAAAGCGCATAAAAAGCTGAAATCTTGATAGAGTTCTGAGTTGGGCTCGACTTTTCTCTCAAAATGGCGAGTTGGGTTTTATCAGAATGTGGTCTGAGGCCACTCCCGAGGGTCTATCCTAAGCCAAGAAGTGGCCAGGTTTCGTTGAATTCCAATCCCACAAAGCTGAGATTTTCAAGAACAGATCTTGGAAATGGTTCTTCATTCTGTGGGATTCTTAAGGAGAAGAAGAACTGGGCTTTGAGGGTGAGTGCGCCGCTGAGAGTTCAGGAAGTTGAAGAAAATAAGGAAGGAGAGAGAGTGATTAATGGTGGAGAAGAATTTGACCCTGGGGCGGCGCCGCCGTTTAACCTGTCTGATATTAGGGCAGCCATTCCGAAGCATTGTTGGGTGAAGGATCCATGGAGGTCTATGGGATATGTGGTTAGGGATGTGGTTGTGGTCTTTGGATTGGCGGCTGTTGCAGCCCATTTCAACAATTGGATTGTTTGGCCTTTGTATTGGTTTGCTCAGAGTACTATGTTCTGGGCTCTCTTTGTTCTTGGCCATGACTGGTAATTTTTTTTGTTCTTTTTCATGATTTTTTGAGAAAGTTAAGATTTTGATTGGTTTTTGTCTGTTTAGTTTTGTGTTGGGTGATTCATGGGTTTGATTTTCATGTTGTGGATTTCTGCAGTGGTCATGGGAGCTTTTCGAGTGATCCTAAGTTGAACAGTGTGGTTGGTCATATTCTTCATTCTTCAATTCTTGTTCCATACCATGGATGGTATGTATGTCTTAAAATTTCTGTTTGATCTTGAATTCATTACAATTTGTACTGTTAGATTGTAAAATGAGCTTAAAACACTCTGTTTTGGTGAATGGTACAGGAGAATTAGTCACAGGACTCACCATCAGAACCATGGGCATGTTGAGAACGACGAATCTTGGCACCCGGTGAGTCGTTTCGCCTTGCTTCTTTATTAACTGAAAGTTGAGAATCCTGATGAAATTGTCTGATGCTGCAATAAGAAGACAGAATTCAATGTTTGCCTTTTTGTTTCTGTTTTAGTTGTCTGAGAAGATTTACAAGAATTTGGACACTTCTACCAAGAAATTGAGGTTCACATTGCCTTTCCCTCTGCTGGCATATCCCTTCTATCTTGTAAGCTGATTACTCCTTCAAACATGGAATATTTTCATGCAACTTCACAATAAAAGGCTTCTCTGATTGTTTGTTATCGTCGAATTTCATGACAGTGGAGCAGAAGTCCTGGGAAAAAAGGATCTCATTTCCACCCGGACAGTGATTTGTTTGTCCCAAACGAGAAGAAAGATGTCATTACATCAACAGTTTGTTGGACGGCAATGCTTGCGTTACTTGTAGGGTTATCTTTTGTTATTGGTCCGGTCCAATTGCTCAAACTATACGGCATCCCCTACGTGGTTAGTTGCTTCAATTCCAACTGATTATATGACTACTTTTGTTCTTCGAGAAAAGTATGCCTTTAATTTTGCTTACTAACTGTATATGTATTCGTTAGCAACTTTTGATCTTCTTGGTAAAAAGCTTGGAATTTGAATCGGATGCAGGGAAATGTAATGTGGCTCGACTTAGTGACCTACTTACATCACCACGGCCATGAGGACAAGCTTCCTTGGTACCGCGGAAAGGTAAGATCGAAACAGAATATTTTAGCTGATGTTGTTCCAATTCCACCAAGAGAAAAACACAGTTTTCTGGAAACTAAACTAACTGGGAAAAGAGGAATAATTGCGCAGTGAGCACAAGAAATATGATGATTCTACGCGATCTTCTCGTGATAAAATTAGTTTCTACTTTTTAGTAATATTTTATGGGAATACTTGTGTTAGGAGATTGCTGATAGATTATGAAATACATGCAAAAGATAAAAAGAAAAAGTAAAACAAGAACATCAGAATTTCGTTGGATTAACGTTGGTTCAGGCTGTACGCTCCATTACTCAGTCACTTATTTAGTTATTGTCATGTTCCGTAATATAGGAATGGAGTTATCTGAGAGGGGGGCTTACGACTCTTGACCGTGATTACGGATGGATCAATAACATCCACCACGACATAGGGACTCATGTCATACATCACCTCTTCCCTCAAATCCCGCACTATCATTTGATAGAAGCTGTAAGTTTTCTCCATTTTTGCTCGAGAAATTATCCTCACAAATCAAAGTTCCATCAACAGCTAAAGCCCTGATTTTCGTTTCGTATGCAGACTGAAGCAGCTAAGCCAGTACTGGGCAAGTATTACCGGGAGCCCAAAAAATCAGCTCCCCTCCCGTTCCACTTGTTGGGAGATCTCATACGAAGCTTGAAGAAAGATCACTATGTGAGCGATGTGGGTGACGTTGTCTACTATCAGACAGATCCTCAGCTGTCCGGAGGTGAGAAATCTTGATCGTTATGGCTGTCTCAGACCACGCTACTTGGCAAGTCATGACTAACTGTTTGTTAGCTGTTGGAGACACTGGTATGAGCTCCGATACCCATAATTTAACTCCAGGGCCTTGGATTCTTTTACCAAGAAGATCGATTTTTTTCCTCCAGCGATGGAGTACAATATAGATATTATAGATCACGAACAACTGATGTGTATTTGTGCGAGGATGTAATGATATCGAAGGAAAATTTCTCAAGAACTTGTGTCGGAGATGCGTGCGTATGTCCTTAGTGATTCTACTGCGTTTTAGATTTTCCTTAGCAGGTTCCAGGAATCCAGTTGATGGGATTTACGCAAAGTTTATTATTATACATGAATGATTGTGATTGTTTTAATTTTTATTTTTTTTAAAAAAAAGTTATTCCGGAAGTGGGAGGGTGGGACCCATTGGACAACTAAGCACCAACATGAATCAGAAGGACATATCAATTATTATCCTTTTTTTTATTGCAAGAACCTCCAGAGGAACAGTTATGTCCATGCTTTTGTTTTAGCCAAAAGGCCCTTCATTATTATACCTTCCCATGCTTTTCATTTATTGCAAAGTGATTAATCTTTTCATAAACTTCTTCTTGGACCGGTGGTACACTCGATCAGATTTTCTGTTGTAAAGTCAATTTAATATGTTACGTTATTAAATATATAAATGTCATGTGTATAAAAAAATTTCTAAAAAAAAAAGTATATAATGTCATTTTTATATAATAATGTGTGTATATTGAATGAAATAAAATATAAAATATGATTTGCAATAGAAAATTGAGATGTATGGTACACATCTTCCACTCATGGCCATTCTCATATAAACTTGTGGATATTTCAAATTTAAAAGTTACATCAAAAGTTGACATTTTGTCCTGCCACTAATAAAAGAATGGTGGGCTAGACATCACAAGAATGGAGGCTAAAATATCTCAAAGTCATAAAATTTCATCTTCTTTCTTTTTTTATTTGAATAAATCAGCACATACTTATATTAGAAGTATCTGTTATCAAGAATTAATTAATAGATTCACACCCAAAAAACATGCATTTAAAAGTAACAAATCAAATGATAAAATTACTGTAAAAATAGACTTATAATCATACGTTGTTGGTTGCGACGCCTCAATCTTATTATTTGAGTGGAACTACTTTAGTGTAATCAATTTTCAAGAGGATGTTTCGCCTTCTCATTGTTTTCTAATTTTAGTGATTTAAACCTGTTGCAAGTAGCTTAACATCAACTACTCCCCCTTTAACAGATACTAGCAACCGTCGTATGAGATTTTCACGCGTATAGATTTTATAAGTGTAAGTCAAGATAAATATAAATATTCTTTTAATATTTTATCTTTAAGCTCTGCTAAATTGTATACAACTCCTCTTTTTAAATATAAATGAAATAGAAAATAATTATTGATTATCTCATAAATGATTAACAATTGGGACCCACACACCCCATGCATGATGAACTCAATTATGATTTATGACTTTCATTTATAAATTGCCTAATAAGTCGAGTGCTATTGTTAGGGTTGACTTCCTACAAGTTGCATGATTTCATGCCGTCCATCTGAAAACGAAGGTCTAGCTAATACTACACCAGGTGTTGTGCACCCGGTGCAGCAGAAAACTGGACATGCTCAGTAACAATTTCTTTGAGGAGAAGGTATAAGGCCCATTAAAGTAGTCTATATTGAAGTGGGCTGAAGGCCCATAATGTTCCGACCCAATGGATTGGGGAGGATTGATTTTTTGTCTTGGGCTGGGCCCAAAACGACCAAATTATAACAGAGGCCCTGGTCTTTATTTAAAAAATTTCATGTAGTTGATTGGTGTCTTATCATATATGATGAATAATAATATATGGTTAAGAGAATTAATTTTCTATTAAATTCAAATATTATAACAGAATAAGGGGCGCTTAGAATTATTTCTATTAAATTCAATCGGTGTTTTGTTATGCACAATATAGCACTTTAACTTCGTATAAGTTTTATGATTGTGTCTTAAAAAGTCATTTTATCAAAAAAAAGAGACACTGAAGCTTATAAACAATTTAAATTTCTCATTTGTAATCGATGTAGAATATTTACGTACATCTCACATACAAAAATTTAAACTTTTATTTATTATAAAAGCTCTAAATATGAAACAAGTTTTCAAGTTTGAGTAGGGTAGGGGTGGGGGGAGGGGGGGGAGGTGATTATTCATAGTATAGGTAAGGGAAGTAGAGAGAGGGTGGGAGTTAGGACAATGGAGATGGAAAGGATCCAACTTTGTTAAGTGTGTGTGTGTGGTGGAGAGATGAGATGAGGACAAAAGGTCTAAGGTCTTAGGGGCGGCTCTCTTTGTAATAAAAATCAACGATAAAATCAAGGTGGATGGGACCCCACCCCTTGAAATTTCAAATGGGCTGTGATTTGTGAATGGAACTCTATATGATATGATTATTATATTTATGGAGAAAGAGAGAGAGAGAGAGAGAGAGAGAGAGAGAGAGAGAGAGAGAGAGGGGCATGATCATGTCTTGTCTTTCCTCCCAACTTCAGACCACTACATACGATAGTCAAAAACTCACAGCTATACTTCGTACCTCATCGAAGAAAATTTCTCCACCATCTCTTTCATACACCTTTCATTCCCGATAAGGCCTTCTTGGATTAGTATTATTAAAATTGTAAAATTTATGGAGAGGTCCTGCAATGTTTACAATATAATTAGTTTTATATATATATAAAGAGTTAATTATACAGTACTTAGACTCCATTTTAGAAAGCAAAATGCATTTTCTTGAAAAAAAAAATTAAGTTACACTTACACCCTTTTTAAAAATTCTATGTTTACACCTGACCCCGCCTATTAGAATTTGGACAAAAAATGTTGATACGAGCAAAAAAAATTATTTAAATTTTTAAGTTTTCTATCTCATTTAATATTTTCATGTATATCTTTATACTTATAAGGGGGTGAATGTAATATGTATATATATAAGTGAGATTAACATTATTACATTTTTTTCTTTATAAGTACAAAGTTATTGAATATTAAATAATTGGTAAAATTGAATATTTATGTAGACTTTTTGGCTAAAGTCAATATTTTCCTCCAAATCCTAATGAGAGGAGCAAACATAAATGTTGTATTTTTCAAAGGAGTGCAGTGTAACTTTAAAACTAGTTTGAATGGAAGTGTATTCTCACTATTCAGAGAGGATCGTATAATCATCAATGACAATTCTGATCCTCTGTTCTCGAAACAATCACAAAATATTCAGACAAATTCGAACATAACATTTATAATATCTCAAATAAATTATATCTATATTTATATCTATATATATGTGTTTGGCAAAAAGTAGTTTATGAAAGTGGGGTTGTGGTCATCAATCATAGTCATAGCACGCATGCATGCTTTAATAAGGTTTGTTTCAATTCAAATTACCCTTTTTACTCACACTCTCTCACCTGAATTATTTTAGTGCGATTGATTATTATTATTATTACAGTGTGTTGTGTAAGAGTAGGACTATTTTGGTACCGAAAGTGACTCCCACTCCCACTCCCACTAGCACCGGGCAAGGGCATCACTTGTGCCCGCCGCCTCATTTTTTGCAAATCTCTCATTCTTCTTGCTTTTTAACTAACTTGCCTAATCATTCACAATTATCAATATTCACATTTTTTTTATTATGAAATAATGTTATATATTTTGTATTTCATTTCATATACATATATAATGTACATATTTAAAAAATACTTATATTATATATATATGTTAAATAGAATACTAGATGCATATTATTTTAACATAAAAAATCTACACAAAAAATTCTTGAACGGACCAAACTGGCTCCGGAAAGATCCCACTAACACAAGTTTCTGTTCTGGGTTAGGAGGTGAGATCCTTCTTCCTATCTTGTAGCAGAACAAAGATTCTATAGTAAATAAGAAAAATTATTTATTTTTTTTTACTAAATTAGGTACCGTTGTATTAAATCAATCATATTGCAAGCATCATTATGTTGCTATTTGATTGACGACTCTCTTTATATAATGTGATAAATTTGAATTTGACCTTAATATTTTTTTTTATAAAAAAATTGGTATATATAATTATACATATATATAATTCATATATTTATGTATGTGTTATAGGTGCATCTTCATAGTACTCAATGGCACTGAGAAAGTACTTTACATTTATTTATTTATTTTGTTTGAAAAGAAAAGTTTTTTTTTTTTCTTCTATGTTACTCTTTAGAGCTCATTTCATTTTGGTAAAAAAAGTGAGTATATAAAAAAATAATTTCATCGAGTAGAAAAAAGAATCGAAAGTAATATTGGATGTATATGAAATTTTCTTTGAGCCCAAATTTATTTCTTTTAAAAATGAGCAACACATTGAAATATCAGGCTAAAAGGACAAAAAAATATCTTTTTACTATTTTTACGATATTATCAGTAAACATAATTTATCTATGAAAAAAAGCTCCCTTTTATTTGAGATATTGATATTTCAAGAATATTTCATTCTTTTTCTTATTTGATGAATATTTTTATTATTAAGTTGTCAGATTCATTTTTAACTTTTTTAATAATTAAAAAAAATTAGTTTTAACTTATTTATTTTTTAGTGCAAGGTGATAATAAAGAAAGGGTAGGTTGGTAAAACTATAGAATTAATAATTTAAAGGAATAATTACATCTACGACTCATCGTCTATTTATACAACCACACATATCTTTTGAAAATTACACATACCCCGTTAAAAACATCAACATCATTCACATAAACCATTTTTGTTTCTTATAAAATTAAACGTATATCCCAAAAAAACGTCAATAATATTATACAAGCTATACTTAAACTATACTTATTTTTTAGCTGTCATAGATTGTTTGTATAGATAGACCATTATTCCTAACTTTTAAAAAAAAAAAAATTGTCTTTTTTCCCTCCCCATTCTTCCAGTTCCTTTTCCTCTCACTTAAGGCTAGATCCAAACATGGTGCTAAAAGCAGTGAATTGCTGTGTTAAAGGCTCTCAACAACAAACCAAGGTACAACCAGAAAGACACAACACATTTAATACTGGCACTTAACTTCAAATGCAGAAAATTCATTCCTTTCATTTACTCATATGATCTTGAATATTGAAGAATACTCATATGGAACAAATAAAATAAAATTGAAATTAAAAAAATAAAAAAATCTTCTTTCTTCAGTCTAATCTTTCCAACTCCTCAGAAGCATATTCTGATCCAATGCTTTCAAGAAACTGTTAAAAGTCTCCCTCTTCAATCTAATAACTATAGATGTAATAATTGTATAAGAATCTGAAAGAATATCAACCCTATGTAAGAAGATCATCTTCAAGCAATTATATGTGGCAAGAAAGCTGCTCGAGTTAAGCCACAATCTGCTCCTGCTCTATGTACATTTGATCAAGCCAATGCTGCTGCTGCTGCTGCAGCATTGCATCACGAACGCCTCCCTGCCTCTGATCACCACCGTATACTCCGGCTGGCGTACCGCTTGCCGGAACATCTTTCACCAGTGAATTAACCCAAGACACATCTGGCTCGTCGATGTTTGATGGAGCCATGGCTGCCGGTGTGGCGGCGTTACTGCTCCGGATACCGAAAGATGCCGACTTCCTAAGCTTGTTCACCTCCTCGCCATTGAAGCCCCAGTCTAACTTCCCGTCCGGAGAGCCCCACTCCGAGAGTTTCGATGGCATCAGACTTGGTGAATTGGCTGAGCCTGAAAGGCTGGAGCGGTAGCCAACTCCACTGCCTCCACTACGGTCGATAAAGCTCTGGCTCCGTTTTGTGAATGCAGATGACCTTGAATTCATGACGGCTGCAGCCACCGCAGCGGAGGAGTCGAACCCGTATGCGGAGGGCTTCCTTGACGGCGAGGAAGACATGTTTGATGGGTAGCTCGCCCGGAGTTGGTTGGCGTTCTGACGAATCTGAAGCCCGGTGGGAGATTGTAAATGGGAACTGGGGGTGGTGTTAAATTTGGGTGAGAGACCTTGCAACTGAGATAGCAAGGTCGGATCGAGAGATCCAAACATGTCGTCGAGGTTAGTAGGCTTCAAGTCCCCAATTCTGCTGTATGGGGAGGAAAGACTAGCCATCTCCTCCACCAACTGCTGCCTTTGTTGAGTGCGGATTTTCTCCAATCCCAGCAACTCCATATCCAACTCCATATCTCTTGCGCTCAAAGCACTCTTGAGCCGGCTGCCCGGGAGCTGCAGGGTGGGTGGCGTAAGGTTCATCTTGTTCTGCCACATGCTTCCGCCCATGGGAGACGAACAAGTAACCGATGGAGACATGGGCGGAGTTGAAGTATTAGGCATCATCAAAGAAGACGAGCCGAGAGACAACGGGCTCAAAGTTGTCAAGTCTAATGAATTAACCGAAACAGACTTTGGAGAAGGCATAGCTGAGCCTGTGGATGCATACAACGGGCGCAACTCCTCCGGCTTGTGTGCAAAGAAGCACACTTTCCTCGAGCAACCGGTCTCGTCCTTGCAAAGACGGGTTCTGTATTGAGCAGGATGCAGCCAGGATTCAAAAACACCATGAGCATATTCGCAAGCATCGCCTTTTGCACAACTTCCCTTCTTGAATTCAGGACACGGCACACATGTGTAGTGATACTTCCTCGGATCACGCCTCCTCGCGTTCTCTCCGGGATGGACAAAAGGGCACTCAGTCCAGTCATGAGAATACGCCCTCGAACACGGCTTCACCTTGAAGCTATACATTCTAAACTCATCCGTCCCATATATCCCATTGTTTATATCCGGCAACGATACATCAACCGGATACTCTTTCTTCTCGCTCCCCACGGCCCGGGGCGTTTTTCCTTCTTCCTCCTCCTGATCACCAGCCTCGACAACACTAATTCCGTTCAACAGCATCTCCAGTGTTCTCCTCTTCGAATTGGTCGAAGATTTGACACAAGAAGCAATCAGGTCACCGGGCTTCTTCCCATTAACATCAAGAAGATTGTAATCGGCCGAGGCATCGATCAAGAGCTTGACAACCTCAACCGACGACCACGAGCCGCCGGCAGCAGCGCAGTGAAGAGCAGTGGCCCCATCCGAGCCACAAGCTCTATTGACATCAACCTTGCCAGTTCCAATAACATACTTCAAGATCTCTGTGCTTCCATATAGAGAAGCAATCATGAGAGGGGTTCTCTCTTCAAACCCCATCTTCCTTGAACCAAAGCTTCTGCCATACCAAAAGCTAACTTCATCAACATCACAACCCCTCTCCTCTACTTCACATATGAAAGCAGCCAAATCGTCTGTGGCTGCAAATTCAAGCAATTTTGAGCAATTTTTATGCAAAATCACTTCCTTCTCATCTTGCAATCCAGCCTCCATCTTCAAATCAAAAGGGCTGAGCTTACTCTTAGAACCACCGCACATCAAACCCTGAAGGATAAACAAAGAACAAAGAAAGTTAGCATCTTTCATATGAATCACAGACTTCAAATCTCACTACCCATATGTGAATCTTGATTGTACATACACAGGCTTATATATACATAAATTCTCTGTCTCTCCTAATAAAAAACAATTCTTTTCTTAAAAATCAAAGACCCATTCCAGCAAACAGCCAGGGTGTCAAGAGAAGAATTCTCAAACAAAAACCTTTGCAAGACCAAAACAACAAAAACCCGTTGTCCATCTGAAAAAAAACTGGCTTAAAAACCAAAAGCCCACATCATAAAAATCCAAACTTTGAAACAAACGAACATCAAAAACAGCTCCTTCAACATAAGCAACTCCCTCAAACACCACCAAGAATGTTAGAAAGAGATAAAAATAGAGTCTTTAACTCCAAAAATCAGAAAAAGAAAAAGAAAAAAATACAAACCTTATCAAGAGGATATAAATCTTTGGAATCCACAAAGACTTTGGGATTGAGAGAATAATTTTGATTTTTGAGTTGTGGGTTTTGTTTATATTACAACACAAGTTGTGAAAGGAGGAGTGTTTGGAGGCGTGAATATATATTGTTCAAAAATCCAAAAGAGGTACGAGTCTTAGGAGGAAGGGCGTAGGAAAGTGTGACTTTTCTTCTTGCTTCTTTCTTTCCTTTTTTCTTTTAAAAAAAAAAAAAGAATTCTTTTTTTCTCTCTTTCCATTACCAGTCAAAGTCAAACCTTCAAAGTGCGGGTCCCACCCTCACACCAGTTCTGTGTCTTACTGGTTCCATTATCTTAAAACCCACCCAAAATGTAAATACAAATGCAAATTCAAGTGAAATTGTAATGCAAATTGAGATGCAGATGCAAATTTAGATGCACTGGGTGAGTGGGTCCCACTTGAGTGCTCTGCTGCTGAGAATCCAATATCAAAAACCCGGCATAACGGGTTTGTCCGTCACGTGTGGGGTTCATCCTGCCCTGCCGGGAATCTCAATAAAATAATTCTTGCCGGCCGCGTCTCACGTGCCACTTCTTTTATCCAATTTTTTGTTATAAATTTTGATTTTGCGTGGACTTATCTCAATATAATTAATTTATGTAATAAAAAATATTGATTTCAAATTAATAGTGTTGTTGGCCAAAACTCAAAAGCCTAACACGCTAATTATTATTGATTTTAAATAATTCAACAATAATTATCACTTGAATTAAAGAAGAGCAAGAGTATCCAATTTAAATATTCAGACATTTATAGGATCTCATTAAATGTCTCTCGCCCAATTTATATTTATTTGTGAGATTATTCTCATAGCATATATTAGATATACATTTTCGCCATTCAAAATCGAAATAGAAAAGTATCTCGTGATTCTAATCATATTTTTAAAAATTTTGACAACAGATTCTTACGCATTGTCTTGCACTTATTAGCATCGTCTCTTAATGACAAGATTTTGATATATTTCAATTTTTATATGTTAAACATCTAACATTACTTACCAATGATGTCTTAACTTATTGCTTAAGACTGAGTTTGTATAAATAAGTTTATGATCATGAATTTGAGTCCCAACAAATGTGGGTAGTTATCTCATTTAATGTAAGTTTATTGTGATGTATATTTATTTTTCCTAAAGTGAGTTTATTGTAATTTATTTATCAATTTATTGTAATGTGAATTTATTGATCGAATTGACATTTTGATAAGTTGTAATAAGTATTTGTCCAGAAAAAAACATATGATATTACCATTTCGTGAAGGTAGTAAGGATCTTGTAATAGTTTCTATGTTGTACACTTTGTATTTAATGATATGAGCTTTATTGCTCTTTATTGAATAGAAATGAGTTCAAATAATTGACTTTAGATTGATTTGAATTTTGTAATAATTTATATAAAATTTATCTAATGCATGTATGTACTTCATTTTGTTACATGGTAGAGAAATACCTCCCCTTTGCAAAATGTCAAATATTGAATTTGCATAAATAAGGTGATTTTAATTTAAATACTAAAAAAAATAATTACTCTTGTTAAAAAAATAATTATTAAATGATGATGAATCAAAAGTAGTTCTATTTCAATTTATAATACTAAATACTATCTGTGACGATATAGGTTCAAAATTGAGACAGGGTCGCAAATTAATCAATTAATCTTTTCAAACTAAATAAATAAATGATTATCTGATTAAAATATGTCAAGAATTAATTAATTGTAACAAACTAACAAAAGTGGGCACACAAAGAGTAGCATAAATGTCTCATTATTTATGTGGCATAATTCACATTATTTAGTATTTTAATATTTGATTTATATATATAAATAAAATATTAGTATGAATAGTGTAAGAAGAAAAAAAGTGCGTGGCTTAGGAATTTAGTTATTCCAAGTGATCGTAGGATTTGGTGGTGGAAATTTAAGGATTTGAATTTTTTTTTAAGTGAAGCAATGAACTATTATTTATTTTAATAAATCGATTACAATCATTCATATATATTTCTTATATTCAATAATTTACCAACAATTATAATAATTTATATTAATTCACCTACTATAAAATAGGATTTACATCTACTATTAAGTAGAACAATATTCCATGCTGGGGATTCGAACTCACAATCTTAAAAATCAAAAAATTTGAACTTTGTCAATTAAACTAGGTCTGGTTGAACTTTGTATACATACATGTCAATTAACATTACTGTCTAAAGTTCTAAACAAGCCGACAAGATAAGATATGCGATAAGCCTACCCAGCCACCTAAGCCACTGCATGAGGGCGCATAAATTGACATCTTCCGAAAATTTTGAGAAAAATAACTAAATGGTACTAATTTGATCGAGGTCGATGATCGTCACTTGATTCTCTCAATTGATTATAAGGAATAATTCTGAAATCAAAATATACATGTCAAAAATACTGGGATTGTCTTCAATAAAAACACTTAAAAGATCAAATTAGTAGCAACGGAAAAGTTGTATATAGGACAAGAAATGAAAAATCATATCTGTTTATTTTTGTGGGGACACCATTTATAGATATGGGATGATTACATATATACTTTTGATTTATGATTTATTTATACAAATTAGTTATTTCTTTTGCGTAATTATATATTTCACTCATGACAGTAAAAAAAATGGCAGTTTATGTAATGATCACTAGAAAAAATTTAACATTTCATCACGGTCATACAACGATTATTGATCGTGGTATCTGCGAGTGTGGCTAAAACATTTATCATGGTTAAAGCCATGGTAAAAACATTTACTATGGCTCATAACCATGGCAAGAAGAGTTTTCATGGTAGATAATCTAGGTTTTTGCAACAGTTTTTGTTTAACCATAGTTAATAATAATTATTTATCATGGTTTTAGTCCGTAACTAATAAATTTGTAGCCAATAGTGAATTTTCTTCTACTAGATATTGATGTTTTTAGGAGTGTATGTGTAATTTTTCAAAAAATATGAATGATTCTGTAAATGATATGGACGTTTTTCATGAATGCATGTACAATTTTTCAAAAAACAGGAATAATTTATGTAAATAATCATCAAGGGGTGTAGATATAATTCTTGCTATAAATTTTCACCCCGCGTATAACATCCACCAAGACCAAGGTTCTTACGATTGTGCAACATGTCCCACTCTCAAGAGTCCAGATCTCGGGTCACTGGGTCAATTAACCCGAGTGATCCCACCCTCTTTTCTATTATCCATCTAGTGCAAAATTTGAAAGCATGGATTAGTCTACGTCGGGCTAAATTGTATATTTGGTCCCATAAATAAAGGTTGGTAACTTTTTTAGTCACATGATTTATAAAAATTCTCTTTTGGTCCCAAAACATTAAAAATAATTGCATAAATAGTCTCATTAGCAACTTTCTGTCAATTTTAAACGGAAAACGCAAATTGCCATTAGTTTGTCAACAAACTCCATTTTTCTCCTCTGTTGCACGTGGGATCATGTTTTAGGGGGAAATGGACCGCGAAAAATGAGCTCCCTCCCTCCTCTCAAGTTAATCGCATCAATTGCTTTTGCGTATTCTTTGCTTGGGATGATTATCCTTTTTGTCCAAGGGTACATTGGATTATCCCTGAGCTACTTTGTCGGATAGACAGGGAGAAAGAAGAGAATGTCAAGCTACGTCGAAGGAACAAATGTTGTACTTTCTTTTGTTTTTGTATTTTTTGATAATAATTTGTAATGTACGAAAATAGTAATATGCTTATGTTTTTCTTAATTATAACGAAATGTTGTGATGTTGTGCCTTAAATGTAAGTGCAGAAAATATAATCTGATAAAAAAAAGAGTTTCTTGTAACGGAGCTCATTTTTTTTCATGATCAACATATTGACATTATAAGGATTTATAGAGGGAGCTCATTTTTTTTGTGGTAGATTTTCCCTCAAAACATGATCCCACGAGCATCAACGGAAAAAGATGGAGTTCATTGACAAACTAACAACAATTTGCAATTTTTCATTAAAATTGACGGAAAACTAGTAATGGGACTAACTGTGCAACTATTTTTAATGTTTTGAGACAAAAAAAAATAATTTAAATTACAGGACTAAAAAAAACACCAATCTTTTCTTTGTGGGACCAAATATGTAATTTACCCATTTGCATTGGCATGTGTTACTTTGTTTATTTGAGTAGATTAATTTTGTTTTTTAGTAGAGAAATAACATTTAGCACAAGAGAGGTGTACAAAAAATATATATAGTAGGGAGGATAACGGGTTCGGGTAAAATTTAAATTGGTCTGGTTCACAACGGCCTTTGGAAATACAAATCGATTGAGATGGATTTTGAGTTTTAATTTATTAATCTTGAATCCAACATGGATTTGATCCTATTAAAATGTTAAATATATTTTAGATTTATTAAGTTTGTATTTGTCCTGATAATTGCCCCCATCTTCGGCTGGATTTTGATTTTTAAAAAAAGTATGTATTTGTATTGTGTATATCAATAAATATGTTTATATTATATATCCACATATTCAACATAAATAGTAACACTCTTTGCATCAAAATAATAATACAAACGTCAATACATTTAAATACTTTTCTTAAATTATAAAATGGGTCTAGAATTTAAATTATACTTTTCAAAATTATAAAATTTAATAATGAGAATTATGTTCTAGTGATGTAATGTGATGGTGACCTGGATGGGGAACATTCAATGTATGCTGATGCTTCTCCCTTTCTCATATCAAGTCAAAAAACTTTCGCTTTCTTTCTTTTATTTCTCAAAATATTAAATTATTCCATCAATTTATTAAAGAAATATATGTTTATTTGCGCACAAGATTTTATTATAAAAACAATCAATTAATAACTATTTAATATTTTGAAGAATAATAAATGGTTATAGTATATAATTAATATAAATGGTTATAGTATATAATTAATATAAATGGTTATAGTATATAATTAGTACTTGAGGTTTCCTTTCAGAACAAGTTAAATATACGTATACAAATTACGAATTTTGTAACGATTTGTCATAATTATAATTAATGTTTGGATTTATTCAAAAAATGGGAAAAATATATCATCGGTGCCCACATTAATAATTTTTCGATGAATTGAATTTGTAACTAATTGTTGATTGTGTGTATATATATAACGAGTTTGCAAATAAAATATGAGTATTGAGACTTATTATTTTAGAGGCCATAGGTTCAAATCCCATCAACATCAATGATAAGGTGTTGTTTTACTGTATAATAAGTGTTGTCATTTTATTGTAATAGTAAGTGTTTTTTTAGATTTAATTTGTGTGATATTGTTGATCGGAGAAATAGCATTTTTGGTCCTATAAGTTAGGTCCGTTTCACTTTTGGTCCTATTCGTTACGGGAATAGCATTTTTAGTCCCGTAACTTATGAAAATTAACATTTTTGGTCCAAGCTCGAAAACACGTCAGTTTTCTCTCCAGCCAAAAAATACTTAATGGCCACGTGCTGGGCACGTGGTCTACGCTGTTAAAAAACAAATAGAAAAGTGGATGAGGAACCAAAAGTGTGAAATTTTTTAAGTTACATGACAAAAAGTGCCAATCTCGTAATTAATGGAAAAAGCGAAAAGGGCATGACTTATGGAACCAAAAATATTATTTTCCCTTCAGGGTATGATAATTGTAATTATCTTAATTAGATATTGATATTCGACAAGATTAATTGTAGTCGGTTTTGTTTAAAATAATAATAGTTCATCGCTTTCATTCACAAAAAAAAAAAAGAAAAAAACAAAAATCTAGTTTAATTGGTGAAGTTGATGTCATATTCGAATCACACTACTTAATGGGTATTAATTAGTCTACATGAATAATACATGTTCGTCTATTATTTAATTATACATATTTGATATAATAATTAATGTATATTAATTGTCGATAATTGAAATTGGACAGGACGAAAAAGGTAAAGAAGAGCAGGGAATTTGAACGCGTTGTTGGGGAGCAAACCACAAACACCTCCAATAATTCATCACACGTACGCGCAAGTCCCTTCACATTTTCATTTACCCCACGTTTTTAATGCTTTCTCACTTCTTTTTCTTTTAATTATTTTCAATATTTTTGTGGAGTGGATAACATAAATTAATTATAAGTTAGGGAAGAGTCTGAGTGAGTTCTTCTGCTTAATAATATTTCAATCATTGCCTTTGCTCTACATTCCTAGGGATAGCATTTATTTGGTCCAACAAAATCTTGATTTATTTATTGTTTAATAGATATGGTTTGTTATATTATGTGATGTATTTAAATATGAAAGATTGATCAAGTATATTAATATTAATGTTAAATTTAAAATATATTATAAAAGTATATACCCACCCATATTTATGAATTTAAACTCATAACTTATTGATTGCGGCCGTCAACTTTGTCAAAGGCAATGTGATGTATTTTTTGTTGGGTAATTTTGTATGGTTCATCAATTCTTCTAGCCTATAACACAAGTTCTTCTTGTTCAGTTTTTGCCTTACATGAAAAACAAATGGTGATAATATGCACTTTTTATCACAAAAAAAAGTTTCAAATAGACTATATGCATTAACATTAAAAAAAATTATAACTATTTGATCTGTTGATCACGAATGTTTATAGTCGTTAGATCGTATTGTTGGGCACCAATAAGGATAAATGAAAAATAAGTTGAAAAACTGCACAGACAATGGAGGTGTTTGAATTTCCTAATGTTAGCATTTTGAAAGTCAAATTAAATTTGAAAAAAATAGATTGAATATCGGAGCAGGAAATTAGGACTACGCAATAAATATTACCTATCCCTTTGGAAATGAAAGCTTTTATAACTTTCGACCATTGTACGGCTGCCATATGGATCCTTTGAGTCATGCCATGTGTCCAACTGGTTTATCTTGGGTTGGGCCTTTGGGGATATTTTCCTTTAACTTGTTCCTCTTGGGTTCCTACCCTATGGGCCAAGCCCACTCCACTGTTTGAGCCAGATCATAATCAAAATAAAATTTCAGTACACCAAAAATATTACAACAATACAAAAAATAAAAGGCTTAATAAGGCTTACATAGCATCAAATAAAAGGTTGGATGGGCCTAGTTCTTGAATAGAGTTGGATTGTGCATGCCCAGGTGCTTTGAGACAATCGGCCCTATTAATAGTTGATTGGGCCAATTTTGTATTGGGCCACTATGCTCACAAGTATTAAATATTTTCGAGTAATAATACAGAACTGTTAGAGTTTGAGGAAAAAGAGCTACGTAATTAAATCCAAAAAAAAAAAAAATATTTTATAAAATTTTGTTGAACTAAATTGCTAAACTTTACAAAATTATTGGTAGGGGAAATTATATTTTTTCTTTCCAACTATAGCAATTTTACACTTTGCCATCTTTTTTTTTTTTTTTTGTTACACTTTACCATCCAAAATATACGTTTTTTTTCCCTCATAACCACCTCAGGCCACTTTTCGGCGAATTTCTGCCGGAAAGTGGCCACATGCTATGCATATAGGAATTCTAAGGGCAAAGATGTGTTATGTTGCCAAAATTTCTACAAATTTACAATCAGTTGATGATATCCTTAATGGTAGTGATATATGGTCAAAATTCTCCTAAAAGTTTCCGTACGCATGACATGTGGCCATTTTTTGGTAAAAATTTTAACTTGAAAGTGCCCTGAGATAGTCATGTGTAAAACTCGTAATCAATGTTTTGAAACCCAGCCCAGTTCGACCGGTCGGACCGCCCGAACCGCCACCCGGGCCGTATAAAGCCTGAAAACCGGACGAGGCAAAAAACCGCTTTTTCTTTTTTTTTTTTGTTGTGAAAACCGTTCGACCCGGTGGTTCGACCGGTGAACCGGTTGACCCGGTGCTGGGTTGATTGAATCGGTCGGGTCAATATCCTGTATAAATGCATTACAAAATTCCTAATTTCTCTCCCCTATTTTCAATTTCTTAGCATTCAACAACACCCATAATACTTGTATAGTGTATATTGCAAATTGTAGAAGTGTAGATTGTAAAAGATGGGTAGATTAGATAATAATGATTGATTGAAAATATTTAAGTTTGAGGTAGATTAGTTCTGTTACAATTGGAAATATTATCTCTCTCAAGCTTAGATTATTTTTGTTAATTGTTAAGTGTGAAATTGTTAAATTTACATTTTAGATTTGTGACATTTGTTAATTGATTTTAGTTAAATAAAAAAATGTTAATTACTTCATTTTTTATTCCTTTTTTTTTTTTTTTTGCTCATTTAACTAAAAAGAATCGAAATATTTTTTTTTGTACAATGTTTCTTGTATTTGATCTTTATTAGTTTGTTTTCAAAATTATTTTATTATAATTATATATCATATTGAACTATTAATGTCAAATAAAAATAGTGAAATTTAGAAAAAAGATAGGTTGTTAAGTATATTAATATTATTTCTTATTTAATATTATTTTAAAAATATTAATAATTATTTATGACGTCACTGGTCCGACCACTGTTGACCCAACGGTTGAACCAGTGATCCGTAACCCACTTGATTTTCCGGTTCAATGAACGGTCCGAATTTTAAAACATTGCTCGTAATAGTTTAGATGACAAAGTATAACAAAAATAAATTTTAAGGCAATAAAGTGCAAAAACTGTTGTAATTCGGATGAAAAAAATATAATTTACCCTTAGTATTGTTATTATTTTTTCTTTTCAAGATAGAGAGAGGTAAGTACAATTAAAGTATTTATAATAGTATAGGGGTTAAGCGATAGAGTTGAAAGTAGAAGGGGATAAAGTGAGCGTCAACACTAGAGTAGTGGGGAGGGAAGTGAAATTTACGCGTTGTCGAGGGTTATCTAAATACTATTTTCTAGGGAAGGACCTCTAATTTTCAGTTATTATGTTTGCGATCTTTGTCAACAATTTTCTTTTTCCAAAGAAAACATGAAAAACAAACTAAATGTGTTTAGTATTAATAATGTGTGGACTGTGAAGTTTACTTGAAGGACAACATTGAAAATACGATCACTATTAATAGGCCCGACTATAAATCAAAAACAAAAAATAGTAGCAAGAGTTTTCGACTTGGACTGAAATCCTCCAATGCTCGTAAACAGTGGAATTTAAAATTTAAAATATTTTTTATCTCTTATCACTATTTTATGAACTATCTATATATTTTTTTAAATTAGACTTTTTTTGTGTAATTAATTTATTATTTACAAAATTATTATTGTATTTTCCTTTATTCTTTAATATTTGTCACTAAGAAAATAAATAAAAATTGAATCATAGACTAAAGTATACGATATTTACCAGAAAATGGATGTTTACCAAAGTTTCTTGGGGTCAAATCAAACCTACCAACTAAAGACATATCCACAGTTCTCCCACGTGACATAAACATTAGAAGTACCATATATTTGTTTTAATTTTTTTATTGAAGGTCCATAAACTTTTTATATATTTTATTTTTATTGGTCGGAGGATTTCCAAGCCTATTTCTTTATTTGTTACAGTTGGAGCTAGATTCTATTAATGCACAAATAATAAAATATATTTAAAGATATCAAATTATTCTAGTTAGCTCGTGTTTGATTCAATTAAAAAGTCGTTTGAAACGACTCGATCAATAATCATAGGAGTGTATTGGGTTAATTTAAAAAATACATCGATATTTTTAAATCAAATAACAACATTCAATACGCAATATTTTTAAATAGACCAACAACTTCAAACAAAGAATCAACATACCAACAACTTAAAAAAAAAACAAAAAAAAAAACAACAACATACCACTATTAAAAGTGAATTTCTATGTTCGTAGAACTCGAACTTACAACCTCTTTATTGTGAGACCTCAATCTTACCATTTAGGCAAGGAATCATCGCCCCAACTCAATATTTGGGTTGGGCGGTATTTATAATCTTTAATATGTTAATAATTTTATAGTTCATACGATGAACTCACCTATAAATCAAGTAAATTTTATATTTCAATTATTCTAAATACATGATATATATATAGTACCAAAATACATATACTAAATCATAAGTAACAGTTTACATACAAAATAAATTAACAACATTTAAAATAAATGGCAAGATTGTTTGGTAGAGAAGAAACGTGTATTACTTTTTTTAATACTAGCCATCGTAATACGTTATATATGAGAGCATGTCATATAATAGATACAATACAGATTTTACAAACAAAACCCAGTATATGATTAAAATAGGAATGATAGATGAGTATGGGTGAATGTAGAGGATTCTAATATTAGGAAGGTGTAGTAAATAATGATTGAATTGTATAAATACTTATATAATAACTTTATGTACAATTATATATTCAATAATAATATGAGTAAATATTCTAAAAAACTAGTAACTTTAAGGGTATGTTAACTTTATTTTTTTATGAATAAGACTGTGTGGAAATCATTTTTTTTATTTTAAATTAAATTATATAAGAAGTTAAATGCAATAATATAAATAAATATTAAAAGTACAAAATTCTAAAAAATGAAATAATGTACTGATTTTGAAAGCATATTATAACAATGTGATGATATCATCAAGTTAAATCCTTACATCTATTGATTATATAAATAATATAATATGTTAAAAGAATATGTATAATATCACATAAACAAAAAAATTATTAATTAGTATCACAATTGGTCACTATTGTCTTTAATTCATATTAATTCGTGCATTGTCAAATTTTATACAATTTTATAAAAAAACGTTAGCATGTTATAATTGTTGTTTACAACAACAACAACAATAGTAATAATAATAATAAGGAGGTCAAACACGAACACTTGTTATAAACTAAACTCGATTGCTGGAATGTGATCTTCTTAAAATTAAACCAAAATCAACACGACCTATCATTAGCCCATTATTGTAATGTGGTTTGAATTGTGATGGTCAGTCAACGATTTTGTTGTATACCCTTAATTATTATTTTTATTATTTATGAATGCATTGCATCATAGAAGCTCATTATTATTATTATTATTATTGTTATTATTCTAACATGAACACAATCGTTCTTGCTAATAATTAATAAACCTCTATACGAGCAAATAGATCTTATCACACTGTTAAGGTCATCCACACATTAAATATAGAAAATATTGAATACTGCATGAATTATATTATGAAAGTTGTTTGGATTGGCGATGTGACTGCTGATGATTTTGGACCGTTAGATGAGGGGACCGGTGCCTTTAATGAGATCACGTGATTGGTAGAAGTAGTGTATCAGACAACACTTCTGACCCTTCAGGGAGACAGACCTGCGGATTTTTTTCTGACAATTATAATTCTCTGTTTGTTTCTGTAACCAAAACAAGAAATTATTCTAATTTTAGAAAAACTACATTACTTCTTATTTGACCTGATTGATTGTACTATAATACAAATGATCATAGGTCAAAAATGATGAAAAATTAATATTATTAATTACGATTAAATAAAATTAATATAAAAATTCAAATTTTTATCACAATTAATTAATATTTATTAATTTTTAGTCATACTCAAAATATTTGCTATAATTTTAGCTATACTTACAAAAATAACAACTAATGACTATTGCAAAATCGTGTTAATTTATATTCGCCGTGATTTTTTTTTAGCATAATAATTAATTGTAGCGAAAAATCATATTTTTTCTAGTGAATGCAAGGTATCTGTAAATAAGTTCGAAATTATGGATTCAGTAATGTTGTCTAATTTTAATTGTAATGGATACTTTTTTTTTTTAGTTTAATGTGAATTTATTGCAATATTAATTTATTGTAGTATGAATTTATTGATCGAATTGATGTATTACTCAATTTATTGTTGAATTAATGTCCTGCTTAATTTATTTAAAGAAAAAAATAAGACTTGACTGATTGTATTCAAATCACAAATCAGTTCATTTGTGCTTTTTGCTTAATCAGATCATTATAAATTATTAATAGTAAACCCAAATGGCAATAAATTATTCATGTTTTCATCACTGTACGGGTCAAACTCAACGTAGCTTTTTAAGTTCAATAATAATTAATAAATGTAAATTGTGATTGGTAGGATAAAAATCGAGAAGCATTTGATAAGTTTATTTAAATCGGGTAAATGTAAATTGTGATTGGTGGGGTAAAACTCAACGACTTGCTCCATCACTTCTCTATAATATGGACACGTGGAGAAATGGGCTCTACCACTATAAGAAAAATTCAATGTAAAAAGAGGACTTATGGTTATAAGTTTGGCAAGTATCATATATACTAATTAAAGGTAATCACATTTACACCCCACCTACAAGAAATATAATTGTTAATCATGATTAATTATTATATTTTAATAATAAATAGTCATGTGAAATAGTTATTTATTATGATTACACAATGGTTGTTGGTCATGATTTTTGCAAGAGTGGTTAAAATATTTGTTATGACTAAAAGTCATGTGCAAATGTTTTTACCATGACTATTAGATTTGACAAATAATTTTTTCACGATGGAAAAACTAGTTATTTTAGCATTGATTTTATTTGACCGTGATTAATAATAATTATTTACCACGATTTTTAGTCCTAGCTATTAAAATTGTAGCCAACAGTAACTTTTTTTTCCCCTAATTTCCTGATCGATGGTCTATTTACACAAGCTCTTTTTGAGGGGTATATATGTAATTTTTTAAAAAGATGGGTAATTTGTATAAATGATGATAATGTTTTTGATGAGTGTATATATAATTTTTAAAAATTAGATATAATTTATTTAAATAAATCATAAATCAAGAATATAAATATAATTATCCCTCCCAGTTATGAATTCTTATAGAAGTTTCTTGAGGTCAAATATTCAAACCGACCAACTAAAAAAAAATATTCACCCATTACCGTGAGTAATAAACTTATATAAGTGGACTTGAACACAATAATATTTCCCTTTTGTATTAAATCCGATTAAATATTTCTCCTTTCATTTTCTTTCTAGTTCAACTTTTCTGCATGTGCGCAAAATCATGTAAAGGTAGTTTGTGGTGGGAGGGGGTAAAATTGAGGCAAAATACATAATATATATGTCAAAATATGAAAATTATTGTAAGTACATATTATTATTATTATTATTATTATTATTATTATTATTATTATGTATGAATGCACATACTTTTTGGTATTTTTCCCATAATATCTCTAACCTTTTGTAATCCTTAATTATGTTTGTAATTATATTTATTTAATATTTTAATTTGTAACAATATTTTGGTGGCTTATAAATACCACCATATAATTCATTTGTAGATGAGCTTTGGAAATATAAGATTAGAAGTTTTGGAAGAGAATTTTATTCTTGTCTTTCTCATATATAGTTAGGAGTGAAAGGCCAATAAACTTAAATTTTTTTTTAAATTTATAACAAAAATAATTAATTACGAATGATGTGATTGAAGAATACAAAAAGGCGAATGAGATGTTAAATGCTTCATTTCAAAATATTAAGATGTTTTTTTGACATTTTTTTTTTTAATTCAAGTAGTTTTTGTGTCGATTTTTATTGGAGGTAGTTTGAATTTAAGAGTTGGTATGTTTTATAAAATTTAATATATGGACTTATCAATAAATTTTATAAATTTGTATATTTTATTAAATATTTTGAATTTTATAAGATATTAAATTTTATTTTAAAAATAATCAGTCATACATATATATATATATATATATATATATATAGGAAAATGCAAGCCACCCCTATGATATATGAAATATGCATAGTATCCCCTGTGATTAAAAAGAAAAGACCAAAATTACCTCCGTGTCTTATTATAAGTTAGCTGTTGTGGCACGTTGCCTTGCGTGTATATAATAAATAGTTTTTTATATTTAAAAATATATTATAAATAAAAATAAAATATATAAATCAACAAATCACATTTTAAAAAAAAAAAGAAAAGAAAAAGAAAACAAACAAACAAAAGAAAAACCAGGTTAAGGTATTATCGACACAATAAAAGAATTAATTTAGTGTTAAAATAACGTGGAGTCACTTTTGTAAAAAATAAAAAAGTAATTACAATTAATTTTTAAGATAATCTAGTTAGGTGTATAATTGTCATATTTAAAAATTTGTACGATAGTGTAACTAATCGTCGTTTGTGTGTCGAATGCCTTTCTATTTTATATTAGTATAGATGTAGCAATTAAACCCCTGGAGGTCCAAGGTGTGCATCATGCGCCAATGATGCGGCTGGGACAACATTTTGAGTGTGTGTTTTGGCCAATTTACCCCTCCTTCCTCAATTAGAAATGCCAAAGTTGAAACTCTCTTGAAATTTGTCGCTTGCCGACATTATTATATTAATTTGAAGTATTTTAATTTTTTTAATTTAAAGTTATGTATTAATTTTAAAGTATTTAATTTGAAGTTGGTTATTGTATTAATATGAAGTATTTAATTTAAAGTTATGTATTAAATTGAAGCATTTTAATTTATTGGCCTTTGGCCACGACAAGAAAATTAAATTGCCAGAAAATGACTTTTTTCACTCCAAGAAAATTGGAGTACTTGAACATATGTCAGAAAATATGCAGTAAACAAAACACTAAACTGAACAAAACAAAAATTGCATAAAACATAAAAAATAATTTCATTTGCCCTTTCTCCTAAGTTTCTTAGGTCTTTCCCTTTTCTTTTTAATCTTTGTAGGTTTAAAGGGCTCAAAATTTATTTTTATGTAAATATGATTTGAAAGTGTCTACTTAAAAATAATTTATTTATCAACAAGTTGATGGCTAATTCATAGCTAGCAATTTTGGTCAAGTATGTTTGAAAAAAGTTTCCCATCTTTAATTCATGGTTCGTATAGAAATATCTCGCCTGAAATCAAGACCTATCTATTTCTTTGTTTTATCCAACACTTCATTTATAATCTAACAAAAGTACACATTTTACTATTCTGACCGTGTGCGCATGTTCTTCGCGTGCTCCACTTAAAAAAAAATAAATTTGTCAAAAAATATAAAATCAAATACTTTAATATATCTAATACAGATACGACACGCGCGCAAACACATCTATCTATATATTTTAGACTTTCTAGAATATCTCATGTACTTGAGATTCAAAATGCTCTTTTCCTTCGTTTAAATTAAATATTTAAGTTCCACAAATAATTGGCACTTATGTATATATGTATTATATTCCCTTGATAATTAAACCAAGAGAAAAAAAATCTTATAAAGTATAATTTACATAAATTAAATCATTACGATCAAATAATAATTTGAGTAGAATTATATATTATCATTTATTGGTGTGGTAATCATGTGATTGGTCATTGGTGGCTTGGTGTTGGTGGTCCTAATTGCTCCAAGCAGATCATCAATTTCTTCACGGCGCTATCATGAGTTTCTTCTCTTCTCTTCTCATACCAATATATAATTATCATTTTTGTTTTTATTTTTTCAAATGAAGAAAAAAAAATAATTAAAATCCTTTCACGAACGATTAATCGGCTCTCATTTAAAAAGAAAAAAAATCTTACTCAAGTCAGATCTGATCGCCAAACCAATCACACAACATGTATGATACACTTGTCATATAATCAATTACTTTTATTGAATTGAATATAATACACTTATCATACAATCAGTTCAGGCAGAATCGAATCTAATATAAGTTAGAATTTTCGCTCGTTCAAGATGAGTTTACGAGCCCACAATCAACCAAGTTTTGTGTCCTTTACTCGCCGTCTACCTCACACCAAGTCATATACAGACAAATATGTATATGATTAGCCACCATCGCACGCGGTCCCACGAGAGCAATATTTATATGTTTAAATTTCAATAAACATAAAGTTTGTGTACACATATGTAAAGTAATATAAAAAATATATAAATAAATACTTTAATAAAATTCAATGTTGTCGGGCACAGTTTGTAAGTTAGAAGCAGCACAAATTTCACGTTGTAATAACGTCAACTTCAACTAGAAACACCATTTCCATATATTTGCCACCTTTCTCCAACTCCCAACTGTTCCAAAAACACACAGCCCCTACCAATACCCTCCTCCACTTCTTACTATAAAGATCCACCTCATCCTAAACTCCATTTTCCATCACAATTCCAACACAACAACAACAAGATTGCAATGAACTGTCCTAGAGATTGGCCCGAACCTATCATCCGTGTCCAATCCTTGTCCGACAGCGGCATCCACACAATTCCCGAGAGATATGTCAAGCCGCCCGAAGCCCGACCAACGGCCCTCGTTTCCTCCTTGGATGACAACGCCAACATACCTCTTATAGACCTCGGAGGGCTACATGATGATGCCCTCCGAGAGTCCACTTTGAGATACGTGTCTGATGCATGTCGTGAGTGGGGATTCTTTCAGGTTGTGAACCATGGGGTGAGGCCCGAGCTGATGGACCAGGCCCGAGAGGTCTGGCGCGAGTTCTTCCACGAGCCGATGGAGGTTAAGCAAGGCTATGCTAACTCCCCGACGACGTACGAAGGGTACGGCAGCCGCCTCGGGGTGGAGAAAGGCGCGATTCTTGATTGGAGTGATTATTACTTTCTTCACTATCTCCCCATCAACTTGAGGGATTTTAACAAGTGGCCGTCTCTCCCTAATTCCCTCAGGTACTTGTACTTTTTCTAACCTGATATAACGACACTCGCACGCTAGTAGCTCGGAGGAAAATACTGTCCGAGAAATATGTATATATGTAGTAAGATCCTAAGAAAAATGTTTATGTATTGATTGTCCAAATAAAGCATTTAAGAAACATGTCAATATAATTACTTGTCTTGTAGCTATAGTAATTTGTTGCGTCCTTTCCGACTAATTAAATATGTGGGCTTGCTATGTCTGATCCAAAATAGTTGTTACTATTGTTTGGGATAACGATCATGGAATCTTTTTATTCAATTCAAGTCTAGTCGAATCAAATCAATCATATTTCAAGTATGATACAACCGTAATGTATTGATCGCTTTTCTTAAACTGTACACAAATCACACAATAAGTGTAGTACAATTGGTTTAGGAACTGGTTAGTTCTCTTATAATGATTGTGTATATGTGCACAGCATTTAAATAATTACTATATTTAGGGAGTCAAAAATAGCACTATGGCACGTTTGTTATCTTAGTCAATGTCATATTCATTACATTCTTTGAAAATTAAAATTGACAACTGATGATAATTATCTATTATTATTAATGAATTGTAGGGAAGTGATTGGTGAATATTCTGGGCAAGTGGTGCGGCTTGGTGGGGTTTTACTGAAGATATTGTCGATAAACCTGGGATTAGAACAAGTTTTTTTGCAGAATGCGTTTGGAGGGGACGACGTCGGAGCATGTCTGAGAGTTAATTTCTACCCTAAGTGTCCGCAGCCGGACCTCACCCTCGGACTCTCCCCACATTCGGATCCGGGCGGCTTGACCTTTCTTCTGCCGGATCAGGAGGTGCCGGGGCTCCAAGTTCGTCGGGGCGAGGGTTGGATTACTGTCAAACCAGCTCCACATGCATTCATTGTGAATATTGGTGATCAAATTCAGGTGCATGCTCACTCTTTCTATTAATTTTCTTGAATATATAATTAGATCTTATTTTTCAAATATTAAAATCGATTTTAATAAAAGTAAACCAAGCGTATACATGAAGATTTGATTTGAAATATAATTAATCATACTTGTATACTTAAAATGGATATACTACGTACATATATATATATATATATATACATAGTATAATTACATCATTCGTCCCGTAATTAGGGTATTCCCACTTTGGTTGCATTGGTTATGGAATTCTCACTTTTGGTCCCATAACTTCTAAAAAGTAGCACTTTTGGTCTCATGATACATTTCCGTTAGATACTTTAACGGACAATGTCATGTGCTTAGCACGTGACCACCTTTACACTTTTGATCCCATATGTTACGAGATTCTCACTTTTGATCTCATAACTTTCAAAAAGTAGCACGATCTCATGCACTTAACGATCACGTGGCCTGTTCTGTTAAGTATTTCACGGAAAGGTGTTATGGGATGAAATATGCTTATTCTTTTAAGAAGTTACACGACCAAAATTGAGAATCCAATAATCAATGGGACCAAAAGTGAAAAGACACTAAGTTACGAGACGAAAAATATTATTTTTCCTATCTATATACGGTAATAAATGTACACATATATAGTTACTTATCAACGTTAATTAGCCTATGAAAAGAGTAAAACATTTTTGGTGACAATAATGTTGCATGTATGTGTTTGAATCTTTTGATGAAAAGGTTTTTACTCTATGCTTTTCATAGGGTGAGTTCTTAAGGGTTAAAGTTTGGACCTCTTTTTAACTTAACTCCTAGTTGAGTAAAAATTTCTCATATATTTTGTCAACATAATTCCATCGAATTTTGGGTGTTTTAGTATCGGGTTAAAAAGAAAATTTACTCACTTCTACCAATTTCATGTATGAAAACAAAAGGTATATATGTTATATACAACTATTTATGACCCTTAAATTAGAAACCGGACAAAAATCTTTTTTCGATTTCGATCATTGCTGACTAAATCAAATATAAAAAAACACTTCTCTACTTAAGTACATTAGTTCGTTTACGGTATTATTTTAGTAAAATTAATTTGAAAAAAGCCCAAACACAATTTTTAATACGTGGGACAACTCGTAATAATTATATTGTCACATTATCAATAAAAAATTAATTTATATAATTACAAATGCATGATGCAGATATGGTCCTACCATGTGCCTGTGTTTCATGAATTCTACCTAAGCTTGTCAGCTAGAAAGAATGGATATTAATGTCCAAGATAAGGGCACATGATGCAAATTTTTGGACCCTAATTAGATCGAAATCATTTTATTGCAAGATATGATAGAAGAAGATGTGTTAGCTAGAATTCATACAGGATAAGGTTCAGGACATGTAGGGTCCATCATTCGACTATTCTCCAACAAACTGAAAAATCCTAATATGTCAATATAATTTAATTTGAAGGCTATTCAAGGTTGTCAATTGCAGCACATATACCAAAAAATTTTACTCAAATCAAATTTGGTCTTACCAAACTAATCACACAGCAAGTGTGATATACTTATCATGTGATTAGTCACTTTTATTGAACTGTACACCAATCATATGTCAAGGGTATATTTACTATTTTGGATGTGATTATGATTTGATAAATTAATGAATGATATTGTTTGGGATAAATGGTTGTAGCCTAATATAATATTTTGTTTACTTACTATGATATGTTGTAGCATTGTAGGCTAACATAAACCGAGTCTAGCAGAAAATTATAATTTTTTTTTACACTTGAGGATATTAAACTAAATATAATACTCAATAGAAGGGCTATATGGACCAATGCACAAATTATAACTTAACTCAATCTTCGGATGATTTGAATACCACCTCAAACCTGGATTTATCCTTTATTATAACGGGCTCTTGATTCAAATCAAAGGCCCATACTTTTTCAAGTAAATATAAGTTTGAGAGTGATTAAGTTATAAATTAAGCCTAATCATAAGGTAGTAAACGTGCCCCAAATGTATTATGCTTATGATATAGTTAGTTTAGACCCGAACTCGGTCTGTGTTAGATTTTCCTACGTGTATATAATAAGCTTTCATGAATCACTACATATTAATATATTTGATGTAATTAATGTTCATGTTTTCTTTATTTTTTCTTCTTTTAAATCCGATGTGCAGGTACTGAGTAATGCGATTTACAAAAGTGTTGAGCACAGAGTAATTGTAAATTCAGGCCATGAACGTGTTTCACTCGCTTACTTCTATAATCCCAAGAGTGATTTGCTCATCCAACCAGCGAAGGAATTGGTGAAACCGGACAGACCTGCACTGTACCCTGCTATGACTTTTGATGAGTACAGACTTTACATCAGGACCAAGGGCCCTAAGGGAAAATCTCAACTAGGAGAATCCTTAAATTCTCCAAAATAATTAAGGGGGCCATAATTAATAATCATTACTAAATTATGATATTTGATGATCTTTAGTTTAAAATTATATATTAGTTAATTATGTCCTTTGTATGGTGTAGGGATAGCAATTGTTTGTTGTAGATTATTTTAATTTTCTGGCTATGATTGTTTAAAATAATTTATAATAAAATCACTAGTTTGATAATGATCCATCTTTAGTTCTAAACCACTATATATATATATATCAATTCAAAATTTTATTTGTTGGCATGCTATTCATTTATAAAATTCATGCATGTGAATGTTGATCGAAATATATTTCAAAAGTAATTATTAAAAAAAAAACAATTCTCGAAGGTGCTTTTGTTGTCCAAATTACAATTATTGAAATCCTACTCTTTAACACATCAACAATGCTCTATCATGCAATTTTTTTTTAATGAATCGATTACATAAAATTGCTGAAATCTTACTTTTTAACACATAAACAATACTCCATCATTTTTTTTTGAATTGATTATATTTACATAATTTTATTATTAACAATCAATATACGTCAATGACCAATATCAAACATGTATAATTATTCAATAACTATTATTACATCATATCATCAAGTACTATTAAAATAGACCAATAACCCATTCCATCCATTTTTATGAGTGAACTGATCAAAATGCCCTTGTGCAACTGAATGCATTCTCTATATTATAAATAACTATAACTCAAAAATCATGATAAATCAATACTATTAACCACGGTCAAACAAAATTAATGTGAAAATTTAAATTTCAACTATGGCTAATCAGTATTTGCCATGATATTTAGATATGGCCAAAACATTTGTCATGTTTTTAACTATGATTAATATTCTGACCTCATTTGTAGAAACAACGGCTAATGATTTTTGCGGAGCCGTGACTAATTTGTATACGCCATGATTTTTCTGTTTGACTATAATAATCAACTGTAGCGTAAAATTATATTTCTTATAGTGAACCAATGTTTCAATCACAAAAACAAAAAACAAGAAAACAGTCCTAGCAAATAACTTGTATCTCAATGCTAATATTTCTTATGGATAAATTACAGCCACCTTCCCTAAAGTTTGACATAATTATGAATACCCACTCGTTGTTTTAAAAATTACAATATAACCCCGTGAGATTTGTAATTTTTAACCAAATGCCTGAAATTGACCATTTTGCCCTTGAACTTTTTATTAAAACTGTAGAAAAATCAACCGAGTCAAATTGCATTATTACTGCTCTATTTTAAAAAATTTAAGAAACCTCTCACTATGCATTGTAGTTCAAATTTTTTTAAAAATTAAATAAAAAATAATTTAGTGCATGAGGGCATTTTGGTCCGTTCACCCATAAAAATGGATGGAAATGTGTTATTTGTTAGACAGTTACAAACCTCAAGGGGTATTTGTAATTTTTCAAACAATGAGAGAGTATTTGTAATTATGCCAAACCTCAGAGGAGATAGCTGTAATTTACCCTATTTCTTATTCATAATGATGTTAAAATATACAATGCTAAGCTAATTACATATGTAATCTTACAAGAACATTTTCCAACTGCAACAACATGACTAGGAAAAGACATGCATGGTACTATAATCATGCCTAAAACATTACAAGTAGCAAATCATTCTTACCTAATATACACATGTTGTTTCATACATATACACTTACAAGAACAATTTCTGAAGCTACTTCACAATAATACTGGCAGGAAGGAGACCTTCAGTGTGATCGTCTCCAAGAACGCCATCAAACGCAACAATCTTTACAACGGAACAAGCATTTAGGCTAAACTTTCCCCTGGCCTGGGCAAAACCATGTGTAAGAACATGCTGCATCCAATGTTCCACTGTCTTGTTGCCAAGTAAGTATGCAGCTGCAATAAGCTGCAGCATTACGTTTCGTTCTATCTCCAACGAGCATTTCGTTCCAACGATTCTATGCAGACATTCACTCATGTCCGAGGATAGTTTCTCAGCAAGTTTGTCGAAATCAAATGGCTTGAAAACAACTACTCTGTTGATTTGTCTGTCGAAATCCTGCAGCCACGAGCTCATTGTTTCAGGACTGGAATCTGAGTCCGAATCCCATGTTTCACTTCCTTGAGCTGGAAGGTTTAAGTCCAGGTGCAAATTTGATGCCCTGTGTGCTCTCTTGGTTACCTCCAAGCTTCCACACTGATCTGTGTTTCTGCTCCTCCTGATGATTTTTCTTTTGTTCATCGAATTCGTGTTGGAGCACCCTTTCGTTGTGGGATCTGATTGAAGCATGTTTTCGTTCCTGGGATTGTCGTTGAGATCGAATCCGATGGATATCTGAATCAAATGGCCTTTAGCCACCAATACATCTTCCTCAGAGTAGTTAGCTGAGTTTTTGCCACTTGAAAGACTTTTGCCACCTTCCAGGAATCTTGTCGTTGCTAGAAACATCGAACTGCTTACGTTTACTTCTCTTCCGTGCAAATCTGTGAGCCTACCGGTTTTCACAGCCTGAGACAAGCTATTCTGAACAACAGGATCAGACTTATCGACATTTTCAAGGAACACGACACATGGCTTTTTGCTCAGTTCTTCTACCAAGTAATCTACAACGGTCCGTCTCATTGTGCAGTCGTATTTGTTTATCACTTGGGGATTCAACACTGTATTTTCATTGGTCATCTTGTCCTGGAAACTTAGGTCGACACAGATGAAACTTTCTGCGCTTCCGTATAGTATCTCAGCTAGTGCTAATCCAAGTTTTTTCTTGCCTGATCTATCAGGTCCTCGGAAATTAATCCATATACCTCCAGGGCATATCCCACAGAGACCTGTAGATTTTTGGCATTGAGTTATTGCTTCTATAACAGCACTAACAGCTTGTTCCTGCTGACCAACTCTTTCGACAAGAGCTTTGTAAATCATCTTCGGGTCTTTCATGCTAGAGTGTGCATGACTATCATGGGACGAACACGAAGAATACTGAGACGGACAGTTTGAGATACTGCTTTTGGTAGCATCAGCATTCGTTGACAACGAGCCCAATAAGTCCTGAACAAGATCCTCATGAGATTCATCCACTGGTTTTTCCGCTTCTTGGTTGGTAGGAAATGAAATAATGCCCAAGCCCAAATCGGTAGTCACTGAAGTAACTGAATTTGGAGACGCACGATCACCGTTGCTGACGCTTGATGAAGCAAAATGATGAGATTTGACGCCACCTACCTCATCGATGAACTTTGGAGAAACTTCAACAGATTCAGGTAAAATACTCGGATAGTTGGTCTTTGACAGCGTATCCAATGAATGAAATTCTTTGAATGAAGAACCTTGTCGTAAATCAGTGGACAAGCTACAAATGACATTCTTGTTTCCTTGTTCAGTTGATGATGTGTTAGAGTGGCTGCTACTGTGATTGCTTGCATTTTCTCTCTTTTCTTCAGCAACTTGAAACCCATGAACACGTCGAACCTGATAACCTGATTCGGGACTATGCCCTCTGAGGGATGGCTGATTGTAGTGATGTTGCTGGCAGATACTGTCCCATTTCTTCTTGAGGGCTGCAATTCTTGCATTCAGTAACAAGCAATCATCTTCGGCCTGCACTAGAAAAATTGAAATATAAGTTAACTTTTGTTTAAATATCGATGCAGACTGATATTGGATTCGGCTGCATTTGATGGAGCCAACCAATTGAGCAGAATCAAAAAGAATTTGATTTGTTGGTACGTCGTAGTCACACACCTTTTTAGCAGCAAAACCACTTGATCTGTTCGGCTGCGACCAAGAATGCAAGCTCAGCTGATTCTGATTGGTAACCGGTGAACGAACTCCTCCTTTCGAAAGTTCATTTAGTTCTTGATTGTACTTCTCATTGCATTGGTGGCACCGGGCTATATATTGGCCGGAATTGCTCAAACTTTTTGTATCAGATGGCATTGAGAAGAACCCGCCCAACGGAACAAAAGACTCCATCAAGCTGAAAGTTCATCATTTCATGCTACTATGAGATCCATGAAGAGGATCAAAGATCAACCTAAACGAAGTCGTGTAAAAACTCAAAACACAGAGTCCGCAGTTTACCATGTTGTAAAGTTCTCTTATGGTAAGCATCCATATTTATAATTTATTGTGTTGACCATCCAAACATATTTTTTACCTTGCTAAACAATTCGGAGAGTCCAATACCTGATGAATATGAGCATATAGCTCTAATATTAAAGCAAACTTATATAGAAGGGCAGACAGATGAAATTTAACTGATCCATGATATTTACCGTGGAAAATACCAGTGAGAATTCATCAAATATGCTAGGACAGGTAGAAGAAAGACAGACCACCATGAATGATGGATTGTATAAATAGACGATTTTAACAGTAACGTCTGAGCATAATATAGGAGGAAATTGCACGAATGTAAGCCGTTCTACGCAGACTTCAGCATTTCTGATAACAAAATGGAGGAAAATTAAAAGAGAGATAGGTAAGAAGCGTATTATGATGAACACGTTCTAACCATTAAAACGACATCATCTTCAGTTCAACAACCACCCAAACCTCATCATAAATGGCCGGAGTTTAACAGGGAAAGCTATTTTACTACGATTCCCTTGCCTCAGATTAATCAACAACAGATCTAGCAATTGAACTCTATTGACATTTAGTTTCCGTATCACGGACCTGAGACCTAAAAATGCATCCAAGAATCTGTCTCATAGTACAAGACATGATTTTCTTGGCCTAATACTGACTATTGATATTCCTCCCTTGTAAGAACTAAGAAAACACATATCAAACATTACATAAGTAACAGGTCGATTAGAAAACTCTACTAGAACATTTAACAAGATAGGATATTTTTCCTTACTACATGGATAAGGCAATTTGAAATATAGTTATAAAAGGGAGACACAAACCAAATTTACCTGGACCTGGGATATAAACCTCCCATGGACAATTTAAGGGAAGTAATAGGCAAGATCTCCAGGTCCCATTCTTTCTGAATGGAAGGAAATTTGTTCAAAATCTTCAAGAAAACATCATAGGTAGCCGCTGCTCCGATCAGCCATAGTTTTCCACCATGCTCCTCCAGCAACCTGGCCAATTTGCCCACCAAATATTTCAAACCATCAATAGCAACACCGTCACCGGCCAACACCTTCAAATCACCTAGATTCACTACCATCCCTGGTCCTTTATCATTTCCCAGCATTCTTTCCACTTCCTCAAACCTCAATTTCAGTGACTCTTCATCACCATCCTCATTCACAGACCTCAAAACCTCATCTTCAACACAAACTACAGACAAACCACTTAACCCCACAGGCAAAATACCTTCGATTTTCCTTTCCAAGGTTTCCAAGAATGTTCTCAAGGCTTGACCGGCAGAGAAGCCCACAAGCAATGGATTTCTTTTCTTGTTCCTTTCCATAATCTCACCAATCCTTCTCGAACTTTCATCCCCAAGAAAACACCTCATAGATGGAAAGCTATAACCTCTACTCCCCAATTCAGTGTTCTTGTTACTACCACTCAAATTACACAAAAATAAAGGTGAGTTTGGCCGCTTGTACCCTGAATAGTAAGCAAACACATGACGTGCATGAAGACTATCACCCGGCCGAAAGATAGCCATCTTTATATCACAACTCCTGAACCCCGCTTCCCCAAAAACTCTACTCACCAAAGGGTCATCAAGAATCGACAACGTCAAACTCTGCAACTCAATTTTCACTACTGGAACAGAGGATCCCGACGCATACTGCTGCTGTTGCTGATAAAAGCCGAAACTTTCCGGCTGCCTTCTTTGGTTAGCTTGAGATCTTTTAATGGCTGCCATTAGAGAATTCGAAACCGGAGGCTCTTCAACTTTGGTCGACTGTGAGCAGGGCAAACGGTCCAGAGAAACGCTCAAAGTAAGCTCAAGAACTTTGAACTGAACCCGAGTGGAATACGCATTGTTACGCGTACGTTTGCATGCTTCACGTAGAGAAGAGTTGGGGAGGCCGGAGAGAAGCGAGGAGACCATGTGGAGCGACGTCGTCTGCGAGTGACCACGGCGACGGGCGACCGCCACAGCCTCGTCGAGAGCTGCCACCGCATCATTAGTTAGGCATTGCCTAGCGGCGGCAACCGGCGTCGGCATAGCCGGAGGTAGCGAATCGCGAGGGAGGCAAAGATTTCTGATAGTTCGCCAATCGTCAGGCAGTGCTAAGAGGAAAAGTTAAGTATAGATATACGATGTTTGTTGCGATCAAGAAATTGATAGGTACAGACAGTGACCATATTCCGTCTTAGACTTGATGTTATTCGTAGAGGCATGCGAAGCTGAGAAGAGGTGGTTCGGGATTTTCAATTATTTATTACAGACGAGGAAGGAACAAAGGTCATGTGTATGTTACACTTGTATCATACATACATCATTATTACATATTTTATTTTTTTAAATTAAAAATTATGTTTATTATTTGCACACTTCAACGAGGTTTAGTATAATTACACATAATTTTTTTGTGGTTTGAAAAATTACATTTAATACCCCGATATTTATTTTCGTCTAATAAATAGACCCCCCCGTCTGTTAGTCAAAGTTCAACGAATTTGTTGATATTAACAAAAAAGTTGAATGAAAATCCATATTTAACTCACGGTTGACTTATTGCAAGTCAAATAAATTTTTTCTAACCAAACTATCCTTATAATGGTGAAGACATGCCTCATTACACGCATTAGTGTGTGAAGATTTATAAGAATAGTTTGGTCACAAAAAAATGTGTGGTCTGCAATAAGTCAATTGGGGGTAAGTATGATTTTTGATTTAATTATTCAGCAAATTCGATGAATTTTGACTAACATATGGATCTATTTATTAGACAGAAACAAACATAAAAGGTACTAGATGTAATTTATCATACCACAAGAGATCTACGTGTAAATATACCAAACCTTAAGGAAGGACGGTGTAAATGTCTCAAAAAAGAAAGAAGGAATGGGTTGGGGGTAAATTTCGATTTTCTATTTTAAATTGTATTACTTCTTATATATCACTCAATATATACAAGCCAGGAAGTTGGCTGTGAATTGAATTTTGGATTATTCTATTGTAATTCATATTGCATCTTCTATTTCATTTCATATATACATACTGTGCGTAAAATCTTTCTTTAACTAAGATTAATGGGATAATCTTTATATACCAATCGTGTATTTGTAAAATGAAATATAAAATACAACAGTAATTGAATAGGAAATTCAATCTGAATTGGGGAAACCAAGAAGTTATATGGCGTCCAAGAGAGACCAGGAAACGCAATTGATAAACAACTTAAATTCATGTTACGTTCTATACTTTGTATACAATAAGATATATTATTGCCATGCATTCTTTTTTTTTTTTTTTTTAACAAAGTGAATATATGAAAATTATATATTAAATATCGAGTGTAGCATTAAAATGTAAATTGTATTAATAACCATAGCATGATTTGAAAAATAAAGAGGGAATCCCAAAAACTTAAAAGGGTTAAATACAAAATGGCCCCTAAATTATATTTTAGGTCTCATTCTGGCCAATAAACTAATAAAAATATAACACTTCTTCCCCTAAGTTAATTATTTGAATGAAAGTACCACCATATCATGATATTTATGTTATGTCTTATATATTTTAAGTATTTGTCATCTTAAGTCAATTTGAAATTATTTCTTTAACTTGAAGAAAAAATAATTCCTAATTATCATACAAAAATATGAAGTTGAATTTTCAGGACAAAACATTAGAAACTCTTTAAAGGGCCCTCCTCTGATATCTTAACTAGTTTGGGGGGTTAAATGCAATTTAAGATAGTTGAGAGGAGATGCTGTGCCCACTACTGGTGAGAGTGGGGGCAAGAAACAGCTTTCATTTCAAGTCACTCTCACCTTACTTTTGATGTGGTCTATTTTTGAAGTGTAAAACATAGGAATAGTTGGTAGATGCTACTTCACTTTACTTGCAAATTACAACTCTGCAACTGTCTCACTTTGGAGTCAATCACGCCTAGTTCAGTTGGCGAAGTTAAGGCCTCATGTACCTAAAAGTCATGGGTTCAAACTTCTTGCGTGAGATGATATTGTTATTACTATATAGTATGTATTATTTATAACTGTAATAGTTAGATGGTATTTATGTAACATTGTTGATTTGATTGTTGTAATTATTTTTGTTCGATGTTGGTATTCGACATGACTGCTTGTAATTTTTTTACTTCAATTAATAAAAATTCATCGGTTCCAAAAAGAAAAAAAAATTGGCTCACTTTGAGGCTAGGTCTCTCAATGGACGGACAATATTCAAATTCGGGTTCATTATAATTATTAATACCTAAATTCAGACCTAACAGTTTTATATTAGACTCAAACTCAAAATTCATATCGGTTTCTAGCAGTTATAAGACATCATTTTGGTACAAGACTTATTTTTAATCTCACTTTATATATACATATTTTGGTAAATTGTTTCATTTTTAAAAATTTAGGGAGGTAAATCGCTATTTCTTTTTTATAGATGGATAATTTGTTCATTTGCAATATCATATGAGGGTAAATTGCATTAAACCCTTTTTCTTTTATACTCTATATTTGATTAACAATTATTCTTGAGTATAAAACTTAAATATCTATATTACTAGAAAATATTACGTTGTTAAATGTTGTGAACTTCTTACCTTAACTCAATAAAATGATATGTCTCATAACTGCATGAACACCTTATCCTATATTACTATGACAAATAGATCAAGGTTTACAAGCACACCATCTACAGATCAATTAGATTTAGATTGTGTTGTATAACAGACATGAATAATAACAAATTAAAAGATAATAAAAGAAATTTCACACGCAAAGAATCGTTTAGTATCACGAAGATGCAACATTACTTTTCGCCCTCGAATCCTCAATAGATACAGAATGTGTGTTTGGTGTTTGATTGTCGTCAAGTTGTGGAGGGTTGAGAGGGACAAAGCAAGGAGTATGCCACCACAAACCACCACCACGCGCCGCCGTGTGTGTATGTTATTAAAGCCTCCAAAACCTAAGGGGGCTTTTACACCCCAAAAAAGTTGTCTGATTTGATATGTTACTTTGTTCACTCTTGCAACCTTTTTCATCTACCTTTTTTTTCTATTTGTACAAAAATTATATATATTCTTTCCACACTTGAAAAAAATCTTTCCCATTCTATTACCACACATGACTCTATTATTTCAAAAAGGTTGCCCCCACCATTTGTTAATTAATTCAACTCATCAACAACTTATATAGTACGTCCAACAAGTCAATTTTCCCTTTGTCTAGTCATTTTCTTTGCTACTTTTTAGATAAAAGTTGATTTTTTGTTTTGTTTTGGCGGAATCTAACTAATTAATAATAAATTATTGTATTAATAAAATCTTTTGTTGTAGTATTTAACGCGATCATTTTTTTTTATTAATTAAAGTTGGTGTTTTATGCTTTAATAGTTATTTAAATGTCCAAACATTCAAGAATTTATTATCATACGAATTTTACCAGAGTTTCTTCGTCGATTCAAAGTTCTCACTCCTCAATCTATAGATAGATGAATACAAAGTCAAATTATTTGACAGAATTTCTCAATTTTTATACAACCATGCTCTTTTAAAATTCATTAATATTTCAACTTTTTGTGCATTATAAACCTCGTTTATAAATTTATGGTTAAATTAGAACTACTTTTACTAAAACTTGGCATAATTACAAATATCCCCACGTTGTTTGAAAAATTACAAATACCCCTTTTGAGGTTTGTAACCGTCTAACCTATTTCCATCCATTTTTATGGGTGAAGTGTCCAAAATGCCCTTATGCTGAATTATATTTTATTTAATTCTTAAAAAAAAATTAAACTACAATGCGTAGGGAGATGTTTTTTAAATTTTTTACACAGAGGAGCAATAATGCAATTTGCATCGGCTGATTTTTTTACAATTTTAATAAAAAAATTCAATGACAAAATGATTAATTAAAGATATATGCCGTGCAAGAAGTCTCTTTGAGTGACAACATAAATACGACGATAATATCAATAATTGTACCGAACATATTCATAAAAATGAATCCTAGAAAAGGGGAAAATGAAATCTAATGTTAGAAAATAAAAAATAAAAAATAATAAGCAATAGTACAAATTGCAGTCTCATTTTCAGTCATTTTCATATGACATTTGTTATGCCCCTCTCAAAATTCCAAAGGAGCAGAGCTGTATATATGGTCCACTCTTCATAGGAATCTGCAAGTGGAACATCTCTTTGGTGTAATGTCCTAATTGGTTTTTACAAGTACTAAATTAATTTGCCCAAAATACACCATAAATTTCTTTATTTCACAACTAGGTCATTAATGATGTTGGACCAAAGGGATTTCTTTTTCTTTTTATTTTTAATGTGTAAGAGTTTGAAAATATCAAAATGCTAATGCGAGTCATGTTATGTCAGATCATTTAATGTATTTACAGCGAATTCATATGAGAAAAAAACCGACACAATACTTTGATTGTCAACCAAATTATTATTTCAAACAACACAAATGTTTTGCTGCCACAAATATTTATGTATGACCGTTCAATGTGGAATCTACACTGAGATACCACTTTGAATACCGTATATAAATGAACAATTTAAAATTAGAGTTTTTTCAATAACGACTCATTACAAGTTGAAAAAAAGAAAACATTTCATAGAATAAGTGGACATGCATGCCTCAATTACTTTCCCCCTTCATCAAAACCCTAAATTCACCTCATTAGCAACAAATATTATAGTCATTTAGCCAATGTGAATTAAAACATTAATGAATTATTCCTCACTTCTTTTCCCACAAACCCCTTTTTTGCCTGCTTTATCGCGCACAAGAATGCTTATGTAATTATGCTACCAAGAGAAAGAATATTGATTTTCACAAGGGATAATTACATTTACTCCCCTGACTTGTGATCTATTTATACAAATTATTCATACCTTCTGTATAATAACAAAACCACCCCTAACAACTAAAAAATAGGATAGTTTGTATAATTATGTTGGCGTCTTGGGAGTATGTTTAATTTTTTCAAAAAACATGAGGTAATTTGTATAAATAATATTGACGTTTCTAATAATTGTATGTATTTATAATTATTCGAAATACATGAGTAATTTGTATACACAGATCATAGATAAGAGAATGAAAATGTAATTATCTCTTTTGATAAAGCAAAGAATTGGGCTCCTGGGGGACCAAAAACTATGCCAACTTCCTGTTTGATAGAATGCCACTACGAGTTCTTGAATATATTCAACAATGCTTTCACTTTTGCAGTTGAAAACTGCCTGCACCATTACTGAATATAAAGCTCTTTTCATAAAGATTGATGGGATTTGCCTTAATTATTTCTCGTGTGTGTAGTGCACTTTTCTCATCAATCTTTTGCCAAATCTCATAATTTTTATTTTCTGTATTCCCCATTACGTTAACAGGATTAGACCTCGGACTTAATGTCAGAAGCTATTTGTCATGGTCAAAGCGAGACAAGAATGTTACGTGTCTAATCTCTATTTTAAGTTGATAATTTGAGTTCGATACGTTGTTAGTTGACGTATTGTGGGATGGCCATGTGTAATTATTGGTTTATCTCATGTAATAAGTGCAATCAAATTGACTAAGTATAGTTTTTCATGAAATTGAGACTTTATTTAATAAGATTTTGAGTTTAAATCCCACTGAAATTAGAATATTTTACTTAGTTTTGTACTAGTTTACAGCCATAGGTATAAAGGACTTCTATTCTTATTTGGTTATACATGAAAAAGTTAAAAAAAAAATAATTGTTGAAAAAGTATGACCATGTGTAGTTTTGTTTTCATATTCGATTTCAATTTCCAGTAGGAGATACGTTATAATTTCAATTTTGTATAAATTTTTATGTGAAAATAAGAATTTGTTTGGATTAATTGTAAATGTATTTTATTTTATTAGTGGTGTCGAATCAATAAATTTTATTTGATGAGAATGACGATTTTATTTTTTAATTTTAATAGTGTCGAATTTGATATATTTTTTATATAAATAAAATTTGATGTGAGCAAAAAGAGCTCACTCAAAGTTGCATTTTTGGACTTGAACGAAGTGGCCTGGATTTTTGCAAATTTGGACAGGGAACCTGCAAAAAAAATGGTAGCACTCCAGCGCTCAAGTCAGTAAACAATTTTGGAATAAATAAGTTTGAATGCAAAAAGAAATTAGTGATAATGATGAGCATAAAATGTGTCAAGTCTATTCAATGAGAAATTCAAAGATTCAAAGAGTAGACAGACGTTACTTGTCCAACGAAGAGTATGGTATTTATAGGAAAAGTTCATTGAGGTAGGAGAATTCTGGAGGGGGGAGGGGGACTAGGACTCTTTGGAGGCTTGGCTGACGTCTCCCTAGAGTCCTATCAAGACCGACCTCCTAAAAAAGGGGGACGCAATTGCGAGAGGCGCCCTAGATAGGAGGAAATATTTAGATAAGCCTTATCCAAGTTCCTTAACTGGGTCTGTCTCTCCTTCCACAAATCCTTCCTCCACAGGTCTTTCTTTTTGGGCCCGAATGGGCTTCTCTTCTTTACACGGGTCTTGCTCCACCCAAAGGAGGGCTTGGCCGGCTTCTTTGAGTGGGCTAGTGTTGGGTTTTCTAGGTGAGCCTAGGAGGTTACTAGGTCCTTCTCTTAGGTTCATGCCTTGTGAGTGGATCCTCCTAATACTTTGGGCCGGGATTATAGGTCAGCCTTTTTGAAACATATCAAAATCGATAGTTATATTTTTTACTAATTTAGAATTGTTAGTAATGTCATGTCAGAGTATTATGAAACACATATTATTAATTTGTAAAATTAATCATTAAATTTTCTTATATTTATGAATTATATATAAGTAATGATTGAAATGTAAATGATATTAAAATATTTTCAATAAAAATACATATAAAAATGCATAATTCATTACTTCAAAAACTGAAAATTGGAAAGTGAGATAAAACGAAACAAGGCACAATGTATTCTTGCAACACGCCAAAAAGACACATGGATGGTGATGGAAAAATATTATTCCTTAAGAAAAGAGAAAAGGAAAGAAACGGAAAGCGCCTTTTTGATAGCACGACATCGGTTTATTTTAATGCCAAGTTTTTTATATAAACATGAAAATCAAAAAATTATTACATTATGATAAAGGAATCAAAACTACTGTTTTTTTTTTCTCGAAATAAATTTCATAAAATGTACCATGATGAAAGCGTTATTAGCGGCCAAGTAACAAATCGACATTTCTTTCAACTTTTGGCATGAAAATTATTTCTTGAGACGTAATTGACTTAAATTGTTATCGTATAAAAGGTGACATTGATTGGTGACAGTTGAAGTCTCACTAATATGTGGGTAGTAGATTATTTTAATAGCAGTAGTTGTTTGTCTACTGCAAAAATAGTTATTAATAAATTATATATATATATATTAAATATTAATAATTGACGTATCTTAATTATTGATTGAAATTTATGATGTAATTGTTTCGATTCACTTAAAAAAAATTAAAAACTCAAAATTTTAATGGAAAAACTCAACCACCAGACCATCATTCGTGGCTTAAAATCCAACACTGGTTAGTCATATTAATAGCGGAACCTACATTACACTGACGTGGTGTGATTAATATTTTTGCATTTTATTCTCATATATTTCTAAGAAAAAACCATATTCATGTGTGTGTTAAAAATAGAAGAATGCTAACCATACAAGAGTCGTGCAATAGTTTTTTTTCTTTTCTTTGTTTATGTTTTGAAGTAGAAACGATTAATTATTGTTTTTTGATTTACTCGATTATAATCATAAATATTATATATTTATATCTAACAACTACTGACAACTATAACAATTATATATTAATCATTAATATCTAATTAATAATTAATATTAAAGTAAAAAGATATTTACTATTAAAATAGAATAACATTCCATACGTTAGATGGATTTAAATTCATAATCTTATAGTCGTGGGGTCAATTGAGATAGCTGAGAGCCATGCAATAGTTCAGAGCATGTAGATATCCAAATCTAGAATCTTATGGGCCCTTTTGCTCTTAAAATGTGGGCCGTCTCAGTAAATTATATTGATTTGGTAAATGAGCTTTGGCCCATTAAGTTCTTTCTCAGGCCCATACGATGCTACACTACAAGTGGGCTGGGTGGGCTCGAGTCCAATTCAAATTAGAATTTCTTTGGAAGGAATACATGTTTTAACATATTCTTATTATTCTAATAGATTAAACTTATATGTATATATATATATATATATTAATCTCTTATGCGAAGTATTATCTACTTTAGTCCAACTCTCAAAAATTATTATCATGAAAATTTTATGGTAAGGGAAAGTTCGTTTGGAGACTTATATATTATTGAAATTCGTCGTTTTCAATCGTGGGATGATGTATATATTCAACATTAGATATATCATAAAAATTTTAATTGATAAACTTCTAGTCAACAAGAGAGTTTGATAATTGTTACAAGTTTATGTGACTTTACTATAATTCGAGAACTCACAAACTCAAGTCACACATTAATGTAATATTCCCCCAGTCAAAGAAAATACAAATGATCTTACAACTCAAAATAGTATTAGCTGTCTAGCAGTGAACTATTCAAATAACTTCATAAATTCAGAGTATGGACATTGAAGAAGATATCAATTGTCTTCTTTTTACGAACGAAAAACCATTGGATATAAGATGTGGTTAGATTCGTTTATGAGATTGATATTTCACTGCCCAAATCAATCTATTTGATGTGCACATTTTCATTAAAATTTTGCCTTCATTAAAAAAAATAAAAACAAAGACAAAGATTAAATTAATTTGTAAGTGAATTGATCTTTTTTGTATGTGGCCAAACTCGGAATTAGGTAAAAAAAAAAAAAAAAAAAAAAAGAATTATCGTGGAATGATGATTACCTTAAATCAGCTTTCCCTAAATTAATAATTCTCTCACGAGAATGGAGGGCCTAGGATCCTCTCATAGTTTCTTCAGTGGGGTTGTCCTTTCTCACCAAAATCTATTTATAAAAAAGTAAACAATGGTTTATTACTAGCAAGTGAAATTGTAAATTGTAATCATGATTCATGGGTAAGGTAAATTGCGATTTTCAAGTAATTTTTTTAAATAAATTTATTATTTGTCGAATATCAATATTTAATAAAAATAATTGCAATAATTATACACTGATCAATATATCATATAAATTAAATCTAAATAACACCTACTATTACAGTAGAAAGACAACACTTACCCATGACTTTTAAGGTGTTCGGGCCTCAACTTCACCAACTAAATTATCCTTCGTTGGCTCCAAATAAATAATAATGCAAAAAGTTAGAAAGGGTTAAAAGTAGGGGTGTGCAAAAACCGACCGAACCGAAAATTCGGTTTTTTTTTTTGTTGAAAATTTCGGTTTTCGATTCGGTTCGGTTGAGATGGTTCGGTTCACCGAACCGAACCGAAAACCGAATTGTTTTTTTTATTATATATTAATATTTAATAATTTTTTAAAATTAAATTATTAATATTAAATAATAGTAATTAATTTCAATTTGTCTGAATTTTCTTTGAGTCAAACCACTTTCACTTTCACTTTCACTTTGAGTCTTCGGTTCGGTCGGTTATTGAATTGTTATTTACTTATTTTCATATTTTGAAATGGAGTATTTATAGTTATGAATGGTACGAATGGAATGATATTCGTATGAAATATGAATCGTATCGTGTCAATTGTTACTTTTTCTTTTATATCTTTATATTTTTAACAGGTATTTTTGGTCAAAATTAAAATTTAAACTAAAAAGCAATTTTATTTATTTTTAATTATAATTTCGGTTTTTTTCGATTTAAAACCGAAAAATAACCGAAAACTTTCGGTTTGAAAACCGAACCGAAGTTCAAATTTCGGTTCGGTTTTCGGTTATAAAAAACGCCGAACCGAAAATTCGGTTAACCGAATTTTCGATTCGATTCGATTAAAATAACCGAAATGAACAACCCTAATTAAAAGGACAAAATGGTAAAGGGAATATGTTTTTTACCTATCCATGCTTCGTCTATATTTGAATATTGGTATGATTATTATTGTTTATTTTACACACTTTTAATTATTAATCGTATAACAAAATATGTTTACTGTCATCAAATTCAATTATAAATAACTAGAAATTAAAATTGAAAAAGAAAATGTAGAAAACAAAAAGAAGAAAAAAGAAAAGAAATAATAATAACAAAAAAGAAATTAAGACATATAATATCATCTTGAGCTAGAATCCTAGCTCTGATGTGGGACCCAAATCTTATACCTGATCCGGATGGGAATGTAGGTTGGTTTTGCCCAATTTTTATATTAAATTTAAAAATATATTTTAATTAAAATCATAACAATTCATCATACCCTGTAACTTTAACACCTGTACAGTCTAACTTTGCGCTAGCTTAATTGGTTTTTTGGGAATACTGCAACAATACTGGTATGACCATCCCGCACCCTGCATTGTAATGATCAAGATGAGCAACGAATGACTTTAATACCGATCGATAAGACCTTAAAAGAATCTTATCTCAAACACTGATAATTGAAGTATGAGAATTAAAATCATATAAATTTCACACCAAAATTCTATAAAATATCATTATGAAATCACAAGATGTAATTAAGATGAGAACAATGTGCTATACCCACAAGTTGGCGGGATGAAAAATCAAACTTAGAAAATGGAGTGATTAATTAATCACTATCTCCGCCTACTTTACGCCATAATAATACCAATAATTTGTCAACAAACATTTGTTGTCAATTCATTTTTTTTGAATTTTTAGACCATGAATTGATTGAATGACTGGTGAAGGCATCTAGAGACTGATTCCCATATTCTCAATTAATTAGTTTCATTTTTGGACCATTCTAAATAAATGTAATTATTTAATATGGCCAAATATTTAAAATATTAGGCGCAAAAATGTACCACGACAACATGTATTACGTACTAGCATATTGTTACATATTTATGAAAATAAAATAATAGGATATACAAAATAATAGCATATTGGTGTAGACGTAGTTGGTTGGATCAGACGTTGCAGTTGTTGTGAATTGATATACAAAAATTTCAAAGTTTTATAATAATTGAATTAAGTTATTCAAACATAATCTTAATCCTATTACTTCAAATTTTTAAATGTTGAGCTCTTTCTTTTTCTTTTTATCTTTATTCGAATAATTAAGGGTGTTAGTATATTAAATTTGTCATTACATGTATTTAGTCTTATTAAATAAAAAAATAACTTTGGTATAATGGTGTTATTGATTAACAAACATTAATTGTGCACTAATTTTCAACCATTTAGAGGGTGTTTGGCTTAGCTTATTTAAAATTCCATCTAATAAGATGGTTTAAGAGTTTAAAAATGTTTAATTTTATTCTAAAATAAACTTTTAAAATATTTGAATAAATAACATGTCAGAGTCTATAAGACGTTAGAGTGTTTGATATAGTAAACTTTTCATGCTATAGTAATAACCAAGAAAACCATAAAACTATTAGAATTTAAAATCATTAATAAATAGATATTTTTGTTTTATGGGAAAGTGAAATACTATGAAATTGTAAAAGTGTTTGTGTTTATTAGATGCTAGGATTAAACAACTTAAAAGATCTTATAAAAAGAGATGAGCTGAACTCACTTTTTCTCAAAGAGCTTATGAGATCCGAAACATCTTATTTTGAGATCGTATAAACTCTTTAAAAAAAAGATAATCATAAAACTTTATAAGCCCTCGAATATCTCGTAAAATATTTTGAAAAACTTATAAGTTCAGTCAAGAACCCTTTTAATGTCGAATTATTTATAGCATCCAAATTCAACGTCAAACAAAAAAGAATCATTTTAAACCAAAAAAATTCGCAAAAACAGAAATAAAAAGCAAGAAAAGGCAATTTTGAGATGTAGCTGCCCTATCAACTTTATTACATGAAAAAGCAGCAATCTATAAAGTGAAAAGATGGGGAAAACAGGGGTGTCTGAAGGGATATTGGAGCAAATTATGGGTCGGGGATGACATATTGACATGATAATCAATCATTCATGCTCCCTTCAAAAGTAGGTTTTTACCAATAATCCAATCATTTTCATATTTGCATGTATATATATATAGACCCCTCACCAAATCTCTAACCTGCACTATTCCTACTTTTATTCATTTATGCATATTTATTTTTAAATAGTGGACCATAGTATTTTCCGGAATATGCTGGCACACTTTATAATTATTAGTATGATAAGTATTTTTTAAAAATAATATCCTCCCATCAACCATAGCATAAAATGTGGTAGACCATCTGATCGCGAACTGAACTTTTTGTTGTATTCTTTTTATGTACATGTTAAGTATGCAAAATTATATATATTATTTATTTTATTTTAGGAACAATGTTAATAGAGGTAGAGGATATATGCATAGAAGAATTAATCTCTTACTAGTTATATTATTATTATTATTATTATTATTAATTGAATATACAATAAAGTTATACAGGGTTAATTACACATAGACCATATCTAAAAATGCGAAATTATATTTTATTTTAAAAGATTTAAAATTACACTTACACCCCATCTGGGAATTCAACATTTACATTTGACCCTTTTCATTAAGGTTTGAATGAAAAATGTTGGCATTAGCAACAAAAAGTTACATAAATTTCTAATTTTACCCCCTATTTAAATATAAAAATATACATGAAATTGTTAAATGAGAGGTAAAATTAAAAATTTATGTAATTATTTTCGTTGAATTCAATATTTTCCATCAAATCCTAACAGAAGGGGGTCAAGTGTAAATAGAGAAAACAACGATTTTTCGAAGGGGGTGTAAGTGAAATTTTGAATTTTTTTTTGGGGGGAAATCATAATTTTCGAAAGGGGGTCTAAGGGGGATTAATTGCATTTTTGGCCGTAACTTAGGTCATTTGGTGTTTTCATCCTTTAATTTTATAGGGTAGCATTTTGGTTCTGCATCTTTTTAATTTTTGCAATTTCAGTCATTTTGTTCGCCAGAGTTCACCTCCACCGGCGATAAATGCTACTCTAAAAAGTTAAAGGACAAAAATATAGACAGAAAGAGGCTTAAAATGTCACGTGAGAGACACATGCATTTTTCCGGCGAGAAGGGTGAACTCTGGCGAAAAAAATGACTAAAATCACGAAAATTAAAAAAATACATGACCAAAATGCTACCCTAGAAAGTTAAAGAACAAAAATGTCAAATAACTTAAATAACGGAACTAAAAATACATTTAAGCTGGTCCTAGAGTAATTAACCAAGTTATATATGACCGAATATATTAGCATATAGTATTTCGAAATCAATTTTAGATTGGATATATATATATATTGATTGCTTATATTGGTACCAAGAGATGAACCTTCATCATTGCTTTTGGCAGTTGGAAGCAACTTAATTAGTCATTGTCTGCCTTCATTATTTGTTTACTAATCTTAATTACCCTACAAGCAATTAATCCTTTGCAAAATGGCAATACTCAAAAGTTAGAGTCTCAAAGTAAATTATTTGCGGACGAGGCATTACTCGAGCGATAAGATTGAGGCTTCATAATTAAAATATTGTAGGTTCAAATTTCACAAATGTGAATATATAGTCTACTTTTATAGTAATTTTTTATTTCTTTGTTTCATTTGAATATACCTATTTCTTGTTTTTTTTTTTCATTTTTGTGAATATATCTTCATATTGAGTGATGTAATAATGAACTGAATTTATAAAAAAGAGAGTAAATTATTCGTTAATCGCTGCTTAAAATTGGTGATAGATGTGAGAAGGTGATATATTTTTTTAAGCTGTAAAAAAATAACTCAAATTTTCTCTCTTTTTTCTTGAGAAATCTTGGATCTAATCAAAATAATACTATTTTTTTGGTAAATGAAAAAGGTACGAAAGGACAACCAGCACAGTAAACCTCTTTTAACGTGATTATAAGAGTTTTCCATCATCAAAAAATACCCAAATGCAGTGAGTTTTTAAAATTAACTTAATTATGAATAAAAGAATATGCGATATACGTTAATATAGTGAGAAAAGATGAGTAGTTGGTCGACGACGTAGATCATGAAAAATAAATTTAACTTGTATTATAAACTTTCATTAATTAATCTTGTTTGTTGGCCTAATGTCAAATTAAAATAATTAATCCTGTCGTGCAGCGGGCACAATTGAAATAATTAACTTATTATTAAATTATTGCCTCTGATCTTATAATAATGTAAAAAAATATATATAATAGGGCGAGGAAGAAATTTTAAATAATTAGAAATGTAGTTCCATGATGAGCACCAACATCTGGTGGTTAGTATTAATTAAATTCTTATCCTGAATACATAATATACCATTATTAAAATTCCCCAGTTGTATTAGAAAAATATTGCAGCCTTCATACTACTTCCTAAAGTAGAACATTTTGTCTGGAAAAAGTCAATGAGTTTTTTTTTTTTTTTTTTCCTCAGTCCCAAAATTTTGAGATCTTGAATTTGAATTTAAATATATTTTTTTGTTTTTATAATAATAATAATAATATTATTATTATTGTTGGGATAGTTAGATTTATTCGGAAAAATATCCTTCCTTTTGAAAACAAAGGACCCATCTAATTCTTATTCTTTTTCAGGATTATTAGCTCATAAAACTTTAGTATTATGTCTTGGGAATATTTGTTTTAAATAATTTAATATAAATTTAAAAGTTGATAAGTTTTTAGAGTTTTTGATATTATAAAAAGAAAAATCGTAGCATTTAGTCCAAAAGTAATTATGTATCTATTTACATATACTTGCCTGTATTTTACGTAGATGAATTAACCCTCGTTCAATTTTTTTTAATTTAATTCAAAAGGAAATATATAATGTTTTACATATGCTTACTACTATTTATCTAAATGAAGTTAATTCTCAAACTTACACCATTACGGGCCATCATCCATCGTGAAATTATATTATTTTTTTCGCGTTCGAAAGTTTTAAATCCTTGAAATTTTTGTTTTCATTTATTTTTGTAAATTTTATTTTCATCTCTTTTGCCTAAAAATATTTGACCAGATCATACTTGACCATAGATTAATACGGTGAGACAGAAGTTTCATAAGTTTATGAGCTAATAATTAAAAAATGCCTCAATTATGGGCCTATTTGACCTGCATTAAACTTATTCCTCTCATAAATAAAATAGAATTTAAAGTAAATGAATAATTATATTTATACCCATATTCTATAATTTATTTATATAAATTATTCCTCATTTTTTATATAATTATGAAAACTGCCATTGATAGTAAAAATATATGAATAATTTTAATGTTTTTGATGGACATATGAATAATTTTTCAAAATATAAAATTAATTTATATAAATAATGTTGACGTTTTAATGTATATATGTATATAATTATTCAAAAGATATAAATTATTAATGTAAATAGATCATATATTTTAGACTGTAAATATAATTGTCAGCGGTAAATAAAATAAAAAAAATTATTTTCCCATTGACAACAATTAAATTGCATGACGATAAAAAAGGACAATGGTCCCGAAACGTGCAAACGACTAATTCACCCAATTCTCACATAACTACACAAGAAACGGGAATTCAAGACAAAAAATTTAAAGAGAGAAGGAAGAGACAACCTAGATTACATCGAAATCCACGTGTCGAAATCTTGAAGATACCACGTTCACTCTAAATTCACCGGTCCCACCAGAAAACTTCTCACTCTCAGTTTAGATTTTAAAGATGGTAATAGATCTTCTATCCCTTTCGCTTCTCTTTTACAGCACAAAGCCAGAAAGTAAAAACTTACCTCTCTCTCTCTCTCTCTTTCTCTCACACACACACCCACACACACACAATCTCTTTCTCTCTCTATATCTATGTATGTACAAACTATGTATGTATAGAAAGAGAGAGAGAGAGAGAGAGAGAGAGAGAGAACATACATATGCATACTATTGTGTGTATGTATATGCAGAGAGAGAGAGAGAGAGAGAGAGAGAGAGAACGGACATGCGAACACCAACTGCTGATGAGTGATGATGAATATCATCATAAATTCCTCCTACTTTTGACCCTCGAGACAGCAGCACCCCACCCCAATCCCATGGGCTCCCCACTCTTACTTCATTCCTCTCTGCGTTTTTAGCCTTAATTCTTTTCTTGAATTCGATTCTCTCGTGTGTTTCTTGCTGATTCTCATGGCACACCTCGAACTCGAGGCCGTCTTGGAATTCTTGAGGAAGAATGGGTTGTCGGAGTCTGAATCAGCGCTCATCGAGGATGTAATGGACAAATCTCAAATGGCCTCTTCTGAATTGGAGAGGTTCTTCTTCCCCATGGCGCCTCCGCCTCCGCCGCTCAGAATTCCGTCCGCTCAGCGCCTACTGACCCCGCCGCGGGGGGAGCTCTCTGATGATGCTCAGACCTCCAAGAGTTCGTCCGATGACGAGTTCGTCAGTTTGGGTTCATCTACTACTGAATTATGTTCTTCCGGTATCCAAAATTTTTCCCTTTCCATTTTTTTTTTTAAATTCTTTCTTTGGCATATTATTTAGTTAATTTAATTGTCTTGTAGTTATTAGATTAATTACCCCATTATTCTCAGTCTACTGATGCATTGATTGAATTGACGAATTATTCAATTTATCTAGACGTTGATGTAGTCACCTATGTAATTTACACTTAAAAAAAATCTAGTAAATGTGTAATTTTGATAAATATGGGTTTTTTTTTTTTTTTAATTTTTCTCCTGGAATTTTGTTTTATTTATACAATTTGGTGTTCTTTTTCATTAAACGGAGTCCTTCCAAATGAAGCTATCATAGTTCTTGTCTAAATATGAGGTTGGAAATATTAGTTACATCGAGGAATCTTGTTTGAGTCCTACATTAATTTGAACAGAATTTTGTGCAATTCTTGTCTATTTTTGAGTTACGTAGAACTCGAAGTCACTTATTTGTGTATTGGTAGTATTTGACTATACTTTGTTACCTTTTTTGTCCTTTTAATTCCAGAATTTACGAATCCATATGGTATCCGAACGACTCGTCCGACGTCTCAGGCTTCCTCTGATAGGTTGTCTCAGTTTGGTACGGCTCGAGATTACCCCGATTTTGATATGCAAACTGACCTCTTCTGGTACAAGGAGAAAGATGAAGACTATGCTATGCCGCCCCTCTTTGGAGGTCGAGATTTTGATGGCGACCCCAGCGAGGATAAATATGTCATGACCGTGCAAACGGAGGAACGCATAGACGACCAAGTCGCGTATAATTTCATACCTGATGGAAGCTCTAAGTCTATAGAAAGTCGATGGGATTTTACTTGGAGGGATAATTTGAAAGACGAGGCTTACAAAGACTATTATGAATTGGGCGAACACTTTCCGCTTGAAGAAAGTGGCGAAAAGCGTGACGGACATTGCACCAATTATAGTTGTTCGGCCCCTCTCTGTGCTTGTTGCAATGGTGCTGGAACTGTTTACGCGCATGATCCTAAAGAACACAAACTGGGAAATCTAAAAGTAACCGATGAAAATGGCAATCGAACAAGGACTCTAAGGGAAAGATTTGCGGAAAATGACGCCAGCTTTGCCAATGAGAGGAGTTCTACGTATGATTTGGTCGGTGGTTTTGGTAATAACCTTGACGTCAGTACACGGGTTAACAAAGATAGGCAGCTAAATGAGAATGATGACTTTGACTTTATATATGATGAAGTAATTGCAAGTGAAAAACGTGAGCCGAAAGTTGCTGCAAATGAAGAGAACGGCGCTACATCTGATGAGCTTCTGTTGTATGAGACTAAGGAAGATGATTATGAGATATTCAACCTAAGAATCATACATAGGAAAAACAGGTGAGTTCTGGGAAAATAAGAAGACCATATCAGACATCACGGCCGTTTGTAAGAAAGTTTATAGTCGTTCTTTCCTTTCTTGACTACATCGTTCAGTTCTTAATGGAAATTTTGAGTTTGTCTTTTGCAGGTTGATTTGTAGCATACAGTTGTACTCATTTCTTGTGCCATTCACAGGACCGGATTTGAGGAGAACAGGGACTTCCCCGTTGTGATGAATAGTATCATAGCGGGTAGATATTATGTTACGGAATTCCTCGGATCTGCTGCATTTAGCAAGGTCGTCCAGGCGCATGATCTCTACTCCGGAATGGATGTTTGCTTAAAGATCATTAAAAATGACAAGGACTTCTTCGATCAGAGCTTAGACGAGATCAAACTTCTGAAGTTTGTTAACAAGCACGACCCTGCTGATGAGCGGCACATTTTACGTCTTTACGACTACTTCTACCATCAGGTATGCCTAAATGATTGATGCTGCTACAAAAGAAATATAATGGATAAGAGTGCCCTATGCATTTCATACTTATTTGACATTTACAACACATAAAAAAGAGAAATTTATGCGATAAACTATCATAAGTTTTGATTATGATATAATTTATATCACGATTATGCTGAATAAAATTTATTAATTTCATTGTATAATATGAAGTTGCTATTAACGGCACATGCGCGCACATCTATGCTATATGTAGAGTGTTGCTGTATTTTCAAGAAATCACTCAAGTTTTTTGAATTATTCCTGATCGCATTATTTCCCGTTTCACGTTTATTGCAGGAGCATCTATTTATCGTTACTGAACTTCTGCGAGCAAACTTGTATGAATTTCAGAAATACAACAGAGAATCCGGTGGAGAGCCATATTTTACAATGCACAGGCTGCAGGTGTCGTTTAACTAAAATTTCTCATATCTCTCCGTCTAAATAAAATATATATATATATGGTTGATATTGAAAATACTACTATTGGAAAAAGAACACGATCATAAGTCTAAATTATCAGGCACAAACTGAAAGTATTAAGGTTGCCTATGCCCTTGCAGGTAATAACCCGACAATGTTTGGAGGCAGTATCGTATCTCCATGATTTAGGAATCATTCACTGTGATCTAAAGCCAGAAAATATTCTGATCAAACGGTATAGAACGTGCGAGATTAAGGTAATTGATCTTGGCAGCAGTTGCTTTCAGGCTGACAATCTGTCCCTGTACGTACAATCTCGTTCCTATAGGGCTCCTGAGGTTATGTTAGGCCTTCCTTACGACCAGAAGATCGACCTGTGGTCTGTCGGGTGCATTTTGGCAGAGTTGTGTTCTGGGGAGGTATGCCTTAGAGCAGAAATCCTAATTTGAACTGGGTCCATCTGAAATCCAGCAAATTATGCAGCGAGTTTATTATACTTGTTGTGTGATTCTTGTGCAGTCTGAGGAGAGTGACAATCATATGGCCAGCTTACTAGGTTTCTATGCAAAATGAAGAAAAGGATTGTTGACATGTTATTTAATTTAATGCTTTCTGAGTCGCTTACTTTCCAGTGCTGTCTCATGTAATTATACAAATAAACCTGATCTGTTCACGCGTGTTTCGTATTAGCATTTATGCCGGCTACTTTTGTGGTATCCCAGGTTCTTTTTCCGAATGAACCAGTTGTAATGCTTCTTGCACGCATGATAGGAATGCTTGGTCAAATGGACATGGACATGCTGAAGAAGGGCCAAGAGACACACAAGTACTTTACGAAAGATTATGATCTGTATTATATAGATGAGGTAAGTTTTATGTTTGAATCTCGTCCATAATAGTTCTTGCATTTGTTATGTTTGGAAAGTATTGGTTCTTCTGGTTCTTTAACATATTCTGCAACCAAAGCTTGCCTTTAACTGTAGTGATGTAATGATTCTTGCTAATGTAGAGGTTCAACGTTGTTTTTCCGTTTATTAGGATCGATCCCTCTGTCCTACCTAGTCCTTGTCGGTCAATTAATTTGTAACATGGATGAATGTTGTATACCTAAGACATCCGGAATCCATGTTAATGAATTGTTCTTATGCATTAGGACACGAATCAGACCGAGTACATCGTCCCCAAGCAGACATCACTGGAGCATCACCTGCAAATTTTGGATTCTTGCTTCATCGACTTCCTGAAACGCTTGCTTGAGATCAACCCGAAGAGACGGCCTACCGCAATAGAGGCGCTGCAGCATCGTTGGCTTTTGCATTCGTACGAGGTTAATTCTTTCTGAGTACATAAAATTTTCTGTCGAAACCTCCAAGAATGTCAGTTTGAAGGATGTCTTAACCAAAATTTTTCCTGTGAAGTAAAGAGATCATTGTGCATATTGTCCATGCTGTACATAGATGGTTTTACAACTTTGCATAATTTCCTTCACAAAAATGCCCCTATTCTTTTGTAAAATACAGATTTTCCCCTTTTTCTTCCCCTTAAAATCGAAATACGTACTAACAGGGCCATTCACATGCAATTTATGTGGCCGTTTAAAATATTACAATTTTGGTCCTTATCTTTTGATTTTATTTTTTATGAAGTTTATCCTTTAAGTCGGAATTGTTTACAATTTCAACCCCTCAACTCTCACGTGTGCGTGATTTTAATTTTGATTTCTAGAGAAGTTGAAGGATTGAACTGTAATATTTGTGAATGTTTAGCTTGTAGTTGCAAAAATAAAGAAATCGAAATATTCTTATTATTTATTTCTATCAAGGCTTTGTTTGGTGGTAATTATGTGATTGGACATGATGTTTCTTCCCCAGGCACGCTTGAGTGACCATGCGTATTAGAATGCGGTTTATAAAAAATAAGCGCTTATTAATTTATTATTAAAAAGAAGTTAAAAAAAAAATATATCTTTACTTTACAACTTTTGCTTCTAAATTGCTTATATTAAGCTGATTAAAACCAAAAGATACAAACAGGTTTCTATCGATTTCTGCAGCTTATCGGTATAATTGCAACTTTTTTTTACTTTTAACTTTTATTTTCAATTTTCATCACTATTTAAGTTTTAATTTTCTCTATAATTTATTTTGATCACAAAAGCAGAAGTTTTTGCAAATTCGTCCGATAAAGTAAAGCCATCCAAGAAACACATTCATTGAGACCTGAGTTTAACATGATTTACTATAAGAATATCTCAACATCATCGTTACTAACCATCCTTGGACCAAATTGGGAGTTAAAGGCAATAGGTGGGTTAAGTTATTCAAAATGAACGTAGTTAAGCTTGGGCCTGCACCTTTGTCCCGAGCTTTAATCTACTTATATAAATGACAGACTCAACTGAATTTGATTGATTATTCTAAAAAATACTATATGAAACTTGAAAATTTGTACTTTTGAAGCACCAAAATTTGAATTTATATCAATATTAGTGCTTCTAAAATACACCCATCTCTTGTTCTCTATCAATTCATTAAATTTTTTATTTATTTATGCTTCAACCAGGAAATCCAAAAATTGAACTACAAAATAAAATAAAAAATAATAATTTATGAATATATCTAGTAGTAGCTTAAAAAGTGGGAGTTTCTGCAGTGGGTGTGGGGTTGGAGCAAATCAGTGGGTAAATGTGCAGGAGTATGATATGAATTATGGGGATCTGCGGAAGTAGGAAAGCCGCCAAAGCAGGGATATTTGTCTCTTCTCATTGCCACAAGAATCCATCCATGTCATTTTCCTTTACTTACAAAATATTCAATAATTCTTCACATCCCAAATTTAATTACATGTTAATTTCATTGGTCATGAATTTTTTTAAATAAGATTTGGAAGATAAAAAAAATTGATAAGATAAAAGCCTCCAATACCAACTATCACAGGAAGCTTACACAATGAAAATTAAAATACGATCACTGTGCCGGCTTAACATTATCATGCTACATAACATTTAATTTCTGGTACCACGTTGTCCTGAGATCATTATATGACGATAATTTTAAAAAACGTATCAACCACATGATGATATTCATATTTTGTAACATAGGATAACGCAAATTAATGTAATAACTACGTAGAAATCATTTATTTTTGAAGCATACTATAATCAGAAAATTTAATAGCTATACAATTGGAATCTAACTCTTTGTTAGATTAGAGAATTAAATCCTAACCGTTGACTCCTTTGATTTTTTATTTTTTTAAATTTTTTTATGATCACCATCTTTTTATCATGATAAGAGCATCTTTCTAATGGTAAGCAATGAGTCATTGAACTTATAAAAATAAATTTCATCTTCCACTTTTTACTAAATTAAGAAAAGTTATGAAATATGATACACTGCACAGATTCTCTGTCATTGTATTATCAATTTTATATAAAAAAAAATATAAAAAGAAAAGAAAAGCATAACCTAGCCTAAGGCCAAGGGCATCTCAACAAGAGTAGTTTTATTAGTGAAGTAGGCATAGTTTAGTTGGCGAAGCTAAGGCCCCATGATTCTAGAGGTTATGAGTTCAAACTCTTGCATGAATTGATGTTATTTCTACTGTATAGTAAGTATGCTTTGTTGCTGTAATAGTTAGGTGTTAGTTTATGTGATATTATTGATTTGATTGTTTTTAATTGTTTCTTTTCGATATTGATAGCCCACAGGACTGAATGTAACACTTTTCTTTCGATTAATAAACATCGCTTCTAATTTTTTTTTTTTAAAAAAAATAAGAGTAATTTTATCTTGAAAATATCTTGCTCGATCTGTAAGATTGATGTCTCACATTCTTATTGGGAATGCTAGTGTATGTCTATTTCCGTAGTGCTTTGTTGTTTTTTTATTTTATTGAATGTATTTGTTGATTTGAATTATTGATATATTGAAGGACCAAATTGTACAAATAATAATTCACGGGTAATGTATAAGGTAAGTTTTAATTGTTTTATTGAATTATACTTATTGAGAGATAATAAGTATTAATAATTGATATGTTATTTAATTTTGTATGTCAATGCAATACACATACCATATATAAAAAAATATTTTTTAAATATTTCATGTTGATAATTGGTACGTTGGTAAGTTTGAGATCTTATAACCAAAATGTTATGGCTTTGAATTCCACAAATGTGGGTATATGCTTATTTCTATCGTATTTTTTTTGTTTTTTCTATTTTATTTGAATGTATTTATTGATTTGAATTGTCAATGTGTTGAATTAATTTTTGAATTTAAATATATTAAATAATGTAATAAATTACGATCATAAAAAAAATAAAAAATAGCTGTGATAGTTGTTCTATTTATTGATTATCCAAATTCATAACTAATTGCAATTAATTTATAAAAAATACGGCTCTTTCATACTCTCACCCACGGAGCGTGCAATCACGCTCTTCTTTAATTTAATCCTTCATAATTCATTTTTGTGTATCTGGAAATGATCGACAATACAAAGCCATAGCCTCCATCTTGACCACTCCTCCTTTCTCCCAAAACACACACTACACACACTCACGCTCTCACCGCAGCCAGACTGCGACCAGCGCTGCGCACGATAATCACCCAGGCGCATTTTAGTCTGAAGCGGAGTCCCATAGCCGTCACTACTCGCATATTCGAAGATGGCGGAGCTGGCGGCGGCCGAAGTGTATGCCCCACGGACGATACAGGTGTGGAGGACGCTGCTGAACTGGGTGGCGTTCGTCTTTCAGATCTTCGCTCAGATCCTACGCGGTACGCCGTCGTTTACTCAGGTCCTCTCTTACGTCGGCTTACGCCATGGCTCGTTGCTCTCTTCTGGACCGCCGCAGTTCAAGTCTTTGCCGGTGGTTGAGCTCCAGGACTTCTCGGAAGAGCCTGAAGAGGCGCCGCTTCCGGACGCTGTTCCTGCTGCCGGTGGTGGAGGGAGAGTGATTGATGATTCTCCACCCTTAGAGAAGCTAACGGTAACTTAAATTCTTTTGAGTTCAAATTTTGAATTTGAATTACTCCTAAATTTATCGGATTGCAGCTAGCGAAATAAATGAGAATAGTGATTATAATTGCTCGTTTGTGTGTGAGTGGAAGTACTTATGGAAAGTTCTGCTTTTACGTTGACTTGGGCAAGCACTTTAGATCATAGCTGTGCGATTCAATTTGTTTCCCAATTTGGGTCATAATTTATGTTGAAGAGAAAGAAAGTAAGAAAAAAGGAATGGAGAAGTCGCAGTATCGGCAATAGTATTGATAGGCACTGTTGCACGTCAGTGCTGCTTACAGGAATATTATGAGGCGATACAAAATCAATGTATTATAGGATGCTAAGTATTCTAAAAGATTAGTCAAATTTATACAACAAAATACAAGCAATTAATTAATATTCATTAGTATATATTAAGTTTTAGAATAAGATTGTTAACTTTTGTTTAAAAGCATGAATTATAGAAAATAAAATCTAATGATAAATTAAGTAGATCATTTGATAAATACTTTCCAAACATACTTTGAATCATTATTGAGTGAACGGCATAATTTTGGGAAATTCAGAAGTTATTCAATGTCAAGTATACGTTAAACAAATCGATAGTTTTGGCTGCTTGTAGTGCTTTTACTTCCAGGGTAAGGTTAGAAGTTGGAGCTAGAGCAAGTGAGACTCTAGGAAAAGAGAGGTTTATAATGTTTTCCTTCTGTGTGGTTCAAATTTATTTAGGATGAAGCATGCCGTTCCAAGAAATTTGTTCTTCAATGTAATATGGGGGGAATCATATGTAATGCAATCTATTAGAATGAAAAAAATGACTACTGCAAATGACATTCACAAATATAATGGCCAAAGTTATAGTCTCAAAATTTTAAAATGCTTATCCTAAACAATTTGCTTTTGTCGTCATAGCTATTTACTCTATGTAGGTGGTTCTTGATTTGGATGAAACTCTGGTATGTGCATACGAGACGTCGAGTTTGCCAGCAATGCTACGTACTCAAGCCACAGGAGCTGGTTTAAAATGGTTTGAACTTGAATGCATCTCTTCTGACAAGGTGAGTTATAAAATTTGCCCTAGATCTCAGCATTGGATATTCAGTTTGGATTTCTGTTTTAACACTTAATCTTTCGGTGGTGCTTCAAGGAATTTGAAGGAAAACCGAAGATCAACTATGTGACAGTGTTTGAACGTCCGGGAGTGAGGGATTTTCTGGACCAACTTAGTGAATTTGCAGATCTTGTGTTATTTACTGCTGGACTTGAAGGTTTTCTCGACTCTAGGATGCCGTATATTTCTTGGTTTTGAACTCAAAACTTTGGACATTGTATTTACATTTTATTGCATTTCCATTTTTGGTTTGCAGGCTATGCTCGACCACTTGTTGATAGAATAGATGTTGGAAATCGATTCAGTCGGAGACTTTATCGACCTTCGACCATTAGCACGTAAGTAGTGATCGGCCTGTGTTTTTCTTTTCTTGAATTTGTTATATTTAGAGGTTGCTGTTTTTGCATCATCCCTGCTGCTAATTCTTTGACGTCTGCTAATTATCCTGCTGCCTTTTCATGTCGGGAAGGCGTAGTTAAAAGGTCACTGTAATTGGACACGTAAAAAGATGTACCAGGGGGTGTTTGGTTAGGCTTGTCTAAAAGATTTTGAGCTTATAAAATGTTAGATCTTATTTCAAATATAAGCTGTTGAAATGTTTGTTAAGAATCTTAGAAATAAGTAGGTACTCCTTACTTTTTTTAAGGGGTTTACGAGCTCCAAATATCTTATGTTTGGATTTTATAAGCTCTTGGACATGCATGCGTTTATGTATGTGAATACACTTGTTTGATATACGTGCATGTTTGAGTTCATCACAGGGAATACCGTGAACATGTAAAGGACCTATCCTGCTTATCAAAAGACTTGAGCCGAATTGTCATTGTCGATAACAACCCTTTTAGTTTCTTGTTGCAACCATTAAATGGAATCCCCTGCGTTCCCTTTTCAGCTGGACAACCTCAAGACGACCAGGTACCTGTAATAATTCTGACAGAAATTTTGCTCTTCCTAACATTGTTATATCATCCTCATCATCATGTCTAATTTCTATATCTGTCTGCTTGTTAGCTTTTGGAAGTCATCCTTCCATTGCTCAAGCACCTTTCTCTGCAGAAAGACGTAAGACCCTTTCTCTACGAGAAGTTCCACATGCCTGAATGGTTTCAGAAGCACGGAATTCCTGCTTCAGGGTGGACGAACATAAGATAAATTCATCGCCCCATTTCTTTAGTTTCATATGCTGTAATCGTCGAGGTAATTATATATTCTCGTCACAAGTCGTTGTCTCTAAAGCTGGAGATAAAATTTTTGCATTAGCATCATCCTGTGCAAGAATGCAGGCATTGATGAAATTCCAGATATTACCTCCTCGGCACGATCCGATGTTTGTACCGTTGTGAAAAGCAAGATTCTAGTGTAATGCTGTTCATATATAGTTTCCGACCTCATTGTATGTGTCTGTATCTGTATCTTCCTAGTGTTGTATGCTCTTAGTACAATAGATTATTGCTGGTCCTAATTTGTTTTCTTCCTCTGTACTATATTTTCGATTTTCGAATGCAACACTTCTGTACATATTGGATCAGATTTCCGGCAGTTGTTGATCAAGAAATATCTTCTAGCTTTTGTGAACTTAAACATTGTACATCTGAGTTATGCCGGAACTATGTGATTTTCGTCCTGTCTAAGATTCAAAACCTTGTCGTTTGAGCATTATTGTCCTTGTTTTTACTCAAATTAGGGTTGGTCGAACCAAATCAACCACAGAGAACTGTGATACACTTGTTATGTATTGGACAGTTTTGCTGACTTGTATACCAATTACAAGTCAAATATATTGTATTTGTCATATAACTAATTTAGGTTCCATCAAACCCAATCGAAACTGGACTTTCTCCTTTTTTTTGACTGAGGAATCATCTTATTACTGATTCCAACTTAAGTAAGGAATATGAGGTTAATTTTGCACACCAATAAGGCTCAGTTTAGTTCATAAAATGAGGCCTATGACTATGGTGTCACGGGTTTAAATTTCAATTTCAAATCTTATTGAATTTTCTATTTCATCTAATATATACATTTACGTATATAAAAATTATATCAACTATTCTATTTAAAAAAATTATAAACACAACATGTATATGTTAAATAAAGCAGAACACAATATAATTTGAAATAAAAAATTCAATTTACATGTGAAGAAAATCAGAGAAATATAATATAGGATGGCATGTTGTTCGCACATTAGCTATAGTCCAACATAACTTTTGTACATCAAATTATAAATACACACATGTAGAATATATATATATATATATATATGTATGTTTTGTAGAATAAAAAAATTAACTTAGATTATATAACACCATTTTTCAATAATTTATGATTTTTTAAGTAATTTCTAAATATATAAATTTGGGGGGAGGGGGAGGGGGAATTTTTTTTATTTTAATATCTGTTATACTTTCCATTCTATTTAATATATTTCTTGAATGTCAGGTTTTTTCAAAATAACATAATTTATATACACATAAATCGTAATGTGTGTGTATATATATATATATATATTACTTGAAATAACAAATACAACAACATAACTCAAAATAGTAAATCCAATCGAAATGCCACGCTGGAAACAGGTACAATGAGCATTTAGTAATTGAAGGAAGATAGGGGCGGCGGCAGCACCACCGGCAGCGTGAGGTTCCAGCTTTAATGAGTAGAGATATTCTCCGGCAACATGATTCATTCTCATCTTGCTGCTCTACTTTCTCTAAAAGGGCTCTAGTAAAAGATTATCCAACCTCACCTCAACAAGTCTTTCCAAAGAGCTACCTTTTCCATCTCAGTCTGTCCGATCCCGACCATATAACTAAACATTATTGTATTTATTATTATTATTATTATTAAAATTCGGAGAAATGAATCATTTGGTTTGTGAATTGAGGGACAGTATGTGTTGGTCTGAAGCAGCAATCCCATGTTCCTAATTAAAGCTCTCTGTGTGTGTGTGTGTTACTTCCAATCTGGTTTTAGGGTGGACTGTCCGTATGGACTTTTCGGATTTGAATTTGTCAATTTTCTTGCTGCATGGGTACTGGTCAAAGATTTTTATTTGTGTGTGTTTACTCCAATTCAATTATTTTGGTCAGCACAAATTATACACTCAACATGATTTTGTGAATTTTCACGGTTGAATTCTTCATATAATGAGTAGGGGGTAGATTCTTCACCTGCACTAATACTGCAACCTTTCGCAATTACAATTTTCCTATATTTGTTTTTGTAATACTATGATTATGAATAAGACACTGAACTTGGGCCCCATTTTATTTAGAGCGAGTTCAGACCCAATTATATTTATTTCGGATCGACTCGATTAATGTTGATTGTGGTTTCATCTCATCTCATCTGAATGAGAAAAATGAGATGGAATAAGTTTAGTTAATATGAGATTCTTTTTCAGTATGTGATTGGATGCGACATAACATTATAATGATGATTTAAAGGGTGTCTGGTTAAGCTTTTTTAAAATATATTATAAAATGTTTAATTTATTCTAAAAATAAGCTCCTAAGGTATTTCAATAAAATAATATGTGAAAGCTTATAAGATGTTTTCACATCTTATAAGATTTTAGGACGTTTGAAATAATAAGATCTTTTTATTTGTAAATTGATCAAAAAGGACATGATACTATTAGAATCAAATAAGTTGTTATTTCTTGACATATTTTTAAAATAATTTCATAAATAGTACACACTAGTTTAACTCTAAAGAAATATGTAATAGATATTTTTTTTTTACAAAAATAAACAAATAAGAGATTATGATTTAAAGTTTTGAATCAAAATAAAATATATGTATATTCATGCTAGTCGAATATTAATACAAATATATAATTGATATTTTATTTGTTAATGCAATGACTATTTCTTCGCATAATTTATATATTTTTTTCATCAAATATAATACAATAGCAATCATATTTTTATTTAGGTATAATAATTTATTATTTAATAATAAGCATTTTCTATTTTTTGAATGCAAGAAAAATTAAATAGCAATAAAATTCTTTAAAATCCTATAGAGATATAGCCTCCCACATCCTTTTTTTTATTCTCTATTTTTTCCATAATAATTTTCCATAACTTTGTTATAATTTTTTAGCATTTTTTAATTTATTGGAAAAATATATTTTATAAAACAATAATAATTTTTTAAAATCTAAATTAATTACGTGAACACATTTGAGCAGGCCATGTGTACTAGTGTATTATAAATCAGCCACTGTGACTTCTACATAAAGTAGCAAGCTGTATATTTTATTGAGCTGGTTCAATTTCGTGATATTAGGGGAAAAATTATAGTATTTTTAATTAAAATCAAATAAGAAAAAGGAGAAATTAAAATTGAAACAAGGGCTGGCCTTAAGCACATGCTGCTGCTTCTTCTTCTTCTTCTTCTTTTTTTTTAAAAAAGAAAAATTTAGAAATGATGAATTTTATTAACCGAAAGTGAAGTGGTTGTACATTCAGCCCTGTCGGCTATCAATATCGAAGAGAGACAATTACAAATAATCAAATAAATAATATCACATAAACTAACACTGGGCTATTACAGTAGCAAATCATACCTACTATACAGTAGTAATAACATCAACCTACGCAGGGATTCGAACACATGACCTTTAGAATTATGGGAGTCTCAACTTCGCCAATTAAACTAGACCTCCGCGACCTTAAGCACATGGTCTTTGAAACACAAGTGTTCACATGTCCATTTTTGCCTTTATAGAGACCAAAGATTAATGAAGTATATGTTATGTTTACATTTCTACCAGAAATATGGCGTCGGAATTTTCTAGGAAATCAAATGGAAGCTTCTTCCTTTTCATTGTCTCTATCAAACTTGTCTTTGACGCACTCTAAAACCTACGTAAATGGAAATTATAATCTAATCCACCACATCATCTGATTTTATTTCTTCTTATTCTTTACATTGGCTGTCTCAGCAAGAAATTAATCTCTCAATCATTCAAATTACAAGAAAAAAATTTATATTGTTTTAATTAGTCCAGCATTAAATTTAAATAAAAAGAAAGGAGAAATTTATCCAAGAAATCTCGATTCGTATTATTTAGTCATTATTTATCATATCATATTGCGGAATAATTATATATATATATATATATATATATAATATACGATTCATTACATCGGTTAATACATTCAAATTCAAAAACTGGTTCAGTTCACCAATAGTTCAAGTAAATGAGTACGTTCATTAACTAACTCATATAAAAAGAGATATACAATCACATTCGTGATACTCGAACTCACAACATTTTCAGTTGTGAAACCTCAACCTTAACAATCGAGTAAGGGTTCGCTGGCTATGGCGGAATAATCATGTTCGACATATTGAGTACTAATTAGCTAATTCTTTAAGCATACCCCAATACATATAAAAAATATAATAAATTAAAATATTGAGAAGCAACCTCAAATCTCATCCTTTGTTTGAATGTTCTATGTTGGTCTCCACGAGCAGTTCATGTTATTTGACTGTTTTTCTGTTCCAATTTCAATTCTTGAAATTATTCAAATCAAGAATCTACCTAATCCAATCAAAGAAAAAAAAAAAATAAAAAAAGGTGGTTTGTGTGTGAGAGGAACCTCCCAGCTAGCCAAAACGAGATAATTTTAGTAGAATGAATTGGTCGAAATTTAACTAATTTAAGTACAAGTTTGTTTGCAACAGTAAACTTATGACTTGATTATAAGGATCGATTTTGGTTCATTTTGTATCTTAATGATGATATTTACAGTGATTGTCTCACTTTTTTTTATCAGTAGTTATGACTTAAATTGAATATTTTACATTAATATAGATTTTACATTTTTTATAAATCGTTTATCATTAATCTCTTTTTTTTCAAAATAAAAAATAAAAAAATTGGGGGCACCCAAGCCCTTTTTAATCACATGAGAAAAGTGCATTTATGAATTGAATTTTAAATAGAAAAGGAAGAGTACGTAATAGGTTGTTGGTCAACATTTGCAAGCTTGTAACCTTAAGATTCACACTTGGAAAGAGGAGGCATGTTGATCGATTCCCCATTTTCACTATTATTTTTCAAAAATGTTTTATTACGTGAGTTATTAATGTCGAATTAATATGCGTTTATTTTCACTAATTTCAATTTATATGTGATTTTTTAATCAAATGAATTTATTCCTCAAATAAATGCAGACTGTCTTTATAAAAATAAAACGAAAATAAGAAAAAAACGCTTTTATTCAAACTTAAAAAAGGACCCATAAACAAATCGTACAGGTAGTATATGGATTGAAGGATTTGAAGTCATCCTTATTAATAAGTTATTTGAATTTATTTGGATAATTTTAAATTCAAAAGATTTCAAATTCTTTAATTCTAATTTTGGTCTATATCTTGTTGAATATTGATGGATTTCAAATTCTTTTCAAATTGTGTCATTTGAAATACTTTATTCTATTTATTTTCTCAAATTTAAATTCATCAATACAAATGCACCCTCAGACAATTTCACTTTTGATTTCTTAATTATGTATTTAGATTGATGGATTTGAATTTGAAGTAAGGATTTAGATAGAGAGTTTCATATCACACCATTTGAAAAGAATTTGAAATCCATCATTATTCATCAAACACATAATTCAAAATTTACTAGAAAGAATTCAAAATTCTTTAAACTTAAAATTATCCAAATAAATTCAAAAGATTCATTATTAAGAATTTGAAATTCATGACTCCAAATATTTCGTCCCAAATGCAACCTTAGTGAATTAGTTTTAATATTTCATACACCAAAATTTATAAAAATGAAACATATAATAAAAAAGTTGATTTAGTAATATAGTTTAGGACCAAAAGTGATCCTAAGTCATAACCTCTTCCCCTACTAATGTACATTTTTCAGTTGGCCTAAGGCATAGTATAGTATTACTCACATATACATACAATTTCCCCATATCTAAACACCTCTCTCTCTAGACTCTCTCTCTCTCTCCCTCCCTCCCTCCCTCCAAATGAGGGGGCGCTTCCATAGCTCGCAAGGAAGGATAACTCCCCTTAGATGACGACACCCTTTTCAGCCGTCATCGCCGCCACTATACTGTTCCTCGCCGCCGTCTCTCCACCGCCGCTGTCCGTCCAGGCGCTTGGCGGCTCCGCGGCCACCATCGCCGTCGTCTACGGCTCTGCCACCACCATCTGCACCATAGCTGCGGAGCAACCCATCCAACAAATTCAATGTTGGAGTAACGGCCAATTACTTCCGGCGATCCTTCCTACCACCTCCTTCGACGCTGTCGCGGGCGGAAGCGACACCCTCTGCGGCGTTCGCTCCGGGGGTTTCAGCCTTCTCTGCTGGAACACGACCTTCACCCCCAAGAGGATATACAACAACGCCTCGGTACCGTTAACTTCCCTTGCAATTGGCGACACTCAAATATGTGCGCTTAAAAACGCCACCACGGGAGAAAATGCCATTTGCTGGCGAGGAGATGATGTTTCTTCCGCTCAATTTCCAAATAGGAACTCGCAATTTCGCGTGATTTCATCGGGGTTGGGATTCTCTTGCGGTGTTCTGGATAGTAACAATCAGGTCTTATGTTGGGGAGATGATGGTATTTCTCGTTCGATTGAATCGGAGTTTGCGAACTTATCAATGGCAAATATTCAAGCAGGTGGAAGGCATGCCTGTGGAATTGACAATTCAGGATTTGTAGTTTGCCGAGGAGATAACAGCAATGGGCAGTTGAATATACCCGCAAATTCAGCATATGAATACAGGGCCTTGGCGCTCGGAGCAAATCATAGTTGCGCGATCAGAAGATTGAACCGCACGGTGGTCTGTTGGGGCGGCGGAAATGGTGAATTTTCGAGTAATATTACCAACGGGATTTCATTCGAGTCCATTGTTGCAGGTTTGAATTTCACTTGTGGATTGATCACAAGCAATTTTACAGTAATCTGTTGGGGCCCTGGCTGGCCGAATTATGCTTCTGGGATTGAACTGCCATTGCAGAAAACTCTTCCAGGCCCCTGCGTCAACACGCCCTGTCAATGTAATATATATCCTGAATCTCAAACTCTTTGTTCTGGAAATGGTCATATTTGTAGGGCTTGTGATATTCCGATTTCGATTCCACCGATTTCACCACCATCACTTCCATTACCACCTAGTATTGGTCCCTCCCCTTCTTCACCCTCCAGAGGGCTCAGAAGGGGTTTATTGGCTTTCGCGATTGTCGGATCAGTTGGGGGATTCGCAGGTATTTGTTCGGTAATATATTGTTTGTGGGCTGGTGTTTGTTTTGGGAAGAAGAAGATACATAATTCTGTGCAGCCAACCATTACTGGTGCTAATGCAGCTCAGCAACCTAGCAGCAATCCGCCTTCCCGATCGTCCACTCTTCGGCGCCAAGGCTCCATGCTCATAAGGCGCCAGAGGAGTGGAACGTCGTCCAAACACGCGGACAAGGCCGAGGAGTTTTTGTTTTCGGACCTTGCAGCTGCCACCAATGATTTCTCTTTAGAGAACAAGATAGGTGCAGGGAGTTTTGGGGTTGTTTACAAAGGGAAACTACCCGATGGACGTGAAGTCGCTATTAAGAGAAGCGAGACGGGCCCAAAAACGAAGAAGTTCCAAGAGAAAGAGAGTGCGTTCGAGTCTGAAATTGCGTTCTTGTCTCGACTACATCACAAGCATTTGGTTAGGCTGGTTGGTTACTGTGACGAGAGGGATGAAAGATTGTTGGTTTATGAGTATATGAAGAATGGAGCTCTTTATGATCATTTACATGACAAGAACAATGTCCAGAAGAGTAGCGCTGTGCTAAATTCTTGGAAGATTAGGATAAAGATTGCACTAGATGCTGCTCGTGGCATCGAGTACCTGCACAACTACGCAGTTCCCACTATAATTCACCGGGACATTAAGTCTTCAAACATCTTGTTGGATGCAAACTGGACAGCAAGAGTGTCAGATTTCGGGTTGTCGTTAATGTGGCCGGAGAATGATCGTGATTACAGGCCGATGAAAGCAGCCGGTACCGTTGGATACATTGATCCAGAATATTATGGACTAAATGTCTTGACTGCAAAAAGTGATGTTTATGGTCTTGGAGTAGTGTTGTTAGAACTTCTGACAGGGAAGAGGGCTATCTTCAAAACAGGTGAAAACGGGGGCGCCCCGATCAGCGTGGTCGACTATGCCGTCCCAGCAATAATGGCCGGCGAATTGGCCAGGATTCTCGACCACCGTGTCGGTCCGCCTGAGCTAAACGAATCTGAGGCGGTGGAGCTGGTGGCGTACACCGCAATGCATTGCGTGCATTTGGAAGGCAAAGATAGGCCTACCATGACAGACATTGTAGCCAATTTGGAAAGAGCATTGGCTCTATGTGCAGATAGCCATGGCAGCATCTCAAGTGGACCAATCTCCATTGTTTCAGATTGAAATTTAGACAAAAGAATTTGATTCTTTCCCTCTGTCTTTTTTTTCCCTTTTTGAGATTGTTTTCATCTGAATTTGTTGGTATATTTTTCTAGTCTAACACTGAGAGCTGTAGTGTAGGAGTTTTTTTGTAAATCATTGATAGCCACCACTACTTCTTCACATAATTATTTCAAAGAAATTGTTCAATTCCTCAGATTATTTTTGAATGTTTATTACAAGAAATGATAGTAGTGCAAGAAAATTTGGTTAGTGTAAGATGTAGTTTGTTGACCAAGTCAAAGGGGATGGAAAGAGATTGGTCCAAACTGAGTTTTTGGTACTTGTCTAAGTCTACACTCACTCTTCCTTCTCATATTAATTGTTGGAGAAATTAAAGCAGCCTCTAGACGTTGGGGGGTGTGGACATTTGACTTTGAAGCTCTCATTAAGAGCAGTCAATTAAATCCAATGATCCACTCAAGATTTGACACGTGTGGGGTCCAGATCAAATAATTCCATCCTTCTTTTGCCCATCTATTGGCCATCAAACTTCTGAAAACAGCGGTGCCAATCAAATACCCAAATAATAAATATATAAAATTAATTAATACCTTCCCAGAATAGTATACGAGTATGAATTTATTAAATGTTTCGGTTATAAAATTTGAATTTGAATTTATTTCTTTGCAAATATATTTAGTGCACAATGATGACTAGTAAATGTAGGAATGTGTAGGGGTGGTTGGGTGTGGTGGAGGAGAGGTGGTGGGTTTTTATTGCCGGCGGGTAAGCCGCCGCCGCCGTCACCGTCACCGCCCACCGCCCATTTTGTCTACAGGATAGTCCTGCAGTTCACACAGAACTACTTAAGTGGGATCCATTTCTATTAATTTTATTCGCATGCATTATTTGTAGATAATTAAAAATAGTTACATAGTGTTCCATTTTTCATTAACCAAAAAATGGAAAAAATTATAATTAATATTAATAATTTAGCAATGACAAATATAATTGGTCATTATATATACACCACTAATTTTATAGAGTGAGATATAATTTTGATAATTGCTGTTTAATATTTTATTGTATATATTATTTTTTTTCTTGTAGTTGAAACAGCACCATTGTCTCAAGACTATTAAGATTTTGGATTTGAATTCTATTAGAATATGAATTTTTTTTTTATCTAATTTTCAAGTCGTTATTGTGTAATTATATAATTTTTCACTAGCTGATTGTTGATTATGATCTAATTTTATGATTTATATTCATAAATATATATTAACATAGATCACACATACATGAAAAATTGTGCTTGTGAGGTCGACAAAAATTCAATGGATAATGCAATAATGAGCAACCTAAAGTACAATACAAATATTGTTAGAAAAGTGAAAAAAAAAAAAAGGGTCCCAATTAAACTATTTCAACAATCAAATCAATCTAAGAGTATAAAGTTATGAAACGAATAGATAGCTTACCTTCTCCATATATAAAATAAATGAGGCATTCTTGATTAATATTGGAATATTGGACATATATGTTTTAATATTTTGCTTTTGCCCTTTTTATCTTGTTTTTATTACATTAACTATCAAAGTACATATCAAGGGTGTAAGGCACTACGCAATGCCACAATTATTATTATTATTTTTAAATCAAAGTGATTAATTATATTATTGTTGATTTCAAATTCAGTTATAAAAATTTTAGTATATGAATAATTTTGTTGTAGCATATATCGAAGGATAACAAACTGATGTTGTTACAGTTAGTGAGTGGTTCCGAATATAAATATGCGACGTGCAGTGCGATTGATATAAATGAGAAAATCACATTATAATAACAATAAAAAAAAAGTTCTTCAATAATGATGATGCCTTATGAAACTAGTCTGATGCGTTGCCTCTATTCTAAAGGCTACAAAACACTCAAAATGGATAATAACTCGTATAACAGGATATCAATTGTGTCTTATGCCACATTACAAATTATCATACAACAAATAGAAATTATTATAGTAATAAATAAATATTCACATGTAGATGTGACTCAAATTTTTAAATAAAATAAAAAGCTTTGAGGTTGCAATGTTAATATTAAGGAGATATGCTATTTGCAGATGCTACGACTATATATACTGGAGTAAATGTAAATTGGAAATTATGCAATCAAGACAGAACGTGGAAATGATTATAGAAGACAGGATCATTAATTAATACCATGAATTAATCATGAATCTTATTCTTAAACCTTAGTCTATTCTGTTAATTATATCTACGTAATAAATAAGAAATATACTTATAAATATTCACAGATACTTAATTATGGTGAAATTAGTGCCCCTCATCAACTACAAGTTGTCATGTTTATTAAAAGGGTAAATTACAATCAACTCATGAAATTTATGAAATTATTTGATCCTTGGACGTATGCCTAAAAATATCCATTTTACTGTCTGTTTTTTTATTTGAAGAACAATTGAAAAAAAAAACAAACTAATGAAGTGAAATTTCCTTCTTGCCTCTCTGTGTTGTGACATGTAATAAAAAAGTTAAGAAAGATTTAACAAATAAGTAAAATTCTAATTCACAGTTTACAAAGGCATTTTAAGTCCGTTCACCCTCAAAAATAGATAAAAGTCTAATGGAATGTACTAGTTATTGAACAGACGTTAAAATCAGGAAGTTTTTGATAATTTATAAGAAATTCTTATAATTATATCAAATTTTAGAGAGATTGACGGTGATTTACCCTGGAGGAAAAAAGTATAATAAATTATTGATTCTTAGTGATGGACACCAATTCTTGCATGGACTTCATTCATGTACTTAACCATCTTGATTAGTTTCCCAAGTTTTGGGCATGAACCAGCTGCTATCAGTATCCGACCAAGAAATTAAAGGTATATTTATGATCGAGCACGAAGAACTAGCCCAATCAATCTTGTCAAGAGCGTGATCAAGAAAATATTCCTGAAAACATGGAGGAATGAAAATGTTCATGTTTATTGCATTGTCATACAGATCATGTGTCTTTATAGATTTTACTTGGGACAAGATTACATGTATATTATAAACAGAGGGAAGCAAGACAAGAATCATAGTATGGAACAAAGGTCGACGTCGATTCCTCCTCACGTACTAGTTTTTCCATTCCCTGTTCAAAGCCATGTCAATGTCATGCTAAACCTAGCTGAAATCTTCTCCATTTCTGGCTTCCAGGTCACTTTTTTAATCCCAGATCACATCCAAACAGGCCCTCGTTTCGATCAGATTTCGTCGCGTTTTGCACGTTATCCTGCCTTGTACTTCCAGGCAATTTCAGATGGTTTGCCTCTCGATCATCCAAGAACAGGCGACAGGGTTAAGGAACTGTTTGACTCTATAAATGTCACAACGAAACCACAGTTCAGACATGTACTGAAATCCAGGGCCCAGATCAGTTCCAACGGCAACGGCAGGGCGCCGTTGACATGCATCATTGCTGATGGAATCATGTCTTTCACTATCGACATCGCTAAGGATTTTGGGCTTCGGACAATACTTTTTCGCCCGTTTAGTGCCACTTGCTTCTGGACATTGTTCTGTGTCCCTAAGCTCATTCAGGCCGGCGAGCTTCCTCTCAAAGGTAATCTCTCGTGTGTGTTTGATAAGTTTTGGGTTCATTTCTTACATCTCTAGAGGTTTCGGTGTAATAAATCATTTATTGAAAATGTGCAGAGGATAGCGACATGGATAAATTAGTAGAAAATATTCTGGGGATGGAACGAGTTCTTAGGGTACGTGATCTCCCAAGTTTTTGTCGTGTGGAGGATGCATCGGATCCTCAACTTCAACATGTTGTCTCGGAGACTCATCGTGCCACTTGCGCCCACGGCCTTATTCTCAACACTTTGGAAGACTTGGAAGAACCGGCATTAGCACGTATCCGTGCCAACTTCCCTAAACTTTACGTGATTGGGCCGTTGCACGGGTACTTTAGGCCTCTTCGTAGTCCTAATAGCCTTAGTGAAGAGGGTAGAAGTTGCATTGAGTGGCTGGATGATCAGCCTCTTAAATCTGTGGTCTTTGTGAGTTTTGGTAACATGACTGTTTTGAAAAGCCAACAGCTAGTGGAATTCTGGCATGGTCTGGTTAATAGTGGGAAGCCCTTTCTATGGGTTGTACCGGCTAACTTGACGGCCGGGTGCCGGATTCCAACCGAGTTCATAGATGGGAGTGGGAAAAGGGGGAAGGTGGTGGATTGGGCTCCACAAGAGGAAGTCCTGTCCCACCCTGCAACGGGCGGGTTTTTGACACACGGTGGATGGAACTCGACTCTTGAGAGTATTTACGAAGGGGTACCGATGATCTGTTGGCCGTTTTACGCTGATCAGCAAGTGAATAGTAGGCTTGTTGAGGAGGTGTGGAGAATTGGAGTGGACATGAAAGATATTTGTGATCGAAAAACGGTCGAGAAAGCAGTGAGGGAACTGATGGAAGTTAGGAGGGAGGAGTTGTTGAAATCTTCAAAAGAAATGGCAAGATTGGCAAGAACATCAATTGGACAAGGAGGATCATCCTATGTTAACTTAGATTGTCTGATCAAAGACATTAAGCATATGAGCTATGCAAAGTCTACTTAGATGCATGGTGTTAATTAGTTGGGAGTAGATCTTTTGCAGCTATTAAAAACTATAGTATTTCATATTTGAATAATTTAAATATCAGTACAGCATAGGACAAACAAAATGCTGGTCTGAGAACTGAGAAGAGGGGAAAGACACAGATTCCTGGTAGCTTAACAAAAAGCAACACAATATATATACAGTTGCCTGCACATACTGATATTAATTACCTCTTAATTAACCTGATCATCAAAAAGAGAACAAGAAAAACAAGTTTAATTAAATGGACTAATTAATTAGTTCCCTGATCAAAAAAACTCAAACCGCATGAGCAGCTTCACAGACTTGTACTGCTCCCCCTTCTGCGAACAAAGAGGAACTGCTCGGATACCTTGTCTTAGCTCCCTAATGGGCAGGCACGTCTGGCCTGCAAAGTCGTCTTTATCGGACATATCATACTCGTGTACTTCAATCCGAAGCAGGGCCAGTTCAGGAATCGTTATCGGGAACTCAAACACCTCATCCCAAGACGGTATCCAATTATCTCCGATGGTCTTTGTTTTCTTCATCATACAATCAACCGGCACACCAACAATTCCCACCTGAGGATATATCGACACAAGACAACTTAGGAAAAAATCTTGTAGCTTATGTTTGATTTTGTCTGCTCGAACGTTTCACAGTCTGTCTTGCAATTCCCTGACATAGAAGGAGAAACAGGTGGACTATTACCTTTGCATAAAAATCAGGAGGAGAGTAAGTGTCAAAATGTGTATGTTCAAAGTCATGATACCATCCTTCACCCATATATACAGTCACCTGTTTTCACAAAAATTAAGGATGTTTGAGTGTAATGAAGAGAACAGTACATAAAGATAAGGTAATGAGCACAAAGAACTTATAATTTTCACCATACTCTCAAAGTAGTTCTTATTGGTATTGCAGCTTTAGGATCAAAGACCCTTCCATCATGTCCTAACAAGAACTCTGGTTTTTTAACGTATCCGCAACCACCATTCGCCCTGAACATTCCGTGCATCATCCAAAGTTCTCTTCCATAACCCTATCAAGAAATCGATGTTATCAACGTGCACAAATTTTGCAATGTGCACGAGCTCAAACGCGTGCAATTATGTTTGTAGCTGTAGAGAAAATGAGGACGAAAACACAAACAACATACTAAATTTTGGCTAAATTTTCGGACACTGATGAAATTATATATATACGGAATTGTGTACTTACTTGCATATTGAACGCGACCAACTGAGCTCCATGCATCCACGCGGTCAGGGGATCGAAGTTGGATGAATCTACACGTGTGCCTTTCGGGTAGATTCTCAGCAAGTTCTTATGTGTAAACCTGAAGCAAATTAACATGGATGACAAATGTTTGATTAGATTATCTTAGAAAAACTTATTACAGCATTGAACTTATTTGAGTTTGCAAGAAAATTAAACTTAATTGAGTCTTGTATGAACAATTTTTGCTTGGATTAGTGAGAGTAGCAGTAACGCAAAAGGCTATGTTTCTTACATCTGAAGCTTATATATATGTAGGAATTTCCATGCTCTCTCTGCCATTCATTACAACCTATTTATTTGGGTATATTACACAGAAGTCCTTCAATTTTGTTAAACTGCATTTAGAACCCTGCGATTATATTTACATTACATATTCCCCTCTTATATAACATCCAATTTTCAGGATAGGTTGTTTGTAGTACGAAACATGACATCAGGACGGGAAATTGCAATTTTGATCCCATAATTTAAGTTCTGTATATTTTTAGTCTCATCCTTACTTAGTTTTGTAATTTTAAAAAATTCTTACTTTCAACACTCCTATTGACTTGTGTAAAGAGACTGACAGAAAAAGAATCATGTGCAAGTCACATGACCGGTTCTATTCTAGAAAGATAACCGTTACGTGACTTACACTTGATTTTTTTTCATCAATTTCTACCGTAAATTGGGATGAGAACCGAAAGGCAACTTTAGTACCTGACAATTTCAAAGGCATGTGTCGCGACGCCCTTTTCTATCTGTAGCTCACTCAAGCTGAGTCGTCTGACTTTACTAGGATCCACCATCACCCGCTCGCCCACTCCGCCCTTCCCCTTCCCAGCATGAATGGCGATCAAACGCCTATACTCTGCTGCGACATCTTCACCGCATTCATCTTCATCCTCCCCATCTTCATCAAAATCCTACAAACGGAAAACTCCAACAACCTAAGAACTATATATATACAAGCGTTTTTAATTGCATTTTTAGTCATGTAACAATTATAGTAATTTGATACTTTATTCCTATGAGCACGTCTTGGAGTTGTAAAATAGTATATTCTAAAAATTCCAATTCAATTTTGTTCTAAAATCGCAAAATTAGAAAGGGTAAAGGACCATCTTACACCCTAATAAGTTACAGGACTAAATTGACAAACGACGAGATGCAGGTGAAACAAGACACACACCTTGTCGTCACCGGTACTTTTGTACTCTTGGGGCGGCTTCGTCGATATCATAACCCTTCTCTTGAGAGATTCGGGGGATGGGAACTCACTCAAGCATTCATCACCAGGTGTAAACAGCATGTCTCCAAATGTTTCAGTTATCATCTTTAATTGGGTTCAGACAGACATGCATGATCAGGTTCAGACATGCATGATCAGAAACCTGCTTGTGTAATGAATTAAACTGCATGCATGCATACATACATACATACATGTACATTGATTAATTAATTAATTAATTACCTGGGCAGCTAAAGCCTGAAGATCCGGAGTTAGATGGTCTTCAAGGGTTATTACAACGGGATATTCTGATGCAACAAAAGCATATTCCTTAATGGATTTCAAACATTTCAGGAATTCCACCGGAGCTGTCAGCGTCCTGCATGCATGCATGTACACAAATTATGTAACTTAATTAAACCAAAATCTCAAAAACCCTAACAAATGTTGGATATATACATATATATATATACTAAAGTGTCAAAATTACAAGACAAAAAATATATTTAAGCTTATATATACTGTAGGCACATACGTGCATACCTGCCATGGAGAACACTAATACTGTCTTTTGTGGAATTTGGCCATATATCCAATTCGATAACTCTCACGCCATTTTTAAGTGCGTTTATGATAGGAACGTCACTACAATCACTACTTAGTTGATTCCCCGTTAGATACGAATTATGGCCCGTGTATATGAAGTAATGAGACAACGGAGCAGTCATATCATGGTGAACCTGAAAATATTTAGATAAATTATAAGAATACTTATAAATTATCGATCAACACAGTCCTGAGCACATTAACAATAAAAATCAAATCGACCAGACAACTATCAATCTAATTGATCAAGTAACTCGTTTTTACCAATAAATGTTTGCAAAGTAAATAAGACAAAGGCATAAAACCTAGGTTTCGACCTCAGGTGGAAAAAAGTTGAATCTTGCTGGGGAAATTTTAATCGGATTTGACTGAAGCTGAACTAATTATATAACTAATGCAATACAACGTCTCATGATTGAATTCATTAAAAGGTTTCACTAATTACAACGTTGTACTTTCTCATGCACATTTAACTCTCTTATTACAAAAGTATTTAACCGAACGTAATAATAATGAGCCAGAGCATTTCATGAATTGAAAGTACAATGTATTTTTCTTTTACACGAGTATTTTTTGTATCTATACGTACTTACACCATGTTTGTGTAGACATAATTAAAAACGAAAAAGGGTGAGAAAAGTTACGTACCCCGAGTTTTGGATTGAGGGGCGGATTCAAATCCCCAAACAAGTACTTAAAAAAAGCCTCCAAATTCAGACCGCGCTTCTGAAATATATTGAGTTGCTGGAGGCTGTCGAGCACCTCCTGCGCATCCTCAACCGTGGCCTTCTCCTCCCCCTGCACCTCTGCCATGAACTGCCGCAGATGGTCGACGCTCATCGTCCCGTTCTCCGAATAATCATTGAAGATCGCCTTCACGTCCGCCGGAGGCTCTGCCGCTGCCATCTTAAACCGTCGCCGGAAGCAGAAACACACCCTGTATGTCTGTTTCGACATCCAGGTCGGCGTTGATCACTGCGACTGCCGACCAACAGCACTGGGATTATTAATAAACGCCTTTGATTTGGGTAATTGGAAGCATTGAAGGAGGGGGATCGGAGGGAAGTAATCAACAGAATTGATGGAAACAGGGTAATGCATTGATTTGTGGGTAGAGTGGAAGTCGGGAGACCGCGGATTTGCCACGGATCTCGACGCTGTCGCAGGTGGTTCTGCTCTTGTATGTACCGTCGCCAAATGCTCCGGCGGAAGTAATATATTGCTACTGCTGCCCGGGTTTATAGTCTCGTTTTTTCGGTTAGCCAGTCAAATATTCAATAATTTCTTAAATTCATACTAATTAATAATTTATTTTGTGCTTTTTAAATTAATAGAGTTACTTTGCCACATCATTCCCATAGTGGATGTGGCTTGCCACCGCTTATTTATATAAATATTACAAAAATAAATAAAAATTACAACAATACCCATTACGGAGTATTGTTGCAAAAATGGTGTGAATCGCTAGTCGAACTAGCGACCGCACCATTTTTCTTATTTTTTTAATATAAAACATTTCATGGGTCGCTAGCTTATTTTTATTTTTGTTTTTGTGTTTTTCTTAATTTAAGTATTATTTTTAAAATAATTAAATATTAATCACTAATATTATGAATTATTTATTTAATATTTATAATTAAAAATATTAATAAATACAAGTATGTATATGATCCAGATTTGATACATTCGTCTGACACAAATGAGCTTGACTTTTTTGGGATTGAATACAAATGTACGTGTTTGTGGCCACACTATAAAAAAATTTGAAAATTAATGACAAAAAAAAAGATCAAGTGGCAATTTCAATATTATCACTAATTATATATATCTGGTGACAAGAATGTTTATTTTGTCAAAAATAATGAAATTCATGATTTTAATAATTAATACTATTTGGTAAAAATTGTTATTACCATGACTTAGTAAAAGAAAAATGTGCACAAAAATGTCCCTACATATAATTAGTGGTAACCTAGAGACAACAAATAATAGTTGTCACTATAGATATATCTCTAATTGTATTTATCGATAACTTTTTACACAAATTTTTGTCACTAATAATTATATATTGTCAAGTTAAAAATAGTTGTTACTTAATATATATTTTCAGTAATAATGTATCAAAGCTGGATCGTACAACTAAATAATGAAACTAATATTTGATTTTCATTTTGTTAGAATTTATTAATTATCACAAAATTAATTAAATATTTTATATATTTGTATTTATTAATATTTTTAATTATAAATATTAAATAAATAATTCGTAATATTAATGATTAATACTTAATTATTCTAAAAATAATACTTAAATTAAAAAACACAAAAAAAAATTGAATTTGAAAAAAAAACTGCATTATATTAAAAAAAAAAAAAAGGAAATGGTGCGGTCGCTAGCTCGACTAGCGATTTGCACTATTTTTGCAACAATACTCCAAAATGGAGTATTGTTGTAATTTTTATTTATTTTTGTAATATTTATATAAATAAGTCGGCTTGCGACCCAATCCACTACTAAAAAAATTAATTATTTCATGCATTATAAATCACGCCAACTTAAAAATTATAATAAATTAATATTATCTACAACGATTAAAAACAATCGATGCAAGATCTCAAAGTTTTACCATGATTAATCAAAATTCGCTATAATTTAAGTATGGTCAAAATATTTATCACTATTTTTAATTGTTGCAAATGTGTTGACCTTACTTGTAGAAACAACGGCTAATAGCCATTGTGCGGTCGTTGTTAATATCCACCATAATTTTTATTTTTAATTATGATAAGTAATCATAATGAACAACCATATTAATTTCTTCTAAGAATCGAAGTCTCGTTGCGTGAGGTATTATTCGCTCTGACTTCGTATGAACCACACAACTTTATCTTAAAAGGTACTTCTTAAGTAAGAAAGTCATCGGAACATATATGTTATTTAAACTCTTCGTCCGTAATTAATTTATGACACTTGTGTGGATAAAAGGAGTCCCGAAATTGGGATGGATTACACTTTCAAAAGAATATGACACTTTCCCCCTTCAAATTATAGAAATATACATTGTAGTCCCCTCCAACCAAGAAAATATGACAAATTTTGTCCAATTTACCCGCCTTCAAAAGTAATTTGGGGAATTAACTTTCTGCAGGCTGATCTTTGACTATCCACCCATATGTGGTCGGATAACTTATCCATCATTATCACAGTACTATATTGAACCTTAAAAATTAGGAAAAATTACAATAGGCTCCTTTGAAATTGTCATAATTACAAATATCTTCTTATTATTTAAAAAATTATAAATACTCTTGAAATTAACGATCGTCTAACAAATACCCCTACAATGGATTGTCACAACTCACAATGAAGTATTTGTTAGACGACCGTTAATTCTAAGAGAATATTTATAATTTTTCAAATAATAAAAAAAAATAATCACAATTATGATAAATTTTAAAAGAGTACGAGTACGCACCCTTCTAAAAATCTTGTGTTCCACTTTGTTATTACCGTAAAAGATCTTGTCTTCCACTTTGGAATTACACAATAGTTTCACACTGACTCATTACATCATACTTCATTTTGTTTCCAATTGTTCCTTACATAATGCAGCAATTACTACTGTACAAGAATCTAGGCATACAAACCTAACATTAACCAAAAATGGACTCAAAAAGCATCCCATGTATTCGGACAATGGGAGATGCAGTTTCATTCAAACTGGAACCTCAAAAGAAGCCTCACAGACTTAAACTTCTGGCCCTTCTTATCATACAGCGGCACGGCCCGTATCCCCGGTCTCAATTCGGACACAGGCAAACATGTCTGCCCGCCAAAATCATCCTTTTCCGACCTATTGTGCTCCCTTACTTCAATCCGTAGCAAAGCCAGCTCTGGAACCGTTAATGGGAATGCGAAATCTTCGTCCCAATAAGGAGTCCAATCGTCTTCTATCACCCTTGTTTTCTTCTTTGCAGCATCAGCTGGTACCCCGACTATATATATCTGCAATTACCACGGAATTATAGGACGTTATCAGTACACGGTCCGTTTTTGTACTTGTCAGAACACGTCGGGAGGTTGTAATTTCTTCAAGGACAGGGGAAGTGTGATCTTCATCATGTGATTTATGTAATGTTAGAGGCTTTAGGCTCGATCATTAAGATCACTTGGCTGCAACCTTGATCAACCTAGTGATTTATGGGGCTTATCGACATAAATTTTCATTACATGTACAAAAAGAAGTTCAAAGTTGTACACTCCTATTTAAGGTTCTATAACATGGTCTCCCAACTCCAATCAAGGATGGCAATGAGTCCTGATTAAATCCAAACCCATCAGAACCCACCGCGGTTGGGTTTGATTTGAGTCCAAGTTCAGAGTGGTTGGATTTGAGTCCAAGTTCAGAGTAGTTGGATTTGAGTTCCGACAAAATCTTAGGTCCTGAGTCTTGACAAATCATCTCAAACTCAACCAGTTGTCATTCCTATTTCAGCTCAAACAAATAGCCTCTTTGATTGTGGGCCCTACGCTTTCGAGAAAACATCTAGCTAAATTCATGAATCATTCAACTAAGAAATTAGTAGACTTTTTTTGTATTTTTTTTTAAAAAAAAAAAATTCTTCAACAACAAAAAGTGTCACCCTTCTAAACATTTACTACAAATACTTAAGCCAAGTAGACATTTCTTACTAACCTTTGTATAGAAGTCCGGCGGTGAATATGCGTCAAAGTGTGTGTGGCTGAAATCCAAACGCCATCCGTCTCCCATGTACACAGTTACCTATAAAAGTAGAACGATCCATTATAAAAGTTACTAGAGTGTGACTCGTGCTATGCACAAATTAATTTAATTATGGTTGAAATAATAATACGGCGTGCAAGCTATTTTAGTACTCACCTTTAATGTTTTCTTCACAGGCAATGTTAACTTGGGATCAAAGACCTCATTGTCTGAACCTCCCATCATAAGCAAATCAGGTTTCTTGACATAACCACATCCCCCGTTGGCTCTAAACAGTCCGTGCATCATCCAAAGCGATTTTCCATAGCCCTGTTTGATCAAAATACGGTTGCTTTTAATACAAGAATGACACATCGTCTGATGCCAATACGAACAAGCATCAAACGTTGTTAGAATCAGACATGCAGCCGAAGCAGCACAAGGTTACAAACTTAACCTGCATATTAAAGGCCACCATCTGCGCTCCATGCATCCACCCTCTAGTCGGCTTAAAATTCGACGACGTTACCCGTATACTCTTAGGAAATACCCTCAGAATACTCTTCTGAGTGAACCTACATAACAAAAATTTAGGGAACAATCATTACAGCAGCCAGAGCTAATCCAATGGTTCTGGATGGACTGAACGCAACAACCCCCGTTCTGTTCAAGAATTACATACTCTAAATATAATCAAACTCAACAAAATACATAGTACAGAACACCAAGAATATGTACCTTACAAGGTCTGTTGCATACAGTGTTACAGCCCTTTCAAGCCGCTGTTCGTTCAAACTAAGCCGGTTAACTTTATCCGCTCCGTTTCTTAGTGCATGTCTCAAGCCGTTCTTTGCATTCCCAGCCCGAATGGTTATGAGACGCTTATACTCTGGTGCCGCCAGAGTGCCCGACTTTTGTCGAGAAGCATCACTATCTTCATCTTCCTGATCACTACCAATCTGATTGACCTTGTCATCAGCCTCAGGTTCAGGCATAGGATCCGATGTCTCCCTCAGTAATTGTTCGTCCTCAGACGAATCTTTTTCCCCGTCCTTGTTAGATCCGAGGTACTCTTTAGGAGGTTTAGTTGAGAGTATAATCTTATGTTTCAAGGCTTCCGGCGAAGGGAATTCCTCCAAGCCTTCTGACTCAGGGTAATACAGCATGTCTCCAAATATTTGTGTAACCATCTAACGAAAAATGAAATTCCGGCCCCATTTTAATAACCAAAATGCAGATTAACTAATGAAAAACTACAAGAATATGTAAAACTCAATTAATTACCCCTGCAACTTTGGCCTGAAGTTGTGGAGTGAGGTGATCCTCCAAGGTAATGATGACGGGGTAGGGAGACTTGACGAACGCGTGATCCCTGATAGACGTCAAGCATTTGATGAGCGGTATTGGGGCCGTCAGCGTCCTGCAAGTTACTACAACCTTACATTTCTTGAACAATTGAAGTAGTTTAGATGAATACATAGGATTCATAATGCCTTTTCTTGCAATTACTGAACATGTATCCATTCTTATCTCTAGTACCTTAATATAAACGACATCGCGATCAAATTCTTGAGAGTTTTTAGGACAATGGAAGAAGAGGTTGAGATGATTACCTTCCATGAAGAACATGAACATTGTCTTTGGAAGAATTAGGCCATAAATCAAGCTCAATGCCCCTAACACCATTTTCAAGAGCTCTAATGATGGGGATTTCACTACAGTCACTGCTCAGTTGATTCCCAGTTAAGTAGGAATTGTGTCCTGTGTATATGAAATAATGGTGCAATGGAGCAGTCATGTCATGATGTACCTGCAATTATTACACAATTTGTCAAGGCAAGTTAGGTCATTGCAATATCCGTTGCAAAGATACGACGAAACTTTGCGCCAAAGCTTTTCCGGCAAATTTCGTTATAAATATAAGAAAAGAACTTTTATTTACTCTCATTAAATTTGAATAAGGGAACTATAAAAGACATCTAAATAAATGAAAGAACTAATTTTTATAATAAATAATAAATATTTTGGAATGAATAAAAGTAGAAAATAGAGTAAATCGAGAAACGTGCCTGAGAATTAATGGGGCCATTGAGATCATCTTGGAAGAGGAAATAGAAGAAGTCGTCAAGAGTGAGGCCGCCTTGACGCCTGGTGGTATGGTGGCGGCGGAGGGAGACCTTTTGCATGATGGCCTCGGCGTCGGCGGAGGAGCAGCCATCCTCCCGCTGGTACTCCACTAAGAACTTGAGCAACTGATCCGCCGTCATGTGGTCCGCCCCCTCCGCGTACCTCCTGAACGCCTCCCTGACGTCCGGCGGCGGCTGCCACTCGCTGATTTTGAACTTCCGGTTGAAGCATCCAAACATCCTGTAATAATTGTAACTCCCCATTACAATTGGACGTCTGATCTCTCTCTCTCTCTCTCTCTCTCTCTCTCTAGAGATCTCTCTCTTGATCAAAACACGCTGATGACTTTGTGCAGATACATACATGTATATATATATATATAGTATATGTTATACGCGTAGAAAATGCGTTGTGGATTGATGGAGTGGTTATTTCTTGGAAGCATTAATGTTGTTATAGTGTAAGAGTTGTTTGATGAATCCAATGAATTTTTTAATGAGGAAAAAGGAGAAGGGATCAAGAACTCTAAAATGCCCATAAAATATAGTAAGACGAATTGGTGGGGGAGACTTTTGTTATTTTTTTTTTCGCTTTTATTTCAAGATTTTTTTTTTTTTGTCAATTTTTGAGAGATAATATAAAAGAAACGTATAGGCAAGTGTATAATTTTTTTAAAAGTTTTTAGCGTATATAATTTTTGTATTCTGTTAATGTAAAATAAAAATAGGCAAAGTGTTACATATTGGTCCTATAACTATAGGTCATTAGTGTTTTTGATTATATAATTTATTTTATTTACATATTTAATTCCTTTTTGATGAATTTATTTCTGGGCATCTTCAATTTAGTACTTTTTTGATAAATTTAGTCATGCGTTGAATGAGTCCAAATTTATTTACACACGACTAAATTTATAAAAGAAAGACCAAATGTAATATGTTTTGAGGTAATTTGTCAAATAAAAGACTAAATATATAAATTGAATAAGTTGCAGGATCCTAAGTACTGACAACTTATAATTACAGGCAAAAATAAGTTTTCATAAAAGTAAATCAAAACTCAACAAATTATAATACTTTATTACAGAAAATATATAGATAAAAAGTCATGGTTTTTTTAATTATTTTAGGAATAGCCCAAATATGAAAAACAAACAAAACCTTGGGGTTGGATCGAAGAGAAATAAATAAATAAAGAATATTTGAATGTGGAATAAGGTTGTTAATTAATAAATAAACATATAAGATATGATTTTAATCCTATTAATTACCATCAAACGCGGGTGGGCATCAATGACTTTGCCACTGGTGTATTATTAATTCCTAGTTTAGCACGTCCACCTCTTTTTTTTTTTTTTTCTTTTCTTGTTGGGGTTCAGAATTCTTTCTTTTCTTTTCTTTTTACTTGATTTTTTTTTCTCTCAAGTGATTCTTCTTTCTTTTGATGAGTTTATCTCTTTGAGTGATCATTTCATATTATATTACAAACAATATTGTTTCATTTTATATTTTATTTTATATGTCTGTCATATATACGAAATGTATGTTATTCAAAAAAAAAAAAACTATACACATATATACAGTATACATAATATCAATATTTTAAATCTGAGTGTTCGATGTAAATTTATTTAATTGTATTTGAAAGTAATAATTAAAAGTTTGTATCTCAACAATTATAGTAATATGTATTCATATACATACGCCAAAAATACAATGTTAAAGTATAAAAAACGTCTTCCTCTAAAAAATAAGTATAAAAGACGTCTGAAAATATACGAGTCAAATTGAATAATGTAAATTATTACACACGCTGATAATTATTATAATAAGTATTTACCAACCTTGTAACTTTTACCGAGTTTTCGGACAAGAAGACATTAATTTTTTAATGTTAATTAATTACTTCACCACCTAATTAGTTGGACGCGTAGAACTCATCTTCCAGAAAATTTTTTATGATTGCAAATACTATTATACTGGTCACATGATTCGTCATTTTTTTTACAAATGTAATAATACATTCCTCTTATGATTAACTTTAATTTAATATCTTCATCTCCTATTTTCTAAACTGCCACTGATTAAGATAATAATAATAATTACTATTATAAAATTAATTTCCATATTTAGACCAATGTGAACAAGGATTTTCCATGTAAAAAAAGAGGAATATTTTTGCAGCAATGTAATGAATTATTAATGAATACTCCCTAGTCGTGCCAGATCTGATTGGGATTTGTTTTGCTTTTATGCTTTTTAATTTTTTACTATTATCGTTATTTAGGAATATTCCTTTATAGCAATTTCCCATGTTTTTTTAACAATTATGAACCATATATTCTTTATTATTACGATTAAGAAAGAAAAGAAAAGTTAGTGGAATTTCTTTGTAAGCCAATAAAGCAAATTGAGGGATCTTGTGCAGTTAAACAATGTGCATAACCTTTTTCACATGTCTTTTCAAATAAATAATAAATAAATATATTGTCATCTACTGCTCCAATTATAATCGTATAATTATTAGATCTAGCCCAAACTGTTAAAATTAATTAAATAAACGCGGCAATGCATGTGATTGGAAAAACCAATAAGGGCATGATTGGTATGAGGTAATGGGGTGGGAATGGAATTGGCATTCCCAAGTCAATTCCTATCCATGTGATTGGTATAAGCAAGGAAAGGAATTGATCATTCCATAGGAATTCTTATTCCCTTAGGAAAGGGATTAGTGATTCCATCCCTACACCATGGTATTACCTATTCCTATTATGTTGGGAATGGAATATTTTTTTTCCATGACAAAATTATCCTTATAAACCAAAATAAAATCTATGTCTATCATCATATTCTTATGAACGTCTTCTTCATCTTCTAGTTTCTCTCATCGTCTTCTTCATCTTCTAGTTTCTCTCATCGTCTTCTTCAAGTTGTAACTATCAAAATTACCAGGTAGATTTTATATGTTCTCACTTTTTCTATATATTCTTGTATGATTACTCATTATTTTTTTTTTCCGTTCATGTGGGAATACTATTGTTGAATAAAAAAATCATATGATTATAATGAAACCACATAAAATAGCATATAAAAACAACTAAAACAATCTGAAAAAACACCCAATATCAGTTCATTTTATTAGTCGGTTTTAGTGCCCCACCATGTTTTGTTAAGAATTCATCCCCCCTCTGACCATTAGTTGTATTCACTCGTTTCCATCCAATAAGAACTGATACTATACATTCAGGATGAGGAGTAATTAAATTGGAGTTATATATTTCTGCATGCTTTTATTGCTTAATAATTTAATTATTATGCAAATTTTTACACGTACATACCACATATTTTCTGAAAATTATATTATATTATTATTATTAAACATGAATCTCATTGAAGGAACTCATTTGCTTGCCAAGTTCGTTATGAGTTTTGTTGAGGAAATGCTTCCCTCAGATTATTTTCACTATTGGGGCGGATAACCAAATTGATCAATATGCTGGTTGAATTTTCCAGATTGATAGGTATTTTAGTTTCTATGTGATTTTGGAGGATAATAAGTTTTTAGAGTGAATTTCTATGTGATTCTTCCAAATTTGTGCATATTGTATATTGTTTGGACTCTCAATTTTGTTTAGACTCGAATAATTTATTAAATTGTATGTGTCGTTTTATTACTCCAATTTATTTTAGTTTTTTAATTTTTTAATTTTAATGTTTAATGTCATTAATATGAATCCTTGATATTAAATTGCAGTTATGGCACGACTAAGCTTAGCAACGAGAAAATTAGCAAGGAGAAAGAAATACATGACAATGTTATCAATTTGGTTGAACATAATGCAATTAGTAAATTGGTTTTGGCTCATTGTCCTTAGATTTATAGAATATAATAATGAATCTATTAGCTTAAGACCAATATATGAATATAATTTTTTTGAGAGGAGAAAATACATTCAAAAAATAATTTATGAGAGTGATAGTAAATGCAAAAACACAGTTAGGATGAATAGACAGGTTTTTGTTCGTTTATGCTCTAAACTTGAAGCTACTGGTATAGTATCTCGAACTAAAAACATGCTAGTGGACGAACAAGTAGCTATGTCAATACATATTTTGGCTCATCATCAGAAGCAAAGAACCATAAATGGAAATTTTGAACGCTCTGGCGAAACAATTAGTAGGCATTTTAGAAAAGTGATTAATGCTATTATTAGCCTTCAAGGAGAGTTACTCAAGAAACCAGAGGCAGTACATGTTAACTCCACAGATGAGAGATGGAAGTGGTTTGAGGTAAGCTATTAAATATTCATATAAGTTTGGTTTATATATTATTATGTACTTATTTTGATGTCTATAATAGGGATGTCTAGGAGCTTTAGATGGCACTCATATAAGGGTTCGTGTGCCGGTAGAAGACAAACCTAGATATCGAACACGTAAAAATGAAATTGCTACTAATGTATTAGGAGTGTGCTCCCAAGATATGCAATTCATCTATGTTTTGCCGGGATGGGAAGGCTCAGCTGCTGATAGTAGGGTATTAAGAGATGCAATAACTAGACGAAACGGTTTTGTAGTTCCCCGAGGTAAGCTCCATAAAAGCTACTTAGTGAAAAATAGAGAAGTAAAATCATGTGTAACACAGTTAAAACTAATTTATAACTGTTATGTAACTTTGAAGGTTCGTATTATCTTGTGGATGCTGGATATACAAATGGGGATGGATTCCTAGCACCATTTCGAGGCCAACGATACCATTTAAATGATTGGAGTGAAAGATATCAACCTAACTCTGCCGAAGAATTGTTTAATATGAAGCATTCTTCTGCAAGAAACATTATAGAAAGGTTATTTGGCTTATTAAAGAGTCGATGGGGAATCCTTAGAAGTCCTTCATATTATCCAATTAAAATTCAAAATCGTATTATCATGGCTTGTTGCCTACTTCATAATTTTATAAGACAAGAAATGGGTGGTTACCAATCAGATGATGAGGAAATTCTAGAAGATGAAAGCCAAAGAGAGCATCCAAACAATGTCGATGAAGATGAAGAACTAGTCACTTCGATTGAGCCTTCTAATGAATGGACCACTTTTAGACAAAATCTCGCAGTTAACATGTTTAATACTTGGAGAGCACGACATGCTAGATGATTGTTTTATATTTTCTAGTGTAGTTGTCAAATAATTGTCTACAATTATATTATCTTGTAAAGTAGTTCATGGGCGTTCGAAATAATTGAAATGGATTGCATTTCATTTTTTTGTTAACTAGACATCTCAGTCGATTCATTGTTTCAAGGATATTTATCTGGTTTATCTTCTTTTCTTTTGGGTATGATTAATCCTATAAAGAATGGATATTCCGACACAAGATACAAGAGGACGTGGTAAGAATAAAAGAAAATGGAAGTATGAGGAAGATGCCAAGCTTGTTGAGGCTCTTTTGGATATGGTAAACGTTGGAGCATATAAAGCTGAAAATGGATTTAAACCTGGTTATCTGAATTATGTGGAAGAAAAAATGCAAGTGTCTTTACCTAATTCAGGTTTGAAGGCCAAGCCACACATTGAATCAAGAATCAAGACTTTACGGAGGGATTTTAATATTGTTTATGACATGTTGAATGGTCCTAATACAAGCGGCTTTGGTTTTGACCCAATCAAAAAATGTGTCACGGCAGAAAAAGCTGTATGGGAAGCATATCTTCAGGTTCGTAATTTTAACTTATTTACGTGTGCTCGTGCTGTTATTTTTTTACCTATATTAACATATAATGAGATTATTTTTCTTTTTTAGAGTCATTCTACCCATGTAATTTGGCAAAACAAGCCATTTCCTTTTTATGATGACTTGCTTGTTATCTTTGGGAAAGATCGAGCCACTGGAAATAATGCTGAAGGTCCTACTGATATGATGGAAGAGATACAAAGAGAAGAAGTTAACAATGATCCGAATAATGATGTTGAAACTACTATTGAAAATGGTCTTGAGGACTTGGATGCTTCTATGCCATTCTCTCCTCTACAATCTCCAAGAACTGAAGGGATACAAAAGAAGAAAAAGAGAAGTAGAAGTGTTGATAACTTGATGATCATGACAGAGGGTATCAAAGAAGCAGCTTCAGTAATTGGAAGCGAAATTGCTAAAGCTAGTCAACTTTTTAGCAAAGCAATTGGAGTTGAAGCTGAAGTTTCAGATAAAAGACAGAAAATTGATTCCGAGATAAGAAAGATCCCCAATCTCACTGCCACAGAAGTTATCAAAGTTGTGTGCCGTATAGCTCAAAACCATGAGTTAACTGACGTATTCTTTAGCATGAGTGAAGAAGGAAGAGAGCAGTTGGTTTTGGCTATCTTACATGGTGATATTTGATGATTTTGTCTAATAGAACATATTCACAAACTTTTAACCTATTTCTTTTTAGTGGCTGGAGTAGTTCCTTGTCAAATACTCAATTATATTACTAGTTGAATGTTTAGTTTTGATTGTTATTAAATTTAAGTATTTCTTTTATTAAGTATGAGAAATAATTGTCCATGCATGATAATCTAAACATGATATTGTTTGGTATTTAGCTATGTAAATGAAGATGGATCTTTCGAATGTTTAGCTATGTAGACGGAGACAGATCTTTCGGGAAGTCCCCCTTGTGGCCTCCAGAACTGATGATCTGTCTTGCAAAGCTCAATGATCAATCACATAAATTAAACACTATTAATGAATAAGAACTGCCATTCACCAGCCTTGTGGATATCTTTCGAGAGGGGAAATTTGCAAGAACATATGAAGTATGGTATTATGCAGATTCTCCTTCAAGTCTTTGCTGGGAATATGTAAAAGCACATGTTTGGTATTTAGTTTTAATTATCAATTATTTTTTTGATTGAAGGGATTAAATCAGATCAAGTAATTTAGTTTTTCAAATCAATATAATATCTTTTGCAAAAAAATATTATCTATGTGTTATAAATAAATAAATAAATTTTCTCAAAGATTTCTTTATTCATATATGAGATGTTTTATAAATTGCTTAAACCTTTTATAAGTAATTTTTTTAAAATACTACTATTATAAAATGCATTCAATATTCCTAAAACAAAAATATATTAAAGGGCAAATTCGTCATAAAAATAATTTCATTTCATTACTAACCGTAACTTTCTTATTACCAATCATGGGAATGCAATCAACTAAGGAATGATAATTCTATTGCCTTCTATTTTTTGTGTATACCAATCATAGGAATGCTATTCAAATATGATTCCTTTCCCATCCTTATTCCATTCCTAACTTCATTCCATTCCCACTGAATTCCATTCCTTCGTACCAATCATGCCCTAAATGTTATTTCATTTCGATATTTAGTTGAATCCCTAATTTGGGTCGAGGTCCTAAGCAATTAGTTGTAATATGACGTAACATGTTGGTGACTTAGCTATGACTTAGAGTATAGGTCTTGATGAGTATCTTGATCTGAATTAGTAAGACTGGTCTGCAAATAAAGCATTAAACTAGTTGGGGTGGCGTTCAACTAAAATCCTCCAATGCTTAAATTAGTTTTGAGCTCGAGGTTATAGGAAATACAAAGTGTGATCTGATAGTAATAAATACATACATATCAAATGGACCCTCCATGTATTTTTAGAGGTATATATATATATATATATATGTGTGTGTGTGTGTGTGTGTGTGTGTTAGAGACCTTATGGACCACGTGTCGGTTCCAAATTAATAGCTGACGATTCGAGTTGATTGGTCAGGTGGGGCGCGACCCGACCCTCTAAAAAAATACGAACTCTTAGAGTTTTTATATTTTCCAGTTTTTGAAGGGTATTTTGGTCTTTTAGACCTATTAAATGTATTTCCCAATCAAATCCCCACATAATAATAAGAATAGTAAAAGTAAAAATAAAAAATAATAATAATATTAATACCAAAAAGAAAGAAAAACAACAGAGGCCTTCACTACACTAATCACCACTAGGTATACCTAATTATATTCCACACTGTTGCTTAACAATGAAGCTGTGAAAGTCAATTTAAATTATTAATTAGTAGCAAAATGCAATAATAATTCTTTTAAGCTGTAAATACATGATTACATTAATATCTTCATAAATTAAATAATACATCAATTTAATCAACATATTAATATAATTAAAAATAATAAAATATTATAATAAACTCACATCAAGTAAAATAAATATTCACATCTTTAGTAAAACTCAAACTCATGACGTCGAATTTGAGATATCAACTTTAATCACTAGATTAAAATATTATTAATTAAAGTGGAATAATAATTAAAAATATCAAAATGGAAGTTGGAAGTTGGTGTGGAAAAAAATGTATCCTTCATGGAATAGTGCTTAATTAGTCTTCTTTGACGTTGTGCTGCTTCTCAATCTCATTGTCTTTCATGTTCCATGTTTCTCTATTTAATACATTTAAATCTAGGAATAATTATACATCCTTTTCTGAGATTTAGTGTAATTACATGTAGATTTTTGTGATTTGAAAAATTACATTTAGTACCGTTGAGCTTTGCTCTTGTCTAACAAATAGGTTCATCTGTTATATTCACCGAATTTGTTGATATTAGCAAAAAATTGATCGAAAATCGATATTTACCATCGATTGACTTATTACTGACTTATTGTAGTTCAAACAAATCTTTTTTATAACCAAACTACCCTTATACATATTCACACGTTAATGCATGTGAGGTGGTATATCTTCACTGTTATAAGGGTATTTTAGTCATAAAAGATTTATTTGGCCTGTAATAAGTCAATTAAGGGTAAAGATCGATTTCCATTAAGTTTTTTGTTAATATCTATAAATTTGGTGAATTTTGACTAATGAAGGGACCTATTTGTTAGACGAATGCAAACCTCAGGGGTACTAGATGTAATTTTCCAAACTACAGGGGTTCTGCATGTAATTACACCAAACCTCAAAAGAGGGGGTGTAATTATCTCTTAAATTTATTACAACGATATTTTTTAATCATATATATAGTTTACTATATTGAAAATGTATTGATATTGCTAGACAATTATATTATAATCAGAGGATAATTACACTGTCCTCTTCTGATACTTGGTATAATTACGCATAGGTCTAATTTGTTTTGTGAAGTAACACTTAGTATCCCTAATATTTATTTCCGTCTAATAAATAGAGCATCGTTAGTAAAATTTATCGAATTTGTTGATATTAGCAAAAAAAAATTAATGAAAATCCATATTTATCCCTATTGAATTTTTACTAATTTATTGCAAAGTCAATCAAATTATTTCCTGAACAAACTACCCTTATACATTTTCACAAGCCAATGCATATGACGAGGTACATATTCACTTTTATAAGAGTAGTTTGGTCATAAAAGGATTTGTTTGACCTGTAATAAGTTAATAATAAGTCAATCGAGGGTAAATATGGATTTATATTCCATTTTTTTGTTATCAGTAAATTTGGTGAACTTTTATTAATGGGGATCTATTTATTAGACGGCAACAAACTTTAAGCGTACTACAGGTAATTTTTCAAACCACAGAAGATCAACATGTAATTACATTAAATTTTTAAAAAAAATTAATGTAATTACCCATATAATCAATTATGCAACTTTCAAATCAAATTGAGCCTAAATCAATTTTGAACTTTTTTGTTACAGAGATATGGTTTATATTAATTATTATTTGTACTAAAAGAATCAAGATTTTAATGTTGGCTCGAAATTTATTTTCAAATCAAATTCCAACTTTGGGCAAAAGTTTCAAAGTTAACACAAATTTAGAGTTTAAGAATAAGAGCTCGTCTGATTGATAGCAACTGTGAAACTTGAGTTTAAGCAACTCACCTAAATCAACTTAATTACATAGCTATTTCAATTTTTGTTTTTCAAATATTTAAATTTATTATTTTAAGGTAAGGTGGCAGATTTAATACTTAATTCAATTTACAAATAATCATCTATTTGATTAATTAGTTATACAAATATGTTTTGTTTTATATATATTTACAATTAATTTATTTTATTAATTTTAACAATCATTTAATTATCTCGTCCTATTCTATTTCATTAAATAATATAATCAAAATTTAAATTATATGCGCACGTCGAGTGTATTTCGATTGTGATAAAAAAAAATGCATAAAACATGGATAGAAAAACTAAAACGCTCCTAAAAATAAGAAAATGCTCAAACATTCCAAAAGTCCACGTATTTATTGAACGGGGCGGGTCGCACTCGACTAGCCACAACAGTTATTGATTTGGCATTCATCCGACGACTGCCTTGACACATGCCCCTTACGGACTCTGAGCCACAAACCCCTATAAATAGTAGATAGTCCATTTTCACAAGTATGCATCTACTATTACGAAATCGCACTTTATAGTGAGATCGTATTGTATAGCCCTCGTTACCTCGAACCTTTAACTGAATTAAGCTTTGGAGAATTGTAATTGGGAACTATTTCAGCCAGCCTACCCTCGTGTTTGCAGGGTAACCTCATCATTCCTGTTCGAGATACTCACATAAACCACTGCTCCAAGTCACTACTACAACATTGACAGGTCATCGCCAGATCTAAGTCATTAAGGACCTCGACCGGTCGAATCAAATTGTTAGCCCAAATTTGCTTCCGTTGTATCGAAAGGAAATGAAATTAAACAAGTATCAAAAGCATGATTTAAAATTTTTATACATTCTATTGAAACTATAGAAACATTTTCATTTTTGATATTATGGAAACAAAAATATATTATAGTTTTAAATTATTTAGTTTGCTCCGAAACACTTAATTTTTCTTCGAAATCTTTGGGTTTATAAACTTTTTATTTTTCCTAATTTTTCAACGAAATATTTATTCCGTACCTTTAGCTACATATATATATATATATATATATATATTATTGTGTTATGTATAAGTATCTCATATAATGATAATAAATTTAATATTACGTTAAATTAGAATTGTTATATGTATCAATATCAATGTAATATAGATATTTTAAAACACATAATTAAAATAAATATTATATTATTATTTAGTTTCAATAGCAACTATATCAAATAATAACTCTAAATATAATTATATTACATAAAAATAATTTTAATCGGCAAAATTAAACTAAATAATTCTGAATTAAAAAGAGAAAGCATAAAGGCATTATTTTAATTTTTTTTCTACAACTATTATGTATATTTCTCTAATTTTACATTTTAATATAGCATTTTTAAAATATTTTTTAAATTTATTAACTCAAAATACGTCTTGAAAACGAAATTTAATCCTTGATCAAAAGAATTCATCAAAAATTGATCTATATGAACAAGCGAATTTATTTAATATGGAAAATTCTCCCAATCCGTCTTGTTTTTACGGCGGACACGTATTAGATTCATCGTATCAAGTTCAAACAACCCAACACAATTAAGTACTCTACTGTAAGTTTTCTACTCTTCCATTTCTCCTCTCTTTCACTGTTCCATAATTTAACCCAACAACGGAGATAACAATTCTGACGGTGGGATGGCCAACACAAGAAGATTGGTCCCAATTGTGCTTTTGTGGGTTCTCGTTCTATTTGGAACCCTTGCTCTCATTCTGGTACCGTTTCCATCCTTTTTCTTCTGTTGATTTTGATTTTCTCCACTCCAGATTGTGTGTAGATTAGTTCGTACTCATATTAATCGTTCTGAATTCGGAAATATTCACATAAGTTTTGGATTTCAGAATCGGTTGAGCGATGCTGGGGTTCAATCCGAGCAAACCGCGATTGGGGATGGGAAGCTGGACAATGAGGTTTGGATCAACTGAAAAATGATAATTCCGACTCCGCGTGAATGGTTCTGTATCTGAGTTTCGTTGATTTATCTGTTGTGTGGTTTTTGTTGATTTTTTTTTTTTTTTTTCCAAATTTATGTAGGTGGGAACTTTGGCGGATGTAGATCGAGTAACTCATAAAGTTTACTTTGATATTGAAATTAACGGGAAACGCATAGGTATATTTTGTTGTAAATCTTTAGTTGCCAGTACGCTGTGATTGGCACACATGCACCATGTGTTTGGTTGAATACTTGTAGGCTGTAGCATTTTACCTCTTCTAGTTCTGATTTTAAAATTTAGATTCATACTAGTATATTGTATGCGTAGATGTGGTTTTCTGATTGCATGTGTACATGTTGTACATTATTTGGAGTGTGTTGTTCTAGCCAGTGCATGTGCACAAAAGCAAAAGGCTGTGATCACATGATGATAACTGTTAATCCCATTGAGTGGCGCGAACAACAACAGTTCTCGCCATTGCAATTGGCAGCCATGATCAGTATACAAGCCCATTGCTAAAGCATGATTTAGCGACTGCTAGAGTGTGGTTCCTGCTCTACAGTGTAGTAGAGTGTTGGTCTTACTCTGAAATGGTTAGAAGTTTCTAAATGCCCGAGCTTGGAAGCGGATTTCCCTATGACCAGCAGTTGATATTCTAAGCTGCTGATCCCATGCTCTGAAATGGTTAGATGTGATCCAAATGCCTGAATGCACTCTTGATAGCATATTTCCCATGAAATGCAGTTGATATTTTAAGTTGCTGATTGTTGTATGGAAGTTATGAATAGAGTTTCAAATGATATGTATGAATTAATGGACAAATACCAGTAAACCCAGCAATAATCTTATCAGATCATTGTGGGTACTGCCATTTTATATGGGAAGCAGCATAACCATACAACTTATGGCATTTTCAGGTCGCATTGTGATGGGCCTCTTTGGCAAAACAGTACCTAGAACAGCAGGTAACTTATCAAGTGTACCAAATTGAACAATTGGCTTCTTTTTATTGTGCTTGTTTTCACAAACGGACTTGTGCTTAACTTTTTCATTTTTGGCTGCAGAAAATTTTCGCGCTCTTTGCACGGGTAGCCGAGTAACATTTTCTCCCTTTTAGTGCTTTACTTCTGTTTACAGCTAATGACGTCAAGTAAGTTTGTTAAACATGTTCTGCAGTCCGGATATGGAATTTACACTAACTGGATATAAATAGTTTTTGTGCGTCTTGCTAGGTATACAACCTGGAAATTTATCATGCAGTACTATCTGTATCTGAATGCGTCTTTGGATTAAACATATCAAAATCCGCGAAACTCTTTGACTTCAAAATATTGTGCTTCACATGAATTTACTAGGATTGGAGAATCCACATATGCAAGTTTAAAAGGAATTGAAGGTCACATGAATTTACTAGGGTTGGAGAATCCACATCTGAAGCAGAAGTTGATACTTTTTCAATTTGACTGATAAGAACCTGAATGTGTGGTCTGAGCAAATGATAGTAGCAAACAATGGTGGCATACTTGTTTACAGATGGAGATTGGCATTTATAAAAGTTTAACTAATTCATTCATTCTTGGACCTTTTCTTTATTTTTCCTAGGAGCAGTTCAAAAGATGAGAGGATCTTTTACAAATTCAGTCAGTCATGCACCCATCCATTCTGTCCCTACTGAGAGTCTAGGTTTTTGCATAACCATAAGAGGAGCTGAGAAGCTTATATGTTCTAATCCCCAGTGTACTTTCTTTTTATCTCAGGGGAGAAAGGAATTGGAAAAAGTGGGAAGCCCCTTCATTTCAAAGGGAGCAAATTCCATCGCATCATACCAAGCTTTATGATCCAGGGAGGCGACTTCACCCTTGGCGATGGACGTGGTGGGGAATCAATATTTGGCGATAAATTTCCAGACGAGAACTTCAAGTTAAAGCACACTGGTCCCGGTAAGTATTTTCTGTTTGAAGCAATTTCTAGTGGCTCATTAATTGAGTATCTGACAATGCATCAATTTTCAGAATGAAACAACACACAAGCTTTTCAATCTGGTAACCACGTTCACCTCATGGTTGAAATATATATTTTCTCCCTGCAGGAGTTCTCTCAATGGCAAATGCTGGACCGGATAGTAATGGATCCCAGTTTTTCATCACAACAGTGACCACAAGCTGGTAAGTAAACCTTGTTCAACACTTATAGGAAAAACCTGTGTGCGAACTGGATGAACACATAGACTGGTCATGGAGTTACAGCTGAGGCAAATGTTGGTTTTGCATAAAACAGTTATGCTTTACCATTCATGTTTTCCATATCTGTTGCTCTTTATTCTATTTGTAGCTTGAGATCAGTAATTAGCTTTGTTACGTGCAAATTCCAAAGAACCTTGCTCTTCTTACAGTTTATATTTTTTCTCATGCTTTAAAGGTTGGATGGACGTCATGTTGTGTTCGGAAAAGTGCTCTCTGGTATGGATGTGGTGCGCAAGATCGAAGCAGAAGGAAGGCAGAGTGGAGCACCCAAAACCAAAGTTATCATTTCAGACAGTGGTGAATTGTCTCTGTAATCCTGCTTATATTTGCTCTCTGGACATGTATGCTTCCGCATCCCCCGTTCTCTCTATATATTATTTAGCTAGTCGTTTAGTTCAGACAGGCAACGTCTGTATTCAGTTGTTATGTTGCCTGTTTTTAGCTGGTAGGGACTTGTATAATTATACACTTGAAAACAACTTCACTTAAGTTTGTGAACTATGATCCAACTTCCAGTATTTACTGAAATCTTACTGCCATTTCAAATCTTCCTTTAACATATTATCAGGCCTTTGAGCAAAAGGATCAATTGAACTACCACACATGCAGGCTGACCCTGATCGCGGTAAATATTTTATACACGTAACATGTATGTAAGTAAAGTGAGATAAAAATAAAATAAAACAGTCATTTGAAATAGAGAACAAGGACTGTTTTATATGCATTTTGTAACTAAGAAAAGTGTACACTGTAATTTTCATAACTTTTTATCTTTAAAGAAATATCTGTCACAGAAAAAGCAAATATTGAGATAATGATAAATAGAAATTAAAAATAAGTTGATCTTTATTTGGAAGATGCAAAGCATGAGCAGATATACACGAACATCGTATTCCAAATAACAAACATTGAAACAGAGGAGGGATGGCAAAGTAACTGAACTTCAGTTGCGAACTTCAATCACTTCTTCCGCGAGGAGTTGCTCTTGGCGTCGCCGGAGGCGTTCCGCTGCTGAACAACGTTGGAGAAATTAGACGACAGATCCGAGTAAAGGGAGACGACCTTGGAGATATTCCCGTTGAGTTCCTGAATCAAGGTCACGTTCTTCACCAGATTGTCGTGGACTTTGGACTGGTGGTTCTCGTTCACCTGCTGAATCAGGACTCTGTTCCGGTCCAGCACCGATTGGACTTGGCGGAAATTTTGGGTGAAGGAGGCCCAAACAGCCGGATCTCCGTCGCCGTCACTTTCGTTGCCATCCCCAAAGAGAGGGCTATTGGGGTTGAGATTGGCGGTGGTCATAGAGGTGGAGGTATAACGGTGGTCGGAGGTGTTATCACCCATGCTTGATTCAACGGTGGCGGTGGCTGAAGAGGAAGCCGGCGATTGCATTAAATAGACGAGAGGAAAGGAGAAGGTTTCTCTCGTATTCTGTAAGTGGGGGATTTGCTTATCTTGCAGCAGAAACAGATCAGGCAGAGGTGACTCACTTAGGGACGACTTAACTCTCCTACGCGATTTCTTGGAGCGTCATACCAACTCACAGGTACATTCCTAAATTTTCAATTTTTTATAGAAAAAAATACATTGGATTATGTAGTTTTTAAAATTAAATAAAATATTTATATCATTTTTAAGACACTCGTCTTTTCTAATTAGTTTTTTTAGGAGGATCAAAATTGATTCCCATATTTATAAGATTACTTAAGCATCCTCTTAATTAATATTTAAATTCAAAAAACATCACAAGGCTCTCATAAAAATTACTAGTAATAATTTTTCAATTGAAAATTAAATAAGTATTCAGTCAATTTAAAAGCCATTTGTACTCCTAATTATTAATTACCGGCCAAAAGGAGTCAACTATTGTAAGTATATGCATAATACGAGGAGTCGTCGATTCTTATTCAAATTTTATATGATAAAACATTCAACCTAATAATAAAAGAATAGATAATATACAACTTTGTTGAAGGATGGAAAAATATAAATGTAGAAAAAATTAAAGTCAGCACAAGAATGATAACTATGTTGATATTGTTTTTATATGTATGATGCTTGTATTTATCCTAAGATTATGAGAGAATTACTTTTTCTATTGATTATATTTTTTATTTATAATTATCAAGCAATTTGGAGTATGAATTATATTTTTAATTTAGAATTATCAAGCAATTTGGAGATAAGTATTTTATAATAATTTAATATATTTATAAGTTATTCAGACTGTAACTTTTCTTATAATATAATAAGTTAATAAATAATTTGATATAATTTTCGAATTTACACCTAATTAGTTATTGCAGTTAATTCAGCAAAATACAAAATATTAAAAGATGTGTTAAGTGCACGCGCTGGAGGAGAGCAGTATGACTGTGTGTGAATGGAAAATATCTTGAGATATTTCTCTTAGAATACTGAAAAAGCGCAATGACCTTTTGCTCTTTTTGGCCAACGCGGCAATATTTGACTTCGCACGACATCGTTTTTGCTTCAAAGTGAAGATTGCCTTTGGAGAATATATATATATATATATATATATATATTTATTTATTTACTATTATTATATGGCATTAATTAAAATTACTAAATATAATGTTGTAATACTGTTGAATGTTCGTCCACTAATGACAACAAACATCTTTTTGTTCTGCTTAATTTATTTTTCTTTTTCCATTTATTGAGAAAATAGGCAATAATACGAACACTCTCGTCAAAATTAACAAATTTAAATGCACACATGATATGCAAATTTTTTCTTTATTTTGAAAAAATGGTGCATAAGGCATGTAAATTACTTCTATTTTATTCATATTTATCTATAAACAACTTTGCAAATTTTTATTAGAGATGATTACATCTGCACCCGTAACCTATGATTTGTTTATACAAATTGCTCATGTTTTTTTAAAAAAATGTATATACACCCACAAAAAATATCAACATCATTTATATAAATTATGCCTATTTCTTAAAAGATTATACATACATCCCCAAAAATATCAATATCATCATACAAAATTGCCATATTTTTTAGTTGTCATGGGTAGTTTCTGTAGTTATGTAAAAAATAAAAATTTGTGTAAATAGACCATAAATTAAGTGTGTAAATGTAATCATCCCTTTTTACTATTTGTGGGCCTTGTATGAGGAATACTAAGGGTATGATTATTTGGCATTTTATCTAAGTGAGAAAAAAATAAATTTTGATTTGAAATTAGATGTTTCATTTGAGTATGACAATGGGTGGTGATAGCGTAATGATGATAATTCATGTGATGTTTAGAAGGAAGTAAGAAAAAAAATAATATAATGATTATAGTTGATGTGATTTTTTTTAGAGGAGTAAAATATGTTTTAATTATATTTTGAAAAGAATTTCACAAAAAATTTTACATCCGATTGAAAAATATTTTTAACTCAAATATGTCTTTATAAAACATTGATAATGATTCAAAAATTGATTAATGATGATGGAACCAATAATAATGCCTGTAAGGGCAAAATAGCAATTTTATTGTGGTAAGTGCGGAGGAATAGTTATTATGTTAATAGGGAAAGGACCATTTATGCAAATAGTTTTATTCTTGAGGAGGCATCCGCCCTAGATAAGATTCCAACTTCCCATTATACAAGGAAATTCTTTTTGGCAAACACGAATCCAATATCTATCCACTATATTCACAAAGTGCTCATCATGGGTCCCAATTTTTATTTTGTTTTATTAAGAATAAAATTTATTTTCTATTCTAACTTTTCAATCTAATCCCCATATTTTCAATTGTCTTTAATTTAGTCCCTCTAATAATTTTCAATCCCCAATTTGTGGTCAAAATGCAATTTTACTAAATACCATTTAAAACTTTTAACTTGTTTGAGATATATCATTTTGATCCTCACTTTGTCATCACAATTTCAATCCAGTCCCTTACTCTCAAATTAAAGACAATTTGAATTTTTGTTTTTTTTTGTTGTTTTGGTGGGGGGGGGGGGGGGGGGGTAATTTAAGATATTTGCATGTGCTTTGGTGCCAAACTTCACTTTTATTTCTTGTTAAAGAAAAATTTACTTCTATTTTCTAGGTACTTGTATTTACTTTCGTCTGACTCCCAAAATGTGCAAAGATTGAACATTTTTTTTTCCCTTTTTCTGTAACAATGAAAAAAAAGCTTGTGAAATATCTTTTGACTTGGAACCTACCATTGCTACTTTCCTTCCACAAAAGCATATTCTATTTTTAAATTTCATTATTGGTTTATTAATGCTATTGTTGGTTGCTTTGATGATCATATTTTTTTTTTATTGTGTCATCAATTAAGGACAGAAGACTTGAGCTTCAAATAATCATATTCCTAAAAGATCGAGGATCCATGACTAAATTGAAGTATTTTAGTAAAATTGTGTATTCTAGCCAGAAATTAGTAACAAAAAACCAAAGATTAAACTTAAGATAATTGAAAATATAGGAACTAATTTAAAATTGGACTGGAAAGCCAAGGACGAAAATGATTTTTATCCGTAGGTTATTGGAAAGCACTTCTTTTCTTTTTTTCTTAAATTTAACAGGTCATAATTTATGTCAAAGTCTTTAATTTAAAGCAAGTCATAATTTATGTCAACTCTTTAATTTAAAGTATAATGTAGTCATCGGGACTTGGGAATTGATTTGTAATATCTCATCCCACATTGATTAAGACCTAATAAGATAAATATTATATAAATTGAGGTTTTGGTAATTGATGTGAATTGACTCGGGAATTGATTTGTAATGTCTACATTGATGAGTATTATCCAAAGATTTTCAGGCATACAATCCATTAGTTCTATGGTTTTGGTCCACGAGAATTGAGGTTTCAGTAAAGTTGTTGTCTTCTCCTATTCATGATCATCCAAGCCCAAGAAAGAAAGAAATTGAGAAAATTTTCATAACCACTTCCATCTAAAGAGACATTTTTGCAATGTATTGTTCATAAATCAATCTAAATTTCACTTACAAATGTAAGGAGTTGACGTGCTTGATGAAGAACGCTTACCTAGTCCCATTGAATTTCTCTGTGGAAAGTCCATTCTGAGGGATTTATGGTTGTTTTTCCATCAGAAGCAACTAAATCATAGGGTGAGTCCTCGGGGAATTCAGTGGGCATGGATTTCCAGTGTAGACTGGGTTCCCACTCAGCTTGTTTCAGCACCTTGAGTATTTCCTCCACGACCACCTTGCTGCCCTCGGCAGACAAGTGAATACCATCCCTGGTCCGGGATACAAAAACATTGGAGAACAAGTTATGGAGAGAGAGAGAGAGAGAGAGAGAGAGAGAGAGAGAGAGAGAGAGGGAGAGCTGCAGGTTGAAATTTTACAAGAAGCAAAATTTGATCTCCTGTTTCTAAAGATTGCATTAATGATCTCAAAGAGCGTGGAGTGCGGAGTATAGGAATCAGTAGTACCCACGTAAAGCAAGTATTTGACCAATCTTCTCGTTTTTGGATTGCTGTCCAAAGATCAACTACCTTAACATCCATCTCCTGACACAACTCTATAAGAGCATCTGAATATATCCGGCATAACTCATTTGTCCGGACTAGCTCACTCAGATATGGGCTGTTTCCAAAGAAAAACAATCGAAGGACATAAAACCACTGCCATACAATACCAATTTATGCGACTAGAAATGAGGAGTTTCCACCTGTACATAGTCGTACCTTTGGTTTTCACGAACTTTAGCCTCATTGACAGGAGGACAACTGAGAAATATTATGCGAGTTTTGTCTGAAAGGTTCTGCAATTGAATTGAAGTGTTAAATATAACTTATAACTGGAAACATGAAAAGGAATGAGAAAGAGAGAAGGAGCAGCCTTGTTAGGCATAAGCAATATACACAAGGACACAGCAAAATTATCCATCACAAAAAGGAAGAACGTCGACCAAGAAAAATTACAAAACCAGTTGCTAGAATCGCCATGGCCTGTGGAACTAGTACCAAATTAAACTCTGCAGAATTTGACTTAGAAAACCTCTTGAAAACAAACGCATCAATTTTTGCAACCAAAGCCCAGTTTGAATCAAATTTCCAGCACAATACAGCATTAAGTGTCAAGGCATAGATGACTAATCATGTCGCAGATAAATTATATTATATTATCATACATACATGTCACTAAACCAAGAGATGTCAATACCTGCAGAGCACCTTACAATTTGTGAAGTTACCTTGAGATGGATCGCAATTTTCCTCATATTTTCAATATATTCTGGAAGTGGTACATGAGGACCAAGTCCTGATGGGTGAGGTCCCATGGAATCATTGCCACCAAAATACACAATCACCAATGATGGCTGAACAGCGGCATCCTGCCACATAACAAACACGATGCTAGAATTAGAGAACAGCCAAATGCCAGTAAAAACTTTTAAATTAATATGTATTCAACTTAATAAAGAAGTCCTATTTGGAAAGTGTTGTACCATCAGAACAAGTTAAATGTACATGCTTAGTAGTTCCTAGATCATTATGATCTATATGATACTGAATGATGTGCAGTACCAAACGGACGGATCAAAGATAAAGCCAAAACATTTACGGAACAACTTCAGTAAGTTCCATATTTACATTATACTTTCCACAGCAGATATGGAAGAAATAAGCATGATTACATTCAAACTATTATCACAAGTACTTCAAAGCAGTTTCAATGAGCAGAAAACCATTCATTACCTTTGGGAAAACCTGATCAAGGGTTTGAACGGCGCGCCTTGAGTTCCAACCATAATAACCTCTTAAGATTATGTCAACCTACAAGAGATGCATTCAAAAGACAATGATAAATAAAGTATAATGGGGCTGAATGTGCTGACTGAATACAATTAAGAAAAATTATTCTAGTTCTACATCTCAAACGTAAAGAAAATGAAAATTTACGTCCACTAAGAGATGTAATTCAGCTAGCGGCCAAGAAACATCTCCCACATACTTACAGTAATGCATGATGGAAAAGGGGAAAAAGAGATGAAGAACAAGAGCTAAAGTAGAACAAAAAATCGATAGTGTTTATTCTTCTCTAAAGGATTATATCAACCAAACAACAACCATGAGAAATTTTACAACGCGTTTGTTTACGATTTCTGTAAAAGATTCGTAAATGTACGAAAATTAACTAGTCTCGTAATGATCAATGTTGAAGACCACTCCAAAAAGACAAAATCGAAGAGTAGCTGTAACGATTTTAAAGGTCACAAAACCTAAAAGTGGAAGTAATCGACTTCTCTACCACCGCGGCCATTCTCTTCGTCGTCACAACCTCATAATTAAACAGATTCACATAAAATCAGGCAAAATTAAGATTTGTAAGACAAAAAAGTTTGAACTATTTACGTAAAAAACAACACGTAGATAACTAGAACAAATAGAATGAAATGAGAAATTCAAATCCGAAATGATCAAATGCAAAATTCAACTTAATTATACCACTACATCTAAAGCTAAACAAAGGCGTTTGAACTTTGAGTGTGTGAGATAGAGAAAAAGGGATAAACTAAACTAAAAGGACATACTTTACGGGCGTAGATATCGGAGAGAATAGCACCCCAACCGCCATTGCTGAAGCTGAGTTGAACTATTGACGATCCAAACAGCACGAACAAAGGCCTCGCTGGTCCAACCATCACTCCTCCTCCTTCTCTCGACCTTGAATTGATTCGTCGCCGCCGTAGAACACAGGAATCAAGAATTCTCTGTAATTTTCCTTGTACGCCTAGAATGAAAAAGCAGTGAGTGTGGGTGTTGCAGTTGCAGTTGCAGAGGCTGATACTGAATTGATTGTAGTTGCCTAACATGGCAGCATGCCTTTAATGAGAAACTACCACGTAACCACTGCACTCATTCTATACCTATTTTACGCCTACTCCCAAAATAAAAGGAAATTTATTTATTCTTCTCGTTCTTTATATTAATAACTAAAATAAAATTATTCTTGTTACTTTTTTATATATAAAAACTAGTGTGTGACCCGTGTTATGCACATGTGTAATTTAATTTTAGAAAAATTATATTTTATAAAATTTTTCGAATTAAGTGAATGTTAAATGGAGAATATTTTTAAATAAAATTATTTTTCTTTTCCAATTATAGTCCATTATAGAAATTTTATGTTATAAAAATTGTAAAAATTTACAATCATAAGAAATATATACAAAGGGATATCGATTAAATTGACTGATGACGCCATAGTTGTATTGCAGTTTTCTAATGCAGAGGTGATTAATAATATCATAAATATCAATATGTATGTCCTCAAATATATTTATATGTTTATTTAATTTGTATATATATTTGAATAGTAAATATATTTAGTTTATATATAATGAATATCAATAGAAAATACTTATATGTGTATCATTAATAAAGCTATATATAACATGAAAACAATTTAAGAATTTCACTATTTATGCGATGCTATATAAAGTCATTTACATACTTATACAAATTTACCATATCAAATTTTACTGAAACTATATATTAAATTGACAAATGAACATGTAGTATGACTCACATCATTTTGAATATGCAATTGATCTATTTTTTTTAACTACCTTTAAATAGCATCTTGAGTTCATTTGTCATCAATCTTGCATATAAAGATGACATACGATTATGATAGAAAAATTATTATACTGTCAAAATTATACAATTAATATTCAAAATGTATCTTGACATACTTTTTTATTATTTTATTGATATTCATATATTTACAATTTTGTGGATGATATTTATATTTTCTTGATTTATCCTGAATTATTTAATTCATTGTGCGCATAACTTTTGTCAACTAAATTTATATATTTTTGTAACGAAACTTAATGGGTGACAAATAATTAAATGAATATAACAATTAATGATACCAAAGTAATTTTGAAATTTTTAATGGGTTCAGATTTTTATAAAAATATTAGAAGAGGAAAATATATATCTCTTGAAAATCAAGTTGGCTTTTGCAATATCTTTTAGAGTTGTTTTCTGGATATAATATGAATGAAAGAAGAATTTTTAATTTGGTAGTTTTTTTTCAAAAAATAAATAAATAAATAAATATTTCTTTTGTAATAATATAATTAAAAATAATAAATATGATCAAAATTAATTTTATTTAAAAAGTTTGTCACCGTGTAATGCACGTGCAAAATGCTAGTTATTATAATTATGAATGTTACATACAAATTGAATGTATGATATAATAGGGCAAATGTTAGTTATTATAAAAATGAACATTACATACAAATTAAATGTATGTTATCATTATTATATTTTAGGTAACTTGTGACAATCAATTTTTGGTTTGAGATAAAATAAAATAATTAGCATTATTAAATATAAATTCTTCTTGTTGGCAAATTATGCTTGTAAATAAATAGATCTAATTATGAGATTGATAGAAAATTAGTTAATTAATATGACAATGGAAAATATCACAAAAGATTTTTAAGCTTTAACTAACAACTACAGCTTATTAAAAGAAATTTATCTTACTATATACATATATACATATATATATTACTCAATTATAAAATGATTTAAAAATAATAAAATTATTATTATGAACAATTTTGTTTTTGAAAAAATGGAAAGAAAACCATGCAAAAAAATTTAACGTATAATTATAGTTAGAAATAATTTTTGACTATTCAATTTGGTGACTATTTTGAACAATTGTTCAGCGACTAAGCATTCATCAAACTTAATTATCCGTAATCTTTTGATATCTATTAATATGTATATATATAGCTTTGTACATATGTAGGAATATGTTAATTATGTGTTTAAAAAATCAGTATTTATTTTTCCAAATTTTAAATTCTAGAATTAATACATAAAAAATTACATATACATTAACTACAATATAAAATAAGATAATAAAAAACTAAAAAAATCAACCAATTGAATTTTTTCATACCTTCTTGAGTAATTTATTTATTTATTTTGTTTTTCGTTTCTTGTGGGCTTGAATATCCTATTAACACAGAAAAATCACATATACATGGACTATCAAAGCAAAGATAATAAAAGAATATTAAAAATCAAGCAAGGGTTCAAGTCCTGACCTCTAGAAAAATCTATACTATTATAAAGAGAATGAGTTTTATAGACACAAAGTGAAAATTTTTATACAACTACCCCAAATTATTGTACTACCAAAAATGTCCTTCAACTTTCCAACTCTATTCAATTAAGTTTCTTTGAAAAATTAATTCAATGCAATTACATGTACTCAAAATTAAATTTACTTCCATTTTCTTTAAGTTTATTGTCAATTGAAATAAAAATACCATATTAGTATCTGTTTTGCATGTAATTATAATTATCATTGTCAATATAACGAATATTCTATAAAGTATCAATTTTTAATTTAATTCGAGTACAATATTATATTGATAATTAATGCATTAGAAAATATTATCAAACAGCTTTTATATGTGAAGTCGAAAATACTGGAATAAGTTATAAGATTAAATAAAATAAAAATTTTATTAAAAATTATGCGCGCAGATACTGCGTGTCACAACTTCTAGTTAATTATAATTAAAAAAAAATTGCAGTGGTTCGAGCCCATAACCTTTTGGAATATTTATTATAATAAAAGAATTCGCAGGGGTTCGAACCAATGACGTGTAAAAATATTTATTATAATACAAAGAATTAGAAGGGGTTCGAAACCATGACCTTTAAGAATATTTATTATGATAAAAAGAATTCGTAGGGGTTCGAACCTATGACCTCTAGAAATATTTATCATAATAAAAAGAATTCGCAGGGCTTCGAACCCATAACTTCTAGGAATAGATATAATAATAAAAAAAATTCGCAAAAGTTCGAACCCCTGACCTCTATAAATATTTTGTATAATAAAAAAATTTATAATTTTAGAAAATTAGAATTATGATCAAAATTGAAAGTTTGGTCAAAAGACCGTCTTCAAATATATATATTAATAGATTTGATAGCATTTTTAGCGATCACTAACTAATACTAATTTCTCATGTCGTCATTTGGTTTCATTACTAAAATGGCCGAAATTTGACTTGAGAATTAGAGAAAACGCGATTCTTCAAATTATGATCCTTTTTAGTTGGGAAGCATCTTTACTTATTTTAAGGTTATTATTACCTTGGGGACAAATAAATAGCACATCTCCCTGTCCCTGATGACACTACCTACTATTACTATTACTATTACTATTACTATTACAACGAGAAGAATAGGTACAACAACAGTCTGATAAAAGAAAGAAACTACTAAATGCAGCAAAAACACAAGCCACAGAAAATTAATAATGTAGCTCTTTGCTTCTGCATTGCCAAACATTCCAGTCCATAGTTTACAGTTTCATCTGAATGGATTTTACAACAGCAAGCATCAATTTGATGCTGCACTTATACATGTAATCTGTTGATAGAAATGGTACTAACACAAAATTATTAATTCCCTAAAGCTAATTGCCTCGATTTAAATTCTGGAGAGACGAGGCAGCAATACAAAGAACGTAAAGTCTACACCTGAAAAAGAATTGTGGTTCTTTTCCAAAAAGAATCAATATATGCGAAAAAACTGATCTGTTCTCACAATGTCAAAGTTTTTTGAAGTTTCAGAAGCCATAGTGCAATCTGCATTGCAAACAGCCGAGCCTCTAAACGAAGCTCCTCAAACCACACAAGAAGCCGAGATACAAGGGACCTGCTCTTCAACAATTTTGACTCGATAACTGCTTCAGAAGAAACTCTTCCAACAATCAAAAATGTCTCGAGAGAAGAACCTTCCAGCTGTTTAAGAATATAGAGGTGCTTGTAAGGATCAAGAAAGAGTAATGTGCTCAAACTCGTAACTTTGCCTTGTGGCACAACAAAGATCCTAAATTACACTCTGAAGTGCTGAACAGATACAGGAGAAAGGGAAATTGAGGATTGTGTACAGCTGCTTTATGGTAGGTCATAAAAAGCATGGACTAAGTGAAATTTTCAAAAGAGAAGGGTTAACAAGAAAATGCAAGAAATTGAAATGGAAGGGTTAAAGAAAATTTATTTTGTATAAGACTGCAAATAGAACGCCCCTCAATATCTGAGAAGACTCTAGGCTTTCAGCTACTCATAAATATACCTAAGCATGCCACATTGACAACCTAGACTAAAATAATTATTTGGTAGCAGAAGTTGCGTTCTTGGACAGGTCCAATTTCAACAACTGCATACATCATGATGTGCGAGCAGAGTATCAAGTCAATATCTCAGAAGTTATACGGACATTACATACCAGTGCTCTATTAACCGCACGTAGGCAGTCATTCGTTTTTAGCATCAAAAGAATAACACGAGGAAGCCTCCTCAGAAGCTCGGTGATTTGTGGAAAATATTGCGAAGCATACATCTGCGAACACAGAAAAGAAGAGAAAAGCTCTATCAATCAGGAAATGCAGGTTGTGAAACAAAAGGAAATTCCTCAGATCTTGATAAATAGCCCTTCACAAATGCAAAATATAAACTTCAGAGACAGCTCTGGATATGTTTAACATAGTGAAAACACATGCATTATTCTTATTTTCAGAATTTTCAGTTTGAAGATGATCATAGATAGCATATGAAGGAATGTAAACTAGATTTGCCATGATAATCATAATTAGTTCCAAATGCAACAAGAAACAAAACCAGCCAAACTGAAGAATAATCCTTGAAGACTTTGAGAAACCTGTTATCTCTAAAACAAGACATTTTAACACGTGTTACCTGGAGTTCTGAACGATCACTATCAGTGCCCTTGACAACCAGATGATCCACTGCGGGATCAATGACTTTATTCCATGGCCTCATTGTAAGAATACCAGCAAACAGCACATAAAGATCCTCTCCAGCACCTATTTTCACACTATTTTCTTTAATTGCATTGGCATCGGAAAATACCAGACCCTGCAAAGAATGTTAAGGAATAGCATCACCAAGTAAGATTAGGTCTGAGACCAAAAGAGAGACAGACAATTTTAACAGAAAACACATGCACCTTCCACAGGGAAGCATAGTTAATTCGCATGGAGGAGTCAAGTTCCTTGTATAAACCATGGTCTAGCAATACCAACTGTGGTTTCGTCTTTCCTGAGCATGAGAAAGGCAAGAAATTATTGAGTTAAGCTAATAAATACACCTGCCAATTTCAACTAAAATAATGGGTTACTCGCAACACAGGGAGAAACAGGATACAAGCTGCAATGCACCATCAAATTCAAAAAGTGTGCAGGTGCAACTTGAACCACATGATTCATAAGGAACCAAAGGATAGCAACTGCTTGCTATTATTCAACAATATGAATTTGAAGCTGGGTAATGATTAATCAAGAACAACAAAAGTTGTCGTCTAATGAGATTACATATGTTCGAACGCATGCAAGTTTTACAATCTCCAATAAGGTTTAGTACACAAGATTTCATTATAGGTGCTCACAGATCAGAGAATGTAAGAGAAAAGAAACAATGTAGAATTTTATTACCACTAACCTCAGCAGCGCCTGTTTTTATTGCGTGGTGTGGGAAACCTAAGTTTGCTTAATGCTATTACCAAAAAAGTCTTCATGAAAATAACCACAATGCAGATTGCAGGCAACCAATATGCTAGAATTAAGGAGGATATAAGGATACTGGCATAACGTACATCAATGTCAATGAAATCAATTTAATTAACTCTGTACTTAAAGATACCAAGAGGGATGCATGTTTCAATACTGAAGGATCTAGACAATGCCTCACCAAAAATGCTTCTACGGCCAGAAGGCAAAGGGCGAACTAGCACATTCGCCTCATGTGGATCACAGTGCACAAAGCCATGTTTAAACATCATCTCAGCAAAAGCTTGACTTAACTGCATAGGGTAGAACAAACATCTTATCATATTAAGCAAGAATACAGAGCATATTTAAGACAAGGACATTAAAAGACTATTCAAGCACTTAAGGTTAATAATTGAGCCATTGATATCATCACTCAATTGATAATGGATAAGAAAATTCACTATCATTGCTTCAATGGATCCGATGATATCGCATAGCTGAAACATAGAAAGAGATGAACTTAAGCAGCTATGGTATGAGAGCATCTAACAGAAGGATAATTTTCTGACCCAAATGTCTGATCTCTCTAATCTTTTGTGGCATCATATCACTGAATTTGATAGAGGAAGCACATAGACTTACCAATGTTGAGACATCACTTGGCCGAATACCGAGCTTTTGAATGGCCCGACAATCATTTACTTGTGCTCCATCAATAAATTCCATCACCAACAACTTGGAAGTACTTAAGTTCCAATGTACTTTAGGAGCATAAACATATTCTGCAATATGTGGAGACAACCTCCGAAAGTTATCCATACATTTTATGCTGTTCTTGGCCTCAATCAAGAAATCTAACTCCTGAGAAGTTCATTGTAACTTATCAAACAATTATTCTTGGAAGTGATAAAGATTATAAAAAAGGACACCGTCAACAAAGAAATTGTCAGAACACTGTTTCAAGAACTGGAAAAAAGAACAAAAGAGGAGGGCCCTTGGATGATTCATAACAAACTGAAACAACAATATTGCATATAAAACCAACACCAGATCTAATGCATAATATTATTAACTGCTACCAAAATTTCACATTTTAAACTGGGAACTTTGGAATTGATAATAATATATGAATGATCCTAACCAGAGATGCAGAAATACTAACTATTTCAAATTGCTGACCAAGCTCAGTGGAAATGTCGGTCTAGTCGATGAAAAACATGGAAGAATATACGAACAGGAGCAGAAAAAGGAGCCTACTAGTGTTCAAAAGCTTATGGCAAAAGCAAGGTGCATGTGAGCCAAGAGGCGCCACATGTTACACGATTTTTTAATTCCACACCAAATTGTTATGATTTTGATTGTTGGCCTAGTAAAGATATTGCTTGTAATTCATTTGCGTAGCAGAAAAGGCGATATTCAGAGACATAAAAAGGAGACACACATCACAAACAATATGAAATACACTGTATACCAAGACAAAACAGAAACATTAGTACAGCTCAGAAATAAACCTTGGGTAAACTTTCCTGCACTTCATCAACCAACCACCTGCATGAAAACTTAAAACTCAATCTTCCACTTGGTCTAAAAGAAAACAACAACAAAAAGGAAAACAGGGCAAACCATTATACAACATATAGTATTATGTATCAGATATTATCACTATCAGTTATACTCTAATGGCAACTCCAGAACCATCAACACTCCAAAAGCAGAGAACCTTAACAAAATGTCTGATAAGATTCATTTTAAACCTGTAATCAAAGGAAGGAAAGAACCGGTGCAAAGTGTTTACAATTAACTCTACAGTTGCATAATCTGCTGCTGCAGTGTCTGTCATGTGAGTATGCTGAACCTGAAGTGGAGTCAAATAACAGAGAAATGAGAAAAAAGATAACCACTCGTTAAGTCATCTAGACTTCATGAGCATGAAGGTTGAAGTTTTTGACACCTTCACAGCAACTTTTTGTCCATCGTGAGTTCGGGCAACGTGAACTTGTGCTAAAGAGGCACTTGCTATGGGGATAGGATCAAATTCATCAAAGATCTGTCAAGAACAAAGTTTAATTAGTTGTCTGGATTATAAGAGGACGTTGAGAGGTACAGCTGTTTGCATCCATACACCCAAAATCAAGTTAATGCTCATTTGACCTAGAAGAACTGTATGAGTTCTAATTCGCTATTTGAAATGAATGACGGCACTTACTTCATCAGGTACCCCACCAAGCTCTTTCTTGAAAACTTCAAGCACTTGGTCATATGATGATACTGGGCATCTATTCAACAATGATTCTCGCATTATCTTTACATACTCATCTGGCACCAAGTATTCCTGAAACAAGGCCAATTTAATGAAATCTTGAGTTAAGCATTACATCTAAAAGCTGTAACAACAAAGAACTGCGTGAGAACAGCATACCAGCTGACTAATATGCTGACCTAGCTTGATGTATATCCCACCATTTTTAAAGCAAAGTTCTTGAAGCCTAAGAGCGCTCCTGGTGTGAACTTCACGTTTTACTCTTTCCCTTTCTGTGCTACCCTCCGGCAGTCCCCAGAGTGAGTATTCATAATCTAACAAGAAATACAAACCATAAGATCTTCGTATAGTGCTGCAGGCATTAGTTGGCCAAAATCCCATTACTTAATTGACCAATGAGATGTTTCATCCTCCAATTTCATATTTAAAACTTTTTTTTTGGGGGGTTAAAGGTAAATATCATTTAAAAAAAAAAAAAAGGAAACAATGGTATACACAAGTATCTACGAAGTGTAATCCCTATCGCCTATACACAGGAATCAGTCAATTTAAGAGCCAAGGTATCCTCCAAACGTGAAAAACTGTAAACATAGCTATATTATCCACCTTCTGACTGAGTAGCCTCCGATTTAAAAGATTTTCTATCTAGAAATCTACCTCTAAATTGTATTACCATCTTTCCACCAGAAATATTACTTACTCTTACTTCTAATACTTCAATCATCCAATCATAATTCTCAAAATATTCAATTAAGAGCATAAAATTCAAATACAATTTCAAAAAACACTTGTTCGTTCATGAAAACGTGTCGAGAGAAATATATTTTCGACATTTCGAACAAATTAATCCAAAGATATTTCAATTTCTGCACAAAAAACCAGGAGAAAATAAGCTCAATTTTGGAAATGCTGAAAAAAAATTAAAACTAAAATGTCTGTTCAAAGTTCAAACCTGGAGGAGGGAATATTTGTTTTCTTCTGATATATCAGACAAAACATCCAGTGGAACTAACGTGTATACAATTGCTTCAAACAACATACGTATGCGAATTTTTTGAAGATAATAGTAGCCAATCGTACCGAAGGCAATAGTGGCGGCGGTGGCGGCATCGCGAAGGAGGCGGATGGGAACGGAGGTAGAGAGCTTGAGTGCGGAAGCCGGGTCCTCGGAGTTTGCAATAGCCACAGCTCCGGCGCCGGCTCCTCCCACCGCAGTAGCCGCCAAAAGCAGCTTACCTTTGGCGCGCCAAAGCGATCTCGCTGCCATTCTTCTGTTCGAATTTGCTTTTCCTCTTCCGACTATTCTATTCTTTTTCTTTTGTTGGGAATTTCGAGGAGCAAAGGGCCAAGGGGGAAGCCAAGCTGTTGTTTAACTCTTCACTTCTTACAGCGGCCCCAACATTAGGGATTATTTCATTTTGTACCCCTGAAATATAGCATTAATGGCAGATTGCAACATTTGTGCTCAAATATAATTTTAAGATAAAAATAAATTTTTTTATCAAAAAAAAAAGGCTAAAATCTATTGTTGGATTATTCTGGAATTTTCATCATATATTATTTAATTTGACAATTTTCCTTTCTTTTATAACTTACTCAATTCATAAAAATCTCCACAATTCTTGTCATTTTGTCATTTCACAGTTGTATGACCTAGCTTTGATCTTTACCAAGTATATGGTGCATGCAAAAACAAATAAAATGTGTGCAAAGTATGTCACGGCCAAATTTCAATTTGCACTCTTCGATTTGAGAACAATTTTAATATTGTGACAGGTTTAATGGCCAAATTCAATAAGGAGGGGTTTGTTTTTGTGTGGTATAAATTATTGATACAGTCCGATTAAATAAACAATTGAATATAATAAATTAACATCAGTTTAATAAAATGTGGGATTAAGTTTGAATTATAGTATCATACATCTAAGGCTGGATAACTTATGAATTGCTAGAATCCGCGTTGTTTTATAGTAAATCATTGTTAAAGATGGATCGGAGGTTCAATACACTCTTGTCATATCTTCTTGTAAATGATTCTTAACCGATCGAAATATTTGAAATCAAGTGCCTCGTCAAATAAAACACTGCATACAAAAGGAGTTATCTCTTGAATTTTTTTAAGCGATCCTTAGCATCTCAAGGCCTAACGATAATAATGATAGAAGAACGTTTGTGATTACGATATCTCTTCCTGTATGGAGACTAAAACTTGACAAAACGAACACCTTATAACAGCCTTAAGTGAAAAAAATCATATAAATTTATTATTATTATTATTATTATTATTATTATTATTATTTGTGCGAGTTGTTACAATTCTATTTAAATTGTACAATTAGGGTTGGGAATACAATTTTTTGTATCCAACGGCTTGTGAGCCTGGGACATGACAGATTAAGGGTATGATCATTCATCTAAATATTATTTAAATTGTAATTTGGGCGCATTAAATTAAGGCCAAATATATTCGAGAAATTTGAGAAGTACAACATGACCTCATTATGCCCGTGACCGTGTGTGTTGCGTGTACGTGGGGTTTAAGTTTAAGCCTCTTTCATTCCTTAAACATTATGAGAAATTAGAATCATTACACATAATTTTCTAATAATAATGAATTATTTATGTAATAGTTGAGCCACAAATTTTGTTAGGGTACGTGGAAGATTTATATACCAATAAATTTTGTACGTATCCCACCGAATGTAGGGCTCCCTACAGAGTGTCACAGAAAATAATGATTGATTTATTACATAAGCAGTGGTTAAAAGAGACCAAACATGCCCCTAATTAAATTAAAAACCACTTTCTGGTCATATTCCATGTGAATTCTTGATTTTGTAACTAATTAATCATATACTGTTCAAAATCATAAAGAAAATAAAAATGATCTGCACCAACTCTTCAAAAAAAGTTTGGTGACTTTTAAATTTTTTGGAAAAGTTTTTCAAAGGCTGCTGGAAATAAGTTTTACCAAAACTTTTGACTTCACATTAGCAAAAGTGGCACGAATTTCTCAACTTTTTACTAGTTTCAGTAGGACCATGTTTGGGGGGAAAAGATTAACACCTTTTTTGCTTAAATTATGAAATCATGGTTTAGTGACAAAAGCAATGACATAAGTATGAAGATATTATATAAACTATTCATAATTATCACAAGTTTGGATATAAGAGTGTAAGTTATGAGAATTTTTAATTTAGGGGGAGTTTAGTAGCATATAGAAGGATCGTGCTTTGTGATTGGAAAACGTTTTAATAATTGAGCATGACAAATGTGCTATTCATGTTGTATTTTTGGTATAAAATGTTGATTGCATTATAATTAAGTAGCTTCTAGCGTAGTTTGATCAACATTGGATTATATACGTAGCCACGCATATTTGCGACGCTCAAAGTAATTTTCTCTAAATTGACATTTGAGTTCATTTCTTTTTTATGGTCAAACTCGGATATGAAAACGTCATTAGGGAGAGCTAAGGAGGGAAAACTGTATTTTTTGTCTCGTAATTTAGAGTTTAAATATTTATTTATCTTATTATGTACGAAATTCTTACTCTTAGTTCCACAATTTTTTTTTAAAAAAAATCATTTTTTGTCGTCTGGCAACTATGTGTTAACTATTTGACACAAAAGCAGCACGTGAGTATCAACTTCTTGGCCTGAACAGTAATGGTCATGTGCTAATGGTGCTTCGCACATGACCTTTTCCGTCAAATAGTTAACATAGAATTGTCAGAGGACTAAAAATAAAAATTTCATAATTAATGGGATCAATAGGGTACATATATTAAGTTATGGGATGAAACATTTTATTTTCCTTAGTTCAAGAATTTTTCAATAGTTTTATGACATGATTCTCAAGTCAATTTAAAATCTTATGAAATTTAAGAGTGAATTGTTTAGGAGAATATAAATTTTGTACCTTAGTGATGAAATAAACAGATGTATTTATAGAGATTTTTTATTTATTATGACAATGATTATTCTTTGAGGAGTTGGATTTACTGTCTTGACTAGTACTTTACTTTAAGAAATATTGTCCAAATTTTCCAGAAAAATAATCCAATGGTTCAGGTATAAGATTTCGTATTCAAACTTTGAGTGTGTGCATGCATGTCAAACAAAAGAATAAATTATTCAAACTGCATTATGATGGGTATTAAAATAGTTTACTTTCCAACTCGTCTTCCATGATCATAACCATACTTTGGGTTCAGAAGGTTAAATACATTGCTACATTTCGCGTTTTGTGCATTGGGTGTATAAATATATACATATTTCATAATTTTAAAAAATAATATGTGTCGATCATTCACCTACCCAATACATTATATATTCAATATACAGGATCAAATTTAGAATACATTTATTATATGAATACCCTTTTATTCTTTAAAAAATGCGAGGAACTTTAGCTAAATGAGATTGGAGAAAGTAACGTCCAAAAATCGATGGAAGCCATATAATTTTAAGCCTTTTACCAATAAATTACAGCCCATTTTAGAATCTGGCTGCATCCGAAATTTTAAAGTTCGAATTAATTTTAAAAACAAGAAGATATATTAAAAAAGAAATACCATATATAGAATTATATATTCATACTAGCTATATATATACTTGAAATTTAAATTTAACGAAAAAGAAAGCACAAAAACCGGCATGTGGCCACACATGATTGCCCTCGGGCCGGTTCCACCATGCCGGTTCATTATTCAGGAACGTCCATCCATGTCTTCATTAATTATATTTAAGTATATATATATATATATATATATTATTAATAAAATAGTATTTTTCAATTACGAACGCCCTTTTTTTCCTTAATAAATCTTCAGTACTAAGCTGGTTATTTTGACGTAATTGACTAGTTTCCTTGAAATATATATGGTTACCTATTTTGAATATTATTTTTAAATAAGATTGTATACGATATTATATTAATTATGTATGATTCATCAGTTCACCATTTAAATTAAGGTATTCTCCATCACTCTCATTTACAATCTTACGAGTAAAATGAGTCCATATATATACATAACTTTTTAAAAAAGTATAAATACAAATTAAATTCAACACTCGATGTATTTAATTATTAATATATCGATAATAAAACGAGAACGATTGCAGATAAAAAAAAAAAAAGAGCATCTCAAAGAATAAAATAAGCAAAAAACTAAGGAAAGTTATATTTTTAGTACTGTATGTTGGGGATAAGAGTGGCAACAGTTGTCATGTAACTAATTAAACACCGACGATTTTAGTTTTGAAACTTATAATTTTATGACAATTTCAATTCTTCCGACGAAAATTAACTGAATATCTGTCAGAGCAATCGAGAATTTATTGACGATTGGTGACTTTTCCATATAGGCGAACAAATTCAAGATGGCAAATTATATGGCAACCATTCTCTAGACATTCTCAATGATACAACATGAATAAAATTTCATTTTGATAAAATAAATATATATAATGAATTGGTCATATATATCCTAAAGAGAAAAAACTTGCCCATTAAGAATGTAATAATATATATCAATTATTGAGTAGTCATGTTGGTGTATCTTACACTTGTATGCATGTATATATGTCACTTATGAACAGAGGTAAATTCTTGGTTAGACATGTCGACAAGACCGCCGCGGACAAGTAAACTAAATGTCAACATAAATAAAAGACATGTTCTTTTTGGTTATTATTGAGAAAATAAATTATGAATAGAAGAAACTATTCAATCAGACACAAACAAAAGTACTAAAAATATCACCGTGCCATCTTTCTCTCTCTGCCTGACTCTCTCCCTCTCAATTATGTTGTTTAAAATGTGAATTAAATATAACTATGAATAATCCCAAAAAAAATAAAAGAAATAAATGTAAAGTTAGTTACAGGAAGCCCAAACCTACAAATTTTAGGCAAATTAGGGAGATATTAACCATAATTAACCGTCTAATTAACATAACAAATTCGCTAGTAATTAATCTTCTGAATTAATATAAAGGTAAATTTCGACTCATTCTTCGTTGTTTATCATAATTACAAATACCTTTTCATTATTAAAAAAATAAAAGATATTTTAAAATTAACAATCGTCTAACAAATACGTCCTGAAGATAGCTCATTGTATAATTTTATATACAATTATCAATTTTAAAAAAATATTTATAATTATGATAAATTTCACGAGAACTCGTTATAATTTATTCTTAATATAATTATAGTTGATTGTAGCCAAGAAATGTATTAGGAGAGAGAGAGAGAGAGAGAGAGTAGAGACATACTAAAAGCCTTCCTCTGTTTGACCAATACAACTTCCTCTCATGTAAAGATTCCAACTCCCATGTCATTTTCCAACCCCTCTTTTATTTTCTCCATCTATATAATAAACTTTCCCACCATATTTCTCCCCAAACACACACACACACACTAATTAGACATCATGGGATTCTCCAAATTACAAGAAAAAACATTTCACAAAATGTCACTTCTAATCCCAAGATGGATCAAAGCCCTCTTCTTCTTGATCACTATGTTCATATCCCTACTCTTATTCTCCGCCCCCATCCTTCTCGTCATCGCCGACGCCCTCCTCCCCTCCGCCTTCCTCTCCGCCTCCCTCTCCCCCTCCTCCCTCACCCTCCACACCTTCTCCTCCCACCTCAATAACTACGACTTCCGCCACTCCCTCATCGATATCCCCCTCCTCTCCATCCTCCGCTCAGCCATCATACTATGTAAGCACATATATAAACTTTCAGATGAAACGATCGTTTCAATCAAATTCAAAAGAAAAAAAAAAAAGAAAAAATTCTTATTCCCTTTTTTGATTTCTTCATGTTTCTTGATTTGTTAGGTGTTTATAGCTTTTGCGACGGGCCACGGCTGTCCCGGGGGCCGTACCTGGCGGCGGCCACCGTGTGCGCGGTGGCGTCCCTGGTATTCGTGTCGTTAAAGGCTTCTTACATATTCATGGTTAGTAGCGATGTTAGGGCAATGGAGGTGGCGATGTTCGTATCTTCGGTAGGGTTGGCGATCGGGCACGTTGTGGTGGCCTACAGGACTAGTTGTCGGGAGAGAAGAAAGCTGCTGGTTTACAAGATTGATGTTGAGGCTGTAAGAGTAAGTCAATCGTCCCTTCCCTTTCCTTTCTCCCTCACCTAAGCTTCTTGCTAAAAGGGCTCTATGGTCATTTCGTTTAGATTTTTTTTTTATTTTTTATTCTGGTCGAATTTGGCTGAATCATAATCACTAATATAACAAATGAAATAAAGTGATTGGTAAGCGATTAATGCATCTAATTTATAATAATTATATTTAATAATGTTTTTTTCTTTTAAAATTTTTTGATGGTGGGTGAAATTGAGATACATGAAATTTTTATTTTAATTTGGAATGTGGGGGATTATATTTATAGGGATGCAAGTTGGGGTGGGTGGGCCTGCGACTGCGCTGTCTGAAGATGACCAGAAGTTATGGGGGGTTCCAGTTCCAGTTCCAGTGGTTGATCTCACGTTGCTTGGAATAGCTAGAATTGTCCCATGTTCATCTGTCTTCTAGAACATGAAAAATTGGAGTATCATTAAAAAAAAATAAAAATATTGGTGATAGAATTTCAAGTGACGTGCAAGAATTATCATTACTTTATATATTGGGTGATAGAAACTTTTGTTTCGTTGTCATAATTATTTTTTTGAATTTTATAAGTAAAGAAGTTATATATAAGTTGTAATTATAAACGATACTGAAACATGATTAGTGACAACTTAGTGAAAATAAGTATAAATTATCACTGTACTACAGTGCTCGTTATAAGTATTAACAATTTAAAACTAATTCTTGTCACTATTTAAAAAAAATTATGACAAAATATAATATTGTTAGTATAATCTTGATATTATCACTTAATATTTTTCCATAATATTACTTTTGCTTGTAGTGTATTTTAGGGTCTCTCATGAAACTCTAAATTTAATTTTAAAGAAATTACGGTAATTATACTGTGGGTTATAGTTAATTTTCAATATTTATGAATAACTTAAATAATAATTTGTAATTTATATTTAAGAATTGAATTATAGTGATTGTGTAATAAATTAGGCGATTTGTAGTTCAGGTAGGCATTAAAACTGATTAAATTTATGGTCACGAATAAAGACTTCAATTCAAGGAAAGAGGCCACTACGAATAATTTAATTTTGATTGGAAATTTTTGTTTGGTTCATTAAATTACATATGAAAAATCAGGGTAGCAAAACTGGGAGGGGGTCTGCTACCTATACGCCTAGTTCACCATGCTATTTTGCCTACTATAAATTTTTTCCTCTTAATCGTTTTATAAAAATAAAACTTACATAATTACATCATTATCAATAAATTGAGTAATATGTTGATATTCAATCAATTTATTATATTTAGTCCCTACATACGTGAAAGAGAAACATATAAGTCATGACTTAAATTATTGCACTTGATTTTTCTAAAAATAATTATTGGGACTAGACTTTTCGCTCTTACTAGAAGCATTGACTATAGTCGGGATCCCTACATAGAAAGGAATGTGTATGCGGGATTCTTTTATATGTACTGAGCGTGAAAATAGCAAATGATACGAATTATGTTGCATTACTAATGAGACCTACATTGTACTGACGTGACATGATTTTATATTTGGCGAAAAATTCCACACTCTTCTTTGATTCATCTTAGGACCAAGTGGTAGCCTCGACCCCGAGGTTATCATGAATTTTGATCGCTTTTTTTATAATTCTTGTTCTTTTTTATAGGTATGAGCATTTTCGAACTTATTTTGACTTGATGTCACATGGCTGCAGGTGTCCGCATGCAAGAACGGGTTTCCTGTATACCACAAAATACTCCAAGAAGCAAGAACGCAGTAAAACAAATAATTTATTTATTTGTTTTCTTTTGGCAGATTCGAAATTTCCCTGAGTCAGATTTCAGGTAATTAATTTAATTTTTTTTTTGAATAAATGTGAATTGTTTATTTGTGGGCTTAATTTAAGGATTAGCCCATGTGAGCTACACCTAATCACATGTACAAAACCTAACTTTTGTTCTTGCTTAAATTAAATTAAGGATAAATTTATTTGTACTAATTTTGGCTTTTCCAACTGCCTTGTTTTGGACAGGTTTGTCCGAAGGATATCTGGAGGCTGATGGTCAGAGATTACGTAGAATAGAAGTGTAGACGTAGATGATTAGGAGTAGATATTGCATTTTTGTACAACGTATGGCATACGTATAAATGTATAGTGTTGGTGTTGCTTGTTGTCTCAATACTTGGGCAGCAGGTCGAGAAAGTTGTGTTTTTAACATGTAAATACATAGTATTAATGTCAAATGTTCAGCAAACTGCTGTCAGATGTTCTCATCCAACTTGTTTTCAGATACTCGTTTATTTGTATGTCACTATCGTTTATTTTTTCTTTTTCTAGAGATGCAAGAAAATTTAGGTGATTTCAATTTCGATCATCGTTATAAATTAGGGCATATGCTTAAGTGATCATGGAGTGCTAATTACAAGAGTATCGACAGGCGTAGTTGAGCATACAAATTCTGACATAAGCGATCCATTCTTACTAATTGAACCAGCATGTATCCATACGAGTTTATGCCGTTGCAAGCTCGGGTTGGGGTTTTTATTTTAAATTTTATTGTATTTTCTATTCCATTTAACATACACACTATACGTGTACAAAGTATTTTCCTAAATAAACTATATAATGTCATCTTTATATATGTTACTTATGTTTGTTAAATAGAATAAAAGATGCTATATGATTTAGAATAGAAAATTCAATCCGAGGCAGATTCATTTATGGAAGAATTTTGAAATATGTAAGAGATTAGAAGACCCAACATGATTTGTTATAGAAAATCAATAAATAGTTATCTCTTTTAGGTAATTAATTCTATCAATAATTTTTTCATTCATACACGTTTAAAGTTAATTTATTTTACCAACGTTTGAAAACCATCTATGTCTAACCTACCCCCTTTTTTTTTTTTTTTGAAAAAGACATTATTTATTTTAGGTAAATAATGATCGTTAAAACTAACCCCTTCAAACACATATTTCAAATCTATATTTATCATTTCTTAAATTATTTTCTCTCTCTGTCTCTCTCTCTCTTTTTTATTTAAATAGTTTCTTTTTGAGAAAAGAGATTAATATCCAACTCAAACATAGCTTAAACAATTCCTTGTAATTAATATATAGTTCCAACACTAACACATAGAAAAACATAGATGCCCCTAAATTAAGCATGAACTCCCCACTTGGACATATAAACAAAGGCATGCAAGGCTGTACATTATTCTTGATAAAGATACCCTTGAGATACAACAGAATCCATATCTACCTTAATAATTAATTATACATTATAACTAATTAAAACCTAAGCAGTTGGGCAAGCAGCAGCCATTACACACATATTCTGGCCACAGGTCATCCTCCTGATTCTTTCCTCGATGCGCTTGCAAGAATTTTTACAGGTCATATGTCCACACAATGCAACGCAAAGGTGATGATGATGAACAAGAACAGGTAACATAAACATTAAATAAGATATCCATGATGTTATAATTAGAGCTGCTCTACCAGAAAATTGAGGTCCCCATCAGCTTTCAAATCTGTCTTGAAAAACTCATAAGCTAAAGGGTGGATGCTTTGTTTGGTGGTATGATTGGGTGACAACATGTGTATATGGTCCGGTCCTTGCTAAAGAAATGAAGCACTCATAATTCATAAGGAAGAGGACAGGTGATAAGCGAGTTGGATTTTAAAATTAATTTTTATTAATAAGTATTAAAATTTTGAAATTTTAAGAACCGCACTTATTGTGAGCTCTTTTGCTTCCGTCCAAATATAATTAATTCCATCTTTATCGTGGAATGAAAACATTTGTGTTGAAAACAAAACTGAAAAATGAGAGAGTTGGAGTATTGATTGTTCGTGGTCTTGATTTTGAGATATTATGACCTTATTTATTTGGTTTTTGTTTTTGTTTTTATTCTTATTTTTTAGTTTTCAACCTTTTCAAGTAAGTTCTTGTGTGAAAAATGACTAGAATAAATGGCATTGTTTTTTTTTTTTTGGTTTTTTGAGTAGGGAGAAAATGAAAAAAAAGAAAGGGTTTTGGGGGATTTAAAAATAAATATATGATTCTTAAAGTTCTTTTGGTTTCAATTAACTCAAAAATTTAAGATTGTACGTCGAATCAATTATTTATCATATTGATACTTAGAATAAACCAAAAATAAATTTACGAAAAAGAAGAAAAAACAGACAATGTCTTTATAATCAATACTATATATTGAGGGAGAGCACCTCACGGTGTCTCTGCTCGTTTTTGGATAATTTTTTTATATTTAATTATTATTTTTTTCTAATTTCTCGCTCCCCATTATTTTTTAATTATAGTTAATTTTTTAATTTTTTATTCATTTTTTTTATCACTATTTTCTTATAAATTTAATATTAATTTATTATTTTGTATATATTTAATAATAAACAATACTATAGAATTCATACATACATAGGATATGTCACAAATTATTAGTTTTCACAATAATAGAAGCTTTATGCTCATCATTTTTTTTTTAATTTTTTTCCTTAAGGTAATACAAACCAAATCCATCACTTAATTTTGGCCCAATAAGCTTCGAAAATTTGATAATGAATAGATTATGTATTGTGGATCAACTTATTAAGCCCATACTCACAATCCAATTGTTTATTCTGGCCTTTTTACTTGGCCCACAAATTTAAACATTTATAAGAAAATCTTTACACTAATGAAGTGCTAAACCAGTCCTCACAAGTTCAACTCTGATTTCCAGTCCTTTGTTTTGGTGAAAATGCTAATTCAGTCCCCGTGAAATTATACATTTATTTTAACTTCATTTTTTTTTTTTGTTTCAATTTGCTGTATCAATCGCACGAGTTTTGCAAGTTACCACTTCAGACTATTTTGTCATATACAACGCACAAATCGTTTGAGGTGATAACTTTTAAAAATCTTGTAGTTGGTACGAGAAATTGAAAAAAAAAAAAATTTGAATGATAAATACAAAAACATTCATAATTCGGAGGATAATTTTCTTTTTATATAATTTTCACAATATTTGAAGAAGAATCGTTAGTACTAATAATGCACCAAAGGCTTTTTGGTGTGTTTTAATATGATTTTACTATTACTTTTAATATATGTGAAAATACCTATCTTATTTACTTTACATTTTCCTATAATCGCTTTGATCAAACAAAAAATTTGAATCTTTAAACAGCACCCTATATCAAATTGGCTCGCGGCGGCGTCGTTTTGCATCCTACCCTTCTTCAACGTTCCACTTTCCACCAGAGATGAGGTTTGCTCTCGACTTGGCGGAACCCGACGGGCGACAATCTCCGGCACCGGCACCGGCACCTTCCCCATCAAATTCAACTCCTAAAGCTGAGCTCCAATGGTTCCCACTCCAGAACCACCCGCTCTTCTCCTCCGCCACAGCTACCGCTGCCTCCACGCCCGCCGCTGCTGGAAGAATGCCTCCGAATCTCATGGCCTGGGATGGGGCTTCCCGCCTTTATTCCTGGGATTCGAACAAGAAATGCCTCCACCGGATCTCAATTCGGTTGGGTGAACCCGATCCGACATCCATTCTCGCTGCTTTCCCCTCTAAGGTTTATTTCATTTACTGTTTTTTGTTTGGGTTTTGATGGAGGATGTGTTTTTTCTGCGTTGAACATTGGCATATGTGCTTTGAACTAAGCATGAAGCAGCAGGGGTTTAAGAGGGGTTTATGTAGTTACAATTTTTTTTAAGAGTTTAACACTTCTTAGAAAATTTTGAAAAACTAGCTCAAGTTGTATTTATAATCTCCTTTGAGCATTGGACATTAGGAATTTTCTGTACTAGTAAAATTTCACTTGGTGTGCCTTGTTTATGGAGATGATCAACAATACTACCTGAAGATTATAGTGATTCCATTACTTGACTGGATTGTACTGTCTCAAAAGCCGCCAATCTTATCCACGGCCGAGCGCCCCTTACTGGCGTTAAGTTTTCATTGTTCACAATTTTATAGAAGAAATTTGGATGCACTGAGTCTATACTTGTATTGTTCTCTTATAGGTGTTGCAAGCAGATATGCAACTGAGTTTTGAGGTCAATAAGATTTCCATAAACAGAAATGGATCAGCTTTGCTCCTAGCCGGGTTGGAAGGCCTACGTGTTATGTACCTTTATGGACGCTCCTCAACTGAAGAAAATACCATCATCTGCCGGTATGTGAAACTTTATTTGTAACGTATAAACTGTGCTGCTTAAATAAAGGCCCGCATGTCATTTGAATTGTCTTCATATCCATGGAAGAGTACAATCAAGAATAATAATTCCTTTATATGAGGTTGACACGTTTACCTGCAACCCCTTTTATTTATTTTTGTCGTTCTGCATGGAAACCTACAACAGAATATAGAGCATTAGAGTTAATGAATTTATTGAAGAATAAGTGACAAGATTTGTCTGTGGTATAGAGACTGAAGCCCCTGTGCTGTATGTCAAACTTTTTCCAGGACTGTTTCGGTTGGTTCAGAAATTTACTTCAACAGAAACAATTTCATACGCACTCTGCAGATTTCCTGGCACCCTTACAGTGATACGCACTTGGGAATCTTGTCCTCTGATTCTGTTTTCAGGTACGGCATCATTCTTCAACATTTAAATTGGAATCTAAGTGTATGATGTTCGTTGAGTAAATCTGCGTGTTATGGTTCACACATTTTTAAATATTAGAATTATAATATTCCCAGTTCTGTGGAACTTGGTTTCTGTTCTTGATTATTTTTTAGTATAACTTATCCAATAATGGGGCTTGCTATAATAATAGTGTCATTAGTTTATGCCTGGTAGCAGGTGAATTAAATAAAGCTTAACTTGCTTTGCAGGCACACCCTTCTTTAAGAAGGACAACCTATCTATAGAGTCTGTTTTAACTATTTTGGTTGGTGAAATAATCTCATGCTGATACATGCACTAAATCTCAATGAACACCTCATCTTCTATAGAGTGTTACATTCTAATAAAACCATTCACATTTCTTTCTGAAACGCCTGAATTGTGTTTTTGGTGGCTTTTAATGTATGCACCAACTGCAATTTATTTGATGGTGCTGGTGATCTGTTTGCAGAATATTTGATTTGTCTGTGGACATTGGGCAGCCAGAGCAGGAATATTATTTGCAACCTGTAGAACCTGGCAATTCCAGTAATGCTGCAGCAATATGTCCAGTTGATTTCTCTTTTGGAGGGGATCATTTGTGGGATAAATTCAGTGTAAGAGAGTACTCTAGTTTTGCTATTCTTGCATAGGTTAATTTTTTATGTGGTACATATATTCAGTAGTAGTATTTTGTTCCCTTTCTGCTACTGCTTAAGTACGTGGCCGTTTATTCTGTGCCTTTGTTAGCATTCGCATTGACATGATATCACTAATTATACAAGTACTTAAGTACTTGCCTTGTGATAATTGGTTATTGTGTTTCTTCTTCATTCTATAGTCTTCCTTCTAAAGTGTGGAGTTATTTATGTTTAGGAACCCGGCTTCTAATTCTATCTTGGGCAATGTTATTTGGAGATATGTAGTTGGACTGTACTATAATATATAGATGAATTACAGGAAAACATTATCACAGTTCTGTAATTTTTTCTGGCACGTGTCATGCGGCTCTTGTACCTCATAATAATCTATAGCTCTTTGATTAATTATTATTCTATCCTCGCTCATTGAATTAAAAATGGCCATGGATTCAGACAATTTAGTTGTTTATGAATACAGCATTGAGTTGTTTGAGCTTTTCAACTCAAATATCTTTTTATGAACACTTTTAATATGTCCAGAACATTTTAATTTGTGAGAAAAAGACTGATGGTGTTGCTCACTTTTCAGGTTTTCATCTTGTTTAGTGATGGATCCAGTTACATAATCTGCCCTGTTGTTCCTTTTGGAAGGTATTTCACCATGATGCTCTTCTGAATATCGTTTTGGCTATTGTGGAAATCTCAAAGTTTTTGGTTATGGTTACCCTGCTTGACGAAAGTACTTTATGAAGACTTTTACCTTTTGAGGCTTTTGCTGTCTGCATAAGTCAAGATCCTAACTTGTAGATGGTAGACTTCGTTGATGTCAATGCTGGCATGTAATTAGAAGGTAACATAACACAGCCATCTGGCTAATCAGCTTTTGTAATGTACTGGAGAATATATTAAGAATATATACTCTTGTCCTACCCAAGTTAGCAATAGTATCACGTGTTTGAAACTAGATAACTTAACTTGGAATTTTCTGAATTACTATTTGTCGCTCAGTTTTGGGTTGTTTTCTAATTTTAGGTATCGTTTTATTTTATTTTATGCCGTTCTTCTTGGGTTCCACTGTGCTGTCTACTAATAGTTGGATTCTCTAGTGACTTAATTTTGTCAAAGCACCTGAGTTCTGATTACGACCTTTTCTTTTAACAGTGTGTATAAGTGGGATTTGATTCTGGAAATGTATAATGATGCTCAGACATTTGGGCTGAAATCTTCCAATTCAAAAGCTGTTAATAATTCTAATATGGCAATCTCTTGGCTGGAGGCAACATTTCCAGAATTAGTTCGTCAGGCTGGAGATGGTGCACAGTTGTATGGAGTTAAAGCTCAGCCTTTTGTTTTATTCGACGCGTCAGTCGCATTGCAGGTATTTTCCATTACTTCCCCTGTTTTTGGTTCCTCCTGAGATCTGTTTACATAGATTGGGTCCCTTTTTTCCTGTTTGCTTTGCTGACTGCATTGTGTCTTAGTTCTGATGTTACAGGACTTAATCTCAATGTGCATATTAATAAGATCTCTGGATTTATTTGTTGTGTGAATTGTTTAGTTTCTCCAGGTTGATGATATCTAGTACAGTTACTGCTTTAAAAGCTTGTTATTTGATTTGCTTCCCTTTCTATTATTCATCTTGTCCCCAGACTCCACACAAACTTCGTCTTTTCGATCTCCTCCTGTTTTCATTGAAACACAAACAAAGTATCAACAGTATTAATTTCAGGGACCTCTGCGCAAAGTATGTCATAGTGTGACAGAAGATTCTGAAATTCAAAGAGGAATATGTGAAGGGCGTGCAGTGAGTTGTCTCTACAATTTAGTCGGCAAAGATTCAGTCCTTGTGACTGCTTGGAGTGGTGGGCAATTGCAACTGGATGCTTTAGCAGACGAAATTCAGCCAGTTTGGAAGATGGGTATTGCACCCCGTCTTTGTGTCGATTCATCTGATCAGATACTTGGTGCTGCTATGATTTGTGAAACTGCTCCAAGTGATCGCTCTGTTTTGAAGCTTGATCAGCCCCCTCATCTTACTGCTTGGTTGGGCCACCCGCCTCCTCTGCTGAGGTTGGCCATCGTGGATTTGGCTTTGCCTGATAAATGCAGTTCTCTGATTGCTATGATGACTGATCCTCTTGTTCCTGAAAGAATATTTTGTGTTCATGCTGGTGGGATAGATTCGATTGTCTTGCATTTTCTCCCTTTCACCAACCAGACAAGTGGCAAGGAAGAGCCGATGAGAACTCCATCAGTGCTTTCTGTTCTTAGTACATGCCCAGGCGACTCATCCTCACCATCACCTCTTCATGGTTTCTTGGCCTTGTCAGATTCATTTGGAAGTTCATGGATTGTGGGACTTACCTCTTCTAATGACTGTATAGTCCTACAGATGGACACTTGGAACGTGTTGCTTACTGATGCTATTGAGAAGGTGAGGGAAACTGCTACTGCAGACGAGCTAAAAGAGACTGAAACACACACAATAATCAGCAAAGAACTCCTTAGTGGTCCTAAGGCAGTTCTATTGCCCCCTTCTGCACCAAATTTACGCTCTCTCACTGCTGATTCTATTGAAGGGAGGTCAATGCTTCATCAGTATTTCAAGCTATTTCGTGAAAATTATGTGGAGTATGCACACAAGGTATGATGACCTCGTTATGTCATAAGTTGTGTTTGCAATTATCTAAAGTTTAAGCTTCAGGAATATGTCATCATCCCATAATTCTCTTTTATTGTTGTCGTGGTAGACATGTAAATTATCCTATTCATTTGTTCCTGTTGTTATGTTTTCATGAATTGAAAGATGATTTTATTGTGTTGTTTGTAGGTGTACTTTGAACTCCAGCATCATGCACCTAATTTGAAGAAAATAATTGACAAGCAGCATTCTCGGGTACGAGAAATGCAGCAGAAGCTTTTGGAAGTTGAAAGAAAACAGGAAAAGATAGAGGAGCGCATAGACCGAGCTGTTAAGCTTCATAGCTCCCTGGAAGAACGCTTGCAAAACTTGAGGAGCCTGCCCGGATCACACAAAAAACCACTTTCAAAAGCTGAGAGAGATTTCAAGTTGGAACTTGGTAATTCTTTTACTGAATTTACTTTTACAGGTGTACTGAATTTAGTACTGAATCACATTGTTGAAATGTGTATGCAGATAATTATAGTGGGTTGGAGTTGGATGCGTTGCAGTCCTCGATTGAGGCTCTGAATGCAAGGTTGAAAAGACACATGCATTCTCCACAGGCGGATTCCTCAAAGAAAACAGGAAGAAAAGGGAACAACAGGATGCAAGGTGATGAAATATCTGAACTGAAATCATCACTTGAGAAACTGTCACTGATAAACAGCGAGAACAGCAGAAAGGTGAAACTTGTTGAATCGGCATTGAGAAACAGGGAAATCACTGATTGATAACAACCTCTCTCTCTCTCTCTCTCTCTCTCATAATTAAAAAGATGGGAAGTTGGTTGTAAGTTTTGATGTAGGTAGAAACTTTTGGTGTTGGCAATCAACATTTTCCATCCATCTGAGAGTGCAGCTGCAGCAGGAACTCCCACTTTCTTGGCTAAGCCAAATTTGTTAACAAATATAAATATGTCATCATGTGTTTACCCAACAAAATTGCTGATCTTATTACATCATCGAGGTAGAAGGGGTGAAATTACAAGAAACTCCCTAGTGCTCTACAGTAGTGATAATAAAAACTAGAGTTTGGATGAAGGTTTAGGCATAGTACAGTCATCATCATCAGCGCTCTGTTTCTCTTTTGTTTCTTCCATTCTGCCTTGTTTCCCCTTGAGTTGGTGAGAATCCCGCTTTTGGGGCAGGATGTGAGTAGCGTTTTCAGGAGAGTACAAGTCTCCCTGGCCCTGGGGCTGGGTCTCCTCCGTAGAAGTGTTGATATGAAGAGCAAACTCGGGAGAGTACAACTTCCCGTGCTCCTCCCCGTTGTACCCTTTTCCACTCTTCATCTCCCTCTCTCTTCTTTCTAAGACTTGTTCTCCTCCTTTGTTTAAAAAAGAATTAATTGCTGAAAGAAGCAAGCAAGCTTATGTAGGGGTGGAGGGAGTGTTGATTTGTTGACACGTGTATTTACTTAATTGCCACCTCAACCCCCTCTTTTCGGTGTGTGTGTTTATCCAGTTAAAGCAGTATGACCCGATTGATGGATATTTTTAGCCTGCCAAACAAGTCTGTAGATACTGCTAATTTGCAATAAAAGGGGAGATACATGCTACTGAATAGAGGGCTGAGATTAATTTGATGTGAATAACCATCGAAATCAGAGTGCCTCTCTTTAAGTAGAGATTAGGACAAAGGATGTAGCACTCTTACACCAAAATCCTCAAACAAGCCTACTTCAATATCAATGTCTTCCATGCATACATACCTATCATGCAATTTGAGTAAACAATTCTTGACAAAATTTTGGAGCCACTTTGCACACAAATTTACATCAAAAAAGTTTTGAGGAAACTGAATCTTTTCCTTCAGACATGCATGCCACCATGGCGATTTACGCTTCCCTTCTCTTTCTACGGCAATATCTCATGCAATTTCTCTATGAGAAGAAAGAAACCGAAACCTAATAAGAGTATATAATGCGTCAATAAGTTAAGCAATAGTAAAAGCCTGAATATGTCCTAAGAGATGAACATAGTAAGAATTCAACTCCGATGAATGGCTGAAGAAATTGAGGTAGGATAGACGGAGATTTTACCTAGGAGCTTGGTAATAACCGGCCATTATACATCTTGTCCAGCAATTGCCGTGCATCCGGTCTTCTGAGAAGCCCTTTGTTGTTTGGTAAACCTGTCCCCAGACATACGGGACATACTAATTTCCCTCGACCTGCACAGGCCCAAAAAACATTGGACAAACAAATCTAACAAAAAGGGTTGCATCAGAAGGAGAAGGAAGGAAAGGGAAAGACCCATCCATCTAACTGAAAATCCACAGCAAATGCATCAACATTTATCCTAATGGATGTTTAGGACACGATGTACTGTAAACTTGTTAGTAATTACCATAACAGTTTGGACATTCTGTGAACTCGTACACGTCTTTTGCCCGTTTTCTGTTGAGAGCTTTCCATTTTCCTGTACCACCACACATATCACCTAAATAAAGAGCAAATGAACGTCTCATGGACCCAACGAGATCAGCAAAAGTGTGCCGAACTAAGCACATTCAGAATTATAGTTAAGATCCATCAGAAATGTCAACATCTTTTACACAAATCACCCATACTTTTTGGCTGCCAGATATAATTACCCCTTATGAGAGGTTTAGTTTCAACTATATATAAAGTGCTGCTATTTTCGTTCGTCATATCTCCACGATTTGTGCAGATCTTTGAACTGAACGGAACTGGATAAAAACAGCAATGGACTAATCATAAGAACTATAGACTGCTATGTGAATTCTGAGTTTCTGGGATGAGTAAAGCAGATAAAGGGCTGTGCAGACAAAATAGTAATGACTTCACATACTGTGGTTCGTTATTAGGAATCAGAATATCTCTCTGTTGTTTTTCCAACATAAACGATGATTGATCGCCAGACATGAAAATGTGTATATATACTTACAGATAATAGCACCGCTGCCTCCACAATTGCGACAGACTGCTTTTTCTTTGCCGTCTGAAGCAATTGCCTTAGGATCTGAATCAGAAACTCCTGATGCTACTATCAAAGCCACAGTCGAACATAAACAAGTCAGACACTGACGACGGGAGGTTGAGGTATGAGATGCCTGTTTCAGGACAAGAATAGTCACTTACCATACACTTTGATGCTAGCAAAGAATAATCTTTCTGTCCATAATGATAAGGACTTACATTAACAACCAAGATAATACAGGTTATAAACAAATTAGACTTGGCTAAGTGGAATAAAGCTCTACATCAGAAATCCAGAATGTCTAAACAGAAAATGACTGCTATTAACCACGCTCAGATCATCATAATGAAGGGTTGTTTGTCGAATAAAATAGCAAACTTGTGTTCTTCACACCATCCCTTGGATGGCTTTCTTTCTGTCAGAAAATGAAGAATTAGACAATATGACGCTAGAGGCAAATATCTTTCTCAAAAGTCTAAGCGAAACTATTTGCTTCAAAGAGAAAACTTTCCCTGTCTTTGGTAGATATAGTTACCAAGAGCCTAAGAGACGTTTTACTAGACACCTCAACCTGCTTCACAAGTCTATTGAAATCTATGATCGGCAAAGTCTACTTGCTCTAAACTATCAAAACGAACACCATACAAACACTATTTCTCAATTCTCACCACGATAAGTAGAACAATACCATAATATGCAACTAGATACAAGAAATTTTGAATAGGACCAGCTCAACTGAGATGATAATATCTAATGAGCATAAGGAGCAGATCATAAAGAAGATCGTAATCAATACAGCTCGATTATTACATAGGACATGTGTCAGCAAAAGATTACACTTAAAGCAAATACGGCATTCTCCAAGCAACTTCAGGAGTAGCTCGTATTTCATCTGCTACCTCAGCTCAAATATGTTCAAGACGGTATTCATAGAAAAAAATCTAATCGAAGTTCAATACTATCCTGTTTAGTTTTACTTCCAATTTTATGGTGCATACAACTAGAAAACCAAGAATTTTCGGGGGGTAAAATGCCAAGATACTTGCAAACAAAATATCAAGTCACAATGGCACTAACAAGCACGGGAAGTTAGTAAGCCGAAAGGCGTAAAAGATCAATGAACCTCAGCCTTGATGAGTTCTAACGAGTGATCAGAAGTACGAGGAGAGCAGGCCTCATCCTCCAAACTGGATCTTACTCGAAATCCAACTTGCTGCAAATTGGCTGCTACAATATGAACAAACAAAAACAAAAATAGCCATAATTAAACAGAGCTATACAGCCTCATCATGCAACCATGTATGCTACTTACATCACAAATGCAAAACAAAATGCCAAGCTTCTTCTTTTCCATTTCCTTTTGTAATTATCAGATAGCAATGAAAAAATCGTGCAACAATTTTCTGTTTCTTCAGATACACTTTCTACTGCTGAATTTGCAAAATTAAACAAAACCATTGAATCAAAAGCCCATAAACTACCACATGCCTTGTTTCTAAAATACATAAATTCAAGAAAGAGCCATGGCCTATCATATCTTATCTTCAATCCATGAAGGCCCTTTTCTTGCAGAGTTACACACCAATTATTTTGAATAAACTGGCTAATAATCCACATGGGTTCACATAAATATTGAAAATTCATTCTTTTTTAACAGCAAACGCACACTTACATCGCTTTGAGGAAGGTTTAGAGTGTTGCACAGAGAATCTTGATAGAGCTGAGGGTCCATGTGAAGAGAGATGCGAAGCCATCTCTCTCTCTCTCTCTCTCTAAATGTGTGCGATTGTTCGAGTGTTTGTGAACAAGATCAGTTTTTTCTTGTGGTCGTAGTAATTGTAATTGATTGCAGTGGATTTTTATGAGAATTTATCAGCATTATCCCGCGCTGGTTATTGGGTTCTTGCTAGCGGCTGGCAAACACTCTACGTGTATATATTTATTTCCGAATCATGGGATTTCATTATTCATGATAAGTTGCAAAATATTAAATAATTAAAAATAATGTGTTGAATTTTTTTTTTTAAAAAAATAATGGGATAGAGAAACAAGTTAATAAAGTTAAAATATTATGTTATATACTTGTAACAATTGGTGACGGAGATAAATGGAATAAATATTGACCTGGGTCGAATGCTTGATCTCAAGAGTTAGTGTAAGGTCACTTCGATATTCCTTAATGGGCCAGATCCAGCTATTCGTTCCAGACAATGAGGTCCCTGAGAAGAAAGCAAAGGTGAATTTAGTGGGGATGGTCCTCAACGAAAATCCTCCGATGCTTAAATTAGATAATATTCGAGATAGAGGAAATCGACTAAAAGTAGTTCCAGTTGTAATGAATGCAAATTGTAGCTATAATGAATGAAGGTGTCATCTGTTTACAGGACTATGTGTATGGATTCATCAGGTTCACGTGGCACAACCTTGATGATTTCTTACTAACAAATCGACAACATTCAATGAATCCATGCGTAAGGTTCGAAAATCCGAGTCGAATTGAGAATACCTGACCCAACTGAAAAGTGCACGAATTTTGATGGCATTAACACACTTTATGTCCCTCTTAAGAAATTTTTTTGGAATAAGGGGAGTAACCCCCATCAAACATAGAATAAAATTATCTAATCCAAATTGATGATGCCATGCGATAAATTTTCTTAAAAAAAAGGTCATATTTTATTGGTTTTATTTTGTATATGGTTCGATCACACTGGAATTTACCTAAATTGGAATGAGAAACAAACAAAGAGACATAATATAAAGGGCACATGGGCCTAACTTAAAGAGTGTGGACAGGCTTTAATGAGTGGTCCATCTTACCCTTTCACTGGCCCATCCAATTTATTGGGCTGCCTTTTAAATAAACTAGGTGGTGCTTGAAAAATGTTCGAAATTATAAATTAACCCCTCTGATTATGAGAAACTTTGATTTAGCCACAATAGTTGTGGTGAAATGAGAAAACGTGCCTTCATTGCTCTTCTATTTGAAAATCCACGAGTAAAGTACTAAAAGTCTATTTTGCCCTTCTTGCATTATTATAAATATATAACCTACTTGTTTTTTTAAAGAAATTTTATTTCTATTTTATCGCTTGCTACTGACAATGGAACGTTATGTTCTATATAATTATTACATAATTGAATATATATATATATATATATGCTTACAGAATTTCACTCACAACTCTTTGATCATGAAAAATGCGAAATAACTGCAAAAAAAAAACAACTCTTAGATTGCTACAATTTCAAAGAAATAAATAAATGGAATTTGCAATTTTCTACTTATTAATTTCACCCTTTGAAACTAAAAATTTTCTTGTATGGTGTACGTGGTAACTATTGATTTTTTTTTTAATTATACATTTTGGATAATAATTCAACTTATTCCTTGAATAGGGAATATCAATGATGCATGTGCCCTACGTCATAGAAAATGTAAATAATGATAATTAAATGTAGTTACTTTTTCCTATAACTTTCCTCTAAGTTAATGTGCACTGCCCTTGAAATATTGAAAGTGAGGACAAAGAATCTTGCTTGCAGGCTTGACTTGTGAAGAGGATAATGCTGCATAATTTTCAATTCAATTATTCAAATATAACTTTGATATGGTTGCTTTTGTAGGTGGGATTGCTCTATTTACCTACCTACTAACTATTGATTTTAGGGAAAATTGCATTTCTCATTTTATAATTGTGGTGGAGTGGTACTTTTGGTCTATTTTGATATTTTATTTTATACATTTAAATCAGTAGAATGTATTTAAAATAGATTTTACAATAATTTGATAAGTAAACATACATCTATTGCAAAAGAATACTTTATACTATAGATATAAATTTTTTCTTATTGGTGATCTTGTGTATTGATCAAGGTCCTTAAGGACCTAGTGATGACTAGGCGATGAACTAGCGATTTTGGAATATGAATACCAGTGATTAACTCGATATGGATGAGTAAGATTGATTTGCACGCAAAATGTTAGATTTGCTAGAGTGGACCCGTACTTAAGACCCTCTGATATTTAAGTTAGTGTTGCGCTCGAGGTTATAGGGGTCGGAGAGTGCGATCTAATAGTAATAAAACACATATCTTGTGAAATGACTCAACTGGTATTTACAGAAGTTTATGTGCCAAAAATTATATGGACCACGTGTCATTTAAATAGCCATCGAATAAGTTGGAGATCTATGGTTGATAATTCACGTCGTCAGGTCCCCATCCGGCCCGCTTAAAAAAAACGTAAATTCATGGAATTTTGAATATTTTTTAGAATAAATTTATCTTATAGGACGTATTCATTGTATTTTCGTAGAATCTTTTCATAAGGCAACTCAAGAATCAATGAATATAATATGCACTCCATATGAATTCATTGTGCAAGTAATAATGCTCAACGGCTACTAGAGAAACAAAATCATAATATAAAGCAACGATTTTGATCACTGTATATGTTATCTTCTTCTTTATTGGAATTCAAGAATTGGAATAGTATTAGTATTAGTATAGTAATAGAATGCGAATGGCGATAACATACATATATACACACGTAACTGTGGAGGTCCACTTAGAAAAAAAAGTGTATGACGACGGGTAAGCATATGAGAAGGTGCTAAGATCCATTAATATACCCCCTGCATTTACTTGTCGTGGCTTCATTTCTCCAACACACAATTCTTGCGCTTTCGCTTCAAGGTACTCCATTTTCTTTGACAATTCCACTCTTTTCTATATTATTATTATTATTATTGTGTTCTTGCCGTCTAATCTTGGATTTCCTTTTTTATCCATTTCTTGATGTTCAATCCATTTTCCCTTTTGAAATTCTTCTTGAAATCAACTGAATGTGAGGTGGGTTTTTGAGTTTGTGTTTTCTTGATCAGTTTCTTGCTGAATTGTTTCTTTTTATCTTGTGGGGTGGAGGAAAAAGAGTTGAGGGGAGATGGGGAGAGTGTTTGAGGTGACTCTAGAAGGGAAGATCTACAGTTGCAAGCACTGTGGAACTCATCTTGCTCTTGCTGAAGACATCGTCTCCAAGGTTTAACATCACTCCTTTCAATTTATGGAAGGATTGATCTTTGCTTCTTGTTCTTGAGGTTATGTATAATCTTGGGTTTGGAGCTGAACTTCAATCTTTCTGTCCTTGTTGTTTGACTTGAATACAATCTTGGTGTTGTCACTGAGAATTTTGGTATTCCTAATTATAGTGATGATCAGTTCTTGTTTCTTGTTTTTTCATTTTATGTGCAATCTTGGAGTTGTTGCTGTGAAAATTTTTGGTGGGTTTATTATGTTAACGCTTCTGTTTCTTGGTCTTGTCTTGTTGACTTGATGTGCAATCTTGGAGTTGTGAATTCTGGTAGTTTTAGTCATGGTAATGATCTGTTTTTGGTTGTTGGCAGACTTTTCCATTAAGGATCTTGGTTTGTTTATGATTAATGTTTGAGAAGATTTTTGGGGAATATGTTACATTAGGATCTTAGCCTAAAAACAGAGGAGTATAATAATGTAAGCGTTTTTGGCATATTCAATTTTACCAACATAGAGTTGTTATAACTAATTTAATTTGATTGCTGGTATTTCTGCAAGATGAATCCTCTTTGCTCTGATAACATATGCTGTAGAGAAAATCTAAAGCTATTCTGGATGTTAAGCTGAAGAATCAGTTTGAACATTGGTTCCAATTCTAGGCAGTCTGTGTTCTTGGAACAATGAAAACTCTATCACGCATTGGTTGAACAGAACCAACTTTGTGGGGTAGGCCCTGGTTTCAAACTCAGGTTCCCCCAAGTCTCCACCCCAACGTTAGTAATCGATGCATATTGTTCTTTTTTCATGCTTTGTGGGGTAGATGTCTGGGGAGCGTATATCAGCCAGTTGCTGAAACAGGAAAAGCTTGTAGTGTTCTATGGAAAGCCTATTCATCGAGAGAAAAATAAATATACTGCACATTGGAAAGTCCGATTAGTTTAACTTAGGCAGAGTCATGATTAGATTTTCTATATTCAAAATTCTGTGACTTGGTATGTTTGAGGTTTGAGTTTGAAATGTATTACTTTTAATTGGCGAAATGAGTGTATAGTAATTGCATTAGGCTTCTTGGTCAGACACACATTGTTTGACTTATTCCTTTCGTTTCCTTGTTGTTCTTTGCTTCAGTCTTTCCACTGCAGGCACGGGAAGGCTTATCTCTTCAGTAAGGTGTAAGTTTTCCTTATCTTTTGGCAGCTGATATATGTTTAGGGCACCATTTCAAGGCATGATATTCATGTTTTAGTGTAAATAAGTTGGTGAAGATCTCCCGTTCCTGCTCTAAAGTGGATAGAGCAAATGGGCAAACTGTGTAGGGTATTAAGGCAACGTGGTAGCTTGAACTATGATCTCATAGACACTACTTTGATGTCAACTTTACTGGACTACTGCACAAGCCCCTCTCATTCTCTCTCTCCTTAACTATCCGTCTATCTATCTTAAGAGAGAAAAAGAGAGAGAGAGCGCTCTCTTGATGGCTAGCTTAAACTTGTAGTGTCTGTCTTAACTTTCTTATGTTCTATGATGACTGCAGAAATGGATACTGATCTTCGTTATCATTTTCCATCTGAATGTCATGATTTTTCCTATGCAACATATCATGGCTATGTCTTTAGCCATACTCCGTGTTTGGAGTTTATGTTTGCTGGGAGTTGATTGATTTTCTGTATGTCTTATGTTTTATGGTCTTACTAACCTTAATTTTCACTCCTAAACACCATCCCAAACTTCAAAAAGTACATGCTGGTAATGGCATCTCAATTCATTCACATTTCTTACTGATTTAGAAAATGTAGAGAATCATGATTTTGGAGTCTGCAGACATGAGAAGTGTACACGAGCGTCTAACAAGTAGACGGGCCAACTATAGAAAAATCAAGAAGTGTTTACGTTTACATGCTTAAGTTCCATTGGTAGTAAAAGACCACATTCTAAAGCTTTGCATTTGCTATTATCTGCAAAGACACTCCAAATGAAACCAAAGGTAAATGACAAATGCATTTGAAATCACATCTTAAATTCCATAGATTTTTCTTTTCTTCTCCAGTGTAAATGTAACTCTTGGGGAAAAGGAAGAGAGGTTGATGATGACTGGATCGCACATAGTCGCAGATATCTTCTGCGTCCGATGTGGTTCAATCGTCGGATGGAAATATGTAAGATTCATCATACAGAAAAGATTGTAGCTGTTATGCGTTTTGGCAACGCTTAGTTGTTTGTAATCATCTTGTTGTTATCTCCAGGAAACTGCTCATGAAAAGAGTCAAAAGTACAAGGAAGGCAAATCTGTTCTTGAGCGGTTTGTCCACGTCTAATTTTCAATTACAGAAACTAATCTCAAGAGGGCTACATGATTCTGAGTTGTGCCGTCTTTCTATTCAACAGGTATAAGATTTCTGGCCCGGACGGAAGCCAATATTGGGTCAGCCACGGAGCGCATGTTGGAGGAAGTGATGCCGATGATGTTTGAGTACTGAATCTTCACATCTACATATTTATCTCCAATTGTACATTCTTAGACCTCCCCCTACCATTGCTCTTGAACTTCTGGATTCATATTTCGGAGCTTAACAGCCTAATTCTTAGCATGTATGTATCGGTATTGTGCGTATATTATCAGTCGACACCTGATCCACCATTGAAGCATTCTGTGGTATCATCTAATCATGTGCCAAGATTTACAGTCAAAGCGTCGGTTTCATAGTTCAGGCATGCAGTTCAAGTTGCTTAGGCGTCTCAAACAGTAGTCGTCGTCTGCATAAGTGTCCTCAGGCTGCACAGAGTTGTCTTTGAGTGTCGGAAAACTTTTATATGCATAGAGTGTGAAATAAACGTTACATCAGCATAATATGGGTTCGACTGCTAACGTCGTTAAGTATCCATCGGCCGGTGTTCTTATACCTACTAGTTGAGTAGACAGGGGGGCAGAAGCAGCTCTTAAGGAATGACATGTTGATCTCCTTGAAGAGCTTGAGTCTATGTGGGGAAATTTTAGTCCCGATTCGACTCGGTCAAATTTGAACCAATCATATGATAAGTGCAATACTTATTGTATGATTGATGTATAATTCAGAAAAAATGATAGTTTTGACCCGGCCAAACCTAATCCAATCAAGAATTTTCCGTCTAAGGGGTTTACTAAAATCTTTGCCACTGTCCGGTCAGTAGGTTTCCCGAGTTGAATGTTTGAAACTCGTTTTAAGAACTTTGAACTTGAGCTCCTCCAACTGTAAATAAGGTTTGGTTTTGACTCTATTCAGGGACAAATCACAATGGACTCTCCTGAAATTTGTTATAATTATAAGTACCTTTTTAAATTAATGGTTGTCTAACAAATATTTCCTACATTAGATTATCATGAGTGGATATTTTGTTAGATTATTGTTAATTTTAAGGGATATTTATAATTTTTTAAATAATAATAAAATATTTGTAATTATGGCAAAGTTCAAGAGAGCACGTTGTGATTTAACCCTCAATTAGCTATATTGAGTTTGAATTTGGTCCTTTTATATCCAAAAAGATAAAAAGAAAAAAGAGAGAGAGAGAGAGTTTGTATTTAGTTCATCGATTAGGAATGATTTCTAGACCTTATATAACATGGTATGTTACTCCTCCTTTCGTAACCTATTTTCTAAGAATTTGAGTGAAATAATTATAATTATAATATTTATTATCTATATATCATTTATCAACATTAGATATTTATAATAATTATTAAAATAATAAATCAATACCCACGCGTTAATAAAATTTGTAGGCATGATTTCAGAGTAGAGCAACTTCGGCAAGTTGAACAAATTGAATAGGTGGGACCCGTATTTGCCTCGTTAATGGATTGGATAGCTCATTCCATATTGCGTGTCGTAGTCTGCGACATGGATCCTTTAGTTAAATTAAATCATATCCGTCCAATGTTTTACAGGCCCACAGATTGTTAAATCTTTAAACTTTGAAAAAGTGGAAGCATTTATAAATAAATAAATAAAAAAGAAAAAAGAAAATTAACAAAATGCAAAGAGGTAGAAATAACAATTGAGCAAGCCAATTATATCTTGATTTGGCTGAAGGTAATCATATTAACACACGTTTCAATATCATGGTCGGTGATATGAAAGCAAGTATATAAAACAATTTATGTAGGTTAATTATATTTATCCTCTTTAACTTATGGCTTATTTACACAAAAAAAAAAAAAAAAAAACAATTAAACCTTTAATTTTATATCGACAGTGATTCTATATCCATTCCATAATATATTGAACTGTAAATTTTTCAGAACAAAATCGAGACCTACACGGAGAGGGAGTGACGTATAAATATGCGAAATGAAGCATAAAAATTTCTGAGCCTCTTCAATTTCCCTTTTGGCACCCAGTTTCAAACAGGCTCGTATGTACATTAGAGCACACTAGCTATCATAGCCCATTGGCAATTGATCGATCACATACTATAAGGATTTCAAACAAGGAAGTAAACAGAGTTATTACACCAAAATGAAAACACAGTTAAAAAGGGCAGTCTGGAGTTCATCTCATCTGCAATTTACACAACCATTAATTATGGAAACAATGTTTCCATTTTGAAATTTCATGAACTGGGATTCGTATTATATTCTTTTCCATAAACAGATGAAGAACATGCATAGCTAGTGACCACCACATTCACTAGATAAAATTGATGAAGTGTATCCTCTGGTCACAGAAGGCGAAGGCGAATTATTACGCAACATCTGAGGGGGCAAACCTGATGTGAACAGAGATTTGATGAACGATAGATATTTTTGTTGAGTCATCATCCTAGGGAGTAAACCATTTGCTGGGAAAGCTCTGTGCCCACAACTCTAACATATCTTTGTAGCTGGTTTTCCATGAACTTCCTCTGGCTGGGATCAAATGCGTGTCGTAGATCCTACACAAATAGGTAAGAAATATATCATAGCAGTAAATCTTATGCAAAATGTTCGCTAAAAGAATTTTCCTGAAATTTTGTTTTGTGTGTTGTAAGCTTAGAATGTGTTTGTTTTTACAATACTTGCTAAGATTAATTCCAACTATGAAATCAATGGAAAAAAAACATTAAACTGGTTCAACATAAATGAGGTTCCATATATCACTTCGTGAAAATCATACCAAATTCATTTAAAGAGCTAATATATAGTACCAATAAATTATGAACCAATTTAAATTCAGTTACATTATACACTCTAAAACTCTGTATAATTTTATCTCACTATGTGAGTTAGTTAAATGAACTCATCTGCTGTTTTCCACATACATATGGCAATAAACAAGGATGAGAAAACAATACATAAGGCTAAATCTGACTTCCACATGTGCATAACACAAAGAATTACTAAAATGTATATAACATAAACAATGTTAACTCAAAATTCACCCTTTTATGAATTCCCAATCAAAAAGACAACCCTCCGACTTTGACAAATTACCAAGTTAAATTGGACAATTAACTTTTTGGATGACATCATTAGTTGTCATCCAAAACCCTAACGGAAAAAGGTCATGTAAACACTACAAACTTGAACGGAAGGCTTTTATAATTTCAAATTGGAAGGGGCCATAGTCTGTAATACACTAACTTATAGGATGCTTCATTGTAGCCAGCCCTAATATAAAATGATGAAAACTAGTTCAGTATCACATAACTTTACTTACCTTGTATCTTAGACGAGCTCCTCTGACTCCAAACAAAACATTACTAAGATCGACATGTTCCAATGCCAAACTGGTTGCAGCACTAGCTTCTGAGTCTGATTCATCGTCAGAAAAATCCGAGTCAACACCCGCCATCTCATCATCATTTATGGAAACATCATTTGAGGCCTCCTGAGCAAAGTCATTCTGTTGCTCTTCCTTATTAACGAGAACATCTTCTGGCAACGACCCTCCATTTTGTAAAGTGGGATAATCAGATAAAACCACGTACTTTCTTCTGTCTAGAAATGGCTTTGCAATATCATACGGAACCCACCTATGTAATACAGTGTGAGTTAGAAAAACAAAACTAAAGTAACAGAAACATGGAGGGCCAGGTGGCTGTCATCTAGCACAATTTTAATACTAGTCAATGGGTAATTTTACAACGACTTATAGAAAGAGAGTTTAAACCAGCAATCCCCAAAGCCAACATAAGCGCTCAATAAAATCAGACAAAGCCTCAAGCCAACAGGAGCCTGAACCTCCATCTTACATCCCATGCAGAACTACCTAGCCACTCCATCTCAACGGCATCATCTTCTTTAGATTATCAATATTAGAGCTCAGTGAGGCAAAATAAGGCAGATTAATTTATAGTGAGAAAGTTTACAAGGTCCTCCACACCTCTAGCATTTGATCTCTGTTGGAGGATTCTGGTGAATATGAACCTTTTTTTGTGGCCCTTGTTTAGTGAATTACTGTTTACTTTCAGTATGATACTTACAGTAGCGATGTACTTATAGCATAAGCCTTCAACTACCCAGGCACAACCTTCTATACAAACTCTCTCCTGACATTTTTATTTCAGTTATGAGACAATTCACAGACTTGGTAGATAACTCGATCAGTAACATATTTGGAACAAGTAAAGTTCATTAAGTTAAAATCAGAAAAAACAAGTACCCACTTTATACAGAGATCAATTCAGATCCTTTTCTTAATGCTAATTTATGGCTAAATCTTTAAAAGACAATAACAGCAAATCCAAGCTACCACCACAAATTTTCAGAATACCATTTACTCTATACATATATCTTAGACAAACTTAGGTAAGACTTACTGGTAACGAAGAGGACAAAGGAGCTCAGATGGTCGATATGCAGCTTTGTATCTCATCTTGCTGCAGGAGTGAATGTAATAGCCAAGATAATAGTACTGGAGACTTGGGCAATGTACTTGGTTCTCGCTAACCCACCGAATTTCTTCCAGAGCTGAATACTTGCCAAGTGACAAAAAGGCAAGGTCAGGGTCCCAGAATAAATATTTGCTTGACAAACACTTCGGCAGTATATCAATAACACCGACTGCGATAAGCTTCCCATCTACCAAATACTGCTGATGGAAAGAACCAAAGCCACACGGAGGAACTGCATTATCATCAGTTGGTTCAATATGTACTAAAGGAGTGTCAACCAAAAATCTCTTATACGAGCTTTCAGTGACATGATCAGGTGTGTCATTATGCACTATCAGTTGATATTTCCTATATAAGGAGTATTCTTCATGATCAAAGCTAGACCTTTTCAACCGAATCTCAAACTCCCGATGTCGGCCTTGAGGTCCCCCGCAGCTTTTCTTTAAATGCCTGTCATTAGGACAGTTTGCTGTGGGAGATGACTCTAACATCGTACTTCTACCAACTTCAACTAAATCCGTTCGCTGCGTAGCAGAATAGAAATTTATGTGTCCATTGCAAGCTCTGACTGACAAACCACATGATTCAGTAGGCTGCTTCAGATGGCCTGCCAAAATTTCAGCAAATATCTTGGGAGAAAGATCACCAGAGTCTCCCTTTCCTCCCACATCATGTTCAGACGACTTTGTAGACTTGACATCCTTCTTTAATCGTCTTACAGTAGCTGCAATCTGGAATGCGATATTGCAGGAGAATATGAGTTCTTCTGAGTTTTCTGCTTGCAACTTTCTTTTAGCTGGTGCAACTTTTTTGACTGAAGCCTTAGGCAACTGGTCAGAGGAAAACTCCCCGCTTTTTATACATAATTGTACTGTATTATCAATTTGGTCAGACAAGAAACGCATAAGCTGGTCCGCCTTATCCTTACCTTCACAATCAACTACTGAGGACTCCATTGCAGCAAAACTTGTATCCTCATTATGTGCACTGTTGCACGATCCCCCAGAAGTATTTAGCTCATCAGTTGACTTGTCTGTCTTTTTCACATCTAATGTGCCATTAAGAAACCTACAACAGGTCAATACTGCAGTTAGTACTTTCACTTATCTGGAAACTTTTCAGAACAAGGAAGCTGCATATTGTGAAAGCAGCAAACAATTAGCAGGCAAACCACTAAAGTTCCTAAAGAAATAAAACATAAAGAACCTTGGACTTGAAAGGGGAGGGTACAACGCAGATTTTAGGGGGGGAAACATGGATGTCTAGAAATTCAGAAAGGTTAAGTTCTATTAGGCACCAAACTGATGGCAACATCAATTTGGTAAGCAATTTCCCATAAAAAATGAAAAAGAAAAAATGATAAGCATTTTGCAAGTACTGTTGCATAATCATTACTTGAGTGAAACTGAAATACATATACTTATAAAATTTGAGCAAATGCAGTTTGCAGCGTATTAATAGTTCAGAAGATCAATCAGCAACCCACTTATTTTGCTTATGCATCAATAAACATGCTGGCATGCACACTATTATAGAAATCTCAAACTCCACCACACATGACTAAAAACCTTCATGTGCATATAATTCATGTGCAAAGGAAATGTTCACAAATATGTGGCAACTCCAGACAACATGATGGGTATGAGAATACCTCTGCATCCGTTTAGATACTCGAGTTTGTTCTTTAGAAGGAACAAAATCACTAGCTTTCAGACGAATAGTGTACGACGGACAGCATGTTTTCTCCATGTCAGGTTTGTACAAGAAACAGCCAGATCTTCTCCAGCCTCTGTCAAGGAGAGCTAAAGAGAAGAAAACTCTGAGAAGGATCATCCTGATCTAGTCAAAATGAACTGGCAAAATCAAATAAAGCAAAAAAACTTAATCGAGTAATATCCGGGTTTCCAAGACAAATAAAAAGCATGCATTTCAGATCCGCTGTTAAAATCTTTTTAAGAAAGTACAAGTTGTAGGCAATCTAAAGAGTAGTCCTGAAAGAAGCTCATTTAAAAAATGATTACAACCGAATTTTCTAGTGGTTTGGTCGCAAGGCCATATGAACAAAACTCAAGAATACCACATATGTCAACCGATTTTGCAAACTACGAAAATGGAGCATCACAATTGGCAAAGACAGAGACACTGAAATATAAATGTACAGCACTTCTATTCACTATTAACCATCTGACAATAGCATTAACAAAGTATGAACCAAAAACAGATGATCGTTAAGGAAGAAGTTTCTCAATTCTCACTATAATATATGGGGAAAAAAATCCAGAGTTCTTACCTTGATAGTCATCAACCGTCAGACTATGAGCCCAGAGCCCTAAAATAGCAAAGGATGAAAATCAGGAAGTATATACTATATACATATATTTTTTCAAAGAATATTTGGAAGAATAATGCATAATCAAGGCAATTTAAGAAATAGAAGCATAATGAAGAATGAGTAGCTAGGAGTACCATGAGAGTGAGTTCACCAAAGTTAAACCGCCATCAAACAAGGCATACTAAATATGTGCCCACTTTTAGGTAAATTGTGAAATTTGGCATCATCATACGAGCAAATGTACATATTTGTGTGGATATGCACATACGGAGAAAATGATGTTTAGCATGCATAAGAATATACTGGGCACATCCTTCATCCAAATCACTTAAAAAATATTATATAATCTCATGTATGTAAAAGCTCTCAGCAAGAGTCGTAACAAATTCATTTTCAGATTGAGGTATTGTGCTTCACGAATGTGTGATTAAAAATTACTCCCTGCAAGAGGTGACACTAAAACAGGAAATAAGGTACCACAATATCTCGAAATGAACTAATAATGAAAATGTTGTTACTACAAATAACAAAACAAATAAAGGTTTTATGGAGAGGGAAAATAGATACAAATGAGTTAAGTGTACTGTTGGCTCGAAAGACATTATATCAGGGTTATTTCAATTAAATGGGATTAACCTGGATGTCTGATTCAAGAAAACTCAGTTTTCTTTTGGGTTGAGGCTCAAATTTCTCTGACTGAGAGAGAATTGCAGCAATTGCTATACAATTACAATATACAGCAACCACATTTACAGAAAAAGAACCTCCTACAGTAAAGTCTACGGCAATAAAATGTAATGCGTCAAACTACACACTGCAACAGAATTTAAACCCGCCTCCCCAAAGTTAGCATGGTTTTGCTTATGCACATATCAAAAAGCCGCCAGTGACGTTTTCAGAATTATAATCATTTGAATGATGAAGCTCACAATTTGATATTCCAGCATCAGTGCAACTTTCTCGGCCATTTTATCAAAATTCCAACAATTACCTTCGTGAAATGACTTATTCAAAAAAACATATTTCTCTTCACATCATGCCACTGCAGAAACAAACGAAAAGGAACCATCTAAAAACAGAGAACCTCAACATTTAATCGCGCAATTGAATATTAACTCTCCTTAAGAATACATTCATAATCGGTGAAGTGATAGTCAGTCGACTTGCAACCAAACACATCCATCGTTCAGTATAATATTTGGAGCTATGTGCAATAGAGACACTAACCATGAGAAATACTGGTCCGCGCCCCAGATTTACAATAACCACAGGTGCTCTTCCGGCGGCCGACATCCACGACCACGCTCTCGCCTCTGCCACCATTTCCGACACTGCCGCTGGTACTCGCTTCGCTTCTCATCTTCTTCGCCTCCGCCATCGCCCGATCTTCGCCGATTCGATCTTCAGATTATACTCCTTCCAAAATTTGATGACGATAGGATTCAGCGTTTACCCGAGGAACAAATTGAGTACCATCTTTCTATTTTAACTTTTAAGTCCTTTTTAAGTATTATGTCCTTCGGAGGTAAAAAGAAAAAAAGAAATATTTGGATATGCTGCGCATAAACCTCGTCTCAAAAACCAGCAATATGCTCTGACTTCTAAATCGGCTCAATTCAAATTGCATTATAATTAATTATGATGAATAATTATATTTAGTTACTCTAATGTCTGTTTTTATTTAGTAAATAAGTTTCTTCGTTAGTCAAATTTTATTAAATTTATTGATATCAACAAACAAAAAACTAAATAAAAATTGATATATATCTTTGATGGACTTATTACTGACTTATTACAGGTTAAACAAATTTTTTTTTACTAAACTACCCTTATACAGATGAATACCTCCGCACATGCATAAATGTGTGAAGATGTATAATGGTAGTTTGATTATAAAAAAGTTTGTTTGGCCTGTAATATGTCAACAATAAGTCAATCAGGGGTAAATGTGGATTTTCATCTAGTTTTTTCTTTTTTTTGTTAATATCGACAAGTTCGGTGAATTTTGACTAACGGATGAATTTATTTGTTAAAGAAAAACATACATCGAGGGTACTAGATGTATTTTTCGAACCACATGGGGTCTACGTGTGATTACACTAAATTTTAGGTAGGATGATATAATTATCCCTAATTAGAAAGTACTCCCGTGCCAGGAGAATTCTATTTTTAAAACAAAATATATACATAAGTAATTATGTCTAAATCTAAAAATAAGCAATTAATAATTAATTATAAGTATAAAATAGAAAAGTACATTAAATATAAAATTGGATTTAAGTAATTTAAAAAATTATTTATCTAGAAAAATGGGTCATGGGTGAATTTTTTGAATAAAAATAAATAATGATATTTATCTAAATTTAAATATAAAATAAGTGATAGTATTTGTTGAAAGGTAAGATATTTGTTGAAATTATATTAAAAACTAAAAAAAATGTGAAATCAAATTTTGAGGACACGCAAAGACCCCTTGCAATAATAATAAGGGATAATTATATTACACCCTCGATATATTGTCTATTGATACAAATTTTTCTATCTTTTGAACAGTTACAAAAATCACCCATGACAACAAAGAAAATAAGGAGTGTATGTGTAATATTAAGTATAGATAGTTTGTGTAAATATTGTTGACGTTTCTAGGAATTGTATGTGTAATTTTTCAAAAAAGCACCAATAGTTTGTGTAAATAGTATTGACATTTTTTATGGGTATATTTTAATTTTCAAAAATTGAGATGATTTATATAAATAAATAAATGATTTAAAAATATGCAGCTTCTAGTTAGGTTGAACTGATTTACAGTTTCTTGTAGACTGGGGCTGTGTCTGAAACCAGTTAGCAGTGTAGTCAAAAGGGCTCATAATTCCTTTTTATTCTTCTGCCTTAATGCTCTCAGAGTCTGACTTTGACACAATATTATTTTAATTATCTTATACCCAACTATAATATTAGACCTTAATGAAAGAAAATTAATATTCTTCGTATGCGTTTTCACATTGTTTTGTAGAATATCAAGTAATTTCTGATTATCCCTTTAAGCAACTACTTCAAATCGCACGCCTTCTGCAGTTTCTCAGAATGTGCTATTTCTAATAAAAAAAAAAATTGTTAAGTAAGAATTTGTATTTATATAATTGTTGACGCTTCGGATTAAAAATTGGACCAGTTTAGATTCAATTGTCAAACTTATAAACGTGTAGTTAGGTCTCTATAGTGTGATAAAACAAGCATCTCGTAATAAGAAGTGTGTAAGATATCGATAACGGCCTCCATGTTTCAGAATATGTATAGAGCCATGTGACACAATTTAAACTGTTTATAAAAAAAAAAACATGGTTCCGAATCGAGCGATCGGGTCGACCCCACGTCGGACTTAAACCATAAATAATAGGGATAATTATATTAACACTCCTTGTTCATGATTTATTTACACATACCACCCATGATCTTTTGTGAAATTATAGACACCACCCATGTAAGAGAAAAAGCAGGGGGAGTTCATAAAATAATGTTGATGTTTTTTGGATTGTATGTGTTATTTTTCGAAAAATATGAATAATTTGTGTAAATGATAGGGACATTTTTTATGATTGTATCATGTATGTGTAATTTTTCAAAAGACATATATAATTTGTATAAATAGACAGTATGCCAGGAGTATAGATATAATTACCCCTAAATAATGTGTTTATTTTGCAAAATAAACAAGGCCTTGTAACACATAATAAAGTACTAAAAGAATGTATCCCTAATTAACTGCACGTTCGAGTTGGCTTCTTTTATGTTCATTCGTTCTTGTGGCAGTCCCTGAGAGCAGGCTACTCCAATTCTAATGATTGATGCCAAACAGGGCTTTACCTTTTCTTGTTCTATAATAATTCTATTCGAATCCGTCGCTTCTCCTCCTCCATCCGTCTTCAAAAGTAGTAGAGTCGGATCCACGATATCCGTCACATGATTCAATGATAAAGCAGTTTTTGCATACTCGTGGAGACTCAATCCGTCTCTAAATAATTCATCCGTCGGCCTTTTTCCTGTAAACATCTCCAAAAGTAGTATACCGTAGCTGTAAACATCTCCGGATACGGATGCTGGCCTTCCCATTCCATATTCTGCAAGTAATTCAAAAAGAGATAATTGAAAACACACATCTTCAATCGAAGTGAAAAGGAAAGGAACCAGAACAACTCACACAAGAGGAAATTTTAACTCAAGTTGGGTTTGGTCGGACCTGATTGCACTGTGATTGATATACAGTTCAGGAAAAGTGACCGTTCACTGCCAAGTGAATCACACTTGCTCAAATCATAAGAATTTTCCTTTAGAGATATCATACCTGGAGCAACATAACCAACTGATCCTCTTATTCCAACTGAACTGCTTTGAGCTTGTCCACATACATCCACACGCTTCCTAAGGAACTTCGCTAGCCCGAAATCGCTTAAATGCGCACAAAGATCATCGTCGAGCAAAACATTACCCGGTTTCAGATCACAATGAGCAATCGGGACACGACAGTAGCAATGCAGATACTCCAATGCAGAAGCCACATCTATGGCAATGCTTAGCCTTTGAAAGATGTTAAGATCATTGACAATGTTAGTGTTTTTCTCCTCCGGATGCAACCATTGCTCCAACGACCCGTTAGGCATGAAACTGAGGACGATGGCCTTGAAATCTCGGCCTGCAGAGTCCACATCAGAGCAGCAGCCTAAAACTTTCACAAGATTTCTGTGCCTGATGTTGCTCAGTGCTTCACATTCCGCCATGTAAATCTTGGAAATGCCCTTTTCTTGAATCCTGAGTACCTTCACAGCAATAGGTCTTCTGTCTTCAGACAGTAAACCTTTGTATACCGAAGCAAAACTGCCTGTGCCCACCAAGTTATCCGAGGAAAATCCACTTGTTGCCTTTTCTAGTTCTCTGTAGGAAAAGTTTGAGTTCCAATCTGATGAAGGGAACGTTAACAAACTTTTCGCTCTTGATCGTCCTAGGATGCAATAAACAGCAACACATAGCAATAGGGCAGAACCAATGACTCCACTAACAACTGCAATCACTAGTTTGAGACGAGACTCGTTACGTCCCACAGAGTCGGTATGGACAGAACATGCAGGAAGTTCAAGTTCAACGGTACCGCCACAGAGGTCACGGTTTCCATCTAGTGAAACAGCACTTCTGTTGGCAAATACTCCATTTTTCGGCGCTTCACCTTCAAAATGGTTGAACGAAAGATTTAAGTATCCAAGGAAACGAAAATCTTGCAGAAACTGAGGTATACTTCCTGTCAAGTTATTTCTTGATAGATCAAGATTTTGAAGGCCTTTCAAGGAACTCAAACTCGAAGGAATTGATCCATTTAATGAGTTACGCTGCAAGTAGACGTGTTCCAGGCTCAAACACCGGCCTAGGCTATCTGGAATGCTGCCAAAAAGCTCGTTGTCAGATAAATCAAGTTCTTTGAGGTTGACAAAGTTGCCAACATCCACTGGTAATGTTCCAGAAAGAGAGTTCCGGGCAAGATTGAACGTAACCGTTAAGGAGGAAAGAGTGAAAATTTGTACCGGTACAGGACCACTGAGGTTGTTATCAGACAGGTTCAGTAGCTGCAGTTGCTGACAGTTTCCCAGGCTAGACGGAACGCTCGTTTCCAAGGTGTTTCCATCCAAACGGAGTTCGAACAACTTAGTCAAATTCCCAATGGTGGATGGGATCCTGCCAGAAAATCTGTTTCCATTCATGTATAGTTGTCCCAGATTGAATAGTTTCCCTATATCAGGTAAAATGGGACCATCAAAGCTGTTCCAGCTGACATTTAAAGCAATCAGGTTGATGAATTTTGTTATTCCTGCAGGGATTCGGCCCGATAACTGGTTCCCTCCGAGAAGCAGTCGGTTCATGTTGATCGACAGATTCGCTATTTTATCAGGCAACGGCCCTGAAAAATGGTTACTATCTATTCCCAGCATCTCAAACTTGCTGCAGTTGGTCAAAGAGTTAATGAAATCCAATGCATCAGAATCTCCTCTGCCAAGCAGATTCCGGCCAACATTTAGTCGTTGCAGGTTCGCAATCCTGCCAAATTCAGATGGTACTCTACCGACAAACTGATTATCCGGGAGATCAATGAATTGAAGGCTAGAGATATTAGACAACGAAGACGGAATATTTCCTGAAAAACCATTAACTCCGACAAGAAGCTGCTTCAAATTTGGGAAATTCGACCCGATTCCTGAAGGCAAATTCCCCACCAGGTGGTTAAACGCCACAGCAAATATGGACATACTCGACAGGTTGAAAACTGATAGAGGAATTGTTCCAGAGAGATTGTTGGCTCCTACTTGCAAGAACTGCAGGTTTACCAGCCGGCCAAGATCGTCAGGGATTGGTCCATCGAGATAGTTCTGAGCTATGGAGAGATTGACAAGTGAAGAAATGTTGCCTAAAACTGGTGGGATTCCACCTGTTAGATGGTTAGCAGAGATGTGAAGAGCAACAAGATTAGGCAACCTGCTGAGCTCAGTGGGAATCTTCCCAATTAGGCTGTTGTAGTTCAAGTTGATGACTTCGAGTTGAGTACATTGGCTGAGGTTTGCTGGGATTTCACCTCCAAAGCTATTCTCCATCAGCAAAAGGGACCGGAGGCGAAACAAATGTCCAATTTCTGCCGGGATAGGCCCTCTGAAAACGTTTCCACGAAGATCGATGACTCTGAGGAAGGTCAGATTAGCTATGGCAGGAGACAAGGACCCTCCTAGTTTTTGGAAAGGTAATGCTAACGTTGCGACTCGGGCTCGTCTTGAGCTGCACGTAACGCCTTGCCATTCACAGAAACGCACTGAATCGTTCCAAGAACTCATCACATTGAGCGGATCATCAGTTATTTTGTCCTTGAAAGAAAGCAGCGATAGGCGGTCCGTTTCACTGTCCAAGGCATGAGAAGTGAAGGATGAGCAGTGGAGAAAGAGCAAGAAAATGAGATGGAAACAGAACAAGATGCATTCTTTTGAGGGCATGTTCGGTAGCAGATGAACTCTCTTTAAACAATCATCAGCTTAAGAAGAAAGAACTTCTGCTTTCTTATCAGCTTATACATAGATATCTGATTGAATAAGCACAAAAGCTTCATGAGCTGAAACTAAAGATATGAGTTTAGATGTAAGAAACTATTCAAAAACAGACCCCCTGAGAGTCCAATGTGAACGAATGCATCAAAAGTTCCCAGATTTTTTTAAGTTCTTCTTGTTGACTATTGTGCAGCTTGCGGATGAGAAATGTGGATGGACAAACAGTCCCTATCATCTTCTAGCTCCCTCCATTGACAGAATATATGCAACTGAAATGAATAGTACAATCTTCAGCTTAAATCAAAAGTCTGACTTTTGTTTGTTTAGACATAAATCGTGCTTCCGCGAAAAGCGTGTTTATTGTTAATTCTGTGTATCATTTTCAACCTTCATTGAACTATATTACTTGATTATCATTACATTGTCAACTTTTGTTAATGAATTGAGTTGAATGAGTTTCTTGTAATTGATCTGAATTCAACAATCAAGGAACTTGAGTAATTCTTCATTCATAATTCTTGGGAGAAAATGAGATTAGTTAGGCTAAGAATTTGTTTGGTGCGGACGAAAATTGGGTGTATAAGAAAATTGTAAGTAAAAAGGATGTTTAAAAAAAAGTTCCGTGCTTACATGAAACCCCCAAATCCAATTTTGCTTCTATCCATAGTTGATCGGAAAAGTGTAAGTATAAGTCTAAAAAAATAAATAAAAAAATACACATTTATTTTTATTTATTATATTACCTATATATAGACACTATTATACTATTAAAATAACTCATTTTATTTGAGATATTGACATCGAAAAATATTCTTTTTTTTTTCACTTGATGCATATTTTTGTTAATAAGTTTTTAAGTCTAAATTTTTTTGTTTGATAATTTAAAAATTATTTAAATATTAACTTATTTATTTTTTAATACAAATTAATTAGTTGGTAGTATTACAAAAATTATTATTTTCTTCGCAGGTTATTCTATTTGTACCAAACAATTATAAATATTTAAAATGTATTTATTTTTCATCATGTCAAATAACTTAAAAAAAATATTATTCTTTTCCGTCCACCTTCCCTTTTTACTTTCTTTACCCTTTTCACTTCTCATTTCCCGATTAATTTAAACCCAACTCATCGTACTTGTAATTTTTAAAATTGAAAGTAAAATGAATTAATTCTACAATTTAACAGGCCCAATTACGTAAGCCCATACAATAATTGAAGTTGGCTTATTAGCAACAGCATAGGCCCAGAGAAGCACAGCCCAATTTTTCTTCTCTATTTCTTATTTCTGAGTAGAGAAAGAGCAGAATAATACTCATTCATCATTTCCTCCAACTACACACACTATCACAAACTTCGAAAAGATCAGCAGGCCAGGGAAGAACGATGTCGTCTTCTTTCGCAGACTCGTTCGACAACTACGACGGTGACTCCCCCGCCGCCGACTCTACGCACCCGTTCGACGACGGTTACCTTGCCCCTGAGTCATTCTCCAACTTTGAGTCAACTGCTGCCGACTCTCCGCCGCCTATCTACGTCTCCAGCGGAGCGTTTTCCTCCGATCCGGCGGATTACTCCCCGGTAACTAACGATAATGGTCCGATTCTTCCTCCGCCGGCGGAAATGGAGCCGGAGGAGGGTTACGCCCTCAGAGAATGGAGAAGGTAAAGTCTTTAATTGCTTCTCTGGGAACAGTACAGTTTTTTATTGCTTTTAATCTTACGAGGATAGGTTAATTGATGTTTGATCTGTAAGAAGCTGATGAGTTTGATGAAGTAAAAGTGTTATGTGTGTTTTCCAGTTGAAGTTCATAGGACACAGCGTGTGTTGCAAGTTTTTTGGATGTGTAGCGAATTGCTGAAATTGCCCTAAATTAATGGGTCCAAGTGGGAGGGGAGTAGAGGCAAGTACTCATTTGCATCCTTTACCAAAGAGGTGAAAATGAAATTATCAGTTGATAAATTGTTTGAATCCACTACACCGCCCCATTTTTGTGTAGATTTGTTCGAATTCAACATGATACCTACATCCAGAAGGCTTCGGTTTTAGTCAAACCTGGTCAAAGATTTTTCAGTGTCACCAAGACCAGGCATCTAAAAGTTCCTGGCTCAGATAATTTAATTGCTACAACGAAGCCCAAATTTCAGTCAATTTCAGGCAATAACCATTTCACCGGAGAATAAAAATTGATTTGGAGGCCAAATAGTGGAGCACAATCGGAATTAACGAATTGGAACCGCTACAATAAGCCCAAATTTCAGTCAATTTCAGGCAATAACCATTTTTCACTGGAGGAAAAAAAAATGATTTGGAGGCCAATATTGGAGTACAATCGGAATTAGAAAGTTGGAATCTGTGAAGAAAATTTTGATGCCAACAATAAGAGATATGGATTAGACCTTAAATTGCACTGCGTTGGTTGAGAAGAAAATAAACTGTGCTAAAAAATAATTAATTGAAAAAAATCTAAAAACCTCCTGTACTATTGAATGTCACACAGCTATGTGAAGAAAGAGAGAACTGGGCTAGTGATGGAGAGCTATGAATACTTGGTTGCAGTGGCAGCGGCAACGGCAGTGTGGGGCAAGGGTCACAAAGTGGGGAATGTCAGGGTGTTACTAAGTGTCTATGCCGGGGTTGCGATTGAGTGGGGTAGGGTGGCAGTAGGGATTTGCTTGTAATATTGAGGAGTGAAATATCTTGTATTCTTGCATAATGTCTGTCTAAATATGCACGCTCAAATGTTAGAAAAGTTTATCTAAGTTAGTTGTATGACTCATTTTGACCAAATTATGATGGATTTGAGTAGGTCATCCGTATTAGATATAAAATAATTGGATGCTGTTAACCTGTATTATCATACTTCTTTGTTTTTTGTTTTGTTTTTTTTTTTTTTTTTGGATTGGGTTGGTGGCTTAATTGATTTCATGAATTCGTTGTGCTTTTGAATCCACTATTCCTTTTTATTTGATTGTATCCTTGGTGATGGTGCATGGTATCTGATTATGCTTCAGTGCTTGTTCTTTTCTGGGTGCCATTTAATTTGCTCATGAGATTTACTTTGCTATTTATGCAACTGCCTACTGCAGATGAATGACAATGGTGTTAAAGATATCTTTTGCTATTTACTGGTATTCATAGTCGATCTGTGTTTCATTCTAAACAGACAGAATGCAATTCGACTAGAGGAGAAAGAGAAGAGAGAGAAAGAACTATTAAGCCAAATCATTATTGAAGCTGATGAGTACAAAGTTGAATTTCACAAAAAGCAGCAGACCACCGTAGAGACCAACAAAGTAACCAACAGGGAGAAAGAGAAGGTGAGAATGTTTTCTAGATGAACAGTTTCCAGATAAAAGTGTGTTCGTTTTTCTTTTCCTAGTATTCGTTCCAATTAACCTTAAGCTTGGTAGCCAGGATGGTTGAAAGTACTCGTTATTTTACCTTCCTCTGCCCAATGTATTAACTCATATCTGCTTCTGCCTTTGGCAAATTCTTTTCATGTTCTACTTTTGGGAGGTCTCACAGTGCGACATTCACAATCATTTTGAACTTTGAAGACGTCTGATTTTCAGTACTTCAATTCATCTTTATGGCCATTTGAGCGATGAAGCTCTCAGTTCTACTTTCTACAAATAGTTTAACCTGAAAGAGAGAACACATTCAAAAGCGACAAGTTTGAGCATGACGGATTTTCATTATCAGTGGCAGATTTTTCCTTCATATCTTAACTAGCACAAGCCTAATTCCTTTTCTCCCCTAAGGTGAATGCTTGAAAGTTATAATCAAACGAGTTTAAACAATACTCGTATTGTTTGCATTTATCAGGTATTTGTTGCTAGCCAAGAGAAATTCCATGCCGAAGCTGACAAGGATTACTGGAAATCAATAGCAGAGCTAATTCCTAAGGAAGTCCCCTCAATAGAGAAGAGGAAAGGTAAGAAGGATCAGGAGAAGAAGCCTTCAATAGCTGTCGTTCAAGGGCCGAAACCTGGAAAACCTACTGATTTAACCAGGATGAGGCATATCCTTCTAAAGCTCAAGCACAATACGCCTCCCCACCTGAAGCCTTCTCCACCGCCAGCGGCAGATGCCAACGGTGATGCTTCTGTTGCCCCCAAGGCTGCTGCTGTGGCAGTGTCAACCGAGGCTGTTGCTGTTGCATAATTGTAGTTGATTTTGTGCATTTATATTCATATAATATTTGTATAATGTATTCAGGGAGCTTCTTTATACTTGCCCCGAACCTTTGTAGATCTATAAAGATGGTACCTTTAGACTCCAAGAGTGATTTATTTTGCTCTGTGTGGGTTTTATTTATAAAATTATTGTGTTAAATATTAGAAAATATTACACGAACTCCTCTTAAAGTTTAAAACTTGTAATATAAATCGAGATAGGAGAAGATATCAGCATAATTTTAAAATTAAGAGGCTCCGAAATATGCTTAAATTCTACTTCAAAAAAAATGAAATATGCTTAAATTCTTTCGAGAGAAATATGCTTAAATCCTGGAGAGTATTTGTACAATTATTCTTAAATATTGAAAAGGGTAATTCAAATTGACATCCCAAAGATAAGTTAAAAAGACACAAATATCTTCGTCATTTTACAAAATTACGCCTATTCTTAAGGTCGTAGCTGTAATTCGATACAGCTGTAATTTAGCAAAAAGTTGAAAATATTTACAGCTGTAATTTAGCAAAAAGTTGAGAATATTTACAGCTGTAATTTAGCAAAAAGTTGAAAATATTTGTATAATTTGACTTAATCTAAGGAGTGTCAATGTAATTTTCCATATTAAAACTATTCATATTAAATTTATAATATAAAAAAAAGGATTTTTTGAGATGTTGTTCATGCGGATATTAATGTTTTTCTTTCTTAATTAAGATGACATAGATAAAGATAATAAAATTATATTTTAAAACACATTCAATAAACATGAGACCTTCAAAAGGACGAAATTGGATGAGCCAATTGAAAACATGCAAGAGGAAAACCAAAACTGCAGAAGCCCTCTCATGGTTCTTACATCTGTAACTCTTTCATCTCCTCTTTTTCATTGATCGCGTCGCCAAAATCACCGTCCATGACGAGCCTATGGCGAGCCGCGACGGCTCAAGCCGGCCCCGACGAGTACGACGGCGTGGAGTTCTGGGGCACTCCGGACCGCGCCGGCTGGCTCACCAAGCAAGGCGAGTACATCAAAACCTGGCGCCGTCGCTGGTTCGTTTTGAAGCAGGGCAAACTCTTGTGGTTCAAGGAATCAACCGTCACCCCCGCCTCCACCCCTCGCGGCGTCATCCCGGTGGCCAATTGCCTCACCGTCAAGGGCGCCGAGGATGTGCTTAATCGGCAATTCGCGTTCGAATTGTCGACTCGAAGAGATACAATGTACTTCATCGCCGATTCGGAGAAGGAGAAGGAAGACTTGATTAATTCGATTGGACGATCTATTGTTCAGCACTCGAGGTCTGTTACTGATAATGAAATCTTTGATTATGATAGCCGGAAATCTTTGGGATAAAGATTCGATCAATTAGCCCGTAGTTATTTACGAACTTTTTCAATTTTGATGGGAGATTCATTCTTAGCTATATCTTCACTTATGGGTTCTTGTATATGGTTGATTACTATATGTTCCCTTTCTTCTTGTTGCATTCAGGGGTTTGGTTATTCTAAAGGGTAATTTGGTGTATTGATAGAATGCAGTAAATGCGCTTTGTTCTAAAGAATATTCACTGTATGTTTCTGAATTCTAATCACCAATTTTACCTGTTTCCTTAGAATCTATAGACTTGGAAGCTTTCCATGTTGTAAAGGGGTGTCAATTGGATTTGTTGTGTGCTTATTGCAAGTGTGCATATCAAACTAGTTATTTATGATCTCTCCCTTTTGCATTGTACATGTATATGTTAGATGTTTTTGGGAGTCGTATGTGTCGAGAGTGAAAGTAAAATCTTGTAAGCAACGGCATCAGAAATGTCTTCAGTCGATACTCCTGTAAGAGTAGGTGATTTTGTCAAGAACACCCGGTCCGAATTAGATTTTTGCGGTCCCTTTTGCTCCTATGACATTTCTGGGGTTGAGAAGAAGTTACTACTAAGTGGTAGTATGCCTTATAACATGTACATTGCTACAATAATGATAATTATGCTTAGTACTTAATGTGATGGAGAAATAGTAACCATGACAACCAATTAAAATTCCTTAAGTACACATTATGTAAAAGAAGTCTTATATATCAAGAAATGTTTTCCATCTTGGTTATTAATTCCTCTAGTTTGAATATCTAAATAATTTAGTTAGTTACCAACATAACACATTTTTAGATAATTATATGAAAACCAAACAATCTCCTGGAACAATATATAAGAGAATTACTCCTTGGTAATACAAAACAATGAGAAACAGAGATTACATATAGAAGATCTCTTTGTTTTTTACTCAATTCGAAAACAGAGACTCGTCGATTTCAATTTTGACCACCTCACCGTCGTCGTACTTATCTTTTCTCGGAGGAAGCGGCGGTGCCGGAACCCTCGGCGGTCCTCTCCCCTTCTTCTTATCCTTCGGCCTCGCCTGTATACACAACACATATCCTCCGCATAATTAACAGAAACATCAAAAGAAAAAACAATCAAAATAAAAGAAGAGAATAGAGTAACTCACATTGCCAAAGGAGTGATTGAAACGCTTCCCTCTAGCAGTTTTCTTATCTCCTCTCCCACAGTAAACTGAAAAAACCCAAATCATAAATACAGAGAGAGAGAGAGACGAAAGCACGCGTGTGTGTGTGTGTGTGTGTGAAAAGGTTTACTTACTGAGAGGAAGCGTTGGGGTAGAGGCGGAGGCGGAGGGGGAAGTGGCGGAAGCGGAGAGCGGCGGAGGAGTGTGGATTAGGGATTTGGAGAAGGAAAGAGAAGGGTGAAGGGTGAAGGATTGGGAAGCCATGGGAGGAGCTCCAAGCAAGAGAGAAGCCATACTGGAATTTTGGGCAATGAATGAATTTGTGGCCGCTGACACAAGGATTTCGCTTCGGATAAAATGTGGGAACTCCAACGACGTCGCATCGGGTTGGGGTGTAATTCCTATTTTTTCACTTGAGTGAGGTTGTTTTGAGAATTGGAAAGAGGTCCTCTTATTTACTGATATTTGGATTTTCCGCCCAAGGAATTTTGCAACTTGAGAAGTGGGCTTGGGAGGTGGACGGGAATTGATATTTGGATCATTTTTTTTCACACTTGTAGTTCTTCTGTATTAGGGCTCTTTTTGTTGGGCGGAGGATTTCTTATTGCAAATTTTTGTTATATCTTTTATTTTATTTTATATATATACATCACGTATATAAAAATTACGTTGTAATTTTATGTAAGATAAGTTATTATGTATGTATCGTGTATATATTAAATGAAATTGAGATGCAATATGAATTGCAATAGAAAATTCAATTTATTTTTGTGGGTGGAATGTAAAGCGCTTGATTCAACAACATACTTAGGTCCAGAAATTGTGGATTTAATGCAATTACTCCTGCCCAAGATAGCCCTTGAAAAAATAACTGGCAAACCTGTTTTTTTTGTTTTCGGGGCTAAAGTATAAGTTTATAATTGGGTAATTTTATAATACTTCATAAACATCCTAATATAAATAATTAATGGAAAGACAACGCCACCTCCACAACATTTGATTATGAATTGTGATATTATTATTACAAACTTCTATTGCATGTTTTACTGTATTTTATATATATATATATATATATATATATATAACACGTTTATAAAATTTACATTATCAATATATTTAGGGATAATTACATTTACATCCCCTCACCTATTGTCTATTTACATAAACTACTCCTGCCTTTTGAAAATTTACAGAAACCACCCCTGTCAGTCATTAAAATCCAAAAATACCCCTATTGACTTGGTCAAACTTTAATATAAAATTTGAAGGACAAAAATGCCCTTGGGGGTGTTTCTGTAATTACTAAAAGATAGAGGGGATGTTAATGTAATGTTTATGACGATGAGTAATATGACCCATATATTTTTTGTATTATTTATATCAAATTTAAATTTAAATTTATTTTATTAACTTTTTTTAATTGAATCTATATAAAATTACAGTTTTTAATAATTGAAATATTAAATTATTCAACTAATATATATTTATAAAATTAGTTACTAGATTATAAGTTTGAATTAAAAAATTATCATACTTGAATAAATTATTTAAAATTATTAAAATTGAAAAAATATTTATCCTCTATTTTTATTTATAACTAAATTTTATTAAAATTAATATATTGTAATTCAAAATAATTTATGAATTTTATATAAATCATATCAGAATAGTAAAATAAATAATTTATTTATTAAAAAGATATTTTAAATTATTAATATTTTTAAAATTATCCCTCAACCCCGCCACCCCACCTGTGCCCAACCCCTCTTCCGTTTTCACCCGCCTTCGTTGTCACCCTCCTCTACCTTCATCCGCTATCTAAATATGTATGTACAAAAAATATAGATATATATCATATATGTATAAATATATATTTTTTATATATGTATAAATATATAGATACATATATGTATAATTTATTAATTATAGTAATATTTAAATACAAATAAGCATAGTGGATAAATAATCTTTTAATTTTAAGAATTTAAAATAATTTATAAAAGTGTGATAATTATAATTTAAATATATAGCCTAGTAACTAACTTTCTGTAATATATTAATTGAATAATTTAATATTTCAATTATTAAAAGGTGTAATTTATGTAAAGATTCAATAAAAAAAGTTATAAAATGATTTAAACTTAAATTTAAGTTTGATATAATTTATTAATTTTAGTTATAAATAAAAATAGAGGATAAATCTTTTTTTAATTTTAAGAATCTAAAATAATTTATACAAGTGTGATAATTATAATTTAAATGTATGGCCTAATAGCTAACTTTATAAATATATACTAATTGAATAATTTAATATTTCAATTATCAAAAATTATAATTTTTTATAGAGATTCAACTAAAAAAAGTTAATAAAATAATTTAAATTTAAATTTAAATTTGATATAAATAATAAAAAAAAATATATGGGGTCATATTACTCATCCTCATAAACATTACATTAACACCCCCTTTATCTTTTGGTAATTACAGAAACACCCCAAAGGGCATTTTTGTCCTTCAAAATTTATATTAAAGTTTGACCAAGTCAATAGGGGTATTTTGGGGTTTTAAATGTTGTCAGGGGTGGTTTCTGTAATTTTTTAAAAGGTAGGGGTGATTGTGTAAATGAACAATAGGTGAGGGGGTGTAAATGTAATTATCCCATATATTTATGAAAATTCTTTATACATGTAACATGTCATATGCAGTATGAGATGCAATATAAATTTACATTAAAAGCCCCATTCTCACTCTTGTATTTCGCCCTAATATAAATAAATTAATAAATAGACAGTGGCTGCCACCTCTAGTGTTATGAATCGTGTTATTTCTAATACAAATTCATATTCAATTTAATATATAAATTATATTATCCATATAATGATGAAAAACACTTACACACTTATATATCAAGTGCAGTACAAGATGCAATATATAAATTGTGATGTCTCATTCGCTTTCTAGTATTTAGTAGTTCGCCCTTCGGTCATAGTTTTATACGTCTACTGTTTACATATCACTATCAACTGGAAATGATAAAAGTAGAAAAATTTGTTGATGGTGGCCCGCCCCAAAGAAAGATTTAGGCATGTACGCAGCCGTATGGAGTTGTAAAACTTACTGTGTTCAATCACATGAAAATTGGAAAGACAAGGATAGACTACAAAAATCAACCATAAGAAATGAAAAACCGAATTTTTACCACCTTCATCGAGGTAGACATTAAGACCATCTGTACAGTCCATTTCTTTCCCAACATATGCTTCCATCTTCAAGCACTCAGAAACCCGTTTTGCGGTATTAGTTCAGTTTTAGGAAGTTTGGGTGGTGAAGAACCATTGACCTTAGCTGGCTGTGCAGAACCTTTGTTTACAAATGCTGATTCCGCCAAGTCAATGGCGCGGGCAAGACCGGCAGCTTTGCGTTCACACTCTATTTGCTCGTCTTCTGGAAGGCTATCAGCTACGATTCCAGCTCCGGATTGGAGATGTGCGACCCATTCTTGGCGCTTGTTGCCATCTTTGTAGGAGTACATTGTGTCGTAACGGACACCAGTGGGGAACACAATCGTCCTGAGCGCCAACGCAATGTCCATATCGCCTAAAAATGATACTCCTCCAAAGCCGCCACTATATGGTCCCCTTCTTGTTGGTTCTAATTGATCAATTAGCTCCATAGCCTTCACCTGGATTATAGGGAGAACAAAAGAAAGAACCTTAGTGGGTGAACGTGAATTGAACTTTCACAAGACTTCTTTCAAAAATGATTGGCATATGATAATGTTAAGTGGGTGAACTTAAATCCAAAAAAGGAAGAACTGTTACCTTGGGTGCTCCACTAACTGTTCCAACAGGCAATGCAGCACGCAGTGCATCCCACCCCGTTAGATGATCAAGCAGCTCCCCTGTGACCTAAAATATTGGGAATCCAAGAAGTTATTTGTCCAGCAAAGCTGAAGCCTTTTCGTAGAGATACATTTAGCAAGTGAAAAAGAACTGCTCATTGTTTGTAAAGATAATCTACAAACTGTTAAATAAAAGAGATACTTCGTAACGTCTATAAAAGAAGGTAAAAGCCAAAATTCCATCATAAGAGGGAGCAGAGAAAGGCAAAAATGTTTTCTTATGAAGCTAGAATACTGCCATGACACATCAATCATCATTCAAAATGAGAGTTGTGAGATAGCAAATTATCTTAACTACAAATATGTTCTTACTGTGGAGCTGATGTGCATCACATGGGAATATCGCTCAACAGTCATCAGCTTTTCCACTTTGACAGAACCAGATTTTGAGACCTGTATCAAGAACCCAAAAAATATAGCCATTAAATCTATAAGACATCGAATATTACAAAGAAACTGACTGACAGACAAAGTTGAAAGAGGGGCAAAGTTGATGAATAAAACAAAACTGGTAATGTAGCAAAATCATTGCCTTGTCAAGATGACACAATAGATCTTTTTCATGAGAGATGAGGCAGTGTAACAACTCGAAGAAAAACTTTGGATGATTGTGCATATGTATGTGTGATTTTTAAGGAGATGAGAAGTAGATCATACTGATAGGAGTTATTATTCTGGCATGGCACAGTGGGGTCATAATGTAGATCCTTTGTCTTATATATTTAGCAAGGAATCAACAATAAGGTCAATGATAGGAGTTGTTATTATGTACAGGTATCCCTCCTTGAGTAAAAAATAGAACCACAAAGATTGTGAGCTTGTCTTATAGTACTAGCTTCCCACTGTTGAAGACTGTTCATTGCCGTCTTATCAGATCCTTTAAATATCAGGAGAAGCATCTAAAAACTGACTGTTTGTCCAAAAGATATTCTTCTATTTTCTTCAGCTTATGAGACCCTAGATTGTTTCCTATAGGAGCTAGCACCCGGAGACTATCTCTTTCTTTTCTTCCTTTTCTTTTAAGAAAAAATGTGAATACTCTAGAAATGTTCAGTTTCCTCCTCAAGGGTTACATCATGAGCATTATTTCTTTGTCGAGTATATACCTATACACCTAAAAATGATAATGAATGATAGAGCAAAAATACAAATTGAGAAAGAAAAAGAAGCGCAAACAGTACCCAAGTTTTCCAAACTTCAACACACTATTGCTGTCGCATATATACTAGATGAAGAAATGTGGAAGTCCTTACAGAAGTCACTAAACTTCATCTAATATCAATTATAAAAACTTTTTGAGTTTTCAATCAATTCAGTTTTTCCCACAATTTATATTCAAATAATTTATAGGTTGGCAACCTTTCTGCATCAAATTTCCGTCTGAACTAGCTCATGCTTCAACCTATGTTAACTGGTCCTCAAACATTACTAACAAAGGTGGCTCACAAATCCTCCATATTTACATTGGATATAAAAAACAGCAGAGTAATTGTCGTAAAGTCTGAAAGTGCTCATAAATGAGCACTGAACATTATTATGAAAGATGAGAATAAAAACCAAAGCATATCACCAGAACAACTCTAGATATTACGCCTAACAAAGTGGTTCATAAATGTGAACAGAACAAAAATGAAAAAATATATTGCAGCAATTCACATTACGAAACCACAGTGGAGCAAGTGCATTGATTGATGACATCATTGAAAGTACTATCCTTTTCCAGTTAGAGATTTTATCTTGAAATGAAGATGATAAAACAATTGCACAGACAATAGAACAAGTAGATGACGACACACCAAGCTCAGAAACTTCTACACTAGATTTTCTTTTGGCTCTATTTAATCACAGAAGAGTTAAAAACAGTATGAAGAACCTTTCCAACATCATTTCTGCCCAAATCAACCAGCATAATATGCTCAGCACATTGCTTTTCATCTTTTAGCAGCTTCATCTCTAACATCTCATCCTCATGAAGTGTCTTCCCTCTTCTGGTTGTCCCAGCCAAGGGTCGATTAACAATTTTTTTCTGTCAATAACAGTAGTCATGTGCAAATGTATTGGGTACTTGTCCAGACAATACATAAAATGCAGCTAATCATGATGTAAAAAAATTCATAATTGATGACATTTGAAGATGAGAAACTATGACTTCACCTTTTTTACACGAGTAAGAATTTCTGGGCTTGAAGCAACCAGAATGCAACCTCTAGCCTGACATGAAGCCAAAAGAGAAGAATGAACCCTTGACTCATTCAAAACCAAGTAGGAAATACAGTAGATGACAGTCAAATAGAAGAAACTACCTGCAAATAAGCCATATATGGACTTGGATTCACAACTCTCAAAGCTCTGTATACTTCAAACGGGTCAGCAAATGTTCTTCTTTCAAAACGTTGGCTCAAGACAATCTGAAAGATGTCCCCCGCCAAAATATGTTCTTTGGCCTGTATAACAGCTTTCATGTATTCCTCTCTTGTCATGCTGCTCTTGTTTAAGCGAAGTCCAAAATCACGAGTGCAGAAATCAATACAACCTGGAGATAGCCTTGGACTGGCAAATTAAGGTGAACGGACACATTAGCAAATTAATGACATTGTTGACATTTTCAAGATGAAGGGAGTTCAAAAGCAAACTCACGGGTCAATGTCTTGCACTTTAGAAACTAATGTTTCCAACCGTTTTATTCCATCATCATAAGCCTTTTTAGCAGATGAGAATCGATCTAACCTCACCCAGTGAATGACATATGCTTTCTGAGAAAAAATACAGTTATTGCCCACTGATGATTTCAATGACAAATTAGTAAGAATGAAAGGATGAACAAGACATGCTAACAACAGAAGCTACAAAGGTGGAGCTTGGGTAGAGCAAGATGTCCGAATACCACCTATTTGTGACCAACTTCAAACAAAATGAAGTCATAAAATCCTTATGCAAGCACCAATACGCATACATGCTAAATCCCAGATTCAGTTTTATTCAAGTACCGGCAGTAAGGCTTTAAGCTGCAAAGTGTTGATTTATCTATTTTTCCAACATTTGTGATGATTTCTATCAGCACTTTGGGGCACAAAATTAGGAGTTCAGAAGTTTTGCTTTTTGTATTATGGGAAAAATATAATGATAAAAATCCACAGTTAGATTTATAGCATATTCATTTTCAGTAGGTCAATTGTACCTTGTCTACATGATCAAAAACGATTACATCATCATACAGACCAAGATGAATGTCAGCCAGGTCCCTATCATCTTTCGGTGCACTTGAGAATGGCAGTTTTTTCTTCTCGACATAGCGAACGGTATCATATGAGAAAAAACCGACCCATCCACCTGTTGAAGAAGGTAAGAAATTCATGAGCAGCTGCAACTTTGTAGCATTTATAGACCAAAAATACAACTCATCGAAGAAAAATGATTGCCCTCTAGATACTCTAAATACCTACAATCAATCAAGCATGTCAGAAAAAAGGCAAATGTTTTTTAGCCAATTTTGCACGTCCCCTTCCACTCGACAACTTCAATTGCAAAAGCAAATATAGCATATATATCAGATATCTTCCAGAGAAGCCCCACGAAAAGATTCTAAACATATATTATTATGACAGTGTGAGTCCAAGACGTGGGATGTGTTTAAGTCTCCCATATCATTACAACTTTTCCGTTGATAATAAAACATGTAATTATCTCACCAACATATTCATCATTGCAGTTAGTACTGTAATAATCATCAAGAACCATTTAATTATTGCTTACTTAATTATGTTAGACATATATTGTACAAACAGGGTCAATCTCCGCTTAGATTTGGCTGTCATGAATATATATTGCATCATCTGATTCTTAATCTTTTCATATCCATGCATATGCATAGAGAAGCTAATAAAACAAGAAAACTTATTAATATCAGCAAGTATGAAGAAGATTAATATTTACGGATACCAAATCTCACCACAAAATGCATCTGGAAGGTCTTGGATTAGTTGTGGTCTCCAACCTTCTGAAATGTCTTTTGGAATTGTCATTGGATCCTCTACCAACTTCTCAATTATTTTTCCTGATTCATGGTCCAGAATTGTAACCTTATTCTCTTTTGCTACAACTTCCACTGTCGGTTGTGCCCCGACCACACTGTATCGACCCTAAAGAAAGGTAACACTAAAACTCAATTGATGAATCATTAATCATTCATAAATAGCCATGTTGGATGCATTAAGGATGAAATAATAATCATGACAGGAAGTCCTTACGACACTTGATGCTCGAAAACCAGGCTCTACAGATTCAAAAAGGAAGCTCGGAGCGTCTCTATCGTCTTCTTTAACCAAGCATCGGTAGGCTAGCACTGGCGTCAAATGATCAGAGAATATACACTTGTATAAAGGAATTAAATTACCGTTTTGTGATGCTTCCAGAAATCTCTTCTCATCCATCTCTGCAGTACAATGCCATTGAAAATTAAAAATTAAAAATAAAAAAAGAAAAACGAAAGGAAAACCGACATTTACAAAATATCGTCATCATTAACAACTTCCAATAGAGGAACAACTCCATACCAAAAAGTAACTCTTCAGTAAACGCAAAAGCCAAATTAGACTTAAGTACCAGCAAGATGAATCTATTTCCACCTCTTCCAACTCTTCATAGTTCCAAAAATAAAAATAAATAAATTAACGCTCCGCGTTCAAATAGATTACGATATATCCATTACAGCCAATCAAATGCACCAAACATGTAAACATCTTAATGCAGCAGTATAGTAGACCTATAAGAGACGCAGACCTAGAGAAGGAGATTTCATAGCGTTGCATCGGAATGTACGAAGCCGAAATTTAACAGAGGAGCTCCAGCTTCTGCAGGAAATGCCGGACACCGACGCCGAATACACACTCCGTGTCGTCGGCGATGGCCGCTGAGAGAACGTCAAAGCTTGCATTTGCATTGCAATCACTCTGTAAACACCCACTCAGTTTTTGTCAGTGTGTGAGAGAGAGAGAAGAAAAGAGAAATCTAGTGGAGAGAGAGACGGTGCGCTTAACTGAACGAACGTGCCCTACAATTTATCCAGTAAACGTGTTTTCTCTGTTTATTATTACATGCTCATCTGTGACTATTTATTGAGACCACCTTTTTATAGGTGGCGCTTTCAACTTTCAACTCTCAACCAGCGCCGTCTTCAATTTTTTCCCTTCCAACGTTCTATAAATGAAAATTTCCATCTTTTTTTTTATCTTTTAATAAAATACCAATAAAAAATCCACCTGATTTATCTGAAAAGGGCAAATTGAAATAAGTTCCTAATCAACACACTTCATGCGATCGCGCATCCATAAATTCGGTACGCTAAATTGGTTGACCAAATACTGAAAATTTAATTTTTTGATTTCATAAATTATAAAGTTTCTTAATAAGGTCAGGCGATAAGATAGCGAGTCCATTTTTTTCTCAAAAGAGATAAGATCATTTTTACTTTTATACCTGGGCTATTGATTTGGATAATATCTGCTTGATTTTAATTCAAACTTTAGCAATTATAGCCGTCTTGTCCTTACAGTGGTTTACGCTAGTTTTTTGCTTTAAGGAGAAGCCGAACTAACCCCATACAATATCTTCTACCGATTCCCTGCATTTTATTTACTTTTTGAGTAAATAGATTATAATTCTCTATATCTAACAATTATAACAATCATATAGTAATTATCAATATCAAATAACTAATTTTGTTAGGTTTGACTAACGAATGATTTATTTGTTCAGCGAAAACAAACATATGAAATACAATTTATAACATTTCATTTTACGTGTAATTACACAAAAAAAGTTTAATTGAGACAATGTCAGTACTATACCAGACATCACAATTTATTTATAGTTAACTGTAAATAACTACAATGCCAGTACGTGGAATAACTATAATTTCAGTACTGTACCAGACATCACAATTTATTTATTTTTTTAAAAAAAAAAAAGAAAAGAGAAGTTGTATTGATATAAAATTCAAATCGTGGTTCGATATTCTGCATAAATTAATTTATTTATTATTTTTCATTTTCTGTATTTGAAAAAAAATTCAATTAGCGTATCAAACTATGGCCCCGCCCAAAAACAGACAGGTGCTACTCATAAATTTTGTATTTATCCAAAACTCTATATTCAATCAGATTAGATAAGTTTGCGGTAAAATTTCATAAATAGTTCCCTAAGGGTGCATTTGTTTGATTTTGGATTTGAGGACATAATTTAAAAAAATAAAATAAATGACTTTATTTGAAAAAAAGTTTGATATTTATCAATATTAAATAAAATATAATTAAAAATTAGAATTTGAAAATTTGAGATTTTTATATATTTCAAAATGTTCAAGTATGTTGGGTGGACACACCACCAATAGATAACCAAGATAACAATGATATTAAACAAATTACACACGGTAATGTGTATACGAACCCTTAGTCACAAACCAAATGGGGAAGCGGAAAAATAAGCAGTAAACAATATTAATAGGAACAGATCCAACCACGAACAGGCTCAGGGAGCCATGATCCGGAGTGAGCGGACACAACCACAAAGGCTGGCACCCAACAACCGGTTGCACCAAGACCAACCTGGTGCGAGCCACTCAAGACCAGACCAACCCCGACCACTAAGGTTTCACAGACAAATATTTTAGAGCTCGTAACAGAATAACAAAGAGAGAGGAGCAAGATCAAAGATATTTACTACGGTAAATGGAGGGGCCATTTATATGGTCTGAAGTATGGAGAAAAGAAAGGAAAGACAAAGAGAAAAAGGGAAGGAGATGTTACAGAAGGTAAGCAATCAAGAGGCATGATTTCTGATTAGGATTAAGGTTAGGCAATATAAATAGTGGTTCATAAACCGGGTCGGGTGGAGCCCATTGAGATGGGCCATCGGGTTTAGGTCTTGGGCCTTTCCAGGTTGCTAGGTCACGGGCCATCTAGGATATTGGGTCATGTGCCACACTCAATATTCTCTACCTTGGGCTACTAAAAGTGCCGAAGGTGTGAACCTAGTAGGGTACGTTGACTCTAACTATGCAAACGATAGAGATAGTAGGAAATCAACAATTTTCTTACATTTTTCACTTTGTGTGGATCCTGCATATGTTGGAAGTCTCAACTTCAGCCAATTGTTGCTCTGATACCACTGTTGGGTGGACACACCACTAATGGATCACCAAGATTACAATGATGTTAAACAAATTACACGTGGGAATGGGTATACGAACCCTTAATTACAAACCAAATGGGGAGGCAGAAAAATAAACAGTAAACAATATTGATAAGAACAGATCCAACCACGAACAGGTTCAGGGAGCCACGATGTGGAGTGAGCGAACACAACCACAAAGGCCGGCACCCAACAACCGATTGCACCAATACCAACCTGGTGCGAGCCACTCAAGACCAGACCAACCCCGACCACTAAGGTTTCACAGAGAGATATTTTAGAGCTCGTAACAGAATCACAAAGAGAAGAGGAGCAAGATCAGAGATATTTACTACGGTAAATGGAGGTGCCATTTATAGGGTTTGAAGTCTGGATAAGAGAAAGGAGAGGCAGAGAGAAAAAGGAAGGAGATGTTACAACAAGTAAGAAATCAAAAGGCGTGATTTCTAATTAGGGTTAGGGTTAGGGTTAGGGGATATAAATATTGGTTCACAAACCGTGTCGGGTGGAGCCTATTGAGTTGGGTCATAGGGTTTAGGTCTTGGGCCTTTCCAGGTTGTTGGGGTCATGGGCCATCCAGGCTGTTCGGTCATAGGCCACACTCAACAAAGTAAATTCAAAAAATTTATTATTATGAATTTAAAATTCATAATTTCAATCTTTCAATCTAAATGCAATTTAAATAAGTGTTACATGCAGTGCACGAGTGTTATTCAAATATTACTTGTAGTACCTTACCTTCTTTAAATTTCATGGATCATTTCATTTGTCTAAAACTTTAATTAATTATATATCTCAATGCACATCACTTTTTTTTGTGCATTTATTTTCTCCATGTAACATAACAGGTTTTCAAAAAAATAAAAGTGGTCCGTTCTTGACGGGGTCTAATAAGGAAGGTATTCAAAGAGTAAGAATACCACCCTCAAACAACATAAAGATCCCCACATTTGGGTATGGCCGCAATCAATTCGACTCGATTGATGACTCATAATTACTACCACCGATCATTCCACTCCCGGAAGTCGACATGTGGATTTGTACAAGGGCAGATATTTGGTCTTATAAGTACACTGGAGCCATTTAGATCAGGTACATCGTTATTGAGAGCATATCTTTTTATTTCTTTCCTCGATTTCGCAACCAAATTAATTTAAACATAAAAAATCTTAACTGGATACCTCCTAAAAAGCCTAATGTTTACTCGATTTTACAAGTCCCAACACTTATTTGAATTGAACCACGTTCGGGATCACAATGTATCCTTGCTGGATAAAGCAATTCTTGAATAAATCCTTTTTCTTTAACCGGTAAGTGAATTGGGATGGACTCATGTATTTTCTCTATTGTATACAATAAATAGGTCATGTGATCGGTTCGTTTGTTAAATTCGTCTCTAATACTAGATTTATATCTAATTATTAAAAGTGATTTGATAATTTTATTTAATTTAAAAAGTGATTAATTATAATTCAATTATACACGCACATTTTGAGTGTGTCACGTATACTAAATTAATGAAATGGATGAAGATCAACTTTCAAACTTGTCAATTAAAATATTTTATACACATATTTTACACACGTGATTAATGTATTTAAAGTTGTGTGTCACCTGGTTGTTTGTGATCAACCAGAATGGATTGATTGTACGCGCCCACCACTGTCTAGTGACTAACATTTATTGCATTTATTAAGAAAAAAAAAGACTAAACAATACTTATTGCAACTATTATTATTATTTTTCAAAAAAAAAAAAAAAAAAGAGAAAGACTTAACATTTATTGCGCCGGAAATGTAGCACAATATTTATAGCTCATCAGAAAATAAAATTCATAGCTAATGGGGGATTGATGATCATAGCAGAAGAGTAACCTGATTAAGGGATTTTTTTTTAAAAAAGAAAAGATTACCCTGATTAAGGGTTTATTTGTAACAGTTTGTACTTTTCTGATTACACTGTCATCCGGATGATTTAATATAATTACACATAGACATTCTATAATTTAAAAAATCACATCTAATATCATGAAATTTGCTTCAATATAACAAATAGGTAAATCCATTAATCAAAATTCACCGAATTTGTTGATATTAACAAAAAAAGGATAAAAAAACACATATTTACCCTCGATTGACTTATTGTAGATCAAACAAATTTTTTCTGATTAAACTAATACTGTAAGAGTGAAGATATATTTCTTCAAATACATTAACGTGTGAAGATGTATGAGGGTAGTATGGTGAGAAAAAAATTTGTTTGACCTGCAATAAGTCAATTGAGTATAAATATGAATTTTCATTCAATTTTTTTGTTAGTATCAACAAAAACGATTAATTTTGACTAACAGATGATCCTATTTGTTAGACAAAATCAAACATCAGGAATACTATATATAAATTTCAACCCACAAGGTTCTACATGTAAATTTCAACCCACATGTCCATTCCTACAACTATGATTGGTATGATTTAGATTTGGAAATATGTATTCCCTTGGATAAGAGATTAACAATTCCTCCCCCAATATGGTATTAGCTATTCTCAATATGTTGGGAATGAAAGTTTTTTTCTATAATTAAATCAGTTTAATATCTAATTTCAATTGTTATTAAATTTAAGTACTTATATCTAGTATCGAGAAATAATTGTGTATGCATGGTAATAAAAAATGATATTAGTTTGATATTTAATTATTTTTGTTAATTCAATTATTTTTCATTGAGTATTAAAAAAATAATGGCAGATGCATTATAATTGAATATATTAGTCCATTTGGTTGTTCAAATCACCTCTTAGATTAATTTAACTATGTTGATGAAGTGAGAAAGGATTCTGCATAGTGAACATGGTAATTTATGGTGTGAATTGAATGTATGTAGACATACATAAACATGATTCATTCAGTTCCATAGAATTTTAAAAATCTTAATGCAATATTATCTCGAGTCTTAGAAGAAGGGAATCTACTAATTATTTGATAATAATAGATTTGTTATAATTTCATAAAGTATATCAGAGAGGACTCCACTAATTCTTATAATGTATGAAAATATTTGCATCTTCATTATTTCGTTAATGTGATACTCATTGGATCAATTAGGTAAACCTATTGCCTTAGCATCTCATCCATTCCTGAATTTTCTTCAACTTGTTCTTCTGCTAATTTTAGTAATTTATATCACTAGTAGTAATTTATCTCTCAATTTCAGTTGTCCAAATAATTATGGGTAGTTATAATCCTGGTAATTATTTCTTTAGATCCTCGTGGAACGATATATATTATACTACTTCATAGGTAGTGCACTTGTTGTTAACCTGTATACTTTTTGGCAATCAAAATTGAAGTCCGTAAGTCCATATTCAAATGGTGCAAGTTTTAAGTTCATTGGGAATTCCTACATAAAATTTTGTTTGTTTTATCACAAATTGCCGGAAATAGAGTGTGTTGTTTAGAATTCTATTTTACATTGTGCACCAAATTCTATGATCATAATTAGCAAGTGTTTAAGCCTATAAAAAAAACTTCTAATATGATGTTACTCAAATGAATATTGAGAAATAAATCGAGTAAGGACTTCTAAGAATTACTCCTCTTTATCTCTTCCTTAAAAGTAAAAAAGTTGTATTGAACACGCCATAACTTCCAACAACGACGACCAGCTTCCCCTCTTTGCTATGCTATGTTTGTATTTATACATGTGCCTATTATAGGTCGAATTAGTCAAGATTGGGAAATGGACAAGTAGTATGAAAAAAGGAAATTGTGTTAAAATCTTCTTAAAAATAAATTATGAATCGACTACTTATATTATTTAAAGATACTTATAAAATCCCAATATCTGAATTTGAATTTTTTTAAAATTTTAAATAATGTAGCATTTTAAAGAGAGGACGTGATGATCCTATTATTTTGTGCATTTTACAAGTTCATGCACCAAACAATAGTGTCGTCACGTCAGTTGAATTCTAAACATTCATGATCACGTCATTCTAAAAAGGCATCGACTAGGACCCTGTCTCCGGATAGAATCGATTGTTAGAAGCAATAAATAACTGCTCGGCACAAATGAATTATGTCTACCCCTACAATACTATTCAAGGGATTAGGGAATGGTTGTCTACATCAGGAAGTTATTAACAAATGGGTCTATGTTTCCTCCTGAATTAGTAATTGCTCACGTTTTGATTTGTCATTAATGAAATTCACGTGCTTTAAATTGTGTGGTCTCAATTTAGTTATATTACCTTAGCTATCAATAATACAATGTTAGAACCTAATTGGAATTAAATCATTTTCCACTATCCTCACCCCCACCCCCTGCTTCTGCCTTTCTGCTTTTTATAGCTTTAACGTGGCCCAAACCCTCAATTTTAACTTTTATAAAACATGTTATTGTGTTTAATAATCTAAAAAGAAGTTAGAGTGAATTACGATGACATTCTCAGAAGTTTGGTATAATTAAGGATACTCCATCATTTTTTCAAAAATTATAAATACCTCGCTAAGGTTTGTAATAGTCTAACAACTAACCTATTTTCATCCATTTTTATGGGTGGACTGATCAAAATTCCAATATACAAACTGAATTATTTTTTTTATTAATTTTTAAATTTTTATTGATTTTTTTTTGGACTAAAATGCGCAGGTAGAAATTTTTTACACAAATGAGCAATAATGTAATTTGACTCAAATGATTTTACTTTTTTTTTAAAAAAAAAAAAAGAAAGAAAATCAAGGGCATAAGAACAATCACAGTCATTTAGTTAAAAATTACAAATCTCGAGGGTATTTATATTTTTTTAAAAATGAACAAATATCCATAATCATGCCAAACTTCAGTAGAGAAAAAGGTGATCGTAATTCACTCAAAAAAAGTTATGATTATGCCAAGCGAAGTGAATTTAGATTTCAATTGACAAACATCCTTGTAATTATAATTGAGTTCTAAGAGTAATTTTGAGAGTGATTCCACATGCGACAAATTTAATAAATCATTTTTCGGGATTAAATAGTTACTTTTAATTGAGTAAGACGTCGATTCAATCAATATAATTAAAAATAATGAATCAAATTACAATAAACTCAAATAAAATAAGACAAACACCCACAATTGTTGTGAAACTACCTCAATATACCTCATCTAGAAGTTAGAATAATTGCTTACTGACACTCATCTATCTTTTGAAATTACCAAAACATTCCTCTAAATTTGTTTCTACTCCATTCCATCTGAATACGTGATGATGTTTAAAAATGTGATGGATGTTAACATTCTATTTCTACACAGGAGTGTAATTGTTTTGCATCTAATTCCAGTTAAGAGATAATTGTAAGGTTCTTTCAACACAAAACTTAGAAATGATGGTTTTGTTAATAATTAAGCCTATGTGATATATACCTATTAGTTCTTCAGCAGCAGTGCACTTCTTAGCATTCTTGATGCAGCAGGATCAGTTGTCAATGCTTATCAGCTGGGCTGAACTGCACTAAACTCATCGTCGTCGTCATCACTAATCCATCCGTAACATGGTTTGCACCGATGACTCGATGGAATACTGTCTCTCAGTTGGGGGCTGTGGACGATAGCAAGACCAGACGGTACTCCTGCCTGGTGTCGGGCAAGAACATCCTATAACATAACAGGGTAACAGTTAGCATCTATGAAGAATTTACAAAGTTGTTTTGATCATAGATGGAGAATCATAAGCTTAATGCTTCAATTCAGATACTGCATACAATTTAAACTGATACAGGAGCAGAAGGGAGCCACCACAACAGTGCAAAAACTTCCAAGTGTTCATCATCATGAGCTTCTGTTACTAAAGTTCATACCAAATTATAGGAGCTCTAGTTAAACTGAAGGATGAAATGAATCTCCATGTGAAGAGAACAGAGCATTGGCATAAGATTTGATAATGGAAAACGATACTACAAACAGAGGGAGAGAATTGTTGCACACTTCTGATGACATCCCATTCTTGCACTTGAGAAGTAGGACTAAGGGCGACTATAAAACTAAATGTGCCTTTACAAAGAAAGAAAATCAAACTATTGGATATTCGATTTGAAATTGATCATTCAAAGCTCGTATGAACTTAGTTCGTTGAACATAACAAGACAAGTTCTTTTCATTAAGATTTGAAGTTTAACTGGAGCTCGACTAGATTAGTTAAGACCGATAGATTATGTGTAAGAAATCAAGCTGCTTGTGTTCAACTCAATCAAAGCTCATTACGATACGACTTGTTAACAAACAAACCAAGCTCAAACACAAATTTGATAAAATTCATACAAGTTTCAACGTTAATGTGGTCGACTAGAATCAATTTGTTTACATTTCTATGTGCCAACCATTACTAGAAAGCATAGTACTCAGCTAAACCAAACATGGGAGGACAGAGTACTCAGCATAGTGTACAATCACAACAAAAACAGAACATTAACAAGTAACATTAGCAATTTTACTTCCTCATGCAAAGACGATATGCGATAGTTCTGATGAAACTATTGCTACCTGCAAAAGCAAAGGAGTGACCTTAACATCCAAATCCTGTTGCCGACTTTTCTCTAGTCCAATATCGACACCTTCATCTTGTGCCTCTGCTACATGAAAATCCGTTTCGGTTACCTGCTTTTCGGAGATGACCCCTTCTTCATCACACAGTTCATGCACAGATTCTGAATGCTCATCAGTACTCCCATGTTTGCCACTACCTTCTAATAATGAGTGTTCGGGTGCGTGATCAAGTTGAGGCACCTCCGGCTCTTCAAGAAGCGTGTCGATTAGCAGCTTATAGGCAGCCTCCTCAATAAACAACCAACCATCATCTCCATAAACCTTGAAATAACAACCAAACAATTTTAATTTCACAGAGTAGCTCTACACACAAACACACACAACACAAAAGGTGAAAAACATGAAGGAAAAGAACTTTGAATTAAGTGAAGTAGAAGACAAGCCCTTTTCACAACAATAACAAACAACATTTGGCAACCAAATAAACAACAAATTCAAGAATCAATAACCATGATCAGTTGTGTTAACAATGAGGCTAAAACCCTAATGCAGAAGCAACTAAAAATCAAAAGATTCAGCAACAAGTAAATGATTCTTGTAAGCTGAAAGCGTGAAAACAAACCTCGAGGAGATTTTTCACACATTTGCGGACAGTATCAGTTGAAAACCCCATAGGGCGCAGAGCGTCCACTGCCGCGCGCATTCTCGACAAACCCACCTGTGAAAAATTCTTCAACTTTACGTTTATGCATGAATTTGACTCTCACTTAATTTAGATAGAAAAAAAAAAAAAAAAAAATCGGGTCATGGAGAAAACCTTTGAACGCCGCCTCCTCGGAGCCATCATCCAGAAATCAAGAAAGATTAGCAAAAAAGAACACTCAAAATACGCTGTGTAAACTATGATTGAGTTAACTGCGGCGTGAAGACGAGAGACCTGCAGTTGCTTGCCTTGTACAGAAAGAATAAAAGTGCGAGACCAACATTGTTTTATCTATTTCCTGGAAATTCTAGCCCGAATCTGGCTCGATCAAATTTGAGCCGATCACATGGTAAATACAATATATTTATCGTATAATTGATCTATAATTTAGAGAAAGTGACCAATCACATAGTAAATGTGATACACTTACTTTATGATTAATTTGGTTCAACTAAACCTAGTTCGGGTAAAAATTTTCCCTATTATAGACACAAATTAAGCCACGATTTTCTGTAACTTATTCAAGTTTTATATTAACTTAACAATATAATTAATATATTTTTTATTTTATTTATAATATATTTTAAAGTATAAAAAATTATTTATAAAGAGATGACTATGCCACAACAATAGTCCAATAAAATAAAAAAGTGCAATGAAATAATTATAAGTATTTTTTGTAAGTAGTTAAATGTGTTTGAAATATATTATTATTGTTATTACTTTGAAAAAATTGCACTTTTAGTCCCACCAATTAAGCAACATTGCATTTTTATCCTATACGTTACGGGCTCGGCACTTTTGATTCCAACTTTGTTAAAAGTGTAAATGATGAATGAAAAATCACTTTTGAGTGGTCAAATGTGGTTCATATCGCTCGAAATCAGTATGCTACCTTTGAGGGAATTGAATTAAATTTTGGCGCTATTTTGAAGCACCTAACATTATACAACGGCATTTTTCCCTCTAATTTTGGACGAAAGTGCAACACTTCTGATTCTTGTAGGAACAAAAATGCTGAATCCGTAAACAATGAGACCAAATCTGCAGCACCCTATGTCCTCAAGGACCAAAAGTGCAATTTTCTCTACTATTTTTGTTCGTATGAGGAATTTATTTTTACAATCAAATACTGCCTTAATTTGGTAGGATAGAGCAAAATGAGATCGTATCTCACAAGCAAAACATTCCATAAAGTATTAAACAATCAAAAGAATGGAATAATATGTGAATATTATAAATTTGATAGGAGAATTTAATAATTACAATCAAGTCCCCCAAAAAAATCGCTGTAATTAATCATCAAATTTTAATTAGTGTCAGATAGTAAATGAAATAAAATAATGGAATCAGATGGTCACATTATGTTTGGAATTAATTAAGAATAAGAAATCTTGATTGATGGGATTTGAATTTCAAATGGATTATAAGATGCGTTATAAGACGTCTTGAGAAAATTATTGCTAAAACACATAACCTGTAATTCCCTTATAAATCTAATTATCTAAACCTGATTAATATTGTTTCCAGAGTAACGTCTTTCACTCAAATTTCTTTCTTTTTTTGTACTCTAAAGCTTAAAGTCGTGAATGCAATAGTCCCTAAAAGCATATGGTCGATTTTTCCACATATGGTCTTTTTCTTTTTCTTTTTTTTTCTGAATTGTAATGATATCCAGCATCACACAAACAAGGAAAATCTCAATCATAAAGATTTAGGATCGTGTTCAAGCACAATTAACACGACTTTCATTTAAAACTTAAACTTACATAATACCATTCGTTAATCACATGACTCAATTCATGTATCACTTACACACAACAATCTCCAAAAGCTCTGCACATTGATAGTACTATTCGGGAACTGTAATTAAGGATGTTGGTATACATCTTCAGAAGTAAATCCCAAGCCTGAAATCATCAATCCAAAGTATATAAAAAGAATTGGATCATATATACAGGACCGGCATAAAAACCTCTCCACTATGGGGTGCAGGCAGCTGTGAATTTAGACTTGTCTATAGATGAGACGAGAAAATATGAATAGCGCCTCGAGCAAATTTAGTTCCCAATACACGCAAATCAGAGGACAAAAACTATGAATATAACCATAAATAAGATTAGAACAAGAAACAGTTTGATCATCAACCACCTGTTTGATGATATTCGATTCAAGTATTTCAGCAATGCGTTACTAGCACCTTCAACGTTTGCCAGTGACTCATCCATGTTGTCATCAATCCTGCTCATTTCAGTCCAGAAAGTTGGGAGCGGAAAGATCAGAACAGAAAACGACGCACAGGGAAACGGACAATGAAAGTTGGCAAACAGAGAACAATCTTCACTTTGAGCATGTGCAGGTCTTAATTTAAAATAATACCTAGCTAAGACGCTAAATTGCTATCAAATGGCATTTCTTGAGGTTATACATGAAAAAGGTCAAATTTTACCTGATAGCCAGCTCTCCTTGGTGTGCGACCATGGTAGCCAAATGTGTGAAAATCCCACTGAGTTCTGAAATTGTAGATTCCACATTTTGAAGAGCAACCGTCCGACTCCTAGAGATGCTTTCTTGCTGTGGGACCACCTGCTGCAACATGGATGCTTCCATTTGAGGGGATGGATTGCCATCTGTTCCCAGTCTTCGTCTACACAGAATATTTATTTTAAGAAAGAAGTAAATTATAGGGAACCATGTACAAGTATATTATACATGACCAAATACAGTGCAAGAGCAATTTCAAAGATAATACATGTATGTTGATTGCCCAAGAATAGAACATTCAGGACCCATTAACATATGAAACTAAAATTATTATTTGGCTCTTGTTGCTGCAAGCTAAAGTCCACTTTATCTCATGTTCTGAGCTCAAGTTAAAACCTTCTCTAATTGTCACTGTACATGTGCTGTTCCTATTACACTCGTGTTGCTGATTACCATTTTCTAATGGAATACTCCATACAAATAATTTGTACTAGTAGTGGTGGCACGCCCAATATATTAGCTTAAATGTATTTTATTTCAAACTTAAAACATTTATTTAGTTTTATGTAGTAAAAATACTTTGATTGTTAAAATGTTTTTTTGATTAATTATACATACAAAAGAAGTTTCATGGATAAAGTTGGAGAGCAAGGAGGGAGAATTACGTGGTTGGAGAAAAAACAAAGGAAAGAAAAGCATAACACAATATAGAGGAGAGGAGAAAGACAGAGAAAAAGAGAATCTTGTCATTTTTCTTAGATGGAGTCAATTTAGTCAATAGATTAAAAACACGTGAAAGGAAGTTACTCTAATCCCCTTACACTTAATATATAATGTAGAGATTCAACATAGTCAACAAAATTATTTTAGAACTCGATAATCTTTTACAATTCAATGGGGGAAAAAACTTGGATAAGAAAAATGTATAGATAAATATAAGGGTTAATCACAAAGACCTACTCCAGGAGTTGTGTGGTTACGAACTATATCCCTCCCCCTTTTGAAATAACAAAGACGTCCCCTCCAAGTTTACAATATTTACATGACATATCCCTCCTTAGGATTTTAGAATGAAATAATGACATCACTAAAAATGCAAGTAATTCTTTCAATTTACCCATAGTGATTTATCAAACTTGGAGGGCTTTATTGTGATGAACCATTAGAAATTGCAGAGGACTAAATTTACTTCAGGAGTACATAACAGGGTGGTTGGATAAGTTCTTTCAGAATATCTCCTTTGTGCTTTTGTAGTTTGGTGAGTGAAGGGCTTGATACAGTATGATTATGGTATATCCAGCTTTGCTGGATATGGATAAAGCCTGAATAAAGCCAAACTAACAAAGAAATCTCTAGCCCAGGATCTATACTTGGTTGCTACTTTCTACTTTAATGCTGAGCAATACATCAAGTATAGCAACATAGACTCTAGCGTGTGGCAACCAGATAATCAGTACCAACACAAGGTACTTAGTTCCTACGGAATTACATATAACAAAGAAACATGTGTCAGAACATACCTTAGTTGGTTCCCAATTTGGACCCCATTTCCTGGTGATCTGACATCAGAAGAGTAGAGAATAAGGAAAGAATTTACAGTCACATTCATTAAGAAATCTACAGTCATCAGTGTAATTATCTTCCTTTATAATATCATTATCGAACAAATACAACATCAATATCTGGAATGGACCAGCCAATAAGAATTTACACTGATGACTGTAGATTTCTTCCAGCCGAGCTCGACCAAGGGGGTGGTTCTGTCACAGTATTAGGAGGCTCCTTTAATGGGTTCTCTCTTGAGACAACTGTGGAAAATAACTGTTTCCGGTTCTCATGAGCCTTGATGTTCTGTGGGAAAAATAAGATTGTTAGGGAAAAGATTCCACTTTTTCTGCTCAACGTAGAAAGAATACAGCAACAGTTATAGGAGATGTACCTTGGTTCTAGTAGTCAAGACATCCTGGAAATGCTTAGTCACATTCATTAATCTGTTCTTCAGATCATCACAAACAGTAGTTAAGTGAACAACTCTATCCCCTGAATAATTTCCATCAGCAATCTCCATGTTTTGGAGGGTTTGCAAATCAGAAATAGCCACATTAAGCCCCGTGATGTCATTTTTAATCAAGGCAGTTAGTTCTTCATTTTCCTTGCTCCGATCGTCAAAAATAGATGACCTTTTGGTTACTGCACGCCCATGACAATATGCATCAGAAACCTCAAAACAGCATCATAAAGCTACTGAATGATCTAACATCAAAAGAAATTCCATTACAATGACAGAGTATAGTATCTCAAAAATGAAGTCTTTGTCCCTACAGAGTTCTTTCGAAGGTGACAACAACCAATATGCAACATATAATGACCATTAGAGCCAATACATGTTTCTTTTGTCAAAAATGATTACAAAAATATATAACATAATATAAACAACAAAGCATAAAAAGTTGAAAACTGACACAATGGACCCTCTATGCAAGCAAAGTAGAACGAGAAATTGGCAAGACAATTTCACTTATCTCGTGGAATCAGAAGGTCCAAGATCCAAATAGATCTAGTAGTGGAACTATAAATAAAAATTACCAAGCAAGAAAACCATATGACCAAAAGGACAAATATAGATGAATCATAGTTTCACACAGCCTAAATTTGACTAAGCATAACAGAAACCAAGTTGAAAGACAAAATTAACTGAAGGAGTTGAACATTTAGTTCACTAAGACTGCAATTCTTATTGTGTGCCGAAGAATAGTTCTTATAATATGGCACTTTTTTATCGCTTCTCATCCCAGAAAACAGCACCGGATATGGAAATACATCTGTAAAGTCATTCCTATATGAGATGATCAGGCAAATCCGAAGCATAAAGTTATCCTTCTTATCTATCAATCAACTGAGATAAATCAGGAACCCAGTTCATATCGCGCAAATCACACCATACTCAATCATTCGAGTCTCCATACGAGTAATTACAACTAATCCGAGCAGACGACAGTTAATCACTAAACCCATCAAATAAACCACAAAAGCATCCGTTTGAAGAGTTATGATAGCTTACGGCTGGATAGACGGTCGATTTTCTGCGATGTCTGGTGGATGTGAAGGCCTATTCGGGAAGCCTTTTTGTTGAATTCGGATCGATCCGGAGATACCGAAATCGGGTCGTTCGATTGGGGTTGGGGCGGAGGTAGTGCATTTCCTCCGACCCTCCTTAATGTATTCGACAAAGAAACGAATTCTGACGTCCGATCACGGAACGTGGCGGCGGCGGCGGCCATGGAAATGAGCGGTGCGAGGTTTCGCCGGAAAAACAACGCCTTAACTGCCAATTGCTTGTGAAAAGCGTGTTAAACCAACTCGAAAAGCGCGAGTCACATCATTTGGTTCTGTAGTCGATGTTTTTGTTCGGGCCTGACGATTTGAGTAGTGTAATACCGATTGAAACCCTGAAAAACATTAGTCATCAATTTTTAGCCATGGTTATTTTAGTCTTTTAGCTTCTTTAAGAAGAAAAGGAAATAAATAAGACAAAAGTAGTACCATGTTTTGTGAATTTAGATTTTCTGCTATTGATTTTAGATTTCATTAATTTTAAATATTAGGCATAGCTATTAAAAAAGTTTAATAATTGGAGAGTTCAACTATAATATAAATTAAGTGACAAACCTAAATCGAGATTTAACAGTTTCAGTACGTGATGCTAACATATGCAATGTATAAACGTCCAAGAACGTTACAATGTTAAAATAGATAATGACTAGCGTCTCATACACATCATTTGGCGACGTCTACAAGAACAAAGATCATGCGTCAATTCAAAATCTCTTATCGAGGCCCTCATTCAAATGAAATCGTGAGACCAAAAAATCAGAACAAATAATATATTGTATTATATTGCTTTAATTGTATCACACGCTACATCAATATATAAATTAAATACATCGTATTTTCTCTTTAAATTAAAATCAATAGTTAAATTGAGTAAAATTCAATTCTAATACTTCGATTATTCGCATTTACTAGTTGATTTGAATTTGATAAATCTTATATCGTTACGAGATCGACTAAATTAAAATATCGCATATCACAAAAACTATATTTTCCATTTAAGAAAAGGAAGGATTTACAAAATATATCCATATATACCCATGTTATCCCATAAAAATCATAACCCCAAAACATGTGGATCAATTTATACCTAATTATGCTTATTTTGTCCGTATTTTTTCTCTGTTAATAACTATCTTCTAATAATATTTGTCTTTATTCCATTTTTCCCATCCAGTTATTAATATTATTCCTTCTTTTGCAATTATTTATTTTTACGTCTTTTCTACTTATTTCAAGTAGCATTTACGTTATATATAAAAATTTTCTTCTCATTTATAAAAAATAATTAGCAACAGTAAGATTTTCAATTAACCTAATAATTTGGGCACACTTTATGTGTGTACATAATTCTCTAATATTATTTAAAATAAAATACTTATTATTTAATAAGTTATATACAAAATAATAAGATTAGATTTATAAGAAATTGGTAAAGGCCCAATATGCTGGCAGACCAAAACAAAGTAATGAGCCCACAGCCAATGATCCAACAAGCAAAATTTGATCAAAACCGTCAAATTTAGGTCACCTATTTTCTTACCCCGTATATAAAAACCCATCCCCCCACATTTCACCACTCTCACAGCAGTAAAACTAGGTTTTTACCTCCCCAGCTTTTACTCCCCAAAAATCACCCCCCAACGCTGAACTGAAGAGGTTAAAGTGACGGAACCGTCGCCGTCCGCCTTGCCTGGCCGTAGCCGCCGCGTCTTGGCCCTCGTTTTTGCCGCTTTTTACTTACATTTCTACTGTTTTTGTTAGTGCATATAAAGCATCTTTAGCTGTGTCAATGGCTCCTAAGCTTTCCAAGGCCGACAAGAAGATTGCTTATGATCGGAAACTCTGTCAGTTGCTCGATGATCACACTCAGGTTTTGATCGCGGCTGCGGACAACGTTGGATCGAATCAGCTGCAGAGTATCAGGAAGGGTTTGAGAGGGGATTCTGTGGTCCTCATGGGTAAAAATACTATGATGAAGAGGAGTATCAGAATTCACGCTGAGAAGACTGGAAACACGGATATTCTCAACCTCATTCCTCTCCTTGTTGTAAGTCTGAAGCTTATTGTATTTGCATGTCTTCATTATATTTTCCTTGGAATTTATCAATGTTCATGATGATAGGTGACAGTATGTTGTTGTATTGATGAGGATAAGAGAAAACAAGGATTTTGAATTTATATATAAAACTGTAATGTCAGCGTTAGTGTACTGCTCGCAATGCTTTCGATATCCGATATGCGATGCTTAAATGAATATGGCTGTCTATAGGCTCTCTGATAAATATTCGAAACTCATATTAGTGATGTTTGCGTCGTTTTGCAGCTACTTTTGTGTTGAATTATGGGAAAGTGTGAGGAAGAGTATTAGGTTTTCCGTACCATGTCTTCATCTTAATGGGAAAATGGGTGAAATCTCAATCTTCTTTTAGTTCTTTTTTCAATTATTTTGCCCTATTTGAACAGGGAAATGTTGGGTTGATCTTCACCAAGGGTGACTTGAAGGAAGTCCGTGAAGAGGTTGCAAAATACAAGGTGAATTGACTATATACTTGTTCACTTCTATTCTTTTTGCTTGTATACATGTTGCTTGTATGCATGTTCAGTTCTATTCTGTTTTTGAGTTAACACGGTAATATGTTATGAATGCCAAAGTTGATGCCTGTTGTGTGTGTGTGTGTGTGTGTTTGCATCAACAAATATAACATTAATATTTTATGATTGCTAACATTGATGTGCCTATCTTGTTAATTGACAACAGGTTGGAGCACCAGCTCGTGTTGGTTTGGTGGCTCCAATTGACGTTGTTGTCCCACCTGGAAACACTGGTCTAGATCCATCACAAACTTCATTTTTCCAGGTCTTTATATATGGACTTGATATGTCAAGGGAGTATTTCATTATTCTTTTAGACATTATCTTATGTTGTCTCCTTGCAGGTTCTCAACATTCCAACCAAGATCAACAAGGGTACTGTCGAAATCATCACTCCGGTGGAGCTTATCAAGAAGGGTGAAAAAGTCGGTTCCTCTGAAGCTGCACTGCTCTCAAAACTTGGAATTAGGCCCTTCTCTTATGGTCTGATCGTGCTCTCTGTCTATGAAAATGGATCTGTTTTCAGCCCTGAGGTTCTTGATTTGACAGAAGATGACCTAGTTGAGAAATTTGCCGTGGGTGTTTCCATGGTTGCTTCCTTGTCACTTGCTCTTGCATACCCTACTCTTGCAGCTTCACCCCACATGTTCATCAATGCATACAAGAATCTTCTGTGTGTTGCACTCGAAACCGATTATTCCTTCCCGCAAGCTGATAAAGTCAAGGAGTATCTTGCGGTATATACTTGTATCCTTCTCAATTATGAATACTGTCATTTGGTTCATGACATGCTCGTCTAATTACTTAATTCTATGTAAATTATCAGGATCCCAGCAAGTTTGCTGCTATGGTGGCTGCTCCCGTTGCAGCTGCCGATTCTGGTGCTGCTCCTGCAGCTGCTGCCCCTGTGGAGGAGAAGAAAGAGGAACCGGCAGAGGAGTCAGATGAGGACATGGGCTTCGGCCTTTTTGATTAATTAAAAATGCTGGTTGCAATTTAGGCCTTTCTCATTATGATAGCTTTAATCGGACTCGAATCTTTTTGTCGATATTAGGTATAATAATTTTTCAGGCTTCCACTGGGTTGAGGGTGATCCCCTTTCAAACCATATGCTGCTGCACTTATGCATTATATCAAGATCAGTACATCTGGATAGTAAAGTCCTTGGCTTGCCAAGTTATCAAGTGCATGTGAATTGTTTCCTTATGTTTCTATAACATCGGACGATGGGAATGGATCCCCATGAAGATTTGGTGTGAGTTTTCACGATAATGTTCACTTAATTTTGATCGATTCTGATTGCTGATGGAGGATGTGTTGTTCATCATTATGAGAAAGAAGACTTTATTATGAAAGATTCTATAGGCATCTTTGGACAAAATCAAACAAGTGTCGAAAAAGTTACGGACACTATGCTGGGAATTTAGAGGTAAATATAATTAGCCCATGTGGATAGAATGTGATTATTTTTAGTTGAGAATGATGGGCATGTGGTGTGATGAGAAGGGAATAATAATCGTGTGAATTAGATTGTTGAGAATGTGGATAAACAGCAGCACATGGAATGAAGAAAGCAGCCCACAATGGTTGCTCCCGAGGAGAGCAAACGGACCAATTCACTGCATCTTCACACGCTGCAAAAGTCAACAAATATCCTTTTTTTTTTTCTTTTTCTTTTATTACTTTGTAAAAATTGAAGACGCAGTTTGGTGCATGGGTCACTCTCTATTCAAACCCGTGAAATGCGCTTTTCTACAGTCAAAAGAAGTTGAGCAAGCCGAACAAAAACAATATTGGAATTTGGAAAAAGCGGGATTCAGGGCGATAGCGACATCAGCCACACAGTTGATTCATGTCATCATGAGCAGGGGGATTTTCACGCCTAATTTCGGTACTTGGGTGGGGGCAATGGCATGAAACATTTCGAGGACCGGAAAAGCGGCTTTGATTGTTGGAAGGCGTGTTTAATGAACTAAGAATGCATGTTCCACAATTCTAACTCATATTATCACATGCAAACTTTTTTATAACTTGTTCAAAGTATACTAAATTGAATACTATAATAAAGGGCCAGTTTTGGTTGAAAAAAAGTTTAAAAATATTATTTTTTAATTTTCTAAATAAGTCAATTCACTCATATATTTATATATATGGTCCAAATGTATATACTTGTATCCACGTGGCGAGATCTTAGTCATTTATCCATTCAACAAGCAACAGTCCTTAGGACGGGTTACTCCGTTGGGTCAAATCTTAGGACAAAGTTATGCGTATCTTTTTATATTTTGATATTTCAGTTCTTTCAAAGGGTGTTTATGTCATTTTATTCATTTGAGCCCATCAATATCCAAACAAGTAAATAAATAATTATATTTGCTCGAAAACCAAATTAAATTTTATGTGGCATTGTTAAGTGAGTGTAGGTTGAGAAATGGGATTGAATTGAATTGGAGGAAATGGAAAGAATTGGACAAGAGGATAGCGTTTGAGGCAGAAATTCTGGCAGGTTGCAGCAGCTTCAACTCAAGTTCCAACAGCATTTCCTCGTTTACCGTTGGCTGCAGTCTTTTTCCCCAAAATATCATGGGCCCTACATTCTGCTCCCCCCCCCCCCCCCCTCCCTTTTTTCCCCCAAAAGTTAGTTTATTTTAAGCATAAATCCCGAAATTACTTTTTTAGGTTCTCTAATTTTGAAATATAAGAGATTTGGAAAAGAATTAAGTAATCAATATTTGTCAAAAAAAATGTATATCTTATCAATTCAAAAGTATATGATAAAAAAAGAAAGACATAATAGAAACTATATATAAAATGTTGCAAGTTCTTAATCTGAAATTATTTTTCTATATTATTTGAATCAGTTTTATGATTTTTTGATATATTTTAATAATACAAGAGAAAAATCTCATATTATATCCAATTGCTTCCATACTATTAAGTCTCAAAATCATGAAATAACTAGTTTCAATTTCTAATATTTGCACTCTTATTTTAAAAAAATAATGATTGAAAGTTTTGCACTCTTGTCCTAAATGAAGTGATAATTCTTTTAACAAAAAATCTTATCTTAAAACATCAAACTTTTACACTTAAAAATTAAGAAATGGAGAAAATGAACAAGACACTTTTGTGTTTCCATTTTCAATGAATAATACTTAGTTTTAATTTTGAATAAATTTTCGTGTGAAAAGAGAATAATTTTGAATTAGTTAATAATATTATATTTTATGTTAAATTGTTATATCAAAACAATATATTTTTAATAAGAATACATATAAATAACTATATTTTTATTTTCAAAATACAAACAAATATAAATTATATTTGTTATTATTTTCGACCCGTCTCAAAAATAAGTCGAAATATGACCTATGTTTAGACTGTCTCCAAAATATTTTGACTTAACATATTTTGCTGATCATTAGTCAAAAATTCTCTACAATCTCCCCTACAGATATATTTTTATTTTTATTTTTTATCTCTACAAAATTAAAAAAAAAAAAACACTTTAAAAATAAATCCAAAAATAGTGATAGCTTTCAAAAATTTTGCGTGTATACAGACTTCTGGAAGAGGGCGAGGGGGAAAAGGGGGGCGGGAACATAGTACGACCGAGGTCCAAATTCCTAGCGAAGGACCCCATGGTCAAAATTACAAAACTTGGACCTACTCCTTAGCCTTAGGCATATCCGTTTATGGATAAGGTTCCCTCTTTATTTTTAACAAAATATAAAAGTAAATATTCTTTTTTCCCCCCTAAAGTTCCATTAATTAATAATATAATCCTCACCGCCGCGCTTTTGCAAATTCTTCATTCTTCCCTTCCACACGCCTTTCCCCTGTTCTTGTCCCCCCACCACCCGACTATAAATTCATCTTTTCCCTCTGTCATCTCTTCTCAAACCCAACAAAAATTCAAATTCGAAATCTTTTAATCTCGAGAAAATTTCTATGAAATATGGTAGATTTGGGTTGGAAAACAAAAATGATCCCCTCTGAGTTGCCGAATAAATTTACCAGTAAGCTTCAGATTTCGATTCCGCCCCCTAAAGTTCGCGTCGCTGAATTGTCGGCAGCCTCGGAGTCGGCTTGTTCCGCCTACGAGTCCTATCTCCGACTCCCGGAACTGAAGAAGCTATGGGAAGCCCGCGAGTTTCCCGGCTGGAAGAGCGAGCTGCTTTTGAAACCGGCTTTCATGGCCCTCGAGATCACCTTCCGTTTTATCTTCACCGTTTTGTCCGACCCGAGGTCCTACGCGAACCGGCGGCAGTGGAGGCGGCGGCTCGAGGGGTTGGCGAGGAGTCAGGTCGAGATTATATCTCTGTTGTGCGAAGAGGAAGAGGAAGATACAGAGACGCGAGGGACTATTCCGGTCGTCGAACTGATGTCAGTTGGCGGCACGGTGGCTCCGGAGAACAGCTCGGCGGAAGTGTGGAAAATGGCGGACGGCACCGTGGTGGTGAGCCAAGTCAGCGAGATGAGCTTGCTGCCTCGGCTTGGGGCTTGGCCTGAGTTCGAGGAGGTTGTGAGGAAGATCCAGTACTCGATCGAGTGCCAGATGCAGGGATGTCAGTACACCCTCGGCTTAGGCGAGCCAAATCTAAGCGGCAAGCCAAATCTAAGCGGCAAGCCAAATCTAAGCGGCAAGCCGAGCATAAACTACGATCTCATATGCAAGCCGGCGGAGCTTCACGCCTTGAAGAAATGCCCCAACGACGACGTTGTGAAGAACTTCGAGAACCGCGCAGTCTACTCTGTGCATCAGATTCTAGAATCATGGATCCGCGTCGGAAAGCAGCTTCTGGAGAGAATTTCCGACGAAATTGACTCTCAGTCGTACGATAGAGCATCGAGCCATTGTTGGATTTTGGAAAAAATATGGATGATTCTGAACCAGATTGAAGATTTGCATTTACTGATGGATCCTGACGATTTCTTCCGTCTCAAGGATCATCTGATGATCAAAGCGACTTCCGATTCGGAATTATTCTGTTTCAGATCGCGACAACTCGTTGAGATCTCGAAATCGTCCAAGGATTTGAAGCACAAGGTGCCGGCGATTCTGGAAGTGGAGGTGGACCCCACTGGTGGACCGAGAATTCAGGACGCCGCCATGGATTTGTACCGGAAGAAGGAAGAGCACTCGAAAATTCACTTGCTGCAGGCGATGCAGGCGGTGGAGGCAGCGGTGAAGCGATTTTACTTCTGTTACAAACAGCTGCTGGCGGCGGTGATGGGGAGTTTGGAGGCGAAGTGGAATAACGTTGATTCCGGCGACTTGCTTAGTCAAATTTTTCTGGAACCAACATATTTCCCAAGCTTGGACGCCGCGAAGACGTTTCTTGGGGAGAGTTGGACCCACGAGGGGGGAAGGTGTAGTCCGGAAAGACGGCGGAGGAACGGTGGATGTGGGTTGTGACAGCGGCACTCTTGTTGACATATATATACAGATTATATGTAGTGTAGTCTGCATGGCAAGAAATTAGCAAAAATTTGAAATTTTGGTTATAATTTAATTTTTTTTTTTCGAAGAGCAATGTAATGCTGTTATAGTTATAGCCTAATCGATCTTGCTCAACTTTTTCAAAATTTAGTCTTTGGACTTCACAGACATTTGGTAAAAACTCTTTTTCAACAAAAACAAAAGAAAAAATGTTCGGAGTCTGTATCTCTCTTTTCTGACAAAAATATAAACAAAGAAAATAAAATTTCGATGGAGAAATGTGTTAAGGCTGCTAAACGCTTTTTGATTTTTTTTTCTTTTTTACCCGAATTAAATTTGGCTGGTATTGGTTATTTTTATTGAATGCACATCAATCACAAGCCACAAACGCAAGTAAATTTTTCAATTTTGTTTAGGGTAAATTACATTTACTCCTAAGGTTTGACATAATTATAAATATTTCTCTTTTTTGACATAATTATAAACATCTTCCTGAAGTTTGTAACCGTATAACAAATAACTCATTTACATCCAATTTTATGGGCAAACTAACCAAAATGCTCTTATGCACTAAATTATTTTTTATTTAATTCTTAAAAATTTTTGGACTACAATGTATGGGGAGAGGTTTCTTAAATTTTTTACACAGAGGAAGAAAAATACAATTTGCCTCGGGTGATTTTTCTTCAATTTTGATAAAAAAAAATTTAAGGGCAAAATGGTTAACTTCAGGCCTTTGGTTAAAAATTACAAATCTTTGGGGGTATTTATAATTTCCCAAACAACGAGGGAAATATATGTAATTATGTCAAACTTTAGGGGAGGTAGGTGTAATTTACCCTTTTCTTTAAGAGTATGTTACGTATTCTCCCCCAACCTTTCTTTTATTTTTTTTTTGGGGGGGAGGGGGGGGGGTTGATTTAATTTTTTGCTAAAAAGATTTTTGGGATAATTACACCCCATTCCTTTAGGTTTGGTGTAATGATACGTAATTTTCATATAATTTGAAAAATTACATATAGTATCTTTGAGGTTTGTTTTGTCTAACAAATAGGTCCCTTTGTTACTCAAAATTTATCGAATTTGTTGATATTAATAATTTTTTTTTAATGAAAATCAATATTTATCTTCAATTGACTTATTACTCACTCATTGTAGGCCAAATAAATTTTTTCTGACTAAATAACCCTTATAACGGTGATCATAAAAAGATTTATTTGACTTACATTGACTCACTAATAAGTCAATAAATGGTAAATATCAATTTTCATTCGATTTTTTTTGTTAATATAAACAAATTTGGTGAATTTTAACTAAGATAGGGACCTATTTGTTAGACAGAAGCAAATCTCAGAAATACTAGATATAATTTTCAAACTATAAAAAATTTATGTATAATTGCACCAAATCTCAGGAGAGGGAAGCGTAATTATTTCAAAGTTTTATTATTAGGTTAAGATATTGGGCTATACAAATATACGCAATTGACATTGATAAGAGCCGACTACAGGTGGGCTTAACATAAATATATTTTAAGTGGGCTAGAGCGTTTGGCCCAAGTAGACCCATGTGTAAGAAATATCAAGATGAAAAATAGGACGAAATATATAATGGTCAAAGACTCTAGCCCACTTAAGATGTACATCCTCTTTATTTTCAATTTTCTTATTTGGCCCAATAAGAATTATAAATTCAAGTATTAAATTATCAAATGGAAAATTATAAATTTGTCAAAGTTTTACTTCTTAGTTAACCACAGTTCAATGTGGTATATATAACTCGAAAATGTAAAATAAAATTTGTCATTTGATTGTGCTCGATATTTTAGATACGAGTTGAGTAGTTTTGTATGATTTTTATGTTGTTACTCTTAAAGTACTAGATAGTAATTAAGAATTAATCGTCTATTTATCACGAAAACAGAGAATTAGTTATATTAAATAGTTCATTTAAATGAAGATAATATTTTTTAAACTAAAAGTTTTTATTTTAAAAGATATATGTATATATATATATATATATATATTCTTTTGTAAACAAAATGGGAAAACAAGGACAGCAACCCACAGATCCGCCGGGAAGAATTGTGTATGAGCCATATGTGCCGATTATAATCTCTATAGCTTACTTACTGTCGACAAGAAGCAAGATTTGATCGCGTGGGGATTAACACATAGGTCATGATGTACGTTTAATCCCACCAAACGCTTCGATAAGGATTCAACCACTGTACAACGATAATCGATGATCGTACCTTAAAAAATAAAAGTACTCTTTGGAGACTATACCAAACAATAAAATGATGAATTTAAAAATAGAATGTTAACACCCTCAATGTAGGTAGCTAGTGATCAAATCGACACCCTTCCTTAGTGATAAGGTGGCATTTTTCAGTGAACAATTGTTCAAAAATATGAAAACATCTTGAAATTATATGTTTTTGGAAATTTTGAGTAGTTGAAAAAGTTGTTGAATTGTGGTTTTCACTCTGTATAAATCATCAGCAGATCAGCATCTGCTATGAGTTTTGAACAATATAAATCATCTTTTAGAAACTTTTCCTACTATGAGTTGAACAAATGCCACATGGTTTTTTCAGCAATTACCAGATTTGCCCGGTAGAGTAATTGCCAACGTACCAATAACTGGATTTTTTTACAGTGTTTCATATACATTTGAGTTTTGTTTTTTCCAATTTAGGGTGTGATCTGAGTCGAGGTCCTCAATGAATTAGAGCTGAGCTAGTGATGATGTGGCAATGACTTGGAGTTATGGTCTAAGTGAGTATCTCGAACTGCAATGTTGAGGTTGGACTGCAAACACAAGGGGTTAGGCTAGCTGAGGTAACACCCTTTGAAATTTAAGTCACTTTAAGGTTCAAGATAACATGAGTTGCACAATACAATTTCGTAGTAATAAACGCATACTTATAAAATGGACACTGTGTGTATTTATAGGGGTTTATGTGTTAAAATTCGTAGAGGCCACGTGTCAGCAAGGTAGTGGTCGGGTGAATGCCAAACCAATGGTTGTTGAGGCATGTCTTCGGGGCGGACGGGTTTGGTCGGGAAAATGCACGGACCTTTAGAGTATTTTGATATTTTCTTATTTTTAGGGTTGTTTTTGTCTTTTTGGGCGATTCCATGCATTTCCCCTATCAGGGTTATTTTTCCGAAATCATAATTTCATTTTAGTTTGGTAGAATTGTCCAGAAAAGAGATTTAGTAAAGGTAAAGAAAATTCTAGAAAAAAAAGGATGTACAAGTTTTGTTTTAATGTGTAGTCTGTTTCTACTTTATTCTGAGAGGTATATAAACAAGCAGAAACAAACGGATACAACATCCATGCCTTGCTCAATTATTGGCAAATTCTAACCCTTAGTTTGATTAAAATCAATTATACGTAAAGTGCAGTACACTTGTCATGTTATTGGTATATCGTTCAAGAAAAGAAGGAAAATGACCTATCACATAGCAAGTGTATCACATTCACTGTGTGATTGATTTAGTTCAATCAAACTTGATTTGGATAAGAATTTTTTTTCGATTATTATAGCGAGAAGAAAATTTTCTCTTTACTAATTAACTATTTTTTTACTACCCTAATTCATTGCTCTTATTATTTTATGGATAAATTACACCTACCTCTCACGAGGTTTAACATAATTACAAATACCTTCAAATTGTATAGAAAATTGAAATATCCTCCTAATTTTCACGTCCATCTAAAAATGATCTCATTTTGTTAGCCCCTGTTAGGTTCCATCATTTTTCGTATTGAACTGATCAAAATGCTATTTTGAATTATGAATTATAATTTTTTATATTTTTTAGAAAATTTTGAAATAATTTTTTATAAATTAATATGCCATATGGATTATTAATTACTTTAGCAACCTTCATTTGTGTTTTTAACATTTTCCAAATGTTTTCTTTAAAAGGAAAAAAGTTCAGCGTCTGTAAAGTAGTAATTTTTACCTCACTATTTAAAGATTACATAATTATTTTTCATTTGAGAAAGGTATTTGTAATTTTTCAAATAACAATCAAATATTCATAATTATATTAACTTTCAGTAGAAGTAACTGTAATTTACCTTCTTTTTTTTAAGGGTAAATTACATTTACCTCCCTTAAGGTTTGACATAATTACAAATACCCCTCGTTGTTTGAAAAATTACAAATACCCCCCCTGAGATTTGTAACCCTCTAACAAATAACCTATTTTCATCAATTTTTATGAGTGAACTGGCCAAAATGCCCTTATGCACTGAATTATTTTTATTTAATTTTTAAAATTTTTTGGACTACAATGTGTAGGGAGGGGTTTCTTAAATTTTTTACAGAAAGGAGCAATAATGCAATCTGTCTTGACTGATTTTTCTACAATTTTAATAAAAAAATTCAAGGGCGAAATGGTCAATTTTAGGCTTTTAGTTAAAAATTACAAATTTTAGGGGGGTATTTGTAGTTTTTCAAACAACAAGGAGGTATTTGTAATTCTATATGCCAAACCTCAAGGGAGGTAAATATAATTTAGCCTTTTTTTAATCGCATCTTTAGAGAAGAAGAGAAAAAGCTCACTTAAAAGCAAGCGGGAAAATATTCAAGTTTTTTATTATACTCAACTCTTATATAAATCGTTCAAATTATTATACGATGATAGTTTTAGATTGAAATAAGTTATAAGGCGTATTTCTAGGTATACAGCTAAACTTGAAAGTCGCACTAGCACATGCAAAGGATAAGGTAACATGCAGTATGACATATAGTCAGGAGGCCTAGTGTAAAAAATAACATTAATGAGGATTTATGATTATGAGGTCATCGATTTTTAACTCATGATCCTTCGTTTACTTCATGGTAATTCTTTATTTGTTTTAGTATTTATTATTTGTTAACTATAAATTATTATTATGTATTGATCATTGGTATATTAATTGATCTCGTAACTTAGGTTAGTTGTCATTTTCGTCTTTAAACTTTCTAGGATAGTGTTTTAGTCTTGCATTTTTGAAATTTTAACGATTTCAGTCGTTTTTTGGCCAAATTTCACCTTCACCGGCGAAATCACGAAAATTAAAAAGATTCAGAACCAAAATGCTACACTCGAAAGTTAAAGGAAAAAATACTGAAAAAAATGAGGCAATAGGAACAGTAGTAGACCCTATCACGTGAGATGCAAGCATTTTTTTTTGGAGAGAAAGGTGGAATCCGCAAAGAAAAGGACTGAAATTGCAAAAATTAAAAAGATGCAAGACCAAAATGTTACCATAGAAAGTTAAAGGACAAAAATACTAAAAAAAATGAGCCAACATGAATAGTAGCTCCAATATAAGGTCATGTTAAATGCATATGCATTTTTTTTGCAAGAACGGTAAACTCCAAGAGAAAAATGTCTAAAATTACAAAAATTCAAAAAATATAAAACAAAAAATATTACCCTAAAAAGTCAAAAAACGCCCATAACATAAATTACGGGACCGAAAATACATTATAGCCGTATATGTATATATATATATATATATGTGCCTGATTCATGAAAAAAGAAAAACATGAAGTACGTAAACATGTTGTAGGTTTCTTTTGAGTGAGCAGCCCATGACAGTGGAGTTGTCTATATCAATATTCCAACTATAAACCAAAGAAGAATTAGGTAAGTTACACCAAAAGGCAAAGCTAAAAAATAACCAAGTTTTAACATTAAAAATCTCCAATATTTAACAACGCAATCAAATCTACGAGTTAAAACGTCAATCTCTCACACCCATCAATTCAAGCATCTTTTACTTGGTTGATTTGCAACATTAGATCATGATAATTCAAAAGCTATAATTTATTATAAATGTTGAAATTGTATAAATATTATTATTGATCAATGATTATCGAGTACCTAAATAGCACTTCGTGGGGTTATTTATTTGTCTTTAAAACGATAAAAGTATCTAAATACGACGATGATCCATCTATTTTTACTGAAGTTGTACCTAATTGAATTCCGATATGACAATATTATTTGGAATTATGACCATAACTTGAAGTAAAGTACAAGGAGATTTAATTGAGTCTAATCAACCCTTTTCGCTGATTTGAGGTGAAGTTTCACAAGTTAGAATATCTTGCCCCTTTTAACACATATTAGTTTTTAGTATGGAACAAAATATTACTTTAATTTAGATTGTTTTTACTGAGGGGTTTAATTTGTTTTTACTTTATTTTCTTTCGTAATGAACTTTGTTGAATTTGATGTGATTGTTACGTAAATCAATTTCAAAATTTGTTGAGTAGTAAAGTAATGCCTTGAATTTTACAGAGTTCTACTTATATGAAATATATATATATACACACACTTATTATTTATCTATCTATATTATTATATTAAGTTTAAGCCCCCTAAAATAACTAATTTGGTGCACAAAATGTGGACTTCCTAAATTGTTCATAGTTTTAAAAAAGTATAAAAAAGTGAAATTTTCATTATAAAATTTATTTTATAAAATAACTTCTTCGTTTCACTTTCGTATCTCATTACATACATGCACCCATGTTTTTTACTCTTGGAGAATGATAAGGGGTCCCAAATTTTTGTGGCCTTGCTTGTCCCACCAAATTAGAGTTCCAGAAATAAAATAAAATGAAAAATCTTCATATTAAAAAAGGTAATACAAAGACTTGTAATTTGTAAACAAACAAGCGTAAAGGAGGTTAGGGCACGTGGCTAGACCATCCAATAGGTTAGAAGACACGTGGGCTTTACTCTGCGCTTCCGTAGGCTAAGAACTATAAACCGGTGCCAATGAAGCCTAGCTCAGTTGGCAAAGCTGAGGTCCCATGATCCTTGAGGTCATGGGTTCGAATGCTTGAGATGATTTGTTTCTACTGCATAGTAGGTTTATTTGTTTCTACTGTATAGTAGGTTATTTATTGCTGTAGTAGCACGATGTTAGTATATATGATATTGTTGATAGAAATGTTGTATTTGTCTTGATACTGACAGAATTGATTGTAATCGCTTTATTTCAATTAATAAATTTCATCGCTTCCAACTCAAAAAAAAAACTATAAACTGGTGATACTAATAATGAAAAATCTAGTCCCGATCAAATTTGAATCTATTATAATATAAATACAGTACACTTATTATGTGATGGATGTACAATTTGAAAAAATATAATCAATCACATAGAAGTGTATCACATTTATTATATGATCAGTTTGGTTCGATCAAACCTAATCCGAGCAAGAATTTTTCTATTAATAATTTATGGCACGCTCTTTGTGTATATACATAATTTTTTAATATTATCTAAAATAAAGTATTTATATTTTTATTTTGAATATATATAAAAAATAATAGTGAGAGTCAAAAATTGAATAAATAATTATAAAATTAAATTAAATATTGAAAAAAATATAAAATTGCAATCCAAAAAAGGCGAGGCGTCAAAATTTTCATTAACCTTAATAATAAAGTATAGATTAGTCGAAGCATACTATGTAAAATACATGTAATTTAATTTATTATATATTTAATCAAATAAAAAAATAAATAATTGATTAAATATGATAAGATAAATTAATTTAAATAAACATGAATTGAACATAATTCATAGAGTTGTTTGGTTAAAAAGATCATTATTTATGGAAGAAATTAGTATGTTTGAGAGTATTTTAGTCAATGAGTACTAGGGCAACTAAATAAGTTATTCTAAGCGTCTTCCCCCTAATAAATAGTATAAATGTAAAGTCGGAGCAATATATGATGATTTATAAATTTATAACAAATTATACCAATAAGTTGTTAGTTCATACATAGATTCTAATTAACGATTAATGGTTCGGAATCTGAGAGTCATACTTATCCACTCCCCTCACCACCAGTCGAACCTTGACATATCTTTTATAAAATTAAATAAATTGCCACCATATATATATATATATTAAAGAAAAAGAAAATTTTAAAAAGTATATATTTCACTAATCAAATTCAAATTTTAAGTTCTTCAATTTTATTAAAGAAAAGCATTATATGTTTTCTAGACCCATACGTAGTAGGTAGGTCTAAAAAACATATATTGCTTTTCTCGTTCTCTTGAAAATCTAATAAATCAAATATATAAATATATACATATATTGTCTCAATGAGTTCTTATTATCTGTAACAATCACAATTGACTGAATTTTAATTTTAATGCAATTTACCTCCTTGTGATATTGTAATAAATAAATTATCCTCCTATAAAAAAAAATAGCAATTTACCTTCGTGTGTTCTTTAAAATGGAAAAATTTACCTTCTTATCTAGGAGAATAAAATGGTCCATTTTAAAAAAACACGGGGAGGTAAATTGGTTCATTTTAAAAAATACCGAGAGATAAATTGCTATTTTATTTTTCATAGGGAGTGATTTGCACATTTGTAACAGGAGATTGCTTGCATTTTTCCCATTTAATTTGTTATAAATTTGAAGAGCAACATATATATATAGTAATGAATAAAAAGTTATGTCGACTAATTCAATTGTGATTATTCTTGCTAATAAAATGTAATCATTAAGAAATGTTACGTTTTCAATTTGAGCACTGCATTTCCATCGATACATTAGAAATTAAGTTTAGTTTTTACTTAATCAAATGTGTATTTCTTGTCATAAACTTATGTACATCTGCATAAAAATAACAAACTTGACTTTCTAACGTAAAATTTGAACACATGAATGAAAAGCTAATAACTCAACGTGTTTGTCCAATGGTAAGCAAATCATATTTAAACACAAAATCTTGCCAGTGGTCTGAATTTGAAATTTTGTAGTCTCGCTTGCTGGTAAGTATTTAACCCCTTTGTACTTGTCCAAAACAGAATTAGTTTCATCTCTAATGTGGGAAGAAAGACTATATGGGCAGTGTTAAATATAATTGAATAAATTACAACAGACTCCCTCAAGATTTGCTATAATTATGAGTATTCTTTTAAAATTAATGAACGTTTAACAAGTATTTTTCGTGACTGCCCATTGTAGGAAGTGTTTTTCAGACAATTATTAATTTCAAAAATATTTATAATAATGATATATTTTAAAAAAATTCGTTGTAATTTACACAACCCGGGAAAGGAGGGAGGAAAAAATGAATTAAGAGAGTGGAGTAATAAGAGTAAATGTTGCATGTCTTCACATGATGATGTAGTTCTCCTCTGCGACTCATCATCGACATCAACATCATCATCATAATCAGCCCCACTGGCCACTGCAACTGGTCCTAAAAGTGCAACTCTTGTTTTTGGTGCTTACTAAATATCGTCTTCTCATTCCACAATTATCTTCCTATCCTTCTATCCAATCTTCCATCTCCTTCTTTTTATCTCTCTCTCTCTCTCTCTCTTATTATTATTATTTCTTCTATATATACATACACACATACATACATACATATGTACCTCATAAGAATGAATAATCTCACTGTAGCACACCCCTTCTCAACTTTCACACTTCAATTCCGGTGAGTTTTCAAGAACCCTCTTGCCAAATACCTTGTTCTTGTTCCTGTTCCCTTCTCTTATTATTATATTTTGAATATCTGTTGCCGAACGCATTGTTTTCGAAGAAATGAAACATGGGTTCCTCGTATTCATCGCATTATGTTGGTTGGAATGTGGAAAAATTAGAGCTTTTCATAGATACACAAACACACACATATGTATATGTATATACGTAATATGTGTGTGTGTGTGCGCTTTTCTTTGTCAAATTTGTGAAGATATTTCCTGTTTATGTTGCTTTGTTTGAAATTGATTTGGCAAAAGGTGTGTATGTGTGAATGAAAATGGAGATTAGTGGTGGAGTGGGAGTTCACAAAAGTGAGATTTTACATTTGACTATGACTATAATTTAATGTTTTCCTTACATGTGTGTGTCACAGGTTTGATTGAATTTAAAGCAAAGTCTAGACTCTGCTCATCCATTTTCTTTCCAAGATCCAAGAGAGATTCATACAACAGCAATTGCAAGATTTCTCTTTGCTTCTTTCCCTTTTGTCCTCAATGGATTGAAAAGACTCCTTTTACACGGGCTTTCCGTTGTTTGATTTTGACTGTTTCTTCACCCCCTCTCCTATTTTTAGTCACACCTCCTCTCTTTCTGCTCAGCCTTTGGTGTTCTTGCTAATCCAGCTTTTGTTATTAGTCCCTTTGTTTTGTTTCGTTGATTAGCAAAATTATGAGGCTCAAAGCTTTTCCATCCATTGTGGATTGCTCGCACCATGCCTCTCAAGGCTTTGCTCCTACCGTCCCGTCTTCATCCCTTTTCACATCGTCGTCTCGTTATCGGCCCGTCTCCGTTATCGTTCTTTCCGACCCTTTTGTATCGAAAACTCTCTTGAGGTCTCAATCTTTTAACAAGTTTTCGAGAGGTCATACTATTCGAAGGTCGTGTAGCTCGAACTTGGATGATTTTTATCACGATGAACCATCGTTTCAAGTGGAAGGATTAGCTAATAGTTCGGGTGAGGTGGATAGTGAGGATGATGGAAGGCATAGGAAAAAGAATGTGCATTGCACAACATCGAAGAAAAGCCCGTTTTCGGATAAACATGGAGGGGATCAAGATTCGTTCTTGCATTCAAGATTCGATTTCTTGGAGCCGATGATGCTTGGTATTAGGCCGGAGTTCCCGGATTGGCCGGATCAAGAGACTGTTGTTTGGGCTACTATTGAACAAAAGGCTAAGAGTTGTGACATTCCCCTGTCTCTTAGGATGATAAAGAAGAAACTACAACGTGCAGAGGGCTTCACAGAGTCTAAAGAATCGCCAGCTTATTGCTCTGTGAAGACGGCTTTTGCTTCGATGGTTTTTATCGTTGTTGAGCTTCAGAGCTATGCATTGCATATGAGGGAAGCTTTGTGCCATGAGGATTTAGAGATCATTTCTTCTAAAGTGCAGAAAGAAATGCACTCTTCATTCGTGTGGCTTTTCCAGCAAGTGTTTTCAAGAACTCCGGCTTTGATGCTACATGTAATGATCCTTTTGGCGAATTTCAGTGTGCATTCTGCCTCCCGTGATATCACCATTGCTGAGACCTCACCTTTGAGAGCGTCAACGGACATGTTTTCTGTCGAAGAGAAACAAGTTCAATACTATCCCTCATCACTATCATCTTTGATCTCAGAAACCGGTGTTGGTAGTATTGGAGAAAAGACACAAATTGGACAGTTGCCACTCGAGAGTGAGGCGGAGATGATGTTGTGGAACTCGATGGTGGATGATGCAGCAAAGATGCGGGAAGGTATTGATGACGAGGTTCTTGATCATGAGACGATGCAGTACTTCGTTTCACCAGTGTCGGTGAAGCTAGAACCTGACGTCTCCTATGAGGACTATCTTCGGACAGACCTCTTGTATCAAATGAACTTGTCCCAAGATCCGAACAATCCACTTTTACTCTGCAATTACGCGCAGTTTTTGCACCTCGTTGCCCACGATTATGACAGGTGAACTTGTCGAATCTCTTATCTTCGTTTCTGATTAGTCCTGTGATGATACATAGATAACATTAATTGTCTTTGCTGCTTGTGAGTAGTGTTCAAAACTCGTGTTGATGAGATAACTGTGCATGCACACTCATAAATCATCGACATTTTCTTCAACTCTATTTGAATTTTCACTATCAAAACGGATGTCATGTAAATATCGTAAACTAAAGCCTAAAGGGAGAAGAACAGTCTGTAATTACACTAAAAACTCTCAGGAAAGGTCGTTGTAATTGATTCGTTCTTTTATAGGCCTGATTGAATGCCTAGAGTCTAATGATCATCCACACAACTTCTATTTGCTCTGTTGAAGTGGTGAGTTAAACTTTAGCAGTCGAGCCCCGTTAATTGTACGATGTTATACTGAATTGCTTGCCGACTTTGTTGCTTAACAGGGCTGAGGAATGCTTCAAACGAGCGGTACAAGTATTGCCACCGGATGCAGAGCCTTTGTGCCTTTATGCAAACTTCTTGTGGACCGTTAGGAGGGATTACTGGGGGGCCGAGGACCGGTTCCTGCAGTCCTTGTCGGTTGAGCCCAACAGCTCCTATTACGCCTCCAGATACGCGAATTTCTTGTGGAACACCGGTGGTGAGGAAACCTGTTTCCCTCTCAACAATCCAAACATGTCGGAGAAAGAATAAAAACGGTCCTTTTAGCTTCGTTTCAAGATTCAATAGTAAGCGCAGGTGGAAGTCGGAACACGGGAAGAACTCATGCTGTAACGGTGAATACTAGTTGAGACGATGGAGGTGAAGTAAGGTTAGGGAAGAGGGAGAGACATAGAAGTGCATGAACAGGTTAACTAAGAACACCAGAAACAGCAGCTTCCACTTGGAATTTACCTCAGAAATTCTCAAATTGTACAGAAGGTAAAGCATTCAGCCTGCATGAGTTGCATTTGCATGCTTGTGTACTGGAAAACAGTATGTGTATATTGCAGATATTTTATGAAAGAGCCATCTTTTTGAATTTTGCATGTTTCTTATCAACTTGCTGAGTTTCTGACAGTGATTTTGATCAAAGAAATTAATTATTTACTGCTGTATAAATTGTGAATTGAAGAGTTGATGTTTTATTCATGTTTGGATCTTAAATTCTGGTGATAAAATCGTTTAAGGGATAATTACATTTACACCTCCTGACCTCTGGTCTATTTATACAAATCATCCTTGCTTTTTGCTCAATTATTGAAACTACTCCTGACAGCAAAAGCAGGGTAGTTTGTCTAATGATGTTAATGTTTTTTAGAAGCGTACGTGTAATTTTCCAAAAAGTTGGAATGGTTTGCGTAAATGATATTGACGTTTTTAATAGTATATGTGTAATTATCCAAAGACAAAGATGATTTGTGTAAACAGATATAGTTCAGGATGTGTAAATGTAATAATCCCATGTAATCGAGTGTCATGGAAAAAATGCCGAATTATATGTACAAATTATTATTTTATTTAAAGAAAATGTTTTGTATTTCTATTAGATAAATGTGGGTCAAATTGGAGAAAATGATGTGAATAATGTACATAAGAGTGAGGATAATACATGAAAAATTGAAATAATGAATGGAGAAAGGATTTTTGTATTTGAGTTTTAATAATTTTTGTAATTCAGATATATAGATAAAGTTTCAGTCAAATTTGGTACACTAGAAAATTGAAATGGGACCCCTTTGTCCCATTAGTACTCAATGGATTATACGAATATGACATCTATGACTTAAAAAAAGAAGGGGGAAAGAAAAAGAAATAGTATAAAAAAAAATTTGGGATGCAAGAACTGTTTATTTCTTTATTGGGTGTAATTTCTTCTTCCAACGATTTAGTCTTGTAGTTAATATTTAGTTCATATTAATAAGTTTGAGTTTATGAATTCGTATCATATTTTATGTGTGTTGAAGTATTAATGTGATCATTGCTTCAAGAAATGTTTTTTGGTGAATAAGTAAAACAAACTGCGTGTAATTAAATTTAATATTTAGATACAAAACTATATTACTGATTTTTTAAAATAATAATTGAAAACTCATATGCACATTAAATCATCATTACAAGAAATGTGGGCTTTATTACTAGCAAAATCGTCTGAAAAACAAGATGGGTACTACGATAATATGCATATTATAGTGGGCAAAATTACAAAACTAGTTCCATAAATTATTGACACATTTTATACTTAACTCCACGCTTTATAAAATTTTAAAATTAACTCATGCTTCGTTAAAAGTTGTGAAATGAGTTAAAAAATATAGCAAAAAGGAACCCCCAATCGGAAATTGCTAAAAATAGTCTTTTTGCAACTTTTAATGAAACATAATGTTAAATTCAAAATTTAATAAAATATAATGTCAAATACGAAATGACCCTAAACTATGAAACTAGTCTTGCAATTTTACCCTTATTAGTGCGAACGAACTACAAAAAATGATTTGGTTTTTTGTTTTTTCTTTCAATTTCATACTGCATTAAAATGCTACAGTTATGAATGTAGCGCTTGAGAGATACATCATGATTCCTTGCATTATTATGATATTTTAAGTTTGAATTATTTCAATTAAGGAAAATAAATTAATAATTCTTGAAACTGCCCGGAATTGCCCTGTTCTGGACGCATTTTGCATAGAACCCACTAGAAAACCTGACCTGCGCTTTGCTCATTTGCCATTCATAAAACTACACTAAGAGAAGTACAAAGAGTACAAGGACCTACGTGAATGAGGTAATTCTGTTTCTTTCTATCACCAGTTGACAACAATGTAGTAAGGCAATACAGTTACAACGTGGGAACTGGTAAGAATTGGAATGTTGTGAAGTGAACTAAATGAGTGGTGGAAATGGCCGAGAAACCAGACCATCATTCTCACCAAAACCAGCTACGACGGCTATCCACGGCCTTCACCGAAGTGGATACCAACGGCATCCGCCCGTACTCGCCCACAAACCAGTTAACGCATTGCGACCGCCTCTCGTGGTGCCCTCCCAGGCTACTAATTCCGGTCGAGCCGATCTCAAAAATACTACCTGTACACCACACAAGATAGGTAATACGTTATTTGGGAACCGACGTTTCCAGGTTATGCATATACACATGGGACACTCTTTTTCGATACTACTACTACTACTATTGGGTGCCAGAGTCAATAACTGAGCATAATCTATACTATTATATAAAGAAAACCCCCTCCACACTCACAAACGGTAGTTAATTACACCGCTGCACCATTTTTTGTAAGGTCAAAAATGCCCTTCAACCGATAATATAACCAACTTATTTAACTTCCAAAGTTTCACTAATTGATAAATTAGTTTTTTTTTCTTTCTTTTATTTTTTTAATGTGATGTAATGGTTTATATTTTGCTCTTCTTTATAATAATAATATATTTAAAAGCGCAAATAAATATTTATTATATGCACGCAGGGACGGGGAACTACAACAGCTAGTCTATTCAAATTATGATTATACAAGTGGTATAAACTTAGTAAATTTTTGTGTATCTAAGTAAAGGAAAAAAAATTATAAGAAAATATGAAAAATGAATTAAGTTAAAGAATTAGAATAAATGTGTAATTGAAAAGAAAAAGAACAACATAAAGGTTGTTTTAACAGATCACAGAAACCATGTTTAGTCCTTTCCAATTATGTGGAATGTAGATAATATAGGAATAATTACATAAATACTTCCTGAAGTTTAAATGTATTACAAAAAAAGTCATTAATACTGAAAAGTACACAACACCACCCTGCAGGCATACGTTTCATTATTGTTCCTCTAGCAATTTGGTTTTTAGGATGATGGGTAATGTAAAACATAATTGCAGGTGTTAAAGTGTAATTCTTCAAATCTGATAATTTATTTTAGAATATACCTAAGCCTTTGGAGGTGTCAATCTCATTATCCCAATAATTTATTCAAGCAATGAAAATTTCGTATTCTCTTAATACCACTCGCTGAGCTTTTGAGAAGTACATTCACTACTTTTGCACATTCAACTATAAATTCAGGTTTTTTCAGGTGCAATAAACCAAAGGAGTAACTTAAAGAAGCAGTGAAGTGTTCAGATCCAAACTAGAACGAGAAAAAGAGACCAGATAACAGAGCCAAAGAACAACCTAACGTAAGCTGTTGAATGAAAATGGTAAAGAATATAATAAAATTTAAGTGGAAAGAAGGTCGAGCGAACAAATATATTACCTTTCACCCAAATGGGAGGAGCACCAGTTGCATTAGCTACGAGGAAAGACATCGCAATATCTTCACAATTTCTGGTAGATAACATCAATTAGGAAAAACGTCTTATGGTTAGGGAAAGGAGACAGAGAAATGAATAACTGAAAATAGAAGATAAAGTTAGTGTGCTAATTATCATTTGAGAATGATAAGAACCTGTTCTTGGTAACATATTCTCGAATGGATGATGGCATCTCATAAGTGTACATACTGAGATATTTCTTATGAAAGAAGGCAGCCTTGGAGAGAATCATACTATATGTTCCCGTCCACCAAACAGACCACCATCCACTGTAAGTGTATTTGTCCTGATTGCCATTCTGAGACAACAAAGAAAGAGATAATTTAACGCAAGAACTAAGAATCCAGCCATGCATTATATTCCAAGAGATGGCTGTTCAACAGGAGCACTACTCCAACACTACAAACAGCCTCAGAAAATTCATCAGATGTCGCTGATTCAGTGCCAACTTAAGTTGCATCCAATGTAGAGAAGAGTTTCTTCAACCAATGTCCATGCAGCAACTTAAAGGGGTTAATGTACTATGTACAGAGTCAATCACATTTGGTCATAACTAAAAGGTACTTTCCCGTGAGAGATTTTAATAAGTTAAGGTTTAGAATATTACATCCAGATACTTTATTAGAATTTGACATATTATGGAAAAATATTCTGAATTGTAGGCAAATGATACATACTTCATCTACCTAGACTTTACTGTTGTTTCATATCTTTTAAGTATAATGAGAGTACATACCGATTTATCAATCCAGTGAATGCGAGGAACAAATCCCACCATTGTATCTGGTGCACTTTGCCAGACACTGAAAGCAAACTCTACCGTTGTGCAGGGGAATATAATGTCGTCGTCAATTGAAAAGACCACATCGGACTTCAAATCCTTGATTTCTTTAAATCTGTTGTTCAAACTGTCTTCCTTATTAATATCAAATTTCAACTCGATTTCTCGACCATGTTTCGAATTCAACTTTATAACATGGTTTAGAAAGTTGATAAGAGATTCTGAAGGAGGGTCAGGTTCACTCCAAACGATATGTATGGAATCAAGCCCAGGACATGATGCATAATGAGATATGGACTGCTTCAAGAGATCATTTCTTTTCCATGTGTTAATCAATAAGGTATATCCTTTCCTGCACAACATATAAAGTGATAATTAGTTAACGACAACTAGTATTTTATACATGTCTCTGTGTGTGTGTGCGCGCGTGTCCGCACATGCATACACACATAGCGACAGGGACTGGTAAGTCCCATACATGCATACATGCAAATCTACATATCCAAAGAATTATTTCCCATTCCATAGCAATCATTTGTAAATTCTCAACATAGACGCACAATTAAATCTTGCCAAAAGTTGAAATTCTAGAGAATCATATCATGCACAGAGCAATTTTTTATATTTGGCCTGTTAAGTTAAAAGAGAAAGATCCGAAATCTAAAAGGAACAAACTGCCAATTTGAATGAGACATGAGCTCCTAAAGAACTCATATGTCATTAATCTTTGACAAACTCATGCCTCAGTGAAGCAAGGAGCTATCTAACCATACTCAGTGCAGAAAACTAGCCCCAAACCATGAATCAGTCAAGTGCTTACGGTTCTGAATATAGAATAATTTCAAAAAACTGAAAATTACTAAATGAGTGAAAGCGAAAGCAGCAAAGCACTAAGATATTTTTTGAAATTGTAAACTGCTAAATGAAACCAAAGGGGTGTTCTATAAACTATCAAGAATCAGAAAACTGGAATAAAGTTGCATATAAGGAAGGAGCTCAGTATGATTGAGCATCACTGCTTACTTCTATCATGCCCAAGTATGGTAAAATACCAACCGAGTGAATCTAATAATCCTTTCAGTTTTACAACCCAAAAAGTAAAATGAGTATGAATTCTTCACTTGTCCTAACTTTTACTCCTTACTCTCTTGAAGTATACTACCAAGGGCAATTACTGAAAAGAGTAAGTAAGATATATTAACGTATGTAAGCAAGAAAACAAGATCAATATTTCCAGCAAGAAAATAATAAGATCCGGAGCATTTAATAGTCCAATCCAAGAATCGAATATAGTTTGATGCAAACTAAAAATGAAATTTAAACTAAATGACGGCGGCAAATCATACAAAAATTGCGACGATTTAACAGAATCGTACCGAGGGAGAGAGGATCGGGGAAGAGAACCAGCGTATTGCTTCCATCCCATAAACGACGTCGTGCGGCATGAGAGCGCGATTAATGTGAACAGGATGCAACAGGCCAGCAACAGCTTTATCTTCGCCGATCCGACGGCTAACACCGCTCCCTGCCTTATCGACCTCCGACTGAAAAGGCTTGTCCTCATGCTATCGCCTGTAGTTACCGAACAAACGCTGTCTGGAAAAAAAAAAAAATGGCGTTACTAAGCGACTCGCGGCGCGATCCGAGTCGACTCAGTGGGGGAAGTGTTGGTCTCCGGTGGTGAAGATTCCATAAAACGACGGGGGTGCGTGAGTTGAACGAACGGCGTCGCCGATCAGTTCAGGGCGGCGATGACGTCGTCTTTCGCCCTGGAGTTCAACAGTCGTATACGCGATGATGAGACATATCCAGAGGGATGGAGACAGAGTGATAGCAAGACCGGGCAAATGATATTTAGGAAGTTAGTTATTTAAACGTTACATTTTTTTCTAAATGTCTTTTTCTTATGTTTTTGAAATTAATAATTTTCATAACTACGTGATCGTCGTATGAATATACTCATTTAATTTACTTTTATGAGTAGTTTATTTATTTTGAATTTGTTCATTGATTTAAAATATTTATATATTGAATATTGAATATTGTAATAGTATATTGGTTCATTTCAAAATATCGACATATTTCATTAAAAAAAAAAGTTAATAATTTGCTTTAGAAAAAAGTTCCAGAAAAATATATTTTTTAAATACAAGTTTTGTTTTAATATACCTAAAATTTTCTATATTCAAATAAAAAGAATTGGTAATTAAATTTTATGATATGGTAGATATATGTATGCCCAGAGAAGAAAAAGAAAAAATGTTAATATGATTGTATATAATTTAATAGCTGCATTATTGATTAGATAAATTTTTGATCAAACATAATTTGGTCCCAAATAATTTAAAAAACATTTATGTCGAAGGGAATTTAATACAAATTTTGACTAAGATTTGCAAAAAATTATTGTAGTTTGTAGATTAGAGGGCATTCATAAAAACCTATTTCAATAGAGTGTGTCCCTAAAGGTAGCGTTGCACCAGCTACGTGGAATTTGGCAAAGAAATTGAATGCTGAGCGTATATGATTTATCAACAATTGATTGAGCTGACGTCATTTTTATATTTTATAGAAAAAAAATTTAAATTCCAACTCAATTACCCCCAAATCTTATTGTTACTATTCTAATATAAAAAGTATTAAAAAAAAAAACTCTTCAATCATAAATAGCTGTTTTTGACATCGTGACATTAATTTTTTTGTTGTACCAATAATATATTTAAATTAGTATTCTTTTTTTTATGAAATATCATGTGTTGGCTTATATAATTTATTTTTATTTATGATACATTTTATTATGAAAAAATATTTATTATATGCATACAGAAATAATGCGTTGAATTCAGAACTCAACTTTATTAGATAGAGGTGATAGTGTAATAATCAAGAGTTAGTTAGTGGAGCATATAATTTGAAATAAAAACAGAATTAAAGAAAAAAGGCGACCTTATTTTGAAAATATCATGTAATTAATATTCTATGTTTGCACATTTTACTAGATGGCAATGTACATGAAAGTATTCTTTCTTTATTATTTTGTGAAAACATAAATATGCCCACAATTTTTGTTATAAATAATTGACAACAAATATTGCTTGTTTAAAAATTATTATAGCTACCACAAAATATTATAAAACAAATTATGATAATAGCCTGTAGAATAACATATATACCACTGATCTATTGTTTGTTTATACAAATCATTCCTCTATTTTGTATAATTGCATAAATCACTCGTGACAGACAAAAAAAATAACAATTTGTGTAGTAATGTTGACATTTTTTAGTAGTGCACGTGTAATTTTTCAAATAACAAGATTGGTTCGTTCAAAAAAAATATCAACATTTTTAGTGGGTGTATATGTAATTTTTCAAAAGACGTGACTAGTTTAAGGGTGTACATGTAAATATCCCTAATTAATATTCTCTTTAATCCTTTGCTCATTAAACAATTATAGCAATTTGCTTCGTATGTCTAATGTTTTAAGGTAATAAAATCATATATATATATATATATAGGTAATATTTTTGTGTACTAACTTGGTAACCTAGTTGAATAGAAAGCACATCACAACTATCATTATCTGTAATAATAATTAATAGTACATCATTATTTTGCTTCATACAGGGAAATTTTTTTTGTACTTCATGAAATGAATTACCCAAAAAATACTCTATGTCCTATTCAAAACAACTCTCTAAATATTATATAAAAAGGACACACATATGTCCAAATCATGACAATATCAATGTAAATGAAGATATAAACACGTAAACGAAAATAAAAAATTAAAAGCTGCAGACATTTTTTTATGAACTATTAGGTTTTTTTTTTTTGGAAATTAATTTTGATAATAAAACTCGAAAAATGAGAAATATGGTACTATAAGTTATGGTTTAAAGTATATTTTATTGGTTATAACGGCCCAACAAAAATATCAATTTCGTGAATATTTGTAGTAAGAAAAGTTTTTTAAATTTATACTATTATCTTATAAAAAAAAATTATACTATTACAAAGAGAAGGGCTTTTTGATTCAACGTAATAGTTTTTATATCACAACATCAAATTATTATAATATAAAAAATGTCCTTCAACTCCCGACTCATGTAATTGAATTGACTATTCCATTAAGTTCCTTTAAAAAATTAATGCCATGCAATTACATGTACTTAAAAAATAAATATACTCTCATTTTGTTTAAGTTTATTGGCAATTGAACTATTAGTATTTATGTTACATGTATATATAATCATAATTATCAATATAACAAATATTCTATAAAATTTTAATTTTTAATTTAGTTTGAGTAAAATATAGTATTGATAATTAATTATTAAGAAAAATTATCAGATATGTTTTATACGTAGATTATAAGGCAATGATAAATCTTAAGATACATAAATAAATTATGTGTTTTAATAAAATAAAAATATTACTAAAAATTATGCACGCAGGTACTGCGTGCCATAGTTTTTACTAGTACCCAAATAAAAATATGTCATTATCTCAAGACAAGAGACAATCATTTATTGTATTATTTTATTTTTATGACATTATTGTATTATTTTTATTTTTATGAAAGTTTCATGTCGCTATATATATAGTATTTGTAACGTTATAATATTTTAATTTTGTAGAAAAATTAAATGAGTTGTTTTTTTTTTTCTTTTTTGAAAAGCAAATTAAATGAGTTGTTTGATATTGCATCTATTCTATTAATATATATATTTGAAGAAAGTCTTCGACTTCAATAGTTCAATTTTGACCAAAATTCTAATTTTCTAGAATTTTGAGTTTTTTTAATTGTAAAAATATTATATTTGGTAGGTAGGCATTAATGGCATATATTATAATTTTTCATGTATTTGGCGTCTTTAAATTACATCCCTTATTAATTTGTTGTTACATTTTTTGATTTTGAGAATATTGATTCTAGCACACACACATATATATATATATATATATCCTCCACCCCACGTATATATTTGTAGTATACATTGTATATATCCCCCAATGCATTTTTTCTTTTTTTAAATGCATGGAGAATTTAGCGTCATTAATATAATTAAAAAACATAGTTAACTAACTTTATTTATATTTATCAATATTATTTATCTTTAATTTATACTTTTGAATATTGGGTAGCATATTTAATTTTGGAATAATTGAATTCAATCACTAAAATTCATTTCTAATTGTGCTAAATAAATCTTTCTATGTATTTAACCATTTATGTATATGTCATATTGGATAGCATAATTAATTTTGGAATCATTGACTTCAATCATAAAAATAATTTATAATTATGCTAAAATAATCTTTCTATGTATTAAAGAATTTATGTTTTTTAAATCAATTATTTCTCCATAAATTCTTTCCAAATTTTATTTCATAATTTTTTGGCTATCTTATAGAGAAATTAAATAAATTAATTACTAAAATTGCGACATCATTGTGTAACTAATAAATAATCACTAAAATTTTGCCTAATACCATGCAATTAATTAAGTATTTTGTCATTATTTGATGTCCACCTCTTCTCATCTCATTCAAGTATATATATATTGGGATTTTTTTTGTTTGTTCAAGTTTTTGTCATATCCTACTTCTAATCTAATTTATTTTTTAATTTTCTTGATGAATTTAACTTCTTTTGAATTTTTATTTATTGTTTAATATTTTTCTATTTTTCAGGCTTAAGTTTCGAGCATGCTATCCCAAACAACATACGACAAATTCTTTTACTTTTATTTTATGCGTTCCAAATTTTAAAGAAATCTTTTGAATTTGAGATTATAGGATGTTCACATTTTCTCATCTCATTTAACTATATATAGTGGGACGTTTTTTAATTTGTTCAAGATTTTGTCATAGCCTACTTCTAATTCTAATTTAATTTTTAGTTTTCTTGAAGAATTTAAATTCTTTTTGAATTTTTATTTATTGGTTAATGTTTTCTCTACTTTTCAGGCTTAAGTTTCGAGCATGGTATTCCAAACAACTTATGACAAACCTTTTTACTTTTATTTTACGTGTGTTTGCAAGTTTCAATAAAGTCTTTTGAGTTTAAGATTAGATGATGTCCATATTTTCTCATCTCATTTAACTATATGTAGTGGGAATTTATTTTTTTTAATTTTGTTCGAGTTTTTGTCATAGCTTACTTCTAATTCTAATTTATTTTTTAGTTTCCTCGATGAATTTAACTTCTATTTGAATTTTTATTTGTTGCTTAATGTATTTTCTACATTTCATGCTTAAGTTTTTAGTATGTTATTCCAAGAAACTTACGACAAATCCATTTATTTTATTTTATGCGCTCACAAGTTTCATAAAAGTTTTTTGAGTTTGAGATTAAGTTCTAATATTTTAGTCAATAAAACTAAATAATTAATGAAAATTTAAGTTTATTGGATGTATATCTCTTCATCATTATTTTGATAATTGTAAACTTTTGTAATTTTATTGATATTGATTAATTGTGTTTTGGAGAAAAAAATAGTTTTATATTATTGATCTCATTCAAATTAAAAAAAAAACTAACTTTTATATAATTTTTTTTTAAAACATAATTTTAGCCATAATTAAATTAAATCCGTGCATAGCACAGAACATAAGCTAGTACACAAATATAGTGAAGTTAGTCGGTCTTATTGAGAAAGAAAAGCGTGGTTATCGAAAAGGAGCATTTGTCGTCAAATGAAGTGAGCGGCTTTTGGTGAAAATACCTTCATACCGCCGGTCCTCCACTTTCTTGCTTCTTTCTCTCTTTTTTCTCTACCGCAGACTTTTTAGTTTTTAGTTTTTAGTTTTTACTGTTTTTTTTTTTTTTTTGCTTTGAATTTCTTCAGCGGTTCTCCTTTTCTCTTTTCCACCAACCAAAATATATAATAGAAGATTTTTATGTTTTCAACATGTGCAGTTAGTTAAATATCAAAATTAATAACATGGAGAGTACATTACATTTATCATTTAATTGATATATAACATTTAAAAAAATTATCAACCGAATATTAGTTATAATAATACCTACAATGTGATTAACTTAATATAATTAAATCTAATCTCAATAAGAATTTTGTTGATCATGCATCTTGTTGGTTTTTTTTCTTTCTCCGAACATAAATAGAGAAGCATTTTATTTATAGAATGTGAACATTACAAACAAAAGGAGCTGAAGTGTTGCGTTTACAAGCCACATTTGTAGACTTCAAAACATTGTACAAAAAGCCAGGACATGAAGAGAAGATCGTATGATCAAGGTCAGTACTAGAGGTTGTTCTGACAAGGTAGCCTGCAACTCTGTTTGCTTCTCTGTAACAAAAAGATGGCTGGATATTAGTGAACTCAGTCAATTTCTTCCAACAGTCCCGCAAAAAAGGTAAAAGGGCAGCCCTCCTAGTAGCACTGGTGTATCATCTGTGGGAAGAGAGGAACCAACGGTGGTTCCAGCATCATTTTCATAATCCGGGGACCCTTGCCGGCATTATCATTGAATAAATTCGGCAGAGATTGATCAGCATTTCCCAACCCCCTTCCTTACAGCTTATTGCAATGTTTAGGGTTTGGAGAATCGCTTGGAGGCAGTGTGTTACACATCCTTGTCCCCTTAGTACACGGCCATGTTTGGTTCTGACAATCCACCTTTGCTGTAACAGTGTGTTACACGGTCGTATTGTCGAGTCGAGCGTTGGCCTTTGTTGTATTTGTACCTTTTTATTTATTTATATGAAAGTTTACATTCCCAAAAAAGAAGGGCAACCAGAGGATTCTCCCTCCTGATTTTGCAGGTGTTTATGCGGGCAGTTATACACCTACGTGAGGAGGAACGATGGCTCAGAATTTGGGACAAAGACCTCAAGGTGGATAGTACGTGATGTAGTCTGGATCTGTCGAATGTTCAGCTCTTTAGCCCGCCATAAAACCCACATCCCGCCAGCTTGTCTTCACAATGAGGTATAGATGAGCCCAAGAGAGTCTAAAAGATAAGCCCATTATCCATAAGTAGCTTAGTCCAACTTTAATTGGGCTCACAGTTAAGTGATTTTTTTTTTCATTAATTTGAAAATCTAAATGTCTAAATTCAGAAGATATAAATAAATAATAATAAAATGATCATTTTGAAAGGAACTATGGGCGTGCCTCTATTCAGTCCTTTTGTCCTTTTACCCAAATCCAATATCTAGTATTAAAATAATAAGTAGTGAAAATAAGCAACCTTTCACCAAATCTTGATATTTGATGTCTTATATTTGTAATTTTTTTGATAATAAATAAATTATAAGTTCAGAAAATGAAATATCATGAGCTTATATAACATATTTTAATAACACTTCAATAACTTAATTTTAAAATAAGATCTGAAATCTTATAAATTTTAAAAAGATATTATAATGTATATGAGTTTATAAATTAATCTTTTAATAAATTTAGGCTTGGTCGGTCAATGGCTAAATAATAACAAGCCAAAACTGTTGGCAAAGTTGAGGCCTCATGATTCTAGAGGTCATGGGTTCGGATCCCTGTGTTGGTTGATGTTATGTTTATTGTATAGTGGGTATGATTTGCTGTTGTAATAGCTAGGTGTTAGTTTATGTGATATTATTGATTTGATTGTTTATAATTGTCTCTATTCGATATTGATAGCCGACATGACTAAATATAATATCTTTACTTTCGATTAATAAAATTCATCGCTTCCAATTGACAAAAAAAAAAAAAAGAAGCCAAAAATCATTAAAATAAAATATTAATTATCTATTTATTGTTAAGATATAAGTCTCCATATTTGTTTTATAAAGAAGAAATAAACCAATTAATCTTTTCATTTCAATACTTTTATAAATTCAAGTGTTCAATTAAAATATTTGTTTTATTATTTGTCTTTATAGACATGGAATTCTTGTGAATGGGAAGGGCATGCAACAAAACAAAAGAAACAACGCAACACTAATTTCAACGTTATTTATGCCCTCATAATCAAAACCATGGCATAATGCAGATTAACTTATGTTATCCTTTGATTACCAACTCATTAATGTGATTAATATAAGCAAATGTGTCTTAATCATTGATTGTGTATGCTGCCAAGGATGCCAGCGTGGGAAATCTCAATTATATGATTGGTAGAGATCATCACCAGCTCAATTGACACGACAAATAATGGACCAATCACGGCACAAATATATTAACTTCCAATTTTTGTTAGAAATAATTATACTTAAGCCCCTAACATATGGTCTAACCATACAAAATATTCACGTCTTTTAAAAAATTACACATACAATCTGTAAAAACGTCAACGTCATTTCACAACCACCTATAATTTTTATATGTCAGAGGTGGTTTCTGTAATTACACAAAAGATGATAGTCGATTCTATAAATAGACCATAGGTCGAAGTATAAATGTTATTCTAATTTTTTATTACTGCGAATTAATGTTTTATATCATGTTATATTTCACCTATAATATTTCATTCACGTACTAAAATATGCTCTTAAAAAAAATAAATTATAAAAGTTTCTAAATATAGTATGTGTATATATAGAAAATAAAATACGAATTATAATATTAATTTACCAAAAACAAACAAATAATGTGGGGTGTTGTCAGCACTAGGCACCGCCCCGAATATTCATTGATTTATTGTCCACTAATATTAGGTAGTGATTGGGACGTGAAATCATGAGCTTCAAATATTTTTCTATGGCTAAATTTAAAATTTGCTACCTCATGAATACAATAACATTTTAATTTTAAAACATAATATAATAAGTGGGTGAAATGCAATTTACCCTCTTTTGTTTTTAAAAATATTTAAAAATTCCCCTGTGAAAAATAAAACACTAAAAAACCCCTTTGTGATCTCCAAAATAGGGCAAAACACCCTCTCCACGTCCACGCATTAAGTGCACCATACACGCCTTTTTCAATATTTTTTTAATTTTATAATTGTGAAATGACAATATTACCCTTATTTATATACCGTTAGATCTCATCTCTTAAAATGGACGGTTCAAATCTTGTCAACATTATAAAAATATATTTTAAAATTTAATATATTTATATATATATATATATATTTAAATATAATTTATAAACCTTCAAAATTGTAGGTATTTATTTATATATAAATATATAATATTTTTATGTATATATATGTATATATATAGATAAAACGGAGGGAAGAGGCATCGACCGTTGGCTCGCCGGCGCCACGGACGACGCGAAGTAGGCGATGGGAGGGAGGGGCTGGTGCGCGCGGAGTTGTGGAGGGGGCGGAGCGAAGGAGGTGAAGGGAGGGAAAGGGGCGGTGCGCGGAAGAGACGAAGACAAGGGAGAGGGGTGGCGCGCGGAGGAGGTGATGGGAGAGAAAACGGCGACGCGGCTGTGGAGAGGACGACGACGGGGAGCGGCGTAGGCTGTGAGGATGGCGGCGGTGGGGTGGGGGTGGTAAAACCCTAATTTTTAAAATATATTTTTAAATTCATAATAATATTTTATCTATATTAAATATATAGTAATATGATAAATATTAGTAGTTGAATCTAGACCATTAATTTAAACTAAGTAAAATTTGGACCATTGAATTTTGTGTTGAATCTGGACCCTTGATTCAAATCATATAAAATCTAGCCATTGATCCATTCTCTATGAAATTTCAACCGTTAGATCTATAAAAAACAAGATCTGACGGTCCATAAATTAAGATGCAAAATGATTTTATTATCAAAAATTAAGGCCCGCTTGCATGAGGGGCGAGTGCAATACACCTCCCGAGTTGAGGGGGTGTTTTGCCATATTTTGGAGATCACAAGGGGATTTTTTAGTGTTTTATTTTTCACAAGGGGAATTTTTTAAATATTTTTAAAAATACAGGGGGCAAATTGCATTTTACCCTATAATAAGTCAATTAGATTATAATTTTCAAAAAATAGACCACCAATACCAAATAAATGGGACATTGAATATATATATATATAAAACGCCATGGACTTTTAAATTTAGCCAATCACGTCCATAAATTGCAATAGAAAATCTAATCCACATAAAATTAAGTGTTTGTTAACTCGTTACTTTTAGGACTTGTGATTTTTAATATGTATTCTTTCTATTCCATTTATAAATTATCTTTTTAATCTTTTTTCAGCATCCATAATAAGTTTTAATTTTTGGAGATGAATATTTGTTTCTAAGACCATCGTTTTATGAAACAAAGTGATTTGCCACCAGTAGGTTTAAATATTTATCTTCTATTGAAAAATAGTACAAAAATAAATATTCTTACTTTTTTTTAAGAAAAATTCTTCTGAAACTTTATAATGGATTAAATCATAGTCAAGACAGAAAGTCATCTATGATGCATAATTTGTGACAAACACTACAATATATATATATATATATATTGTCAATAATACCTTTAAGTTAATTTTTTTTAAAATATATAATATATCAATTTATATATTTTAAAATATTATTTATTATATGTATGCAGTAACAATATATCACAATGGCAAATACTCTATCATAGTCATTTGGATGAGAAGGTTTTAAATTCAATTCAAATTGGAGAGTTAAGGTTGTGCTTGATTTTCTACAGTTTCTCATTTCATCTGGCACTGCGTGGATCGAATTCTTTATTTTAAAATTTATTATACTTTTTCTTTTAATTAATATACATACACAATGTGTATAAATACAGCATCATATATTTTATCTTTTTTAATATATATCATGTATATATTAATGAAACAGGCAATTATTAATATATATTAATGTATATCTTTTTTAATATATATCAAGTATATTTTCACATAAATACATGAAAATATTTTGTAGGCAAGATAAGAAGCGTGATGAAAAGGAACAGCGGCGGGCGACCGCCCCCTCCAACCCCTGTCCCCTGACATGGTAGGATTTGGTGGCATCGCATGCAATCCCAACGTTAAAAACATTGAAATAGACCACAGCTCTACCCACCATTCACCATATACTGTTCCACACTTGTTCAAATTTTCTACCAATCTCTTCCCTTTTAATCAAACTGTGGGCACCACAATATATACTCAGCACCTAGTCTCCTTCCCTTATAAGAGAGAAAAACGTTAAACTAGTCGGGATAATCATTTATAACAATTCTTCATTGTTTCAATTAACTCAAGTTCAAAATAATAATTTGTGAACTGGAGATTTTAAATGTGGTAGAAACTAATGAATACGTCCTATCATGGATGTCGTGGAATAAAGATATTTATAAAGTCAAATGAATTCATTTGTCTGGTCTACGTGACATTATTTCAAATTATGAACTATCGAGCTATGTATAACCCGAAGCTTATTTATTATTTTCATGCATAAACAACGGGTCACTATAACTGGTATTTATAAATAAAGAAAAAGGAAGGCTAGAAAATCAAACTGTGGGCGGTGGCCACTACTCATCACTCTTATTCATATCATCATCCTCACAAGTGAACGTTACACAAACATATGGACTTCATTCCGCCACCTCGGATCTATCCACCTCCCTAGCCCCCACCCCCCTGCAAACGTCGTCGTCACCAATCCAACCGAAAATCAAAATTGCACTTCCAAGACATAAAAATTAAGTTTAAAATCAAAAAGAAAAAGCAAGCCTTGAATGATTAATGGTCGGTTGTATCATAGTGAAAATTAAGCTCATCAATGGAGGGTCAGGTGGGCCCCTTCTCCCTCCCACTATTCCTCTATATATTATCCTCATCTTCCACTCAGCAGCAAACACAGGCAACTCCTACTACTCTATACAGTTTACTTTTAACTTAGAAATTTCTTGAGTTTTTTTGTGGGAGAGAAGAGAAGAGGATGGAGAGCAAAGAGGAGGATGTACGATTGGGAGCCAACAAGTTCTCGGAGAGGCAGCCCATCGGGACGGCGGCGCAGAGCCAGGACAAGGACTACAAGGAGCCACCACCGGCGCCGCTGTTCGAGCCCGGCGAACTCACTTCCTGGTCGTTTTACAGAGCCGGGATTGCTGAGTTTATTGCCACTTTCCTCTTCTTGTACATAACCGTTTTGACTGTCATGGGGGTTAGCAAATCTGACTCCAAGTGTTCGACTGTTGGTATCCAAGGCATTGCTTGGGCTTTTGGTGGCATGATCTTTGCCCTTGTTTACTGCACTGCTGGAATTTCAGGTAATTATTTACCAAATTTATCTCTTATCTGTTTGTTGTTTTGCTCACAAGAGTTATTTGATGTATTCATGACTATGTTGAATTGTTTGTGTTTCATAATCTTGAAAATTGTGGAATGGAGGAGTAGATGTTGAGAAATTAACTTGGAGTTCAAGACTATAGTAATGGTTGGATTAATTTGTATACTCTTTGCAGGAGGACACATCAATCCTGCTGTGACATTTGGGCTATTCTTGGCAAGGAAATTGTCCTTGACAAGGGCATTGTTCTACATAGTGATGCAATGCCTAGGTGCCATCTGCGGTGCGGGTGTGGTGAAGGGCTTCGGCGAGACTCTGTACCAGACCAAGGGCGGTGGTGCCAACGTTGTTGCCCATGGCTACACCAAGGGCGACGGCCTTGGTGCTGAAATCATCGGTACTTTTGTGCTCGTTTACACCGTTTTCTCTGCCACTGATGCCAAGCGCAGCGCTAGGGACTCCCATGTTCCCGTGAGTACTCATGCTTATTCGATCTCAAGATGCTTTCTTTAGTTGCTTGCTATTGATGCTAAGATTAGTTAGGAACAAAAATTGGGTTGACTGGTTGAATTTAAGGGAGAAATTGGATGATGTTTTGCAGATATTGGCACCATTGCCTATTGGATTTGCAGTGTTCTTGGTGCACTTGGCCACCATCCCCATCACCGGCACCGGTATTAACCCTGCCAGGAGTCTTGGAGCAGCCATCATCTACAACAAGAGCCATGCTTGGGATGATCATGTGAGCTTAAATTCTTGACTTATATCTTGAGATATAAATTTAGTAATGATCTTGAATTAGTTGTTCCGCATCGATAAATTGGATGATTTCGAACTCCAACTAGTAATTTGAGATATGACTGCAACAGTGCATAGTAATTCTTGAAAATTGAAGAGTTCTTTTATAATATGATTGAACTTCAATCCCTTTTTGATCATGAAAAAGCTTGTTCTCACAATCGGATAATTACAACATGTGCAGTGGATATTCTGGGTCGGACCGTTCATTGGGGCAGCGCTGGCAGCTCTATACCACCAGGTGGTGATCAGGGCCATCCCATTCAAGTCCAAGTGAGAACTTTTCCACCGCAAGAAAACAATCCCTTTTGATCTTCAAGCTGTGGCCATTCTTGCAAGAACATGAAGATGAAGAAGACAAAGACAGACAAAAAATAAATTCCAATGTTGTATTTTTCCAGTTTCCTCTTTTGTCAATTCCGTTTGTTGTATGTAATGTACGTATTAGCTGTGTGTAGGTGAGATGTGAAATTATGTGATGTTGTTAAGGCAGGGCAAAGGGAGTTGGGGCTTTTGGTTATTCAATGAAAGTCCAGCTAATGTGCTGCTGCTGCTACTGCCCAACTGAAGTAGGGTTGGGTTTGAGTGTCATTTGTAATGTTTTTTTATTATTATGTATGTGGCTGTGGAATGAGAAGTTGTCATAATTAATAATACCTTGTCCTTGGCCGACCAAACCCTACCTTCTTCTCTCTTCTTTCCTTTTTTCGTGCTTCAAATAGTAGTGAGCAAGTGGCTGAGCTGAGTAGTAGGGGTCATTTTGAGAAAATGATAAGTCATCGTTTGTGCCCACAGTGGTAAATTTTGTACACCTTTGGCCATGTATATGTTAATTAAAATAGAATATGCAATAGAGTTTGTATAAAAAATTCACTCAATAAATTTAATGTGTTGAATAAATATAATCAATTGCACGATTTAAAATGATGGACACTTTTATAGTCGCACTATAAAAGAATTAGTATATTGATATGTTACTAATAAAAAAGTGATATATCACGTCATTCGATGCTAAAAAGTAAATTGAGATATTGGAATTCATTAAGTACTAGCATTGAAGCACACTCAATGCGAGTGCGGAGTCTTTTTTTTTTTTTTAATTATCAATATATTTGTTTAATTAAATTAGAAAAGGAGAAAAAAAATGAATAGCTAATGTACCAATAGATTAAAGATTTATATTTAAATTTGAAAAATACACCTTTTCTTATTACGAGGATTTAATTTCTTATTTGATGGTGTGTTTCATAGTTTATTTTTCGAAAAAACAGTACTTTTGAGATAAAAGTTATGTAAAAAAAATAATGTATGAAATGAGAATTAATTTTTAAAATATATTTGGGTGATAAATGTATAATAATTGCAGTTGGTAGAATATGTAAAAGATATCTGATGAGAAGTAAAAATATATTAATTACCTTTGGTGTAATTATTTTTCTTTTCTGAAAGGAAGAAAGAAGAAAAAAGGATATATTGATAAATTTCCTTTGAAACCTTGACAAATAATAATAACTCGGTTTTTATGGGATAACTCAAGGATTCAGTTATAAGACTTTTCTGCGAGAAGTTTTGTGTTCAAATTTTGTTTGTGTGAGTGTTAAAAATAATAATTTTAAAACATAGTATATTCTAAGATCAAATCTTAAAAAAGACCCAAAAAAAAAAAAGGGTCCAAGCGATCATAGCCATAGAAATTTAATTGGGTCCATCTGGACAAAGATAAGGGGAATAATGTGGCAGGACCAAGTGGAGAAACAGAATACAACCTTCTAGTTCTTTGAAAATCAAAAGACTACAAATATTCATTTATTTTTTATTATTTTTGTTAGATCATAGAATCTTCTATACTATTCTAGCCTCTAGGACGTCGGCACACAAGAGATGAAAAGGCAGTGGGATTAATGTTGAGATTCTACACTTTGAATTTTTGGCCCTTTCATTTAAATTCTCATAGACTTCGTAATAAACACGTACCATGCATTGTATCATAAACATTTATATCAGAACATGACGTGGTTCACGATGTGATCGCTTTTTTGTTGATTTTTTTTATTGTGTGAAATATTATTTATTATGTTTTTTAATGAATTTTTCGATTTTATTATGAAAATGCATCTAATTAGAGAGAAAATACATTGAGATATATAAATCGTTCAAGCTCCTCTTCTGTATTTAATGTGGATATTTGTCTACATCATAATATAAAATAGTGGATGTTATACTAAAGAGTCGTGTTTAATAATATCTAATTGTAGTTGTACACTCGATGTTTGTGCTTAAAGTTATTTGTGTAAAATTTAAATTTAATCAATACACAGACGTGTACCAAAAGTAGTTGTGCTGACTACATCTCCCTTAATTAACGGCATGGAGATTTAGAAGAAGAAAAAATAGAGAAATATGAACATTAGACCGTGCGTGTTTTTTTTTAGGATTTGCCGTGTGTATATAGTGTTTTGTTGTGTGGTGAATGTCTCTTTTTATATGCACGAGCGAAATTTAGATAGTTAGACTCACTTCCGTTAAACATAAACACAAAGGATTTTGACATTCAACAGTCTTTGATGTTTTATATTTGAACATATTTTGGCAGAATTTAGCCAATTCAAAAAGAAATAAATAAATTTATATTTATCTTGGATTGATTTATGAAAATGCATAAGAATTAAATTTACTGCGAATTTATTATCTTGACACCTGTGAAAAATCCAAATTTGTTATGGATTTTAATTTCAGAACTCAATTATTAATAAATTTATTTTAGACTTTTAATTGTTAATTTAGTTTTTAAAAAAAATAATGTCAACATATACATTTAAGATTTTATCACATATATCAATAGTTTCATAATGAATAAAATCACAAATACAAAAAAATAAAAATAATAAACTCTTACACAAATAGATAAACCCTCACATGCGCGAGCCTCTTGCGTCCATAAATGTTTGTGAAATTTGGATGGTGGATGAAGTGTACATTGTAGGATTTAACGGTGGAGATTGGCGGATGCAAAAATGTTATAATTGGAACAAAATGATTGAAGTGGTAATGGTGGGGATGAGGGCGAAAGAAGGCTTGTTTTGTAATGTACACAAGTGGTTTACAACAAATGGATGGTGACGTTGGCCTCAAAGCACATGTTGTTTGCTGCTCAAATATCTATTGAAAAAATGTTATAAATAGGGCTATAAATGATTGGAGTCGAGTCCAACGTATTTTTGTTCAAAATTATTTGAATTATTATCGATTTAAAATTTTGTGTTTGATTTGATTTGGTTATCGATATAATTCGAGTTCAAACGAGCTTTAATTTGATCAAATATAAGTCGAACTCGAGTAATCTGATGTTTTTAAATATATTTTTATTATTTTTGCACTAATTGAATCGAGCTGAAGTCGAGTTCAAAAGTCACCGAACAAAAAGTTTTGTTCAGGTTTAACAAATCGAGTTCAAATGAGTTTTTATTGATCGATTCAATCGAGTATCAAATAATTTTTTTTTCTTGGGCCATAATTACACCTTCCTCCCATGAAGTTTAGTGCAATTACACGTAGACCCCCTATTATTTAAGTAACTCTGACGTTTGCTTTCGTCCGACAAATAGATTCATGTATTAGTCAAATTTTTTGCAATTTATTGATATTAGCAAAATAATTTGAAAGAAAATCCATGTTTATCTGCGAGTGACTTATTGTACGTCAAATATTTTTTTCTAACCAAACTATTTTATTGTTTTATTTTTTTAATAATCAATTTCGAATGTAAGATTTCTACGTTGATCATTGCAGCAGAAGATCATGATTTATGATGATTCTACGGGATACGTGAATTGTAAAATAAGAACAATTTAAATTTAAAAAAATGGTTAATTTATAAGCAAATTTGATTTGATGGGGGATTAAAGAAGACGCAAAGGATATAAAAATGCAAGGAAAAAGAGCGTCAACTCTAAGAAAAAAAGAAACAAAGAATTGTGAGAATATTATGATGTTAATGGCATGTGACAATAAAATTTTCAATAATATAGTACTATCTTCGTATCACAAAATATTGTCAGATTTCAGTTTTTATAATAGTCACCTTTTTCTAGGATATAAAATAAAATACTACCAAGGAATGCTTGAAATCTAGGAAAAAAGGGGATGCAATTTTCAAGAAATAACTACCACCAAATAAAAGAAAAGCGAAAAAAATCAATACCTATACTATTATATAAAAAAAAATTATTTTTTGACTCACAAATGACGGTTAATGACACTGTCGCACTATTTTTTTGTAATGTTAAAAATAACCATTAAATAATATGATAACTACTTTATTCAACTTTTTAAATTTTATATTAATTGATAAATTAGTTTCTTCTTTCTTGTTTTTTTAATGTGATGTGTTAGTTTATATATTTTACTATTATTTATAATATATTTTAAAGTATAAAAAATTATTTATTATATACATGCAGGAACGGCGTACCACGATGGCTAGTTGATGATAAAAAAATCAGGTGGCAATATAAAAATTGAGAACGTGTTGGGTTTTCTATTTATTCTTTTCTCTATATTTTTTTGAATTAAAATTGGTGAATTTTATTAATTGAAAGTAAAATGATTACATTCAATCATGTCGACTATCAATATCGAATAGAGATAATTACAAACAATCAAATCAATAGTATCACATAAACTAACACCTAGCTACAATAACAGGAACATACCTATATACATTAGAAATAACATCAACCCACGCAGGGGTTCAAACCGATTACCTCTAGGATCATGAGGCCTCCGCTTCACCAATCAAATTAAGCCTCATTGCCAATTTTATTTCTATATTATTCACTCGTATATGCTAGTAATTTGTGACTTCATATTCAAGGGAGAGAAAATGTAGTGAAGATTTAAAAGAAAGAAGAAAAACTATTGGAAGCTAGTTATGCAGATAAAAAATTGGGTGATATACACTCTTGAGTTAGAATTTATCTCTAATGAAATTGAGAAACTAACTCTTAATTCATTTGAGATTCCACCTAATTCCACCGTTATAGCCACAAAGCCATATCAATATAAAATACTGGTTCACCAATGAAATCTAGCTCAGTTGACGAAGTTGAAACTCCCTGATCCCAAAGGTCATGGGTTCGAATCCCCTGCGTGGGATGATATTGTTTCTACTGTATAGTAGGTTATTTGTTTCTACTGTATAGTAGGTTATTTGTTGTTGTAATAGCACGATGTTAGCTTATGTGATATTGTCATTATGATTGGTGTATTTGTCTCTGTCTGTTATTTCAATTAATAAAATTCATTACTTCCAACTCAAAAATATAGAATAATGGTTCAACTTTAAAATGAGAACTAAAATTTAATGTTTATTTTTATATATTTCTGATAGGCCCATCGAAATTGAGCCCAACACTTCGCAGAATAAGATCCTAAATGATAGGCCCATCAAAGTTGACCCAACTTTCAGCAGAGCTGGATCCTAAAAGTAGGCCCATCAAAATTCATCCCAATATTGGGCTAAACCCAAGCCCCATTATATCAATATATTCACTGTAGATTCTCTCTTCTTCTTCACTTTTCATATTTCATACTGCAACCATAAACCCTGCAATCGCTCTCTCTCTCTCTCTCTCTAGTCTACACTGCGGAATCGAGGACAATGGCGTCTAGCGAGCGAACGGTGTTGCAGTTGATACCATCGGCGGCAAGGGTGTCGGCCAGGGTTCATCCACTGGTGATATTCAACATCTGCGACTGCTATGTGAGGCGACCCGACCAAGCGGAGCGCGTCATCGGCACTCTCCTCGGATCTGTTTTGCCCGACGGCACTGTTGATATCCGAAACTGTTACGCTGTTCCCCATAATGAATCATTGGATCAGGTTATTCGGCGTTTTTAGCTATTGATTTTTGAAGTCAAATTAAAATCATGCACTTTGTTTTGTTGTATCATTAGTGGGTTGATCTGTTGTCTGCATTATTACATAGAGATAGATTTAAGCTGTAGCTTATTTAGACGAGTGTGCTGCGACTGTATTTTAATTTGATTTTGTGTTTGGATTCACTCAGTTGAAACTGCAAGTATAGTTTCGTGACATGAGCGTGTTGGTATTGTATTTAAATTTGGTTTCTTGATTAGATTGAATCAATGTTCTCTGTCTGGTGATATTGGCAGAGTGGCATAAAGTTGAGTATTTGGAATTTTCTATTAAGATTTTCTGTTTTTCTTTTTTCATAATTTAATGGTAAGAGTGCAGTCTCCGTTTGTTTAATACGTGTTAGTTTTGGTTTTAGGTTGCGCTGGATATTGATTATCATCACAATATGTTGTCCTCCCACCAGAAGGTGAATCCAAAGGAAGCCATTGTTGGATGGTAATTCTTGTCTTATTAGTTTTAGCTTTTTCCTATTATTTGTTTCAAATTTTGACTGGCTATGTGATAATAATTTGTTTGTGAAATTTAAACCTTTTATTACTCTCTGGAGATGCAATCTTGATATCTGCTGCGCATTTGCACTTGATGATATACATTTGTGCTTGGAGGCTAAAGCAACTTCTGCATTTATGGTGTTAATGTCTTACCGGTCGGGGTGGGGAAACAGGCTCATCCAGCCTGGGACTGGCCCGTTAAGTTGTCACCTGGGTCGATTTTGGTCTGGATTGGCCTAGGGCTGACTTAAAGAGGGTTTGTCCTGGGCCGGTCCCATGGGTGAACACTTGGGACCAGCTTGGTCCACTAGCCGATGTGGTCCAGGTCTAGCGGACCGAGCTGGTCCCAGCTCTTCAGCCCTGGACCAGTCCAAGACTGGCCCACTTAAAGCAGTCTTGGGCCGACCAGGCTCGGGCCTGTCTAAACAGTTGACAACTTGACTTGCTAGATGCTAATGGAAGTTTTTGACGATATTTCTACGGTCTGTTTTCTTTATGTCATTTTTCATGCTAACTAGGATTTTTGCAATTGATTTGGTTAACACAGATAATATTGAAGTGGTTGTCCCCCAAGCGTTGGTTTTATGCTTGTTTCTTTGAAATAATTGGTTTGATAGTGTGCATGAGTTTCCTGATATCATGAAGTTAGAACTTATTTCTTAGTTTGGAATATATGATCATGAGCTTATGATACTTGTTTATGTTAATAGGTTTTCAACTGGTTTTGAAGTCACTGGCAGCAGTGCTTTGATCCATGAGTTTTACTCTAGAGAAGCTAGCAATCCTGTTCATTTGACTGTGGATACTGGGTTTAAAAATTGGGAGACTACAATAAAGGCTTTTGTTGCTATTAATTTATCTCTTGGAGATCAACAACTTGCTGCACAATTTCAAGAAGTTCCATTGGACCTACGCATGGTTGAGGCTGAGAAGGTTGGATGTATGTATCTATTCTTTGTTTAAGTCCTTGTTCCATCTGCAGAAGCATGTTTACTTATTTCTTTGTGCATGTGATGCATGGATGTCCTTGTGCCACGGGGAGGGGGGGGGGGATGTGTGCGTTTGCGAGTGAGATTGCATGACATGAGGGCCCATATACAGGGATTAAAATTTGGTTTCTTTTGAAGGTATTATATATCTGAAGTTAATTCATTAACTTCTTAGGCACCGAATATATGCAATTATTCATTAGTTTTTGATTGGTTCGGCGTTATGTAGACATAAATTTCATGCTTACTGACCTATTTGACAGCCTTTAGGACCTAACTTTATTGCCTTGGTTTATTGTGTTGACTTTGACTTCTCCATCTGGTTCATCCTGACAACGCAGAGACTTCTCCATGGATGTGTATATATGAGATGTTGGCTGCCATGGTATCGTGGCTATACTTCTTATTGAAACATGGTTCATGATGAAGTGCCATTTAGAGCAAGTATATTGATTGTGGTAACTGATAGTTCATATTTCAAGAATGATGCATGAGATTTGGCCACAATATGTTCATGTGTCGCTTGGTAACTTACCTGATTAACTTATCTTGAGAGGAAATCATTTCTTACAAATTAGCTTCAATATCTATTTTGGTAGCAAATGTTGATTACTTTTGTATGTTGCAGTTGACGTACTTAGGCCAACAAATGTTGACAAGCTTCCCAATGATATTGAAGGAATGGAAGCTTCGATGGGACGGTTGCTTGCTCTAATAGATGATGTCTACAAATATGTAGATGATGTTGTGGTGAGATAGCTGTTTAAGGCTTTAAGCTGTTGAGTTCTTATTTTCTGGCCCTTTCTCATTATATTGTTGGTTACTTTTTTCCCCTTTCAGGAGGACCGTGTTGCCTGTGATAGTAAAATAGGCAGATTCATATCAGATGCCATAGCATCCCTGCCGAAGCTATCACCACATGCTTTCAATAAGCTAGTGAATGATAGTCTACAGGTATCAACTCTTTCCACCCGATGAAGCATTGTCATTATCTTAATCAGGCTCTTGCTTGCTTTTGCTTTACTTATTTTTTGGAGAAAGTTTTTCATCTTTTTAGGGAAATAAGGAAGGCCAATATTTGGAAACAGGGGTTCCATTTTCATTTAAACGTAGAGTATTAATAAAGCAAATATATTGGTTAAGAAATAACAAAAGGGAATAGTTCTATTACCTTCTGTTTTTCTTATTATCAAGAAAGTATTAAAACAGAGGTGACTTGTTGATTGATTGATTTACCAAACAAACTGGAAACCGGTTGAATCTTCTCCGGGATATCTTATTTTTCTTCTAATGTGGCCATCAGGAAACTTAGAAAAGACACCATGAACACAGCTTAAGAACACTGGGGAAATCTTTAAATTTGGGTGATTGAACTTATACTTGAATGGAAATTGAAAGTCTTGAAACTCAAGTAAAAATCTTGGAATCACCATGAAATTTTGATATCACGGGATATATTTTCATTGCTTTCACTCACCTTCCTCAAAATTAATTAACACCTTCCACCTTGCTGCAACTCGGATCTCCATTGTTGGTAAATTATGCATGACCCCGAGTTCATCTCATTTCAAAGTTTTCTCAACTTGCAGGACCAACTGCTGTTGCTTTATTTGTCTAGCATTACAAGAACACAACTCAGCGTAGCTGAAAAGTTGAATACGGCTGCCCAGATCCTCTAACTCGTTTTGCCATTTTGCTTTGATGAGCTCTCGCGCTTCGGTGGCTCGTCTGGTGTCTTAGTTGATGCCTGACAATTCGAGTGGTTTCTTCCTCACCCCCGTGAGGGAAAATTTTGGCCTCGGTCTGGTTAAACAGACATTACGTTTCTTCTCTTTTACTTTCCCTCTTTGCAGAGAGTAAGTGGCATTTTGCAGTGGCCTTTAGTAGTTATTTATGGAGGTGAATAGGATTAGGGAACCGTATCCTTGAATGGTCCGATGGCACAGGCAATAAGACTTGCAAGCGTATCATTCATTTCCACAATTGGCAACCTGTTCAGTGCATGAGTTCGTAGTCTAAGTTAGGCAGTGGAAATGTGTAGACAACATTCTTTGCATTCAATTATGTTTATAATAATTGTTTTCACCCATAAATCAAAATCACTTGCTATCTTTTCCTCACTTTGTTTTCTCCATTATTTTAATCTCCATTAGACATTCTCTTCTCTAAATAATTTGCTATGCGAATGTGGACACAAATAAATACTTTCCATGATGAAAGGAATTAGTAGTATTATTTACAAGAAAAAGGTAAATTATAACGGCCTTCGACTCTTTCTTTGTTTGGAATATTACAAATACCTTCTACAAATGAAAAATAATTATTTGATATTTGTTGTAATTGCGAATACTTTTTTGTTGTTTGAAATATTACAAATACCTCTTTTAAATGAAAAATAATTATGTAGCCTGTAGATTGTACGGTGAAAATTATTATTTTACTCTTGTTGAATTATTGTTAGAAGAATGTCAAAATTAAGGAGTAATTTTTCAAACAACGAGTGGGTATTGTAATTATATCAAATCTATATCTATCTATATCTATATCTATACTCTATATAATTTATATCTATCTATACTCTATATAAATGTGTGAATACTCAAGTTGTTTGTTCCCCATTGTGAAAAGGCAAATATACCCTCATTCAAATATTAATTGTTATATTACAAATTCTTGAATTTTAACAATTTAGAATTCTAAATATTTTAAACCTCCTCCATATAAATTTAGGATAAAAAAACTAAATTGTGAATCATGAATGAATTCAATTACACAGAATTTTAATAATTTGCTTCTAATTGTGAATCATGAGTGAGTCTAATTACATAGACCTATCCCGCATTAAATTTTAATAACATTCACATAAAATTATATTATAATTAGTTATAGAAAAAATAAAATTCTATAAGAAAAATATTTAAGAGTCTTAATTGCTCTAAACTACTTAGTGTTGAATAACACATTCAACTAAAAAAAACAATATGCCAAATAATATTTCAAGACAATTACTTTGCTAGAAGAAATCTTAATTATATTAAGAAAGTTTTAATTTACCATGACATATTAAATTTTAAAATAAACTACACATTAATAATATATAAAATACAATCTAAATTTAAATACATATATATAATAACGAATAAATATCACAATTGAATTACAAATTAAAATTGATATATGGATATGATATTATTAAATTGAAATTGCTTGTGAAAATTCAACTATGGATTGAATCTTTTAGTACTTAACTTTTTTAGTATTAGATAACTTGAATGCTTTACTTTTACCTCTGTTGTTTTTTTGTATATTAATTAATAGAATAAAAGTATTGCAACAACAAATGTGACATAAAAAATTAAGTTGTAACATAATATATTATTGAATAAAAAATAGATTACAACAATCGGTGCATATGAAAATAAGATTAAGAAGTTAAACTAAAAACATATAGAATTAAAGATTACCTTATAAAGGCAAAAAATAAAATTTTATATAATAATATTTCAAAAATTAGAAGGTAATAATACTTTGACAATATTTAAAAGTCGATATTGAAATATAATTACCATTAGGATTTTACAATACAAAATATTGGTAATATTGTCCAATTAAATTATATTTTTATAATAATAGTCAATAAATAATTAGTTTGTAATCATTTAGTGTCAATAAATTAAAAAATCAATGAAATTCAAAATATAGGAAAAGAAAATATATTACATACACAGATATAATATAACAAAATCAAACAATAGCAGAGAGACACAATAAAGTTTACGAATAAAAATTGATCAATTTTATTAAAATGAAATTTCTTCTAAAATGGAATAACGGATAAGTATCAAAATTTAATTACAAATAAAAAATATCAATCTGATTAAATTAGAAGTGCTATTGAAAAATTAAAAAGAGCTAACTAATTGATTTTATTTCAATATTAATAGACTAAAAACACCATGTCCCCTTCCCCCTGCACCCCTAAGACATTGACATTGAAGAAGATAATAAATAGTAATATAATAAATAATTTAATTTAAAACCTTATCTTATTGAGCAGTAAATTAACTAACATAATTGTAGGTACTAACGAAACATATATAACTATTTTTATGCTTTAAAATGTGCATAAAAGTTGTAATATTTGGTCCATTTTTATTATTATACACTTAACACCCACATGGTATTTTCTTTTGAATATCCAAGAGGGAAAGGTGATATGGAACCAAAATTGCTACTTTTTAATATTTACGGGACTGAAAGTGAGAATCCCAAAATCAATGGACCAAATAAAATTGGAAAGGACCTAAGTTACAGACTGAAAAATGCTATTCCCCCTTATGAAAATAAGAAAAGTCAAATGGCGAGTAAACATTAATACAATAACAATTAAAAGTATAAAATTTTAAAATAATTATATACTAACACATTAGTACAATTACATTTTCATATTAAGAAATTAATAAATTTTGAGAACAAACTTAGTACAATAACATAATAAATAAATATTGAGTTGATTATGTTGAAATTAGAAAAAAAGGTGATAAATAAATAAGCCAATTAAAATAATATATTTTTTCCGTAATAAATTTATAAACATAACTTAAAAGTTTAAAAAGGATGAGTACTAAAGAGAATAAAAATTGATATATGAATAGAATATTATTAAATTAAAATTGCTTATGAAAATTCAACTATTAAGTGAATCCATTAGCCCTTGATTTTTTTAGTATTAGATAATTTCGAATGTTTTACTTTTACATCTATTATTTCTTTTTTAAAAGTGAAAAATAAAATTTTATACAATAATATTTCAAAATATAGAAGTTAATAAAGCATGTAAATAATGCTTTGACAATATAAAAGAATTGATACTGAAATATGATTAACATACATTATAGGATCTTACAATACAAATATTGGTACTATGGTCCAATTTGATTATAGCTTTATAACAATAGTCAATAAATAATTAGTTTGTAATAGTGTCAATAAATTAAAAATAAATGACACTCAGATATAACAGTAAAAGAAAACGTACAACACACACATACAAAATGTAACAAAAAATAAAATAAAATAAAACAATAGAAAATAGGCATAATAAAACCTACAAATAAAATTGATCAATTTGTTTTATTAAATTGGAATATCTTCTATCCAAGACAAGGAGCTTTGAATAATTATTTTTATTTTAATATTAATTTTTTGAATATCATTATTTTATATTTTCATATTAATTGGTTTGATACACAATGATGAAATAATCATTAGTGAATATACGAAAAATAAAATTTTAATTTTGGAGAATATATTTTTATTCAATAATACCAATTGAATTAAAAAAGTAAATTGAATAGTTTCCTTATCAATTTAAATAGTTATTATCAATTTTTTTGAAAATATTATATACTAATATTTTAATGAAAAAAATATGAATAATATCATGAACTAACATACATAATATATTTACTTCTAAAAATATATTTGTACACGTGCATCGCACGTCATCCTTTCTAGTTTCAAGAAAAATATTTGTAATTTATCAAAAAAAACAAACAAAAAAAATTTGAGAAAGGTAAGCCTGGATATGCAAGCTTGAATTAAATTCATGCTATAGTTGACATTTTATATAGTGTATGGATGATCGCCACATATATCACAAATTGGGTCTGTTGGGTAGCACAGCTGAACCCATTACCCCTTTGAGACCCATTAACATAGTTAATAATAAGCAAACTAAAATGACGAAAGAAGTAGTTTTGAGCCCATTGGGTCTCTAGCATTTCGTTGATTTATAAATTGGGCTTTTTAGTTGAATTTTTAAAGGCCCAAGGCCCATAAAACAATAATGCTGAAAACTCTCTCTCTCTCTCTCTCCGAATACAAAAAGAAAAGCCAAATGTCTTTTTTGGCAATACAAATAGAATAGCTGCAATAGCAGAAGCATATATAAATTTCTTTCCGCCCAAGAAATTGAAATTCATCGCCACAAAACCCCCTCAGAGTAAAGGAAACGAGAGGCGAATAAAGGAGAAATAAACAATTCAAAGAAATGGACGTGATAAAATCGCAGCAGATATCGTCGCGGCCGATCGAGAAGGTGGTGGTGCACCCGCTGGTGCTGCTGAGCATCGTCGACCACTACAACCGTGTGGCGCGGGACACTAGGAAGCGTGTCGTCGGAGTTCTGCTCGGGACTTCCTTTAAAGGAACCGTTGACGTCACCAACAGCTATGCCGGTCCGTGTTTCTTTTCAGATCTGATAGTTTTCTTTCACTACATCGGTTGTTGAGGTTTAATTTCGTAAAGTTTTTAGTTGTTTTTGTTGTTCATTGTGTTGGGATTTCGAAGGAGTTGTATTACAGCTGATAAATACTTCCACTCGCTTGCTTTGTAGTGGAGATTCCCTTTTTTTTTAAGGTAGTTTATAGGAGGGTAAGCAATTTGGCTGATACTGATTGTACGCTTTGCGGGTTATTTAGGGTTTAGAATTTGGCTTGTGGTGTAGGAAGTTAATGCAACCATGGAAGTAAGAAGAAATTTGAAATGGATGTAGATGATATTGAGTTTTGCTTGTGTCTTTAGGAAATTATCAGAAAATGAGGCATGTTTTTTAATATTTACAAGCGTGAAAGTGTGGAACTGTGCCCGCATAGATTGTAGTGCTGCAACCTGAGAGTGGTCAAGGGGTTGAATTTTTAGAAGTGTTCACTGAGGAGCATTCCTTTAGAAACTTTGTTCTTTTGCTTCGGTTAACAACTGCGTTTGCGTTGGGATAGAACCAAAATGAGGAAGGTCGGAATTATTATCAATCTAGCTCATATCAATTCTTTGTTTAGCTACTTATGATTTATCTAGCAGCATGTTTTGTGCTTATGTTTTCCAGGAGGACTTGTATCCAATTTGACAAACTTGCTACTTCTATTTTAGCTCAATTGCATGTGAACATCATATTAAGAATCTTCTTATTTATTGCTTTAGTAAGTCGTCATTCTGTTAAATCTTGTTCTCCTGGCGACAGATTGAGATTTGGTAATATTCTGGTGGTTATTGTAACATAAACTTATCTGAGATCGGGAAACCTTTTTCTGGTTATTATTACCTACTATTCAAAAGAATAAATGCAAAGACATCATCTATACATCTCTCAATTTTCTATAATGACGAAGAGTAGAATCTTGGTGACGTATTATATTTAAGTATGGTTAGATAGCCTTCTTTCGATGGTGCTTCAAGTTTGATTTCATCACATGCTAATACTAGTTCATTTTCTTTAAGAAATACCATGAAACTTGGGTTCTTTGGAGTACTCACAATGACATTATACAATCCTTTCCATTCAGTAGATCCCCTGCTTTATTAATTAATAGACAGCATCCTTTCTTTTGCTTTTCCTAAGAGTGTTGCAACTCTTGAAGCGCTACTGTGTTCATCAGTTGCATAAGCTATGCTTTTGCTGATGTATCTGCCTAAACAGTGCCTTTTGAAGAAGACGACAAGGACCCTAGCATCTGGTTTCTTGATCATAATTACCATGAAGCGATGTTTTCCATGTTCAGAAGAATAAATGGTAAGTAATTTGCCATCAATATAGTTTGTGTTTCTGATCTAATAGTTTCAGGAGTTTAACAAGCTGATGTGCATATAAATCTTTTCAGCCAAGGAGCATGTTGTTGGCTGGTACAGCACGGGTCCAAAACTGAGGGAGAATGACCTAAATATTCATGGACTTTTCCATGAGTAAGATTTCTGCTTATAAAGATTTAGACTGCTTTTCCTCTGTTGTTGGAGAGTAAATGATGAGCTACATTCCTTTGTGTTGGTGGCTGTTTATTGTCCTTGTGCTATATTAATTTAGCGTGTAATTGATAAGAATTTGAACTTGGCTGGTGACATATAACAAGCGACTCCATGAAGTTTATTTTAATGACCTAGTGCTACTACGTTTAGTAACTTTGTTGAATTAATATCATCAGGAGCTGACACAAATTTTAGTAAGGTGGAGCCTACCAGATTTTTGTTAGAATAGATACTTTGGTCAACTCAAACATTTCCTTTAGAAACTTAGTTGGTTTTGATTTTTTTTCCCGCCCTTTCCTCTAATGTTGTGAACTATGACTGTCGTACCTTTTTCATTGCTTTGTGCACTTACTTTAGAGTCTTAGACGAGCTCAAAATACCGCCAAACGGAGAGGGCCTTCTTCTCTTCTCTGATTTACTTCCAGCTTAGTTAAAATTATGTGGATTTCCTGGAGAGTGTCCAAATTGTGACATCAAGTTTTTGTAGTCAATTCAAGATGCAGCATATCTGCTTTCCATTCCTTTGATTACCTTAGCCAGTTTTTTTTTTCTTTCTCGCCATGTTTTTTTCTGGACTTCTCTCATTACCTTTGCTACTCATGCGTTTATCTTTTAAAGAAGTTTCTATAAAATTGACTTTTCAACATATTTCTCTTATTGCAGCTATGTTCCCACACCTGTACTGGTCATTATTGATGTTCAGCCAAAAGAGCTTGGAATACCTACTAAAGCTTATTATGCCGTTGAGGAAGTTAAAGAGGTATGATATAATGAAAGGTGAAAATTCTGAATAACGATCGGGTCATATGAGAAGATATGGTCTAATGTTTGAATTAACTTGCAGAATGCCACTCAGAAAAGCCAGAAAGTGTTTGTGCATGTTCCTTCAGAAATCGCTGCTCATGAAGTTGAAGAAATTGGTACTGTTATCCCATAAGTTTGCATTTGACTTTTGTTCTTGCTTTTGGTACTTGATTTGGTATTTCCAACTGGCCTTTGATGTTTAGTTTCTCAAGGCATTTTAGGTCTATTTTCCTCTCTCCTATACAAGCTACTTACAGTTTCTACGTATCCTTCTTATGATAGGAGTGGAACACTTGTTAAGAGACGTAAAAGACACAACTATCAGCACCCTTGCAACAGAGGTCTCATTTTGGAATCTTCACCCATTTTACTGAGCTGATGGTTAAAAATCAGATTCTAATACAACCTATATTCCCGTTCTGCTGATGATAATCTGATTTTCTGTGACTAACTAGAGAAAATTAAAAATTTGTTTATCTTTATGCTGTTCAGGTGACTGGAAAACTTGCTGCTTTGAAGGGATTGGATGCACGGCTGAAGGAGATCCGAAGTTATCTTGATCTGGTTATTGAAGGGAAGCTCCCTTTGAACCATGAAATCCTCTACCATCTCCAGGTATCTTTTTACATTAGACACGTGAAGCTCCCAACCCAATGACAATATGTAAATAAATAAATAGATATATGTTGTTCAATCCTGGTCCATCCCACAAGCAGAAATCAATTTTTACATCTCATCTTGAACGCTACCCTATTTATACAGGATGTGTTCAACCTACTCCCAAATCTAAATGTGTCTGAACTAGTCAAAGCTTTTGCAGGTAAAAAGTTGGATGTTTAGTCTTTGCTATTTCTTAATTGATAAGTTCGTGGCCTACATTTGGCTGAGGACTTGCCAGCTTTTGTTAATATGATAGTCGATGTGTTCTTGTTACAGTGAAAACAAATGATATGATGTTGGTCATATATCTGTCGTCCCTTATCAGAAGCGTGATTGCTCTCCATAATTTGATCAATAACAAGGTGAGATATTCTTTCCATTTTGTCTTTTTATGTATCATTTTAATTGTAAGGTGACTAAGCGACTTAAGTATCCATTACTATCTGTGGATCCTGTTGTTCCCAGTTGGGTGATACATGAGACTTATGTAGACTGCTGAGTAGGTGGTAGACTTGGGGCTGTAGATATGTGCCAGGTGTGGTTTATTGTTGGAGTTATAGTTGTTCCAGTAATTTTCCTTGATTATATTTCCATAGAGCGGGGAAAGCAATTGAAGGTAGAAGTTGTGCTGAACGTGAACTATGAATTATTATATACGGGAATGTATCGGGTGGAAGTAATAATGATAATTTAGCTTGTTACATGGAATGTAGCTTCAAAAAGCAGGTTTGTCAAAAGCCAATTTATTTATGTACATTTTTACCATAAACATCATTTTCACTTAAACCCCTGCTCTGCAGCTAGTATACTATATTCTTTGATGGTTCTTCATTTACCAAGCACAAAATCCTATGTTATGGTAACTTTTATGTTGGTGAGCAAAAAATTATACTTGTGATTGAAAAATAGCAAGATTAGTATACTCCATGGAATTAGCTCATCCTGAAATAGTAAAACGTAGCAAGAGAGCTTGTTTTTGAGAGCTGACTAGGCATGAGTTGGACCTATGGTCCTGCGTCCTGTGTTCTCTCTGGGATGATGGAAAAGAACTTAAATTTTGGGTATGGAGTTTTTGATATTTGGAAAAATGATTTCAGATGCTCAACAAAGAACACGAAAAGGCAGAAGACTCAAAGCCAGTTGCCGTCCCTGCTGCTGCTGGCAGCTAAACATGGAAACTTCCTGGGAGGGTTTGCTTCTGCATGATGAGTTCTAATCTGGTTAGCAGGACTTGAAATTTAGAATTCAACTCGCCCATTTTGGCAATGTTGCAAAATGAAGGGACTCAGTAGTTCGGTCAAGTCCCCATCCCCAGTGTTCCTGTTTGATTTCAGCTTTCGATATATAGCATGAAGTTTGAGCTCTCATACAAACTCTGTATTGATATTCATATAGATTTTCGGCATGTACTTGAATAGGAATTAGTTTGCTGCAGTTAGATACAAGATCTGGAGCCCACCTCGAACTCGAATTGATTATCTTCATTTCCTTTGTTTTTCTCATTTGTGTGAACACTCACTCAGTTCCAGAATGGGGACAATATCTTCCAGGTTTAACTAATACGCAGATTGCTCCAGGCCCTCTTAGTTTTTCTGTTGCTTCAGTTCACTTCCACAACTATGCTGTTAAATTATTTGAATAATTGTAAATATTGCAAGTAATATTATTAGAAATGTCCCAGAAGATTATTAAATTGATTAATCAATAATCAGTAGTATTGTTGTGTTAGAAAGCTGTCGACTTGAAGGTTGTGTTACCATATAATTTGTAAATATTTTAACAATTTGTGATTTCAAAAACATATTTTGATCCGTGATATCGATTATAATTGAAATTGGATAGTTGCATTTGTATATCTTATTTTATGATTTATTTATACAGAACACTTTTGTTTTTTTGCAAATTTCACATACACTCACCAAAGATTATAACATCATTTATGTAAATCATTCTTATTTTTTGAAAAATTATACATACACTATTTATAAATGTTAACATCATTACATAAACTACTTATGAATAATCTATGTAATTAAGCAAGAAATAAGAATAATTTATATAAATATATCATAAATCAAGAACAGTAAATATAATTGTTAATTGAAAGTTTGAAATCATCAATCCTTTTGGCAAATTTCTACGGTTTAGTATTCGAAAATTGAATTCCGGTAAAGATAAAAGCATTTTAAGGATACGTGGTTCTCAACTCATAAAATTTTAAAATCCAAAAAATTGCGAAAATAGGAAATAATTCTGAAAGTATTTGTAGCAAAATGAGAAGAATTTGAGCTCAAAGTTTATCTTCTTCTTCTTCATCTTCATCCTCAGGCTGCACTGACTGCTCAAACTCGGCATCCATCACCACTCCATCCATTAAATGCACCAACACATTCCCCATTTTCAAGCCCGTCTGCACTGAAACTACTCCATTCACCACCACCCTCTTATTCAAATCCTTCGATGCATACAAACTGAATCCCGATATTGATTCGTAGATTTTCTCCTTACCCTGCTCCAAATCTGCAGCAGAAATCCATCTGGGCACCGCTGAAAACCCCAGTACTCGCGTCAATACTGCGTAGGAATTGCTGTCGTTTTGATTCAATCTCAAATCGCGGCGAAACGCTTCCTCCGAAGGCAGGAACAGAGTGAACGCCAGATCTTCAGGTAACATTCTAGTGACAGTTTCTCCGAATTTGCCGATTTTGGCGATGTCGGAGAGAGTGGTTTTAGTATGTGTTGGCTTGGGTGGAGAAACTTTTGAGGCGGAGGTGTTTGTGAGTTGCAGTGCTGAAATGATCTGTATGATGATGAATGAAACAGAGACGATTATACAGATAAGTTTTACTGGGTTTTTCAACTTCAGAACCCCGGCTTTTCTTCTTCTCATTCTTGCAGTCGAGGGTGGAGAAAATTTTTCAGTGGCTGGTAAAATGCCAAACTGTGGTGAATTTACTTTCTCCTGATAGACAAAGTCGTTCGAGTTTAGGAGAGATGAGAAAGTAGATTGATCTGATGAATTCGGGTTAGGGTTTCAAATTCTAGATGGGCATAGCTGGGTTAACTCGGATCCCTTTATGAGTGAGCAACGAATCGGTCCTTGTTTGTTTGTTTGGATCTGCAGTAACAGTACCTCACTTTAGGCTCTAATTCTTGTACTGGGAGTAACAATATTTAATTAAATAAACTCTTTGTACTGTTCAGTGTTTAGGCCCTGTTTGGCACATCCAAACTGAGACGTTTTCTGGGATAAAAACATTAGCCAACTATTTCTCCTACAAGTTTCAGGGAAAAAAAAAAAAAAAAGGGAAAGTGGCGAAACACATTTCTAGGTTGTTTCTGGAAGCAAATCATATCTCATAGTGGTGAATTTGTTCCAAATTACCGGGTTTATGTGAGGTTAGGTGAAGAATTTATCACGGTAAATTACGCAACTGAAGTTCTAGACATTCTTTTTTGAAAAGTCAGGAGATACGAACGTAGATTAACTGTACCAAACAAAGGGATGAAAACTCTTCAGTGCGTGTATACATGTTGCGGAATATTATTAAATGTGAACACCATTCAGGATGGATTCATTGTGTACTTGAACTGATCTTGCTCATAATGTCCTTATTTACATGTTCGTTGCCTAATTTTGTTATCTGCACATGTTGTCGTAAGAATTGTGTCTGTATTATCTTCATAGATATATAGCAGATTGCAGTAATGAACAGGCAAAACAATCTATAGCTAAGAATATGCTGATTTCTCTTCATGCATATTGTATGTAAGTTTTGATTCATCTTCATATGACCTATTGGTATATGGGAAGATAGGATGTTCAGATTTGGAAATAGCATGCCCTTTTGTAATGGTCCATGCTATTTGAAGTTGCTCTGCTCGTTAACCACAATAATATGGTCTCATGCTTAAAAGTTCCTTTTATCCCTAGTAGAAGAGCTATCTTTACCCGTGATGTAACTCTACACTTAAGATGTTGGATTCAACGATTCAATCAGTAAGAAATGAGACCATCTTTAGTTTCAATTTCATGTTTTGGCATAGGTATATGTACTGGTCCTCCTGCATTGAGAAGATACTATAATACTGTAGTCGGATGGGTTCTGAAGTGTTCTTCGCTTAGGCATTTCTAGTGTATCTAATATCTATGACATTCTTAAACTATGTAGCTTCCCATTTTATTCTGCAAATTATTTTCTTGATATCGTGCGACTTTGGATGAATATGATTTTGATGATTATTATCACTCAGGACATGAGAGCTCCGCGAACCCTTGAGGTATGGAAGATGGGTGTTGTCAATTACTTTGAGGCACTTAAGCTGCAAGAGAAATTGACTTCTGATAGAAAAGTACATAAGATTACAGATACCCTGTTATCCCTACAGCACCCACCCACATATACTCTTGGCAAAAGACGAACTGATCACAATATACTGGTTTCTGAAACCGAGCTGAAAGCCATGGGGGCAGAACTTCACTACACGCAACGTGGAGGTGATGTTACGTTTCATGGTCCTCACCAAGCTATTTTGTATCCCATAATTTCTTTGAGAGAGATCGGCTTGGGTGCTAGAAAATACGTCGAGAAGCTTGAATTATCTATGATTGAGTTGGCATCTGTATATGGTGTTAAAGCTCATGCCGGGCAAACAGGTGAAACAGGCGTTTGGGTTGGTCAGAGAAAGATTGGTGCAATTGGGGTCCGTATCTCTACCGGAATTACATCCCATGGGTTGGCATTCAACATCAATCCTGATTTGAACTACTTCAAGCATATTGTGCCTTGTGGGATTGCAGATAAAGAAGTCACATCTTTGCAAAAGGAGGTACAGCAGGTGATCCCTTCTGAAGAAGCAGTTCAGGAGCAGCTGATTTCAAGTTTTATAAGAATATTCAACTATACCGATATTGTTTGGAAAGATAAATCATCCCTACCCTTAGATAAACTGGAATTTGCAGATGAATACAAATGAAGAATGATCCTACTAATGTATACTTGAATATGCATATTTTACCTGGTCATGATATGCAGTGTTATTTACCTGCTCATGATATGCTAGGAGCGGCCAATGGATTGGAAACTCTATGTGGGCAAGCCTATGGAGCAAGGTAATACCACATGTTCGGCATGTATCTTCAAAGTTTTAGAATAGGATGAAGATCTCACAGAAGTGGCAGGAAAAATCGCTCTCTAGTTCATTCTTGTGATATACTCGTTTATTGTATCATTCAATTGCCAAATATATTTACAAGCACAACGCAAGAACATGATCATCGCATACTTGAGAGCGTTTCCATTATCTATCCAAATTTGCCTCTCATGGCTTCTAACGATTAAGTACAAGTTCGGTTTAAAAGATGCTTTGGTATCTATAACTTTGGGATAGTGTCAATTAATAGCCCACCTTAATAAATATATATATATATATATATATAAAATAATGGGCATACAACCCAAAGGTAAGCCAAGTTCTATCGGCCGCATGAGCTTGACAGGGCTTGGCTTCGCCCCTCCACCAACTCCGAAGTCATAAACAGAGGAAAACGAGAAGTCAGGATATTCACCCAAGCGGACTCCCTATCTAGACTTTACTTACAAACGAGAGAAAAGCTTAGAAAGGTTGTTTGTTTACGCGCCCGCTATTTTCAGTTTTCAAGCTCGTTTCCATGCTTAAACGTAGACTCTCGTAAGCGCTCACCCATGTGGGGTATTGTTGGAAATAAATTTTATTTTTTTTTAATTGTCAAACCATTTAAGTTGCCTACTCTTCTCAATTTCCACTAACTTTAATTTTTTTCATCATTTTCTTTTTTTTTTCATTTTTAATTTTTAAAAAATAAAAATTAATTTTTTAAAAGTTTTATTTAGTTATACACCTAACGCGAAAGCCGTTGTATCCATGTCTTTTTTTCTATTAACTGTAGAAGCCTATTTAAAAATTGAATAAAGTAGAGATTTGACCAATTCTGAACTTTACTTACAAGCGAGAGAAAAACCCTTTCTATCTTAAATATGCAAAATATGGATGAGAACCATCAACCATGGGAGCTGACAACAGAATCTCAAGAGTTAACTATGGATGAAGAGCAAGAAGATGTGGGTGGTGGCTGCCCCTGCTAAGAAGATACGCTAAAATAGCAGGTGTTAGTTTGCAATTGCAATTCACCTAATAAATAACACAATGATCGATATTATACTTGTAACTGCATACTTATTTCTCATAAAAGTTATTGTCCTAAAAAATTTACTTAGATACTTTTGTGCTATAAAGTTTGTGATGGCTATAATTGGATTTTGATCAACAGTTTAATGTAATGTGTATCCTTCCGTTTTTGTCATGACATTCGACGATTTTTGTGATTTTATATATAAGTATTCAAAAATACAAAGTAATATATATAAATAGATCATAAATTAAAGGGTTAAATACAGTTACCACCCCTAAAGTATCCACCCTATATCAATTACCTCCCTAAAGTATTAAAACCTTCAAAAAGCCACCTAATCTTCTAACACCTTTAATTTTGAAGTTCAAAAAGTCCATTTTACCCTTACTAAAATTGATTTATGAAAAAAAATTAAAAGAATTTTTAAAATACCAAAACTACTCTTTTTTGAAGTTTTATCTAATTCTATTTTCACTTCTTAATCGAGCTCTTTTTATTTTATAATTCTAAAGTATTTGGAACTCATTTTATTTTAGTTTCATTTATTTTTCAAACCAAGTTAACAATAAATTTATTCATTCAGATAATTACCATATTTATATAATTATCATATTTATATAAATATATATTAACTGTATATTTTCTTATTAGCTCATGCTCAGCTCTTTTGATTTTATTAATTATATATTTGTTTAAGTAAATATATAAATATGTATGTATGAATTTATTTTTAATATTGTTTGACAAATAAATGAAACTAAAATAAAAAAAAATCCAAATATTTTAGGATTACGAAAATAAAAAGAATTGATGAATAAGTGAAACTAGAATTAGAGAAAAGCTTCACAAAAGAGCGATTTTGGTATTTTAAAAATTCCTTTAATTTTTTTTTTTTTTGAAAAAGCAATTTTCAATAAGGGTAAAATGGACTTTTTGAACTTAAAAATAAAAGGAGTTAGAAAGTCAGGATTTTTTTTGAAAATTTTAATACTTTAGGGGATAATTGATATGGGGTGAATACTTTAGGAGTGGTAAGTGTATTTAATCCTAAATTAAAAGAGGCAAATGAAATTATTCCTATTAAAAATTGTCACAAATTCAGTCAATGGCATAAAACATTTCCTCATTCCTCTGTTTGATGTTGAAATTTGTTGTAGTGGTCGAATTATTTTGACCATATTCATACATCAGCGACTAGCAAGTCAACTTAATAATACATTAATTCAGACAAAAACAAACAAACTACACCCAAATTATTAAAATTAAAAAAAAAAAAAAGTAGTAAAATTATATCACAAATTAGAAAAACCATATCTTCAACCCGCCCACCACCAACACCAACCCTCTTTTTGAGTCTACCTTCTTCATCACAAATATCTATTGAGATGACAAAATATACTATTTTAGATGAAAAAAATAGACCCATATAATATCGGATTCTGTCCAACCCGGCCCAACCATCTTAACTAATAACTGGATACATATTGCATGAATTCCGGGTCGGATAGTAGACCCGCCATGGTCTCCGGAGCTAACACCACCTCCAAGTCCACGCTCCCACTCCCATCACGACCCGGGAATGCTGAAATCTTGCCGTCGAATTTGTTCGCCCGCCCGCTCCGAACTGCAACGGGTCTACCCCACCCGAAATCATTATCATACATTGGGAACCTCGGAGAACTCCCCATCGTGATCATCGCGCCGTCAAAATTGCCCAATGGGAAGCACCGTGGGTCCCGCTCCCAATCCTCTACGTACTTCCTCACCGTAGAGTTACTGTGGGCAAGAACGTTTTTGTTCAACTGCTCCGCGCACCACCGTAGATCTTTACCCAAAACGTCGCCAGCCGTCGCGTAGGTTGGGATGCTTTGGATGGCGTTGCCGAAGTACAACGGGTCCAACTTTGGCTCGAGCCGATGTCGGCAGTTCACGGCCATCCGGAACGTCGTCGTTGTTGAAGCGGGTAATTTCCTCGCGCGGGTGACGCCGCGCCACAGCAGCGCGCTTAACGATTGAAATGATGAAATCTCGACCGTGGGATTTACCTGACTTGTCTCCCTGGAAACGGCGTTCATCAGCCAGGTTAACGGCGTTAGCTTCCCGTCAGGATACTTCCGCGTGTCATTGCTGTGCTTACCCATTAGCTCAGCAAAGTCAATTCCGCCGTTAACTTCCCGTTTCGGTGTATTGTTATTAACTTTGGCTTTCAGCTTCAGAATCGATTCTCTGCTAAACCTGAAAATCCTCTCCCTAATCGGGGCGTCGCCGGAGAAAGTGACCACAGGCCCGCCGGCGGGGAGCTTCAGCACCGCCGGAGAAATCAAAATTGAGTCGCGGCTGAAATCCGGAATCCTCGAAATCCTCTTCACCCCGCGGCTCAACTCCGCGAAAGTATTGAAGAAGTTCCAAAACGAGGTCCCGTCCGTAACGGCGTGATTCAAGGCGCAACCAATGAAAACTCCGTCAGCCAGCTCCGTCACCTGCACGGCGAGGATGGGTCCAAAATGCCCTGCATAGCTCACCGTCTGGTCTAAAGCGAAGAACCCCTTCACCGCCTTCGGCAGGTCGCCGTCAGCGGACACGAGCAAATCCCTAACGTAAATATGAGACCCATTGGCGTGAACGAAATCAACGCCCGCGTCATTGCAGGTGATGTAAACGTACCCCTCTGAATCTGTGGTGAGACGGCCTGCCAGCGGCGGGAAATGGGTGAGCGCCTGCGATAGGCTGCGTTTGAGCAGGGAAACGAGCTCGGAAACCGGAAATGGCGGACGCGTGAACAAACAACCTTTCTGAATGTAGTGGCAGGAGAGCATTGGGAGGTCTGAAACCGAGAGTTTCAGCTCACCCAAAGTGGATTTCTGATCAGGAAAAACCGTGCATCTCGAAACCACAGGCAAAGATTCAGAAACCATTTTCTATATGGTCTAATTTTCGCGGTTTAATTTGTTTTCTTGATGGTGGGCTCTCACTTGAGGAGAGGCTGTGGAGAGTGAGGACTGAGAGTGAGGGAGAATGGGGGGTGGGGGGTGGTATATATAGGAGCAGGGGTGGGGGTGGATTCATGTATTTGGCGAAGCTTTGCAGGTTATTAATGGTGATGGTGAGTGGGGTGAGGAGGAAGTTGGAATATTATTTTTAGTTGAAGGGATGAACAAAAAAAAAAGATATTATTGGTTGGCACGTGTACAACTGTGGGCACTGCCTCATCCTCATGGAGTAAAATGTATGTCTATCAAACACATAATCCTCAGTAATTTCTTCTATAGTGCCAACACTGTGGTGGTCTGTTCGGATATGTCAGTTTTTTATTTGAAGTCATGAACGTGGTCGAACCAAATAAATTATACAGTAAATATATATTTATGATATAATTGGTTATTTTTTTGAATCGTATACTGATTATATAATTATTATATTATATTTATTATATTATTGATCAAATTTGACAAAATCTAATTCGAGTGAAAAATTTCTTTTGTACTAGTGTTTTATAAATTGATGATGTTATTTAATTCAATAGAATCTGATTGTGATAGTTAAGTAATATCTCAACAAATATTGAAGAAATGAATATCTTTTAGTTGGCTAGTGATGTGAGGTCCCACATATGAAAAATTATGAAAGTACCCTTTAAAATTTTGGAATAATATCGGACACTCTAAGGTTCGTAAAATTTTATTTAAAATCGGATAGAACTGACTTGACCTGACCTAATTATGTCATATGATTTGTTTGATATTTCAGCGACCGGTGGTTATTTATTAAAGATGTCACTTTGATGTGACAAGACAGGTGACTACAACTTATAGATACTCCTTCAATCCATATATGAAGTAAGTGATCTCAATCTGTAAAATCACTTATGTTATCTTTAGGGGCGGTTGTTCGATCATTCAGTGATCAACGATTATTTATAAAACACGTCACTTTAATATGACAAGACAAGTGACCACAACTTATAAATACGCCTCCAAGTGATCTCAATCATAATTATTATTTTGATCTCTATCTTAAACCGACCTTTACACATTGAACAGTCATTTGCTGAGGTCTACCCGATATACACCTAATAGAACCAAGGGCCAAAGCTTGAACGAATATACGACGTGAACCACTGATAAAACTTTAAAAACTTGGTCAAGATTCACATATTAGGAACACGATTAAATTTTTTTATCTATCTAAAAGAAAGGATTGTGAACTATAGATTTATATATTGTCTTATTTTAGACTTTTTGATATGTAAACATTGTACCATTGAATAATATGTAAGAACGTAGAAATTGTAGTAGTATTATGTTGGGAAAAATGTAATTTTGGTATACTTTTTTAGGGGTGGTGGCACTTTTAATCCAGGTTTATTTGAAAATAGCAATTCAGGACAGTAATTTTTAAAAAGTGGCAATTTTTGGCCAAAAAACCCTAATTTGACCGGAATTGATCGCCGGAATTACATGTGGATTAAAAAAATAAAAATTTTCTTACATGGCAGGTGATTTGGCAACCATAATGAGGTGGCATGGTGACATGCTTTATTTAAGGTTAAAATCCATTTAAATAGATAACTTTTTTCTTAAATTTATATTATTTTAATATCAAAATAAAACTTAAAAATTTAAAAATTACACCAAATTGATAAATTAAATTAAAATCACATTTAAAAGATTAATATCTAAAATTCAATTTTCAAATTTAAATATCTATATCAATATAAATTTTAATCAATTTTAATTATTTTTGAATTAATTTAATTTAAAATAATTAAAAATAAGGAAAATATTAATTTTTAAAAAAGTTCTAAGGAAAAAAAAGAAATTTGAAAAGAATTAAAAAAAGTTAAGAAATTTGATTTACTTTTTTAAAGAAAACAATAATTTTAAAATTTAAACATTTTTATAGTACATAATATAATTTATTAAATATATTCAAATTAAACTATAATTTAAATATGTTAATAAGATATAATTGATTAAAATTTATATTGATATAGATATTTAAATTTAAAAATCCAATTTTAGTATATTTATCTTTTAAACATGATTTTAATTTAATTTATCAAATTAGTACTAAATTTTATATTGATATTTAAATAATATATATTTAAAAAAAATATTTATTTAAATGGATTTTAGCATTAAATAAAACATGTCAGCATGCCGCCTCACTATGATTGCCAAATCACCTGCCATGTAAAAAAGAAAAATTATTTTTTATTCCATATGTAAAATGGTCGCTGGAAAGGTGATCAACTCTGGCCAAATTAGGATTTTTTAGCTTAAAATTTTTATTTTTTTAAAATTACTGTTCTGAATTGTTATTTTCAAATGGATCTGGACTAAAAATGTCACCACCCCTAAGAGAATGGATCAAAATTGCATTTTTCCTTATTATGTATGAAGTAGGACAGATGGATGTTTGGGAACGTAACACGTTGTATGGCTATTAATGGTAAGAAGTAGAATTTCTCAAATTTTGCATCATTCTCTCTCACCCTTTCTCTATTTTGGGAATCGATATTTTTAAAATGCAATGTATTATATATCTCCCGAGAGATCCAACGTGGCGTACATGCAAATGTTTCGCCAGCAGACGGGGGAAAGTCTGGACAAGGGACTTTAATTGTTTTTCCTAAGGTTGGAAACCCGGTTTCTCGTCTTTACTGTTCCTCGCTTTTAGCAAATTTCAATTTGTTTAACACCAGCATGTGACACATAATTGGTGGAGGAAATCACTCTAAATGTTTATTTAATCTACTCATAACATCATACTCAATCAATCATTTTTTATTTCACCATTTCTTATCTTATTTAATTTCTTCAAAGTATTATTGACGATAAATACTTTCATCGCTGCCTAAATCTCACTCTAAAGAACTTGAATGTAGAGCAATTCACACGTAAGTTCCAGTCCAATTATATCTAAGCTAAAATCCACTAAATTCAAACATCGTGTTTATTTTTTTTAATCAGTTTGTATCTAATTTAGAATTTCCCTATTCAGACAAATAGCAATTGGTGTGAATTCTTACCTATGATGCATAGATACAGACACGATACAATACGAAGACACAGAAAATTTCAAAAAATTAGGATACGACACGACGCTGACACAACTAAATATAATATTATATATATATAGTATATATATTCTAAAATTTCTCATTAAATTAAAATATGAAATATAAAATATATCAAAATAAAACATAAAATAAGCATGTCTTATGTCTAAATTTTTAACCAAAATACATGATTTCAAAAATATGCATAATCAGTTTATTTTAAAAAGTACAATTGAATACATAATCATCCAAATTACTTAAATTATAATGACCATCTCTCGATTTTTTAGTAATTTCATTCCAAAAATTTTAGTTTGAGATAAGTGAATTATTTTTCTTCTTTTTTATTTTGCCTAAAACTCTTTTTTTTTTAAAAAAAATAGTACAAAACTTTTAAAATTATAAAAAAAAAATTATAAATGTGTCTAAAACACGTCGGATACTCCTTCAAAACGTGTCGGACACACCTCCGTGTCCTTTTTTTTTTAAAACTTTCGGACACGTGTATGCCGTGTCCGTAGCGACACTACATCGAGTAATTTTTCAAAGTGTCCGTGCATTATAAATTCTTACCCAAATTAAAGTTGTTCGAACCAAATCACGACAAGTATAATATTTATTATGTGATTGATTATTTTTTTAACTGTACATCAATTATATTACACTTACTATAAAATTATTCAAATACGCACAAATTCAAATTGAGCTAAAATTTTCGTTAATTATATATATACAGATACTAATACTATGGACACAGTGTGATGCAAGTGGCACAAGTTTGAAGACAAATCCGGTATCCAAATCAGATATCATACGTAAAAATAAGCAATCATGAGTTGATGATTCCTCAGCGCCGACTATTCACATTCTGTAACTTGGCTGTCATTCCTCTAATCCCTAGAAAAGTCGGCATCCTACTTCCAATTATTTAATTATGTCATATTAAAGAAATGTTACCATCACATAATATTTTTTTGTCAAATCTTATTAGATACCGTCTGATTAAAATTCTAATTCAAATCGAACTCTATTATACTTAAATTTTAATTACATAACTCTTGTCGTAAGATTGGTTCACAATTCAAATAAAGTAACCAATCATCGTATAATAGTTGTAGAGTGATGTTTTAATTTGATCGAACTTGATTTGAGTAAGAATACCCTCTGTCTAACTTGACTATTATAATTCTACCAACATATTAAAAATTAATCTCAATATCTATTGATTCTACTGAATCAAATATTATGTCATCATTAATCTGATAAAGTTACATTTTTAGTCTCATAGAATAGGGGTTCAACATTTTTAGTCCCTATTTTATTAGATTTTTAAAATGGTTTTAGAATTGAAAAGGCTTGACATATTTAGTTCCATAACTCCCATAAAATAGAGGACTAAATGTGGCGAGTTTTATCAAATTGGGACAATTGAAGATTAAATGAGACCATTTTAAAATTACCGTAAAGCAGATAATTAAATGCGTTGACCCTTTATCCTATGAGACTAAAAGTGTAACTTTGCTTCATTAATCTATAATGCACTCAAATATATTGGGAGCTATACATTTTTAATAAAATTAAAATTCGTGATATTCAAGTGAAGGCTAGTAATATGATTGTGATTAGTTTGAATGCTTATTGTATCCGATTTCAATTAGAATTTCTCCTAATTCTTGATGATTTATCCTATGCATATTAAAGGTATAGATAGACACACTATTTAATTAAAGCTACTTGGGATATATTTTATTTAATAATCACTTAACTTATGTCAAAGATGACCAGATGGAAAAAAAAAGGTCGGTTAAATTATTGAAAAATAAATCAACGAAAACCGTCTTTTCTGATTCGTCGGCGCGTGCCAGCCAATATTTAAAATTTAAGTACAGTGGATTAGTCAATATTAATCACAATTGGCATATGATTACGTACATGTTTAATTTGATGGTTTTGGATTGGTAGGTCCATTAATTGCTCCTTTGGCTCTTCGATTATTTAATACTAATAATTAATAAATAAGTGTTTGTTTTTATTAAAATAAATATAAGTTGTAATAGTGTGGGATTGAAAGGGTTAATGTACTATGTGGACGTGTGTGACAGTTCAAGACCAACCAAGACGAATTAATTCGCTGCATTCTTAGTGTTAATCCCGATAAATAGATAAATAAAGTTGGATTAATTCTGTTTGGTCCATGAATTCATGAAGTATGTGTTACTGGGCAGATTCTTGCCCTACGTGTTTCAAAATAAATAGTGAGAATAAATTAATATATTATATATGAAATTTATTTGGTTTACGTATTTAAAATAATGAGCAAATTAAGTTCGGAATCTCTCATCTCTTAGTTAAAAAGCTTACGAAACAAATCATCATTTGGACCACATCGCCAAGACTCTAATTATAGACATTCGATACTTAAGTCAGATAAATTTAGAGGTAAGTGTATATAGAATGTTAGAATAGCAAAAGTTGTACCTGCTGTATGGAGGGCGATTATAATAGTCCCATCCCCTGTGTAATTGTATGATTTTCACGTAAACCACAGAGTCAGAGACACAAAAATGAATGGATAGTCATGATTATGATTAAAATTACTATAAGTTACAATTTTAATGGTTATGATTAAAAATCATGGTAAATAATTATTATTAACCACGAATAAATAAAATTGATGTGAAAACTAACTTTTTCATTATGAAAAAAATTATTTATCGCAGCTAAGAGCCATGGTAAAAACATTTGTCATGTTTTTTTTAGCTATGAAAAACGTTTTAACCACCCTCGTAAAAACCACGGTCAACAACTGTTATGTGATCATAATCAATGACAATGTGCTACGACTATTTATTATTAGCTATTTTGAAATGTTAGATTTATTGTAGTGGAAGATTGTAAATGAATTACAAATTGGTCTGAATACGACCTACATCGGACAACCCCCACGTCAAATACCAATTGTTCAAGTTCCATCATGGCGCATGTTGTATTTATGTGACTTTGTAGAATTTTGTTTATATTGTCATTTGTAATTTGAATGTGATAGCGGTATACCTATCTTGTTTGAAAAAAATATAAATAAACCTTATACAAAGCTGAAATACCGTCAAAATCCCAACTGCTGCGTCTGTTACTGCGGATCGATCGCTTGATCCGACCCAACCCAATGACCCACTTAGAGGGCCCAAGATTTGGGCCATATGTTGACTGACAACTCAGGGTTTAGGATGACGTCATGTGGATCAAATAAGTGGGCACAATTGATCCTATAATATCCTTTTGTCCTGCTATATTTATGGTAAAACACATTTATTACTTTGTACCGCATTTACTACTCCAGTTTGCATATTATCATCTTAAACTTGAAATGACTTAAACATCGGAGGATCTTCGCCATGGATCATCCCAACTAACCTAACGTACTTTACTCTTCTCAGGAACCGTATCTCAACTAGGTGAATGCAACGAGATTGTGGAGTTACACCTCAACTAAGATTTTCATATTCGACTCGGATCGATTGGCTACCAAATAATTAATATATTAAAAGTATTGATCGATACACGAGGTAATTACCATATTTTTGGTTTAATTTGGAGAATAATATTGAAATGATGAATTGGTCAGAAATTTGTCAACATCCATCTCTCCAGTAGGAGGATTGAGGGTCCGGTATACATATTCCGTGGCCTCATCAATTTGTAGCTATGACCACAAAATTAGTATGATTAGGTAGCAAAGGGCAATGATTCATGTACCTGAAGACTTTTTTCATTGTTTTTGGAACAATATGAATATGTACCTAAAGACTTTGAGAATTTAAAAACAGTAGATTCCCATTAATATGCGTTCTCTGAATTTGGCTAATCAAAAGGTTCACACCACCAAACTCCCCCTCAACCCAACCACAAAAAACGACTACATTTATTAATTCTTTGTACTTGCGGAAAGTGAAGCATACTCAATGCGTGTGTAATTTTAATTTATATTTTATTTAAATGAAAAAATAATAATTTATCAAAATTACTGCAATAGTTTCTTTCGACGTACATCAACACATTTAGTGATACAATCAAGTCACTAAAGAGGTTGTTATTTTATGTAAAATAAAGTACCTATTTGTGGGTATTTTAGTTGAAATACATATTATCTACCAAAGTTAGTTAATTTAATGTGCCCACGCTTAATAAATAGCTTGTACAAATGATGTTCCAATGCACTCGATTCATCTGCATAACATATATTTTATTATATTTATTTAATTATAGAACTAAAATTAGAAAAAAAAAGGATTTATTAGAATTGATAGTTTCTTAATAATATTTAATATTTTTAAATGTGTATGAACATAATATTATTGATTAAAAAAAAACTTAAAGAGATGATTGTTCTGTGTAAGAATAAGTATGCCTGAGGGTATTTTAGTAATGATACATTTTACCAATCAAAGGTGGTTTTTCTAACCTTCTCATATAGTTTAGGTATTTACAATACAGATCATGCGCCAATGAAGCTTAGCTCAGTTAGCGAAGCTGAGGCCCCATGATCCTAGAGGTCATGGATTCGAATCCCCTGGGTGGGATGATTTGTTTCTACTGCATAGTAGGTTTATTTGTTTCTATTCTATAGTAGGTTATTTGTTGTTGTAATAGCACGATGTTGGTATATGTGATATTGTGGATAGGAATGTTGTATTTATCTATAGGTTTCACTCCTGACGTGATTAACAAGTAAATAGAATTTTCTTCTATAGATTGGATGTAACAATACAATATCAAACGATGTGAATCATAACATGTGAGCACAATACATGTTCCAACTATTGATGTGGTTGTTTGATATCTTTACACTTAATGTGTGTAAGAAATTAAGACTCCAAAATACTCTCTGTGTTGCTGAAATTTTTCAATTGTTTTTTTTCTTTTTGGGAGGTCATAAATTAGCGAAACTCGGTTAAGCCTAATTTAAATCTTAAATTGAGATCACACGACTATAAAATTATGAGGCCGAACCCAGAAGATAATAAATTGCTCCTACAACACATCTTTGTACAATGATACAGGCTCTCAAGTGAGTGGTAGGAGCAACTTTTAATTTAGGGTAAATTACAAAGGGGTTCCCCTAAAATTTATCATAATTATAAATACTCATTCGTTGTTTGAAAAATTATAAATATCCATTAGAATAAATGGTCATCTAACAAATATGCCCTCGTGACAGCCCATTTATTTCAGGAGAGTATTTGTAATTTTCAAACAATGAAAAAATATTTATACTTATTGTCAAACCTTAGGGGCCCCGTTGTAATTTACCCTTTAATTTATTATTATCCCAAACGATGGTTCCTATCACTATATTAATTGTTGAATATTTTAATGGTAATTGTTACTTAATTATGATTAATTTATTAAACTGTTAGTTAATTATGATTAATTTAATATTAGTGATGATAATGCAATTCATAACACAATGATATATATATATATATATATATATATAGTTGATCTACTCCAAATAAATCCAAAACTAAAATAGGAAAAGACATAGTACTATGTTGTCTGGGAAACTTTTCTTTGTCGCGTATTTATGATGATGTTGTCAGCATAACAAATTTTTTGGCAGTTTGAGCATTTGCGAAACATTGTATAATTAAAATACAATGCTAGAAACAAACTGGTTGTTGTTTTAAGTATCATAATTATTGGAGATGATATAGAAATTATTCCATTTTGTTTATTTGTTTGTTTGTTCGAGTTTGGAGTGATTAATGAATCTGTATTGGAAAATAGGAATTGGTAGGGGAATATTTGTTTAGTGGGTCCAATTATTTCTTATTCCATTTCATTTATTTATTTAAAAAGTACTAATGACTTCCAACAACAATAACAATAAGGTCCATAACCTTAATTAATTATAATATTGAATCGTAATGTATAAATAAATGTCTACGTTCATATATAATAGTTGTTAGCTACTCGTGATAACGTCTGCATCGGTGCATCCATATTTGTTCAAAATTGATTTTTATTTGTGAAGGTATTTATAAATTAAGTATTGTACATTTCATAAACTTATCTCTAAGAAAAAGAAAAAAATGATTAGTAAAAATTATGAAACATAGAATCCCTGTGAAGAAGTCTGAATCAACAGAAAGATGTGAACATTTGACCTTGTTGGATTCATTGATCTTTGTAGTATTTCTTGTTTTGTTGAGTACAATGGACATTGGACAGCGATCTCCTATGCATGTACTTGTCTACCACAATCACAACAACTTTGTCCAAGTACAAACAACAAATTAAGACTCTTCACTTTTTTACTCTACTGAAATTCATTCTTGCAGTGCTAGACTTTTGTTGTCAACATCATCATTGTTTTGTTAGTGTTTAGATGAAGGTGGGTGGGTAGGGGGAGTTGAAGGTTTTAATACTTTGGGGGAGTTATTGATGTGTGGTGAATATTTTAGGGGAGTAACTGTACTTAACTTATAAAAAAATTATATATGACCCCCCCTCCCAACAATATGTCAATCCAAAAAGAGGTCCATTTCGAATAAAGTCCAATAGAAACTTAAGAATGCACGCAATCCAAAGGAAAAAATAATACCCGAGAGAGAAGGCCCATAGAAGGGACTTAGAGACATCATACCGCTAAGCCCAAAGGTGAGGGGTAACCTAGCGGGCACCCAGGCAATAGTGTGTTCTCATACACAAGTGAGAGGTGGCCATTTGATCACTAGGTGGAATGATGGATGTGTAATCACTGACGAAGTCGGAAAATCTAGGCAAATGACCAAGCTCATTCCAACGAACCCTAGAAATTCGGGAGCAAATCCCGTAGAGGGCTTATTCGATCGAGAGTCCCCCAACAATTGAAAGCCCCAAGATTTCTTCCAAATTTGTTGGAAGTTTATCCTCGACAACCACTTTCCCGAGTTCTAAGGGAACTACACTTCGTCAACCAACATGAGGCTGGGCCTATAACATAGGCACCCTTGTCCCCCGCTAAAGGGTAACACACCTTTGCAACATCTACACGCACACGGTATTAAATATTCTAAGCATTCTAATACTACGTTATTATTCTACATTGTGTTTAATTTATTTAATTTTTATTTTTGACAACTATTTACTGATTTCAGCGTTGGAGTACTAATATATTTTTTGTAAATCCCCATTTCAATACTTGTGAAAAATTCAGGCCTGCAAATCTTAAGTTGATCCAATCCGAACAAACAATTTTTTGTTTGCATCAATAGAAACACCAGAAGATTAAACATATAATTGGACAACAAAAATAACAACAGTAAAGAGAACTGAGATAAAAATGTAAATCATAGAAATAAAAAGAATACCTAAGATAAGTTACCTAGATAAAAAAATTCCCAATTAATAGTTTGTAATTAATTATATAAAGAATATAGATAATGTAATAAGATGAGGTGAGGCTCAAGATAATGGGCTTAAGTTAAATATTTGACGAATACTCTAGCCCAACCTCAAATCCAGGCCCAAAATCTTTCATTATCGATCCATAACTTGCTAATTGCTGCTACGCAGCTTCCTCAATCGTTTTTGGGAGGTGGGCTGAAAATTCAATTTCAAAAAATCCTTTCTCTACTTAGAAATTTAGAATCTCAAAGCTCATTAAGATTTTGCGGTTAAATCCAAGGTATTGAAGGTCTTATCAGGAGCCTTAAATTTATCACCAATGAAGCTTAGTTCAGTTGGCGAAGCTGAGGCCCCATGATTCTAGAGGTCATGGGTTCAAATCCCCTGTGTGGGATTATTTGTTTCTACTGCATAGTAGGTTTATTTGTTTCTACTGTATAGTAGGTTATTTACTGTTGTAATAGCATGATGTTAGTATACGTGATATTGTGGATAGGAATGTTGTATTTGTCTCTATCTGTTATATTGATCTGACAGAATTGATTGTACTCGTTTATTTCAATTAATAAATTCATCGTTTCCTACTAAAAAAAAAAGAGCCTTAAATTTATCGATTGTGGATTCAGCTCCAAGTTGCGTCTATCCAAAAGTCGTGGTTTTATAGAGATAATTTGTCTAATGATCTTAACTTTCTTTTGGATGAATGTATAATTTTTTTTTTTTTAAATAAAGACAGTTTGTATGAATGATATTGATATTTATGATAGATGTATGTGTAATTATGTAAAAGAATATGAATGATTTGGATAAACTGACTATAAATTATGCCATATAAGCGTAATTGTCTCTTTTATATATCGAGGCCCCATTTATTTTGATGTATTAGCTTGAATAAGAAAATTAGTATAGGATAATATATTATTTATTTTTATGTATGAGACCCTTATACAAATACGGGACCTCGTATTAATTATTGTTACACTTACGTAACTTATACCACCAAAGGTGGTAGTATAAGTTATCATGTAATTTGTACAACAATAAATGCAAGGGGCAAAAGTCCATCTTACCCTCAAATAATAGTGGAGTATGTGTAATTGATGGGCAGGCTAATGTGTAATTTTATCATCTAACATAAGTAAATACAATAAAGTAAACACTGTAAATAAATACTTTACAATTTATACAGGGTTTTTTTTATCATTTATTTAGTTCAGAAAAACCCTATCACCTGTTTTATTCAGTTGTCAAAGTAAACGGGGCCTGAATGTGAAAAGAAAGGTCAATGTGAAATGATTGAAACTTTTGTGGGGGAAAGTGAAAATAACCGAAGTTTCGGGGAGGTTGATTCAATTTCCCCCTATTACGAGCCGTGCGCCAACCCCGCTCTTCTTTTCTTGAACGGAACGCCTAAGTAAAACCCCAATTCTGTTTCTTGTATTTCTGTTTACACAGAGTAAAACACTTTCTGCATGTTTTCTCGATTAAATTTAGCAAACTGTTAAACTCCGAAGGGAGGAGTCAAGTCTCGTATTTTCTCTCTCTGGATCTCGCTCTCTCTCACTCTCGCACACATCACTTTCCCGAAATCGGAGAAGAGAAAGCAAAAAAGTCCCAAGTTTCGAAGGAATTATGTCCGACGCTTTGATCAACGGCCTTGCCGGTGCCGGCGGCGGAATCATCGCTCAGCTCATTACTTACCCTCTCCAAACTGTGCGATATTTGGACTTTTGATCTATTTTTGCGTCATATCCTGCTGTAGATTATATGTATGTACTAATTAAAGTTTATGTGATGATCTTTGGTGTGTTAGGTAAATACTCGGCAACAAACAGAAAGAGATCCGAAGAAGGAGAAGAGGAAGCTTGGAACTCTAGAGCGAATGTCTCAGGTAATCTCTCGTTTTCTTGGTCCAATTTCAAATTTTACGGTTGACCTTCATGTATTTTCATTTTCTTGTGATGTTCTCTTTCTGCTCATATGCAATGAACTTGTGGAAATACGATGCTTAGGTGGTAAACGAAGAAGGGTGGAATCGACTATATGGAGGATTAGGTCCGTCTCTTGTCGGCACCGCTGCGTCTCAGGTGAGCTTGTTCTAGGTCATCCTTCTTACATTTCTGTTGTTTGTGTTGGTGTGCGTAATTAGCTTTTGGTATTTGCGTGCGTAATTACCTTTCGCTGTATTATAACGAAATTAACGTAATTTTTAATTGTAACACAGTAACAAATTAAGAGGGGTAGTTTCTACTGTGGTAAAATTGCTTAGTGTAAAGTTACAAGTTGTAATTTGATTTTTCAATTTGGGCTGCGCAGGGGCGGGGATGTAAAATATTAGTTGTTCCTGCTAATGTGACATATTTTAAGTCCATGAGAGAGAAAAGGGCAAACTTTAAGTATGTAGGGGGAGCTTGTGGTCCCCTGCATTGAGTTGTGTGCCTTACCTAGGAAAATTATCTGCACCATATTTGTTTTGGTTGTTGCTAGTCATAGTCCTACCTATAGTCTAATAATGCGGAATAATTCCTCTCTCTAAAAGAATCACGCTAAATAATCCATACCTACATTACCAACCAAATTATTGGTCAACCATGGCGATGATATTAACCATTATAAGGATCGGACGGAACATTTTCTTTTTCACAGAGTCAAGGTTTTAAGATGGGGTTTCTGGGAGAAATAAAGTGTGTATTGACATTTGACTTCAATGTGTAGAATTCAAATTGACCTTATAATATCCTACACAAACACACATTGAGACCATATCTACTTGCTCAGTCAAAGATCAATATACAAACCAGTATAAGAAAATAATTCATGTTTGAAACATGAAAAGTTTGGAAAGAAAGTTTCTAGTTCTTGTTTGTACTGGAAGACACATAGTGCAGATGAAGCGGGGCCAGTAAAATAAAATCCAAAAGTTTCTGATTAACCCATCCTGGCGCAATGAATCACGTAGAGTTCTGGTCAATATTTCTTTTACTTATCTTACACTTTATGTTTAGTGCTTTTTCCCTGTAAGCTGAAGTGAAGTTAAAACATTTCCTAGAAACAAACATAAGTAAGTACTAAATTGGTTGTAAATTTATTATTGTTATTTTTGCTTCCTCTTTGTTAAAATGAATGCTGTTTTCTCTTTAAATTTTCTTTTAAGTTGTCCCAATATAATTTCGACGTCGCTTGAAGTTTTACATTCTATGTAACAATTAAAACAACCAAATATGGATTGGATACCCTTTATTATCTCCTGTCAAATGTCAATTCCTTTCCTGGGTTTTATGAAATCACATGTGAGGCAAAGGTTCCCTCTATTTGTCTCATCGTTGTTTTCAGGCCCTATAAATAATTGATTTAAGTATACCATTAATTTGGAAATGTACTTTCAACTTGCTTACATAAAGTATATTCAAGACTATGACTGCAGATGCTGTGGCATTCACATCCAATGGCACTCCTTGGATGTAAGATACAGTTGTTTCTAGTCCTGAGCTTCTACTCTAAAAGCCACGTTCATGGTGTCAATGATGCAACGAAATGTCCTTCCATATTTCCCTCTCTTTAGTTTGTGCTTGAGTTCTTTCTGAATTTTTCTATAGCTATAATTATATATATATGACCTTTGTTGTCCGGATGTTTGGTTTCTTATGTATTGCAACTTTTATGGTACAGGGTGTTTACTATTATTTCTATCAAATATTCAGGAACAAGGCTGAAGTCACAGCCCTTGAACAGAGGAAGAAAGGCATTGGGGATGGATCAGTTGGAATGCTCTCATCGCTTGTGGTTGCTGCTCTATCCGGGTAAATATACTCCTCCACGTGGTCCTTGTTATGCATCATGTGGTTAGATACTGAGCCATCATTGTCCTCCATATTGACCACAATGTATCTTTTGGGGGTTGGTGTGTAAGGTAATTTTCTACTCCAGATTTATATACCTTTTTTCCTTAGGTTATTGTGCAAAGTCAGATTCTTCTTTGGCAGTAGTTAGTAAGCATCTATTGCAGGGCTTTTGGGGGTATTGGGATGAGTTGTGCTCACATGGATCCAAGTTTGGCATCCTACAACCAACTCTATTATATTTTATTACCCCAAAATAATGTATGTTAGCTTTGGGTGTTCAAGGGTGTATTATTATTGTTCCTCTTATTATATAAAAGAAAATTGAACCTGCTTTACTTGACATTTTAAAGTGAAAAACATGTCTTACTTATGTTTATCAACACGAGTACTCATGGTTAAAATACTTCAAGGTCCAAGACGATACAAGAGAAACTCTCATCTGAAGGGGTACAACAATGTATTGTTGGTTATCTTTTGATGAAGCGTCAATCATGTTCTTCTCAGAATCATGTAAACCATCAACATCTCGTTTTCTTAATAAATTGATGCACTATCGAGAGAATATTTGACATTATTGTATGGATTAATTGTAGTCTTCTCACGACATATTCTCTTTTTACATTTCTGTAGATGTTTAGAAGTCCTGACCAGGAATAGTTATTTGTTTAACATTTTAAGACTCAGGATTAGCAGGTTTATACCGTGGATATGGAAGTAACTCAAAGATTCATGTTTAGGTTACTCCTCCTAGATTCTCTCTTGGCCCTCGTCAGAAGTCAGTTATCTTGAGACAACTCTCTACGCTAATTTACTTGAGAAATTGACTAATCTCCACAAATGTTGTCAGAAGTCAGTTATCTTGAGACAACTCCCTATGTTAATTCACTTGAGAAATTTGACTAATCCCCCCAAATGCTAATATTTTGGAAAATAATCAATGCGTATATATTGATAATGATGTTTGGCAGTCTATATTGACACCGTGAAGAAGTTTAGTTCCTTGGAAATTAATGCTGATTTGCAGCCAAATTTTACTTCTCTATTTGTCTTGACCTATGATGATTTCTTTAACGCAGCCAGCAATTCTTATGCTTCCAAAGTAAAAGCTAAAGTAATGATGGGATAATTCAATTTTTTATCCGTTGCATTTTTGTGTTCTTGATCAGGTTCTCTTTCTGCGACTTTCACTTAGGAGAATCAAATGCATATATGCTAGTCACACTTTAGTTTGCTAAATATTGATTTCATTAGCTACTTGGATATGTTCATGTGTGATAGATGTAATTACTTTTTGTTTCATTTTTATGATAAGCTGGAAAAATTTGTACTCTGCATGCAATTTATGTTTTCTTTTTCATAACATAAACATGCATTTTGTTTTAATGCTAGTGTCTTTTTTATATATTGGGAAAGAAACGCTAGACCAACCTCATAGCAAGATTTATCCTTGCTATTGTGATTTTATTTGCAGAGATCGACCAATGACCTTTACAAGCATCTCCATTTCTGCAGGTGTGTAAATGTGCTGCTGACGAATCCTATATGGGTGGTTGTAACTCGCATGCAGGCAAGACACATCCTGCCTTGTTGTCCATAGTCTAAAATAAAAAATTCATTCCATTAACTGTTTGAACTGGTGTCTAAAATGGCACGGCTTATTTCAGATTTTGATATTCCATGAATTCCTCTGGGTGCCTTTTTTTTTTTTGTTGATCCATAAGTTTTATGAGTAAACCATCAGTGCTTGGTGGGAAAAAAAGGGTTTGCTAAGGATCTTCACCTTTTATAATATACTAACTCAAACTGAATACATTCAGCAGGGTAACGTGAAAACTTATCCCTTCCAGCGTACAAGTTCTAAAAATACAAGAAAACTCATGTAGGAAATTCTCCGGAAACGTGCTAGGAGCAATTACGTTGTATGTTTTACAGTTGAGAGTGCCATGATACTCACCTTTGCAGGGTTGTTCGAATGTTTATTTCTTTTTAATGTGGTTAACACACATCAGATATCATGGCAAACCCCACAAACCTTGGGGCTTCTTCTCAGGACGCCTCTTAACGGCGAGCTTTAAAAGTACTGTTAATTTCTTTTGATGTCTTTTAGTAAACTTTAATAAATTACTTCCACTTTTTGTTATTATAACCAGCAGTAGAGTTTGAAACCCAGTCCGAAGCTTTTCGACGTCGGTATGTGACTCCTGCGTCTAGGGTTGCTACTGTTTCTGCACCTATGTTATTCGTTGCTGCTGATTTGCCATTTGATGAAATCCGGCTTACAGAAGAGAAAATGTCCACTACCAGGATCTAGTCTGTGTTGGTGGTTCTTGTCATAACACTGTTATAGATCTTGAACTTTATGGTGGTAGTACGACATACCTGGCCGTGTAAATAATTTTGTTGTTATACTCTATTGTTTCAGAAATGAGGGTGTAAACTTTGGGTTTGAATCTCATGCGCTCATATGCATATTTTGCAGCTACACCATAGAACAAACCCTGCAGGAAGAATCCTTGTATGAAGTTCAGGAAATTAGAGAACCTCAAGTAGAGTTAGATATGAATGTGTGTATTAATGATTTGTGTGAGAACATGCCGCAAAAACATCATGTTGGGTATGCATCTTCAGCTTATTCTTGATAATTTTCTTGCAGACTCACACAAAGAAAAGCCAACCAAATCGTACTGGTTCTTTGTCTTCAGAGGAAGTACTTCTTGCGGCAGTGGAACCTCCTCCCTATGGTACTGGCCACGCGGTATGTACACAGTTGTAGTTTGTTTCTAAGAACACTAGAAATTGCAATTTGGAGCCAGTATGTGTGAATGTTCACACAAATAAGCCTCATTCTTTTGTGTGTTACCCTATACAATTATCCATATCTCTAGCAAAGAATGACATCTATTGTCTTAAAAATAATGCCAGTTGAAAAACATTAGCTTGCTGCATTTGTTGGGTTTGGGTCAATAACATAATGTTACTGCCTGGTTTAATTGATGAATTGAAGTCAGGTTGTATTTTCTTGGCAATAGAGTAAGTGTGAAAATTGCTGGTCCTGATGTTTGATTATATCTCTCATATTTTTCTTTACTTCTCTAACTGGTTTTAACTTACCATAACTTGGAGTTTTTGGCATAATTTTGATTTGAAAGAGAGAATAATATGCTGCCACCCTCTCCTATAACTATAATTTCTTTCTTATAGATGCTTGTACTTGAAATTTAGGAGACCTTATATGTAAGATGTCTTTATCACATATGCACTGTATTATTATGACAAAAGACATTTTTGTTTGATGACGGTTGAACTTAGCCTATGATTCCCAACACAGACAAAGTGCAAGTTATCATCTTAATCTAAATGCACAGATTCAAGAAGTTTATGATGAGGCAGGAGTCTTGGGGTTCTGGAAAGGTGTTTTCCCCACGCTGATCATGGTATGTGCCAAATCGCTCTAGGTAATGGTGTTGGGTATTTATTGATGATGCTTCATGTTGCTACAGGTGAGCAATCCTTCAATACAGTTTATGCTGTATGAGACTCTCTTGAAGAAACTGAAGAAGCGACGCCTTTCAAGTAGTAAAGGTAACAACGATGTAACTGCTTTGGAGGTAATGTTTCAGTTTCTCAAGTTTTTTGATAATTTTATCTCTCATGTAATCATATATTCTTGCGCTTTCATTTTTCTGACATGGTCATATTATTTTACTTCTAGATATTTTTGCTAGGAGCTTTGGCAAAACTTGGAGCTACAGTTATCACATATCCTCTTCTTGTTGTGAAGGTACACTTATTTCTCATTTTTATTGATTGCAGATTTTCTATATAACTAACTTATGCATATATGCAAAGGTCTTAATCTCGTGGTACTGCATTTCCAAATTCTTAGATTGTCAGTATAGTTGTTTCTTTGATGGGTGTGCAGCATGAAAATCTGTCTTGCTAGTAATCGACATATTTGCTTTGTGGCTGCTTTCCTGGAATACTTGTGGAATTTGAATTCTCTTTTACTGCAGTCAAGACTTCAAGCAAAACAAACTACTGGGGGAGACAAAAGACACCAGTATAGAGGTTTGTATTTGTGGTTCTATTTCCTGACTGCCCAAATCTAAGAAGTCTTGTAAAGTGTAATGCGTTAGTTGTTGGCTTTTCGGTCCTGCTACATTAAGGTTGTAAGCTACCAATAGCCCTAGTTTTTGGACAAATTTACTCTCTTAGACCAGAACTGGAATGAAGTAGATTGCCTGTAATCATCAAGAGATTCCAATCAATAGTTGTTGAGTATGTCTTGTCAAGCGAATACAACTGATCAACGTAGAACCCAACCGATGACCACAATTAAGCAACATTTCCATACGCTTGTCACCTCTTCAGTCCAAATAAAAGTTCAAAATTCGATATCAGATCCCTAGCAAACTTTACAGATGGGTGAGATTTAGATCATGGACAAATAATTGGATTGCCTTGTAATCACTGTTGCGCTGTGGGTTATATTTAGAAAATGAAACATTACATTAAAGATGGAAACATGCAAGTCGAATCACTTTCGCTCTTGATTAGAATGTCACAGAAGACAATCAGAGAGATGAAATCTTGTTATTTCTATTAAGGTATCTTCATTTTCTCTAGTATCTTTTTATTATTTGATTATCCATGGAGATTCAGATGGAAAATCCTCTGCTTTTTTTTTTCTTAACATCTAGTCATCTACTATCATAAGTGAGAACACATCAATGACTCTAAATTCCTGTTTCCCGAGAAATGATGTTATGTACAGACAACCTTGACTTCTCTTTTACAGTTGATGAATAGTAGTCGGTAGAATAAAGTCTCATAACATGCATTTCTGGCCCTCCTGAGGTTGCTTTGGACACTGTGCAGGCACCTTGGATGCTATACTGAAGATGATACGCTATGAAGGTTTTTACGGTTTTTACAAGGGAATGGGCACAAAAATCGTACAAAGTGTTCTTGCTGCCGCTGTTCTTTTCATGGTGAAGGAAGAACTCGTTAGGGGTAGCAGATGGTTGTTAACAAGGGCTCCTGCTGATTCGGTAAAACCAAGACCCCGGTGACATGTTTGTTTTCCTCCGTGCCAACATTGGCAAGATAAATTCTCCGACTCCCTGTACCTACAGAAACAGGGGAAGTACATTTTAAGAAACTGAAATATCGTTTGAAGTCGAAGAATAACAGAATTCTCTTTAATTTAGCGGGTCGCGTTACTGCATCACTGACAGTGTACACTAGTTCACCATGCATATATGGTGAAGAAATACGCGTGTAACGAAGTTATAGTTTGCAACAGATGATGTTACATGTTGAATAATGTTATAGTCGTACATTCCAAAATTTGTCTGTTGAATAATGTTTTACATGTTGTAGTTGGTTGCTAGTCTTGATTTCGGTAATACAGATGTTATTAAAGGCCATGTTTACAACCTCGTCTTGGATTAACCCCTATAATAGTACGGGGCTATTATCTCTTCTACTAACCTCTATTGGATTAATCAATAATATGTTATATTATCTCTTCTACTAACCTCTATTGGATTAATCAATAATATGTTTATTTGTAGTGGTAACTGTAAGAGATAATAGTTATATTAATATGTTAGTTGGTTTACTATCCAATGTTGTGCATTTGATAGGAGTAAAGTTTACAATTATGCCCCAACTACAATATAATTCCTCACTCCAGGCATTATCAGTAGGAGTAGCAGGCATTATCTTTCCCCTTCTCTTCTTCGCACAACTCTCCCCTATTGTTAAAATCTAGAACCAGCCGAACGAAGAGAACCCAGAAAATATTGAGCGAGGCATGCAGATTTCTCCTCCACAATAAATAGGTAAACCAAAATTCGAGTGTATCTGAATGAACGAGTTATTCTCTACTCTATCCCCATGACTATTATCGAAGTTCTGCATTACAAATGAGTAATTTCGCTTATGAGTATAGTTTACGGTTGTTAGCCTAGATTATATTAATTTGTTCGGAATTTTCCTGTTTTCTTTCACGCCGCACCGCCGTATTATTTGGTTCGATCTGCGAGGGACAAACTAAAGAGGGTGACTGCAGCATTCTCTTTAGCTTCCATGCTTCCGGCCCAAAGGACTTGAACGATGGATGGAATTGCATTCGCGAGCATTATGAGTCCATTGTTGTTGTTGAAGATGGACAAGTTGAGAATTCAAGTTACTGCATTATCTTGAATTTGACCATCCTCGGATGTTAATAAAGTAACAAGAATTGGAATAGCTCCTGCATCGGCGAGCAAGATTCTGTAAAAGAAATCCTTACGAACAAAGACAAAATTGGGAGAAAAAGGTAATGGAGGTTAGCTATATAATGAAGAATTGCATTAAAAATCCACCAATCATCCGTCAGAACAATAAATTTGCATTCGAAATTACACAAATTGATGGACAAAGTTGTAAAAAAAAATTGACAAAATAGATACAAAATAAGAAGGAAAAGTTAATAGTTATATAGGTGGGCTCCACTGATAAATAATATGGCCTCCCATTACATATTATAATCTGGCCTAGAGTATGAAATTGTAGGGGGTTGGTGGCAGGCTGTAGCGGGCCAAGTAATTTTGAAATAAATGCCCAATTAACTCCTACTAACCACTATTAGGCACTGTATAAATGATAATAAACAAGCCCAAAGTGAATTATTTTGTTTGGGGAGCAAGATTGGAGAAGGTTGCCTTTCTTTCTTAATTGTGCCTCAGCAAATGATGATGTGGTTAAGGAGAAAAGGGACTGAAATCTTTTAAGTAGCAATGTTTTTCATCTATTATGATGCATTTGTCAGGGCTAAGTTCTAAGATGCCACACAAGTACTAAACTATCAAGGGCTAAATTACAACGAGTTCTCGTAAAATTAAATTTAATTATGAATACATTTTTGTTGTTTGAAAATATATTATTATTTACTCGATTTAATGGTTGTCTAACAATAAGGTCATTTTGTGTCTCCGATAGGTTTTCAATCTTTTTTTTTTTTTTTTTTTGTGGTGAGCAAACCAAAATGTTTTTGTGAATTAAGAATTTTACTTATGTATTAAAATTTTCTGAATTTTTTCTTTTTAATTGGATTCACATTACACATACATTTAAAAGATTCTATTTATTAGGCTGATTCGGACCATTAAAAGTTGAAGATTGGATCCAGGTCCAGATCCATTTATTCAAATATCCAATCCAACTGGACCTATTTCACCGTATCGGGTCATCTGTATTGAAGCCCATACTATTAAAAGTAAGGCCCATAAATGAAGCCCATCTCGTCCAAGTCGTCCCTTCTGTCTCCAGTCTTACAATTTCAGTTACTGTAGAATTCACTCATTTTCAGACAAAAACCCTAGAAAAGTTGAGAGGGAAGATACAATTGCAGGAGGAGAGAGGGGCAATGGCTACCAAGCAAAACCCTAAGAAGGCCAATCTTTTGGATCATCATTCCATCAAACACATTCTTGATGAGTCAGTCACCGAGGTCAGTAATTCTTTCACCACACACACACACACGGATGTAATCAGTTTCTGTGATTTTGTTGGATTTCTCATTTGTTTCTGTATAGTTTTTGGTTCAATTGTATTTCTGTTGTGGGAATTGAATTTGATCTTAAGGTGTGTTTTGTGGTTGTAGATCGTGACAAGCAAAGGCTACCCAGAAGACGTGAGGATGAGTAACATTCGCTTGTTCATTGGGGTGATCATCATTGTCGTCGCACTTTTTGCGCAGTTTTACAACAAGAAGTTTCCTGAGAACCGGAATTTCCTCATCGGTTGCATCGGGTTATATCCTTTCCGTGGCGTGATTCTTTGTCTTGATTTCAAAAGAACAGATGAATGGGATTTTGTTGAGTTTTCTTTGATTTGGCAATTTCGCTTCCCAGAATTGTTGAGTTTTGTTTAGTTTGGATTTCCCACAAAAATCTATGACATACGTAAGATTTGAATCCTGAAGAGAGGTTAGGATAATTGATGAAAGAAAGTTACGCGTTAAAGAGTGAGTGTCGTGTGCTATACTATGTCTGTTCTGAATATAAGAAAGTGGGGAAAAGATTTCTGTATGTATCAAAATCAGAGGATTTTCCTATGAATTAGTGGTGATTAAGGATTTTTTTACATCAAAATTCAGAAACATGAAAATATCTGGTTGTTCTTGCTTCTGGGATGATGAGGATGTTTCAGGCAGTTTTATCACTTTATTATTTGAGGTTTCATTTGTTTCTGGATTGCAAAAGCGAATGATTTGTTTGATCTTTGACGCTGGCAAGTATGTTGTACTCAATGGGATATTACAACTGGTTATATACTTGAAGGAAAAGAATGCCATCCTATTCACCTATCCGCCACCAGTAAGTCATCCCTCTTTCTTTGGATGTCTGCACTTGGCAGACATCTTTTTATTTGGAATTTGAAGTAGCGGGTGCAATTATTGTTGTCGGTCTCTCGCTATTACTTTATCTATTTGATTGTTTCTTCTATCGAATGCCTGTCTTACTCGTTGATATGTTATGCATAATAGCTTCTATCCTTTACTTCATGCTGAGTGGTTCAATTAATTTCCACATGCTATCATGTTGTGATTGTGTTTGTATGAAATTATGTGCCTGAAATCGGAATACATTTCAAAAGTGTAAGATCATATATGAATTGTTTCCTCTCATTAATGATTGAATTTGTATGAAAACCCTTTGTATTATTTTCCTCCTACTCCGATCTGCTGACATATATCTTTTCAATTCCAATACCTTGGTTTTATGTACCTCTTATGTAATTATATAAGGATCTAACTGTTTTGACAGTGGGTGAGGCGTCATCTACAACTCTACTTCTTCATTTACTCTGATAAAAGTCGTTTGAGAATTTTCATTCGAACCATTGTTGTATATTCATGTAATATGCTCATTTTGTGTCAATGTTGTTTGTCAATTGGGATGATTATCATTAATTGCATTTTTTCCTGTCCACAAGTTGAAATGAGACCCGCTCCCTGTGCTTGCCGGGATAATTAGATTGTTGTCTTGTAACTGCAAAACTTTCAAATCTCACAGACCAATGTGATAAAAATTTAACTCATAAGCCGTTAAAAATGCATCTGATTGTCATTGTCCCATGTTGCAAAATTGGGGATAAAACTAAGACTCCCCTTTAATTTCTGCATCTAGTGAAAATAAAGTGTCTTCCTATGTTATCTGCTTCTGCGGGTTCAATAGGTCTATCAGTTATGGCTTATTTTTAAGTGACTAATTGGGGATTAAATAAACATATAGTGTTCTTTTGATAGGACATTTCTTCAGGTATGTGCTAACTAGCACTTGCATGTGATGGTATTGTAATTTTAAATTGCTGGGGAATTCTAAAATTCATAGTTTGAGCTTGGTTTCGTCCATCAATTAAAGGAGGACGAGTAGAGGTGATGGAGAATGGAAGTGCAAAATGTTACTTTGTTTCTCATTGGCTTCAGAGAAAAACAGTATATATAATACTCATGTATTGCTAGCAAAGACAGAGTTATAGTACCAGCAAAATTCTGTGAGCCTGTCATTGCTGACTTGTGACCGGAGGTTCAGTAATTGATGATATACTGCATTGCAAGCCAAGGGAAAAATAGTTGTAGATTATAGCATTATTGATGTCATTCTGTCTTGAAGTTCTTTCTGATGCCAATAATCGTAGATTGAGAAATTAAGTTGAAAATTCTTAATATGTGTGTGTGTGTAAACATGATGTTGATTCTGATTGAGTGAATTTGGTTGTTTTATTCATGTATATGATATTTACTTGAGGCCGGGTGGACTAGGTTATTAGAAACTTGTGTAAGAATCTTATGCAGGGGCTATATCATCTATGTCAACAAATATCTGACAGAACCTTACAGCTTTAGGTTTCTTGAAGTACCTCTTGGTTCACCATTTCATAGAGTTTCACTTACTAATGCTATGGAGCATTGCATGCTCAACTTCTTATACCAAAAGGGTGTAAGGAACTTTCAGTTTGAAGCTAAAACCATGATTTTACTTCCTCGTTCGTGTTTATATGCTATCGATAATTTATGTTGCATGTAGAGTAACCTTCTACCTGAGCTTAGAGAAACTGAAATGTCTGTGAATTGCTTCAACAGGGATCTTTCAACTCAACTGGGTTAATTGTCACATCTAAGCTGCCAAGATTCTCAGATATGTATACACTTATCATCGCCAGTGCGGATCCCCAATCAATATCTGCAAAACCACCAGTAGAATTGACTAAAAGCGTGACTAAGTGGTAATCTCTCGACGTTTTGAACCAGAAACCAGAATCAAATTGTTTTCTTTACCTCCCCACTTACATTAGTATTTTGCTGCTGATCACATATTGTTGTAGGTTCACCAAGGATGGAGTTATGGTCGAGGGGCTTTTCTGGAAAGACGTCGAAGGGTTAATAAATGAGTATGCGAAAGAAACTAAAAAGGGCAAATAGAGTTCAAACTTGCAATGTATTCTGGTGGATTATTGTTGGACAAAAATACATGCAGACTAGTTTACTTAGTATGGATAACAGTAACTGAAAGTTTCTTCCTGGAATGGATTTTGTACCCGGACATTGAATTTATCCTGGAACAAATATAGGGGAGAATTGACTCTTGTGCCCACCCTATTATATTCTTATGATCAATCTTCTCCTTTGTTAATTGAAACACAGTAGGCAGCAGCAGGGGATGGAACTGAAATTGAGATTTCCAATCTTAATGGTACTGATGTTATGTCAAATTTGTGAGACTTCGTAATGACACAGAACCATTATACCCCTTTCCAAAGTGTCACCTCATCTTCTTTAAACACAACATTTTTTAGAATGTTCAATCTCAATATCACAATTTTTAAATTATTTCCTGGCTTATTAAGTTGTTTTGTTGGGATTTTTTGATATTATTTTGTTGGATTATCCACTGGTACTCTGTTTATAATTGGGGGCATATGTAATGCTTGAATAGTCACCTTTTTTTTTCTTTCACAGTGAATGTCTCTGCATTGGGAAATGTTCAGGCTTTTACAGCATTTACATTAAAAATGTGTCATTATGATCACTAAAAATATATCTTTTCATGTTTATATGTTTTACGATGTTGTAAATTGTACTCGCCGAAAAAATATGGTAATATGATCACTCTTTGTTGTATAATAAAAAACACAAACAACACAAACATATTTATTACAAACAAATATATTTAATCCATGTATGTTAAAATTAACACCATTTTTAGTTATAAAAATTATAAATTCACCCTCCAGATATTTTGGTTAACAAAATTTATTAAAATCCTTCCCAAGGACAAAATAGAGAGTTTACATTAGCATTAAATGTTAATCTATACTATTATAAAGATGGGTTTGATAGTTTTTATACCACTATACTAAATTATCATAATACTAAAAATACCTTGTAACTTCTCAATTTCATGCAATTACATGTACTCAAAAAATAAATTTACTCCCATTTTGTTTAAGTTTATTGTTAATTTGAATATAAATAACATATTAGTATTTATGTTTCACATGTAATATAATTATCGTTATCAATGTACCGTGTATTGTATAAAGTTTTGATTTTTAATTTAATTTGAGAAACATTTATTGATAATTAATGCATTAGAAAAAGTTAATAGATAGTTTTTGTATATGAAATTGTAAAGCAATGATAAATCTTAATATATAGGAATAAATTATGAGTTTCAATAAAACAAAAGCACTACTAAAAATTAGGGTGAATTACAATGACATCCCTTGAGATGTGGCATAATTACGAATATCCCCTCATTGTTTCAAATATTACAAATGCCCCCCCTGAGGTATGTAATCGTCTAACAAATAACCCATTTTCATCCATTTTAATGGATAAAATGGCCAAAATACCTTTATGCAAATTGAATTGTTTTTTAAAAATTTCTAATTTTTTTTTGGACAGAAATGCCTAGGAGAGGGTTCTTTCATTTTTTACATAAAGGAGCAACAACGTAATACTTTTTTTTTTAAAAAAAAAAAAGCAAGGGCAAAATGCACCATTTTAGGTCCTTGGTTAAAAATTACAAACCTTAATGGGTATTTGTAATTTTTGAACAACAAGGAGGTATCCGTAATTATGCCAAACATCATAGGAGGTTATTGTAATTCACCCCTAAAAATTATTCATATAGGTACTGTGTGCCATAAAAATATTACTAAAAATTATACTCGCAGGTACTTCATGCCACTATTTCTAATTTGACTAATGGAAAAGGGCATTCGTAATGGATAATAAAATCAATAAAGTAAGTTTATGCACTTTTCATAATGAGAAATTTGTATATTCCCATAATAACATAGAAAGTTAATGTAATTATTCTTTATTTTTTATTATACTAATACAAAAGACAAAATCAAACATATTTAAAATACTTAGAAACACATGCATATATTTCTATCTTTCTCTCTCTATTTACTAGAAAGAAAGAAAAACAGCTTAAGGTACATCCTAAGGCTAATTTAGATCTTTTTTTTGCCTAACCCAAAGGCTAATCTATATAATTTGTTAAGGTGAATTATAGCTTTTTTAGGTTGCCCAACTCCCATCACATTTTTACCTCTTCACTTTTCTCAATCAAAGGCCCAATTGATTCATATGCATCATCATTTAATGAATAATGCATTAAAGTCTTTAGCATAGAAATTCTTATGAAAATAAAACTATATTCAGTTTAATGGATGAAACTGTATTTATTTATGGGATAAATATACCTCCATCCTCTTGAAGTTTGGTGTAATTACACGTGGACCCCTTATGATTTGAGAAATTATATCTAATATTCTTGACAATTGTTTTCGTCTAACAAATAGATCCCTTCGTAATCAAAATTCACTGAATTTACTAATATTAGATTGACTTAATACGGACTTATTGCATGCCATTTTTTTTTATAACCAAACCATATTTATAAGAGTGAAAAGTATACTTTTTCGCAAGTGTTAACGTATAAAAATGTATAAGGTTAGTTTAGTTAGAAAATAATTTGTTTAACGGGTAATAAGTCAATTAAGGGTAAATATAGATTTTCATTAAATTGTTTTTTTAATATCAACAAAATTGATGATTTTGATTAAATAGAAACAAATGTAAATAATACTAAATATAATTTTTCAAACTACATAGGGATTTGTGTGTAATTACACAAAATTTCAGAAAGAATCGATGTAATCATCCCTTTATTATTTATTTTTTGAGTGTAAATTGTGTCCAAATTGATACATCGTTTGATTGAAACTTAAAGTTTATTTTTTATGAGCTTGTCATTGTCAGTAATATCAGATCAATGCATATTAAAAATATGTATAATTATCTTAGTAAATTAATAATTGAAAAAAGAATCTGCATATATACAAAGAGATAAAAATAAATTGAAGTGAAAAATGATGAAAATATTTTTGATAAAAAACAATGAAAAAAACAACACAATTTCATATTTTTCAAACAAATATAAACTGACAATTAAGAATAAATACAAATTAAGTCCTTGGTTTTATCATCGACCATTCTAAAACATTATTTAGGTAGCATTAGTTGTCCATTTTGAGTTAGGTCCAAGTCCTTGTCTTCATTACTTAAATCAAATAAAATTCAATTCCCCCAATGCCCTTTCCCCTTTAATTAATTCAAGTTTTTTTACTTAAATCGGCATATGCAACTTATCGAACATACATTAATTCGATCAGTAAATTAATATAATTAAAAATTATAAAATAATAAATTATAATAAGTTTACGTAAAATAAAATGAACACTTACAAGTCCTATGAACTTGAATTTAATATCAAATTTATTTATGATATTACAATTTTAACCACTAGAATAATAGATTATTGATAATGCGGCCCATAAATAATAATTCTAACTTAAATCAATTGATCAAGTCCCCTTGTTTGTTTGCATCAGCTCTTAGCCGCTGTGGATGACGTGGCGACTGATCAGCCACCGCCATTGGTCCTTCGAGGGGCCCTCTTATATCCGGTGGGGCCGCATCTGACGTGGACTTCCGGACCTGAGACTGGCATTAGACCCGGTTTAAGAAGAAAGTTTCACGTCCATTCTTCTGCCTACAAATAAAATCTGATGGTCTCTTATCTCTCCATTTCCGGAGTTGGGTGCAGGCAGTCGTTGTTTGGGGATATTTTCCTCTCTCTCTCTCTCTCTCTGATTTTCTCTCTCTGAAAATTTCTCCCTCGATATTCTCAACTCGGGGTTTTATTTGTTAGTTTGATTGGAATTTGTGATTGTTTCGATAAGATTCTCCATTGATTTTAGCAATTTTTAGATTTTTTTTGGAAATGGTTAATCCCGAGGAAGGGCAATCGGTGAACGGTCGACGGATGGATGACGCGGATCGCGCGGATCAAATTTCCGACGGCCAGGATTCGGTCACGGTTTCTTCCAGCGGCGGTGAGACGTCGGTGAGTGCGAATTCAGCATCCGTTACGCGGAGGCTCACGGAGATATTTGTGGAGAATGGGGATGGGGATCTGCTGCTGCAGAGGAGCGACCGGGAGGATGATGTTCTTCAATGGCTTCGTGCATTGGACATGCAGGTGATGGGGGCTTGCCGAGCGGATGAGCGGTTGAAGCCTTTGCTGAAGCTAAATGTGTCCACGGGTGTGGCTGAGGATCGTCTGCTGGCTCATCTAAGTCAGGTATCTATGCTAATAAATCGAAATCCTTTTTTCTGTGGTTTCATTATTGTTTTGTTCTTAGGCAGTTATAATGGTGTGCTATTTGTAGACCTGAAATGCTTATGTAATTTATACTGAGTTTTCAGGGGAACTGTTCCAGTTTCATATCTAAAGCCCTTATAGATTTTTATTGTCTTAATTATCACTCTTCAGTTGTGCATTTATTGAAACCATGTGATTGATATGTGTCTCTGAAGTGGTTCTCTGGGGGAAATTTATTCTGATATGAAACTGTATTAGTTTTCTCTTTGTTCTGATAGATTCTGATGCTTTTGATTTTAGAAGACTATTTCCCGTCGCCTGAGCTTTTTAAGTTTTTATTGACCTATACCTATTTCATTCGTGGAACAGCACTTTGAGCCATCAGAAGTTGGGATGCTAGCCAGGTGCTTGTGCATACCTCTGGTTTCTATACGGGTTGGGAAGATCAACAAGCAAGGAACATTTCTGTCTCCAACATCTATCAGGTAGTTGCAAGGCATTTGTGGCTTTTAGGACCTTTAAATGGTTCCCTTTTGCAATCTGCAAATAGTTATATCATTTCAGCATTCTCATGCCTGGAAAAAGTTCCCTTCTGTAAATTATAATTGCTTGTTGTCTGCACTTCCAAAGAGAGGTGGGTTCTGGACTTCAGGGATGTACGGAAAAGACAAAGGGGGGTGGGCGAGTAGGGGGTGGACAGCGTGAGATATAAGTGTAAAAATGGGTGAGCAATTAAGTTCATAACCTACCGTCCCTAATGTTGGATCCTATGATGAGTTAAGCTAGAATCAAAGTTTTGCATGGTCATGGTCATCTGTTTCACTTATATTCTCCTTTGTCATCCGTCCTTCTAAGAACATGCACAGTTTATTGCTCAGTAAGGAAATTGACTATTGATTTATACCATGTGTAATTGAGTTGAAACGTGTGGTGAAAATAAGTTTAAATGTAAATAATTCATGCCCCATGTTGCTTTTGAGTGTAATCAATTTGAAGGCCTGTTGTAAACTTGCAAATCTAATAGAGACAAATATATATATGTATTGTATTAGCGAGATCCAGGGAATGAACTAACTCAGCAGTATGACACTGGAAAATGAGGTTGTTGGAGGGTCAGTTCAAGAGAAGGATATAGATGAATGTCAGTCAAACAACAAAAAAATTGTGAGCTGATATCGGTAAACAAATTGAAATCAACTTCCGTTTGGTCCTATTGATTGTGTTCCTTTGCTGTGAAATCTTATTATATATTGTTAAATTTATGTTTGACTGCATATACTGGTGTTATTTGCTTCTTATGTGCTGTTGATATACTTGTACGTGAACATTTTACTTCTCGTTAAGTTTTATTCACTATAGTTCTCATAAGAAACTGGCTTTCTCTGTCTTTAAGGATGCTTATTGGTAATCATTTTCATCTGTAGAGCATTAATCTTTTCGAATTGGTTGAACTTCTTGGGATATAATTATTTCCTTACCCACTGAATGACTTATAGGAGTAGAGTTTTATATTATAATCACTGATCCCTAAACTTGTTTAGGGTTCATGTTTTGAGTGTCTTATGCCTGAATTGCAGACATATATTAATCACCTCTTGATCGGCACTACATGCTGGATTCTGTCTTAGATCCCTGCGTCTTGATATGACTGTTCTAGCTAGGAGGTGCATATGACATGTGGAGATACCAGGGAAGGTTGGTGTGGTACATATGTTTGTCGTATTGGTATAATGGAGATTGTAGTGGATTTTCTTATCTAAAGACATTGAGATTATCAGTTTGTGAATTTACCAGCTTAAGTTTCACGGTCTTATATCACCCTTGTTTATGTCATGTTATTTCTGTACTTTTAGTAAGTCTGTATTCCATTCTAGCTTGTCTGTTCTTTAATGATGTGAGCTATAGACATTAATTGCTAAGTGACTTAAGTCATGCTTCTCTAATTAGGGGATACTTTACATAACTCTTATCTGTTCTTTCTATTATCTGTGATGCCTAACTGATTTAGGGATGCTGTATTTTAGATTGTTAATGGTAGCATTGTTCATCCTTCCAAGTGAAAATATCTTTTGACTTGTAGGTAAATTGGGCGTATACTATTATGATCTCTGAATTAAGAAGAAGTAAAGGTAGCTTCATGCTCCTATATTAATACATTATATCGTACTTTGCCAGACTGGCTTCTTATATTGAATTATTATTGTTCCAGTCTGACACCTTTTATTGCTGTTTATATTCGTCTTTCTAGTTTTAATATGTTTTCTCTGTGTCCCTTAACTAATTTGTGCCCTATCTCTTTTGTTAAGTTGCTTCCTATATATTTTGTTAATTTGCTTCATATTGCATGAATCTAGCTATCATCTTCTATTAGACTAAATTTAGTTACTTGTGATCATATTTGGGGATCATAATCCAGAAAGTATAAGGGTGATGTAGATTTGGACATGTGTTTGGGACCTGCCTTTTTGTAATTGGCATTCTGTTAATTAGGAATAGGTACAAAGATTAATTTTGACACGTCTCTTACAAAGATTAAAGTTTCTTCAACATTTCTCTTTAAGTAGTAGCTTTTTGACCAATCAACCATTTAGAGAAACAGCAATATTTGGTTTCCGTTTTTCAGTCCAAGCAACATAATGCAACTCCTGCTTGGATCATAGCAGGAATGACATAAAATATCTTCATCATTTTGTGCCATTCTCATCATTATTTTTTTTCTCTTTTGGGGGTTAGCTATATTTTGATTGGCATCTCTTTGGTTTCATCTTCTCAGTGAAGGAATTCTGCCTAAGATCTTATAACTAAGTGGGAGTTTTTTGGATGATGGTTGGGAAGGGAGCCAAGAAGCAGTTCTAGAGCAATTACTAAAGAATAATAGGTTGCTAAGACTTCATTTACTTGGGGAATGAGGGAAAATAAAATGCATGAATGCTGTAGTTCATGCTCATACTATCAGTAATAACTAAATGCCAGGCTGATTTTATGGTGCATCTTCTGGAATTTATGTTCCCTGATGTGCCTGCATTAGATTACTGAAAGAGCCTAAATGAGCTGTGATTTTCATGCATCCCTTGGAAAGTGGATAGATGAGCTTCTATGACCTGAATGTTTGACTTTCACTTTAATTATCCATTCGTATTATTAGTTAGGAATCAGGGGTGGGATACCATAGTCTGCACTGAGTGTGACAACTTTCCTTTTACATGAAATATACTTATGATCTTCTCATGCTGATTGTTGTCTTCTGAACCTTTTGCTTCTTTATTATTGAACAGGGGGAATTTGTGTCTCACACTTTTGCCAACTTCTGATTTACGCATATCATTTAATGGAGATGATGGTTCTGTGGAGAGGCTGGCAACATTCGGCACTGAGGTTCAGTCCATTGACATAGAAATTGAAGCCATCTCTGCAGACAAGTCTGGTAGGTCTTTCTTAATAAAGACCTCCGACACTGTGGTTTCTTATTTTTGGTGCTCTGAAAAATCTTCACTCTTGGGTAATGAATTACTCAGAAAGGTAAGATAGCGGATCATCCATTTAATTTTCAGTTATGTGGTTGAAAATCATTCCTAATACTTTGTCTTTTCTTTTTTGGCATAGATGAAGGATTTGCTTATAAGAAAACCTTCACTGGCTGAATTAACTGGAATTAGTGAGTCACGCCTCGACTGTTTCGCAACTCATCTTCGAGCTTATCTTGCTGGATCAATGGTAACTAGTGCTCAAGCTTGTGGCGTTCTGTCAGCTACGCCTCCAGATGACTCAGCTAATTTTTCCGAAACCCATTCTCCTCAGTCTTCATTTAACTGTCAGAAGAATTCACGTTTCCGGCAGTGTGGCAGCCAAGGGTCAAAGACAAACCTGATCTATCAGGGCAGTCTCAGTCCCAGGTCAAGTTCTTTCAAAGAGGGCCAGCAAAAAAGTTTGTCTTCCGTAAGGAGTGCTACCAGAGAAAAACTGAGGCGCCGTGGGGAGAGTCATGTTCCATGCATTGACAGCAAACTTCTTGCTTCATCAAACAGTATTGATCCATCTACTTCCAATTGCTACCAGAAAGAAAAACTCCCTGCTGTGAGTGGAACTCACACATTTGGCGGATTGAATTTTTTGGATGCATTTGGGAAATCCACAGAGCTGCCGCTTTCTGGTCCCGAAACAAAAGTTTGTTCCCCAAGTCCATCTCCTTTCTCTCCTCACTACTGCTGGTGCCCTCCTGTTGCATCAGCACTGCAATACACCATAGGGAAACCACAGCTACCCGTTTCTTCAACTGAATCGTTCTCTGTCCCTCCTCTTTCATCTCTGCTATCATCTGCGAGGCCATCTAGTCTATTGACTTCAAAACCATTGCTGAACTTGGCAGACCTTCCACCACTAGATTTTCCTAGTCTCCTGCCCGAGCCTTTGGTCAGGTTACCAACTTCACAGCAGATCCCAACATTTACTCCTCTGATCTGTGACCCAATTGTTCATATTCCAGTGATTGATGTCTGCTCATCTGGTGGCCAAGGGTATTTGGTCAGTGCAGGCCCTGCTATATCCACCTCTATTCCACCATTAAACCCAGATCTTGTAGACCCTTTACTTCCAAATGCTGAATCAGTGGTTGAAAAAGGTGCTAGAGAAACACTTCGCATGCTTATTAGTAGTTCCAATCAAAGCAAACCACAGCTGCTTGAGGTTTTTCCTTCTGTCTTGACCAACAGCAATGACAAGCAAAATGTGCTTGCTGCTGGAAGCAGGGGTCTCTATAGTGGAACCATAGATGTGGAGGCTATAAACAATAGCCTGTCTACCATGGGGCTTGTTTTGTTGTCTGAGAAATCAACGATGGGGGGCATTGGCAAATCGTGTGGTAGCATGGATAGTTTGATTGATCCAAAAGAGAAGCCATCTAGCTCTGGTCCATCTAGTTTTGATGAAATGATGGATTGATTCTGATAGAAAATTTTCCTATTTGTAGATGCCAGTTCTTTCATGGAAATGTATATACAGGGTGAAGCTCTGATGCTGAGCATTGTGATCAGTCCACATGTATCAGCGCTGTGGCTTAATGTTATCATCTATTTTTGAGCAATGAAAGGAAAATTGAAATCTTTCTTTGGTTTCTTAGTTTTCTGCTCTGATTTTACATATAATTTTGAGCAATGAAAGGGAAATTGAGATCTTTCATTGGTTTTCTAATTTTCTGTGCTGACGTCGAGGCAATTGATCGCCATACCAAGTCACACTTTTGATATGACACTGTGTTGCTTATTTGGTCATTCTGTTATTTGAGCTGAGGTAGAACCTCAAGTCCCGTTGTGAATATGACCTTGAACCAATTTGCCAGGCGCTCAACTTACACAGGTATTCCTTCCTCCGCGATAATGAACAGGCGGATGGGGTGCCTGTTTCTGTACATCCATACACAACTGAGGCGTAAATCAAAGCCTGAAATCATGAAACGAGTTTATAATGAACTGGCGGGTGCCTGTTTATGCTAGGTTTGTAAATGGGCAAGTAGTACCCTACTCATACCATATATCGTTTTTTCTTACCCCTACCTGTACAGTTTTTTCTTACTCCTATTTACATCCTACTTTAGACCCAATGAAATTAAATGAGTGAGTACAAATACGAGTAGGATTTTAAACCCAAAATTAACCATCGGTACGTAAGATTTTAATACCCATTTGTATATCATATACCGTAGAATCTCGATTACCCACATCAATCTGAAATAATTGAATTTATGAATTTTTAGTGAACCAATTAACTCCATATGATTAAACTTATTTCATTTTTCCCAGTTCACATCACATATGAATACCAAGAGTAAATTGCAATGGTGCTTTAAGCTAGAAATGAGGCTGCACTGCAGTAGTAGTTTTTACTTTTTAGCAGTTGGGATTGTAGATAGAGACACAGACACAGGAGGCTCTATTTCCTCTTAGAAAATATCTGAAAACATGGGGGGGCTCCTTCAATTAAGTTGGAATGTGTGGGGCCGTTTCTCCCCTGATTCTGTGCAGTAGTGCAATTCATTTCTTCATCTACATTCACTTTTGCTCATCATCATCACTACCTGTCCACTGTCCGACTCCTCATCTTCAATATCAAACTTTCCTACACCCAATTCTTTTTTCTTTTTTCTTTTTTTAAAGGGAGAATAACATTAAAACCCATTAAGTTATAATTTATTTACACAATTATATGTAAGTGTCTTCAAGTGAAATGACTTAATGACCTAAACCTAGTTTATAGCATGGGTGGCGGACCACCGAAGCCACCTATTCTGCATCCATCCCCTGATTTGTCCATTTGATGCCCTCCCTAGCTAGCTACCAACCACATGCCCAGATGACCCCTATGCTTTCAAGTATGTCTCTGGGACCACCAACATTCTGCTGCTCCTCCTAATAATTATAATTACTTTTAGTTTGCAAATTCAAAGAAATTAATTCAACCAACACCCATTACTACTTCAATCCTTTTGTATATTATAGTTGAACTACATTTAAAAAATTACACGTGTATGTGTATCTAATCTAAATTTAGATAATAAACAAGTTCGAAATACTTACATCTACATCCATATCATGGAAATATTTGTGTGTGGTGAAATTAGGTTACTTCTTCCTATACTCTGTCATATAGCAAATTAAAATATTAATTATTATATCATATTTTTCATAATTAAGTTACATAAGTGGATCTAATCAATAAATCATATAAATTAATTTAGATTCAAGAGAAAAATGCAACAATTATTAGCATTATTAACTCCAAAGAATAAAAACCTAAAAATCAGTTTAAATTCAAGAAGATAATGCAACGATTACAAAGCGCATTTGACTCCAAAAATTAAAGCCTAAAGGCCCGTCCAAGAAGACAAGACAACAGTTACATGACACAATTCAAGCATGTTCAAATAAGCAATGAATGATCAGTTTTTCTAAACCCATTTCAAATCATTTTCATATCTTGGTTCTAATCTCAATTTGTATTTTTATTTTTGTTGTAACATCACTTTGAATTAGTAGCAAGCCTCTTTCAAAATCGCCATGGATCAACATTAGAGACAAAAAATAAATAGGTTGGTATATTTATATATATATCTAAACCGAAAATGTATTTTACCCATAAAGAAGTAATAGTGTAGCTGAAAAAAAAAAAAAAAAAAGCATGGCTATAAATTATAAATTTATAATTAATAGGGGACATGACAATACGTTGGATGTTAGTTGGCCGTGGAAAACGAGGCTGTAATGTACCCTTTGCATGCAAGATTAAGAGCAAATTATGTTGTCCTTTTCTTTTCATTTCAAATGTCTTCTTCTCTAACTCTTCCCTATCAAAACATTTTATGTTGTGTTGTCATATAATTATTTGTTCCTCTTTCCTTTTATTTAATTATCTATTAGCTTTTTATAAGTTATTGTTCATCAATATTACCTTCTATATATATATTTTAAATTTTTAATTGAAATATTGATTTTATAATGTGGAAGAAAATTCATTTTCTTTCTTAACATTATTAAATTTATTGTTTCTTTTTTTCAATCATGTTATGACATAAAATGAATTTCTTTGTAAATAAAATACTTTAAAAATTAAAATCATCCCCAATTCATTGTACCGGCACATACTAATTTTATTAAAAGTTTAAATGATTAAAAAGAAGATAGAGAATTGAGGAGAGTGCCCGATTGTCAATCACACAGTAGTATACAACGAATCTAAGAGTAACAAAATTCTAACATTCTAATAATTGAGATCAGTTTGTGCAATAATGGTAGTAATTAATCACGCATGATGATGCGTAAAAAAAAGAGTCAAAAAAAGAAAAAGATTCTTGCCCTTTTAATTATTCTTTTTTTAGTTAATTAAATTCACCTCCACCCCCCTCAAATTGGTTAAACAATTTGTAACCATGAAAATAAATTATTTCAATTACAAGCTGAAAAACAAATATTCCCTTCCTATATATAATTTAATTCATCAACAACGAATATTCAAATTTTAATAATATGTTGATTAATTAATTAAACATATATTTTCAAGTGGATGAGTGCCAACTAACTAAAGTTACTTAATTAGAAAAGGAGAGGATGAATTATTTTATGTGCATTATTGCTCATAAAGTCAAGTTAATTAACTTAGGTCTAAAGATAGGCATAATATATATAGAGAGAAAAAAAATGTAATTAAGGACCCCACCTGCTAAAAAATTAAACTTTTGTGATGTTACATGTGATCTGCAGACAAGAAATTTAGTCTAGTTGAAAATATATATAAGATTGAATTTGGAATTTCTAAGTTCTATAAGCAATCTAATTATTAATTATATAAATTTGAAATTTGTAGTACCTTATTATACTGATTTATTACATTATAAACATACTTTTCTGGGTCGGTCGTTAAAAAAGACACGAACCCCTAAAGTGTTTGGAATTATTCTCAATTCTGAGAGACGAATTAATCTTTTGGAACTAGTTTTTTTATATTTCCTCTGCCAGTATATATACCTTGATTTGTTTGAAAAATTAATGAACTAGTCCAAATGTGTGTCCGTTAAAGCATGCAAATCATATTTTTGTTATGCAATAATTAGTATGTATTAGTTAAATTATGTTCATAGAGTACCTAAGTGTCAATGTGAATATAATTTTGGTCAAGCCCAAAACTTGGTAATTGAGATGTAAGAAGTTCTAGAAAATTATTTAAAAAGGGCCAAAATAAGAGGGTTTTTTTTAAGAATTAATGCTGGTTTCTTCCTCTCCAACAACAAATCAATTTTAAATAAATTCATGTCAATTTTTGTAAGAATGTGTATTTCTTAAAAAATGATAAGAAGTCAATTTGTAGGTCAAATTAATGCATACTCTTTGCATTCACATTAAATTTTGTTTGTCAGGACCATTTTCTTCTAATAGAAGGTTGGATGAATGTGGTCCAATCTCATTTAGAGCATGCTTGACTGAGTCTATAAATTTTTTAAAATATTTTATAAAATATTTGAAAATTTATAAGTTTTATAAAACTATATGATAATCTTTTTTTTTTTAATAGAAAAAACAAGACGTTTAGAATTTATAAGCTCGATAAATGAAGTAAGTTCAATTAATCTCTTTTTTTATATGACCTCGTAATTCTTTATCTTACTACAAAAATATTCTCAGAATTTTGTTAGTATTTTCTTTTACATTTCATATAATTAACATTTTTAACCCAAAGAAAAAATATCTATTCATGTAATTTTAAATTCTAATAATTTGATGACTTTTTCGATCATTATTAAGTATGAAAAACTTATCATATCAAATAATCTAACATCTATGAGTTTATCATCTTATTAGCAAAAAATTAAGTAAAAATTCATATTTAACCCCCAATTGACTTATTACTAACTTATTGCATGTAAAACATACTTTTTCCTACCAAAGTACCATCGTACATCTTCAAATTCTAATGCATGTGAAGATGTATATCTTCATTTTTATAAGGGTAGTTTGGTAAAATAAAAAATATTTATTTGATATACAATAAGTCAATAATAAATCCATCGAGGCTAAATATAAATTTTCAGTGAATTTTAATTAATAGAGGAATTTACTTGTTATACGAAAACGAATATTAAGGGGTACTATATATAATTTTTTAAATTATAAAATATTTATGTATAATTACATCAAATTTTATAAAAAACTGTGTAATTATCTTGAAAGTTTAAACTACAATTCGTTTCAAACCAATTATTGGCACATTATTTTGTCCATCACTAACTTAAAAAATCATCAAAATTAATTAAAAATCCAAATAAAGTTATTACTATCCACTTGAATTAATTAAAATAATTAAAGAAAATGGCAAGAAAGGTAGAAGAAGAATATTGGGGTCAATCACCTATTGGTTAGATTAGCATCTCCTTTTGTCCTTTTCTTCACCAGCGCTTCATTTTTGGAGCCGCACTCCTCCCACTGGCCACAGATCAATCCTCGTTTGTTCACTCCTGCCCCTCCGATCAACCCCACGAACTCATCTCCTCCGTCAACCCATCCCCCCAATCACCCTTTTCTACTCGGCTGTCTCTCCGCTTTTCCCTCTGCAACGCGCGATTTGGGGAAGATTTTTCTCAGAAATGGATGAAACGGAGTCGAAGAAGGTCAACTGTAGTGGTAGTAACAGCAGCAATAGTGGTAGAGGAAGCACGGCGGTTAGTAGTAGCAGTTGCGGACTGTACGACACCGTATGGGAGTGCGTGATTCCCTATGTGCAGGACCCGCGTGACCGGGGCGCGGTGTCGCTGGTGTGTAAGCGGTGGTACGAGATCGACGCCATAACGCGCAAGCACGTGACTATTGCGCTGTGCTACACCGCCACACCGAAGCGGCTGTCGCGGCGTTTCCCCCAACTTGAATCGCTGAAGCTTAAGGGTAAGCCACGCGCCGCCATGTTTAATCTAATTGAGGAAGACTGGGGCGGTTATGTTACGCCGTGGGTGGAGGAAGTCATCGGTGCTTTTGGAAGAATGAAGGCGCTGCATTTCAGGAGGATGATTGTGTCGGATGCGGATCTCGAGTTGCTGGCCACGTCTAGGGCGGGGGATGTATTGGAAGTTTTGAAGCTGGATAGATGTTCGGGTTTCACTACCAATGGGCTTTTGCATATTGGGCGACTCTGCAGGTAGCATAAGCGAACTTATATGTATTATTCATTTAAGACTGATTTTATTTAGTTATTTCTGTTTGTTTTCTCTTCCCATTATTTTTTGGGCCGTTTCTTGGTTCCGTTATTGGATTTATTGGTGGATTTGGTCGTCTTTACTTTACCTTGAAGTGCTTGTTTTAATTTTTCACTTGCTCTGGATTTCTTGGTGGTCATCTTGTATTCTTGTGGCCATGTTCTTTTGTGTTAATTACTGTATTTCAATGATTTGAGCTTGTCTACATGTGACTTCTTTCAACATGTTTGATTTTTCATTTTTGTTTTCAGTGGAAGTGAGTTCGAAATTCTTTCATTTTTTCGTCTTGTTTTCACTAATCTTGATTTCTTTCTCATGTATTCTGTTCTAAAAGCTGTTTGCAAATTAATTTACTTAACAATACTTGATTATGCAATGTTGGATGCATTTGGTTGAACTTGTAATCCTGCATGCACGTTGGTGTTTTAATAGGAGAAACTTGCTGAAGATTGCTGCCGGATTTTAGGCGTAGCCGCGTAGGGTACAATTTTTTGTTGTACTTCTTTAGCTTTGAGGGTTTAATAGAACAAGCAATTCAAAGCTTCTTGTTGAGATTGGGTTTTTGGTGCACAATTGGTGTTTGTGAAGTGTCAAACATTTTGCTAAATATGCATCCTAGATTTCACCTGAATACAGCCCTCCTTCTAGAATGTTGCAATCCTATTTGCAATCTTACTTGGGTCTTTAGCAGTCCTATTTGTAATTCTACAGTTTCATGGTTTTAATCAGACAAAATGCCAGTTTACTTACATGTTGCAATTCTTCTGAAAGTGGCCGCTAACGTTCTGCAGAAGAACAGCTTTGTTCTTAGTATAAGAAAAAAAGGTCCAGGTAGGAGCTTGCGATTTGCTTGTGCTCCTGGAGGTAATTTATAAAATCAATAAAGTGGTTCTGTGGGGGTTGCTCTGCTGTTTTGATGCTTTATTAAGAGATACTGAAATTGCAAAAATAATTGCATGTATCTGTCTAGGTTACATCCCATCAAATAAGATCCATCTCCATGTCATAGAAGCCCTATTTCAACTAAATGGTCAAGTGGGAAACTGATAATTAACTGCATGCGTGCTGATTGTTTAAATATCTTATGACATCAGTTAGTTAGAGCTTATGTCAATAGTTCTGGAATATATGTATTCTATTGAAAGCAGCAAAGCATTTGCGTTGTTATTGTTAATAACCAACGAACTTAAGTACCTCAGTTGAAATGGTGTTGAAGAAGCTTTGGCTTACCTTCCAGATTATTCGTGGTTTCACTAGGATCATGAAGTTGAAGACATCTGAGAAACCGGAATTTACAATTTGAAAGGAATTGGACAACATGATAAAAGATTTGTTGAGTGTCTAAAACCATATTGTGGTCTTTGGTTTAAGAAAGGCCGGATGTTTAGTTGGATTGAGGAACATGTTAATAGGTTATCTGTATTTAAACACGTCTTTATCAAGTGAATTTTCGTAGTATAGAATTGCAGTATGGATTGTGCAAATGTGTAACTTCAATTGAGTGTAAAAAGTTGATATTTTTCTCGATCAAACTTTTGCCTTTTCTGAACTCAATAATCCGTATTCTCTATAGGAATTTGAGAACTTTGTTTATGGAAGAAAGCACTATAACTGAGAATGACGGGGAGTGGCTCCACCAGCTTGCTTTGAACAATACAGTTCTTGAACATTTGAACTTTTACTTGACTTATCTTACGAGAGTCAGAGCTGGAGACATGGAGCTGATAGCAAGAAGATGCCCGTCTTTGGCCTCAATAAAAATTAGTGATTGTGATATTGATCTCACTGGATTTTTCCAGGCAGCAGCATCATTGGAAGAATTTGGCGGGGGCTCTTTCGGTGAGCAATTAGAACGGTATGCTTCTGTTGCATTCCCACCAAGATTGTCTGGGTTGGGTCTTACTTATTTGGGAAAAGCAGAAATGCCAATTGTATATCCTGTTGCTTCGAAGCTTAAAAAGTTGGATCTCCTTTATGCGCTGCTTGACACTGAAGCCCACTGTCAGCTACTACAAAGATGCCCAAACTTGGAATTCCTTGAGGTAAACTTTTTAAGGCTTTTGTTTAACCTTTTTCTCGTAACAGATAGGCCTTTTGCCATACAAACATAATACTTTATGTGCTCGACATCTTGTTGGAATTGTTTCCAAAGATGGGTCCACTGTCAGAACTTTATGTACACTGACAGTAGTTCATAATTTGGTCTGCTTAATTGGTATATAAATATGTATTTTGATATGTATGAAATTACAATTGAGTTAGTTTCTTATTTGCAGTATGTTTTTACTAGTGATTAACTCAATTTTCTGAACCAGAACTTTCTCCTGATCTTATAGATGGGTTATTTACATGGTTGAGGATATCAGTCAAATTGAGATTCACATGAAGCTTTAGGGCTACCTTATCAGTCAAGTTTTACCATCCACGTCCAAATGCTTTACAACAGAATGCACTTTCATTTTATTTCTCATGAATCCATGATGAACGATAAGATACTGCAAAATTGCTGACTAGTTCATCTTATAAGTAAAGCGATGATGTTGGTTTTTCTGTTTTTGCATCTTGCAGCATGTGGGTCACCGCCTCTTCTTTTCATTCTCATCTTTTGATGTTGACTATTTTTTGCTTAACTTCAATCCCTTGTTCTATTTTCTTTTTGTTAGTTTGGGAGTGGGATTGGGACATATTGTGATTCTTTTGGACGGGACAATTACCCATTGTCGCGAAGATTGAAATATTTATGGATGCTCTAGCATGGAAGTTCTTATCTTAGTTATCTTTTCATATTTACCAAACCACAATAGTTGCCATTGGATATCATGCACCAGAGTAATATCTCCTCACTTCAATACTAGTTGTACTTACAGTAACTGCCTAATCCTAGCCGTAGCCTTTTTGGTTTTGGTGTAGTTTTGTGGCTAAACGAAATGGATTGACTGTATTGAACAGCGGATTAGAGCTAAAATAATTCTTTACTTTGTTCTTTTGGCCAACTCAATAGTAGTGAGCAGTATTAAACCATTTAGAATGTAGTTACTGTAAAATTTTTGTTCTCAATAAATATAATAAAATTGTCATTCATTGATGCTACAGACCAGAAATGTTATTGGAGATAGAGGATTGGAAGTTCTTGCGCAGCATTGTAAGAGAATGAAAAGACTTAGGATAGAGCGGGGAGCTGACGAGCAAGAGATGGAAGATGTGGAAGGTGTGGTCTCACAGAGAGGACTAATTGCTTTGGCGCAAGGATGTCGTGAACTGGAATACTTGGCTGTATATGTGTCTGATATTACAAATGCATCCTTGGAATGTTTAGGCACATACTCAAAAAACCTATGCGACTTTAGGTTGGTCTTGCTTGACAGAGAGGAAAGAATTACAGATTTGCCTCTTGATAATGGAGTTAGGTCTCTTTTAACGGGTTGTCAGAAACTTAGGAGGTTTGCTTTGTATCTCCGCCCAGGGGGGCTGACAGATGTGGGTCTTGGTTACATAGGGCAGTATAGCCCAAAAGTCAGATGGATGCTTCTGGGTTTTGTTGGGGAATCCGATGAAGGACTTATGGAATTTTCCAAAGGGTGCCCTAGCCTCCAAAAGTTGGAAATGAGGGGCTGTTGTTTCAGTGAACGTGCCCTGGCTACAGCTGCTCTTCAATTGGCTTCTCTTAGGTACTTGTGGGTGCAAGGATACCGTGCATCTGGAGATGGTCGAGATCTCTTAACTATGGTGAGGCCAAACTGGAACATTGAGTTGATACCAGCTAAACAACAACTTGTTGAGGATGCAGATAGACAAGGAATGGTAATTTTTGAGGACCCTGCACATATACTGGCATATTATTCCCTTGCTGGGGAGAGAACTGATTTTCCAGATAGTGTCAAGCCTCTGGATCCTCGCACTCTTCTTAATCCATAGGTGATCGATCCCTTTTGATCCTTGTTGCATACTGTTCCTGTTAATTAGGTGCCTAGTTCAGAAATTCTTGTATCTCCTTGTTGTTTTTCTTTGATCTACTTGGTTCGGCGAACTCTATCATGAGATCTTCATGTAATAAAGTTTGTTTTCTTTGGTTGTCTAGAAGCTGGTGCCTGTACAATACCCTGCTGGGGTTAATAATCTTCATGACTGACTGAGTAATTCAAATTTGTAGCTTACTTGTCGAAATGTAAATACTTGATTCAGTAGTACTGATGGAATTCCCTCTATGTTATATTGTGGGGATCAATTAAGTCAGTAATTAGATGTTTACATGCTATATTTTCTCCATGGATCTCTGTGAGTAGTAGCATACAACTCCAGGTTTCCTTTTTAGTTCTCATTTGGCAGGAGATCAGATCAGATTTAGTTTCAACTTTTTCTCATCTTTCTTTTCTTTGAAAGTAGTGAAAAAGCAAGTAGGAAAAGAATAGAGGCCAATTGAATTCTGTCCCCATGCATTTTCCCTTTATCTTTTCTTAAGAATGGAAAAAGGGAAGTACAGTAAATGAAAATTTCAACTCTCAGTCCATCTGATTTGACAAAAAAAGGGAAAAAAACAAGAAAGAGGGAAAAGTGCTTTCTTATACAAGTTGAAGAAATGTTATGTCCTATAAAGTTGAGAGTTTTGTCATCATCAATGGTAAAAAAGATCATAGTATATTGTTCAAGTTGCATGGGACACTTTAATTCCAGAGTGGCATTGAGGATTGGATTTACACATGCAAGGTGACATAGAGAAGCATGATTTTTCAAGGGCAACTTCATCCTTTATCTCAGATTAACCCTGATGGGAATGAATGATTTTCAGCAAATTTCTTGCTTTAATTTGTGTTCAGTTCTTGTTAAAATATCAAGAGTAAACTTGTGAGAAACAGCAATAAGTGAGCCAAAAAGACTAAATAATTATGTGTTGCAAGAACTCAAAATCACAACAGGTAAAACCCCTCTCAACCCTTCTTGGTATCTATGCTACATCTGCAACTAGAATTGAAAAAAAGGACAGCAAAATGCAAAGGTTCAACGAAACAAGCATAAAGTACTATCATGTAACCGATATATCGAGTTGTGTATATAAGCATACTTTATATCAGTTTTCTGAGAAAATAAGGATTCTTCTCCCTGTCTGTGGACATAGGTCAGATTGCTCGAACCACCACGTAAATCTTGTATGTTATTCATTTTTCTTGCTTAAATTTCTTTGTTTTTTTCCGCAACAAGAAGTGTACATATACTGTGGCATAGTCTAGCAGACATGCACAGAATGGTAAATGTCTGTGTACGAAGTGATAAAAGAAGAGATGAATCTATATTATTGATTAATGATGATTCCACCTCTATTTATAGTGATGGAATTTAAGGATAACTACACCTATAGAAGAGACCTACTTGAAGTAAAACTACACCTATAGAAGAGACCTACTTGAAGTAAAATAGGAAAAGATAAGAACAAATTTAAATATTCTAACACTCCCCCTCAAGCTGGAGCAAATATATCAATCATGCATGCCCAGCTTGTTACACATAATATTAAATTGTTTTGTTCCTAAAGCCTTGGTAAAAACATCTGCTCTTTGCTCTGAAGAAGGAGTAAAGGGAGTGCAAATTTTCTGACTCATGACAGCCTCACGAATGAAGTGACAATCAACCTCAATATGCTTTGTCCTCTCATGGAAAATAGGATTACTGGCAATATGAATAGCTGCTTGATTGTCACAGTGCATAGGTACAGGATCATTGTTCGTAAAACCTAACTCTTTCAAAAGATTCTTTAACCACAAAACTTCACTAGTGGTGTGAGCCATAGCCCGATATTCAGCTTCTGCGCTTGACCTAGCAACTGTAGTTTGTTTTTTGCTACGCCAAGTCACAAGGTTCCCACCAACATAGGTGCAATATCCAGAAGTAGATTTTTCTATCATCCTTCGACCCTGCATAGTCTGCATCAGAATAGGCTTCTATCTTTGTGTAACCATGCTGTTGGAAGAATAATCCTTTTCCCGGGGATGCCTTTATATATTTCAAGATCCTTAGAACAGCTTCCCAATGAACTGATCGTGGCTTATCCATAAACTGACTAACTAGGCCAACTGCAAAGGAGATATCAGGTCTAGTTACGGTTAAGTAGATTAGCTTGCCAACAAGTCTTCTATACTTTGCCTTGTCCTCCAAATAGTTACTATCATCATTCCAAAAATCAGGATTAAATTCCATAGGAGTGTCCACCGGTTTAGTGCCGAGTAAACCTGCTTTCTGAAGGAGATCACAGGCATATTTTCTCTGAGATAGAGAGATCCCATGCTTGCTATGAGCAATTTCAATCCCCAAAAAATACTTCGGCCTCCCCAAATCTTTAGTGACGAAGTGCTTCCTTAGGTATGTCTTGGCTTCTTCTATCCCGGAAACATCACTACCGGTGATTAAGATATCATCAACATAGACTGCTAGAATAACCGTACCTGATTCCTTAATTCGAACAAAGACTGAATGATCTGCTTGGCACCGTGAAAATCCAAACTCACCAATAATAGTACTGAATTTATCAAACCATGCCCTTGGACTTTGTTTAAGACCGTAGATCGCTTTCTTCAATCTGCACACCATTCGTTGCTTCTCCCCCTGAGCAACATAACCTGGAGGTTGCTCCATATAGACAATTTCCTTCAAGTCACCATATAAGAAAGCATTTTTTATGTCCATCTGATGCATTGGCCAACTGAGATTAACTGCCAAGGAAAACAAAACTCTAATAGAGTTAAGACGAGCAACAGGGGAGAATGTTTCAAAATAATCTACCCCATATGTCTGAGTAAAGCCGTTGGCAACCAGGCGAGCTTTATATCGGTCTAGGGACCCGTCAGCATGAAACTTGAGGGCGAACACCCATCGACAAGCGACGACGTCGACGTTAGGAGGTGGATGGACAAGCTCCCAGGTTCCCCGGGAAAGGAGAGCCGACATCTCCTCATCCATCGCCGCCTTCCACTCCGAATGCGAAAGTGCCTCATAATAAGAATTAGGGATAGAAACAGATGATAGAGAGACAGAGAAAGCACGATAAACAGGACTAAGACATTTATAGGAAAGGGAATGAGCCAATGGATGAGCAGTGCAAGACCTTTTACCTTTGCGAAGGGCAATGGGAAGATCCTCCGCAGACATAGGGGTCGGGGTGCCAGGAGCTGCAGCAAGAGGAAGACTTGGCGGATCAACAGGCATGGGAGTCGTAGAATGAGTACGCCTGCAATACACCTGTAAAGGTCGTGTAGGTGGTTCGGTATGGGGAGGATGTGAGAGTGCCGGGACCGGTAAGGGAAGAGATGGAAGAGGAACATAAGGGGAAGGGGTCTTAGAGTAATAAGCAGTGGACTCAAAGAAAGTAACATCGGCAGAGGTAAATGACCGGTGAGATATAGGATCATAACACCGATACCCTTTTTGTGCTCGTGAATACCCCAAAAATATACATTTAACAGAACGAGGTGACAGTTTATCGAGGTTAGGAGAATGGAGATGAACAAAGCACACACACCCAAAGACTCGAGGAGTTAACCCAAAAAGAGGCTTACCAGGGAAAAGACAAGAATACGGAATATCCCCACTGAGAACACTAGAAGGCATACGGTTAATGAGATAACAAGCTGTGAGAATAGCATCCCCCAATAGGATTTTGGAACATGCGTATGAGCCAAAATAGTGCGAGCAACATCGAGAAGGTGGCGATGTTTGCGTTCGGCGACACCATTTTGTTGAGAGGTATACGAGCAAGAAGATTGATGTAAAATGCCATGAGAATCACAGAAGTTAGAAACTGCTTTTTGGACATATTCAAGAGCATTATCAGTACGGAAAATACGAATATTAACAGAGAACTGAGTTTTTATTTCATTATAAAAGGAAGTGATTATACTAGGTACTTGAGACCTATCCTTGAGTAAATAGACCCAAGTCATTCTTGAGTAATCATCAACAAAGGTAAGAAAGTACCTAAACCCACCAATAGACTCAATACGACACGGACCCCAAATATCAGAATGAACTAAACTAAAAGGAGAGGAACTACGGTTGTCAAGACGAGGTGGAAAGCTAGCACGATGGTGCTTTCCCAACTGACAAGACTCACAATCCAAGCGTGTAGACTGAATAGGTAAAACCTTCTTTAGATTAGGTAAGGATGGATGACCAAGACGACAATGCCACTGAAGAGGGGAGACAGAGGCAGAAAGAGCACGAGCATCTACAGGTGTAGTATGATCTAGAAAGTAGAGACCACCACGCTCATGACCGCCACCAATCGTCCTCTGTGTTTGCAGATCCTGGAACACACAGTAAGAAGGAAAAAAAGTTACCGAGCAGTTGTGGACTTTTGTAAGTTGACTAATAGAGAGGAGACTAACAGGAAACTTTGGTGCATACAAGACATTATTAAGGGTAAGTTGGTGTGTGGGATGAACAGTACCAGAGCCATATATGGGAGAGTAGGATCCATCAGCGAGGCGAACGAAGGGAGAGGTATGAGAAGGAGAGAGGGAGTAAAAAAGAGAGCGATTACCAGTGAGGTGTGTAGTAGCACCTGAATCTAGCATCCAAGACTCACCAGGAGTTGCAGCAAAGGCACCCGGAGTGGAAGCTGTGGCAGGGGCAGTGGAATTAGCCACAGGGCGATGGAGGAGCTGTTCATATTCTTCACGGCTAAGGGTAACCAAATCAGATTCATTAGCAGAAGGTTCCGATGTTGTAGGTTCACCATCACCTTTAACTGTATTGGCCCACTCCGGTTTGCCATATTTGAGCCAACATTTTTCCACAACATGATTAGTTCGACCACAATGGGTGCAGTAACGGGAGTTAGTAGAAGCATTGGAGCCTCGACCACGACCACCACGGCCTCGGGAGGAGTTTCGACCGCGACCACGAACTGCCATGGCTGAGGACTCGGTGGTTGGACCAGATGAAGAGTCAGAGGATATAGTAGCCACGCGGAGGACACGAGACAGAGCATTGGATAACGTAGGCACAGAGTCACTGGCTAGGAGGTGATCACGAACCGATTTCAAATTGTTGTCGAGGCCGGACAGGAACTTCGCCACCAAAAAATCTTCCCACTGAGTCTTGCGAGTCTGAGCATCACAACTCAAGGGGTGATATAGCAAAATTTCATCAGATGTGCCCTTCAAGGAGGCAAAATAGTCGGCTACTGTACGGCCATCCTGTTTGAGGGAAAAAAGTCTCTCATACAGTTCAAATACCCGAGAAACGTTCTTTTCCTGAGAATACATGTCATGTAAAGTATCCCACATTGTTTTGGCAGAAGTGAGAAACATAACATTGGAACCGACAGTTTCCTCCATACTATTCAGAAGCCAAGTCATAACCGAGTAATCAGCTTGTTGCCAAGTCGAAAAATTAGCATCAGTAGAGGTTGGTGGAGGAGCCAAAATATGATTAAGCTTATTTTGAGACCCAAGAAACAACCGAAAGGCTTGGGACCAGAGGATATAATTCTGGCCATTCAACTTGACAGTGGTGCCAAGAGCACCTTTATGTTCAACGGTAGCCATGATCAAGGGGGGATAGACAGACAGATAGATAGGACAGCAGCAGCAGGGAGAGCAGTCAGCAACGAAAAGCTGATTCAGGTGAGCATCTCAGATCGGGCGCGGCGCAAGGTGCAACGCCGGAGGCGGGCGTCGCGAGCAGAAGTGGCGGAAGGGCGGGGCGGCGCAAGAAGAAGGCGCGGCGCCGCGAACAGAGGCGCCGGAGGCGCGAGAGAAAGCGGCGACGGCGGCGACCGACGGGTGTGAACGCAAGGTGAGGGGCCGACGGCCGCGGCGGCCGAGTGACCTGCGGCGGCGGAAGGGGGTGGCGGTGGGTTGCAAAAAACTAGGGTTAGGTTTTTCTCTCTTGTTTTTTTTTTTTTTTTTTTTTTTCAGAAATATATATAAATATATATATATATACAACTTCTTTCTCACTTTTTCTGAACCTGCTCTTATACCATGTACGAAGTGATAAAAGAAGAGATGAATCTATATTATTGATTAATGATGATTCCACCTCTATTTATAGTGATGGAATTTAAGGATAACTACACCTATAGAAGAGACCTACTTGAAGTAAAACTACACCTATAGAAGAGACCTACTTGAAGTAAAATAGGAAAAGATAAGAACAAATTTAAATATTCTAACAGTCTGCATTGTACTTAAAATCATATATCTCACATTGGCTCATCAACAAAGTACATACACAGTCACTTTTGACTATAACAACATTTGAGTCCAACATCCTCAACCTCCAAATCTTGGCACTTGGATGTGAAAACACGAACTAGGACAACTTTGTGTCGAAACATTGAAGGGAAATGCAGCGTAAGAATCACCACAAGACGAGTCAAAAACCGTTAATGGTTCAATGGGCTTCTGCAGAAATGTAAGTTCATTAGTCTTCTCAACAAGACGAGGTCTATTGTCGTCTGATGGAGAAGTGGTGTCGATGAGGTCGACTGTCGTTATGTCATGGATGCTCGGCCTTTTCTTGTCTTTGCCTCCAGAGAGCTGCCTCAGATAGTATTTCTGAGCATGGCTTGCTACTTGGGTCGGCGTCTTGGATACTACAAAGTGCCGCGAGATACTCCTCCAATCCCCTTTACCGTACTTTTGCAATCCCAAAAGGAAACGCCTGCGTTCATAACCATTGCAATGTTAGTGAATCAAAAACGACAGTCGAAATGCATAATTTCATTGAGAATTTGAATCAGCAGAAACCTTATAAGATGAAGAAGTAGAGTTAAGACGAGAATTCACCTATGCTCATCTTCTGTCCAAGGCACGCCCTTTTTCCGTTCTTGATCACAAGTCCTTCCCTTCTTCCTACACACATCAAAACCGCGATAACCTGACAACTCCAACGTAAACGGAGAAGCCAAGTATCCGGGAACCGGGACCAAACCTGCCTCTATATCACTAACATCTGCAACTAATTCCCTATACTGATTTATTACATCATAAACAGACTTTCCTGGGATCATGGCTGCTACCTTAAACCATCTGTTTGGAGTTTTCTCATCGAAAATCGCAAGAGCACTCTCAAACTTCTTGTTTTCTTCTTTTGTCCATTTTGTGCTCTTGTTCTGGCCTATGAACCAGCTTGAATCTGGTACAAGTGAAGTTGGACATAAAGTTTCCATTGCTAAAATCTTACAACAACTGACCTATTATTCTTGGAAGCTGATCAAATGTTTATATTACTCTGTAGTCTGAGAACTCAGTTTCATAGGATGTTTAATACTATATATATATGCAATATGCAGAACAAACACACAAAAAAAAAAGCTGGGATTTTCTACTGTGATCCAAAAAGAACTGAAATCAGAACCATTTACTGAGAATCAAGAATACTTCTTTTTTCCAAGCAGCATCAAATTTGAAGAATCTGAAAAAGAACTTAACTTTTCAGAACCTTTGAAAGTTATGATTGCATAATCAAGAAATACAATCAAAATCTACATCAAGAATTTCACTCTCACACTAGATTTTATTCTACTTACTCAACCTCCCACACACACACATACACAAAAAAAAAAAAAAAAAAAAAAAGAAGAAGATGAAATAATAATATTACTGTGATTCTTGAAATTTATTATGAGTTAAGCCAAACAAAAAAGATAGTAAATAATGGGTGTGGATGAATCCAGATGAGTGTAGAAGTAGAAAGACATGAAAGGATTGGTGTTGTTGCAGTATATATAAAGGGTTGGTTTTTTCTTCTGTAATAATAATTATAGTGAGTGAGAGGTGATTGGAGTTTGGTGTGGCTGCTGTTCAAGTGTTGGGGTTGAGCAATAAAAGCCACCTTTTTTGTCAGCAAACTATCAGCACTCACAACTGAAAAAAAATATTTGGTATTATTTTTGTGCTCCTCTCCATCGGCTAAATTGCAAAACCAGTCCCACAGTTTAGGATCATTTTATATTTGACCCCATGTTTTTATGAGATTTTAAAATTATATGTTTCATTAAAAGTTACAATGTTTTTGAAATATTTTTGTAATTTTTAACAGAACATGGGATAATTTTATAACCCCGTAAAGCGTATAGTCAAGAATGAAAAGATCCTAACTTGTAGGACTAGTTTTGCAATTTTATCCCTTTCCATACCATTTGAAAATTGAAATGAAGAAACTAAAGATGATAGGAATATCTTTGTGTGGATTTCATGGTTTTTTTATGAACATGTAGTGTACTTTCTCTGTATCATGTTAATCAAAATAAGAAAACGAAAAATAAGGGCTTGTTTGGTTCTGATTTTTAAAATTGTTATCGAGGAATGCGTGTATAGGAGAAGAAGTCGGAGATAATATTTTGAATTTTATTTATTTGGATGAGTTTTTGCGAATCGTATCAAATTTAATGCTGCGTAGTTTCTTTAAGTGGAGTTATGTGATGTTAGTGGTGTCAAATCGTAAAATTATTAGTTATTTTATGTAATACAAAGTTTTATATTGGTGCATGATTACAATGATAAGATATTTTATGTATGAAAGGAACAAAAAAAAAAAAAAAAGTGTCGTATGTGATGGTTGTTCTCAAATTGTTTCTTGCTATGATAATGTGAATATGATTATATTTTTTTATTCTATAAAAGTGATACTTATATAATTATATCAATAAATTAAATAATACATTAATTTAAATATTACGTCAATATAACAAATAAAATAAAATAAATTATAATAAACCGTGTAAATGTGAATATGTTATTGAAAGTGGATATTTGCACCAAAAAGTAATTTGTATTAGCTCTTCTTTTTGCTTGGGGCTTTATTTATTGTTAGTGAAAACAATATTATTGCTCCAAAGGAATTGATTTGAGTGGCAATTCAAAAAGAGTGGGCGCTGTAATAAAATACAATCTTTATCTTCCCATAATTGTTTTTTAATCTTGATTAGTATTTTCGCATTTTGAAGCGGAGAAAGCTTACAGAAGGTTAAAGCTGTGTTTGGTTTCCTTTTTATTTTCTAATTCTTAAATAAAAATGTTTTTTGTTTTTATATAGGTTTTTTTATTTTGAAATAAATATGTGTTTGAATTAATTGATAATACTATTTTTTTCATTGTAAATTGTATAAAAAATCAATATATTTTTTTATTTAAATAAAATTGATAGTCGAATTTTTCTAGTAATTTAGGATTGTCATTTATTAATTTATTAAGTTGACGAGTGAAAGATATGTAAATACACATACACACATATATATATATGTATATATATATATATATAGAAAAGTAGTAATTGAGGTGAAAAGATAGTGAAAATAGTTTGAGCAAAAATTAAAAAAAGAATGAATATATTCGCATTTTCAATAACAAAAAAATTAAAAAAGAAAGTGTAAAAGCTTGTATGGGCTCTTCCAGAGTTTGGTACTCAAGAAAGTTAGGATCAAATCTTAATCATGCCCCCATCCCTTTTCAAATAGGCAAAATAATGTATTTTACTATTTAATTTATTTATGTTTAAAAAATAATAATTAGCTTAAGCTTGAAAACAAAAAGAAAAAGATCTTCTAACTATTAATTTATTTTCTCAGAAAGAAAGTAGAATAATTGACAGGAGAAAAGTAGCTTTAGGCTTAGGTATATCTTTGACATGTATATTTTGCATTTTGGAGCTAACTTTAAGAGAAAGGAGTGAGAGAGGTGAAATCACAAAGGCCAAAAGGGAAAAAGAAGCAAGAAAGGAAACCAATTGATGTCCCCTCATTTCATGTAATAAAGCTATAAAGGTGGAAATTTTATCACTAAAATTACATCATCCATCACTTACCTTTGTATTTTATGTAAAGTATGTCTATTAATTTATAGGGATTATGACTCTTCAATTGTATGAAAATGTGATGTGATTCACATTTATCATATTTTAAATGTTTATGACGCGATGTTTACTTATTTAATTTGAACTCTGAAACTAAAATGGGTAATATGTCAGATAACTTATCATGTTTCAAATAACTGAACAAAGTAAATATTGTACGATTGAAACAAATCTATGCTATCCTCTCTTTGCTCCCCGTCGAGCTATTCTTACACATCAAATGCTCCCAATCATGGATGCATGCTGCAACTTTTGGAGGAGTAAATCGTAAATGTAACAAAAATTATTGGACTTACAAATTATGTCGAGAGCAAGATGCTCAAATCACACAATTGATCAATAAAACGGACAATATTGATGCTAGCCACTTAATAAGAGAATAAATTGAGGCTTGTGATGAAGTTTGAGACGTTCGTAAACTAACAACCAAATGAAGAAGAAAGTTTTTAGAGGCAGTTCAACTTCATTCGATGAGTTGACTTATACACGTATTCAAGGGAGTTTGAACTAATGTGTTAAGTATAAGATGTTGAATTCTAAATTACTGCGGTACTGTTTTCTATGAAATAGATAATATTGGGTCCTCGATCTAATAACAAAATAACGAAAAGCTGCTTGTTTCATAACTGATTCTTGCATAGCAAAAAACCATGTAAGTATGAAATGTTGAACTCTAAATTAATCGGGTGGTTCCTATGAAATGGATAATATGGGGCCCTCGATCCAATGACAACATAACGAAAAGCTGCTTGTTTCATAAGTGATTCTTGCATAGCAAAAAACCAAGAGGGCCAATGGTCAGATTGCACACGAGGGAGGTGCTCCATTCTTATATTGAACCCTCGAATCCACATTACAGAGTGCTCTGTTAGGGCTAAAAAAATAACCAAGCTATTTGATATTCGATTTGAGATTGACCCAGTAGAAGCTCGTTGAAGCTAGATTCTTTAATTTAAAAATCATATTTAAACTTAATTTTTCATTTAATAAATTTTCAAATTCTGTTTGATCATGATTTGATTACCATAATAACAAAATACATTTAAAAATATTTAATTTCTCGAGCTCAACTCATGTCTAATTTAACTAAAAATTGTTCAAACTCGATTAGATTATTAATAAAATCAATCTCAAACACATTCTAAAACTTAATAGTAATTCCAATAAACTTAAACAATATCATGTTCGTCTCGATTCAACAGGTTTCCATCATTTTGGTTTGTTTACAAAGCACGAAGCGCCTGTAGCTCAGTGGATAGAGCGTCTGTTTCCTAAGCAGAAAGTCGTAGGTTCGACCCCTACCTGGCGCGGCGTATTATATAGCTAAATATATGAATGAGGCAGTTCTGCCAATTTTTTTACCATTTTTAACTTATATTTTAAGTAAATTATATCTACATTCACTGAAGTTTAACGTAATTACAAATACTCATCATTATTTGGAAAATTACAAATACCCCCTAAATGAAAAATAATTATGTAGCCTATGGACTGTGAGGTGAAAATTACTACTTTATTCTTGTTGAATTAAAAATATATATATTTGAAAAGCAGCAAAAGGCTAATCTAATTTATGGTCTAATTTTCCTCAGAGCTCTCTACAATCTTGCAAGAATCCAAATCCCCCAAATACATACATTACATCCAAAATCACAAGAACAATGCAATAAACAGAAATACTCATTTTCAAAGAAAAAAGAATAAATTATTACAATTTTTGGCATGCATGTGTGTGTATGTGTTATTGAAGTGGGTTTGGCCCAACTCCCGAGATCGAGTACCCGACCCGGATCAATCAGCTTCATCATCTCCTTCACTCTTAGTTTGGTGCAGAAATCTGCAGTAGTGTTGGTATTGGTGGAGGTTTGTGTGTGTTTTTTGTTCAGCATTTTGGAAGATCATTAGGAGGAGGTAATATTGATTGATTTGGGCCTTTCCCATTTTCCACCAAAAATGCCATCTTCAGCCCCCATGTTGTGTGCACTTCCAAATGGCAATGAATAAACCATACCCCTGCATCCAAAAATTCATATTTTATTGGATTTATACCCTACAATTTGTGTCTTTTTCAGACAATATTTGTAAGGATTTCTTGATTTCCTTTGTTTTTTGAGTTTGAAGCTGCTAAAGATTTCATTTTGTAGTAATAATAGTTAGTGGTCACTTATGCACAAGAACTGTCTCATTCTGATCAAGAAAAGTTGGTCTAAGGGAGAAAACTTGTCCTATTTGATTGCTTAGAACACCTAACTTCATCTTAATGGCTCACAATCACATTGCATGAGAACTACCTTTCACCCCTCCACCACCAAACAAGAAAAGGAAAAAGCTAATGAACAAGTTGAATGTACCTGGATTGTCAGCCCTGAATCTTATTGCAGTCCATCCACCGGTCGGCACGCTTATCGTGTTCCTCTCGACAGGATCAACAAGATTGAAGTTTTTTGGATCATTCTTGGGATCATAGTTTCCCACTCCTTTCCCCACCACGAAGAAATTGAAGCCATGCAAATGAGTCGGATGGCTCTCCGGTGCTATAATTGATGTGCCCTGCAACACAACCTGAACGGTGGAGTTGTAAGGCAATCTGTATACCTTTGTGCCATTGTTAGTCTGTATATTCGTTGGTGGCGTGCCGGTGTAGTTGTAAGGGTTTGGGGGGTTTGCAGGGAAATCATCAGTGTAAACTCCGCTTATGTTGTAGTAATGTGCTTGAAGGATAGCTGTAGTAGGCATCACAAAGCTGACATTGTTGATATCAGCCAAAACTCGGGTCCTGTTCACACACGTCGCACATGGATTCCTCCCAACGCCTATTGCAAACACAAGTGAATGGTCGACAGTTTGTGGCACGTTGGCAGGGTACTCATTTGAGTTAAGGCTTCTAAGAGTGTCCATGAATTTGGATGTTACAGGGGTTGCATTTTGTGGGGGCATGGTCGTTAGGCTGGTGGGGAGGAAGGTTGACGTCCCCTCGTAACGTAAGGTGCCTGTTGCAGTTTGGTTGTCTATGGGTACTATTGTGTCCATGAAAGGGGAAATGGCAATTAAATAGTTGCCGATTTTCTGGTCTGCTGTTAAGAGGGCGTTCGTTGTTTGGCCTGGACCGATGAATATGGTGTCCGTTTTGAAAGGTTTGGTGTAGGTAGCATCGGCCTCAACGATCGTCAGTTGGTGCCCTGCGATTTTGAAGAAGAGCTCCTCATTAACAGCTGCATTGACTATTCGGAGGAGGTATGTCTTGCCGGTTTCCACATGGAGAGTGTAGCCTGCATGTAGCACAATCGGTCATACTTTGAACTTTTTTCGGACATTATCGTTGTCTAGTTCATTAATCAACAGATGGCAATAAAAAGGACACAGAAGAAGAAGAGCTGATAAAACTCATGTTAGTACCCTGAGAAGAACAATTTGGAGCAGGTCCAGGTAGTCCATTTATTGTGTGTGCATCAGATACGTTAGGCGGCTGGCCTAACTTCATCGCCCGGTTGATCACTGCTTCGACATCTGATTTCCACCACTCTCCTGCATGTAGCGGAAGCAAGATTGAGTCATAAACCACATGCACAGGAAAGATTTGAGCAAGAACTAGAATAATCCTAACCTAATATGATTATTTCTTCCTTATACGGTTTGGGAAACGGATAAGGAACACCACGCTTGGGTAAAATCACGATGGCGCCATGTACGGTTGCTCGTTGCCAGTTTATATGTGCATGCCAAAGAAGTGTGCCTCTCTGCCCTGTGAGGGTAAAGTTATAAATATAGCTCTGCCCTGTCTGAATCGGGCATTGTGTGATGTATGCTGGCCCATCAGACCAACCGGTCCTGAGTTGTCTGACTCCATGCCTGAAATGCATCCACCACATTGCAGTATTAGTATCACAGGTCTAGTGATCAAACAACTTGATTTTCATAGATATTTGCCAAGGTTGAAGCGTATTTTCTTAACCAGACCAGTGGATTGTAACATTGTCTTTGACATGGTTAACGACCCTCACAATCACAGTATCGTCTTCCCTTGCATAGAGAGTAGGACCTGGAAACTTCCCATTTACCGTGATTATTGGCTTACTTGAACATAGTACGGTTGTGTTTTTTCTTACCACCTAAATAGAAACAGGGTAGCAAGATCATCAAACAGCATTTGTAGTTAAACAAAAAGAAGAAGAAGAAAATGCACTTACACTGAATTTGTAGTTACGAACCCTGGACTGAACACACGTCGGATACAAGAGAGCCGCTACTAGCATCAAAACAAGAACTCGGAATTCCATCATTTTTGATTGTTTTACTCTTCCTAGATTGCCTATATTTCAGACAATACCGATGTCTCCTTGTTGAAACATTTATAAACAGAACAAGTTGCTCTGATGCTATGTCATTGTACTAGGTTAGGTGAATGCACTAGCCAACCAATAGCCATGCAATTTCCCCAAGTCTTCTTGCATATTACGCAAAGTAGTTATTTGTCCATGTACAGTTCCAGAAGGGTATTCTTATGCTTTCACTGCCATTTTCAAGTCAATACAACTGATACGAGAAGAAGGGCACCTGAAAGGTATGTCTCCTCTAAATATCTATATCTCAGACAAGGATTCTATGTACTTATTTCGTAGTTACGTTCATTACAATAGGTGATTATGTGTTAAGTGTTTTCCAATCAACCTCGACAAACTTGAACAGAGAAACAATTCACTATTCATATGACAAAGCAACAGATTCTAACTCAACTCTCTGTGTGTGTGTGTGTGTTTTCATTTCAATGAGTTTTATACTGAATTGGTTGATTTCAGAACTATAAATTCTGCTTTTAAACTTCTGTTAGCATCAATTACTTCTTATGTGAGTCCTTCTTTGCTAGTTAAATGTCCATTTATAGTACTCAGATTATGAACTTCAGTTTTGTATTTACTGAGGTTGTCGGATACTTAGATACGTATCGTCTCACACTATACTACTGTCTCTTATACATATACTTCCAGAAGAGTAACTGTACAGGAGTTGGTAATCGTTGGCCGTATATCATTAGTTGAGAACTAGTTGTCATTAATGAGGAAAGTCATGCTAATTGGTATAATCCCACCTTTAAAATAAATTAATTCCAGGATTAGATGAAGTAATAAGCAACATCTGATCCCACAACTAAAGAGACTACATCTGGAAAGCATTCTTGAATTCCAACAAGAACATGTGTATAGTTGCATGTCAGTTAACAACTTTGTTGTCTGCATTGTCTGAACCAGAAGCAACTTCTTGCTTCAAGAATGCTACAGAGCTTTCATTACATGAAGCCTCTACAGCACCCTCAATCCTGTTAATACAAGACTTGTAAAGATATCCCAAGTAGTCTACTGTGTACTCTTCAGACACACCTTCGACAGGATCTATGTCGAATTTCCAGTGGACAAGAGTCGAGCCATCACCGTAATCTAAGAGCTTTAACAAATTTAAGGATCCATCGAGCCCTACGTTGCTTGCTTCCATACGATAAACGTAACTGTGGGATAAAGGGTCCATGTGAACCAGCGTTTCCTTGATCCATGATCTGTCACCGTCTTTTTGTGGGAACATGAAACCTGAGACTAACCTGGTATAGCCTGGAACACCTTCTTCTCCCGACAAATCAGTGCAGTTTTCAACCATCGGCATCCACTCGTGTAATCTGCTGCTTTTAGACACCATGTTCCACACTTTGTCTATTGGTGCATCGACGATGCCCCCAACTGATCCACACCATTTCCTGGCTCCGACCTCGTCTGTCTGTAATGAAATATGAGAAAAATAAAACAATAGTTTCCTCAAAATTATCAGAAGAATGAAATCTAATAATGTTATTAAGTAATACCATGTCCAGTTCTTCCTTCTTTTCCATGATGTAGTAATGAAGCAGACAAGAGTTTTGAAGTAATAATAGATCTGAAGTTGTGAGACTTAGCTCATGAACTTCTTGCAAGAATGTTTCCTTGTTAAAGGTATCCTAAGAAACAATAGACAGGCTGGATTCTGATGAAAAAACAAGGGGTCTGAGATTACAAGGATAAACAGGAATCTGAACTTACTAAGTAAAACTTTGTGAATTCCAAAAGTATAGACAAGGGCACTCATGTTTCTTACAATCTTAACTGTAAGAGTCTTTACAGACAGAACAAAGCTGGAGTTCCATTAATAATTGATCTCATCATCATAATTTACCAAACATCTTCAGTTTTCATCAGATCATCGTTTGTACAAAGCATGTACTCTAGATGAAGGAAAAAAGAAACAGGGAAATGCCACGAAAGTATATCGCCCCGACGCTCTCAAGCAGCAGCTCCAACAGGTTCAGCAGCCTTGAGTCTTGAGGATCCATAGAGCGTTTCTTCAAACCGGATAATCTCGTTCTTGGACCCATAAGCCACCTGTGTCCGCTCGTCTAGATTAGTTATCACCTTATCTAGCACAGATTGCTTGCCATCGCTGCTGTAGCCGCCCGCCTTTTCGATCAAGAATCCCAAAGGAGCCACTTCAAACAGCAGCCTCAGCTTGGCTTTGGCAGATGGGGATATCACATTTGTGAAGACCCCTTTCTCTTTCACAATAATCTACAATACAAACAGACACATCAATCAGACAACATGGATTTAATGACATGTTTGTTTCCTTCAAAGGATGTGATAATGAATGTTTAAAAACCTGGTTAACGTCGGGCACCATTCCTCCTGTGTATCGGAGCGTGTATTTCTCCCGGACATAGTAATCAATCAACTGTGAGTGAGAATGCTATGTCATTACATTGACATTGTATGGACATGTATTAGAGAAAGGGAGAGCAGAAGAAACCTTGGCATACTCAGGGTTGTCTGAAGTAGCCCTCAAGTTACCAGGGGAAAACATTTTTCCTTCTCCAATCGATGTGGTATCCTTAACGTGTTGCCATTTTCCTGCAAGAACACAAAACTTAATAAAAAGGAACGAGAGTTGAGACGAACGTTAGCTGCATGACGTTATTCAAACCTTCATCGAGTAGGAGGAACTCGTGTGTTCCAGGGATGTCCTTGAGAGCAAGAACGTAAGTCGTTCTGGGCCCGAAAATCCCCATTGCAGCAGCAACTTGATCACCTCCGGTCACACCAGTGAGCTTATCTCCAGGCCATACTCCAAAGATTGTCCCAACAGTGAAGTTTGTGTCAACTATGCTGGACCCGTCGAGTGGATCAAATGCAACACTGAACCCTCCTGTTTCAACCGATGAAATCACACATGTGAAGATGTTTTTTTTTCGTTTCTTGTCGATATAAAAGATCGAAATTAACGATTTTAACTGCTGACCTTCAACTGGTCCTCCCATGTCTTGGAGTTCTGGAACTTCCTCAGAGCAAGCGTACTTGCAGAAGTGTGAATATTGCAATGCCTATGCATCAACAAGTTAGAAATGTGAACTTTTTGGTGAATCTTAATGTTTCAGAAGTTTTCTAGAGTGTCCACAGATGAACAATATAGTGATACATAGGACAGATTGACCTCAGAAACATAATCAGTCTGCTAAGGTTTTGAAGAAGTTAATGCTACTATCTGTTATCTGTTCTTGCACAACTTCATCCCAAGTCATTACAAGAATTTAAAGGTCTTGTATCTTGCACTTACCAGACTAAGTATGTATCATTAACTCTTTTAGCCTTTCGTGTGGAGCTTGATCTAATATTGCATTATCATATACAAGCAAATTTATAATTTTACAAATGTTCTAGTCATATATAACTTATAGGTGACCACATATATTTTACTTAGATTTAAAACATGGATATAGGAGCAATTCTTCTCAGAACTACATAAGAATCTGCGAGTTCTTGTACTATAAATTCATGTTTAGCCTTGACAAGCATTAATGATCAAAGATACTTAATTGATGTATAAAATTATTACCAGATAACTCTATAAATTCGTAGATTCCCACCTCAAATAGAAGCTTGTTGGCAAGCATATCAACTGCAAGCTGCTCGTCTCCGAAAGAGTTGACACAAGCTGTTCCTCCACAAGAAGCTGTCCGCACTTTGAACGCGATAGTCCTCAGCGCTTCTCCCATGCACATCATAAGCCTGATCAGCCCCTTATCCGATGTCGACTTTGTAAGAAATTCTTCCTGCAAAATCAATCAATCAATCAAGACAACAGAAGCGAAAACAAACCCTTCATCATGTTCATATCTTACAAGAGAATCCTTCAACTGATGAGCAAATTGCAACAGTTCAACACTCACCAGACTGTCTCCAATCTCACACTTAGTCACAAGGGCAGAACTCTTGGCCTTTGAGACCTTCAATGAGGATCTTGGCGCAACGCGCAAAGAGTCTCCGTATATCGAGCTTGCTCTCAAACTCTGCAATGCAATTCAAGCAATTATATCTTCATGCACAAGTCTTTAAGAGAATCATGCACAACAACTTAAGAAATTAAGGTGTTGAAGGACAGACAGACCTTGGAGCTAAACGATGAAGAAACGGAACGTGGCGAGGCGAGTGTGGTGGAGTACTGTTGTGAAGAAGCAGTAGGCAAGATTGCTCCACGGGCACAGCATGTAAGACTAGTCTCCATGTTTGATTACAGCAAGAGCAAAAAACAATTAAAATTAAATAAAATAAAATTCTCTATGCTACTAGGACTGGGGAGAGATAGCTTGTTCTTGGCATCAAGACACTTAACTGAGTGTTTTTTGGGGTGGTGGGAGGGGGGAGGAGATAAGCAGTTAATGAGGGGCTGCCACGTGGCATCCCATCAGTAGATAGGCTGGATGATATGTAGTGAGGAATGGGTTTCTGGTAAAATTTCCATCTCTCATAAAATTGTGGCTCTTAATGACAGAGTGGTAAGAGATATGGTAGGCTATGGCCCCTCATCATTTGTTTGTATTTGCAGATTGGCTGATGAGATTTGCATCTTGCTATTGAGAACAATGAATGATGGTTGGTTAAGAATGTGAATAAATTTTTATTACATATAGAGATCTAAATACTTCATTCTAATTGAATTGAATCAAATAAGAAATCGAAATTATTATTTGAGATGATATAGTATTATGAAATGTAAACAATAAAAAAGTTGAAAAGGTCTGCTATTTTTATTTTTATTTTATTTTTTCTTCCACACCCACGTTAGAAGAATCACACACAAGACCTTTCGTAAAAAATTTTGAACCCAAACTATTGGACTGTCGGACGAGAAGATCTGTGAAACTTCGTTTTGCTAATTTGCAGGGAACAATGGAAGCATTAATAGATTGAACATTTGAGGCAGATCTCCGAATCAAGGTCTGCAATAATAGAGTTGACCTGTGACCATTGTTTTAGATTTCTAGGGTGCTTCAGGATCAATGACATAATTAATAGCTTTGTAAATAAACCACAACGGCAAAAATGTTGCAGTATATGTCATTTTGGACAAGTAGGATGGAAGTGTCTAGCTTTTGTCTTCTGGTATGCCTCCTTCCTGGAGGCCAAACAACTATGCTACTAAGAAACCAGCATGAAGATTCTTTGTTAGAGCTTGTTATTGGTGCCTGTCCTGTTCTTCGTAAGCTGCATGTAGACGAATCTGCAGAATTATTTAACCATGAAAACGGATTTCTTTCACTATTTTGGATCCCGGGCTCTTGTCCAAATGGATGTATAACTTCCTCCAGAAGTATATACATACCGGGAAAGATGGCAGGGACTTGCTGAAGAATAGGGTAGATGAAATTTCATACGGAGCTTTATCTACTCGTCCCATCTCCAGTTGTGGCTTATTATATACCTGCTTTCAGCACTTCAATCGGCACTCATGCTTGCTAAATCTTCATGCTCCCATTTTGGACTGGGATTCTCATGAATTTCTCGGCTTCTACATAGGTTATCAGCATTCTTTTTGCCTGGCAGATCAATCAACTTACCACTATTTGAAATCCTACATGCAACCAAAGTAAAGATGAGCAATCAACAAATATATTAGCATTGGCTGGCCATTGTCTCTTCATTTAAAAGGTAATAGAAATTACCATTATCTTCTACATCCGAGCGTGGTAAAGCTACTCAATCATCCTGAGTTTGACTGATAGGATGCGGTAAGGAAGTAGAAGCTTGATCTCCTTCAGTGTTCCCTCTCAATACATTACCTGAAGTAGAAGCCTGATCTACATCAACTTTCTCCTTTGATTGGCTGCCAAATGGTGTTGATTGATTTTCGGAAATTTGATCCTCCTGAACAGAGACAGATAGATTAGCTAGATCAGCACTTTGGTCTCTTTGGGCAAGCTCTTTCATCTCACTTGACGAGGTAGAAACCACAGCAACTTCTGCAGTTTTCGTAACACCAATGGATGGAGTAGATGACACATTCAGGACTCGGGCACTGCCCACTGGGTTGGGCTGTACTGCTGGCTCTGCAGGTCTAATAGATATACCTTGGGCTTGCTGAGCTTCCGCCGGTCGTGAACTTGGAGTAGCGGAATAAGTGGAAATTGGTGACTTTGTGAGGCCATTGCGAATAAAATGCACATTACTTGGCAGTTGATTTGACTTGCTTGTAGTTGAGGATTTCATCACTGAACTGCCTCCAGTTATAATGTGGACAACATTCTGTGAACGAGCAGCTTCAATTAGTGAGGTTGCATCAGTAGCGGTAGCTATGCGGGCCCCTGCAGCAACTGCAGCAGCTTTGATCATTGAATCCGGACCAATAGTAGGGTTCATTGACGGTCTTTTTGTCGCCACCTGAGATTTTGAAGGCCCTGCCATTCCCACCTGCTGATCTGGTGGTGATGCAGAAGCTTTTTGAGATTGAGGCTGAGACTTTGTGCCAACTGATAATGTTCCAAAAACACAAAAAAGAGAAGTGAGGAACGGTGAGGTGCACTATTTTACATGCTAATAGCGTTTTACATAAGTGATCCACATTCTCGGGTAATCAAGGGGTCGACCACTGGCCACCAGAAAGTCTTTCCAAAGAACCTAAGTAACTGAACAAAGAAGAAAGACGAAACAAAAGAAGGCAGAGAAAGAACAAAAAGAAAAAGAAAAACACACATACACACGATCACAGAAATATAAACGTGCTCTAGGAAACAGTTTGCATCAAGTAAACAATCATAAAGCGAATCCCATTTGCTTTTCAATTGATTGCATCTGCTAAGTTCTGATCGTTGGACATGCACACGAACCAAAATGGGGTTAAAACATACCGACTCTTTTAATGGGGAGACCAAATGCTTTTTGATTGATTGCATCTTCTAAGTTGCCTTTTAACGGGGAGGCCAAGTGGGACTATATAAATTTTAAGATATTGGCCATAGCAAGGTTTAAATAAAGGCAACTTTTTTCCAAATCCTGACGACATAAATAGTAGCTGCAGAATGCTTATTCAGGAGAACTTAGTAGTGTCAACAAAAATACACCACAGTGTTTAATGCTGCCAAATTTTCACCACCATCTCGATAAAGACGGTTATATATAACTGCATGGTCTTTCAGCATCAACATAACCATAAAACAGTGGTGCAACATCAGCCATTGAAACAGCACCAGAAAAAATGATAGCTAACTTTCCTATGCAGCAACCACCAAAATTCCATGTTCAAAAAGTGATGGAGAGGTTTACCAGAATTCATCTGACGAGCTGCCTTCAAATTGTCGCCCATTGGCATATCTAGGGCTAGGGACATGGCCCGATGAGCAGCAGCGAGTTGAACTTCAGAAAGTTGTGAACCAGTTACTACATTCAAATTGCCCTGTTTTTTCTTGAGATTCGCCCATCTCTGCACATGTTCGTTGCATATCAGCATATAAACACTGTGAATCATACAATGAATACAAAGTGACAGAATTGAACCAAGGAAACATCCCCATTTTCTAATACTGAACCTAATACCTATCAACCATGTTATTCAGGTCAGATCTGATAATGGCAGAGAAGACATCTAAAATTTGATAATTCATATACTTTTTGGTCATGTGTACAGCATCAGTCAATCCTGTGAATCCCTCATTGACTTAGCAGCAAACTATCATATAGCAAAGCACACCAAAATTTAGTCAAAACAATAGGAAACATATTTCTGATTATAGTCATGTACCAGCTAATGACAGAACAAGAAAGAGAGATAATCACAAAAGAAAAGACACTATATGCTTCTTCGCCGAATAGACCCTTTCGTTAGACATCATTATTCATCCAAAACGGAAATATAAAATAGGGTAAATTAATACGAGTTCAATAGAGGTTTGGCATAATTACAAATACGCCCTTCTTGTTTGGGAAACTACCAATACCCCCCTGATTTCAACGGTCGTCTAACAACTAGCCCAATCCGTTAGTCCCCGTTAGGTTTCCATCCATTTTATGTGGTAAACTGGCCGAAAAACCATTGTGGACTATGAATTATAATCATTATTTTTTTAAAAAAATGAAATGTTTTTACAGACTAAGTGGATAATTTTTTTTTACAAATTTTCAAAATTTTCCATTCCACCTTGCCAGTGTTTTTCACAATCTTTAACTTTTCTTGTTTAAAAAGAAAAAATAACAGGAAGAGTAAAGTTGACAATTCCAAGCCTTCATCCAAGGATTACATAATTTTATCAAACATCAGGGGTATTAGTAATATTTCAAACAACGAGGAGGTATTTGTAATTATGTCAAACCTCATGGAAGCTCATTGTAATTTACCCTATAAAATATGGTACATACCAAAACTAATCATGCTGAAAGGACAAACTCCTAATTCTGAACCCAAAAGTATGTATTTAACAGTTATCCAATGACTAGTCCTCTGTTCATTTAGTGATAAAATTCATGTAAACATGACTAGAAAGAATGTGATTGTAGTACCTGAGACAGCTCTGATGCTTTTCTGTCATTCTCAAAATGTCCCCTTGCGATATCAGCCCAATTTCGGTCTCCATATTTTTGCACTGCAGCAGTGAGTTTCACATCATCTTCTGTAGACCAACCCCTTCGTTTTCTTCGAGGAGGCAAATTAATTCCCAATGTCCCATTGTTAGGCCTTTTTTCACCAGATGACCCAGAAGATAGTGGCTGTTTTTGTACAGAAACAGGAATGCTAACATTTGTCCCCTGAATAGCATTAGCAAGTGCACCATCTGAAGCCGCAGTTAATGCCTTGAACCTTGGTACATTAATAATCAATGGTGCTTCAATAGTCGAGTTGTTTGTAAGATCGGAATCTATTGGATAACCAGAAGCAATTAATACCTGCAAAAGAAACCATAGTGTATGCAATTTATTCATAGACTCAAAATACCATTATAAGATTAAAGAGTAGCACTACTTTAGAAATGAAGGAAGAAGAACAAAATGAGGATCATATTAATTTCTAAATGCAGAAACATTCATTTTTCTTCTGAGTGCAAATTGGATTGGACAAAGTTGGAGACTTATATGACATACAACTCATCTTGGAAGATATTCTATTAAATCACTTGCTTGTCTTTAGCCCTTACAACGAAATTTCAAGAAAAGCTGCATGCTTTATTTTATTACTCCACGCAGACGCTGTAACATTCATTTTTAACATGCTTTCGGCTTCCGTAAGTTAGTTTTTTTAAATATATCATAGACGGGGAATATTTTCACTGAGTAGTGATGATAACCATTGCAAAGGAATAAAGAATAATTTTATGTACCGGATAAATCAAAACCAACATTCACCTGATAGGCAATATACATTTATTCTGTATCTGTAAGAAAAAATTTGTGAGTTCACCCAAACAAAATGAAAGTTTAGAGATTTTCCAATAATAGAAGAAAAAGAGAATCTAGAATTTTGAGGCCAAATTTAATTCTGCTATAACAGACTAGAAGGTTCAATAAACAATACAACCAACAAAGAACGCTGCATAATACATCGTTTAATTTTCTAATTTATTAGAGAAGACCCACAAACCAAAATAAACAATTGAGATGTATCCCTATTATTGTTCACTGCCACACTCCTTGCATATTAGTCTGATTTTACTAAGTATGAAACTCACCACTGATTTATATCTAAGACAACCATTCTGCCTAATGCACATTATTTGGACCTTCCAAACTCAATAAACACCGTGGTGGGGAGTAAAGTACCTTGTTTTCCCTCATTGCTCTTAGAAAAGTATTCAACTAGATCATGGAATCCCACACACATCTCTGTGCGCTGGCCACCAACTAACTCTTTATTACATTTATTTACAAGTTCAACCATTATCACTATCTAAAGACACAAAAGTAAGCGTAGCCAAATTTCTCCAGTTCAACACCTTATTGAAGCTTACTAAGAATACAATCAGGTTACCTAACAGGGTTATATACATTCCGTCCAACACACAATGGGTTCAATAAAAATATGCGATATTACCAGGTAATTTAGTCTTGGCGCCATAACAAACATTTCATGGCTCCTGCTCAGTAGCAGATTATAATATTCAGATGCATTTCCAGTCAAATAAGACAAGATATAGTACAAGTATTCTCAAGTGATAGCCCTTGGAAAATAATAGATAAGAGAATCTATTTGGAGGTTTGGACACATTCAGTGTGGGCTGAAGGCTGAAGCAAAAGTGATCCATTTTAAAATATTAGAAGTAAACCTAGGTAGAGAACTTGACTTAAAATCACATGGAATGAAGTAAATACAACCACTGGATATTTAACTTTGCTGATGTCCAGTAATGGGTGGAATAGGAGAAACGCGTCTCTGGAACAAATGGCTCTCATATATACAAAGACATGTGTACGTGTATATGCATATGGATAATTTTTCTTATGTGGGGGTACATATTCATAAAGACGGTCCTTAGCACAGTTATACTGCTTTCTGTGAGTATAAAAGACATCAATTAAACACACTTTCAGCTTCCAGCTTTTAGCATACGAAGAAATTGGAAAAGAAAAACCAAATCAGGATAAGCAACAGAGAGATAGCCACAAAACTTCAAGACAATGTTTATGATATTCTCAAATTAATCTGGGTCATACTTACTTTAACACATGCCGCGGCCTCCACTGAAGTTTCCCGGGTGATAGCAGGAAAAGCTTCGAGCTCATATTCTAAATCACTATCATCATCCTACAATCAGAAGTGGAGAATTTGACATCAAAAATTTTGATGAACCCTCGCGCAAGATATAATAGCAGCAAGACTGAATTCATAGAAAGTGTACTAATGGACAGCTTGTTTAGTATAAATTGCCAGCTAAAGCTTCATCTTGATGGCTGCCCTGGGGGACAATCGAGTTTAAACATAAAGCAACAAGAAAAACGCGTCTAGCATACCATAGCGTCTGGAGCATTGTCCAATTGATCGATTAGGGTGTGGCCATATGCAAGATGGCGCCACAGCATCTGACACTCCCTAGCACTGGAAATTTCAGTTGCGGTGTTCTTGACAACCGCACCCCAGTCAATTTTCTCTCCAGCGACTTTCGCCACCTCTTGCAGTAATGTCAGCACTGTATTCACCGAGTACCTAACGAGAAAATTGAGGGAAAAACAACAAACAACAGAATGAAGTAGTTGTTGTGACTAATGCTCCTCCTCGACACTTATTAAGGAATAAAAATTTAACCTTTGCAAGAGAGCGGAGATGTCGTCTTCACCAATGGAACCCTTCTTTCGAGTCTTTGATTTCTCGACCATGATTGTAAAAGTAAGATACTATTTCTTCAAATGGGCAAATTCTGATTCCAGAGTTTGGTGTAAAACCTTGGAGAAAGGAGAGAGGGCGGAGTGATTAATTGCTGGATTTCACTCGTTTATAATATGTTGGATTGAAAACTAAGAATGAATGGGAAAATTGCATTTATCACCCCCTAAATTACGGTATTTAACCCTAAAATTATTTGTTATTGTGTTTTAGCTACAGTCAAGGACTTTTTTGTACGTGTTCGAGTTTGACTGGTGATTTGCATCTAATTCTCCTATATTAAGATTAGTATAAGTTCATCATTATTTTAAAAATAAATTCATTAAGTATTTGAAAAAAATTAAAAATTTTATAGGACGTTAGTAACGATTAATTTGAAATTAATTTTAAAAATATTATTAAATTTTAAAAGTAAATTAACAACTCCTTACTTTTTTTAAAAAGCATATAAGTTCCTAATATATATTTTTAGAGCTTATAAATTTTTTTCTAAAAAAATTAACAAACAATTTATAATATTTTATGAATTTTCAAACATTTTATAAAATAAGATAAAAGTAATGAAAGCGTCATTTAAATACTAGTAGATTTTTATAACAAACAAATAATGAAAAGCTTTTTCTTCATAACAGGCAACTTTCAACTAGTCACTTTGCAAGTTGCAACACATTTTTTAAAAACATCCTCCAACTTCTCCTAAACTCATCGCCTTTCTGTGGTTCCATTTTCTTATAAATTCTAATATATTTAATTTAGTATTTTGTATTAATGTAAGATAAATAAAAATAAATTGAAATACACTCAATTTGTGTTTGTTAGACACATAAGCAAACATTCCAACATATCTTATTTACTTACATTTAGGTAAATAGATAATTAATCATGATAAATAAATAATTTAAATGAAAATATTAGTGAAACAATTTAATCTCTTCCTATATTTTATCCATCATTAATTTATCATGATTTAATCACATCCCTCAAAATAAACGAGACCTAAGGCACACACATGACTTAATCCCATCCATCATTAATCTATGACGACCTAATCTCATCCCTCATTACTATTTTTCAAATAATGAAAAGAAGAAAAGGCATCACTTTCTTAAGAGCAAACACAAAATTTTCTACAGAGATTGTGATCAGTAATCATAGTCCATTCTTCTTGTGGTGCAACTTGCAGATTATAGCACAATCATGAATAATTGTGTCACAGAATTTATGATATGAATTTAGAAAACTAAAAGAATGAAATATACGAATGCAATGCGGAACTGCAACATAAATTCAAGCCCCAACTCTTCCAAGAATGGTAGTTTAGCAGCACTGCAAGGTATGAGGGCATCAGCAAAATATGCACTCGTTTCTAAATTCTTTTCCTTTTTTTTTCCTTTTCTGGGTCGATGTATCCCAGTAGATAGAGTGGAATATGTACAATTCAACTTCCAGTTAACTATACCAATCAAGAAAGAGAACTGAAAAGGTAAGAACAAACAGAAAAAGCAAAAGAAAAGTTCTGCTACTGCTATTCCGTTGAATCGCTTGTGATAACTCTTTGTTACCGAGCTCCACGTTCTTGGTTGCTTCAACTGCCTGTTTAATCCAAAAGTAACGGACAAATCAATTTCAACTCTATCTATAAGACTGGCTGAATAACAAAAGAAGATTACATAAGCCAACTGTTACAGTATGTTCAAATTATAATCTGTTTGTTTCTCCACAAGAATGAATATGGATGAGAGACATCATATTGAAGTAAGAATGCAACTCTAGAAAGGGTTTTGTCACATGTTCTACGCGAAAAAAATAGTAAAACGATGACAGGGAACAATAAATTAGACTTATGAATGTGAATCCCAGTGCATTTTATCGCAACCATTTGGAAAGATCAAATCGAGTCAACTGATATATAGCTGACCTGCTCATACAAGTACTCTATCTGTTGGGCCTGTTGCAAAACATGAGTGGACATGAGGTGGTTAAGCGCAGACATTTCTACCATCTTTGTTTCCGTTTCCTGAACAGCATCCAACATGCTGGCCAACTCTACCTGCATCAACCCAGCGCAGATAGAAGAAGTGAGCTTTAGAGTGAACTATGACAAGACTTGCTAATGTATGTATAAAGAAACTACTTCTAAACATTGTATCATCGATTACCTGGAGCGCACGTGTCTCATCATCTAACAGTTGTTGCTGGAATCTTACTGGTTCAGCTTGAATATCATCTGTCTGCCTGACTTCCAAATCATTTACTTCTCTAGGCTCTACATTTCCGGAAGTCGAGCTGTCTACAACATTAGTAGCGACATCCCGCTTCAGTTTTCTTCTTGGTGTCACCCGGTTGATAGCATCTTGGAAGCGTAGAGCTCTAAGCTGATCAAATTGTGATGTTACTGAATGAAGCTTTTCACTTAAAATCAATACCTGCATACAAGCAAAAAGTGGTTGCGTGTATAAAAAAGACAGATAAACCAAACGATAATAACTTAAGCCTGCTGGCTTTAAGAAATATATCTCACATGATATACTCTTCCTAACATTGCAGAAAATAATCACAGAATCAGCAAGTGTCACACCACTGCCCAAGAAGGCATGGATACACCATGGTCATTGACATTAGAACTTGGTAACAAGCACACACAATTGAAGGTCCTTACTCTTTTCAATTTTTAAGTACCAAATAGTCAACAACCATGTTTTCCAAAATTCTATCGTTGCCAGTATAAAATTGGAACAACAGGAGTAAAGACCCAGAGCAAACAAATAGTAATAAGTGTCAAAGCAACATGTTTGTTGATGTCAAACAATTGAGATACACAAGGCATACCACTCCATGTTTGTGTGCTATAGTATCGGCATTCGTTTTGTCACTCCTCATACCAAGCCATCCCTTTGAATTTGCTTCCTCGTCATTTATGCTATTTTTCAGAACATCTATTTGTTCTTTGCATGCTTTGATGAAGACTGTAACCTGCATAATAAACAGTTCATTAAGAAATATGCAGGCGAATAAGGATTGATGCCAGAATCCATGAACCTATTTGTCAATATTTGGCAGCATGCTACTCAGTTTGAAGAAACCATTGAAAAACCTTGTAAGTACCATAAACTCCATTTAATTGTAAATCACATTGAGTATTTTGAGAAATAAACTTTTCCAGTGCAAAAAGAGATGGTGGGCTTCATGAGCTCATTCTACTCATTAAATGTACACAGATCTACTCCATTAATGATTAATCCATGTCCATGGCAAATAGCTGCACAGAGAAAGGGGAAAGATGCTGGATATTTTGAGAAAGTAAGAGCTGTGGCATAGTAAATACATATGAAGTCCAAGTGAAATATCCAGAACGGTTAGCATGTTCTACCAATCAGCAGCAAGACTTTTACATTATGCAACCTTCCTCAATTATGTACTTGACTTATCATACGAGAGAGCTAAGAGGTAAAAGAGTACTTGACCTATAAGGTTGCTGCTAAAGTAAATAAGAACCACATTTACTATATTTTGGTTTTAGTATGATAGTTAATTAGATTTCTAATGAACAAAATTACTGGTATGACTAATTAACTGCTCTATTATTGTCACTAATTAAACCTTCTAATTACTGACCGATTCTTGATTGAACTTTCAATTAACTAATGAATGGAAGTTTTGATTTATTAACCTTGATGTTAACACGGGTACCATCTTGCAATGAGATTATTTTTCTATCATGTTACCCAAGTAATATTGTGCAGCCAAAAGAAAATCTTTAGATAAATTTCAAAAGCGTTAGCTGGGAAGACATATTCAAAATCACAACGTTATTTCACATGATGTTTTATATTAAATTGGTAAAACTTTTAAGGTCTGGATTTTGAGTTTCTTTCTGGATGTTATATAAATAAACAACCCATGTGTTTCAAGAATCAGACTGGAAGACAAATTATTGATTTTATCTCTGCCACCTCGCTACAAGCTACATATACACATCGAAGGAAATCAAACTTATACATGCATATTTTTTTCTATAATTAGTAGAGATAAATTCAAGCATTTTTCTGAAAAGTGCTCAATGATGTTATAAATGTATCAGGCGGGACAGTAGAAATACACTAAAAGCATTATGTCGCATGAAAAGAAGATAAAGCTATTAGCTCTCCAAATTAACAGCATATATGGCTTCTTAAAAGATTTATTGGCAAAAAATGAATGACAGAAAACACATATCATTAACTATCATTGTAAAAGGAATTAAAACACGTACTCATAGCATGGGTAGAAATAAGAATCTGCACAGATCTATATTAAAAATTAGTTACCATTATGTAAATCGGGAGGGTGCCTTAGTTTTAATAAAGCAATGGAAAGAGTGAAGATGATATCTTACCTCATGCTCAATGCTATCTCTCTCTTGTTCAGTGGTACGGTGGAGATCTACGTAATCCTTCTTATGCTTCAGGAGGAACTGCTCTAAAGCTCCGATGCTTTCAAGCTGACAGATAAAGTGCAGCATAGATCAACTCAAAAGTTTAGCAAATTATGCGGACAAACATGTCAGTAACACTGATTTAACGTGCTTGAGTGCTATCAAAAATATACCGTCGTGAATGCGGCCTTGGTAAAAGCTGATCTTTCCCAACTTTTATGCATGATAAAAGATGCCATTATGCCAGCGGTTTTGGACTGCCAAAACAATAGCAGCTCAGAGTATGAATAAGCCATTATGCCCAGAAATTAGTTCCAGAAAAGATTAAAAAAAAAGAAGAAGAAGAAGAAGAAGAAGACCCAGATAATTATTCACAATCAATGCATAAGGATTTCCATGATTTTGCCAAAAGCCTCTTGAATTAAAAACTCAAGAATTAGATAATCAGCAACTACCTAGCATACAGGGACTGCAAATATAGCAAAAGTAAGACACAATACGAACCTCGTTGAATCCCAAATTCAATGCCGCTCGTCTCGCAGCATCTTTAAAATCCTCAGTTCTATCTCTGACTTTCGTCATTTCTCAAATCAGATTCAAGGGGTCAGATAATCTTCTGTAAAGAAAAAAATAAAAGCCCCTGAGTGCCAAAAAGAAACATGAAAAATATAATATATATACTGTGCAAACCTTGAAGACGTAACAAATGCAGTTAAACAGAATCAAGAAAGTTGGTGTAACTCGATTTACTCAAATGTCCAACTATCAGAAAACAAAAAAGAACCATAAATTCTCGAACTTCATAATTAGTGAATCAAAACCCAATGTTGGACGAATACCACGATTCCACCAAACCAATCGTCAAAATTCGGCCGGAGGATTTCATCTCCAACACCTTTCAACCAAATAAATTACAAAAGAAGCCAAAAAAAACCCTCAAATAGACCAAAAAAAAGAAGAAACAGTACCTCAATCGAATCACAACCAGCAGGGACGGCGAATGAATCTTCGATCTCTCGGCGAAAAGAATAGGAAAGCGAAAGATTAGAGAGGAGAAGCAGAGGCTTTCTTTGGTTTCGATTTTCTCCTCACCGAGAGACGGCCGAAGATTGTAAAAATGTTTGGAGCTTAGCTTTCGATTGATACAGAATACTGCGTGCGGAGGGAGCGATGTGTGGGGTGCTAAGGTCGGGTCATCGGATCCTTCCGCCGTGGTCAGGCCATCCCCATCGGCGATCGAAAGGAATGAAATGAGAATTGGGGGGATGGAAAAGGAATGCAGGCGGCTTCGCGTGATTTGCAATTTGGTCCCCAATTTAATTAGTAATTGTCTCGAAAGGCAGTTTATAGACGATATCGATATTTTATTGATAGGAGATAAATTATTTTCATTTCATTTTTCCCTAACAATTTTTCTTTTAACAATTATTGAAGCAGTTAAAGTAAGTGACATATGCCATAAATTATAGTTTGGCATGTCATAATAAAATGGATAATTACACTATCTACCCCAAAATTTGGTATATTAGATGTAAATTCTTATAATTTAAAAAATCATATTTAAATTATAAAACATGGATAATTTGTGTAATTACATTAAATGTTAGTTGAGTAAATTTAGTTATTCCTGTTAGATAATACAATCTATTATCTTTATATTTATTTCTATGTATTACATAAATAAAAAATGTTAGCCAATGAATCTTAAAGAGGAAGTAATAAATTAGTGATATTATTTGGTGATTGTTGTATTGAAAATTCGGGATAAAATTTTAATTTTAAGAGTGAATATGTGCAAAAAAATACAATTTAATTCTCTCAATTGTAAATTTATAAAATAAAACACTGTCAAAATCATATTCGAAAAGTTCTGATTATAACCCTTCAATATTTAAATTATGTAAGTCGTAGAAAAATATGATAGAAAATCGTAATAATGTTAGGATTAACAAACGTTATTATACCTACTACGTAGAATGTGTTATTATAGATTTATCACAATTATATAATTTCACGTGACACCCTGATGATTAAATGATTATGTCAAGTCCTATATATTAGAGTTTAGAATGCATCAAAATCGGATCGTAAAAATTTTAAATTAATAAAACAGATTCAAAACTTGTATAATATCGAAAATATACTGTGTGAATGTCTTAATACGATATTTATGATTAGAGATATACCCCAACGTCAGTGATAAATTTAAAATAATAATTATTATTCTACCGTAGTTTTATTTATTACCAAATGAGAAAATTTTAATACATAAAAATACATTACTTAAATCAGCTGGGAAGAGTAGCACTAAAACCCATCAGCCCATTTAGTGATTTTATGTATGGGTCCATCAACGTCCAAAACCCTTCAGCCCATTGAGCCAGAAAATATAAAGTAATAAAAATAAAGTCGGAAAACAGTTCTTCTCTCTACACCCATCGATTGAAGATTTTCCTCAACTGATCCGCCGATTTTTCTGGATTTTGTCATAAGCCTTCAGTTTACCTGCTACGAATCCGTCAGTTTTCTTCGGTATTCCTGGTAAGATGCTTTCTTTCCACTCCCGCAACTAGAAAAATAGTTTATTGGAATAACGACAAAGACTTCAAATTGTATGATATAGAGCTATTATGTTGATGAAATGCAGCATCGATTCGCCTTAATTTGTTGATGTTTGAGGTGTTTTCTTTTAATTTTTTCGTTTAATTTGCGTTGGATATGTTCTGATTGCAGATCAGTTCTGATTTCAGCTTAAAACTCTGTGGATTTTAACATCTTTATTCTCTGGGATTTACTGTTTGGTTCTTCGATGCTTTGGATCTTTTAGTTGTTTCAGCATTTAATGGAGAAAAGGGGAAGAGATAAATGTTGGTATTTTTTCACTTGTCTATCAAAAGAGTGCTGAAAGGAATTTGCCAAAAGAATTTTATTTTTGTTTCTGTTCAGGTCGTGGAATTCAGCTTGCTTCATATAATTAGGAGCCTAAAACCGAAAATCTTAAAATATCATTTGATCCCAGTGAACTGTTTGCTTACCCCCAGCAAAATCATATGGTTTTGGATCATGTACCCTTGGTGATCTTTTTTTTTTCTTCCCCGGCATTTCCGACTGCTTCTTCATTAAAGCAAATGTTGGTTCTTATCATACCATGGAATGGCACATGAAGATTGAATAGATATTGGATCCTAACAGAGTGTCGAAGAGTAGTAAATGAATTATTGTTCTATGGTATTTACTAGTGTAGTATTTAGATGCTCGTTAACTACATGTTAATGTCCATGTAATGTATAGGTCTCTGGATAATCCATCCATCAAAACTTTATAGTAAGTACAAGAAAGTGTATAATCGTCAAAAAGAATCTCGAAAAAGAGAGAGTATTAAATAAGTATATAATGCAGGAAATGGGGTTGTGGACACTGCTAGAGGGCTGCCTGCTTCTTGCAAATTCACTGGCCATACTGAATGAAGACCGGTTCCTTGCTCCCAGAGGGTGGAGCTTCCAAGAGTTTTCTGGAGTTAAAAGAAACTCCTTCAAGGGGCAGATTCTTGGTCTTATATATGCGACCCAGTACTTAAGAGTTCCTCTTATACTTCTCAATTTGCTCTGCATTGTTGTGAAACTGATATCTGGATGATAGTTGCTCTGGTAACTCTTCTTTAAAGGGCTTGTTCAGTTGTTCTTAGTAACCAGGTTCTGTTTCAAACGTGTATGTGCATTAAGCTAATTTCAACGTATAAGGGCTTCTGTGGAGTCCTAGATGCTTGACTGATGAACATTCTTGCTACACGTCTCAAAAGTTTATAAATTTATATTATCATTGTCTTGCTCATGCATCATCCCACTCTTCAATGTAAAGTTGATGATAACTCCATTTCTTTATGTTCAATTCTCTTCCGCGACACTTGCCAATGATGGCTTAGGAGGTCGAAATTACTCATTTGTCCTGTACAAACTTTGGAAATTGAGCCCGCTGATTAGGTCTTTTTCTTTTTTCAAGAAAATGTGAAGACCAGAAAATGACCGTTTTTAGCACAAAATAGGAAGTGGCTGTTTTATTTGTGTCTGAGGGAGTAATAATTGAACTATTTGTTATGATTACTAAATACTTATTTGACCTTGATCCTCAAATAATATGGTTATGTTTGCTCTTCCCAAGTGAAGGGTAACTATATTGCTTGATAGTGATACTAATTCAGTTTACGTTTGATATCGTGTTTGAGCTAACATGTTTATGCATGTAACATTACATGTATATGTGTAATGCCATTGATGGAGACCTTATTTTCTATCTGTACTATATACAATGAAGGGGATGCAGGATTCTGGAAATTCGTTTCCAAGTAGATGTTTCGTTGGAGATTGAAACAAGATGTTGATCCTATATGTTTTTCCCTTGAGAATTTGTTCTAGATTGTCAAGTTTTATCTCATGTTCCTAGGACTTCCTCGAGCTGAATGTTCTGTAGTGGATTAACTAGTTTAGTATTGTCGGAACCATGATCATGTTTTACTTGACCGTTCGTTCGTTCGTTCACTTATCTTGAATACAAAAATGCAGGTTGTGTTGCAACCTTTACTGAGAAATCATTTCAGTTTAGTACAATATGCATTTACCCAGAAGATCACCTTAGTTTAGTACAATGTGCAATTTGTTGGTGTACACAAGATGTTATTTTCTTAGTTTGACTGACGAAGAATTTGTTGTGTTCTAATGGGAGCCTTCCTTCTATGAATCGGTTGACAGGTGGTTAAACTAGTGTGGAAAATAAGAAAAAAAAAATCAAACACTAGACCAGGCACAAAATATTTATATGGTTCGGAGAGTTTTCCTAAGTTCTTGCTCCAAATTAAATTTTTTAGGATATTTTTTGTGTGAATTATAAATATTTATTCGTCAATTATTTATACTAGAATATCTGTTTTTGCAAAATCAAAATTACAATTATCTCTGTGTTTTCTATTTTCTTTTGAAGCTATGCAACTGTCACAATCATAATTCTATTTTAACAATGATTCCCCCCATCCACCCATACACACACACAAAAAAAAAAAAAAAAAAAAAAGCCCCACTCCATGAAAGACTCTACATTTGCGGGGTGCATCTTGATTAATGGAAGAATTTAAAGAAGGGATTTTAATGACTTTATTTAAAAATAATTTAAAATTTATCAATATTCAATAAAATTTACTTTAAAATTAAAATGAAAGAATTTGAAATGTTTTAAATCTCAAGAGATTATTCAGCATAACACAAAAAACATTGAAGTAGTCCAAAAAAATTGGGGTGACCATAGAATTCAATAAATCACCCAACATTTTTGCACTGCAAGGAACCAAGTCATTCGTATCGATTGAACAAAGATTCACAATATTTACTAGCTCAACTTGCAAGAATGAATAATTTATAGTTAACTGATTGTGAGTTCGATTTTCTCTATCGATTTGAGGGTTACATATGATTCGAGAGTATTATTGATTTGCAGCAGTCACCATTACCAAATTAATCAAATTTAATTTGTAAAAAGGGTTTGAAGAATTCAACTCTTGGACTAGCATACTTAAAAATTATGATATGTTTATAGTGGAATTTTGAGTAGTCAATTTATGTATTTATGAAATTAAGTATAATGTTTTATGTGAGTTGGCAGGAGCAATGACAACTAATCCAACATCAGAAGTTGTTTTTAGATCCACCATTCCATGTTACCCACGTTTCTAGGATCATTTTCCGCCTATACCCCTTCACTCAAAGTTCATGACAAAAATATTAGAAGAGAAAAAAAAAAAAAAATGTTTGGGAGCATATGAATTATATGTTTTTGGTTGCTTTCATAAAATAATTAGGGGTATATAATATTATTTTTTACATAAAAAATATCAATAATGTATGTGATGTGGTTATGATTAGGCAGGCTGATTATGAAAGCAATTTGAAATTAATTTCTATGATTGTGAAAAGGAAAGATTAGGAACAATACATATATAATTTCTGTCATATGATTCGAGTCAAGGAGGGCCTTTTTGGTATTCGTAGTTGGAGTGGGCAAAAAGGTCAAATTCAAAAACTCTACCTCTAAATGACTATTCTGCCCCTCCCTTTTGATTTATTTCCCCGCTCCGCATGATTCGGTTCGGACCGGGCCGGTCCATCATGGAATCAAGAAGAAGAATCCAATCTGACTCTGACTCTGACTCTGTAGAAGCAACAAATAAGAATGGAAAATCTTAAATATCTCTCTATCTCAGTTTATAGGAATCTTCCAACCGACGTCGTTCTCAAGTAGTATCATCTCTTTATCATCCTTCATCATCAGCATCAACTTTTCAATTTTTGTATCTAATTCATGATTGGCCGGATATTTCTCTTATGGCGTTAATTCAAAGCTTACTCTGTTTAACGCATTTGAGGCTCTGTTGATCCTCGTGGCTGTCAATGTAAGTCGGTCTTGCCCGTGCTTGATGATTCAATCAAGAATTATTTCAATAAACAGGATTACTATTAAGAGAGAGACCCACTTCAATTATGTGCTTCTACAACTGATTTGATCGCTTGTTCTTCATTTCTTTGTGGGATGAGCAGTTGTAACACATAATTTTTGTTGGTTGGAAGCTTGGGATCAAGTATCAATCATAGGAGAGATTGATTTTGAGGTACTTGTATTTTACAGTATATGATTTAGTAGTAGTATAATTCTTGGTGTTCTGAACTATTTGCACGACTGATCTGAGTGTGGTGAATTATGGAATGTTTGACATATTGCAGGAAAAGAAATTGAAATGTGTAATTTCTGCTGGTTGGGATGTGATGAGAATACTTGTAAGTTTTTTATTTGTTCCAATGGGTTGCTACATGGAAACTAGGAGGAGGGTTGTGGTATTAATCAGTTGATTTTTACTGTCTGATGCAGGGAAATTGATTAATATCAAGAGGGGATTTAAGGTTCTCCGGCCAACGATACTTTGATCTACATATAGTAATCGAACAGAATGTCTGCCTATGGACATGAAATGGAGCGTGAATACTCCGCTCAAAGTCTTTCACGTCGAGGGAGTTCAGGCATGAATCTTTAGTTCTTAGTCATCCCTTTTGGTAGTTTTCCTTCCTGTGCCAGAAAGAAGTACACTTTAATAAGCTATGAGAAGTACTAAACTTAAATCATAATATCGATTTTTTACAAGCATGGTGGCTATCTTGTCGGTTTTAATTTGTGTCGCGTAGCATAAGGAGGAATAGTTGGTGTATTATTATGAAGTGTCTAATTAAATGGAAGGTTATTTATGAAATGAAATGGTCTGAAATTTTTCGATCAAAAGTTTGTCTGCTGCAACTCTCAAATACACCTTATTGTGCCTTTATGTATTAAATATTTCTCTTGCAGAAATGGGAAGCAGTCATATCACAGAGACTGGAATTTTCATGTCATCTTTTGCTGCTATGGTCTTTGTTTCTGGACTCATTACAGTTGGAGTCTCTATGTTGTCCCTGCTGGTTGCGCTGGCTGTTATGTTACAAACATGTGAAAGTCGGAATTCTGGAGTTCTTGAAATGCACAGATATAAAGATAACTATGAATATTGCAGAAGTTTTGCTCTGCATGCAGAGTTGAACAGTTTAGATGCAGATTCTTTACCTGCAATATGCAGAGATGTGGACAGACTATATGTAAAAGAAGGTCAATACGGACGAGACTTAAGTATTACAGTTGGGATGGCTGAAGAATTCTTTGGCAGTGTAAGACCACAAGTTGACAGCAGAGATATTGTGCTGATCGATGCTGATGACTTGGCATCAGAATCTTTGTTTTCTTATTATTTGATCCATCGGTAATTTCCTCCTAATTTCACCATGTTTCTGGAGCCTTTGTTGCCTACATTGCGAGTCTATACGCCCTCTTGCTTTCTAGAAGAGTCTGAATGGTCATATGCTGGAGTTCAATTCTGAAATGTGTGTGATTATCAAATCAGTTGCCGTATTTTCTTGCATGCTAATATGCCATTGTTATGCTGTATGGTTCTTCAATGTTGCTTTGAATTGGATCCCTTTTGCTGATTTAGATATCCTGTTACACAGAATTCACTAAATCTAGATTGTTTGGTACCGGGTTGTATATTTTATTGGTATTATTACTCTGGCTTACACTAATATTCTGACAGATTATTCGGATTTAGAGGAACAGAACAGATTGAGCTCTAAAGCAATAAAGGGACCTGTCTCTTTTGTTGTACAGGATCAACGAAGATCCGTTGCATGGGAGCAGCAGGGATCCAGATTATCTGAGACACACTTTTGCCAGAAAGTTGTACCTGAAACTTCAATCTGATGGGTGGCCGTTGATATTGTTTTCTAGGAAACCTGAGAAACTGCGAAATGCTACGACAGAATTCCTTATATCAATGGGATGCCCTGGTTGGTCTTCCCTTATAATGAGGTAATAGTTCCTTTCTGATCACTTTGATAGGTTCCCTGTACAAATTTGTCATGAAATTAATAGGAAAATGTTTTGGATTAGGGATCTAACATGGTAATTATTTCAATAAATCTTTAGCTTCTCACGAGATGCTAATTACCGAGCTTGAGTGCTAAGTTTTGAAAGGTTATTCTTTTTATTATTTTACATCACAAAATATGGATTAGAAAATATTAATATAACATGGGTTCCTTCTTGGAAATTATTGTGAAGACTTAGCAACCAGGCTCGTAGCTACTGAGCTAAACGAGTTGACCATTCCGAACAAAGGAAGGGATGGGATAAGGCTCTACTGATCTATGAGCTAAACGACCAGCACTATTCACGAAGGGAAATAGAATAGCTGGGCTACCTATCTTGTACCTTGTAGTTGATAAGACAGGAATTAACAAATAGACTCGACAATTTCTGCCTATCAAAATGACAAATTTATGTTAATATATTTGATGCTATCTTGTTTTCTTTGTCTATTTAGGTTAACTTATTCTCATGAATTAAGTAGTCTATATGTATTGCTGCTGCAGAAAAGAGAACGAAATGCAAATGGGTTTTCAAGAATTTATATCGGGACAAAGGATTATATTGCAACGAGAGGGCTTGCGGATTATAGCTGTTATTAGCAGCCGAATGGATGCTCTAAGGGGACCGTATTTAGGCAGTCGCATGTTCAAGTTTCCAAGCCCTATGTTCAGACATAGCATGGAAAATCATGTTGAGAGTCAAGTCCAGAAGAGTGAATAATTGCAGGGAAAAGTACAATGTTCTTTCTCTTCTGATGCATATTGCATGCATTTCGATGTATAAACGGGCAGTCCAGGTTAAATTTATGTAACTTTGTCGAAAGTCTGCGGTAGAAAAACTCTGTGAAAAACAATCCACTTTTGTACAAATTGTAATTTTCCAGTTGTGCAAAATTTTACTGGAGATCAAAATGTCTATGAGCTTATGTTGAAGTGACAATAAGTTGAAAAGTGAATGTTTGATAAGCAATTTAAAAAGCCAAGAACACATCTTGTTGGCCTTGCTTTTTTCTATATTTCTGGTTCATTTAGGACATCGGTAAACTACAACGGCCTCCCATAAGATATGATATAATTACAAATATCTTTTCAATATTTGAAAAATTGTCAATACCTCTTTAATTTTAACGCTCGTCTAACAAACTAGCCACATCTAATAGTTTTCATTAGGTTTCCATTTATTATTTGTGGTGGACTGACCAAAATGTTCTTATAGATTATGAACTATAAATTTGCTTATTTTTTGAAATTTTTTTATGGACTAAGTAGATGATTTTCTTACAATTTTTTAAAATTTTCCATTCACCTTGTTCGATTTTTTTTACAATTTTGTATTTTTTTTAAAAAGAAAAAAGTACTACGAGTACAAAGTTGATCATTTCAGACATCCATCCAAGGATTACACGATTTTATAAAAAATTATGAGGTATTTGTAATTTTACAAATAACAAAAAGGTATTTATAATTATATCAATCCTCAAGAGAGCTCGTTGTAATTTACCGTTGGGACAATGAAAAATAGAATCACTACTGCGGAACACATGAGAAAACTCAAATTTAGCTATAAGCTGAAAAGTCACTCTTCTTTTTTCCCCAGTTTTCTCAAACAGGTTCTATTTGGCCTTAAAGTCAGGTGAAGAAGCTGCTCCATGCACCAAGAATGTCCCCTGATGCTTCACTCTCACCATCATTTGCCACTTTCCGTTTATATTTATGGACACAAGAACTCAGTAACTGGTATTTGGTAGAAAGGTAGAGAACATGTTGCTCAATACATGTAACTGTGGGTGCAGAAAGGTTTCCAAGCATGAAAATTTTACTCCGACAGGCGACAACATACTGACGGGTCACAAACTGTGAAAGAAACAAGTTACTTTCATTATGAGAACTTCTACAAACCTATTCTCGGTGAGCAGAAAGGAAAAATTAGCTCCCTCGTCACGAGTTGCTATCATTCTGTACAAAGAAGAGTCGTATCCTATTCCCAACTGAGGAGTTACCTACAATGATGGACCGACGGACTGGAGTCTTTCCAACCATGCGATCCTTGTGCTGGACTTCTTCAAGTTGAGGAAAATTTCCCTGTATTCCTTCTTCAGAAATATATCCAAAGCAAACAAGTATAGTTCACTTCCTTGTTCTAGTTCTTCGATTGAATCAAGACACTTGATGCATTCCTCAATACTGTAGCAGAATTTGAGTGGGGGAGATTGAACTGTAATAGCACTCATTGATTCAACGGCATCATAACAACGCTCGATATTGCCATCAGGCCTTGCACCAATTGTCTCTGCTACGGGTAACAAAGTGTTGGTCCATCCGTATTGCTGTTTTCCTGTCCGTGTGGGAGGTTCTTTTTCAGCTGCATACTTGTGTTTCCTATGACAAGTAGCAGGCTCTGCACCAGTAAAACAATTGATCCTTTTCCCACGCGGGGGTCTTTCTGTGACTCCAGAATCTGAGGTTCCACCAAAGACAATGTCCAACTTGTCAGCAAATAGGAGCTCCTTATGTCGAAATTGTGCAGCCTCTGGATTTGCCTGTAATTGAGACCATCACTCCAATAAGACAACATCAGACATCAAAATTCAAAAGTAATGTAGGATGCACTTGCTCATCGTGAGCGCATGTCCTTGCATGAAGTATTGTTCATTTTGAATGGAGTTCCATGGTTTTCTTTTAAAAGCGTCTTGCTAGGGAGAGGAGAGGCTTAGGGCTTATATGCCGTTCAAGTCCCTTGTCTCCATCAATTGTGGGATGGTAGCAACACACTCAACATCATATGTTCTCCAAATGAAGGGTTTGGGAAAGGCCCGTTGTTTTATTCCCAAAGATAGCAGTCGGTGATGTGGTGTGTACTTAACCATCACGATCATCCGCCCTTATGAGTCCGCTTTGGTGGAAACCCCACAGTTTTGACCTGAAAAGATACATCACTGGGAAGAGGTGAGCCTTTGGGGCTTATTGCCGCTTAAATCCCTCTTCCATCCGATGTGAAATGGTAGTAACACATGGAGCATAAAAGAGTTTCTTATCCCACTACACATCATCAACAAAGTGCAAACTACTTCTAATTGATATATCAGTAAAAAACATTAGTAGCAAAGTAAGGAGACATGCCCGTAAATATTCGCCCCATTCTTCTTCGCTGGCACCAAAGCTTTGGGTGGCTGGATCCCATTTCAATCTATCAGTAGAAATAAGCTTATGCCAGATATTCCAATTTTTCTTGGTGATATCCCAGTGATTCTTCAGCTGAATCCTATCATATTTCAGGCCTGTTATTGAGTAAAATGAATCCACAAGATTTTTCCAACCTTCTGCAGTAAAATGTGTACGAGGTCGAGTTCCTAGTGATATCTGTTCAAGGCACAAGTCGATGAACAATTCATGATTTTCAGGTGTCCAATGGGCTTTCACTTGACTAAGCTTCCCTTCGTGGCTTCCCATTTGTACACTGTTTTACACCGGATCAAGTTAGAATATTCAGTGCCTTCAAAAGATTAGCTTCATAATCCGAATAGAATTACACGAAACAAAACTAGTGTAATCCACACCAAGTAGAACTATTTTATGTTCACCATTTACTTTCAATAATCTTCAGTACCAGCACTATGCTACAGAAGAAAGAGCATTGACCAATACATTAACCTTCCAGATTTCGAGCAGATAAAACAAGAAGGTTGATGGAATGTTTTTACTACAGTCACCAACATCCCCAAAAAAGTAGAAAAAAAAGGGAGAAGTAGCAGTTTTTGCAATGTAAATCATCTTCAACATTCCAATTATTTTCGGCATTATTTCATGATAGCCAAATGTATTTGGTTAGTTCAATCAAAAGTATAAATGCATACAATTGAATTCATCCACACACACACAAAAAAAAAAAAAAGGATTAGAACAATTCCTAATGTTGATTTGAAGGGCATAAACATGAATTCTTGCAGATCAGATTAAAATTCCATCAGAAACCCTTAATAACTGAAGCACATTAATCAAATCCAATGCAGTACAACTCCAGGCTCAAATTTTAGGTAGAATTGCGAATTTCCAGCTAAAATTTCATAAATAAAAATTCATGGGAATCAAGAACAGAGTTTAACAAACTCAGAAAAACAAATGATAGGTTGATCATTTACCTCAAGAAATCATCGAAAATAAAAAATAAAAAATTATGGGTTCGTCATCAATCTCATGAATTTATCAAAATGGGCAGCAAACCAGCTTATAAAAAATTTAGAAAAAATAATAATAATTACTGCAAGTAACAAACGTTGAAGAGAAGCAGCAGACTCACCATCCAAGAGGAACTTCTCAGTGATTGAGAAGCTGACAATCAAAAACTAAAAATTCACCCCTCTGACAGAGGAATTGGGAAGGAAGGGATGAATGGGCTGTTTGAATTTGGGCCTTTATAGCCCATACTACAGACGCTATAAAATTTGGGCTGTTGAAACTGGGTCAGGATACTGACTGGGCTTCAAAGTTTGATTTTTATTTTAAACTCACGAAATTGAGTTTTTGCCTTTTTATTACATTTTACTTGATCAAAAGGTCTAACACACAATTATGGGAAGTTTTGCATTCATATGATCTACTTAACATATGATTGCAAAAAGCAAGACAAAAGAGTAGGGCATATAGATATGTCATGTTGTCAAAATTTGCTCAAACTGTTTGTTTTGTCAAAAAATTTGTCATTCCATTCACTTTCTAGTAACAACATGCGAGATATAAGTTTTAAAATTTAGTTTGAATTCTTTGAAAATCGGACAATAGTTAGATGAGACCCATCGGAGGATTCTATTTCCTACACGTATGGATTGGATGTTCTATTGCGATTCATATTGCATCTTTTATGTCATTTCACGTATACACACCATATGTATAAAATCTTTCCTTATATAAAATTAATGAAGTAATTCTTGTACACATGGCGTGTGAATGTGAAATGTAATAAAAAATACATCATGTATTGCAATAGAAAATTCAACCCACTGCATGTCCTATCTACTGCTATTATAGTCGTGGATTCAAATTTACATTCAAATAGGGGCTTAGATTAGGAGATATCAGGCCTCATTTTATCTAAATTATAATATGAATGATTTATCATATATTTTCACATTTAATGCATATGATTTTTTTTTTATTATTATTTGAATTTGATCGTTACTTGAAATGCTGAGAGCTGGCAGTTTCTGGATGACCCCTCACCACAGATCCCCTGCACCGGGACACAGCTTATTTTTGTCTCTCCCTCTCTTCTTCCAGCGAAAATAACTGAATTTTCGGCTCCACTGGAGCTAGAATACGCATGACTGCGCACTGCGCATCCTCCACACACTAAATCCCGCCATAAACCCCTTTTCTGAAAACCAAAAACGCCATTTTTGCAAAGATGTTTTTTCAGGCAAAGTTGCTTCTCTGCACCACCACCCTCATCCTCCTCTCCGCCGCCGTGTCCACCCCCTCCGCCACCACCCTGGGCGTCACCTACAATCTCTCCACCCCCAACCTTCCACCACCGGAACACGTGGTATCCACCCTCCAATCCCGCCGCGTTTCCGCCGTCCGACTCCTCGACCCCACTCCCGCCGCTGTCCGCGCCTTCGCGTACACCAACATCAGCCTCATCCTTTCCGTCCCCAACCACCTCATTCAGTCCTTCGCCGCCAACCGCTCCGCCGCCACCCTCTGGCTCCACTCCCACGTCCTCCCCTTCCACCCCCGCACCCACATTTCCCTAATCTCCGCTGGCTCCGACGTCCTAACTACTGCCGCCACCTACGATCTCACCCTCGACCCCTCCACCACCCTCCTCCCCGCCATGCGCAACCTCCACCTCTCCCTCCTTGACCTCGGCATTCGAACAATTTCTGTCTCCACCACATTCTCTTTCATCGACATCATGACGACCTCATTCCCCCCCTCCTCCGCCGAGTTCCAAGAACCTATCGGTTCTTTGATCATTCGTCCGTTGCTTCAGTTCTTGGACGAAACAAACTCTTCTTTCTTGGTCAATCTCTACCCTTACAACGTCTACAGAATCAACTCCGAAATCCCAATTGGGTATGTCCTGTTCCAAGAACACCCGTTTAATTTCCGGGACGACGTCATAACCGGAGTGAGGTACTGGAATTTGTTCGACATGATGGTTGACGCTGTTGTAGCCGCCATGGCGGTTTCTGGGCATGAGAATATCCCAATGATCGTGGCAGAGACCGGTTGGCCGAGCGAAGCAGAGGCTCAGGCAGCTGGAAACTATGCGGAAATGTACTTAAAAGGGCTGGTGAGACATTTGAGGTCTGGTTTGGGTACACCTTTGAGGAAAGAAGGGGTGGCTGAGGCCTACATTTATCAGCTCTTTGACGAGGGTGATTCGAGTCACAAGAATGGTACAACCGGCACTGCAACGAGTGGAGTTACAGGGACAGGGCAACATTGGGGGATCATGTATCCCAATATGACTATGAAATACCATGTTGATCTCTCTGGTTCGACAAGGATTATTGAAAATGATAAAAGATGGGCGAAGATGATTCTTGAAGTAGCTGCTTCTTTGGTGAGTTTCCTGCTGTTTCTTTAGTGTAAAAATTGTAGACTTTTGCTGAACTTTAGGCTATATTGTTACCAAGACTTGTAGCCTTGGTGAAAATTTGAAGTTTTTTTTTTCATCCTGACTTTGGTAGTAGTTACTCAAGATCTTCAATGATTGATAGTGTAATAGATCTAGTCCCTTAATCAAAGGTGAATTCAGTATTCTTGTTACTGATATTAATGTTCTTGTGGTTGTGCTTTGAGCACTGCAATTAACAGTATCATTTGATAGTAGATTGTTGGATGAATGTATGTGGTAGATCAGTTTCCTATTTCACCATGTTATAATGTAAGTTCCTAATAGAGTTTGCTCTTGAATTTTGATGGCGGGTGACAATGAACTTGTGCTATGAACTTAGAATCCAAAAACACTAGTTCAGCTAATCCATGGTGGTAGCTACCTTTCTGTTCCAAATTCTATTGCATTTTCTATTTTATTTAGTACATACGTCGTCATCAGTATAGAATTTGTATGTAAATAAAATAAATTATAAGAATATTTGTACACATTGCTATATATAAATACTATTCATTCTTTTTCACTTCTTCAAAAAGCACTTTGTTTTTCCTCCTCTCTAACTGTAAGTTCAATCACCTAATTTGGCAGATTCGTGTTGACTTTCTTTCTACAAAATTGAGGTGAACATGCAATTTGTTTTTTTGTTTTTTTTATACGATAGACAACTTTCGTTCAGACACAAATAATCAATTCAAGGGGTCATCCCCTATTTCACAGGTTACATCAGTAGGATTGGTCCGCCCCAATTCGCCCCATGTGTCCATTTAGCAATACCATGGGCAATTTTGTTATACAGTCTCGGATCTTCCTAAACATACAATTTGTTAGTTCTTTGATTTTGGACTTGCTTACCATTGAATCATATATGAAACAAATATTAACAAGTTGAATGTGGACTAAGTTCGAAATCTTAATATGGTAAGAAATCATATTTTCACTAAAAATAGGTCATCGCCACTTACAATAAAGATAAAAAAGATCTTACGAAAGAATCCAGCGAAATTAAATTTCTCAAACATTCTTTACATTGCATGGCAGCAAGTAACAACTCAACAAGAAATATGGGCAAAAATTTGAAATATTCTTATCTACTAATATGGATTCATTTTAAAGCTACGAGGGTATTTGAAAAAAAAAATTGAGAGAGAGAGGACGTCAAATGTACTCTAAATCAAACACGGATTTACTATAAGCTGACCCCGATAATCGATCGACTATTTAATTATACCATATATCCGTTCTTTTTCTATTGTCCTATAAAATTGTTCACTACAAAGGTACAAGTTAGTTCACAAATATTAAGAATTTAAAAATATTAATCTCGACTGTTTTACTTTTTATTTTTAAAAGTATAGAGTAACTATAATTGTGATGTTTTAAAGATTCAATTCTTTAAAACATCACAATTATAGTAGCATAATATGATTTTAGGGCCTTTTTCTCTGCGCTCGACACCCCAATATAGGACACGTTGTAATATTGATTTTGTCAAATATAAGAGTATAATGAGAGTATTTGTTCAAAAAAAAAAATGTTATCTAATTTGAAATAAATTAAGAAGTGAAAAATTGTGAAATTTTCATAATACTGTCTGCAAGTGGTATTGAGAATTAATTGTATCAAAAGAAAAAATATTGTTGTGAATTAGTAATATGAAATTGTTACTTTGACTGAGATTTTAATACGATAAAATTAGTCAAAAGAATTGAAGAATTGGGCTCTGTCAATAGGTAAGGGAGTAATTTTAAATTTTAAAACAACTCCAAGATTTACAAAAATAGATAGGTAAAAGATAAATTCAGGAAAAACAAGATATAAAATTATTTCTATGAGGAAAAACAAAAATTATATTTATAATTATTTCTAATCTTTCTTCATTTTTATTAACATAGAAAATAAAAAAGAAAAATAAATGTAGAGAAAGTTGATCCTTTTGCACGAGTCAAAGAGGGTGCAAATGCTGCTCCAGCGAAGGTATTTATGTCCTTTCTCCATCCATCACTCCATCCCTTCTCTCTCCACCTATACATACACACAATATGTATATATATAGCCGCGCGCGCGCGCGCGCACACAGTGGGAAGTCATAAACCACCATTTTCTTGATCTGGGCTCGAACTTGACCTTGATCAAGAATTCTTGATCGGCTGCCTTTCTTCTTCCAAGGTATCTGCTTTTGACCAATTGTTGTTAGACTCCATTCTTAGTCATCCCTGTTTTATATGATTAGATCGTTCTCTATATTCAAGATTCTCAGAACAATGTGTAATCACATGCATTATGATGGCTGTTGATTTTGTTGCTTCATTCACAGTTGAAATTATTGCTGTAAAGAAAGCATTTTGGAAAATAAACTTGGAAGCCCAGATCTGTGTTGACTTGATATAGCAATGTCTTTTATTGGGACACAACAGAAATGTAAGGCCTGTGACAAGACAGTTTATCCCGTGGAGCTCTTGTCTGCTGATGGAGTTAGTTATCACAAGTCTTGTTTCAAATGTTCTCACTGCAAAGGGACTCTCAAGGTATACATACATACACCAGTTACTTTTTTTGATGCTTTCTGCTTTATTTTTTGAAGCATTGCTCTAAATAAAGTATTGTTTTGTGTGTGATGTAATAATCTTGGCACATTGTTGGTTTTTGTTTCAAGAATCCTTGTTTTAACTTTTGAATGTGATCAAGTCTTCATCTTTGTTACATAGTAGTATGTGTATTCTGGATTTGTGAAATTGTTACTAACGGAAGCTGGTAAAGCAACGGGTCGTGATCCGAATAATAGGAAGCGCGATAAAAGTTTTGAGAATGATCTGAGTAAATGTTAATGGTTGCAAAGCTGTTGCAACAGAATTTTCATCAGTAGTAACAATTTCATAAGGTGTTTATGGAAGTCAGTAACGCAGTATGGTTTCCAGAACAAAGATGATAGTAGTTAACTTCTGTTCCTGTTACGTCTACTTATATTCATGAGTGTCCGCCTTATCCCAGCTGAGCAATTACTCGTCAATGGAGGGCGTGCTCTACTGCAAACCTCATTTTGAGCAGCTTTTGAAGGAAACCGGCAGTTTCAGCAAGAACTTTCAATCACGTATGCCTTGTTCTACCATGAACTCTCTCTTTCACCTCTTAATTATAGATTTTCCTTTTGTGTTTAAATAGTAGAATGTAATCTTTTACAGCTGCAAAGTCAGCTGAGAAGAAGACCCCAGAGCTGGTAAATTTTCCTCAAGTTTAACTCTGCGCCTTAAGATTTCACTATGCTGGTCCAGTGCCATCTGTTCTGATTTCTTTCATGTATTTATCCAGACAAGATCACCTAGCAAAGCTGCCGGTATGTTTTCTGGGACGCAAGACAAATGTGCTACTTGTGGTAAAACAGTTTACCCACTCGAGAAGGTAAAGTTTGATGAACAGCATTTGGTAGTGATGAAATGAAAATCGAGACTCTATGTAAAGGTTGCATGCTTCAAATACTTTGGCAGTGATGCATCATCAGTAATGGCTTTATTTACTCATCTTATTGGACTTAATATTTGCAGGTGAGTGTCGAAAACCAAAGCTACCACAAGTCTTGTTTCAAGTGTTTTCACAGCAGATGCTCTCTATCTCCATCAAATTATGCAGCATTAAACGGCATCCTCTACTGCAAACCTCATTTTTCGCAGCTCTTCAAGGAAAAAGGGAGCTACAACCATTTGATCAAGTCTGCATCGATGAAACGTGCAACAGCTGGTGTTCCAGATTCTTGAGCTCTGTGTTTAATTCTTTGGGTGTGTGTAAATGTGCTGGTTTGTCTGAATGTAATTTCTATTTTCTCTGTCTGGACAAAGAAAACGCTGTCCTCTTTTCCCAGCTGAGTGTGCTACTGATATAGTTCCTTTGATTTATGGGATGTCAAAATTTTCCAGGATGCTTTTAAATTAATATTGTTAAAAGTCATCTGTAGTGGTAGGCATGTTGTTTATGTTGTACTACCAACCTGTTCAGCTCTGAAACGATCAAACTGACCAACTTAAATAGTTGAACAACTAATTGAATATTGGGACAGCATTGTAGAATTCTGATCATCTTTCACTAATTAATTGATGTAAAAATAATGTAACAAAAATACAATAACATGAACTATAGATTGGATTGTTCTTGCAGAAAGAATATAATTGTAAAAAAATGATTTTCTTTGGTAATCCAAGGCTAGAAAATTATTTAAACTTGCTCAGCTAATCAGGTGTTTGTTTGCTGGTACAGGTTCACACTGCTGTCCTCAGTTTCCTGGCCGGAAACAGGTCTGATGGAAAAATCCTTACAACGAATGCATGAAGATTCACCAAGTCTGCCGCTTGTAGACAGTTCCACCTTCTCGTATTACAAATTAGACAGGTACTGTGGTTGAAGCTTACCAATACACTATCCTTTAGTCCGCTTCTTGGCTTCGCTATAGAGGATGACACCAAAGACTGTGAGAGTATATCCGAGCATCCCTGTGACGGAGACAGGATTCCTAAAAATCAATATGGAAACTACAACTGCTACTGCTCCTTTTGCATTTCCAAGTACCTGAATGAACCGAGCATCATATTAGCAACCAAGATAAATATCCACAGGACATTCAACAGGGAAACTAGTAAGAAAAAAAGTGTTCAAATTGCAGAAATATTGTATAGATCAAGATTTAACTCATTCACTAATGCATTTGCATGAGTATAGCTAAAATAGGATTCTAGAGTTAGAATCCAGTAAGAGTTTGTTCCATCCAGAAATCGTTGGATTAATGACAGGTTTCCTAGGGATTTGCGAGAAGCATATAGAATTCCGCAGCTTCCAATTCTCTCCTCCATACAGCAGGCTTCTGATAACTTTTCAAAGCACACTACTATCCATCCTAGCTGTATACTAGCAGCTCGTCTTAAGAACATCGCCTATGATAAATTGAAAATACAAATGCTCTGTCTGATCCTATTAATAAGCAACATTCACTGACCACTAAAATTGAGGTAGATTTGTTAGGTTTCATGTATTGATATGCAGTATACAAGTATCAAACTCATGATGCTCACATTCTCTTCCGTTTTGAATTTTTACAGAGGAAGAATATTTTCAGGAAAAAGAGGCTACTAAAAGCACAAAGAACAGGTAAAAAAATGCTATTTCAAACTTTAAATATTTGAATGTGCATTAAACAAGGCTGTTAGCTGGAATGTATCTGTGGATGAGATGCATGATTTCCAAATGAAATATTAAAAGAATACAGAGAGATAGTATTTCTTTTCGTTTCCTTCCCATTCAAACAAACATCATGCTCTTCACCACCGCTCTTTATTTTCACTAGAAAGAGGAGAAGATATAAGCTTGCACATTGTTTACCAATAGCAAAAAACAAATATCTGAGAACAAACTAGTACCACTAAGCTGCAAGAGAGGTATAACCACTCATCTTCAAGATGGTAAGCATGTTCAAATTACTATCACTCAAGTCAACATGTATTTTAGGACAGATGGTCAAAAAGATATAATGATATAAACTGAAGAGTACTTTGGGGGGCAAGAATACCTGAAGAGTCAGAGCACTCGTGTGCTTTGTCACCAAAAAATTGGTCAAATTTACAAAATATGCAAGCGCAGAATTGAACAGCAATAACCAAATAATTCTGACATCCTCTCTTGCAAGGGCCAACGTGATGCCCACAACATTTTCTTCCATGAACAGTGTTGCAGGAAGTAGAAGTACTACAGCTATAGGAGCCATGTAAAGAAGCAGATTCATAGAATTCAGTTTTTCCCTTCAAGACAAAAGAAAAATTTCAGAATCCTTATCTGATTATTTTACAAACCAGGACTGGAACTCCTGCAATATCTTTGGCATAACAAAAGGTATGCCAGAGTACAGAGTTATTACCCTTCAGAAGAAAGCAGAATACCCTGAACCACTGATTTGAGTGCCCTTGCAGCTGTTGCACCAACACACATGATAAAACCAAACAAATGGAAGCTAGGTTCACCCTGATACCATTGAGGCGGAGAAAATCAGAATAACATTCAATTTCAACTTTAAAACGGATTAGAGCAGCAATGTTGACATTATAGAAAACTAATCAAAACCTTGTCCCAGCAAAAGCAACACCACTATAGAAGAAAATTTTACTTTAATGCATACGACAAATTATCACTTTCAGTTTTCATTACTTTACAAACTACCAAAAGTTGTTCTCCAGACTAAGGCAGCTTCTGCTAGCTGAAACATACACTACATCATACAACAAGACACCAGGCAGCTCTTGTTTGAAGTATAAAGTCACTCCATCAATTCTAGCCCAAACAGATCTTAAGTTAGCAGAGTAATTCTGATAAATTGCTAAGGCAACGCGTGTATCTCAGAACAAAAGATAATCTTTTGGTCATAATTTTTCCACTCATACATCAAATCCATTAACCAATAAATATCGCCACAATTAATTCATCCAAACAACCCAAGCCGTTGACACCAAGCAAAAACAATGCATCTCTACCAATCAAAAACACCAGATCAACAGAAAAACATAGCACTTGATTCAAGTAGCAAACCAAAATATACAAATCAAGCAGCAGACCAATCAAGCCACCAATTCAAACACACACACCAAAAGAAACAAAAACATACCCCACTAGCAATGACAACTCCAGTAACGACGGGTATCAAAGTCACGTAAGTCAACCATGCCTCCCTCTTCAGGGTCATCAAATACGCAAATACCGCAGTAAAGAAAGGCGTGGTGGCGCCAATCGCCTGATTAAAGCTCACGGGCAAGTACTTAAGCGAAACATTACCACTGACAACCGAGGCACAGAAAATAAAGCTGAGTGCTGAAATCTTCATGAACTGAACCCTAGATCTTATCGTTTGCATCGGAACCATCTTCATCCACGCGATCGCGATGTAGCTGAGCAACGAGCAGGCCGTCATGTGGCACATCGTCAAGAAAATCGGGTACTTGAACCCATAATTGCTCAACAAATACTTGTTCAGTAGCAAAACCCCAATGTTGGATGAGTACCAAGATGCTACCAACGCGATCGTGAAAAATCGGCCAGAGGATTTCATCACCGACATCTTCAAACCAAATGAATTATAAAATATAAATCCAAAGGACCAAAATAAACGGGGAGAATTCTGAACCGTATACAGACTCTATAACACTTCCAAATGAATTGGGTTCATCAAGAATTCTCAACGGATCTAATAGGGTTCAAAAAGGGGAAAAGAGATGGAAGAAAAAAGAGGGATCTGAGCAGCATTCGTAGTGGAATTGCCAAATTCAACGGTTCAGATTCAGCACAAAATCATCAAAACAACAACTCCTCGAAACAAGATTTCAGATATTACATGAAGGCGTAAACCTCCAAGAAGAATGTGGGGTTGTTGATATGCACTGTAAGAAATGATAAATGAGAGGAAATGGTGGGGGTGGGGGTGGGGGGTGGGGGGGGTTAGGGTGGGTGGATTGGAGTTTTGAGGACGACCGACGAGGAGGAAGAATATTTTTGCAGAGAGGAGAGGATCTGAATGTGTTTAATACAACAAGATGGAATTAATTAACTTAATTAATAATTATATTTAGTAAAATTGAATAATAATAAAAGAAAAAAAATTAATAATGGAAGATTCAGTGAAATCGGATGCACGTAAAGTTGTAAGAAGGTACAGTGGAGGTAAAGCGGTAGCTTTGACTTCCTCTCTCTTTCTCTCTCTCTCTCAACTAGTAATTTGAGGCAATTTTATTATTTAATAAAAAATCTATAAAATAATAAATTAATTTAAAATTTGCAAAGAAACGATCATAAAAGAAGATAATGATAAATTTCAAGAGAAAAAACTGCACAAAAATTTAAAAAAAAAAAAAAAAAAAAGAGTGCAATTTGAGTATAATTTTGGGGAAGAAAAAGTAACGAGGTTTGAATAATATTTGTTGATATTTTGTGCAAAAAATAAAATAAAAAAGGATTTGTTGATAACTTTAGCAACAATGGAAGAAAAGATTTGACATGCCAACTAAGTTTGCCTACTAAAAATTTTAATTTTATGGTACTAAGTTGTTGTATTTAGTAAATCTTTAATTTTATGGTAATAAGTTATTGTATTTAGTGAATTTTAATTTTATGGTAATAAGTTATTGTATTTAGTGAATTTTAATTTTATGGTAATAAGTTATTGTATTTAGTAAATTTTTAATTTTATGGTAATAAGTTATTGTATTTAGTAAGTATATAGCACCATAATTAATTGGATGTAGAATTTAATAAGTTGGTAAATGAAACTGAAATCAAGAAACTAATAATCTTTCTTCTATTTCTTTTATCCCAAGTATATTATATGTGGTAGCAATAAAAATAAAACAAATAATAACAAAATCTCTCATGATTAAAATTACACAAAAACAAATAATGGCGATTGTTGTTGGATCCTTTGTCATCGAGGAAGATGGATTAAGCTCGTAATAATCACGATCAAGAGTAGTTCAAGCTCTTATTAAAACCTCCGTGAAGAATACTTAATGGGTAGGAACAAAGTGCATTGCGTGACTCACTATATAATACACATTCGAGGAAAATATTCATGAAACAATCCCTTCATGTCCCTAAAATAAAATGCTATAGGGATAATTGTAGCACCTTCTTTTGAGATTTGATGTAATTATTAGTAGATTTCCTGTAGTTTGCAAAATTATATCTAGTACCCCTGGGGTTTAATTCAATCTAACAAATAGGTCCTTCTGTTAGTCAAAATTCGTCGAATTTGTTGATATTAACAAAAAAAAAATGATAATTGATATTTATCTTCGATTTACTTATTACGAGTCAAATAAATATTTTTTGATTAAACTATCCTGATAAAGGTCAAGATATATCTCTTTACATACATTAAAGTATGGAGATGTATAAAATAGTTTGATCATAAAAAGATTTATTGACTTGCAATAAGTTGATAATAAAACAATCCAGGGAAATGTGGATTTTCATCTTTTTTTTTTTTTTTTGTAATTATCAATAAATTTGGTAACTTTTGATTAAAGAAAAATTTATTTGTTAGTCGGAAGCAATTCACTAGGGGAATTAAATGTAATTTTCTAAACCACGAGGATTTATATTTACACGAAACATGAGGAAAGGAGAAAAAGATATAATTATCCCAATGCTATAAAAATATAATGTTGGATTGAAATTTAATCGTTAATGAGACAGAAATCATATTTATGCGAAGTATGAATCACATCTGCTGCAACTGCGAGATACATGTTTGCTATGAAACTTGGGGGCTAGGAAGAGACGATCAAAATGTCAACTTTAACTCAGGAAGTGGATTAGAAGAGAAGGATAAACCGGTTGAACAACTTATTGAGGATGTTGCAACAGAATGGTAGAACTCTGATCATTTTTCACTAATTAATTGATGTAAGAATAATGTAACAAAAATACAATAACATGAACTACAGATGGATTGAGTTCTTGCAGAAAGAATACAATGGTAAAAATGATTTTCTTTGGTAATCCAAGGCTACAAAGTTATTTAAACTTCTACTCAGCTAATTTGAGTGTTCGTTTGCTCGTACAGGTATACACCGCCATTCACAGCTTCCTGGCCAAAAAACCGGTCTGATGGGAAAATCCATACACGACTATCAGAGACTTCACCAAATTTGCCACCAGTTGATAGTTGCACCTCCTCATATTACAAATTAGATAGGTATTATGTTTGAAGCTTTCAAGGATACACTTTCATTTAGTCCGCTTCTTGGCTTCGCTATAGAGGATGACACCAAAGACTGTGAGAGTATATCCGAGCATTCCTGTGACGGAGACAGGATTCCTGAAAATCAATATGGAAACCACAACTGCTACCGCACCTTTTGCATTTCCAAGAACCTGAAGGAACCAAGAATGATATTAGCGACCAGGATAGATACACACAAGATGTTCAGCAAGGAAACTATTAAGAAAAAAGTGTTCAAATTGCAGGTATAGTGTATGATTCAGCCTGTCACACCCTGTCAAATAGATCAGAATGTGATTCCTTCACCAATTCGTTTGGAGATTCCAGGTCATTCAGAGAGTGAAAAGATGCTAGAATCTAGTATAATTTGTTCAATGCAAAAATTGTTTAGAATCGCAAGAGTTTTCCTATGCATTCCAGAGAAACATATGAGACAAGCAGGTTTCTGATAACTTTAAAAAACACACAACCATGAACCTTAGCTATATGCTAGCAGCACGTGTTAAGAAAACCAACTATGAAATTTGAAAAACATAGATGATCCATCTCTTCCTATTAATATGAAGCATCAACTGCCTGCTAAAACTGCGGGAGACTTGTTAGTTTTAATGCACTTGATATGTAATATACTAGCATAAAACTCATGAGCTTTATAGCCTGAGTTTGAAGGTATAATACATTCTTACCTCATGAGCTTTATAGAAGACAATGCATAAAAAGTTCATTTCAAGAAAGAGAGGTTAATAAGACACAGAAACTGGTAAAACATGGATTCTCGAATTTTAAATCTTTAAATGTGCATTAAGCAAGATGTTAGCAGGGCCATTTCTGTGGATGAGATGCACAATTTCCAAATAAAATACAGGAAACATTAAGAGAGATAATCTTTCTCTTTTTTTCATTTGCTTCCAGCCAAAAAAACATCATACTGACTCTTATTGCTTGTGGAAAAGAGGAGAAGAAAAGGCAGTAGTTTTCAGCATAAGCTTGCAAATTGTTTCAATAGCTAAAAACAAATATCTGTTAACCAAGTAGTACCACCCAGCTACAAGAGACTATTCCGGGCATAACTACTCATCTTCTAGAAGGTACACATGTGGAAATTACCATGATTAAATAAAGCCAACATATACTTTAGGGAAGATAGTCAAAAGCACCTTTTCGATAGAACTATATAGACTGAAGAGTATTTTTTGGGGCAAGATTACCTGGAGAGTCAGAGCACTGGTGTGCTTTGTTACCAAAAAGTTGGTCAAATTTACAAAATATGCAAGCGCAGAATTGAACAGCAATAACCAAATAATTCTGATATCCTCTCTTGCCAGGGCCAACGTGATACCAACAACATTTTCTTCCATAAATAGCGTTGCAGGAAGTAGAACTACTACAGCTATAGGAGCCATGTACAGAAGCAGATTCATAGAGTTCAGTTTTTCCCTACAACACAAAAGAAAAGTTTCAGAGTCGTAATCTGATTATTTTACATAAACAGGACCGGAACTCCTGAAATATCTTTGGCATAGTAAAAGGTATTGCCAGAGTACAGAGTTTATTACCCTTCAGAAGAAAGCAGAATACTCTGAAGCACTGATTTGAGTGCTCTTGCGGCTGTTGCGCCAATACACATGATAAATCCAAACAAGTGGAAACTAGGCTCACCCTAACAACATTGAGAAGGGAGAAAATCAGAATAACATTCAAGTCCATGGGAACATCATAAAAACAGTAAACTCGGATGCGCATGCTACACTTATTTACAAAAAGGGCTGATTTCCATTGTCCTACGGACTAAGGCAGCTTCTGCCAGCCAGAGCATACACTACCTCATACATGGAGAATCTTGTTTGAAGCATAAAGTCATTCAATCAATCCTAGACCAAACAGATCGTAAATTAGCAGATTAAGTCCTGATCAGTTGCTAAAGACAATACCAGTCTCTATGAACAATAGATATTGTTTTGATCATAATTTGTCAAAACCCATTAACCAATCAATAACCAGAATTGCATCATCCAATTAAAAGCAACACATTTCTAACACAGATCAACAGGGAATCATAAGACTTGATTAAAGAACTCAATTAGCAACACCAAAATATACTAATGAAGCAGCAGATGAATCAAGCCATGAATTCAAACCCACACACCACAAAGAGAACATACCCCACTAGCAATGACAACTCCAGTAACGACAGGTACCAAAGTCACGTAAGTCAACCATGCCTCCCTCTTCAGGGTCATCAAATACGCAAATACCGCAGTAAAGAAAGGCGTGGTGGCGCCAATCGCCTGATTAAAGCTCACGGGCAAGTACTTAAGCGAAATATTGCCGCTGACAACCGAAGCACAGAAGATAAAGCTGAGTGCCGAAATCTTCATGAACTGAACCCTAGATCTTATTGTCTGCATCGGAACCATCTTCATCCACGCGATCGCGATGTAGCTTAGCAACGAGCAGGCCGTCATGTGGCACATCGTCAAGAAAATCGGGTACTTGAACCCATAATTGCTAAGCAAATACTTGTTCAATAGCAAAACCCCAATGTTGGATGAATACCACGATGCTACCAACGCGATCGTGAAAAATCGGCCAGAGGATTTCATCACCGACATCTTCAAACCAAATGAATTACAAAAAATCCAAAAAAACCAAAATAAACGAAAAAATTTGAGGATTCTGAGCTGTATATAAACTCTATAATAATCTTAAATGAATTCTTAACGTGGGCTAATCAAGAATTCCTATCGGATCTGGTAGGGCTCGCGATGGGGTGAAGAGATGGAAGAAAGAAGAGGGATCCGACTAGCATTCCTATTGGGATTGTGAAATTCAGCGGTTCAGATTCAGCGCAAAGCCATCAATCAAGAACATCAAAAACCCGAACAAGATTTCCGATATTCTTGAAGCGTAAAACCTCCAAAGAATGTGGGGTTGCTGATATACACTGTAAGAACGAGAGATGAGGGGAAATGGTGGGGTGGGGTGGGGTGAGGGGTGGGGGGGGGGGTAGGGGTAGGGGGCGGGTTAAGGTTTGGAGGACGACCGACGAAGAAGAATATTTTTGCAGAGAGGATCCGAATGTGTTTAATACAAGACGGAATTAATTAACTTAATTCATAATTAATAGTTAATAATTATATTTTAGTAAAATTGAATAATGGTATTAGACATTTATTAGCTCTATACGGAAGATTCAGTGAAATTGGAAGCACGTAAAGTTGTAAGAACGTACTAGTCGAAGTAAAGTGGCAGGTTTGACTTTTTTATTAAAAAAATTATAATAATAATAATAATTATTATTATTAGGGTAACTAATTAAATAATAATTAATTTATATAGTATTTCCTGAGGCGAGGTCCCTAAATTAAGGGTTATGGTTGCTAAAATCATTGCTTGCAATTTCCTTAACCATATCTATTTTTATACAAATAACTGTATTTGTTGATTAATTAATTTTATTAATAGTCTTTTATTCATATGCATATAAAATTATTTTATTTTTATTAGTTCAAATTGGTTAACTATTTAATATTCAATTAAATAAATGTAATAAAATTTCAAATGCATATGTATTGATTGTATGTAAGTTGCTAGTAATTAATTATCTATTTTTTTTCAGTAATAAGTTGATGGATTTGATTTCGGTTTTTTGAGCCTTTGGTGGGAACTTTGCAAGAGCAATTTGAGCATGATTTTGGGGGAGAAAATAATGGAAATTGAAGAAGATTTGTTGATAATTCAATTGTTTTTTACCAACAATGGAAGGTGAGATTTGACATGCCAACTAGTTTATGTTTAGTGAAGAAATTTCTTAAATTTATGGTAATAAGCTTTTGCATTTAGCTAGTAAATATTGCCTCATGATTGGCTCAATCTATAATTTAATAAGTTTGATGGATCAATTGCACTTATATCCTCTATGAGAAATGCAAAATTATATATTTTTTTTCAAAAAAAAGAAAATAGAATTATACTTATACCCCTCCGAATATTCTGCATTTACAACCGACCCATTTCATTTTAAAATTTCAATGAAAAATGCTAACTTCAACAAAAATATTACATAAATTTTCAATTTACCCCTCATTCAATGTTTCCTATTAATATTTTTATACTTATGAGAAGATAAATATAATGTACATATATAATCATTCAACGTTTGCTATTATTCTATTATTTTACTGTTACTTTTAATTATTATTTTTTGTCATTCACACATTGACTTGAACGTCGTATTGCTAACGATTCTTTGTAGGTTTCCGTTCTATAGCTTGCAAAATCAAGACCAAATACCTTGAGTTGGACCTCATCCAACAAGCATTTTTTGCTCATATCAATATCCATTGGATATAAAGTAGTCGTTGATGAATGAAAATTAGTCATTTTTTTGTGTTTTTTTTACATATTATATATATAATGAGATTAACATCATTGTTACATCTATTTCTTAAAACACACACATTGAATGTGTTTCGATTGCTGGTATATATGATACGTACCTTTCTTTCCACTAGGAATTGCGATTTTGGTTGCCTTCTCCATGCATCTCTGTTCATAAAAATAAAAAAAATATATATATTGTTAAAGTATATGAACCCAAACTCCTGGTCCTCCTGGATGATATTGTCATAAAGAAGAAACATTAATTATGAAAAGGATAACAGAAAAAATAACATTTATTAAAACATAGGATGGGGGAAAGCTAAAACCTAGGAGAAGATGGCAGCTTGGAAAAAAGGACACATGGACTTTAATATCTGATTCAAGTACAACAATATCCTCTTACCTAAGCTACTAACCACAATATAGAGCATAGCTGCCTAATTTCAAGAATAAATAAGCATGTATATTTCCTTCACATCTCTAATAATATTTATATATCTTTATATTATTTTTCTTGATTAATTATATGAAAACGATGATTAAAAATGTTTAAATGATAAAATTGGAGGGAAATAAAAAAAAAAAAGAATGACAAAAGCTTCGTTGTCATTTTTGCTTTTAAATGGAGTTAATTTAGTTAATAGATTACGCCTGCAATAAATATAATTATGATAATTCCCTCGTACGTAATAAATAGAGTGAAAATGTTTATATTCATGTATTTATTTTATTATATAATCCATCATATATACTATATTTTGGCCTATAACTTTCAAAATCAACCACACATTCTCTTAAAAAATTTACTCTTTTCTATTCAACATTTTAAAACTACTAGCATCCATCACAATTCTGAACCCTCAACTAAAATACCTCTTTCTTTTAAAAACAACTTTAAGAATAAAAATAATTTTTCTAAAAAAAAAAATCACCGCATTATCTGTACTATTTATTAATGGAGAAACTAAATAAGCATTTTAATTTGACAAAATACGTGTTATTAATTAAAATACATTGATAACTGTCCCCTTATCTATTTGATTTTATAAATATTTTTTCATGTATATTTAAAATAATTTATTTTTATTTATTCTGATTAATTATTTTTTATTTTATTTCGACTTCCTGTTTTTTAGAATCTGTCTTGACAAGTTAATGCATTTTTACGGCGAAAAACCCATCAGCCGATTTACAGAGAAGAGAGCGAAAAGCCGGTTCTTCTACTCCAATCCATCGAAGATTTTCTCCTCCGGCGACGCACCGATCTTTATCAGCCGCAGATCCTTCTACTGCAAACCCCTCAATTTTCTTCTGTTAATTCTCAGTAAGATGCTCTCTTTTCCACTCCCATAAGCAAATTTCTTCAAAATTTTCTGATTGAAATTACAGGAAAATATTTTGATTGTATATTATGGAATTCGTCGCAGGTTCTTTTGTTTTTGGGTTTTAATTTGCATTTGGATATCTTTTGGTTGGAGTTTAGTGTTCTGATTTTAGCTTAGGTTGGTTTAATTTATTTATTTCGACAATTTTTATCTCTTTTATTTGCCGGGATTTACTGTTTAATGTTGATATTCGCTTGTGTAAACATCGAGGAAAAGAAGAATTGACCAAAAACCTAACTGAATCTAAATGTAATAATCCGTAATGTTTGTTTTTTTTGCTCTTCATGCCGTGGCCTTCAGTTTGATTCGTGGAATTTGGGGCGAAATCAGAATGTTGATCTATTGTCAGTTGATATATGATATATTTTTATTAATTCTATCAAGAATTAAGAGAAAAAAGAATGTTTTTTCACTGAAGCAGATTGCTTCTTTCCCATTGAATTACATGAACAGTGAGGCGAGTGTTGGATCCAAGGTTCAAACTGAGTGTTAAAACAGTAGTGCATGAGTTATTATACTTGTTGTAATTAGGGTATTACCAGTCTTGTAGATGCTATATGCGGTGTTTAATACGCCGAGTAGTTAGATGACTGACAAATTCTCATATTTTAAAAACGAGGAGCACGTGGCAATTGTTCATGCACTTACTGCACAAAAGTATTAGATGGAGCACGGTTTTAACCCGTTTGCACCTCGGTAGATAGTCGAGACCGTTCTTCTGGATGTTACGTAATTGGGAAGTATTAATGATGTTAGAAAAGGATGTCAAAAGAGAGAGATATGATTGGTGTATAATGCAGGAAATGGGGTTGTGGACACTGCTAGAGGGCTGCCTGCTTCTTGCAAATGCACTGGCCATACTAAATGAAGAACGATTCCTCGCACCAAGAGGGTGGAGCTTCCAAGTGTTTTCTGGGATTAAAAGAAACACATTCAAGGGACAGATTCTTGGTCTTATATATGCAACTCAGTACTTAAGAGTTCCTCTTATACTTCTCAATTTGCTTTGCATTGTTGTGAAGTTGGTATCAGGGTGATGTTCCTTTGGCGACTCTTCATTGGAGGGCTTTCTGAGGTAAGTTTTTATTTCGAACTTTCATGTGCCTCGAGGCTTGAGCTAATTTTCAAGAATTAGCATCGTCTTGAATGTATTTTAGTTGCATAACGTCGTCTTTCTCCTGGCTTTCTCGTTTAGGTATGCTTGCAGCACTTCTCGAATAATTTTTTATCAGCCGAGGAATCTGAATTTAGATATCCCTCGAGGTTGGGCTCTTCGTTGGGAGGTTTCTGCCAAGAGATGCAGTGAAGATAGCTTTAGATTGTCCAGAAGTAATCTCAATTTGAGCAGGAGAATCATTTACTCACAGCTCTGTTGTAGATTTTTTGTTCTCAGTAAACATTATTGAGCTTTAGTTTCAAGTGTATACAGCTCCAGTTAAAAAATGTTTGCATAATGCATTAGTAAGTTGCTCTATTCTGATGGAAACTTCTTGTTAACTTAGAGCCGTTTTGGCTGAGTTTATTTAAAAGATCTTATAAGCTTATGCATTTTATAATATGTTAGATTTTATTTTAAAAATAAGTTTACGAAGTGTTTGGATAAAATAAAAATTATGGAGCTTATAATATGTTATTACTGCCAAGTTTGTTATTAATTTAAAGGAACTTGTTAAGATCTTATAAATAAGTTAGCAATTTCTTACTTTTTTTTTTTCCTTTACAGAGCTTATAAGCTTACAACATTTTATTTTTAGAGTTTACAAGTTATATTATCAAAAAAATTACTGAATACTTTGTAACATAATATAAGTTTTCAAACATCTTATAAGATAATTTAAAAAGCTTATAAGCTCATTCAAACATCGTCTTGATTTTTTCTATAAAAGAAACTATGAGACCTGAACGCTATAATGTATAACCCTACATTGAATATAAGTGTCGGTATTAAATACAACTGCTGTCAGTTTTTTAAAAATAATACAAGAGATTCACATGTTTTAATAGGTGTAGACATACAAATATAGATTTTAAAGAAGTTGGCAACATGATCTCTGTTTTCTTCCATAATTTGAGAATTTTCACACCACTTTCTTTTTGTTATAATTAACTTATAAATCATAAATTCGCTTTAATTAAATCAGTTCAAGCCACTTGCAACCGCGCATTTGATTTTATTTCATAAATTTGGTTAAAGATAGAGTAAAAGATCAAAATTGCACCATGATAACACTAGAAAAACTACTCTTCATAATAATTGCACTAAATTTGCATTTCTCTATCTGTATATGTATATATCTTGCCTTTTATCCGCAATAAGAGCAACCAAAACTATCTTCTCCACTCCTATGCTTCTTCAATATTGTTTTATTATCGTAGCCTATTATAAATTCGTCAACAAATTTATAATTCTTGTTTTTAAGAAACACCGAAACCAAAACTATATTCTGCACTCCTATGCTTCTTCAATATTCTTTTTTTTTTCATTTCAGGTATTTTATATATTCTTGTTGCCTATTTTTAAAATTAGAAGTAATTCACTATCCAAACATTTTGAATTTGTAATGTAATAATAATGATGTATGATAGAGTTAATGAAAGCTAAATCCTTCTTAGTTTGTACAATAAGGTTGACTGCACGTTTATTGCACATCGAATATAGTTTGTAATATTAAGAATTAATCTTTATGTTTCCATCTATGTCTAAACAGACATACACAAATATGTACATACACATATGTACAGGTAGTAAAAGTATGAATAATTTTGAAAATTTCTTACATTTTGATTGATTTACCTAATATATCCTTATGATATTCTTAAACGTATGAAAATTATAAAACTTATCATTATTACCATTGTGTATGTTTAACTAACCTGCAATTCTTATTTTTTAAGAAACACAGAAACTAACAGATCATCATTCATCAAGTCGTTGGTTTCTTAAGTAAATGTAAACTTCTTGTTTTTAAGAAACACCAAGACCAACAGGTCATAGTTCATCAGGTCGATGGTATCTATGGTAAATGTAAGATAGTTGGTTTTAAGAAACACCGAAACCAGCAGATCTTAATACACCATGCCGTTGTTATCTTTGATAGATATAAGATTTTTATTTTTAAGAAACACCAAAATCAACATATCATCATTCATCTAATCAACTTATCTTTTGCTTATACTTACTTCTTTTAGCCCCATAATAGATGCAACTTCTAGATTTTTATTGATCCTCTTAAAAAGAGAGTTGTTTCTTTCCCAAATATATCATTAATAAAAAAAATTTGGACTTGCATAATAATAATGTATGATCAAATGAACCAAATCCTTCTCAACTTGTATAAGAAAGTGCATCTCACGTGAATTGCACATCTAAGACGATTTTTAATTTGAGAAATTAATCTGCATCTAAACCACTTAAAATTGTAGATGCAATTTTAGTTCACAAACTTACTTTGGAAAAATAAAATAAAATTTCAAAAATTGCACGTGTGATAATATTTGAAAACAACTACTCACTCTTCCTAACAATTACACTAAATGTGCACAACTACATAATTGTTCTATTGTTGTAATAATTACATAATTCGTTGCTCCATTATTGTTTTTGAGAAACATTGAAATCAATATGTCATCCGTCTCATTGTTGATAGCACATAATTCTTTGGTTAAATTTTTGTTTTTAAGAAACACCGAGACCAACAGGTCATTCGTTAGGCTAGAATACCAGCCACATGTATTTCTACTTTATTTTTATCCATGTAACACATGTTTGTTGTGTACTTTATTTCAATTATTCTCCTAGGGTTTTATTGATCTTTTCAAAATTGTAAAGTATTTTATAACTGTGCAATATGGTAATGATGTGTGACATAATGAAAATCAGACCCTTCTTAGTATATATAAGCAAATGTTACATAAATTATTTACAATGTTATGAAATATAAATTAAATCAAGAAGTATTCTAGTCCCAATAATAAAAGATTATGAACAAAAAACAATAAATAGAATAAGTATATTCCTCAACACTATATACAAATGCAATCAATTTCTAAAATTAATATAAGATATTAACAAATTTTAATAGGTATGTACATATAAATATAGTTTTTTAAAAGTTAGCTACATGTAGGAGTACAACAACTATCTCTCATTTCTTCATCTTTATTCAATCAATTATTCTTATTTTTCCCCTGGTGTGAAAATGTGCTTTTCCATTGATTGCCTACACAATTTTGGTTTTAAATAGAGTAAACAATCAAAATTTCTACTGTGTAGGTTAATTAAAATTCTAAAATTTTTGTTTTTAAGAAACATCGAAACCAACATATCATCATTCATTAAGTCGTTGGTATCTTTTGCAAATGTAATATTCTTATTTTTAAGAAACACCGAGACCAATAGATCATAATACATCAGGTCGTTGGTGTCTTTGTTAAATATAAAATTCTTGTTTTTAAGAAATACCGAAACCAACAGATCATAATGCATCGTGTTATTAGTATCTTTGATAGATATAAGAATTTTGTTTTTAAGAAAAACCGAAACCAACAGATCATCATTCAACAGACCAACTTACTTTTATAGCTTATACTTCTTATTTCAGCCCCATAATAGATGCAACTTCTAGATTTTTGTCGATCTCTGTAAGATAGAGTAGTTCATCCCCATATCTATCGTTAATAAAAAAAATTGGTGTAATGTAATAATGTTGTATAATAAAATGAACCAAATTCATCTCAATTATAAGAAAGTGCATCGCACCCGAGTTGCACATCTAAGAAACTTTGTTAATTTGAGAAATTAATCTACATCTAAACTGCTTAAAATTGCATCTGCACTTTTATTTCACAAACTTAGTTTGAAAAAAATAAAAAATTGCACTGTCATAATATTTGAAAAACTAAACTTCCTAACAATTATGCTAATGTGCACAACTACATAATTGTTCTATTGTTGGTATAAGTACATAATTCGTTGTTGCATTCTTATTTATAAAAAACACCGAAACCAACAGATCATTGCTTTAATGTTGATGCAAATTAATATTTCATTAACTTATTTTTTAAAAATATTGAAACCAGTAGCTCATCCGTTTTATTATTGGTAGCACATCACTTGTGAATAAGTTCTTGTTTTTAAGAAATACCAAAATCAACATCATTCATATGGTTAGGATACCTCCCACATGTACCTTCTACTTTTTTTTTGCACCCCCATGTAATACATGTTTGTTGTGCACTTTATTTTGATTATTCTCCTAAACTTTTATTGATCTTTCAAAATTATAAGCAATTTCTTTATCGAATCTATCATTATCAAAGCTTTTTATAAACGTACAATATTGTAATGATGTGTGATAGAATGAAAACCAGACCCTTCCTAATTTATATAAGAAAATGTTACATAAATTATGTAGAATGTTATGAGATATAATTAAATCACGACGTATTCCAATCCAACAATAAAAGATTATGAACAAAAAACAATAAATAGAATAACTATACTCCTGGGCACTATATGAAATGCAATCAATTTCTAAAATTAATATAAAAGTTGGCTGCATAATCTCTGTTTTGTTCCATAATTTGAGGATATTCCTCACCACTTTATGTTCTATTGTTATTATATGTAGTAGAAATTGAACGTGCACAATCATCTGCGCTCCATAAGTACAAACAAGTTATTTATAATCCCATATATTGAGAATAAGTCATGCATTCGGATTTCAACAACCATTATAAGAAATTATGTCAATTGCTAGAAAAATTATCAAGGAGAGTAAATTTATTGATAATTAGCAACGAATTTAGCAAGCTAAGAATTTTAAGTTATTGTAAGATTCTTGATTTTAAGAAACACCGAGTCCAACATATCATAATACGTTAAGTTGTTTGTATATTTGGTCAATGTCATATTCTTGTTTTTAAGAAATACCGAGACCAACAGATCATAATACATCAGGTTGTTGGGTCTTTGGTAAATGCAAGAATTCTTGTTTTTAAGAAACACCGAGACCAACTGACATAATACATCAGGTTGTTGGTGCCTTTGGTAAATGTAAGATTCTTGTTTTTAAAAAACACGGAAATCGACAAATATAATATATCATATAGTTGGTATCTTTGGTAGATATAAGATTATTTTTTTTTTTACGAAACACCGAAACCAACATATGATTATTTATTGAATCAACTTATCATTCGCTTATACTTGTTATTTAATCCCCATAATAGATGCAACTTTTAGTTTTGTATTTATCTTTCTAAAATAGAGTAATTTCTTTCCAAAATCTATCATCAATACATTTTTTTTGGGCTTGCAATTGTATAAGAAAGTGCATCGCACGTGGGTTGCACATCTAAGACAATCTGTAATTTGAGAAATTAATCCACATCTAAACCAATTCAAATTGCATCTGCAGTTTTATTTCATGAATTTAGTTTGAAAAAATAAAAATAAAAATAAAAAATTGCACTGTGATAATATTTGAAAGAAAAAAAAAATACTCATTCTTCCTAACAATTACACTAAATGTGCACAACAACATAATTGTTCTATTAATTTTGGTATGAGTACATAATTTGTTGTTACATTATTGTTTTTAAGAAACATGAAACCAACAGATCATTTGGTTTATTCATAGCAAATTGATATTTCGTTGGTAAATTCTTGTTTTTAATAAAATATTGAAACCGATAGATCGTCCCTTTTATTATTGGTAGCACATAATTCTTGGATAAGTTCTTATTTTTAGAAAACACCGAAACCAACAAGTCATTGATCCGTTTTATTGTTGGTAGCACGTAGTTCTTTGGTTAAATTTATGTTTTTAAAAAACACCGAGACCAACAGGTCATTCGTGAGGTCAGAATACCTCCCACACTTACCTTCTATACTTTGTTTTATCCATGTAATACATGTTTGTTGCGTACTTTATTTCAGTTATTCTCCTAGACTTTTACTGTTCTTTTTAAAATTATAAGTAATTTCTTTGTCGAATCTATCATTGTCAAAGCTTTTTATAAACGTGCAATATAATAATGAAATGTGATAGAATGAAAACCCAAGCCTTCTTAGTTTATATAAGCAAATGTTACATAAATTATGTACAATGTTATGAGATATAAATTAAATCAAGAAGTATTCCAATCCAATAATAAAAGATTATGAACAAAAAACAGTAGATAGAATAAGTATATTCCTCGGAACTATATACAAATGCAATAAATTTCTAAAATTAATATAAGAGATTCACACATTTTAATAGGTGTATACATATAAATATAGTTTTTCTACGAGTTGGCTACATAATCTCTATTTTTTTTTCCTGGTGTGAAAAATATGCTTTTTCTTTGACCGTCTACACAATTTTCATTTAAAAATAAAGTAATCAATCGAAATTGCACTGTAAATAACACTAAAAGAAAAAACTACTCTTCCTAATAATTGCTCTAAAATTGCACCAACAAGCCTACAAAAACTGCACCTAAGTAGCACATTTACATGGTAATAACCAAGAAGTTGATATGATAATTAGGAGCATTGAGTTGGTTTAAGATTCATAGTTTTCCAACTGAGAATTCAATATGAGATATCGAGAATGTCTTAAAGTCGGTGATGGAAAAATCTTATTACAACAGTTGTAGAATATTAATATCTTATTTTTAAGAAATACCGAAACCAACAATTCATTCACTAGAGTAGTACATCTTTTACACATAATGTTAACTTTATTTAAGGTATTTTTTAGATTTTGTTGCGCCTTCTTAAAATTAGAAGTTATGTCTTTCTTAAATCTATCATTATCAACCTCATTTTAACTTATCAAGTTATAATGTAATAATGATGTATGCTAGAATTAATAAAAGCCAATCCTTCGCAACTTGTACAAGAAGGTAAATTGCATGTAGATTGCACATCGAAAAATAGTTTGTAATATTCAGAATGAATTCTTATCTATCCATCTATGTCTAAACATACATACACAAATATGTATATACATATATATATTTGTTGCAAAAGTATTATAATTTTGAAAATTTCTTATGTCTTGATTAATTTACCTAAAATATCCTTTTGTATGAAAATTACGAATTTTTTCATTATAACTACTGGTGTAGGTCTTAACTAAAATTCTAATTTTTTGTTTTTAAGAAACACCGAAGCCAAATGATCATCATTCATCGAGTTGTTGGTGTCTTTGGTAAATATAAGATTTTTGTTTTTAAGAAACACCAAGACCAACAGATCACAATACATTAGTTTGTTGAGTTTTGGGTAAATGCAACGATTGTTGTTTTTAAGAAACACCAAGACCAACATATCATAATACATCAGGTTGTTGGGTCTTTGGTAGATGTAAGGATTCTTGTTTTTAAGAAACACCGAAACCGATAGATCATAATACATCGTGTCGTTGATATCTTTGGTAGATATAAGACTTTTGTTTTTAAGAAACACCAAAACCAACATATCATTATTCATTAGATCAACTTATCATTCGTTAATACTTGTTATTAATCCCCATAATAGATGCAACTTTTAGATTTTTATTTATCTTTTTAAAATAGAATAATTTCTTTCCTATATCTATATTAATACAATTTTTTGGGCTTGCAATTGTATAAGAAAGTGCATCGCACATGAGTTGCACATCTAAGACAATTTGTAATTTGAGAAATTAATCTATATATATCAATTTATCTATATCGAAACCACTTAAATTTGCATCTTCAATTTCATTTTCACAAATTTTGATTTGAAAAAAAAATAAAAAATCAAAATTACACTGTGATAATACTAGAAAAAAAACTAGCCACTCTTCCTAAAAACTACACTAAATTTGCACAACTAGTCCACAAAAATTGCACTGTTATAGCACATTCATATGGTGGTTGTAGCCAACTACCTAGTTCATATATATAGCGTTAAATTTTCAATAAAGTCCTTAGAAATAACCAAATTTGCCTTTGGACTCTCGTGCTTCTTGAATATTGTGTTATTGTTGGTATAACTTATAAGTACATCATTCCTCGTTACATTCTTGTTTTTAAGAAATACCAAAACCATCAAATTGTTTGTTTTATTGTCGGTAGCATATGTTTGTTGCTAAATACTTGTTTTTAATAAACACTGAAACCAATAGGTCATTTGTTTTATTGTTGGTAGCACAAAATTTTTTGGTAATTTCTTGTTTTTAAGGAACACCGAGATCAATAGGTCGTTCGTTAGGTTAGGATACCTTTTGCATCTACTTCTACTTTGTTATATCCATGTAATATGTGCATGTTGTGTAGTCTAATTCGATTATTCTTCTAGACTTTTATTGATCTTATTAAATATTTTGGTAATTTCTTGATTAAATCTATCATTATCAAAGCTTTTTATAAACGTGAAATATAGTAATGACGAGTGATAGAATGAAAACCAGATCCTTCTTAGTTTATATATACGAAAATGTATCGCACATGAGTTGCACATCTAATATAATTTATACCAAGATATATAATCTGTAATATGTCTATTTTTTATGTTTATAGACTTGTGTTAAAATTTAGTAATCAGCATGAATTAATCTAAAGAACATAATAACAATGATAATTGGACAATTAAACTTGTTTTCATTGACATTGCAATATATATTGTCTAAAATGAGATCAATTACTGCAAGGTTATTATGTAGGTTTATATAATTGATGGATATAAAAATTTAAATTGTCATTATCATATGTTAAAAATATTTTTTCATAATATTCTCATTTTACTGTTAGAGAATACCTTATGTTTATCACATTATTAAATTAATGTGTTATGTAATTCAATTCAAAATAAAAACTTTCTCTAGACGAATATATCTTCAAAATGACGTACTATATGTATTATCATGTTCTTTTCACAGTTTATTAATTATTATTTTTTTTTAATACAATATAACTATAAATTTATGTGTAAGTAGTTAGATAATTTTATGTATATTTTCTATAACTAATTATATTACTAGTAAATTAATATCATATATACAATAAAGATATTATAAAGTCATATATACCTAACATTAGATTAAATTAGTGTAGCATACGGTTTGTAAAAGTTTAAAATTTTATAAATAATTAATTAATAAAGTATTTTTATATTATTATTATTATTATATATAACTTGTGTAATTTATATTATTTTTTAAATTATTTACTTAGTTCTAAAAGAATCAGATGTATATTTTTATTAGTATATCCAGAATATTTTGCCTATTGTCAATATAATAAATTAAAACGAATATCTGAAATAATTATTATATTAATTTTATTTCCATTTAAAAATGATTTTTTTAACAGCTCGAGCTCGAGTCTAAAAAATTTGAGCTCGTCGGTTCAAACTACGCCCCTCCGACCCCTTTATATTTCAGTTCAATACAGAAAAGATTAATTTTGAGTATGCTGATACACATCAAAATGAACATATCAACAAACAGAATTGCTTCTGTGAAAATTGTAGATACAAATACATAACCATAAAACCAACATTTTGATTAATGAAAAGTCAAGCTATGGATGGATGCTTCAATGGAGATACAACAGGAGGATCACAAATCTCTCTCAATACACCCGAAGAAGAACTCATAAATCAGCAAAAACGTGGTAAGTTTTCGAGTCCACGATGATCAGTCTGAAGGCAGCAACTAAGGCAGCAAGAGATAAGCAACTAAAGAAGACAACGTTAAGCCAATGCCAACTCTTCTGTAGGGAACTAAGCTTGCTTTTCTTAGCCACGAGATACATATGGTTGGCAAGAATGAACGTTAAAGGGAACGTGCTGACAGCCCCTGTAAGGCTCATGAAATCTCCTAAAAACGGTAACAATGCTGAGACGAATGTGGTGATTGCTAAGTAACCACCTCTCACTAGTATTCTGAAAGATAAGTTGCGTATAGCTAGAGCACTTCCTTTGATCCTATACTTTGTGTCCAAATACTCGTACATCGGACTTGCAAAGATCTGAAACAAGCACATGGTAAGGAAAAATATGGGGTGAGCAAATATCTTGCAGGGAAAGAAAACGGAGAATAGGGATGACGTTTTACATGCAAAGCAATGATGGTCTGCAAGAAAGCTGAAATGTTAGCCACGGCCTTCAACCAAATAGGGCCATTAACGTTGTTCAGCAAGTAGGTTGATGTGTTGGATCCATAAGCCCAGTACCCTGCAAAGATAATTGCATACATTGGCACGACTCCAACAGAGAACTGGAAATACAGAGCTTTCATCATGTTCCCGACAACTGGTGGTCTCACTGTTGCCTGTCGAGAAGATGGAGGAAAAGTGACTGTTATTCTTGCGAAGCAATGATTTCCATAAAGATTATGAGATTGATTAAAGTGCTCTTAAAGTACTAGCATAACGCCTAAATTTCATTTGCTCAATCGTAATGTGGAATATTTCTCTGTATCCATTAGAGATGCATAGCAATTGAAAAGAGAAGGATAGAAAATGGCTGATGCCTGTAATTAGCGACAATGAATAAAAAACGATTAGGTATAATGTTAAGAAAAGTAGAATCGGGTAGTAGCAGCGTAATCCCCTCCATTTAACAAAGGAACTTCCATGACTGTTATACATTATAATGCATATCAATTTAGTCAGAGTGTCTGAGTAGATTTCTATGTAAAAACCGATCATAAAGCATGCCGTTTATCTAAAAAATTTACAATTTTTACCCACCTGTATTTCTGGAAGCATTCCAGTATTGAAGGAAAAAACAAGATTGGCTGCTGCACCAATAGTTGTAAAAATCCTGCTAACTTTTGTTCCTGGAATGCTGTAATCTCTAGGAGGAGCTTTCATGCCTAAGAAAATGTATGATTCAATCAGAAAAAACGACAAAAGAAAGACGTTGTGGAAAGTAAACGAAATTGATCAATCCATTTGGAAAGTAAGATACAAGATCCTTTATGCTGAGGCCAACGGGACATCTTGAACTTCTCAAGGAACTCCCTAAAACAACTCATCATGCAATTTAGCTTCTTTTGTTTTCAGTTTAGATCAGGGCACTGATGCAGATACCGTTGAACATGTTCAATTATTATGAAGCTAAAATCGCACTTTTTCTTTGGTTCTCCTAATTGACAGCACTCAGGTAGTCAAACAAAAAAGCAACTCTGCTCCAATTTCAGTCCACATTTCCTGACTAAATCGAGAACCTCACAGTAAAGCCTGATTGACAAAATGCTTGACAACCAGATACAACAAGAACGGATAGTATTTAATTGTTTACCCCCATCCAAACTCTTGGAGAGAATAGGAAAAGGCTGAAAGGATTTCAGGATGACGTTGGGAAGTTGCGTTTATCAATAGGAAAATGTGAAACTTGAAGGTCGTACCATCTTTAAGAGCCAGCACAAATCCTACCACAATATACACCAGACTAAAGATCGTTGAAAATCCCAGCCAAATACGCAGCGCTGACAAATGGGGTATGCCAATAGCAAAGAGACCACAGGCAATCCCAGCTATAATAATGAAGTATGGGAGCTTCATTACGTGGTCGTCTCTGAAAAGAACATAGACAGCCTGCATATAATGTCAACAGAAGCAAAGGAATCAGCTAAATCCTTCCCATTTTTATGAGCCCCGAATATCTTCTACACCTTGTAGCACAAAGCCACATATTTTAAGACTTCAAATGTACTTTAGACATTGATGTAAAAACTGAATCGTACATTCTCTTGGTGTTCTGAAACAACCAAGGACGAACTGGAGTATATTACCTTAAGAGCATTTCCAGCTAAAATGACATATCCGACGTTGATCATAAAGAGGTTTGCATACTGCAGACCCCAAGTAAGTGAATAAGCTCTCCTACCTACATCACGAATGCCTCACTGAGTAAAACAAGATTTTCGAATTCTAAAGCATAGAACGAAAGGTGATTACATTCATTTCATAACGGATAGTATTCAACATTTTTTTCACATTATTCTCTGTTCATTCTTACCGTAAATAAATCCTGCAAGGTCTCTATATCTGATATGCCTCTTGCCTCCGTATTCATGAAGCTTGGCAACTAACGCATTTGCATACAAAGATACCAGTGTTGCTATAACTAGTCCAATTACACCACCTATCCAACCCAACGGAACCATGACAGCACCAGAATATCCCAGCACATAGGCACTGTTGATCCCAGTTGTGAGAACAAATCCAACTTGAAACCATGAATCTACATTCGCATAAAAACATGTAATAAGCCCAGAAAAATACTTCGAGAATAGAAAAAGAGTAACACATTATAAAACTTCCACACTCCTCAAACTCCCAGAATTGGATTAGGACATTTAGTTATAAATGAAACAAGTTCCTCGGTGGTCGTTATAAGGTACAAGTTCCAGTCTCACCCTTACCAGCAACTGAATTTAACTAGGTAACATGAAAACTAATAGATTAAACTCCCCCAAAATTACATCATGTGTGAAGTTGTTGGTAGATGTTCGATCAAGAATTCAAAAGTTCTTATCAAATTACACCTCCCTGAAGAAATTCATTCGCATACAAAACAGTAGACCAAAGAAACAATTAAATTCTTTCTCGAAAAACATGTCATAGTTCAACCTTTAAATGATTGATAGCATTAGCATAAAAATCAAATCTTTGAACACACCAAGAACTCATCTCTACACATAACCAAATCCAACAAACCTCAAAAAGAAAAAAGCAAAACAGAAATGAACAAACAATTCCACAAACAGAACACAACCCAAACAAACAAAAACGGCAAGAAAAAGGACATTAAAAGAAAAGAAACCATTGCTAATCTCGTGTGCGGTTTCCGGCATTCGAACAGTCAAATCATCATCGCAATGGACCTTCCGATCAGAGGGCGGCCGCCCCTCGACGTCGTTTCCTCCTTGGCTTACCATTTCCAGCGCCTCTTCTTCCGCCCTTCCTCCCAATAGCTCCTTCGCTTCCTCCTCCACCAATCCCACGTTCCCGACAACAGCCCGTCTGCTCTCCCTGTATTTTGCTAACTTTGTTATTCATCCACAAAGCAACCAGCAAACTAAAAATACGAAAAAAAAAAAAGAAGGGAAAAAACAAGAAACACACACAACCACACACATACATGTATAAACCGATATATTCAAACAAAAACACACAGTAAAGCGTGTACCTGCGCGTATTATCAGCGAGAATGGAGAAGGCTGTTAGTGACTGTGGGTTCTCCCTGAGTGGCTCGCGCTCCATAAATACCGCTCGGTCTATCGTGATCGTTGGAGCGTTAATGATTCCGTGTGTCGGCGGATCTCGTGGAATTCTTGCACTCTATAGCCTCGCGTTGACTTTGGAGTTTAGACGAATCCTAACCGTTCCTTTTTTCTGGATTCAACAGTACGGTTTTTGCCCAGGATCTAGGATTGTCCCACGTGTCCACTGTCGGGGGTTTCAGCAGTTGACCCAATCTTTTACCATACTATTTCTGGAATCTGTTATTTTCAGATCATCATGATTTTCCAATATGGATTATATAATTATTAAATTAATTATAAAATCAAACACTAAATATTGCAAGAATTTAGTTAGCTTATATTTCGGATGAACATAATATTGCATGATTAAATTATATATACATGTATATATGTTGGACCCAATTTGATCTTGACTACTACAATAAATTTTAAGCTAAAATGATTTTTGAATAATTTAATTATTTTAAAAAAATGCATTTGCTTTATGTTTATTTACTAATTACAACGACATACTCTGATGAAATATTAAGTCATATTATTAAAATTGTCACAAATATAATATCAATCGATGATATATAACTCTTATTTTGTTACGACAACATACTTTTCAAAAAGTTGATAAAATTTTCCTTGACTTGTCATTGTTGTTAATTAATGATACATTTATGGTGGCAATTTAGGGATGGCTATATTTGTTTTTATTGAATTTTCAATATGCACTTTTCGACTCAATTTATATATTGTTAGATATTGGGTTGAGTTTGTGGATTCACGACTCAATTAACTTTTCGAGTTTGTAATCTCTTAACTTTCTATCAGGATAAAAACTCTTCTTGAATAAATTTAATGCGATATAGAATTTGTAGTCGTTCATGTTTATCTTGGGATAAATAGTCCTCTGTAAATATAATCGGAGTACACTTATAAATAGAGTACATATCTATGATAAAATAATGCAAGTGAATGTGTCAAACATACAAGCCTCCAAAGTATGCGCTCAAACATTTACTCTGACAAAATTTCAATATTAGTCTTTTTATCTCTTTTTTTTTTTCAATTTTACTTTGATCCGTCATCTTTCAAATGCAATATATTAATAGTCTCTCATCTCTCAAATATGCCCGATCAATAACCATAAAATTTAATGGAATCTAAATCACAACTGCTGAAATATTCTGATAATAAGGGGATGAATTGACAGAAAATCAAATTCCTTCATCAATATCTTGTAAAATATCTTATATCATAATTATAATTTCCCTTAGGTAAAAACAAAAGACTACAAGACCACATATAAAATAAAAATCATTATAATACTTCATAAAGAACATTCAATTCAGTTGTTGGTTCGGGCCCGTTAGAGTCCCAATAGTTTTTTTTCAACTCTTTAGGAATCCCTAAAACAACTAAGAAGCCTATTAGAGAGTTAAAAAAAACTCTTCAAAAAGCTTAAATTAGTAGACAATCGTTCCTGTTTTAACAATAAATTCAAAAACAAAGAAATTCGTCAAACAATGGTCCGCCCTTTCCGGTGGTGGATTGAAATTGAGTAAAATAAATGGATTTCAAATATCAAATATCTAACATAGTAAATGATATAAAGATATTTTGCCATATAATTAATGAATTGATGTTTGACTTTGAATGCAAAATAAATTATATTACATAATATATTAATGTCATCATAATAACATTTCAAATCTATTTTTTACAATTAATTTTATATCTCATTTTATGGAGTATGAATTTATTTAATATATATATATATATATTAATTTTTTTAATAATTTTTGTAATTTTTTTTATATATAAAGAAGACTATATATTTTTTGTAATTTCTACAATGCTTCTAAAATGGTAAATGCAGCAGCAATGACTTTGGAAAGTGGGCCTGATGGTGATTGGTGTTGCTTACTTCCACGTTTTAGACTACCCATGCAAATTGCAATGCCTGCACCATAATGTTGACCTGAATAAATAAAGCAATTATTGTTTAAGATTTTTGCCTTCTTCCTTAATTCATTATCTTTGGGGAAAATTATATTTATAATTTTTGATTTATCATTTGTTTATATAAATTATTCTTATATTTTATATAATTATAAACATCACTCGTAACAATAAAAAATTAGAGATAATTTGCATGATGATGTTAACATTTATGGAGGGTATATTTGTAATTTTCTTAAAAGTCAGGGAGATTTGTGTAAATGATATTGACATTTTCTGTGGGTTATGTGAAATTATCCAAAATATATGAATTATTTGTATAAATAAACCACAGGTTATTGGTTGCAAATGTAGTTATCTCTTTTTTTTTTTCCCTTTAAATTGATAATAATTGATAATTAATAATTAATACTTTTTTGTTTATAATAAACTACAACTTATTATATAATTCGATAAACATTTAAACTATTAATGAATTCCAAACTCAAAGCTTAGAATTTTTACACCTTAACCTCAACTTACCACAAAATCATTTTAAGATTTTGCCGAAAGGATATAATTAATTTCACTCTGAGCTAAGGAAATCCCATTAGAGCGTTGAGAATGGTTTTTGCTTGTACTGCTATGGCAATAGACCTCTTTCTTCCTTTTTTTTTTTTTAATTGACTTTAATTATAAACGATGCGATTAATTTTCTTTAATTTGATCAAGTAAATTGTTAGTTATAGAATAATTAATTTGCACATTATTTATTTCAAGAGAATATTATTCCATTGTCAATTGAAATACTAATACTGAGGGGGTTCAAGACGTATTTAGCCCTATTAAATAACCACCTTATTTAAAATTTAAAATATTAGAGATAAAAATAATTTAATATGAATATCTTAACACACCCAGCACGTGGAACATTTACTTTATAAATATGTGGCAATAAGATACAACCCTCTGGTACCATATTAAACAGACACATCATTTAAATAAAGTTTAAATTATTAGAAAAAATAATTATTTAATATTCAAATATCAACAAACCCTTATATAGAAAGTAAACTAATATTCATATATAGGTGGAAACTAATTCTAAAAACCCATATAAATAAAATTTCGTTCAATTTATTTAAGTGAGGGACTTTAATTTGATTAAGGAATATCCGAATAAAGGTTGGGCAATAAGTGGCAAGAGAACATTACTTTTCAGAACAAATATTTCCTCATTTTATTAGGTCACAATAAAATATTGAAAATCCTTACCATGAAAAGAGTGGACTAAAATAAAAGATGGACACTATCTTCACTGTATTATGATTCTCCTTTGCAGCCACAGAAAAAATAAACAAATAAATATAAAGGCAAGAGATAGTTAATTAGAGTACTGCATTTTTTTTTTTAATGAATCGATTATAATTATAAAATAAATTTTAATTTTAACACTCATACCCAACCAGCATACCAATTTCACAATCTAATAATGCTTATAATTAACTATTAATTATGGTAAAGTAGACTTATATTAATATATAATTGAAATTTGAACCCACTGACTTATAATTATGGAGCCTCACCTCACTTAAGCATTGCGTCATGGCTACTTCTTATTTTTTTTTGAGTAAAGTTACCTCTGCCCAGGTGAAGAATTTAACGGAACCCTACTCATCTATTAATTTTTAAAAAAGAATATTAATTACAAGACTCGACTCGATGCTGAAGGGTCATTGCTATTTGACAAAGCAATGATGCTAAATGGTCAAAATTGTTTTAAATATAAATGAAAGGGCCTTAAATGGAAGGTCCATTAAGTGAAATTAAAAGCAAAAAGCTAATTCAGTTGCTTAAACTTTTTCCACTTTTTCAAGCCACAAGAATATGATTGGCATAAATATCCTCCCTTTTTTTGTGGTGCGTTTTTCCACATACTTTTTTTTTTTAATTAGTCATATTGAGAGTCTAAGTATAGATTAAGAATTTCCGAAGTTCTATGAAGTGTTAAGCACTAACTTTGCACCCCCCACAATGAAATATTTACAATTTCTTTTTTTAATAATTATATAATTATATTAATATTTAAATAATTTAAATGACCCAGCAATACATTAGTTCGATCAATACATTAATATAACAAAAAGTAATGGAACAAATTACAATAAACCTATAAAAAGTGAAACAAATACTCAAACATTTCGTTAATTCGAAATAATAATTTTAAATTTGTTCATAAAATCTCATTATCAGCCACCACCAGATTAAGATATTATTAGTAAATTAATTGCCTTTTAAGCATTGGCGGTTGGGTCAAAGCATTACATTGATTTGTCAAACGTGGAATTCTCACTTTGGGTGTTACGATAATAAAAAAAAAATCAAATGAAGAATCTGAACATCTCATAATTAACATCCACTACTATTAGTATTGATTAGCAATCCCTATCATTGAAACAATGATTCCACTTTTGGATATTTTATTGCACGTAGAAGGAATACGAATAACAACAGTTCGACGTTACCAATGATATTTTTAGCTGCCGCCTAGTTAAGATTGAGTTTCATGAATAAGTTCGAAATCATGAATTTGAATACTATCAAATGTGTGAATATTTGTCTCAGTTAATGCGATAAACTACAGTTCGACACTCAACTCAATTGGAATTTGAAAAAGAAACATGCTCAAAATTCTAGTCTCCAATTATTTTGGTTTAGTAGTTAAAATTTAACTCTTATGAATAAGTATGAGATTATGAATTCAAAGTATACCATATGTGTACATACTTATTTTGTATCAGTAGTTTGATTATTATTAAAAAACTATATATATTATTTCTTTTCACAAGTAACCATCTTTTTAATTAATTAGTTATATCAATAATCTTTTATTCATATAAATTTAAATCAATCTATTTTATCAATTATGTTTAGTTTTTATTTTATTTAATTAAATAAATATAATAAAAAATTTAAATTATGCACACGAATTAAGTAGGCTTGATTGCTAGTTCCTGTAATAATGTCAAAAGGAAAAATGTATTTTCTTTCAAGTGGACTTCCATTTTTAAAAGTGCTCCCTAACAACTACGTATTGTTTGTAATATGCTTAGTCGATTTGGGCCTGGCCCAAAATTTTTCAACGACCTGCTGTCCATAATGGGCCTCCAAGTCGCTATAATGAGAAGGCCCATATTAATGGCCCAATCCAATTTGACCTTTTCTTCCTCTATGTCGTTTGTGACTGCGGACCAGACTTAGACTTTAGATTAAAATCAATATAAATATGCTATTATGTCTTGCCAAATTCTTGTTGGAAGTGCAAAATGTATGTCTCAAATACTCGTACTGATGTTGTATAATTCGGAAAGAATATAGCCTAAGCACGTTTACACCAATTCAACACAAAGAGCTAGAAAAGTAAAAAAACTTGTAAAGTATAAATTTCATATATATAAAAGTAAGGTTATAAATGAATTCACCCCCTATTTATAGTAAATTTTTGGGGGTGAAATTACAATATTGCCCTTTGATTCTACGGCTTAGAATTGATCTGCCGAGGGTATGACGGTCATTTCGCATGCCCACTCCCTTCTTAACTTCCATCTCTTAACTCCCTTAACTCCCCTCAACTCCTCCTTTAATTTCCATTTGGGGTGTTTGCCTAATTTGCCATAAGTTGGAGGGCCTTTTTGTGAATAATATTTTTCTCCTCATCACGTACAAAAACTGAACTCGATACGTTTGAATGAAACATAGGGCATAATTATTTGTACCGTGCAAATAAATTGTATTAATATATGACGAGATATCATAATAAGATTAACGCGATAAATAACTATGACATGATATATATATGTCAGAAATTAATGAAATTAAACAAATATAAATATTTAGAAATTTATTATATTGTCAATTTTTTAGAGCCAACCAAAGTTTATGAGAGTTGAACTAAAAAGAGGAGACCAGAAGAATCAGGGGTGATTGCACAGAAACATGAAATATGGGCCTTTACCACTTATACAATTTTGGGCAGACATCTAAAGCTTAAATTTGTGATGGTGATTAGAATTTCATGGCATCTGATTTTCTCTTGATATGACTTTCACTCACTGCCTTGGTAAAATTATACTTTAGTCCTTAGTTTTATGAGATTTTTTAAAAGGTCCTATAAAAGATAAAACTCGACACATTAAGTTTCATAAATCCCGTAAAGCAGAGGACTAAATGTATCGAGTTTTTTCAATTTATGGATCGTTTTGAAATCCCATAAAATATAGGAAAAAATGTGTCAAGTTATATCAATTTTGGAATTATTTTAGAATTTTCATAAATGTTACGACTAAATGTGTCGAGTTTTCCTAATTTTGATACTATTTTAAAAGCCACATAAAGTAGAGGACTAAAAGTGTTGAACCGCCATCATATAGAACTAAAAGTGTAAATTCACCCACTACGTCTCTTTAGTAACTTTAGAGGAAATCAAGAGGAATGAATGCTTTGCTTGCACAACTACTCCGAAAATTACATATAAAAAAAATCCAAGAAAATTTCCTTACATAAAAATTGCTTGCAAAGTAGTTATTGACTAATATATGAACTTTATATTAATATTTTGTTACTGATATTATTTTTTGACACCGTGCATGTCCGATGCTCAAATTAGGTATAATATACTTTAATGGCAAAAAAGGGTCGACAAGGGCAAAAGGGCGGGCCTCAAATGTCGTTAAATAGTACCGTCCTTGGTTAAATGTTGGGACCTTTTTAATTGTATCCACGTGATTATTCACGCTCCACTGCAACATTGCCCGATCACCAAGCAATGGATGACAACGAGGTGTTTGACTAAACTCACGAAGTATTTGAATGAAATTAGACTTGTATAATATTTATATCGGCAATATTACTATGATTAATTTATATAGTGCAAAAGAAAAGGCAATTAGTGTAAAATTAATTTGACTAACTCTTACTTTTGAGACAACCCACAAAATTGATGAAGATAAATGTGTAATTGAGTTGATTGATGATAGCGTTAGGTTAGGGGGTGAAATTTTTTGGGACACATGCATCAAATATGCCATATACAATTTATTCTAACTAAAGTCGGTACCGATTTTTAATTGAAATCGTGCCAGACATTAATTAGGGTAGGTTCCCACATTTTGGTACGAGACATTTCAACCACTTTGTTAAAATTAATAAGGTGATAGACCAAAGTTTGATGAACAAATTAAAGCATCATGTGAATATTTAACTGATGATGATGAGTAGTACAAGGTCTATTTATTACAGCATATATACAATTATTATTATTCCCATGTGATGGGGTCTACCTATTATTGTCAAGGATGTGATATATTGTTGTTTCACACCAAATCAAAAACATAAGAAAAACAAATTATATCTATAGTAGGTTGTTCGAATATGTGGACCATATTATAGGATATTAATATTCTTTTTCAGGTATATATTATAATTTGGAATAATTATATTTACATCCCCTGACCGATAATCCATTTACACAATCCTACCTTTTATATAATTACATAAATTACTCTTGATAGCCAAAAAATAATGATAGTTTGTGTAATAATGTTGGTACTTTTGAGGGGTGTAAATGTGATTTTCTAAAAAAAAAAAATAGGGATGGTTTGTGTAAATGATGCTTATATTCTAGTGGATGTATGTATAATTATACAAAAGGCATGAGTGATTTGTGTAATCAGACCATATATTAGGGGTGTAAATGTAATTATCCCTTATAATTTTTGATAATTATATTTACATTAATTCATTGAAACCCGTCACAATTATAAATATTTGTAGCTTATAAATCAAAAGTTATATTTACAGTACTGGAATTTGTAAAATCTTAGACATTTCAATCAAAATATTATGAATAAATATAAAATGTCAAAACTCTTAATTATACAAATAATTATTAGAGGAATATATATATATATATATATAATGTGGTAATTAAGGTGCCCCACCCATCATGATTATCTTTGCCTTTTCTTTTTATGGTAGTTTGGGAGACCATATATAAAACTTGTTCTTTTCGATATTAGAACGTATAAATTAATTAAAAGGCCACCCCGTCATTAAGAATTATATTGTAATAAAATCAAAATTATTATTACTTATAATGAAAAGAGAATATAAACCCTAGACGAAAGAGGGCGTATCTATTGATATCTACTACTCTATGATTACAGGGTCAACATATTTTTCATGTGGCTATAAACTAATTTTGTGGCCAATGGCCATAGACTCATATATATATATATATATTATATATATATAGAGAGAGAGAGAGAGAGAGAGAGAGAGAGATAAATTAGCATTAAAAATAAAAAGAAAGGTATGGTTTGGCTTTTAATTGTGGGGATGGGACCAAGATCATCATTAACACAAATTATTATTATGTTAATTAAGTAAAGCTATATATCTCTTGAACTAATTAATAATAATAATAATAATAACAAAAAATAAGGAATTTCTTGAGAGGGAAGTGGCGACCAAACACTAGTAAACCTTCTCTGGATGTGTCTGGTTTCTTATGGAAAAAGGCACTTCACGTCCTTAATTTATTCCATGTGTTTTTTTCTTCATTTTACTTTCATATTCAAATCATGCAATGATCATATGAAATTAATCATATCAATATTTTAACAATATCTAATATACTTGTTATGATATGTTCTTGAGTATATGATAAATTAAAAAAATAAAGTAGAGTACCAGAACAAATAGTAATAATAAAGAATAATTTATATGTTATGCAACTTGAAAAATTATATATATCCAGTATTGTTTTCATAATATAAATTAATATTCCGTTCTTGCTTCTACATGTGACGTATTTATTACAGCCTCTAATAATCATATATAAGAATTAATGAAATATTTATAATTATGTTAATAATTTATTACAATATCGAGCGCTCCAAAATAAATAATTTTAATTAAATATGTATTGTTTATAGAAAGATATAATTAATGGTGATGATGCATCATGCACTATATATTCTTTCAATTTAATAAATGCAAAAAGTGCAAGATAAAGAGAGAGAGAGAATGATGAAAAAAGAATAATAAATATTTGATGAATATGTGATTAAAGCATAAGTAGTCGTGAATTGTTTGATTTAGATAAGGAGTGTCTTTTATAGCCAAAGGTCTCTTCATAAAGCCATTATCCTCGTCTTCGTCTTCCTCTTCGTCTTGCACACACACCACACACACACACACTCACTCACTGAGAGAGAGTGATGAATGGATGTGTGTTAATTTACAGCAACTAAAGGAGGCGTCCAAAGGGATCGCATTGATCCCAATTACTCAATGGTTAATCAATGTGGAAGGATCATGCTATCCCTTTGGATTCATCCTTTTTGGTAGCTTCTCTCTCTACTCTCTCTCTCTCTCTCTCTCTCTCTGATGTGTTTGTTTTCATATTTCTTTGTGTCATGTTGGACGTACAAATTCACATGGACGGCATCAAATTTTTCGATTTCCAGTTTCCTACAGCTTTCTTGAAATTAGAGATGAGTAGTCGTTTTCATGATTTACAAAGTTCAAATTAAGATGCTGAGTACATATATACATATTTAAGCAGAAGTAGAACCTCGTCGATCACCAAGAATGTTAGAAACTTGTACTTTGAACTAATGGGAGGGGGGGGGGGGGGGGGGGGAACATAGAGAATTTTTGTATGTGTAGGTAACTGGGATTGAAGTGGAATTCTATGGATTTTGTATATGATGAAACAAATAGACAAGGCAGAATATTTAACTAAAATTCTCAGATGATCATTTTCTTGGTTTTCTTATTGGAAAAAAATAAAATAAAATGGTGTGTGTGTGTGTGTGTGTGTTTGATTTCTTTTATTTGAAGTGAAAGCTGTTTGAACTTATATGTAGAATCACAGCAGTGGATGCATTCTTGGATGTTCTTGTTACATTAATATATACAATATATAACCCTAATTAACAACCACTGGGATTAATGGAACAGTACTTTGAATCCATATATCTATCTATACAGGGCTGTTTGTTTTGATGATATACTTGATTTTATTTACATTTTCTTCAGAAATATCATGAGGATATATTATTTATTAATTTGCCATTTTTGCAAACACAAGGGGGAGCAAACTGCTAGTTGTATATTAATTCTTGAATCACAAAATCATCTTTACGTTCAAAACGCCTCTTGAAATCAGGTTGTTATGGTTGAGGCTAAGACTACTGAGGTCTTATGAACGAGTTCGAGATCATGGGTTCAAGTCCTACCAATCTTGTAGGTGTTTGTCTCACTTTATGTGAGTTATTGTAATTTATTTACAATTATATTGATGTATTATTGGTTCAATACAAAGTTATTATAATTTATTCTTTACTATTCTTGGTATATTTATTAGGAAAAAAAAAGAACCAACAGGTTGTTGGTGCACTGGTAAGTGAATTGTATCTTAAGGGGGATTCTAACAAGTGAATTGGTTTTCTAAAACTTATGAGACACATTGGTAGAAGTTTAATTTTTATGCTTCCTGGCAGAACAGGATAGAAATGATAAGACCTATTATGAAAAATAAAATAAAATAAGAAAACAATATCTCTTGAACGGTAATAGTGCGCTACACAAACTTAATACTTATTAGCAAACGTACCTGGAATGGCGAGAAAACAAAACTAAATATAATATTACCCAAAATATCTTGACGGGGTGTTTTAGGTAATTTTCCCATTCTCCTATACAATAATGTATTATATAATTTAATTCATCTACAAACAAATATTATATATATATATATATATATATATAAAAGACGTGATTTGACAATAAACAATATTTTTTATCTTTCAATATACAACAAATCATACAATAAAAAAAAACGAGTCTGTTATTTTATTTTGGAATAGTAAGACTTCGAAACGGCAAATTTGATATAAATATATACTGTTGATACGATCTAACTTACTTGTTGGTAGCTCAAATTATACTGAAATATGTATTTCAATTTTCTAGTTGTTTTCTTTGTATTTTTACTATTAAAAATATTTAACTTAAAGTAATCAGACTATTGTTGAACTCAATTGAATGTTCAAACAAGATTAAGACCTCCTCGGAACCAGAAATTGCATCAATATATTTTTGACCTATAACACATGGAAACAGCGACATGCACATGATATAATTTAATAATTGTGATAAATATTTTTCAAAATCATCTATAATATCTAATACAACTATTTTATAAGTTTCATACAAAAAATTATAAACATACAAATGTACATATACACATGTATGTGGATAGCAAGTGATTATAAAGATAGAGGTATGTGTATAATAGAAAAACATTCGTATGGATTATAATGTTGGATGTAAGTTAATGTAATTTATAAATTATACGATACTAATAAGGGAAAAAAGAAAAGGAAAAATGTGCATACCTTAAGAAGCAAGAAATTTGAAGGAAAGAAAAAAAAAGGAGAAATTAATTGAGATTAGGTCTATTATCTTTTTAAATTTTAAGCCCCTTAAATTTATTATATATATACATATGCATAAAAAATGGACGGTCATGTCCAAAACGTGTTGGACATGCAACCAACCATGTTTTGCTATGTTTTTTTCTTTATGGGTGCCATGTCCATACTGTGTCGTTTTGTTGGTTAAATGTCATATCCAACACACATTCAGACACTATAAGGGATGATTTTTCCGAAGAATCAAAGGTTTAACACTCGTACCAGTCCACATGAAGATTGATTGCTTCAAAATTACAGGATCGTATACGAACAATTCCAGTTATAGTTTTTGCAAATGTAATACTATTAAAACCGAAAAGAGAGATCTAGCAAAGTTCATCTTCATCCTCATTGCTACAACTAACGTTGTCATCATCATCAAGGTTATCATTCGTGCTGGCCTGTAGACTTCGAAGCTTATTGATAGCATCTTGTGCATCCAAAACCAGAGCATCTTTTGCAACTTTCACAGAATTCACTTTCAAATCAGTCGACTTTTTGTCATTTTCGTTCTGAATGCATTTAGCATTCCTTAATGATTCTGCCTTTCTCTTGGCATCCCTGCAGTGTAGCTGATCTATGTATTTCTCATGCAAAGCCTTGTTTTTAATCTGCTTCAGAACTGGGGGACTTGCAAAAGCTGCCTTTTGTGAGTCGTTTAATCTCGAACGGTGCTTTTTGTGAGCTGACGAAGACGTCCCTCTGCATCTTGTAAGAACACCAGACCCTTTGTTCGGTGCTGGTGAGGTAAATAATGTAGCCGCTTGAAAATTGAGAGAAGATGAATGCATTGTCGGCTCAAGAACAGCAAATAAATCTGCTTCGTATTCTTGATTTTCATGTTGTTGCTTCTGCAGTAATTCTCTTACAGTCTTCTGTGCTAGAAGTGTCTTCCTCCTGCCGGATCTAAGCCTTTTAGTTTTCATCTCAGCAGGACTAAGCAACTTACTAGCAGAGAAGGAGAGGGGTGATGGATTCTTCTTTGCCCTTGAACGTGTTCGCGGCTGCAATGGGGTTAAGAGGTCGGAGTGAATTCTGTCAAAACATTCCTCAGCAGATTTTCCAGGCACCTGCAGCTCTGAATAACAATGTCAAATAAAGGTTGAAGACCCAGCAAGGAAAATGTTCTGACATTCCAATAATGTGACACATGGCTGAAACAATTTTATATTATGGAGCTTTTCCATCCAGATATTGCAAGTACTGTTATTCTAAATGGCAAAAATAGCTAGCTTATATGCCGTAACCCTCTAAGAGCTGATGAAGGTACAAGTCTAATCCAAATATACCACACAGAATCAATTATTCAATTACACTTGCTGAGTGAGTAGAGTTCGCAACTTACAAACCGGGAGCTTGCATGATGAAAGGGCACCAAGCATCATATTCGAACTGATTCTAGTCCTCACGAAGACGACTATAAGTCATAACTAGCAATGATTACAGCCTACAAATTTGAATAAACAAAAGCAAAAATTCCCTTCTCCTATCATAAATTCTGGATTTGTTAGGCTGTGTTGCATATAGATTAGCTTCTGGCCTTCCTCAGAACATTGAAATAATTTCTAGAGCAGTATAAAAAGGGGGATTACAAGTTTCACATGTTCCAAATAACAGAAGAGCCTGCATAAGCATATCCAGAAAGAATACTTTGATAATGAAATCCATGGTCAACTCTTCTTAATAAAAACTAAATCAGCAGATAAAGTATAGCATAGGTGTAACACTGGTTGGGATTGACTAAAACCTTTGAGCATTGGCAATGAGGGCCCGTTGCTCTTAATGCTAAAAGGAACTTGTGATTCACTACCAGAAATAAAACTTGTGCAAACCTGGAAGTGGAACTTACAGTACTATATGCCGGCATGATATAATGGATGACAGTGCTCCATGCTAACGTGGAGTCACCAGTGAGTTGGGAGCAGCTAAACATCATTCATATCATTACTTGAATATAAATTCTAGTCCATTATAAAGCTTTGTGTCCAATATAGAAAAGCAAAGGATGAGCGTGCTAGCGCGAAAGCCGTTGCGCGTTAGGAGCGCATCTGTTTTCTTGCTAGCCGGTGTTCGAGAATCTATAGAATCGGCTGAATCTGACTCTATCAATTAAATTTCTTTTTCATTGACATCTGCCTGCTTTAAAAATATTCCCATTAGCCGGGCTAGGCACCTAGGGCTGCTTCTGCTAGAAAATCATCTTACATGGGACTATTCTTGCAATCTGACTTGCGTCATTTCTAATTTAAGATGCTAACTTACATCCTTCTTTTAACATTCTCTATATAACTAATACAGCCTAATCTTTCTTCTCTCATACAAGCACGACGGAAAAGCAAAGGTAAAGGGAATAGAAATATGAGTAACAAGAATTGTAATAACTTTGTAAAGGCGCATTACCATCTTAGCAACCTTCTTCCAAAAGTGAGGTGTGGGCTTTGCCGTGAAATAGGCTCTTTGCAGGGCCAGTTCTTGCTCCTTATTCCAACCCTGAACAATTTCACACTCTTCCTCGGCTTGATATCTCTTCCTCTTCTCACAAATGTGCATCTTTCTTCCACAGTCTTTGTTAATATGCCGACTTTCAGGCGACACATTGTCAGCCTCCTCAACCTGCTGGATGATTTTTGTTCGACTAGAGCTATGAGTAACCCTCTTCTCAATGTTCTCTGGGCTTTGCTTACAAGAACTAACACCAACTCTAGCCTTCCCTTCTTTGGGTAAAACCCTTACTCCCTCTTCAGAATCCTTCTCCAAACCCGACTCATTGGCCCGATTACATACAAATTTATTTCCATGAACAGAACTTCTGGTCACCCTTCTCTCTATCACATATTCCTTCTGCGAATGCAGGACTTCTTCAGCTTTACTCACGTTGGCTCTGCCATCCAATCTTCCAGACCTTTTAGACCCTTTGCTAGGTTTCGCAGAACTTTCTAACCCAGTAACATTTCGGCCTCCATTCTTTGAAATTCCACCGCACTTATCAAGCTGACTATCTACAGATTTAATACCACAAACCAAACTCCTTTTCACCCCCTTCTCCATTACACATTGTTTCCGCAAATCCGGGCTGCTCAAGTTTGCTCGGCTGTCCAATCTTGCAGACCTCTTAGACCCTCCGATAGGTTTCCTCAAACTTTTCAACCCGCTCACTTTTCGCTTTCCCTTCTGCGAAATTCCATCCCCTTCTTTCTGATTTTTAGCAAATGAGGAGTCGATAGGTGTAGAGAAGAAACCAGGAGACCGGATTTTCCTCGGGGCAGGCAATGGAGTCCCTGGATTTTCAACGCCCGCTTGATTTCTGTGAAGAAACCTGGGGGATCTTCTAAGAGTATTGATGGGTTTTTGTTCTTCATTGTTTTTGCATTTTCTGTCACGCATTTCCTCGAACAGATGTTCTGCACTTCTACCAAAAAAAAAGGCAGCACGACGAGGACTATTCGACGACAGGGGGAACCTGTGTTTATTCAAACTTTCACTTTTGTGGAGGGACTTTCTCTATACTAAAGGCCGAGTCCCAATTTAAATGGGCCCAATAAAATTGCCCATTTATGTTCGGCCCAGTATTGAAAGTCCAAATTAAAATATTTGGGCCGGGTGAAAATATCCCAACCAATATCAACCACCAACCCACAATTTCATGGAGAAACAATTTCCTTACCAAAAAATAAAAAGGTGACACTGCTAGCTTGTAAGGTGTTCGTAACGATATTTTAAAATTAAATTAAAAAAGTTCTGTTAAAATTTTAAAAATAAATTTAAAACTCCTAACATTTTAAATATGGAACTTATAAGTTTTTTTTATAATAAAAATAAATCAAACACTTTATAACATTTTATAAGGTCTTAAATATCTTGTAAGATTTTTCAAACCAAACACCCTCGTAATATCTTTCAAGACTACTTTGCGATCATTCTTGTAATATTTGTGTAATATATTGTCCTTTACACATCGGAAGACATACGAATGCAACTGCCCATGCACTCGCAAAGTTGGGTTAATTACTGTCAAATTGAAATGATTTTGTTGAATTATGTTGTATTTTTACATATTCAACTCAGATTTATATTTTGTTCCTTAATGTTTTTTAAATGAAATGTGTTTAATTACCAAAAACACACACATTGTCCTTTCACAATGTGGTTTTCTGTCTTGCCTGTAATATTTCTTGATTGACATATAATAGAACCACTCTTTCTTGTTTCCATTAGTTTGATACCACTGTAAGATCTTACTCACAATCCAACAACCAAATAAATTAAACATACAATAATAAAACAATCAAATTAATTAGTACTACTTTTTTTTTTTTTTTTTTTGTGGTTGTATGACATTTGGAAACTTACCATCAACTAGATCCAGTTGAGTTGACAGTTCATTTTAGCGATAAATTTAAAATTATGGATTAATTAAAAGCTCACGTCCTGACACGAATACATTCATTTTTTTAATAATAATTAAAATTTATGCATTAAATATAAGTCGGCGGCCTGAAATAAATATATTTTACACAAGAGTGGCAGAACAGAACCAGTCACAAGGTTTAAGTTTGCTAATTTATAGTATTTCACTAATTAATTTCTAAAAAAAAATTAGTCCCAAAGTTTAAAGGGAAAAAAATTAAGATTAAGGAAGATAAGGCTCCATTTGGCTTCAGTTACTGAAGCCATTTCTCATGTTAATTGAAATTATTCTGTGTTTTATTTTTTATCGTTTTGTAGTGTCCGAGGAATATCAACATGTTGTATATATAAAAAACCATTTATCCAAAACATTATAGATCATTATATATAATTTAATAACTTATATCTAAGTTGGGTTAATTTTCGTTATTTCTCTAACACTTATTTGGTTCAATTGACAAAAATTAATTGCTTCGATTAGATAATTATGGGTTTGATTTCCTTTATCGCTATAGAAACCGGCCGTGTTAGTGAATATTTTGTAAGTATTATTCAAAATAATTTAAAGAAAAGAAAGGCTGCATAGGCCGCAACGCATCTCAGAAAAAAGGGAGAAAGCAAACAACGAATTTTCTTCTTCATCTCAACATGTTGTAATAAAAGTATGAATTTTTGTCCATTCTCTAAAGACAAATATTATTGTTATCCTTTTACTTTCGGTTCCAATCCCTACTTTCTTTCTTTTTCTAATTATAAAGTGAGAAAGTAATGATTAACGTAGTAATTAATACGAGTCTCCAGCTATTATAAAATATTTAGTTTGACTCGTATTTTAAATCGATTAGATCCAATTAACGATTTTATTAAAAACACGTTTCATTCTACTTGAACTATCCTAATCGTTTTGCTACTTTGATTTTACTCTAAAACCAATTCAATGTCCGGATGAAATTTTGGTTTAGATGGAGTCGGAAAATATGAGGAGGTAATGAAAAATACTTACGTTACGTACTACCTAATCATCTGTTTTATAACTTATGAAGCTTCATTTTAGTACAAAATTCTCTTTGGACTACTTTTAAGGTTGTTTTTGCTTTGAAGTGTACATGATGATGCACCACCAACACGAGTAATTTAATATAAATACAAATAAAGAAAAGTTTTTACGAACAAACAAACAATTATTATGATCTGTCTCAATTTAGAAATAAGTATCATATAATTTATGATTTTCCCTGCTAGAATCATCATTCAATTATTAAAACTTAAAAATAAATAATTTTCATAAGATATCAATATTAAATGATTTTTCTGTCTAATATATTAATCTTTTAGAAGATGCGGTCATTTAATATAATATAAGAGATAGACCAAAAAGTGGTCATAGGTTTAAAGTTTTAAATGTAGGATTTTGCACGTCTGAAAACGTGTTAATATCTTGGTATTAAATAAATATCACACTATCTATATTTTCATTTATTAAGAAATAAATTTAGATTGACCTCCAATTTTAGTTGTTTATATAAAAAAATCAACATGAACCACAACAAAATTCACTCATTTCCATATCATATGCAAGAAGGTTTTCATACTTTGAAGAGTACAAAAGACATTGACACCAACAAGTATGTTTCTTAATTCTTCAAACAAGATAAGTATTTCTCAATATACTAAAATAGAAATTGATTTTTTTTTTATTTATGGTATGGAGATAGAATATTATCAAATGCCAAGAAAAAAAAATATTATGCACCACATGTGCGTGTTTCAACCAAAAAAAAATTTATGCAATATAAAATAAGTATTTATCAAGAAATTAAAGTAAAGATTAATAATGATATAATTATAAAGAAATAATTAACAATTGATATAACAAAGTATAAATCATAAGTGATACATGAATTAGACTTCTAGCTGATATCGAGTGTAAATTAACATCGTTTGAAATTATGTTTAAATATATAAAAACTCATGATGTTTTTGTCAAAATTATAAATATACTTATTAGGAATATTAGTGTAATGTGTTTGTATAAACTTTTGACATTGATCGAAGTATAATTACAATTATAATATCAAAAAATTTAATTTAAATTTATAAAAATATAAAATATTTATATATTTAAATCTAACGTTAAGGATATTAATGTAATTTAACTTTTATTCATCAGCTAAGTCCGAACCCTTTGGGCTCCCATTTGACCTATCCATTGGTTTATCAGCCGACATATGCATTCACATGTTTAATTACGTGTACATACAAAATTGTAATGAATCTCACATGTCTGTTGTAAAGCTGTTGGATACTTTTTTCTTTTTCCTGAGAAACTCTGTGAAAAAGGCAAAATTGGCTAAAAGATTTGCAAAATCTCGCTGCAAAACAGGCCCAATGGCCATATGTTTTCCCCCTTCACCGACGGTTCTGTTTCACTATGTGTTTTTCCTCTTTATGCCAATAACTCTCTGAATTCTTGCTCTTTTATCTTTTTTTGGGACTTTGTATTTTCCCCCTCAGGTACTGTCAGTCCCATCAATCCACAGATTGGAGGGAGTGGGTGAAACCTACTCCGGAGAGAGATACAGATATATATATATAGAGAGAGAGGGAGGGAATTGGAGGAGGAGAGAGAGAGGGAGAGGGGGTTCTGGTTTTGAACCTCTGGTAAGGAGTGCTGTTATTGATGATCCCAGCCTCATTTTTCCTTTACATGAAGATTCTTGATCTGGGCTTATGTAAAAATGTCGACTTTACAACAGTCCCTTGATGTTGATTTAGAATCGGCTAATAGTGGCAAGGATGGTGGCGATGGCCGTGTTTGTGGTGGCGGTGGCGGTCACCCTCCAATCGCTGCCGTGAGTGAAGGTGGCGGACCCCGTTCCTCTGAGGCAAATGAGATTGTTAGAGTCTTGGACAACAATGGTAATAATAAGGACAAGGATGAGAGGAGGGCATCCAATGTTTCAGAGTGTTCAGTGGAGATGGTGGATCTCGAATCTGGACATCATGAGACGAAGCTGCATTTGGACAGAACTGAGAGGGATTGTAGGATTTGCCAGCTGAGTATGGACGCAACCAATCAAGATTATGGGCTCCCCATTGAACTAGGTTGTTCCTGCAAAGATGATTTGGCTGCTGCCCACAAACAATGTGCAGAGGCTTGGTTCAAGATTAAAGGAAACAAGTAAGTTATTCTGACAAAATTCAAACTGTAATTCTTGAAAATATTCATCTCTGATTTTCAATCTCTATCCCCCAAATGGAGTGGGATGAATTCTGGTTTACTTTTATTTATTGCATATTTTGCTTTTGTCTGAATTTTCATCAGGAATTGGTATAGTTCATCAATAAGAGTCAGGAATCAGTGATGTTTTTGCTTTAGATGTGTTGTGATTTTTCATGTTTATGGGTAAGTTGGTGAGTTGGAACTTCATTATTAAGTCTTAGAACAAGAAGGGTAAGGGGTGGTTGCAGTGTGAGGTGGATCATGTGAATTGTGAAGCTTTTCTTGGGAACAATGGCTGTCACTTTAAAGTGGGAATTAAAGACTATTCTGATGTGGCAATAGTAGAAATAAAAGGATTGAACAAAAAGATGCACAATCTGCGGATATATGAAATGAAAAGAATCTACACAACAGGGAAAAGATGAAAGCACTAGGAAAATTCCACTTTTATCATCGAATATACTGTATTTTTTATAGTTTGTGAGCATCTGACTTTCTTTAGTATTTGTGGGATTGGTAATTATTACTTGATTGTCATTTTTGTGCATTTCTTGTTCCACTTGTTTTGTGACTTTGATTGTTTGTATGTTCTTGTGTGGAATTCCTAAAACCGGCTACTCTCCGCGATACTGCTTCCTGGTTTCTAGTTTCTTGACTTGAGTATTGGTCATAGTAACTGTAGTGCAGCCATTTGAGGAGGCATAATCTTACCCATTAGTGTCTTATACCCTAACCTGTATATTTCTCAACTTAAGCCGTTTTGTTAGTTGGTCAACTTGTTTATTCTCGTTTACATTTCCCTTTCGAGGTATCCCCCTAAGGATAATTTATTCGGTTAGATGCCTATCTTTCTACCTATCCATCCATGTACTCTATCTATCATGTTTGCAATCACATGCAAGTGGATACTTTGCCTAAGCTGACTTGGCTTTATAAGATGCGATTGATGGAATATGAAATACTAGCACTTGTTAAATGTGTTTGGATATCTTTTTTTGGTTTACTTATGATACTTCTCCAAGTGACAAGATAAAAATATAGATTCTTCAGATGTCATCTTGTCTAATTACATGCAAACATTTTTGCACTTCAGTAGTCTATGCCCGTTTGATGTTGGAGCTAAGCTTGTTTTAGTTCCTTTTGGAAAATGCTTCAACCGACGTTATCAACCAATTGGCACAACTCTTGAATGTCTACTCTGAAAGTGTTGGACTTATAATTATGAACGTTTCATTCAACTACCTTACAAGTTTTTGCTGTGTGAATTTCATGTTGAAAGTCTTTTACTACTTGTGACAGAGACTTTATCTTCTTTCTAAAGTGTTGTTGTTCTTTTTATTCATTGTTCCTTGTTGGTGTAATGACTTGATGTTTAGATGTCCTAATGTTGTATTCTATGTTCTTAATCGAACACATTTCTAGGGAAATACACACATGTCAATTCTCGCTCATACCCTTGGTTTCTTCCCTCTTTTTGTCTAGTTATACACTGATTGGAAATACTTTGCCTGTGGCTTTCTCTTTTACTCTGTTGTGTAGGGCAACAAGTTGTTATCGTTTCTTATATTTTCATCACTCTCCATAGATGCTTTCTATAAATTGACAATGAACCCATCAACACACGTGTTTTAGAAATATTACAGAATGCGAACTAGTTCTCAAGCTAAAACATTTTGCACTCCGGTTTTACATATTTTGGACTAAAATATTATAGGTTCTGACTTATCTAAAAAGCTAAATTCAGAAGTTTCCTTTCATTCTACGGCAGTGAATTTCCTCTATGTTTTAAATTTCCAGAATCTGCGAGATCTGCGGATCAATAGCCCAGAATGTAGTTGGTGTAAACGAGGCCGAGCTGATAGAACACTGGAATGAAACAAACGATGTGCCCCCTGTAGTCGTGGCTTCTGCACCCGTCTCACAGCCTCGAAACTTCTGGCAAGGTCATCGTTTTTTAAACTTCTTGTTAGCTTGTATGGTATTTGCGTTCGTCATCTCCTGGCTTTTTCACTTCAACGTGCCCTCGTAAGCTCAATCATCAAAGGAGCTTAAAAGGTAAAAGTGGAGATATTCGCCTGCCAAACCATCTTTTTCGGTCTATAAACGCTTGTTTGGTACTAAGTTGTGTATATTAGTGATAGTGTTGCAGAATATTTGGATTTGCTATTGTGTTTTTGGTATTATTGTTTGTCTAATCAAATTGGAAATATGTTATCTTATGCATTATTTCTTCAACTTTATGTTGTCTAACTGTTCAAGTGTCGGTATAAGTTGTGACCTTTTTTTCCCTCAAAATGCCTTCGGCACATTATGTTCTCTACACGTATCCTAGACCATGCTTGTGTTTTGTTTTCTTAATACTAGAATTGGATTATTAAAAAGATAACTCTTATCCATATTTATATGTTTGGCTTTCTAAAATGGAGGGTGAAGATTAATTTTAATGGAGTGGTGAGAAATTCCCAAAAACTTTTTTAAATTATTTTTAAATACTATAAAAACTTCTACATTTATATAAAGAGCTTTCTTAAAACTTCTCTCAAACTTCTATGTTTTTTTAAAATTTTGCATCCATAAACTTTTGTGTTTATATAAAATATTATAAGCTTTTTTATATTCTTAATTTCAAGCTGCAACTAGTGCTTTTTAATATTCTAGTGCTTTTTAATATTTATTGTCAACTGACTTGAATATAAAATTAATTATTAATGATAGCAAGAGTATGAGTTAAATCTTATCAAATTTGTCTATGTATTTTTTTTTTATTAAACTCACTTTATTTTAGAAAAATTATGTTGATATTTGCCATAATTTTTATAAAAAAAAGTTAATATTAGTAAGTATATAATACGTTTGGCTTGTCTATCGCAAATCATCATAAACTTTCTAAGTTATTTTGAAGTTAATATATAAAATTAAATTAAAAAATCCACCATATCTTTGGCATATTGAAGTATGGGCATGTAGTAAAGTATGAATATTTTTTTTATAAAAATTTTATTTATTTTTTAATTTTAATTTGCATGTAATAATTCATTGCTCAACCAATTTTATCTTTTTTTAATTTAATTCAAGTATGAAAATAATTTTTTTCTATAACAGTAAATCATAAAATGTTAACTTACAAACATCACACCCTAATAAAAATTATAGTAGGATGTACAAATCGGCATTTTGCTAAATTGCTTTTTTAGAATGCTTGAAGTATTTTGAAATTTTTAGTATTTTTATTTTTCTTGATCTCAATTTTATTTTAAATAATATGTATAACATGGATAAATTTGTAAATAAGAATTTTTAAATAAAATATTAAATTAGTAAACACAGTGAGAATCATAGAACAATTGTTTGTTCCTCTATTACGTTGCATAGTTTATTATGTTTTTTAATTTTCTTTAATGCAAGTAAAATGATATTTATAACTTCAATTATTCTTTTGCTTATAGTTTATTCTTTTGCCGATTCAAATTCTTTGGAGTGTTAAATATTGACTACAGTAATCATACTTATTTGATATCTTAATAATGTCTGTATTTAGAAATTTTTGGTCTTCATAAAAGAAATACGGAACATAAAACATATGTTGAAAATATGTCATATTTCTCTAAAAGTGAATTTGGTTTTTCATGCATAAATTTTTTGTTCGTTTTTTTTTTCAAAATAATTTCTCATGTGTGTGAAATATAATGAAATTATTTAAAACTTTGAATTACAAAGTTGATATTTCATTATATATTAATAATTTATTATGGAAATAACGTCTAAATTGTTACTCTAGTATTATACTCGACATAATTCTTGTTGTACTCGGCATTTCCCTGAATTTTTGCAATTTTAATCTCTTGCATGTGGGCAATCGTAACAATTAATATAGATGGTTGAATGATCGAAATATTAGAAATTGATTTTTTCTAATGAGTCTATTACATACATCAGCATCATTTATATTAAAAGTCTCAATTAATACATTATTTTTTATTATCAATATCTAATAACAAGTACTTTAGTGAAGGACCGATTTTGAATAGCAGTGAATAATAGAACTGAAAGTGAATTAGTCTTATAAATATGCAAAAAAAAAAAAAAAAAAGGGCGAATTACGAGTTCTTTTTAAGTTTTACATGGTATAATTACAAATATTCTTCATTATTTAAAAAATGGTTAAATACAGTTACCAGTCCTAAAATATTCACCCTACATCAGTTACCTCCCTAAAGTATTAAAACCTTAAAAAAAAAATTCTGATCTTATAACACCTTTAATTTTAAAGTTCAAAAAGTTCATTTTACCCTTACTAAATATTGATTTATGAAAAAAAAGAAGAGATTTTTAAAATATCAAAACCATCCTTTTTTAAGTTTTATCTAATTTTTTTTTCACTTGTTCATCGAACTCTTTTTATTTTATAATTCTAAAGTATTTGGAGCTCATTTTATTTTACTTTCACTTATTTGTCAAACCAAGTTAAAAATAAATTTATACATTCATATAATTTCCACATCGATATGATTACGATATATATATATATATAAATATATATTAATTGTATATTTTCTTATCAGCTCATGATCAGCTCTTTCGATTTTATTAATTGTATATTTGTTTAAGTAAATTTATAAATATATACATATATATACATGTATAAATTTATTTTTAATTTGGTTTGACAAACAAGGGAAACTAAAATAAAATGAGCTCCAAGTACTTTAGGATTACGAAAATAAAAAGAGTTCGATAAACAAGTGAAACTAGAATTAGACAAAGTTTAAAAAAAGAGTGATTTTGGTATTTTAAAAATTCCTTTCATTTTTTTTCAGAAAGCAATTTTTAGTAAGGGTAAAATGGACATTTTGAAATTAAAAATGAACGAAGTTAGAAGGTCAGGGGGAATTTTGAAGGTTTTGATACTTTAGGGGGTAATTGATGCAGGGTGGATACTTCATGGGTGGTAACTGTATTTAACCCTTTAAAAAATTATCAATTTCCTTGATTTTGATGGTTGTTAACTAGCTCAATCCTTTAATTTTCATAAGGTTTTCATTCAATTTTTTTTGGTGAATTGATCAAAATATGATTTTAAACTATGAATTATGATTTTACTATTTTTTAAATCGTATGAAATTTTTATGGATTAAATCCATAATTTTTTTAAAATTTCGAAATTTTCCATCAAAATCGTCCAATTTCTTTTTATGATTTTTTATTTTTTAGAAAAAAAAAATATGCAACAAGGACAAAGTTGACAATTTCAAGATTCTATTAAAAAATTATATAATTTTGTTCAACATTAAGGATACTGATAATATTTGGAACAACAACGAGTATTCTTAACTATATCATATTTAAAAAAAAGCTCGTCGTAATAATTCGAGCACCGAAAAATTTAATCCAAATTAATTTGATCAAATTTGAATTAATTAAAAATTATAATTCATGGGAACGACTTATCACATAACTATTATATTAAGCTTGTAATAATATAAATTTAATTCGACCCAACCCTTTTTTTTTTTCTTCCAAGAATGATGTCGAAGTTTGTAGAACTGTGAGCGGCTAACGGCGTCTCAAATAAACTACTCCGGTAAAAGTCACGAAAGCGCTAGAATCATCCTCTTCGTCCTTATATAAACCAAATTCCTCTACTACAAACTCGTCGGAGATTTCGGACAATCCAGCATTACAATAAACATTCAATTCAAACTACATTTCCATTTCTCAATCTTTCTGGTGAACAAGAATGTCTCTGATTTCAAGCGTTCTTGGCAACCGCCGAAGCAACGTGTTCGACCCATTTTCCCTGGATATCTGGGACCCCTTTGAGGGTTTTCCTTTCTCAACCACACTATCCAACGCTCCGGGCTCCGCCGTCGGCGAGGCCTCGGCTTTCGCCAGCGCTAGGATTGACTGGAAAGAGACGCCGGAGGCCCATGTGTTCAAGGCGGATGTTCCGGGCCTGAAGAAGGAGGAGGTGAAGGTGGAGGTTGAAGACGGTAGAATTCTGCAAATCAGCGGGGAGAGACGCAAGGAGCAGGAGGAGAAGAACGACAAGTGGCACCGCGTGGAGAGGGGCAGCGGGAAGTTTCTCCGCCGGTTCAGGCTGCCGGAGAATGCCAAATTGGATCAAGTAAAGGCGGCGATGGAGAATGGGGTGCTGACAGTGACGGTGCCCAAGGAGGAGGTGAAGAAGCCAGAGGTGAAGGCAATTGACATCTCTGGTTGATTGTTGCAATCTCCATTGTTATACAACGTTGGCTATATCATATATTGATCAGCAAGAACTTGTGTGTTTCTTGAATTGAACATGTGTGTAATTTTTCTTGAAAACGTGAAATAAAAAAAAATACACAAATCCTCTTACACTGTGTTCCTTACTTCGCTATAAAAATAGAAATAAAAAAAGAATGAATTATTTCCTATTTTATAAATGACCTCTTGACATTTTGACAACATTTGATTAATATTTTATTATAATTTTAAATATAATTAAAATATTTGTTATGATTTTTATGTGGATAATACTTTAGTCTTGTTTGTAAAATCAATGATTAATTATGTAGCGGTAATTAATTAATTAATTGTCATAATGTTTATTATGAATCACAGTAATTAATCATTACCCAAAATTTAAATTCTTTCATTGTCATGGAAAAGGTAGCACGATATTTCATTTTCTAGCTGTATAATAATTTCACAAGCAGATTGTTCACTGGTAGAAGATAAAGGGACCAGTAGCAGCAGAAGAAAATATTTAAATCATTATGTAATATTTATTCAGACAGGGTTTGGCTTTGGGCAACTGAATCAACATAGCAAGTATTATTCCGTTTATTAAATTAAATTAAATTAAATTAAATTTATTATTTCCATATTGCATTTGGAGATATTTTTGGACTCACTGGCTAGTCTTCTTGTGACTGTATAAGGTATACCCTTGATGAATATGTAATGTAAATTGGATACAAAATATGTCAGGGATAATTATATTTATATTATTGATTTATGGTTTATTTATATAAAATGTTTTTATTTTTTATATCATTGTAAAAATTATTTAAGACAGTAATAAAAAGAGTAGTTTATGTAATGAAGTTGACGTTTTTTTTTTATGTGTGTGTATGTGTAATTTTTCAGAAGGAATGGGTGATTTATATAAATGATCTTCACATTTTTTATAGGTGCATGTGTGATTTTTCAAAAAATAAGAGTGATTTGTGAAAATAAATTATAGATCAAGGTATAAAATTATCCCAATATGTCAGTCATGATTTAATGCGACAATTGTAATTTATATTCTGAATCATGATGCATTTTTTATTCTATGAATATATACATATTACGTATATAAAATTTTCTCTTAATAAAATAAGATAATATAATCTTTATAAATGTGGTTTATATATGTTATACAGAATAGAAAATAAAACATGATTTGAATTAGAAACTCCAAGTCTTGATGGTGTACTTTTCCTAAAAATCATTATAGAAATTAGGATTTGCCTGATAATTACACCTTGTAATAGGATTTAGATGCTCTCTCTTCTATAGAACTAGCACTAAAAGAAAGACCACGTTTCACTATAATTAATTACTATAGTTAAAAGTAAAAAATTATGAAAGTTATTAATTAATTATGGTTGCGTAATAACTATTTTAACCGTTGTTTCTGCAAGCCAAATCAAATTACTACAGCTAATAATTGTGACAAATATGACATTCATAGGTAAAATTATAATGAATGTTAATTAATTATGGTCAAAATTTAAGTTTTCGTATTGATTTTATCTGACTATAATAGATTTACTATGATTTTTAAGTCATTCTATATATGGTATTATCTCTCCCTGTACTGCAGCTCCACCTTTTTCTTTACCGGCTTTCCTTTCCCTCTCTTCCTCCTTCAATCGATCTCATTAAATAATGCTACCTAAAAGTCCCCCACCTGAAAACCACTTCTCAGCCATTGTCTGCGATAGTTTCTACTTTTACGATAAGAATAAATTATAAATAAATACGTGATAAAAAAATTTGAAATGTTTGAAAATAAAAATTAAAAATAAAAAAATTAAAATTAAAATATTTGAAAAAATAATTTAATATTTATAACTTTATCAATAAGTTGCAAAAGTCGATGAAAACTTATTTATAATTTTTTTATTTAAATCAATTTTATTTAAACAATTAAAAAAACAGAAATTGTATAATAAAAAAATAATTTTAGTTTATTTTCTAGTTTAGATATTTGCAAACACGTATTCACACACCCATGTTACAAAAGTCATCGCAGAAAACAACTAGACATAATAAATGCTATGACATGATTGAAGCCAAACTCTCAATCAAGCTTCTAGGTCTCAAACTTTTTCCTTTAAGAAATTTTATTTTAAAAAAAAGAGAAAAAAAATAGATTATATATGTTTACACAAGTAGTCTTGATACATTGTCGTTATGTTCATATAATAAATATATTTTTTATTTTTTAAAATATATTATAAATAAAAATAAAATATATAAATCAACGCATCATATTTTCACAAAATAAATAATAAAAGCTAATTTAAAAATATTATCGACACAACAAAAAACATGTATTGTGATGTCACAAACCTACGTTTATGAGGAAAACATACTTTTCTGTTTTATATTACTACAGACAATAAATTTTAAGCAATGTATATGTCTATTTAGTCCTTTTTGTGGCATAGTACTTACCTACATATCGTAAAAATAGAAGAAAATTACAACAATTATTTTTATAAAAATATTTAGTTTAATTCTTGAATCAAACTCAATGTAACTTTGTTGAACCCATATTAGAGATATAACGCAACACACTTAGACCCACTTTAAAAATATTAACATACGACCTCAAAAATTGAGTTGGGGCCAATTCATGTAGAACTATTTATTTATCAGATTCCATTCTGCTACCCCAACCGTGTTTGATGCTGCAAAAAATAGTTTTATGAGAACCATGCAGTATTTATACGACATTCGAAGTAAATGAGTTCGTTCAACTAATAATATCATCGTATCGACTCATTCTATCCAAAATTTTATCGTATTTGGGACATTACTGCCGAAAATAAAAGAAAAAAAACAAACAAGAAAGATATTGTTCCGATTTTTGGAGGATATCGACAAGGATTGTATACATGTTAAGCCGATATGATTGGTGGATATATACTTTGAATCATGACGATTATATATAGTTCATGCACTTTAAATGAATTATTTGAGAATATATATATATATATATTTTGTTTTATTTTATAAGATAATGATATGAAACATCAAACAATATAATGTAATGAAGAAATCTCATGTATCTTCACTATGGACAAGAACGACACAATCACATGTATCTCCATACTAAGAATGCAGCCTCCCCATACAACAAATGTATCTCGAACAAAACATCCTTACCATATATAACCAAACACGATATGGAGCTCTTCATCACATGTTGGTTTTTGTGTTTTCCTATGATTGACATTAATTACTAGTTTTTTTTTTTATATAAAAAAATTAGCGAGCTAATATATAAATTCATCGAGTTATAAGTAGGTCATTAACGTAATAATTGTAGGATTTTCTTTTTATTTGTAGCGAAAAATAAATTGACTGACAAGACAAGACTATGAACTGATACCGACCGTCATGTGCATAACTTTTTTTGAATAGGAAAATTATATCCTCTTTATTGATAAATAATAATGATAATATCCATCTCCAGTAATTTATTGATAATTGATTAGGGACCAAATCTAATTATTATTCCTAACAAATAAATTATAATGCTAAAATCCTCTATATATATATATTATCAACTAGTATGAACGTGCATGACATTATTACTTCATTTTTAATTAGGGATAATTGCATTTACACTCCTTGGCATATTGTTTATTTCATAAATTACCCATACTTTTTTAAATAATTATACATACACCCACAAGAAATGTCAAAACCGTTTACACAATCTATCCCTGTTTATCGAACATACACCTCCCAAAAAATCAAATATCATTATACAAAATAGTCCTGTTTTTTTACTGTTATGGGCGATTTCTGTACTTATGCAAAAAGTAGAGATAGATTGTGTAAACAGATCATACATATATATATAAGTAAGGTGTGTAAATATAATTATTCTTTTATAATTAAGCACTAAATTTCGTGAAACAGGTGGCGGATTTGGATTGAAGATCGAGTCTAATCATCGTTAATAATTTTAGTTATGATATATATATATATATAGAGGACATTAATTAATGAAGTTCTTGAGATGATGAATCAAGAAACTTAGAATAAGAAATAGCAATAGTTAATTAAGGGTCGTTTAATTTGGATTAGCCGACCATGTTACTGTAAGTTTTAAGACGTCGGTGCCTGCCCATTAATGGCTTAGGCCGACAAATTTCATGTTAATCAAACATCTTCATTAATTCTTACCTAATTACGTCCTACCTTTTATAAATACACTTATCCTGCCTCTTAAATTCGATCAGGCCACCTTCATTGCCCATGATTAATTTTACACTATAAAAGAAATGTTGATAGTAAAAAAATTAAATTAGAACTTGTCATTCAATATTTTAGATGTGACTTGTGACAAATACTCCACAAAAATTGTTAAATCAACAATATTTTTTTATTCAAACTGTAATAACATAATTTACGTCAATGACAATAAATTGAAAAATACATTAATTTTGATTAATAAACTCACATTAAGTCAAACAAATACTTATTACAATAAATTACTCATATAAAATGAGATAAATATGTACACATTTGATAGATTTTTGAACCTTATTGATGGTGTCTCGTTTTTAACCATTATGTACTTGACTTTTGACTGTCGGGCTATTTATATTAGTGCACGATTTTTTTAGTATATTCGAACATTGAAATAAGTAGATTTTCAATAAAACAGAAGGTCCGATTTAACTGTTAAGGATTTTAATTTACTTGAATAGGTTTTTTGTGATATTTTAGAAGCATTTAAGTGGTACTTGCATTTATTAAAAAAAATACTAGATGCGTTTCTCTGGCTCTCATGATTATTAAGGACAAAAAAGATAATTATAGAATATAAATCAGATCATATAAATTGTGTCTGATTGTCCAAAATATGTTCCCTGGACAACGTGAAAGACAAGGGGTCAGCTGACATTTGATACTCTGGAGTGTATGCCCATCATATATATTCCATCTCTATAATTATGTTCCAAGTTATGGTTCGAGCTCTATTAAAAATGTGAATATTTTTCTTGCTGAATATGAGTTTATTGGTATTGTATAATTAGTATTTGTCTTAATTGATGTGAATATATTGTAATATAAATTTATTAATCCAATCGATATATTATCAATTCGTTGATATTAATATAATTATGTAATCGGCGTTTCTATTAAAATAATATACAAGTTTTCCAATTATTCCCCTTTATTTCTTACTTCTCTATCAATTTTAGCCGAAAAAATTATCGACATAATATTTTATTGGAGTTTAATCAATATTGACGAAAATGAGTCCTCTTTCTAGTGTATCCATCAGTTTAACAAATGTTTCTCATTTGTTGTATAATTAATTTTAATCTAAATAAATTTAAGGGTTAATTACACTAACCTCTCCTACTACCATGAGAATATACAAATTCCCACCTCTTACTATCAGGATTACATAAACTTCCCTTTCAAATATATCCACCTTATAAATTGCCAATTCCGTTAGTCAACCTAAGGGATTTTGCTGATGCTATATACAAAATTGGCTAAACTTCCTATAATACCCTCAACCTGAATAATTCTATTTTTTATGACTTAAATACCCCTTAATTAGAAGTAATTTGTTATTTATAAATTTAAAAAGGGTGTATACTTGTAACTTTTAGAATATTATTTTAGAAATATTTACTTAATCACATATTGTGTATGTGTATTTGTGACATTAATTTCTATTCCTAACAATCATTAAAGCTTGTAAATTTTGTTGAAATTATATTATTTTATAGAAAATAAAGCTTATATTTTGGAAATAAAAAATACTTGATATTTTGGTCCACTTCTATTTTCAAGTTTATTAAATTATTTTTAGTTTTATAAATTAGGACAAAATGATCATTTAAACATATACCGTTAAATTTGACTAACATATGTTAGTCATAGGGGACAATTTTGTAATTTTCATAGGAACCGATTAACATAGTAACTTCATTATTATTACTTTTAAAAAAATAACTTAGTACATTATTACATCACTATCTCATACATCAATCAGTAATTAATTTATATAAACTCATGAATAACTAATTAATTACGATGAATAAACTAATATTCAACTGATTACTTACTAGCTGGCTAGGTACTTGCCTATCTTGGAGAAGATCCTCATCTCTCTTATTATCTTTAAGATACGTACAGTTGTTTCTTCTTAAACCAAATCTTTTTTTTGATATGGTATCATGTATTCAGTTTGATCTCAATCAAATTTATATAACTCTCTTGCGTTGTATACGGCTTGCCTTGCAATTGTGTAATACATTTATTATGTGATACATTTGAAATTGATTGAATTTAAGTTAAAATCCCTAATTGATCAGGACTTTACACTTATTAAAATTCGAATAAATTCATTTTACATAATAAATCCTTAATTCCAAGAAAAAAAAAGTAATATTTTTGAATCTCGAACTTATAGTTAGAAATATATAATTATTGTAGTCCCATTGACAAAGCATCGTCTCCCTGCCGTGGATGAAAACAAATAAAGCGGGCGTGCGTTCACGACACACACAAAGTCTCGCACGTTGTGTGGCGGCCCACGGTCGGCAGGTCTTTACTACATTACCAATTCTATTCCTACTACACTTCTACTACTTCTTCCCATTAGTTTTATCCTTCAAAAACTCTTCTCACAACCTCAATTCATTCTATCTACACACACACACACATACTCGGACAAAACTACTTCTATCCCATGAGAACGTTGTGCCCCAACCTCGACCGGGAAGACGCCCTCGAGACGGTGCTCGAGGTGCCGATCCCCGAAGAGATGTTTGCTTCCAACAAGCACAAGTCTTGGCAGAACATGAAGTCTTGGATGATGAGGCCGCACGTCGACCGCCCGTCATCCGTTTTTGGAGGCAGGGCTGCCGAGATTCAGTTCTTGCTCGGTGTCATTGGCGCCCCGTTGATCCCTCTTCCTATACGGTGTGATCGTACTGTTAACGATAACATCAAAGGCCATCCCATTGTAAGTACTCATTGGACTATGTTTAAAAATTTATGTCATATTGTCAAAGTTATTACATCTAGATCTTATATGTGTCCAACTATGATTCTATCAAACTATACTTGAAAAATTGTTGTTGCCTAATGAATTATGACTATGTGCAGGAGAGTTCCATGGCCAAATACATTGTGCAACAGTACATAGCGGCTGCAGGGGGAGAACATGCTTTGAACTCTATCGACAGTATGTATGCGGTGGGGAAGGTGAAGATGGCAGCATCAGAATTTGTGGCCGGAGATGACTTGATCAGCCTAAGCAACTCTAAGGCCACAAAGATGAAGAACATGAAACACGGGCCCGGAGAAATTGGAGGGTTCTTATTGTGGCAGAAGAGTCCTGATTTGTGGAGTTTGGAGCTGATGGTTTCAGGGTGTAAAATCAGTGCTGGTAGTGATGGTAAGGTGGCTTGGAGACAAACTCCATGGCAGCACTCTCATGCGTCTCGTGGTCCGCCTAGGCCTCTTCGTCGATCTCTGCAGGTAACACCGTTCAATGTTCACCGATCTTTTTACTTCTTTTTCTTGTTTTGATCAAGAGGAACTGTTAAACTTTACTTAGTTTTTTAACATTGGTATAAAAAAGATAGGAGCCATTTCAAAAGTTTGATCAAACTGCTTTGTGGGTTCTTTTTGACTTTAGCAAAGGAAACGCCAGCCTTGGATTTTCAATTTATTACAGCTTGTTAGTTGTCAAATTTTGTAGCTACTTATGTTTGACAAGGAGAAGAAAAGTGGGCTTCAAGCAGATTCTTATGTTGTTTAACAACTCATTAGTTTGTCCCGTTTCTTGCTGGTCCATGTGGCCCCAGCTCATCCCAAGTCTTATGTTTACCTGATCAGAAGCTTCACATAGTAGTCCTCGTACAAAAGTATGCAGATTTTCCCCCTAAATTCCAAGTTCTTATGTCAGTTCAGACATAAATTTCCTCGAATACTTATATAAAACATGTACAAACTTGTCTTAGCTTAAGGGCCTGTTCACACTGATTGACTTGATTAGCATAAGTCCATGATATACAAACTTGTACTGAGTTATTGTCATCAATGATGCAATAGGGACTTGATCCAAGATCGACAGCGAACTTGTTCTCCAATTCCATCTGCATCGGTGAGAAGACGATCAAGAACGAGGACTGCTTCGTCTTAAAGATGGAGGCCGAGCCGTGCACCCTGAGGGCAAGAAGCAGCAGCAATGTTGAGATAATCAGGCACACAATCTGGGGCTGTTTCAGCCAAAGAACAGGCCTTCTAGTCCAACTAGAAGACTCACATCTCCTCAGAATAAAGGCCCCTCAGAACGATGTCTTCTGGGAGACAACGATGGAATCATCGATCCACGACTACAGAACGATCGACGGTGTCAACATAGCACATTCCGGAAGGACCTCCGTGTCGCTGTTCAGGTTCGGAGAAAACGCTGAAAGCCACACTAGGACAAGAATGGAAGAGATATGGAGCATTGAGGAGGTGGATTTCAACATTAAAGGGCTTTCGATGGACTGTTTCTTGCCTCCGGCTGACCTGAAAAGGGAGGATGAGGGCTGCGGTGTGGTTGCCGGTGGAGATATGATGAAAAACGGGGCGTTGCCGTATAAGATTTTGGCCAATTCTTCTAGGATTGTTGGTGCAAAAGGTGCAAGAAAAGTTGTGGCTATTGAAGAAGATAGTTTGGAGATGTTTGAAACAGATGAAGAGTTGTAAAAATTGTAGCATGTTTGATCTTTGGTCAATTTTTGTACATATAATATAGTTACTGTCCTGGCGCCGGTGAAGCCAAGGATTCCAGTATTTAGAACTTATGGAAGCCCTCTTTTGAGCAGTTGATCTTGTGAGAAACATCACAGCTCCAACACACACAGACATACACTTCAGACAGTTTTTGCAAGTTAGGTTGCATTCATGCTCTATCTGTTATGTTGTGTACCACATATATGGATAATTGACACATACCTCTCGTATTTTTACAATGCATTCACTTTTAAAAATTATATTTATCTATTAATACTAGACCAAGTGAGGTAACTATTTTCAGTGTGATTGTGCAGCCTATATTGCTGTAAATGTAGTTTGTATACTAAAATTCCATTTAGTTTGAGTATTCGATTAGATGGGTGACGATGAATTTGATTAAATGTATGGATAAAAAGAAGCTCAAAATTAATTACAGAGTGTTTATTGCGTCCGAAAATATAAAACTTCAGCACCAAGAACCTTCGAGAAAGGAGAAACAGAACCGTCTGGAACCACTTCCCTCCTAATACTTCATTCACAATCCAATTTTATACACTAAAAAATCTACAGAGATATCAACGCCAAACTCATCCGCAGTCCGATCAAAATGTCGCTGATTCCAAGCTTCTTCGGCCGACGATCCAACAGCGTTTTCGATCCATTCTCCCTCGATGCCTGGGACCCATTTGAGGGCTGGCCGATCAATTCCAACTTCAGGCAACTCTCCGACAACCACCGCTCCAACTTCCCCTCCTCCTCCTCCTCCGAGACGGCGTCGTTCGCCCACGCGATGGTCGATTGGAGGGAAACTCCCAAAGCCCACGTGTTCAAAGCCGACGTTCCGGGGCTGAGGAAGGAGGAGGTGAAGGTCGAGTTGGAAGATGACCGAATTTTACAAATCAGCGGCGAGCGTAAGCGCGAGATGGAAGAGAAGGGCGATACGTGGCACCGTGTTGAGCGGAGCAGCGGTCGCTTCATGCGGCGATTCAGGCTGCCGGAGAATGCCAAGGTGGATGAAGTGAAAGCGAGTATGGAGAACGGGGTTCTGACCGTCACAGTCCCGAAAGTTGACGCCAAGAAGCCTGAAATCAAGTCCATTGACATCTCAGGTTGATTGGCTTTTCTCTGCCTGAAATCAAAAGGGCTGTCTGCAATTCCTATTCTGTGGTCAGTGGTTTTTTGTGTGTGTTTGTTAATATTAGAAGAAACGCAAGTAATTTTGTAATGTCGACATTGTGGTTTCTGGGCTGTTGTTCGTAGGTGGAATAAAGGGTATTGCGATAGCTGTGTGAGTCGTATGTTGTACGTAGTAGTACTTTGCTCGAAAAAATTTGTTTGAGTTTGATATACTACAATCGAATTTCGACGGCCTTTTTCAAATTCTGTTTTACTCGACTGCGAAATGAGTCAGTTGTGAATTTGCAGCAGAACATGTCAGTGTGTGGATGGTAAGAACTGAATTTGACAGACAGCGGAAGAGAAGTGGCTGTTTTCCCTTTTCTTTGACGTTACTTCCAGTCTTGATGTTTACTTCCAGTATTTATAAAAACTCTCTTGTGTTGCTCTTGAGGTTATCCAAATCTAGGGGTTGGACGACGGCGGTGGCCGAGGCGCCATCGCCATGCCGGGGCGACAATGGTGTCATCCTGGAGTGACAGTAGGCAGTGGTGGCAGGCTGCGATAGGGGAGGAGGGCTTTTTGGTTTCCAGTTTTAAAAATTAAACAAAAATAACTTATCTTTTTAAAATTTAAAAATAATAAAAAATATGTATTGAATATTTACTTTAAATGCACATAATGGTAATTTATATTTTAATATTAGTTATAGTAGAAAATGTGGACTCAATATTTTTGATATAATCTTTTGGTATTTTAATATTTAATTAAATTTTCTAATTTTTATATAATTTTTTTATTTTTTGATATTGAATTAATATATTTTATAAATAAATAAAATTTATTAAACTTGTTCACACTAAATAATAACTTAAATTAATCAATTATGTATCATTTATTAAAACATATTTGAATTAAAAATTTGCTTTTTATATAAAAAAAGGGTAAAATGGACATTATAAATTTAAAATAAGTAAAAGAATAACAAAAAATGAAACACATTTGGTTGAAAGCACTCTCCGTTAATTTGTAATTGGGAAGGAAATTTTTTTGTTTTATGTAATAACACGAAAAGTGTTTTCCTATAGAATTAACACATCAAAATTTTGTGCTATTTAGCTAATCTTTTATTTTTATTTTTCAATTTCCATGTATAAGTATCTTGCTATTATTTCTAATTTTGTGCATGTAGTTGTAATTATTCCCTCTGTAGTACTTATAACACACACAAATTCAAACTGAAATACACAAATTCCTCAGCTCATTCATTATATGCAAACAGAACAACAACATTATTATTCAACACAATCCAACTGATAAGTAATGATGATTATATTATATTGCTCAACCAGAGATGTCAATGGCCTTCACTTCGGGCTTCTTCACCTCCTCCTTTGGCACCGTCACTGTCAGCACCCCATTCTCCATCGCCGCCTTCACCTGTTCCAACTTGGCATTCTCCGGCAGCCTGAAGCGGCGGAGGAACTTCCCGCTGCTCCTCTCCACGCGGTGCCACTTGTCGTTCTTCTCCTCCTGCTCTTTGCTTCTCTCCCCGCTTATCTGCAGAATTGACCCATCCTCGACCTCCACCTTAACTTCCTCTTTCTTCAACCCAGGAACATCCACCTTGAACACGTGGGCCTCCGGCGTTTCTTTCCAGTCGATGCGAGCGTTGGCGATTGCGGTGGTGGGGAGATTGGCGACGTCGTTGGAGAAAGGGAAGCCCTGAAAGGGATCGCAAATATCCAATGAAAATGGATCAAAGACGTTGCTCCGGCGGTTGCCAAAGAAGCTTGGAATTAGAGACATTTTGTTAACGTTGTTCAAGAACAGAGACTGGCTGTGTTTGATTGAGGAAAATTTTGTAGTTAAAACTTTCTTGTAGGAAGGCTTGTGCGAATGTTTTTGCTGTGGAAGTGGAATTTGGGTGAAGGCTGGAGCAGGCTTATTTATATGTGTAAGCAGATGATTCTCGCACTCTCGTCTATATTCTATGAATCGTACTCATGAAATCTTCTAGATAAAACTGGTTCTATCCACAAGCCTCGTAATCATGATAAAAATAATCTTTATGATAAATAATTTATATTTTTATATAATTATAATTAATAATAATTATTTATCTCGATTTTAATTCATAATCAATAAAATTATAGTTTAATAGCAAATTTTTTATAGTGAATCTTGCTATTATTTCAAGGTTTACTTGCTCGTCAAACCCATTTCAACTCTTTTTATTTTGTTCCTTTTTTGATGCAGGGGTTAATTGCAACTGAAATAAGTAACAGTAAAATAAAAGAAAAGAAACCATGAATAAAAAAAGGGGGTTGCAGAGCCTCCTATCTACACTATTCCTAAAATGACGAGATTGTGGTTCGGCCCTCGTTAGCCATGGCTATGGAAGGTACTAAACGATGGGCTAACACGCTTGTTGGGTACTTCAGCCCTTGGCCATTCCAAGGTCAGCCCATCATTCTTCAGCGATGGGTCCCCGGGATGGCCCTCCGGAAACAGAAGCACACTCAGGTCCCCGTTTGGATTCATCTGCGACACCTTCCTGTTGAGTTCTGGATGGACGATGGTCTTAGCTCAGTTGCTAGCGGCATTGGCCGGCCTTACTACACTGATGGCTACACTAGAGCATGCACGAGGTTGGACTTCGCTCGTGTATGTGTTATGCTCGATTTTGACTCCGCCCTTCCGCGCCATATTGTGCTTATGATCCCCTCTTTGGATGGTGTTGAATCACTTTGTCGGGTTGATGTTGAGTATGAATGGCTCCCGTCCAAATGCAGTTCGTGTCGATCTCTCGGGCACTCCTCGGCGTCTTGCCCTTCATCTGTCAAGCCATCTCAGCCGCCAATCGCGGTCTTTGTTCCCAAAACAAATGATTGCCAGTTGAGTTCTTCGAGCTCTCGCGTTCTCTCTCAAGCTCTAGCATCTGTTGCCGCCTCGATGCCTTGCTTGCAGCCACCCATTCTGTCGTCTCCCCATTCTCCTTGCCGCTTTGCTCCTCACCCTTCACCTCCACGAAAAGGCTCCCACTTAGCTCCCTCGGTCAAAGGCAAAGAGATCGCAATCCACAACTCCTTCCAAGAACTTGCTAGATCGAATGTCGACGGCCCTAAGGCCCCTCCTGTTGATCCTCACCTCGGGCCGCCCTGGTGTTCCATGATTATATTTTGGGATTGATCGAGCATTAGCTCTACTTGTTCTTTTCGCTTTGTTGCTTTGATTTGGACTGTGTTGTCCTTGTTTTGTTGTTGCGTTGGTTTGATTGTTTTTTCAGTCTAACGCTTACTGTTGTTTTGGGTTTCGGGCGGATGCCTAGGTCCGGTTGTACTTTCCCACCCTCTCGAGAAAATTCTTTTATTTTAATGCAATTTACCTTTACCTAAAAAAAAAAAAAGAAATATATGGTACCAATTTTTTAGTATCTAAATTTATTTTTTTAACTTAATTCTTTTCTTAAAAGGAAAAATTTGGTAAAATAATATTTTCAATAATTTTATAATTATAAGTTCCTTTTTTCTTAACAAATACTTTTCACTTCATTCTATAGTTTTTTCTTTATCAAATTCTTTTCTTTTTATTTCCTCGTATTGACTTTTTCACATTTTTTTTTTTCGTCTTATACAATAATTTTATTTTATTTACTGATGGGAACCATATATAACATCAGAGTAGTACATTTAAAAAACACCCCTTAGGCAAGCAACGGTCTCTCCTCCCAAAAAAAAAAAAAAAAAAAAAAAAAGGAAAAGGCAAGCAGGATACAGAGGCTTCTGGAAAGAACAATTTTCATCCGGAAGATCAGATGTGAAGTAAAATTTGCTACTGAAAGCGTGGATGTCTTAGAACACACATGAAAGTGCTAGAATCATCTGCCGACACGTATAAATAAGCGCGCTCCTTCATACAGATTCTACAAGAAAGTTTCGAACAAGCCCTTGCAGAAGAAGTAGCGCTCTGAGAAAAATCCTCATCAACAAACAAACCCCATTCCCTGTTCTTGAACAACATTAACAAAATGTCTCTGATTCCAAGTTTCTTTGGCAACCGCCGGAGCAACGTCTTCGATCCATTTTCGTTGGATATTTGGGATCCCTTTCAGGGCTTCCCTTTCTCCACCGCCGTCGCCAATCGCCCCTCCTCCGCCCGAGAAACTACGGCCATCGCCAACGCTCGCATCGACTGGAAAGAGACGCCGGAAGCCCATGTGTTCAAGGTGGATGTTCCTGGGTTGAAGAAAGAGGAAGTTAAGGTGGAGGTCGAGGATGGGTCAATTCTTCAGATAAGCGGGGACAGAAGCAAAGAGCAGGAGGAGAAGAACGACAAATGGCACCGCGTGGAGAGGAGCAGCGGCAAGTTCCTCCGCCGCTTCAGGCTGCCGGAGAATGCCAAGTTAGATCAGGTGAAGGCGGCAATGGAGAATGGGGTGCTGACAGTGACGGTGCCAAAGGAGGAGGTGAAGAAGCCGGAGGTCAAGGCCATTGACATCTCTGGTTGAGCAATGCAATCATCATCTATTCCTCTGATATGGATTTCCTATTGCGGATTGAGCGTTTTTCGACTTGGATGTGTTAAATAACAATGTCGTCGTCCTGTTTGCATATTATGAACTAAGGATTTTGTGTTTTTCAGTGTGCATGGCGTTGAGTTTGTATATGTAATAATGAATACAAAAACAAAACTTATGTTTTTATTATTGAAGATAATACCATTTTAGAGATACTTTCATCCAATCTATGATAAATAGAGTATTAAAGTTATATTAGTTACAAGAATGTATAAACAAGAACATAAATAATAAGATTCAAGTCCAAGAAAGAAAAAGGAAAAGGAAGATAAATAGAGATAGAGATCCGGAGGGCAAGAAACGTAGTCAAATTTTCATTCTCCTCGGCTTGTTCAAAGCTACATTTAGAAGTCAAAAAGCTAAATCACCCCCACCCCCCCCCCCCCCCCACAAAATCATGCATCTATGGCACTTGATCGTCTTCTCCACCCAAACCCCATTGCCTAAAAGACTTGCTGCTCTCTGACTCTGCGCCCAAGAAATCAACAATGGCGACGGAGACTCAAAAAGAGCCCTCAAAACTCGAAGAACCCATCAATGGCAAGAGGCTGCTCTTCTTCTCACTACCTCTGCAAGGCCACATGACCCCCATGCTTCAGCTTGCTGACATTCTCCACTCCAAAGGCTTCTCCATAACTTTCATCCACACCAAATACAACTCTCCCAATTCCTCAAATTACCCCCACTTTACTTTCCAGCCTATCTCAGACAATCTCTCCGAAGCCGAAACCTCGGGGCTGTCTGTATTTGATCTGGCCTATCTTATCAATGTCAAGTGTGTGGCGCCTTTTCGAGATTGTTTGGACCAATTGTTCTCCGATTCCTCCCAGAACCGGCCCTTCGCGGCCCTGATTTCGGATCCTGTCTTGCATTTCACCAGGGACGTTGCCAAGAGTTTTCAGCTGCAGAGGTTTGTGTTGAGAACCTCCGGCATCGGTGCTTTTCGGGCTTTTAGTTCGTTTCCGCTGCTTCAGGAAAAAGGGTATCTCCCGATTCAAGGTAAAACATGTTCAGATTGTCTGGAAATTGGGTTTTAAGGTATTCCGTAATTGTAAGGTGTAGCTTTTCAGTAAAAGATGTATACTTGGCTGTATTCAGTTCCTATTCGTTATTCCTTGTGTGGGGTTCTAATAATCGTTTACGATTAATTATGTTCTTGTCTTAATCCCGGATGAATTTATCCAAAATTTCTATGTTGTGAGTTCATGTAGTCCATCACTTTACTCATTTTGGGCTTGTAAAGCCTTTCTTTTATCACTTGAAAATAGTTGTATTCATGTTTTATAAAAGATTTCGGTTCTAATAATCCAAGCTGAGGATTTTGAGTTAAGAAATCATGCTTCATAGAAGCAAAGTGGATCTTATAAGACTGCATTGCTGTGATGATACGTGTGATATTATTGATTTGATTTTATGGAGTGATAGTGGTTTACTCCGTTTGGCCATTTTTCACATGTTTATTTCTCCTACAAATACCAGTTGCTTCATGTTATTGTTAGAGGGATTGAATGTATATGAACTCTGTCTGTGAATATAGGTGAACCAAATAAATCATCACCCCTTTTCTCCTCTCTATTTGTCCAAAATTTTTATGGTTAGAGGGATTGAATGTATATAACATTTTTATCTGAAAGACTGGAAGAGCGGCTTGTTATAACTCATTCTCTTATATTTCTGCTCATATATGTAGATTCTCGATTACAAGAGCCTGTTGCCGAGCTTCCTCCACTGAGGGTCAGAGATCTTCCTGTGATCAATGTACCGGACCTAGAGAAGTTCTACAAGCTGATTGCAGCACTGATCGAGGAAGCTAAGACTTCTTCAGGAGTAATATTCAACTCATTTGGAGAACTTGAGAATTCAGCAATTGATGCACTTTGTGAAGTATTTCCAGCCCCCATATTCCCGATAGGTCCCTTTCACAAATACTTTCCAGCAGCTTCAAGCAGCTTCTTGAAACCTGACGAGAGTTCTATTTCTTGGCTAGACAAGCAAGAACCAAAATCTGTAGTATATGTGAGTTTTGGGAGCATTGCTGCAGTGAAAGAAAAGGAATTCTTGGAAATAGCTTGGGGCCTAGCTAATAGCAAGTGCAGGTTCCTATGGGTGATTAGACCTGGATCAGTCAATGGCTTAGACTGGCATGAGGCACTGCCGAACGGGTTCTTAGACACGTTAGATGGAAGAGGACATATTGTTAAATGGGCTCCTCAACTGGAAGTACTGGCACATCCTGCTGTTGGAGCATTTTGGACACATAATGGTTGGAATTCGACCCTGGAGAGTATTTGCGAAGGGGTGCCAATGATTTGTATGCCATGTTTTGCCGACCAGATGGTGAACGCAAGGTATGTTACTTATGCTTGGAAGGTAGGAGTGGAGTTGGGGAATGTCTTGGAGAGGAAAAATATTGAGACGGCCATCAGAAAACTTTTGTTGGAGGAAGAAGGTGAAGAGATTCGAAAGAGGGCATTGCATCTGAAGGAAAAGGCTAAGTCGACCTTGACACATAGTGGAGCTTCATTCAAATCTCTCGAGAGCTTAATCAGCCGCCTTTCATCATCCTGATCACAACAAAGTTTAATTATGGATACGATCATGATTCATGATATTGCTTCGTAAGTTTGATTTTTCAGATGGAATAACTGATTGTAGCTAATCCAGCTCGCCATTTTGTGCTGTGTTTTTGAAATTTGTATAAAGTCAGCATCCGCAGATATATGCATGTCTTCACTGCCCTTCTACATGTTTGTAATGCTGATCATTCTTGCTGCAGAAATGAAATAATAGATTGCCATGTAGTTATCGTCCATTAACAGATTATGTACTAATTATGCTGCAGCTAGTGTAAGAAATGTTCTCTGAGAAGACACATTGAAGTTAACATCAAGGTGACCTTTACCCTTCCGATTTGTCACAATCGGATGTGATTGGTTACTTTTATTGAACTGTACTATAATCACATGGCAAGTGTATTGCATTGGTTCAAATCCAGACATACTCGGTTTGGGTTAGAATTGAACTATAAAACTGCCCTGTGGGCCACTGAGGGGAGATTTATTTACTTTAAACACTGTCTGCTTATCACATGGTATGCGCATTTCTATGTATTTGCTCAAATCTAGGACTACAAACAGAATCATGAGTAATCTGTGATCCTTAAAAAAGAACTTTAGTGTTAGAAACTGAGACATATGCCTCATTGTTGAGCAAAAGTTGAGTGAAAGAAAACAAGCTTCATGGAGAACAGAGGAGGAGAGTCTCAACTGCAAGAAAGAATAGGCCGCCGGTTGGTTTTCTTTCCGCTGCCACTGCAAGGCCATATCAATCCTATGCTTCAGCTAGCAAACATTCTGCATTCAGAGGGCTTTTCCATAACCATTGTTCACACAAAACTGAACTCTCCCAATCCTTCAAATTATCCTCACTTCACGTTTTTCCCCATCTACGATGGCTTATCTGAAAGCAACGAAGCTTCCAGAAATGATATCGTGTCCCTTCTTACAGTGCTTAATGTCAAATGTATTGAACCCTTTAAACAAGCTTTGTCTGAACTGTTAGCAGACAGCTCTGGGGATCCAATCGCGTGTTTAATCTCCGACGCTATCTTGCATTTCACAACTGCAGTTTGTAAGAGTTTGAATCTACCAAGGGTTGTTTTAAGAACTGGAGGGGTGTCTTCTTTCCTGGCTTTTGCTGCATTTCCGTTTCTGCTTGAAAAAGGCTATCTCCCTGTTCAAGGTTTGTCTCTTCACTTAAGTTGCAAAAAGTAACTTCTTTCGTTGCTTCTAGACTTGATTTAACTCCCCTTTTCAGAACTTCTATGTTTGCTGAAAATTGATATGCAGTTCAGAAAAAGTGACCAATATTAGTTTAATATAGGACAACTGATTTTGAAGTTACTGAAGTTGTCTAGATATTCAAGAAAATGTACTTTTATCTCAGTTCTCTGTGTATTCAGATGCTAGATCAGAAGAGCTAGTTGAGGAGCTTCCTCCACTTAGAATCAAAGATCTTCCAGTTATCACTACATCTCATCCAGAAAAGCTTTACCATCTGCTAGAAGGAATGATAGCAGAAACGAAAGCTTCATCAGGACTAATTTGGAACTCTTTCGAAGAACTTGAAGAATCATCACTCGCCAAACTGCGCCAAGATTTTCAAATCCCAATCTTCCCAATAGGTCCATTTCACAAGCATTTTGCAGCCTCTTCCAGCAGCTTGTTAGCAGAAGACCACAGTTCAATCTCTTGGCTGGACAAACAAGCGCCTAATTCTGTCGTTTACGTTAGCTTTGGTAGCATTGCAGCAATAGAAGAAAAAGACTTTTTGGAAGTTGCTTGGGGGCTAGCCAACAGTAGGCACCCATTCTTATGGGTCGTTAGACCGGGACTGATCCGTGGTGCTGAGTGGTTGGAGCCTTTACCAGAAGGTTTCCTCGAGTCGTTGGATGGAAAAGGGCATATCGTGAAATGGGCTCCTCAGCTGGAAGTTCTTGCACATCCGTCCGTGGGCGCGTTTTGGACTCACAACGGATGGAACTTGACTCTGGAAAGTATTTGTGAAGGGGTGCCGATGATCTGCACGCCATGTTTCACCGATCAACTGGTGAATGCACGGTACGTTAGCCACGTCTGGAGAGTCGGTCTGCAGTTGGAGAATGGCCTGAGCAGGGAAAGGATTGAGATGGGCATTAAAAGAGTGATGGAGGATAAAGAAGGTGAAGATGTTAGAGAAAGAGTTCTACATTTGCAAGAAAAGGCCAATCTTTGTGTTCAGCCTGGTGGCTCTTCATATGAGTCCTTAAAGAGCTTAGTCAATTACATTTCACTGTTCTGATCTTTGGTTCCGACACTTGAATTTGCAAGACGCGAACAAAGCCAATCACAAAGTAAGTGTGATACATTTATCGTGTGATTGGTCACTTTTCTTGAATTGTACACTAAGCGCTGAGTGTATTTCACTTGCAATTTAATTAGTTCAAGCCGACAAATCCATTTTGGGCTAGAATTTCCGTTGCAAGACTTAACATTTTTGTTAATCTTTGTTTGGATTTTAGACAGTTTGTCAACCTCAATTTATCATACTTAATAAGGATGTTTATTCCCTTGATCCCATCCAAAAATATAAAATACAAATATAAATTTTTAAAAAAATATATATAAATCCGAAATAGACAAACACCTGCAAACAAGTCCATTGTTGGACCATTCTTCATATGAAGTCTTTATCATACGAACGTGCCGTAATTCGATTGTTCAATGAAAAAATTATATTCAAACAGAGAAAGGGATCGATCATGAGAAGAGAATCGTAAAAATCTTGCAGCCACATCATTTGTCGGATGAACTTTATATTGGTCTTAAGATTCCATTATCATAAAACAAAACAAATTAAGTGAATATACAATTTGATAAGACAAAAAACATCAATTTCTATCAATAAAGTTTGACTGTTAATTTTAATTAAGACAGACATGATGGTTTATAATTAAGGGTATCGATATAGTTATTTAATTAAAAGATTAAGAAAAAAAACAAAAAATTGAGCGTGTATCTCACTTTTATCTAAAAAGGGTTAATTGCTATATTTTTAAGATTATACTGAAATTTCTTGCTAATTTTTTTAATACAGGAATTCTTTTAACATTACAATTACCACATCCGATAAAATGCATTTAACCCTTTAATTATTTGGTTGGCCTCATACACCATGATTTGGATCACTACGAAAAACATATAATATATTATTGTCATTATATCTTACACGACCGCCATGTTCTGCCTAATATATGAAAGCGACGTTGTTGTCTTTATATCGTGAAGGAGACTCCTTATTCAAATTACATGACATATAACTTCAACATGGACCATAAGCAAACTTGTTTTTGTAGGATTTTCTTACAACTTACAATCTTGAACACACAGTGGGATTTATGGATCAGAAAAATCGTTGCAGATTAGTGCTGTTTCCACTGCCATTCCAAGGCCACATTAATCCCATGATTCAGCTTGCTAAAATCCTTCACTCCGAAGGATTCAGCATCTCTATCATTCACACTCGATACAACTTTCCAGATCCATCCAACTACCCTCACTTCACTTTCCACCTTATCTCAGACGGCTTGTCCGAAGCCGAAGCTTCCAAACTCGCCATTCTGCGTGTCATCAAACTCCTTCTGACCAACTGCGTTGAGCCATTCGAGCAGTGCTTGGCTCAGATATTGTCGTCCGAGGATTCAGATCATCGGGTCGGGTGCGTGGTTACCGATGCTATTTGGGATTTCACACAGGCTGCTGCTGACAAGTTGAAGATCCCAAGAATTGTGCTGCGGACTAGCAGTGTTTGCTCCTTTATAGCCTTCTCTGCTCTTCCACTTTTACGACAAAGATACCTCACTGACAAGGGTGAGTTTTCTCGTACAAGACTTGATTTAGCTGAATTCCTTCCTATCCATTTTGTTTGAGTGTTTGAATTACTAGTGTTAAGAATTGAATTGCAATCAGATTGTAAAATAATATTATAAAGTATAAGAATTATGTAGTCCAGGTAATTGTTCTTTATTCTTGATTACTCAAAATTGATTTTTAGGAGTATAGTTTTGTGGGAATTATAATAAAATATCATTTATCAATTACTTATATTAGAGATATGTAAAACATTGTAATTTGCTTTAGCTTCTTGTTGTTTCCTCTATTGGTAAAATTGCAATTTTAGTCTTCTCAGTGTTAGACAAGCATCATCTGGGTAATTAAAACATTAGAAAAAATCCCTATTTCCCACAACTGTTCAATTGTTCAGTGGATTTTCGATTGATTTTCGTTCAAAGGACTGAAATTACTACAAAAGTATAAATTTCAAAACTAAAATCGCCAATGCCACCCTCTAACATACAAGACTAAAATTACTATTTTGCCTCTCTCATTCCATGTGAAGTGTATGTTGTCATAATCCGTTTCTCGGCCAGATTACAGAATGGAGGCTGCAGTTCTGGAGCTTCCGCCCATCAAAGTAAAGGATATTCCCCGAATCGAAACGCACAACGGGGAGGACATGTATCGGGCCATCGAAAACATGGTGAGAGAGACGAAGAAAGCATCAGGCCTTATCTTCAACACATTTCAAGAACTTGAAGAGCCCGAGCTGGCAAAACTTCAGGAACAGGAGCAGTTTCTGATGCCAACGTTTGCAATCGGCCCGTTTCACAAACGTTTTTCAGCGGCCCCAACCAGTTTGTTCACGCAAGACAGGAGCTCTATTTCCTGGCTGGATGCACGAGCTCCAGGATCAGTTCTCTACGTGAGTTTCGGGAGTATTGCAGCAATGGACCAACAAAAAATGCACGAAATGGCGTGGGGGTTAGCCGACAGCATGCAGCCGTTCCTGTGGGTTGTCCGGCCTGGATTAGCTCGAGGCTCAGAATGGCTAGAAATGCTGCCAAATGAGTTCTTGGAGGCAACTCGTGACAGGGGACATATTGTGAAATGGGCTCCTCAACAAGAAGTTCTGTCTCATCCTGCCGTTGGCGGATTTTGGACACACGGTGGATGGAACTCGACTCTGGAGAGTATTTGTGAAGGAGTTCCGATGATTTGTGCCCCTTTCTTTGGTGATCAGATGGTGAACTCCAGATACGTTAACGATGTCTGGAAAATCGGGGTCAGGTTGGAGAAAGGCCTGGAAAGAGGAGAAATCAGGGATGCGGTAAGAAGACTAATGGTGGAAAGAGAAGGGGAAGAAATGAGACAGAGAGTTAAGTGTCTGAAGGAGAAAGCTGATCTTTGCTTGAACGCAGGCGGTTCTTCCTATCAAGCACTTGATGCCTTGGTTAATTTTATTTCATCATTCACATCTTGTGCTTAGAGGGTGTTTGTGCGAGCTTTTTAAAATATCCTATAAGATGTTTAAATTTAAGAGTTCTGTGAAAAACAGTGAGTAGTTTCAAATAAATTGTAAATTTATTATTACTAATATTTTATAAATTTTATAATCTTATTTTATCGAATATTGATTTCATAGGCATGCATCTGATCAGCCAAAAAACAAAGGGTAAGGATGACCATCGCGATGCCTCAAATAGCAAATATAGCAAACTGTTTCATCAGCAGAACATTAATTTGCAGATTCAACTTTTTTTGGGTCATGATTCAAAGTTGCGGCATCAGTGTTTCACAACACGACGTATCAACATATTATCAGTTTTATATAAATTAAGGCTCATCTATACTAATATATAAACAAAATGCCGTTTTCATTCACAAAAAATGATTAATTATATCGCGATACTAAATTTTTGTTATGCCAATAATACCTTCTGATCATGTCATTTTACCACTACTATAGGTTTAAAGGACAATAATTACAATGCCTCCTTTGAGTTTTCAAATTATATGCAGATCTTTGAGATTTAAAAAATTACATAACTAACCTCTATCATTTGTTATTAACTACCAAACAGACACAATTATTAATAATATTAACAGAGTTTGTTGACATCAATATAAAAGTTGAATAAAAATTCAATTTGACCCTTCAGTTGAAATTTAATTATTTGATAATTATATAAACTTCTCTTAAAGTTTAAGCTAAATGCAGATACACCCCTCTAAAACTTTTATAATTATATATACCTTTACTAATACTTATTATTATCCTACAAATAATCTTATCATTTCAAAATACTATTAGCAATACTATTTTAATAAAATGATACATTTTAAATTAATTATTAGTCCAAATTTATACAAAAAGATATCTAAAAGTTACTTATACATGTTTAAATTCATTTGAAATTTATTTGATTTATATAGGTATCTTCAAAAATATTTAATGTTTCTAACTTGTGACAAAATTTTTAAAATCATATCTCATAGAACTAATATGTATATGTATTCTAAATTACTTCTATCAAAATTATTTTGAATTTAAAAGTCTAAGTGAATATATCATTTATATTTAAATTTGATGTCCTCTTATCTTGTTTTTGAAAAATTAAATTAATGAGTTTGATTACATCATTATGATAACATATGAAGCAATTAGTTAGTTTTTTATATTTGAATCAACTTTTAGAACTTAACTTGAATTTTCTTACATTGTATAATAAAAATATAAAATAGCCGAGTAAAGATTTAGAAAGAGGAGAGATAATTAATAACCTGAATTGATATTTAAAATATAACATTATGGACTTGAATTTGAATTTGAAAATTTGGGTTTCTTATATGGTTGATACTTTAAATACTTATTATTATTATTATTATTATTATTATTATTATTATTATTATTATTATTATTATTATTATTATTATTATTATTATTTTACTTTAATAAATATTAAACGGTGGGGATCTAGTTATGAAAGTAATACTTTTTGAAGGGGGCAATTGCAATATGACAAACTTTAGGGATGCAGCGCCTTTAAAATTCAGGAGAGATTTGTGTAATTTATAATGGAGTGCAAAACAGTAATTTTATCAAGAACTAACAACGGCCATCAATATCAAGAGAGATGGATGTTATTTCTTAAATTTGAGGTAGTCTATATATAATTAAATCAGACTTCGTTGGAGGACAACGTAATTATCCATTGGTTTAATTATTGTCCAATGACTGTGCAGTTGGAAGGACTCGCTTGACAGATAAAAGATGAAACATTCTTGTCCGAATCAAATTTGATTGAATTAAACTAATAACGAAACAAGTATAGTATTGATTATTTTGTACACCAATCACATGATAAGTATATTAAACTTACTATATGATTAATTTAAGTTTGATCGAGCCATATCTGAGCTAGAATTTCCAATAAAGATAGTGTAGCGATAACAATCAGATGTTTCCCAAGAGCTCACGTCAACGTGAAGGTTTTGGCAGCTCAAAGTCATGGATGATACAGGAAAAACCATCTTGAAGCAGAAAGAACGTCGTCGATTGCTACTGTTTCCAGTGCCGCTACAAGGGCACATAAATCCCATGATTCAGCTTGCTCAAATCCTTCACCTTAGAGGCTTTGATGTATCCATCATTCACACCAAATACAATTCTTTAAATCTTTCCAGGTACCCTCAATTCACTGTCCACATAATCCCTGACGGCCTGTCGGAAACTGAAGTTCCCACCTCCGATGTTACACTTTTTCTCAAACGCCTGAATATCAACTGTGCCGGGCCGTTTCACGATTGCTTGGCTGATCTACTGTCGAGGGATACTGAGAATCCGCCCGTCGCCATGATTACGGATTCTATTTGGCACTTTACACAGGCTGCAGCCGACAGTTTCAACCTCCCCAGGATTGTACTTCGGGCAACAAGCGTTTGCTCCTTCTTGGTTTTTGCCGCTCTTCCACAACTTCAAGAAAAGGGATATCTCAATAATTTCGGTATGTGGATTGTAGCTTAATTTCTCTATGGATTAAGAGTTATATTTACCTCTGATTGACTTTGATCGCCTGTTACGTTTTTTTATGTATTAGATTCCAAAAGGGAAGAGTTCGTTGTTGAGCTCCCACCATTGAAAGTGACGGACATTCCTGTATTTGAATCATCGGAGAATACATATCAGCTCATACAGGAAATAGTAGAAGAAACAAAGAAAGCATCAGGGCTTATTTTCAACACCTTCCAAGAACTTGAACGGCCTGAACTATTCAAACTTCAGGAAACCTCTCGAGTCCCAACTTTTTCCATCGGTCCGTTTCACAAATTGTTTCCAGCTAGCTCAAGCAGTTTGTTAACGCAAGATAGAAGCTCTATTACGTGGTTGGATGCACAGGCTCCCAAATCTGTGTTGTACGTGAGCTTCGGGAGTCTTGCAACAATGGATCAACGAAAAATAAACGAAGTGGCGTGGGGGTTAGCCAACAGCATGCAGCCGTTCTTGTGGGTGGTCCGGCCTGGATTAGTCCGTGGCTCAGAATGGCTGGAAATTCTGCCAAATGAGTTCCTGGCGACAACTTGTGACCGGGGATATATCGTGAAATGGGCTCCCCAACAAGAAGTTCTAGCTCATCCCGCCATTGGTGGCTTCTGGACTCACGGTGGATGGAATTCGATCCTGGAGAGCATTTGTGAAGGAGTTGCGATGATTTGTTCGCCTTTGTTTGGTGATCAAATGGTGAACTCAAGATATGTAAGTGATGTTTGGAGAATTGGGATGAATTTGGAGAAAGAATTGGAAAGAGGGAAAATCGAAAACGGGATAAAGAAGTTGATGATTGGAAGAGAAGGTGAAGAAATCAGGCAGAGAATTATGTGTTTAAAGGAAAGAGTTGATGGATGCTTAGGTTTTGGAGGCTCATCATACAATTCACTTAATAGCTTAGTCAGTTTTGTTTCTTCATTCGGATCTCCTCACTAAACCATTTCTACTTGTGAAATAAGTTAAACTCTGTCTCTGAATTAGCCAAACAGAGCAAATTGTAAGTTTGTCATACCTTAATTTGTACTAGGAAGGTGTACGATATTTGATGCTCAACTGTGTGGATGTCGGATTTGGACTTTCTATTAAACCATTCAGAAAAAATACATATGATGCCGGCTATAAGATTCACCTTTGGATAAACATTATATTCCTGGAAGTAGGAAGAGCTACTATTTGTTTTTATCTATCAGAAAGGAATACCCGTGTGGACCGGCACCTTATCGAAGGAAGATTCTTACTCAAAATTAGATCGGTCGAACTAAATCAATTCCATATATAGCAAGTTAGATTTATTTATTGTGATTGGTCATTTTTTTTAAAAATATATATTATACTTGTTATATAATTAATTCAAATTTGGACAAACTCAGATCCAAGTTTAAGAATCTTTAATCTGCACTGCTGCATATGATTGAGATTAAATAATAATATTAATTTTTATTCTCGGACTGTTTGCAACCTTAGCGGTTGGCATATATTGAGCTATTTAATCCTTGTAAAGTTACGTATAAATATACAAACAAACTGAAACAGAATCCCAATGTGGGGGAGACAGATATGTCTCAACTCTGAAGCATAAGTACATGTAATTTTACGCCATTCACATCATAAATATCGTCAACACGATGCATCCATTTTAGTACTTCATTAATTATTGTCCTCACCAAAAGCTTGTTTATTGTCCTCCAGCGTACTCAGAGATCAATCTAACTGTGGAGATGAGCAGTCAAGAAATTACCGCCGCGGAGCCGCCGCCTCACGTTCTCATTTTCCCTGTACCACTGCAGGGCCACGTGAACTCCATGCTCAACCTGGCGGAGCTCCTATGTCTCTCCGGCCTCCACGTCACTATTCTCCTCTCTGATTACACCCACGACCGCCTCCTCCGCCACGCCAGCCTCCAGTCCCGCTTCTCCCGCCACAGTGGCTTCCGGGTGGCCACCATCTCCGATGGCCTCCCTGCTGATCACCCCAGAGTGGGGGAGCGCATAGTGGATATTGTGTTGAGCCTCAAAGAAGTAGGTGGGCCACAGTTCCGCCGCCTGATGGAGTCGACTGATGGGCTGAGCGATGGCAGCGCTAGGAGGCGTGTGTGCTGCTTGATCATGGACGGGGTGTACAGTTTTGCGATTCCAGTGGTCGAAGAAATGGGGATTCCTTACATCTACTTCAGGACAATCAGCGCGTGTGCCTTCTGGTCGTACTTCTGTCTTCAAGAGATTATCGATGCCGGCGAATTCCCTTTGAAAGGTAATAATATTAACGATGGCAACTCTCCCCCGAGATTCAATTGCTTTGAATGATCAATTAATAAATGTGATTATCTGTTTAATTAAAGGATTAATTGTTCATATGATATGAAAATAGAATAACAGGAGAATTGCCTTTTTTGTTTGGATTTTGCACAATTGTTACTATACTTTACTGAAAAAATGCATTATTGGTCTAATACATATCATTAGTTCATTGCACTTTTGATATTACCGGTTAAAATTCTGAGAGAATTGTCTCGTTTAGCACACGAGTGTAAACGAGTCGAGTTTGACGAGCTCTTATGGTTCGAGTTTGAGCTTGAGCTCGAGCTGAAACTCAATTTTTCAATAATTTGTTATTATTATTTTTAAATATTATTATAACAATAAATGTCTGGAATATTCACTTAGATGTAATTCACCTTGTGATAGGATACTATGATTTGCAAATAGTTGGATAGGCTAGCACATGCACTCTGGTTGTTGCTTTATTTGATTGCAAATTTGCAGGGGAGAATGAAGACAAATTGACATACTGGAATAAGAAAGAAATGGACATGATGGTAACAAGCGTGCCGGGAATGGAGAGGGTTCTCCGACGTCGCGACATTCCAAGATTTTGCCTAGTAGAAGACGTTAATCATCCTGGGTTGCAGACCATGAAAACTGAGACTAAAATGACTGCCAATGCCAGTGGATTCATACTCAATACGTTTGAAGATTTGGAAGGGCCAATTCTTGATGAAATCCGCAAACACATTCCCAACCTGTATTCCATCGGCCCCCTCCATGTGCTTCTGAAAGCTCGGCTGGAGTTAGAAGGAATGGAATCATCGCATAATCGTTCAAGCAGTTTTTGGGAGGAAGATCAAAACTGCATTGCCTGGCTTGACTCTCAGCCTGCCAGCTCTGTGATATATGTGAGCTTTGGAAGTGTTACAATATTGACAAGGGATGAATTATTGGAGTTCTGGTACGGGCTGGTTAACAGCGGGCACAAATTCTTGTGGGTAATGAGGCCTGATTCCATCGTGGAAAACGATAGTGGGAATGGGAACCAGATCCCGGCAGAACTAGAGATAGGTACCAAGTCAAGAGGGTACATGGTGGGATGGGTGCCACAACAGAAAGTTCTAGCCCATCCAGCAATTGGTGCATTTTTCACTCACAGTGGATGGAACTCGACCCTGGAAAGTATTGCACTAGGCCTGCCAATGCTCTGCTGGGCTTACTTTGCGGATCAGATAACAAATAGTAGGTTTGTAAGTGAGGTATGGAAGGTTGGATTGGACATGAAAGATACTTGTGATAGGATCATAGTCGAGAAGATGGTGAAGGAAGTGATGGAGGTGAGGAGGGATGAATTCTTGAAGAGGGCTCATAGTATGGCGATTTTGGCGAGGAAGGCCATCTCCGAAGGTGGATCTTCTTACTTGAATTTGAATCGATTGATTGAGTTTTTGAAGTCGACAGTGTCTTGAGCTTGCTTTAGTCATTTGATGTGGCCAATGTTCTTCAAATGACAACTTGGGCTCACTCAAAATGATTAGAATATATTTGCACATTTGATTGATCTTAGTACCCTTTGCAGCTGTGCCCAAAACATTAAGGGGGTTATTGCAACAGCCTAGAAAAGTTTGTATTTTATTTCGAATTTTTGGCTTTAGGAAAGTATTTGGTGAATGTTTCCACTGTCAAATTCTACTCAGAACTTGTGCTTCAAGACTTCTCTAAGAATCGCTTGTGATGTTTTTAATATTATTATTTTGGTGTTTGTTTGGAGATTTTTATCCTCGTTAACCTGAAGAAAATGATATATATTCATCATTGCACAAAAGCTTGTACTTTTGCATTAGGGTGTTTACCTAGTTCAAAGAACATGAGATGGAAGTGCCGATGGATTTATGTTGCACTAAATGAAATAGAGAATTTTTAAGGTAAAAATTTTAATGTACTCTGTTTCCTTATTCAAAACTCAAACTCTGTAATCTCACTGCACAAATGCAACATTTTTACATCTCAAATACACAATTTTCCCAAATATATGCATACGTGAAACAGTAACGTCAAGAACAACACAACTGGAATACAGATAATCAAAGTCCAGGAATTAAGCAGAAATGTCAATGGCCTTAACCTCCGGCTTCTTCACCTCCTCCTTGGGCACCGTCACTGTCAGCACCCCATTCTCCATTGCCGCCTTCACCTCATCCAACTTGGCATTCTCCGGCAGCCTGAACCGGCGGAGGAACTTCCCGCTGCTCCTCTCCACGCGGTGCCACTTGTCGTTCTTCTCCTCCTGCTCTTTGCTTCTCTCCCCGCTTATCTGCAGAATTGTGCCGTCCTCAACCTCAACCTTAACTTCCTCTTTTTTCAACCCAGGAACATCCACCTTGAACACATGGGCTTCCGGCGTCTCTTTCCAGTCAATGCGGGCGTTGGCGATGGCGGTGGTTTCTCGGGCGGAGGAGGGGAGATTGGCGACGGCGGTGGAGAAAGGGAAGCCCTCAAAGGGATCCCAAATATCCAATGAAAACGGGTCGAAGACGTTGCTCCGGCGGTGGCCAAGGAAGCTTGGAATCAGAGACATTGTGTTGATCTTTTTAGCAAGAACAGCGAATTTCTTTGTTTGATTGCTTTCTTGTCTTGTGGGCAGGCTTGTATGATCAATCTTTGTTGTAGAATTAGGTTGAAGGAGCAGGCTTATTTATATGGGCTAGCAAATGATTCTCGCACTTTCATGTGTATTCCAAGAATCACGCTTTCAGTCACTGTCCGAACCTTCTAAATAAAACTCGTTCTTTTACGATAGCTTCTATATCCTTCTCTAAACAGGGTATTATTATTTATTATTATTTAATAAATAAAACAGAATTTGTATTTATTACATTTTTATTATTATTTAATGATATATATTGTACAAGTAGTAGATATTCAAAATAATGACAATATATAGTAGCAAATAAGAACAAAATTGTCAATTGCATATAAATTTTAACAGTGTTAGTGGTAATTAACGAAAAGGGCAAGTGAGCAAATTTCTTTTAAAATGACAAGGATTTTTTAGCATATTTAATTAATATGGGGAGTCTTTTGCAGAATAATGAAAATACAGAGGGTTTTTTGTAATTATCCCAAAATTTTGAGTGTCTATGTGACCAAACAATGTCTAAAACTTCGACATGTTTCAGACGTCCAACATTGCTTACCATTTTATAATATTTATCTACAATTTTAATGGACGTACACCTATAAAATCGTACATTACTAAATTGTCTATATCTATACTATTATCTATATCAATACTCATTTTATAATATTAATGACAATTTTGTGTTTCCGGTTGAAAAGGGTAAAATACAATAATCCTCCCTGTATTTTCGCGAAGTTGCAAAAAACCCTCTATATTAAAAAAATAAGTTAAAAACCCCCTCCTGATATATATAATTCAGCAAAAAACCCCCATTCCGTCAATTTTTAACGGAGAGTGGAATTCACTCGCGGAAGTGAGAGTGATAGAGTTATTTTTAGCTTTTCATCCACTTTTAGTGGGCGAAAATGTCCAATTTGCCCTTGTTTACAAAAGACTATATTTATATAAATAAAAATTAACTTTTAGATTATAAATATTATTTTAATTTTAAAATAAAAAATTAATTTTAAATTTTAATTTTAATTTTAAATATAATATATATATATGTATATATATAGAGGCGATGGTAGTCGCCGCGCCGCATCTAGACGGTGACGACTGCCGTTGCCCAATGATTAGAGAAGGGGGCGCCCCTTCTCCTGCCGTCGCCAAATCTGTGGGCAACGGCAGGAGAAGGGGCGCGCCGCCCCTTCTCCTTCTTTTGGTTGACGGCGACGTCGCCGTCACCCTTCTCCTTCTTCTAGGCGACGTCGCCGTCGCTGGATTTAGGGGGCGACACTAACGGCTGTCGTCGCCGTCAAGATGCGACGGCCGTCGTTTGTATATATCTATAAATATATATATATATATATCATATTTATTATATTTACTATTATTTATTTTTATATGTAATTGTTTAAATATATTATTTATTTTTATAAAATTTATATAGTATAAAAATATAAATTCAAAACTTTTAATGTGGACCTTTGATCTTAAAGAATTTATTGATCCGACGGTTGTTATTATTCATCATTTATCTATTATATTATTTAAATATAATATTTAAATTTTAATCTGGACCATTGATTCTTACAATTTAAAATTTAATGGTTGTAAATAGTTGATTAAATCCAATGGTTGTGATTGGTTTAACACAGATCAAACGGTTATGAGAAGTAAGGGCATAACGATCAAATCATTAAAAAACTAACGGTATTAGTGTCATTTAATGGATAGGGGCGAGTGTGCAACATTTTAGAAAACACGAGGGACTGTTTAGCCTATTTTCTTATCACATGGGATTTTTTTGTTTTTTCGCGAAAAACACAGGGGGATTTTTTTGCATTTTACCCTAAGAAATATATATATAAAAAAAGATGTCTCTCATTTATAGATAGCGGTTCATACACTACGACACTAATTTTTTTGGTAAGCTTATAATACTCCTAAATTTGTTTTCTTTCCTTTTCTTTTTTCTTTTTTTTTTTTTTGACATATAATGTATTGGTTTATATATATGTATATATATATTATTTTACAATAACTTTAATGCATGTAAAGGGACAACGTGCTATGATGGTTAGTAAACTATAAAATTATCCTCCATAAAAAAATGAATTGATTACACTTGGACCTTATCGGAACATTCGAATTAAACTTTCATCTAGAAAACTTATAAAATTATATTTACACCCCTTTAGAGAATTTTTCGTTTATAATTGACCCCTTCTGTTAGAATTTGAATTAAGAAATATTGACATTAACAAAAAAATTATCGATCGGCCGATCGTTCAACAATTCTCATAGAAAATATTTTTATACTTATAAGGATGTAAATATAATATATAAAAATTAAAAAAATATATATATAAATTTTAATAAACTATTATTCTCAATTATAATAATGGGATAAGAAGTAACCGTTTATGAGTAAAAAACCTAGCTATTTTTTTAACTTCGTATATATGGTTTGTTGTATCTATTTCTTGAACACTAGATGAAATACTTGAACAAATTATATTCAAAAAACAGATGCGATAATAATATTATAACATATTTTTACGTATAATTACACTAAATCTTGCTAAAGGAGATATTGAACTACAAAAAAAAATTAAGCTATAAAAATTAAATATAATTTTTTAAATTATAAAAATTTTACTTATAATAACACCAAATTTCGTTAAAGGAAATATTCAAGGAGGTGCCCTATTAATTATTGTCCACTCAAAAAATAGCTTGTCATGAAGAGATTTTTGCTCCGGCGTTGGGGCCTCGACATCAAAGAACTCAAACATCAATCTACCTGTGAAGATGAGCCGCCAAGAAACCGCCGCGGAGTCGCCACCGCACGTTCTCATTTTCCCTTTACCACTGCAAAGCCACGTGAACTCCATGCTCAACCTGGCGGACCTCCTCTGTCTCTCCGGCCTCCACGTCACCATTCTCCTCTCCGATTATACCCATAACTGCCTCCTCCTCCACGCCAACCTCCAGTCCCGGTTCTCTCGCCACAGCGGCTTCCGGGTGGCCACCATCTCCGACGGCCTCCCTGCGGATCACCCCCGAGTGGGCGAGCGCATAGTGGATATTGTGTTGAGCCTCAAAGAAGTCGGTGGGCCACAGTCCGCCGCCTGATGGAGTCGACTGATGGGCTGAGTGATGGCGGCGCTAGGAGGTTGCGTGAGCTTTCTGATATAATGGACGGGCCGTTAAGTTTTGCGATTCCGGTGGTGGAAGAAATGGGGATTCCTTACATCTACTTCAGGACAATCAGCGCTTGTTCCTTCTGGCCAAATTTCTGTCTTCAAGAGATTATTGATGCCGGCGAAGTCCCTTTGAAAGGTAATATTAACTATGGCCTCTCTAGCCGGATATTCAATTGCTATAAATGACCAATTCATGGGATTATCTTGCATATTTTCAAATCTTAATTCAATAATTAAATAATTTCATTAAATACCAAGGTAGTGGCAATTTTATCAAACAATGAGGGGTGTTTGTAATTATATCAAAATTCAAGATAACTTATTGTAATATAGTCTGAAAAATACGTTGTTGGTCTCATATATCATTAGTCCATTGTACTTTTTGTTTTGTCATTAAAATTTGAGTAAATTACAAAAAATTCCTTTGAAATTTATCGTAATGATAAATATTTCTCGTTGTTTGAAAACTATAAATTTTTATGAAATTAACGTGGGTCTAAAAATACCTCCTATAATGGGTTGTCACGAGAAGTATTTGTTAGACGTTCATTAATTTTAAAGAATATTTTTAATTTTTCAAATAATGACAGAATATTTATAATTATAATAGATATTAGGGGAGCCCTTGGTAATTAAAATTTGACTGAATTATCATGTAATGTGCACATGCCCGTTAAGTCCACTTCTAGCATATTGCACATTTGATACCATATTTTATAAAAAAAATTGCACTATTAATTTCACATATCATTATTTGAATATATTTTTGGTATTCTGTTAAGTTTTTTATGATCATTAATTAGTTGTTATTAAAAAAGATGACGTGACGTAAAAACTAAAATATAAGAGCTCCACTATCAATCTAAATACTAATAATTTTAATTGAATTACATAATCTTAAAATGCACTTTTTGAAGCTATAAAATATAATTTTAAATTCTTGTCACACGTTAAAAATATAAAATTTCAAAAGGAAATAGAAGTTGAATATATTTTAGAGAAGTTTGTGTAGATATGACAAATTCAAAAGATACTTTCGTACGTAAGTTTAAATAAATCAAGGTTTGAAATTTATCATTTTATTTAGACAATTATGTTAATGGTATAACACACGGCTGGAATTATACTATAATTTAGGGGTAAAATATTTTTTTAGTCCCGTTAAAAAGGGCCATTATCGGTTTTAGTTCCACAATTCTTGCAGGTGTCGCTTTTAGTCTCGTTAAACCAAAAAACAAGCATTTTTAGTCCCAAAATGGCATATGCAGTGCACATGACTTAACGCCCGTTTAACGGACGTTAAGGGCAGCTAACGGCGTCAGTCTGTCATGTGCACTGCACATGCCATTTTAGTACTGAAAAAGCTTGTTTTTAGATTTAACGGGACTAAAAGCGACACCTGCAAGAATTGTGGGACTAAAACTGATAATGGCCCTTTTTTAACCGGACGAGACTAAAAAAACATTTTCCTCGATAAATAAAATACCTAACTAATCAAAAAATAAGAAAATAAATTTATTTTATTGTATATAATTAAATAAATAATTAGTTTGTAAATGAAACAAGAATTACTAATGGTATTTTAGTCAATTCATATTTTGTCTACCTAATTTAATACTTTAAAGTATTGTATAGATAATATTATGGGGGTCTTTGACCCCAATGAATCAATTTTGACCAAAGTTTTGAATTCTTAGAATTTTGATTTTTTTAATTATTTCAAAAAAATTTGATTTATTGTTTAATATGTATAGTAAATTTTGAAATTAAGGTAATCCTCAAAAATTTCTTTAAAATGTACCTAATCTGTTAATAAGAAAATATTGATTTTTAAAATATGATGTGATCAATTTTGACGGAATACCCCTCCTTTACTTTTCCTACCATTTATTATCTTTAAACCACACTCTATTTATGAACATAATTTTTTTTATTAGATAAATAAAGGGTAAAATATTTTTTTAGTCCCGTTAAAAAGGGTCATTATCGGTTTTAGTCCCATAATTCTTACAGGTGTCGCTTTTAGTCCCGTTAAACCCAAAAATAAGCCTTTCAGTCCCAAAATGACATGTGTAGTGCACGTGACTTAACGCCCGTTAACGGACGTTAAGGGCAGCTAACGGCGTCAGTCTGTCATGTGCACTGCACTGCCATTTTGGGACTGAAAAGGCTTGTTTTTTAGTTTAACGGGACTAAAAACGACACCTACAAGAATTGTGGGACTAAAACCGATAATGACTCCTTTTAACGGGACTAAAAAAATGTTTTGGCCATAATTTACAAATGGTTGCATACGAAACTTATATTAGGCAGCACCCTAATTGTTGTTTTATTTGATTGCAAATTTGCAGGGGAGAATGAAGACAAATTGACATACTGGAACAAGAAAGAAATGGACATGATGGTAACAAGCGTGCCGGGAATGGAAAGGGTTCTCCGGCGACGCGACATTCCAAGATTTTGCCTAGTAGAAGACATTAATCATCCTGGACTCCAGACCATGAAAATAGAGAGTAAAAGAACTGCCAAAGCCAGTGGATTCATACTCAATACATTTGACGATCTGGAAGGGCCAATTCTTGATGAAATCCGCAAACACATTCCCAACCTGTATTCCATCGGCCCCCTCCATGTGCTTCTGAAAGCTCGGCTGGAGTTAGAAGGAATGGAATCATCGCATAATCGTTCAAGCAGTTTTTGGGAGGAAGATCAAAACTGCATTGCCTGGCTTGACTCTCAGCCTGCCAGCTCTGTGATATATGTGAGCTTTGGAAGTGTTACAATATTGACAAGGGATGAATTATTGGAGTTCTGGTACGGGCTGGTTAACAGCGGGCACAAATTCTTGTGGGTAATGAGGCCTGATTCCATCGTGGGAAACGATAGTGGGAATGGGAACCAGATCCCGGCAGAACTAGAGATAGGTACCAAGTCAAGAGGGTACATGGTGGGATGGGTGCCACAACAGAAAGTTCTAGCCCATCCAGCAATTGGTGCATTTTTCACTCACAGTGGATGGAACTCGACCCTGGAAAGTATTGCACTAGGCCTGCCAATGCTCTGCTGGGCTTACTTTGCAGATCAGACAACGAATAGTAGATTTGTAAGTGACGTATGGAAAGTTGGATTGGACATAAAAGATACTTGTGACAGGATCATAATCGAGAAAATGGTTAAGGAAGTGATGGAGGTGAGGAGGGATGAATTCTTGGAGAGGGCTATTAGTATGGCGATGTTGGCGAGGAAAGCGATCTCCGAAGGGGGATCTTCTTACTTGAATTTGAATCGATTGATCGAGTTTTTTAAGTCGACGGTGTCTTGAGCTTGCTTTACTCATTTATTATGTGGCAAATGTTCTTCAGATGACAACTTGGGCTCACTCATTCTCTAACTCAAACTCCATAATCTCATTGCAGTAGTGCACAAATAACATTTTTACAGCTCAAAATACACAAATTTCTCAAATATATGCATACGTGAAACTAACGCCATCCAAGAAAATTCTTAAAAACCACAACTGCAATACAGATATCAAAGTCCATGAATTAAGCAGAAATTTCAATGGCTTTAACCTCCGGCTTCTTCACCTCCTCCTTGGGCACAGTGACTGTCAGCACCCCATTCTCCATTGCCGCCTTCACCTGATCCAATTTGGCAATCTCCGGCAGCCTGAACCGGCGGAGGAACTTGCCGCTGCTCCTCTCCACGCGGTGCCACTTGTCGTTCTTCTCCTCCTGCTCTTTGCTTCTCTCCCCACTTATCTGCAGAATTGTGCCATCCTCGACCTCCACCTTAACTTCCTCTTTCTTCAACCCAGGAACATCCACCTTGAACACATGTGCCTCTGGCGTCTCTTTCCAGTCGATGCGAGCGTTGGCGATGGCCGTAGTTTCTCTGGCGGAGGAGGGGGAATTGGCGACGGCGGTGGAGAAAGGGAAGCCCTGAAAGGGATCCCAAATATCCAATGAAAACGGATCAAATACGTTGCTCCGGCGGTTGCCAAAGAAGCTTGGAATCAGAGACATTTTGTTAATGTCGTGCAAGAACAGCGAATGGCTATGTTTGTTGACAAGGATTTCTTTCTTCTGCAAAGGCTTATTCGAGTCTTTCTTGTCTGATCTGTATGAAGGAGCGCGCTTATTTATATGTGTAGGCAGATGATTCTCGCACTTTCATGTGTATTCCAAGAATCGCGCTTTCAGCCCTTTCAAAAAATTAAAAAAGGAATCGCGGTTTCAGCCACGGTTCCAGATCAAACTCGGTCTTTCGGCAAGCCTCTGTCCTTCTTATTGACCTGATTAGTTGCTAGTCAACTTTTATCTACAAACCAAAATTTTATCAAAACATAATAAATAATCACATATACACTCATAGAATAATCATATTATAGAATCTATCCTCACCTACCTTTCTTAAAATCCAGGACAAATGAGTGGTCCCCGTCGATCAACCCAACAGGTTCAGGGAGTGTTTGCGCGCGCTTTGAAAAAGCGCTTTTCAGTTTCTGGATGTTAAAAAAAACTTTTGGGGTATTTGGGAAGCCAATTTCTGCTTCTGAAACTACTACGGAAAGTACTTTTAAGCCAAAAACTGGAAACACCTTATGGGGTGCTTCTAGTTGTTTTGGCTTTTTTGTAAATACATTTAACTTCTTTTTAGACTACTTTACCCTCATTATAATAACTTTAATTCAATTTTATCATTTTTAATGTATTTTCAAAATTGCTCATCTAAAGTTGATGTTAGAAATTTTAAATAATTTGAATAATTTATCACTAACAAAATTTATAATTTCACATGTTTAATATTTTAAAATTTTACTATTTTATTTTCTATATTATATGATATTATTCCTAAATCATAGAAAAATATAAATTAACTTGCTAGGATTAATTAAAAATAATTATTATTTTGTCAATATTGTAAGTTTATTTATTGTGTATGAATGAACAATTATATTACATAATAGGAACATTATTGAACTAAACATCCAGTTTTTCTATTAATATTGAATATTTTAATAATATAAGTTATAATCATTTGGTAAAAAATTAAATATGAGATATGCTAATTGAAATAAAATTATTATTTTTTAGGAAAAATAATTATTATAATCAAGAGATAAGTGTAAATATTAAAGCAAAATAGCATCTGTTTAGTACATGGGGACAAAATGGTCTTTAACCAATTAAACGTGTTTTAGAAGTGTTTTTCTCTCAAACACTACCAATTTAGCTTTCATCTGCTTTTTACTTTTTTTTATAAACACTACCCACTTTTAATTCTGCTACAACTTCCAACTTTTTCTATGAAAATCACTTCTTTAAAAGTAGAAGCTCTCGCAAATACTCCCTCAATCCTGTTGGTCCATGATTAAGGTACTGAGTCCATAATTTCTGCATTTGTACTAATTTATCTAGGCTAAAAAATAAAGATGATTCAGTAAGAGGAACAAAAAGCAGGGAATCCACGTCAGATAAACTCTTCACATCTAAATCTACGTCTCATCTAAAAAGTCTCCAACTAATTTTTTTTTTTATAAACCAGCGGAATCAACCCTAACATACAATAAATAATTGCTTCCCAGAATTTCAGATTAACTAGGCAATGCACATTGGAACGGTCATATTTTCATCAAGATAAGTTCGAATTATGTTTTGCTTCTTTTGTTAGTTAGCTAATATCTGTTGCTTTCCAACGATTTGCAGATTGAAGTAACCAACTTTCAGATTCTACTCTAAAGCCTCTTATAAATAGAAGTTATAATGCAATCGAAATGATAACATAAGCTATCTACACTCTACACTATTTTTCTCTAACCAAATAGCATGGATATTTACTCCCTACTCATTTTTTGCGTTCCACGAGCTCATTTAAGCTCACATCTTGATATTTTATCACTTCATGCCGATTATTACACCATTATCTTACACTATTTTTAAGTTTTCCCCAATTCATTTTTTGATGATTCAATTACTGACTGAAACAATCGGAGTGTTAATCAATATTTCGCAGGGTAGTCCTCCTTTAATTTTAAACTTGAAGGCCCTTTGACCGTTTTCAACATTTTTTTTTTTTTTTTTTGTTGTTTGTTTGGAGAAAGAAAAAAGTACTAGATATATTGCACAACCAAGTGGGTTCCATATAGTTCAATTTACAAAAATTAGAATTAAAATTCAAACTCTCATAATATGTTGGACAAAAAATAAAATAAATTTATCCGAAGGAATAAAAATGCAATTCTGTGTCTCACATTAACATATACATACCACGTGTGTAAATTTTTTTCTTAAATAAAATAAATAATATAAATTATATATATAACATGTATGTACTAATTAGGATAAAAAAAAATACAAGTACAATACGACTTGAAATAGAAAATTCAATCTGCGCATTACTAGCAAGTTTGGTTAAGTTTATGTTCTGTACCCATTCTTCTTTTTTCGTCCACTACAAGAAAATAGTTTAATAGCAACGAAAAAATTTGTTGCTGAAATCAGCGTTGAGCTAATTAGCAAGTAAAATTCTCGTTGCTAATCTACACTACTTAATATATATTTTGATTAATTCATTGCTAAACTTGTTAGCAAGTAAATTTTTATTGCTAAATTCATTAGCAAGTAAATTTCTCATTATCAATGAAAATTTTACTTGTTAATTAGTTCGACGTTGAACTTTTTTTTTTTTTTTTTTTGTTGCTATTGGGAGTTTTTCTTGTAGTATTCTAAAATTATTTCAGTTTTTGTTTTCTTTTTTTTTTAATTTCTATGAATGGTTGGTAATATTTTCTTCGTGTTATTTCTATGTACTAGCATGAACTCCGTGCTATGTACGGGAATTTATAAATTCTATAGTATTTTTATAAATTTTAAATTACATAATGATATGTCATATTTTAATTAATAATCATCTTACTTTATACGATAGTGCAAAATTATTTGTACAAAACTCAATATTAAATTCTTTGCTAAGTTTATTTATGAAACATTTTGAAAATAACAATAGGATATTATAATATTTTTACACATTGAGAAAATTTATATGTTTTCTTATTCAATTCATTGTACTCTTAGTAAAATAAAAATATTAGTATTAAAATACATCATTTTATAGTTACTATCATATTACCTTATGATACAAATTTCCCTGAAAAAATATGATCAAATTAAATGATCTTTTAATAAAAATTCTGGAACTAATAATAAAAAATGCATTAGTAATATTGAAAAAAAAAGTTAACAATATCTTAAACTAATAGAATAGTAAAGAGTTATATATATATATCTAAATTATATAGTACTAAATACAAATATACAATGCAAAATTTGAAATGGTACAATCATAACATATATAATTAAGGGGACTGTTATAAGCCTATATCATATTAATATGGCCATTTTTTATCTTTTCAATAAAATTTAGTAGTTATAATTGCCTACTTATACATTTTATCTTTAAATTTATAGCTAGCTTTTCTTTTCTCTTGCTAACCATTCTTATCAATGTATTGAGGCTTCTAGAAAAATGTATGATAAATATTTATTATATAAATTATTGATTTATTTTTGTTCAACTCGTTCTTTTATTTTCATATTAATCTTTCAACGTTTAGGATTTCTTTGCACCGATGAAAGTATTTTATTCTCATGGCCGAGGATAATGTTGCTATATTTCTTATTTAATTGAACTTAGTTATTTATGTTTATTTGTACTTATTTTATTTTATCATTCATGATAATTAATTTGCTCCTTATCGTTTTCGTTCAAATTTTTGAAATGATATGAGATTTTGAAATTATTTTAAACTATTATGATTTTTTTAATCTTCCACCTTTTTTTTTACCTTTTCAGTTGTCTTTCTTATAACTCATTAAAAATAAGTTTATATATTTGCTTTATATTTAATTTTTCTAATAAGAAAGATCATTTTAGATTTATGTATATTTTAATATGATTTTAGATGGAAGATGAATTATATAATACAAACAACATATTTAACTAATTTTTTATTTTTATATGTTTATATGGTGCTGAATATATGTAATACATATATATATATATATATATGAAATAGAATGTCATAATTGTTTGAAAGTAATCCTCATACAATACAAATTTTAATAAGTAGAAATATATATTGTATATATAGAAAAATATCTTTATCAATAATAATCAAAATAGATTTAAAATAAAAATTATTATTTTTTTACCCATTAAAAATAAAACTTCTATTTACATAAAAGATTTATTTATAACATAATATATTATAAAAAAATTATTTAATTTAAAAAATAAAAAATATATGATCGTGCATAGCACGAGGCCTACGCTAGCATGAACCCCGTCCTATGCACGGGAATTTATAAATTCTATAATATTTTCATAAATTCTAAATTACATAATTATATGTCATATTTTAATTAATAACTATCTTACTATATACAATAGTGCAAATTTGTTTATACAGAACTCAATATAAAATTCTTTGCTAAGTTTATTTATAAAACATCTTGAAAATAACAATAGAATATTACCATATTTTTACACATTGAAAACATTTATATATGTTTTCTTATTCAATTAATTATATTTTTAGTAAAATAAAATTTTAGTATTATAATACATCAGTTTAAAGTTACTATCCTATCACCCTGTGATACCAATTCCCCTAAAAAAATATGATCGAATTAAATGATCGTTTAATAAAAATTCTGGAACTAATAATTAACAAAGCATTAGTAATACTATCAAAAGTTAACAATATTTTAAACTAATTGAACAGTAGTGCTCTCTATATATATATATATATTTCTAAATTATATGGTAACAATACAAATATACAATAAGAAGTTTAAAATGGTACAATCATCACGTATATCATTAAGGGGAAATTACAATTTTAGTCTTGTAACTTAAGGGGGTGGCAGTTTTCGCCCTGCAAGAACTGATTTTGGCAATTTAGTCCTGTAACTTTAAAATTTTGACAATTTTAGTCATTTTTTGGTCAATTTGACTGTAAAATTGTATGTGACCTGCACATGATCCAGTTAATTGCAAATTTTGTCCTATAAATTCATTCGTGCAGGACTAAAAATGCCAACACCCTATGTTATAGGACTAACATTGCAATTTAATTGGGCTATGTGCAAGTCGCATGCAATTTTCCTAAATTGGCTGAAAAAAGACTAAAATTGTCAAAATTTTAAAGTTACAAGACTAAATTATAAAAATCAATTCGTACAGAACCAAAAATGTCACCCCAACTAAACAAACAATAATAATCATAAATACTCAAAATAATAAGAGATTGATATAAGTTTAGTGACAGAAAATATACGATTAAAATAAACTGACAAGATTTTTCTTTTTTTTTTTTGTATAAAAAATTAATCCTAAAATTTGAAGGTAGAATCTAGTATAAATAGATATTGATATCGAAATTAAAATTTTGTTAGATAAATACAGATTTAATAAAATAGATAAAATTTCTAATCAATAATATTTTTTTCTTAATAATTAAAAAATTCAAAATTATCAAAAAATAGTATTTGATCAAAATTAACCTGATTTTGATCAATCATCGTTTTGCTATATATATATATATATAAATTTATTATTAAACCTTGCCTTACATGATTATAATTCACTCACTCGAGTGCTGAGATATTCAATCTGATGAGTCAAGTCCGAAAATTTCGTTGAATACACTCTATAATTGTTAATACCCAAATTCTTGAAAGAGTGTAATTAAATTGCAGACGACAACAGGCTAAACTAAAATCATAATTTATTTATTTATATTTATAAATACAAAACAACATCATTCAACCTGATATACACAGTTCATTACACGCAAACAGCACACGACAAAAACATTATTATTCAAAACATTATTATAACTCAACCAGATATATCAATGGCCTTAACCTCCGGCTTCTTCACCTCCTCCTTGGGCACCGTCACTGTCAGCACCCCATTCTCCATCGCCGCCTTCACCTGATCCAATTTGGCATTCTCCGGCAGCCTGAAGCGGCGAAGGAACTTGCCGCTGCTCCTCTCGACGCGGTGCCATTTGTCGTTCTTCTCCTCCTGCTCTTTGCTTCTCTCCCCACTTATCTGCAGAATTGTGCCATCCTCGACCTCCACCTTAACTTCCTCTTTCTTCAACCCAGGAACATCCACCTTGAACACATGGGCTTCCGGCGTCTCTTTCCAGTCAATGCGGGCGTTGGCAATTGCCGTGGTTTCTCGGGCAGAGGAGGGGAGATTAGCAACGGCAGTGGAGAAAGGGAAGCCCTCAAAGGGATCCCAAATATCCAATGAAAACGGGTCGAAGACGTTGCTCCGGCGGTGGCCAAGGAAGCTTGGAATCAGAGACATTTTGTTAATATTGTGCAAGAACAAAGAATGGCTGTGTTTGATTGGCGAAGAGTGTGTTGTTAAGGTTTGCTTGTTTATGATGATCAATCAGTCTTTGTTGTGGAATTTGGTTGAAGAAGCACGCTTATTTATATGAGGTCGAAGATGATTCTAGCACTTTCATGTATCTTCTAAGAATCACGCTTTCAGCTCCCCTCATCACCTTCTAGATAAAACTCGTTCTTTTCAAAAGCATCTCTATCTTCTTTATTTATAAATGCTATAACTTTTGGTGTTGGCAAGACAATGGGAATATGGGGCATTATATTATTGCAGTCCATACCGATAATAGGAAAGCCCAAGAATAATTATAGTGACCTACTTCCCTGTTATTCAAGCCCAAAATAGCAAAATAAAATATCTGCATAAATTAATGTATATAATTATATATTTGTAATTTTTTATTTTTTTTAAAAAATAATTTAAATTTTTTAAAATCTAAAATTCATAAGAAGAAAAAAATATTTTTTAACCAATAAAATCACTTCTCACAATTTGAAATACAACGTCAGATTCAACTACTATTTTTTGACAACTTTAATAAAATCCAGTGACTAGTATCCTGAAATCTAGTAATTTCAAAGGTTAGAGGACCTTTTTGGAATTCTAAAAAGTTAAAGGACTAAAATGAGATTTGACTATAGTTAGTGGACGAAATTGAATTTTGTGCAGACTAACATATCTTTTCATTTGATTAATTAATCTTAAAACATAAAATATATAGCAGATACTAACCATAATTGCACAAGGGTTACTATCCGGTTATTTCTGTAAGTGGAGCCAAAATATTTTATACTAACTATGACAAATATTTTGTATATAGGTAAAATCAATGCAAAATTTGATCAATTGTTGTCAAAATTTAATTTCTCGTTTTGATTTATTTAACTGTGGTTGATTGTGTTAATTATGAATTTTAAGTCGTGTTGATTTATAGTATAAGGAATAATAAACTTTTTTTGTGAAATGCATTTCACACTCCTATCAATTACCCTTTAAATTAAAAAACCTTCACTTATCCCTTAATCATCTATCGTTTTATACTGCAAAAAATATAACATTTAACCATGATATTTGAGATGGTTAATACTAAATAGCCGTAGGAAATAACCATTGACCACGATCATACAACGGTTGTCGATCGTGGTTTTGCAAGGGTGGCCAAAATATTTGTCATGACTAAAAACAATGGTTAATGTTTTTACCATGACACTTAGCCGTGGCAAATAAAATTTTCATGGTGGAAAAGCTAGTTTTTTGCATCAATTTTTATTTAATCGTAGTTAATAATAATTATTTACTATGATTTTTAGTTATACTCATTAAAAATGTAGCTAATAATAATTTTTTTTCTAGTGTCAATAATGTTAAAATTTAAAATAAATAGATAAAAGTACCTTAATTATTAATAATAAAATATATTTTCTTTAACCTACTCTAAAATAAAATATGTCAACCAACTTATACGAACTATTATTTACAAATGTTGTTGATAAATTAATCAAATAGTAATCATTTCACATTTGATTATATAAATATCTATATTGAAATTTTGGACGTGTATTCAACAAAAAAAGAATTGACTTCAAATAAAATATAAACTTATTGTTTTTATTTGTGCGTTATATCAGATATAATTTAGTATTTTTGAGAAAAAGAAAGATAGAAAAAAATTTAAATTTAATTACGATCAAAAGTATTCGTGAGTCCATACCCGTCGTTCGATTTTTCTGTTATATGTCAAGAACTTCAATATGGGTATATATATCCAATTAAATTTAGAATAATTATTATTTACTTAAATTTGATGAATTTTGTTATTTAATGTTAATTCATTGATAACATTGGTTAAAATTTTTGAGTCATATTGTTTGACATATTAATTTTATTATATTTTCTAGTATTAATAATCAATGATAATTTATTTTGTCGACGTCCATCCGCTTTTCATTTTTAAAATTTTATTTAGATACCGCCATTTGATCCTTATTTAATCCTTATTTTTATTGAAAATAAATGTTATAAGATTTACTTTTTAAAAAAAAAAAACTAAAAAGAAAAAAACACATGCTTACGATTTAACACAGAAATTAAAAGACAAACACTCGACGTTTTTATTTTACTCAATTTTCACATTGGTGACATTACAGAAAAATCCCAGGATTTTCATACATATCAGCTACAGAAGAATACACATACTCCCCTTTCACACCCACACATACTCAACATTGATTAAAACGAAAATTATAACAGTAATATAAAGTTATAATTCTCAGCCGGAAATCTGAATGGCTTTGACCTCAGGCTTCTTGACTTCCTCCTTGGGAACAGTGACAGTCAGCACACCATTCTCCATGCTGGCTTTGATCTGATCCATCTTGGCGTTCTCCGGCAGCCTGAAGCGGCGGAGGAACTTCCCGGAGCTTCTCTCCACACGGTGCCATGTGTCGTTCTTCTCCTCTTTCTCGCGGGTGCGTTCGCCGCTTATCTGGAGGACATTCCCTTCCTCCACCTCCACCTTCACCTCCTTCTTCAGTCCTGGAACATCCGCAAAACAGATGTTTATTCAAGTTTGGCCGTACCCAATTTAGATTAGAATTTCCTCCAAACAGATGTTTCACATTTCTGATATTTGCTGATTCTGTTGGCATATCATCATATCTGTTCTTGCAATTGGGATTATTTTTACGGCTTTTCATCTGCCCCGTCATCCGTGGCTTCAAAAAATTTGTTTCCAGATCAATTGGAACAGATAAAAACTGATTCTTGAGCAACATGGGGTGGCTCGGTCTTTCTTGAGCAACTCGTAAAAAAAAACATATCCCAGAATCTATATACTTGGTCCTATCTTCCCTGTGTCGGTTGCAAGAAGACAACTGGCGGGGAAGAAGACAGCAACAAGGCAGGGATAAATTTGTCTTTTGTTATGTCAAATTTGAATACTTTAATAATTTCAGATTTTATTATTTAAGTTTAGTTATTTAACCGCTACTGCGATTAGCAACGGCCCCTCACCTCCTGCTAGCGTACAAATAATCTATTAACGGGGCGGCCTTAAGCTACTTTGCAATTTTTAACCATCTCTAAACGAATTTGGTTGAGATGAAACTCTCACTTGAATATATATTGAATTTGAGATGAAAATATAACTATAGTGATTTAATGTGTAAAAGCTCAGGTAAAAAAATATAGTAATTATAATTATTATAATATTTTTTTTCTAAAAAGTAAAGAGTGTTCAAAATGTTTTGTGTTAGGTAAAAATATTACCCACGACTGAACATATTCAACACACACAGAGTCGTCGGATTAGATGAAATGCAGAATACTTTGACGCACACATGTACTCTGTTTCTTTATTCAAAACTCAAACTCTATAATCTCATTGCACAAATACAATACTCTTACAACTCAAATACACAATTTTCCCAACACATATGCATACGTGAAACAGTAACCTCAAGAACAACACAACTGGAATACAGATATCAAAGTCCACCACTTAAGCAGAAATGTCAATGGCCTTAACCTCCGGCTTCTTCACCTCCTCCTTGGGCACCGTCACTGTCAGCACCCCATTCTCCATCGCCGCCTTTACTTGATCCAACTTGGCATTCTCCGGCAGCCTGAACCGGCGGACAAACTTCCCGCTGCTCCTCTCCACGCGGTGCCACTTGTCGTTCTTCTCCTCCTGCTCTCTGCTCCTCTCCCCGCTTATCTGCAGAATTCTACCGTCCTCAACCTCAACCTTAACTTCCTCTTTTTTCAACCCAGGAACATCCACCTTGAACACATGGGCATCCGGCGTCTCTTTCCAGTCGATGCGAGCGTTGGCAATGGTGGTGGTTTCTCGGGCGGAGGAGGGGGGATTGGCGACGGCGTTGGAGAAAGGGAAGCCCTCAAAGGGATCCCAAATATCCAATGAAAACGGATCGAAAACGTTGCTCCGGCGGTTGCCAAAGAAGCTTGGAATCAGAGACATTGTCTTAAATGCGTGCAAGAACACCTAATGGCTTTGTTCGTTGATGAAGATTTTTTCTTCTGCAAAGGCTTGTTGGAAACTTTCTTGTAGAATCTGTATGAAGAACACGCGTATTTATATGTGTTGGCAGATGATTCTCGCACTTTCTAAGAATCGCGCTTTCAGCAACGGACCATAACTTCTACATAAAACTCCTTCTTTCGGCAAACTTCTATATCCGTCTTATTGACCCCATTTGACTTGATAGTCAATTTTCATATTCGAACCAAAAATTCATCAAAAAATAAAAAATAATTATATTTACACTCTCATGGAATAATTAGATTACAGAATTGATTTGAATAATTATACTGACATTTTCACTGGTGAGGCTGAAAACAGCTAAAGTATAATTTCCCCTCCCTCCCTTGATATTGGATACAGAAAATTAGTGGTGGCAATATGAGTGGAAATTCATGGTTCCAACCCAACCCACTTAGTTTTGGATTGGGTTGAGTTTGATATTTCTTAATATGGATCCAATATGGTTTTATTTGAATAAATTTAAATAGATTATGGGTCCTAAATGGGTTCTTCATGTTTAGTATTCTATTAGTCAATCAAAATTCATTTTAGTAATATAATAGAATTTATGAAAGATATTGGTATAATTATAATCATGAATTTATTATTGGTTCCATATGGGTTGATGATGGGTTTTAGGTGGATCTTAAATGCGTCCAACCTCGTCACTAACTAATTACATATATTCTAACTTCTTTCACATTTTTCATAAGAAATAAATTTACCAAAACATATTAAGTATGTTTTAATTTAACTTAGCTAATTTTTTTGCACCATGGGTCTTATATGAGAAACAAAATTTTCAAATTATATATTTAGTAAAATGATGTTTTTCAAATTAATGAGCAACAAAAGAAAAGTGAAATATTTTATAAAATAATCAAACTTTGAAATTCATATGTTTTTATGTAAAATTATTTTTATTTTTATTTTTATTTTGAATAAATTGACAGTATACAAATATATTAAGAATTTCAATGAATACATCAAATATTAATATCTAAACATAATTTATAATGAATAAACATGTATGATTAATATAGAAAGATAACTATTATTATTACAATTGAAAGTCACAATTCAATTTTACAAACAATTATGGAGAAATTGATTGCATACTATTCATTTCATGATTTATTTTGAAATGCATTATTTTGTAAATCTTACGACTTTTTCATTTTATAGTTTAACAAGTAAATCTTTAATGTACATGGTTACTTTCCAGAAACAATACATAATACAAATTTAGTCGTATTATTTACAAGTTGTATTAAAAATATCATCATCTTATTATTATCTAAAATTCTATTTTTAAATATTAAATATAAAAAATGATTACATTGATCCGATCCAACCCAGTTGAGACCCGACCCACTTAGAACCCATTGGTTCGGACCCGTATTTAACTCAACCTATTTTGGACCCGACCCATTTGGACCAAACCCAACCCGTCCATTTGACACCCCTATTAATATCACTAATTACTTCTCATTTCTAACTTTTCGCATTTTTTATGAGAAACAAATCTTCCAAAATATATTTAGTAAAATAATGTTTTTCAAATTACCGAGCAACAAAAGAAAAGTGAAATATTTTATAAAATAGTCAAACCGTGCAATTCATATGTTTCCACGTAAAATTATTTTTATTTTTATTTTTATTTTTTCAATAAATTGACAGTATACGATTATATTAAAAATTTCAATGAATACATCAAATATTAATATCTAAGCATAATTTATAATGAATGAACATGTATGATCAATATATAAAGATAACTATTATTATTACGATTGAAAGCCACAATTCAATTTTACAAACAATTATGGAGAAATTAAATGCATACTATCCATTTCATGATTTATTTTGAAAAATGCAGTATTTTTGTAAACCTTACGAGTTTTTCATTTTATAGTTTAACAAATAAATCTTTAATGTACATGGTTACTTTCCAGAAACAATACATAATACAAATTTAGTCGTATTATTTACAAGTTATATTAAAAATATCATCATCTTATTATTATCTAAAATTCTATTTTTAAATATTAAATATAAAAAATGATTACATAGACCCGACCTACTTAGAACTCATTGATTCAGACCTATATTTAACCCAATTCATTTTTAGACCCGACCCACTTGGATTCAATACAAACCCGACCCAACCCGTTCATTTGACACCCATACTTCTATGTATGGTTTTTTAATCTGATATTTCAAGACTGAAAATTTCATTAAATACACTCTGAAAAGTCTTCTCAAATTCTTGAAAGCCGTAAATGAATAGCAGACGACAATAGGCTAATTATAAAATCATAATCCTTTTTATTTATTTATTAAAATTTATAAATACAAAACGACTTTAAACCTGAGATACGCAAATTCCTGAGCTCCTAACATGCAAACTGGACAGAACAAACAACATCATTATTCAACACAATCAAACTGATAAATATGATGATTGTTCAACCAGAGATGTCAATGGCCTTAACCTCCGGCTTCTTCACTGCTCCTTGGGCACCGTGACTGTCAGCACTTCATTCTCCATCGCCGCCTTTACCTGATCCAACTTGGCATTCTCCGGCAGCCTGAAGCGGTGGAGGAACTTGCCGCTGCTCCTCTCCACGCGATGCCATTTGTCGTTCTTCTTCTCCTGTTTTTTGCTTCTCTCCCCGCTTATCTTTAGAACTGTGCCATCCTCGACCTCCACCTTAACTTCCTCTTTCTTAAACCCAGGAACATCCACCTTGAAAACATGGGCCTCCGGTGTTTCTTTCCAGTCGATGAGAGCGTTGGCGATGGCGGTGGTTTCTCGGGCGGACGGGGGGAGATTGACGGCGGCGGAGGAGAAAGGGATCTCGATATCCAGCGAGAACGGATCAGAGACGTTGCTCCGGCGGGTGCCAAAAAAACTTGGAATCAGAGACATTGTGTTTTCGTTTTAGCAAGAACAGCGAGTTGCGTTTCTGATTAATGGAGATTGTGTTGTCAATCTTTCTTGTGGAATTTGGTTGAAGGAGCACACTTATTTATATGAGCTCGAAGATGATTCTCGCTCTTTCATGTATATTCTAAGAATCACGCTTTCAGTTTCCCCCATCATCCTCTAGATAAACCCTATGGTTTTAAGTGATATGGTTTGATATATTTTATTATAGGCGGATTTATAGTGTATTTAATTTCTATTATTAATAATCAATTATAATTAATTTTGTCCATCCGCTTTTAATTAAAATTTTATTTGCAACGGTGATTTGATCCTTATTTTTAATGAAAATAAATGTTATAAGATTCAATTTTAAAAGATAAAAATCTAAATAAACACATGCTAATGATATAACGCAGAAATTATAAAAACAAACACTCCACGTTTTATTTTACTCAATTTTCACATTACAGAAAAACCTAAGACCTGAAACTCAGGATTTCATACATATCAGCAACAGAAGAACACACATACTCCCTTTTCACACACACACACACATACTCATATTGATTAAAACGAAATTATAAATGTTATAATTCTCAGCCAGAAATCTGAATGGCCTTCACCTCAGGCTTCTTGACTTCCTCCTTGGGAACAGTGACAGTCAGCACACCATTCTCCATGCTGGCTTTGATCTGATCCATCTTCGCGTTCTCCGGCAACCTGAAGCGGCGGAGGAACTTGCCGGAGCTCCTCTCCACACGGTGCCATGTGTCGTTCTTCTCCTCTTTCTCACGGGTGCGTTCGCCGCTTATCTGGAGGACATTCCCGTCCTCCACCTCCACTTTCACCTCCTCCTTCTTCAGGCCTGGAACATCCGCCTTGAACACGTGGGCCTCCGGCGTCTCCTTCCAGTCAATCCTGGTGGCCGCCAACTGGGAAGTCTCGTCGGAGGAGCTGACAGGCCAGTCACGGAAAGGGTCCCAGAGGTCGAGGGAGAATGGGTCGAGAACGCTGCTTCGTCGACCGAAAACACTTGGGATCAGTGACATTTTCTTTCTGGTTTGGTAGAATTAGCTGATTATCTGTGTAATGGAAGTCAGTGTCTGTTTTTCACTTTCTGGATGTGTTGTGCGATGATCGGAGGAGGAGATACAAGTGTATTTATGGGCAGAAGATTGATGAGGAATTCTTGTTTAAATTATTGCATGGAGGGGTAGAGAGAGTTCAGGAATTTTTACACAGAAATCTCGGGAAAACTCTGCCATAAAACGAAGTATCTGGAGAAGTCGACCCTTCAACTAGATTTACCAATTACATGCCACGTGTCCTGTTCGTTCTTTTGAATTTATAGTAAGAATTTCTTTTTATATCAAACTAATTACAATAAAAATATTACAAATAAGAAAGAAAATTTGGATTCTCAGACCTTTTGGGCTGTAAAAATGATTCTTTTACTATCGATTTGGGGTATGTATACTCGTACATCTTCCTCATTTTCCGTAGTTTCTGATTTTCTTAAGAATTTTAAGTGTTTTTCACATACATTATATGTAATTAATTTTATTTTCTAATTCAAGATAAACGTTGAATCCTTTTATTATGTTGTGAGATCTTACATATATCTAAGTTTTTCAACTATTTCTAGTCTTGATACAACTTTTTTATGGGATAATTTATATAGATAAATTAATTCAATAATAATTGTTCTGTAATCGTAATGAATTATTGGTAACAGTAGTGTGTATTGCATGATTAATATGCAAGGACAATTAAACTCACCTGATAATTGTAGTTATATCAATCACTAGAAAAAAAAATTACTATTGGCTACATTTTTAATAACTATGGCTAAAAACTGTAGTGGATAACTATTATTAATTACGATTAAATAAAAATCGATGCAGACACTAGCTTTTTCACCATGAAAAATTTATTTGCCACGGCAAAAAGTCGTGGTAAAAATATTCAAATATTTTAGCCACCCTCGCAAAAACCACGGTCCACAATCATTGCGAGACCGTGGTCAATAACTATTTATTATGGCTTATATTTCTCATAGTGAATGATTTGATTTAAGTTTAATTGTTTTTACCTGTGATGCATGAACGTGGACACGGCGACGACACAACAGGGATACGGTGACATGATAAATTTCAAAAAATTAGGACATGACACGATATTGACACGGTTGTATATAATATATTTTTATATATGTCCTAAATTTCTCATAAATTTAAAATATACAATATTAAAATATCAAGATAAAACATAAAATAAGTATGTCTTGTATTTAAATTTTTAATCAAAATACATGACTTCAAAAATATACATAATCAGTTTATTTTAAAAAGTACGAAGTAAAAAAATTTCTAATCATCAAAATTAGTCAAATTATCATGATCATCTCTCGATTTTTCAATAATTTCATCCCAGAACTTTTAGTTTGAAAAAAGTGAATCAATTTTTTTTCCTTTTTATATAGCCAAAACTCTTTTTCTTTAAAGACAATTCATTTTTTTTCAATTATAAAAAAAAATCTAACGTGTTCAAAATATGTCGGACACTCCAACAGGAGGATCCGACACCATGTCTTTTTTTTTTTTACATTTTGGGACACACTTATGCCTTGTCCGAAGCATATTCGTATCCGATACTACACCAAGTAATCTTTTGAAGCGTCCGTATATTATAAATTTTCACTTATGCAAATATTATTCTCAAATTCATATAGAATGATATCAGGCCAGTCAATAAGATAATAAATTTTAATTTAGATTGTTTCAGTCGAATCAATTGCCATATAACAACGGAAGTTTATTATAGTTGTCTTAACAGAATTCAAATTTGAATACTTGAAATCAAATCATTTGTGACAAAGGATCAATGTGTTAATTGAGTGATACTTGAATTTAGTTTAGTTAATTATTATTGCTTTCAAATTCATTTAGATTAGAGATTTAGTTTGCTAGTTAGTTAACTTCAAAACCCCTTTTATTGGATATCATAATCGAGATTGATAAATTAATACTTAATTCTTTTGTACTCAATCCGGTTTAGCAACTACTATAACTGTATATCTATTAATGAATTTTGATGGTCTAGATAACTAATCATCAACATATATCTAACCAGTATCCTTTTGATCCCGTAATATTAAAGCATTATTTGTTTTGATACCATAACTTAAGTAGGTAGTTGTTTTAGTCTCATAAAACATGTTTTTTAGTTCTATAAAATACGTTTTCAGTTTTTTTGGTCCCAAAATTAACATGATATTTTGGAACCCAAAAAATTAAAATTGGACCAAAAAAACTGAAAAACGTGACATTTTGAGACTAAACAAGTTGAAAAACGTGTTTTATGGGACTAAAACAGCCACCTGCCTAAATTATGGTACCAAAACAAATAATACCATAATCTTACGGAACCAAAAAAATATTTACTCCAATAATTTGTTATAAACTTTTCCAAAATATAAATAATTGTATCCATTGGAAACCATACATATACCAAATCCTCTTGACACTACTTTTCACGAGATGTAGTGATTCTGTGTTTAATTGTTACAACAATATGCAGATTCATTCATATATAGACGTTTAGGGAATTGTGTTTATTGAAAGCAAATGCTGAGAATATAATTTAGAATAGAAATATATTTTATAATAAAAAACAATTCCACACTTTATTCCACTTTTAAATTCTTGTCCACATTACAGATCAAACTTGGTAAAAATCCCGACACATAATCGTAAGTGAAAAACACTCATATATTCATTGCTCGCATGTTGATTATTATACATAGAGAATGAATGTTGAATTTTTAGCCTGAAATCTGAATGGCTTTGACCTCAGGCTTCTTGACTTCCTCCTTGGGAACAGTGACAGTCAGCACACCATTCTCCATGCTGGCTTTGATCTGATCCATCTTCGCGTTCTCCGGCAGCCTGAAGCGGCGGAGGAACTTCCCGGAGCTCCTCTCCACACGGTGCCATGTGTCGTTCTTCTCCTCTTTCTCACGGGTGCGTTCGCCGCTTATCTGGAGGACATTCCCTTCCTCCACCTCCACCTTCACCTCCTCCTTCTTCAGGCCCGGAACATCCGCCTTGAACACGTGGGCCTCCGGCGTCTCCTTCCAGTCAATCCTGGTGGCCGCCAACTGGGAAGTCTCGTCGGAGGAGCTGACAGGCCAGTCACGGAACGGGTCCCAGAGGTCGAGGGAGAATGGGTCGAGAACGCTGCTTCGTCGGCCGAAAACACTTGGGATCAGCGACATTTTTGGGCTTGTTTTGATAGAAACGGATTGTGCGATCGGTGTAATTGCAGTAGAGTTATGCAGCGAATTGAGTGTAGATCTGTGTTTCTGTTTGTTGATGATCGGAGAAGGAGATACAAGTGTATTTATAGGTAGAAGATTGATGAGGATTTCTCGTTTACATTGTTGCATGGAAGAGTAGAGAGAGTTCAGGAAATTTTACACAGAAAACACGAGAGACGTTTGCCAAAAAAAGAAGGAAGTATCCAGAGAAGTCTAGCCTTCACCTGCTTAACCAATCATATGCAGCCACGGAATTGTTGGTGATTAAATAATCACAAATTATATTATAATATTTAAAATAAATATCATGCTATGTGTTAATCTCTTTTCTATATGGATAATGAACCGAACAAGTTAGTTTTGGTCTAATTTGCTACCTTCACTTATTTCTATAAATATAAATTATTATTTACAATAACTTTTCATTAATTTTTCTCTTTCATTATTATGTTCTTACTTCCTTTGGTTCCTCTATTTATATTAAATTCTTAATTAATTTTATTTTAAATTATTTTTTAATTTTCAAATCTTTAGTATTTCTTTCAAATTACTTTACTTTTGTTTGTTTATTTATTATATTTGATATTCCTGAATTATGCATTTAGCATCAATGAATTTTCTAATTGATTATCAATTTTATAATTTTATTTGATATGCATCATTATTTTTTTTATAAAACTCTTGTATATACAAATGTTACAAAAAAATAAGGTATATTTTTAATTATGCAATTCATATAATAGCTAACACAAAAGAATAATTTATCTAATAATTTCAATTGCAGAAAAGAAAAAAAAAAAGTCAATACAATTAGTATCTTAATATTTAAACAAACAATTCATTCAAATACAATTACATAATCAATATTAAAATTTTAATTATTTTATATTAAAATATAATACGTCCATGCAACGCACGGATTCATAACTAATTGAATTTTTATTACAACTCCCTGGCGTATTCTATCTTATTTGATATATACATGTCATGTTAATAAAATATTTTTTAAATAAAATTGATGAAATACATTTTATACATGTTACATGAATATATAAAATGAGATAAAAATAAATGCAATAAGAATAGAAACAGAAAATTTAATCCAAAATAATGACTGGTGATATCGCGAGAGAAAAATCTCTAAAGCCCAATGGGCCCAAACCACAATTGGAAGTAGTTGTATAAAATAATGTAAAGCCCACTGGGCCCAAACCACTATTTATTTGGATATATCAAATTGGGATTCTTCACACTATAATGCTTATCGTATCATCATTTTCAAAAAATAGAAGAACCATCTTATCTGACAAATATAAATTTAGCAAAAATAATATTAAATAAAAATAATAGAAATCTGTATCCAAACACAAGGGTTGAGTTTTGGCGGGTGGTGTGAAAGAATGGTTTTTTGTTGAGATTTCAAAGGGAAGTGAGTGTGAGTGTGAGTGGCGGACATTTTTGGTAGTTGTGATTTGGTACTACTACTGCTTTTCACTGCTGTTTAGGTTGACTCGGTCCTCCCTACCCCCAACCCTATCCCTATAAATATATATGTCCTAATAATTTTAGAATATAAAATTATAAAAATGGAAGTTAAATAAACAAATTTAAGATTATCGATTCGAGTTAAATCAGACGTTTGAAATTTATTTCACATTACATGAGTTATCATAACTTATTTATTATTCTTTAATCTTATTAGTATATTAATTAGATTGATGTATTAATAATTCTTAAGCTTACACAAATGGTATCAAAAGTAATTATAAAGATTTAATAGTATGATGTTGGGTTGGGTCAGCACAACATACAATGTATTAATGTTGTCTGGTGATTATCAATGTTTGATATTTTGACACTTTTGACGTAAAAATCTTGCATTTATTAAAATTAGAAATTAGGAGGAAAAGGAAAGGGTGAAATGGAATGGAGGTGGAGCTGTCAAGTGTCAATCAATATCAATACTACGTCGTACGTCAGAACGCCCATCCCCACGTCCCTATCTCACTCTGCTTCACGCTGAAGCTATTTTGCCTTCTGCTTTAACAACTTTACTTATACACAACAATCTTTTATGTTAATTAATAATAATGTTTTAGGAACTAAATTATTTCCCCCACCACTGATTATAATTCTGCCAAAAATATGATTACTTTGTATAAATAAATAATATATCAGATGTGTATATATAATTATTTGGGAAAAAAATAAAAAGCATAAGGTTTTGTTGGTAAATATGTGGATGCAGAGGCAGAAGAGCATCCCTTCACGTAATACTACAACTATCAATCCTTCTTGCCTCCCTTATCCCAGTAATAATGAATCAAAGGGCTCTACTTTTCGGAAATTTTTGTATGAATCGGGTTTGATAGAATCAAATTAATTACAGAGCAAGTGTAGCACACTTACTACGTGATTGATTGTTTTCATGAACTGTACGTCAATCACATGACAAATATATTAAATTTGCTATATGATAGGTTTAAATTTGACCGGAGCATGTCCGAAGTAAAATTTTCCTACTTCACCTAATTTGCAATGAAATTGTTATTGATTTTAGGGTAAATCATATTTAACACCCTCTAAAATTATATTTAATTACACAAATATCTTTACCCGTTATAAAATTACAAAATACCCTTGTTGAAGCTGTATTTAATTACACAAATATCTTTACCCGTTATAAAATTACAAAATACCCTTGTTGAAGCTGTTGTTGTAATTTAAGGAAATATATCTATAATTATACATACGGAGAGTTGACTAGATTTAATCTATAAAAAATATCAATATAATTTATCGTGAATTTTATTTAAGGCAATTTCCTCAATCAAAATATGGGAGGGAGCGAGACTAAGGGAAGACTTTGTTTACCCATAATAAGCCTAAACAACTCTAAATATTAATTACTACACTCCCAACTTCACCACCATAAAACGTGAAAACTGCAAAGGCTGATAAATACATACCCAATATTATTGATTATTTCAACCATATAATAATTCACTGCACACACACAAAAATGAGAGAATCTATAATTAAAAGTTGAACTACCAAAACACAATAATTGAGAAAATAAAGCAACACTGACAATAAATACACAACTATGAACATTAATGACAAAACTACCCCTTCTTATTACATTTATACTCTTTATAGCAATTGAATAATACACATACCATTACTTGAGGAGGGGTTGTGGATTTCTCCTCTCTCCATTACCCACATACAAAATGACCAAAATAACCCACTCAAACCCTAGAGTACAATCCACTTATTCATTGAAAATATTACAACCAAAAACCCCTCAACCCCAAGTCTTTAACTACTACTACAACTTGCTTTTCTATAACATGTTACTCTATTCTTCTACTTGTTCCTATTACAAAACAACCCTTGTCACAAAATGTCTCCATCCATAAACAACATTCTTATTGTTCCCATCTAACTACAGACTTCATCAAATATGACTGACTTATGATAACCTCAAGAAAATCAAAAAAACATCATCTTCTACCATGTAATAACTTAGTTTTTCTACCTAGTAGGTGGTTTCCTTCTACCATCACTTTGTCTGAATCAATAAGTCCACTCCTGAGGAAGGTACCCGACACGGTTCACCGGAGACAACCGTCCTCCCTCCAGTAGTAAACTTCTCCGGTGGTGGTGGTGGTGGTGTTGCAGCATTAACGCTTTCCGTTGAGCCAGCAACAGATCTGATTATATTAGTTTACCAGTGTCAGCAGCAATGGTATTTGAGTTTGAAACATGGGTTGTATGGATAAACTATGAGTACCGTATTCGGTGACGAATCCTCGGTTCATCTTGGTGGGGTGACAATGTGGTTGGGGCTGAGCAAATCCATTCATGTTATCAAAGTTCTTGTTGAGGGAGTGAAGATTTCTGTCTGGGACAAAAGGAGCTGCTGAATAACCTGTGAAACACAATCAATGTTTGATGAATCAAACCTAGGACAAACAAAACAGAACAAGATGATTTTGTAAAGCAAGCCAAGATTTGCTCCTTTCTTGACTAGTAAAGAGGACAATGAAAGCAGGAAAATCCTACCCAGACCGGGCATGCCCGGACCTAAACTAATTATAAGACATGTCCAGACCTGAACTAGTTACAAGCAATTAGAATACACTTGCCGGTTGACGTACAGTTCAAATCCCATTTCATCTATGTGAATTATTTATTTATTTATTACAAAAGGAGAGATGGAGTATAGCTCGAGAACCAAGAAATGAAAAGAAAACAAATGGTCAAATAAAGGGCCCATTACACGGAAGGGTCCCTACTTTGCAGAGATACAAGGACAGACAGAAATGGGTCAATTTTATTACCCGGTTAATAATGCTACTGTTTTCTTGAATTAGTATTTCTTGTTAGCATCAAATTAACCAAATAAAGAAACAACAGGACAAAAAATTTGAACATGGAGTGGGAAAATTTTCAAAATAAAGGCGAACAGAACATCTTAAAATCAAATAACTCCAAAACAGTAGTGCAAGAAAATGGGGGGAAATGAAGAGGCGCTGAACTGTAAAATACCTGGCTTCTTCCGAGAATCTGAAGGATAAGCGTTACTGTCATTATTATTCCCATATCTCCGAGGTAAAAACACTCCTGTCCCAGCGCATACGCGTTTCGCCGCCGCACCGCCACCAGATCCGCCAAACAAAACGGCCCTCGTACCTGACCCGGCTATACGGGTAGGGTTTTGCTGGATGGGCCATGCATCTTGACCCACTCCCCCGACTGCTCTTCCACTCCCCACTTGATACATTTGCGGCTCACTGTACCACATTCCACACCCCTGTTTCTGCTGCTGTAACTGCACACGAAATTTTGAAAAAAATAAATTAAATAATCAGGTAATCAACCTTAAACATGCAAGAAATGAAATCGGAAGCCTTTTAGGAGAATGGGTTCTTACATAAATGTTCTGGAAAACAGCGGGGTTGGGATCTTTCGCAGCGGGGTATAGTTGCTCGACGATTCTCGGCGGGCCGAGAAGGCCCTTATGTTTAGTGGGCCCAGGACCCCCACCGCCGTTGAGCTTGAGCTTCGCAACTTGACCGGCGGCGCGGTAAATCAGATCCCCAACGGCGTCATTTTTAGCACCTAAAGGCGTCGTAGGAGGCGAAGGAACGCCGTTTGGGCTGCCGTTGCTCGACCCACCGGCGCTCCCGCCCGTCCAACTCCCGACATGGGCCAACGTCGACTGAGGCGAAGTCGACATCACCCAGCGCTTCTACAAGGAAAACCCAGAAATATTTTTTGTTAAGAACAGCAGAAAAAAATCAACAAAAGAAAGTAAAGTGAAATAGTAGAAACCTCAAGACGTTCATCTCTGTCAGTTTGGAAATCATAAGGGAACTCGGTGGGAAAGCAGAAGTCAGAGTCGGAGTCGGCGGCGTTGGCCTTGTCGAAGTTCTCTTTGTCCATGAGAAAATCATCAAAGAACTCAGACGGCAACCAGAACCCAGCTCCTTCAACACTCTCACCCATTCTAGAAAGAGCAAAAAGAGTGTGTGTTGAAGTGTTTTGAGTAGTGAGGTTGCTGCCTCACGAAGATATAATAATTCACAGAGAGAGAGAGAGAGAGTATTTTTGCAGGGAGAAAGGGTCCCAAAGGGCAAATAGGAAAGAGAAAAGGATGAGAGAGAGAGAGAGTGGGGAATGTTGAGGAAGACAGGGGGCTTGCTTTTATATTAAGGTTGGAAGACTATGTTGGGACAGTAAAGAAAAAATAAATAAAATTCAAAAATTAAATGCCATTTTGAATTAGCTTTTTGGGTCTTTGTTTTTATGCAAATATATTTAATTGTTCGAAAATCAAATTAGAAATGATAAGTTATTTAAAAATGGTGTGTGTGTATGTGTGAGTGTGCGGCAACACACCTAAATTTATGCAAACAAAATGGACACAGTGCCACTAGTGCTTGTATACATTTGTCATCTTCTATGTCTTGTGTATGGGTGGGTGCGGGTCCAGTTTTTCGGGTTTCAGATTTTTTGAGTTCGCTACTAAAATAAATTTATGATACTCGATACCAACTCGATAAAATTAAACTTTCAAAATTTAACAATTTTTATTTTGAATAATTTAATTTTGGATAAAAATAAAGGAAATAGAAAACATTTATAAGCATGTTTTCCGTTTTATAACGTAATATTTGTATATTATGAATGGAAAATAAGATCAAAATTATCATTATAATCATAGCAGTGCCAATGAACTTATTCCTTATATTCGATCTTTTATAATTTTATGGTCAACGTCACCGATATTACTTTTTTATAATTTTTAATCATAATTTACATATCTTTTATGAAAAATATATTTTATCAAATTATTAAGATGATTTTAATGGAATTAACGAAACAAAACTCCAGTCTCAAGGCACTAAAACAAGTTTTCATTGCCAAAATGTTAAGCATAAATTGAAAATTATGTCAATGATACATTGCTTTTGATCAGTAGTAAGGTTAAAGGTTTTATAATAAGAGAGATTATGGGTTCAAATCCGATAAATATGAATATAGTTGACTCTATAATATTATTTATTTTTTTAATATATTGAATGATATAATAAATCGAATTTTAAAAAAGAAAAAAATTAAAAATTATGTGATCTATAATAAATTTAAGATATGAGATTTTCAATTTTGAGGAACTAGTCACTTCTCATTTCCATTAGATATAGTCAAACATACCAAATACAAGAATCGGAATTTAGGCAATCAAATTTCCAATTCACAAAATTCTTTTTCTTGAAAAAAAACAAATCTGAAATCAAATCATTCAAATGGAACCTACTAAAGCTAGATCATAATAGCAATCATGTTGTTCAAATTGACTTTAACACCTTCAATCACAGGTATCAAATAGTAACATAAGTGAGAATTTGTATAAAGTGTTGCACTTACCACCATATTACTCATTCAATGCAATTCCAAATATAAAGGCAAAATTATTAATATACCAATTATTCATAGTAATAAATTAACAACTGTCATATTCATGAAATAAATATGGGTAGGTTATATTGTACAAACACCCCTTCAAGAAATGTATATGTAAGTTTATAAAGAACATAGGTGTTTGTGTAATTAAATATAATTTCAATGAAGGTCAATGTAATTTACTCCGTTTCACCAAATATATATATATATATATATACTATACATTTCTCAATTACTAATTGAACTCGCATCGACCTCATTAATAACAAATTTTACATTATATACCCACTCAATAATAAATTTCAGACACAAATGCAGTAACATAATTAAAAATAATTATAGGTGGACCTTACAATAAAGTTGAATAGAATGATGAGAGGAGATATGGGAGCATGATTGAGTTTGGGTGAATTAATGAACTAAGGTAAGACATCATTTTCTTACACAGCACAAGGTAACATTACCCTCCCCACCCATTATTGCAATCCCCTTTAATTGCGGCTACTAACGCCATGTTTCCATCAACTTAATTATCTTCTGCTGCTTTAATTGTCTCACTAATCCTACGCATCATGCCAAATTATACTAATAATATATTATCAGGATTCACTATTTTTCTTATATTCGATATGTGACGTATTGCATGAGATATTACTTTTTGAGTTTGATCTAAAAATTATGTCTCGCTAGAAAAAAGAGGTATCGGCTTAAAAGCCTTCCAAACTTCTCATTGGCAATCCATATGTGACCGTTGCCTATATTATTAGCCTCAAGATGATGGGCTTAGGATGGACACATGTCATCGTTCTCATAGACGACGCCAGATGATGTGTTTTGCGATTTGATTAGTATTCCTGTTGTGTGATGTATTTCCACTCTAATTTCGTATAAGCCTCACAATTTTGTTCAAAAAGTATGTCTCACTAGGGAGAGGAAACACTGGTGTTTAAAAGCTAGTCAAGCTTACCGTTTGCAACCAATTAATAATGTTTTCCTACTTTAATAATCTATGTATAGGTTTCAGGGTCAAAATGTACTCTAAAAAATATAAATTATTTACAAAGTGTTTATAAGTTATAAAATTACGTCGTTAGAAGTGTTGTTGGATTGAGAGTTTGTTGTTGTATTTAAAGTAGTAATTGTTAACAATAATGCGATCTAAATATTACAATAACTTAAGTATCACGAGTCTTAATTGTGACCTTAATATGAGAGTAATTACCGCAACGTGGCCACATGAACTAATCAGTGTTGAGTATTGATTGTGATCATGCTAGAAATATACACCTTTTAAAATAATGATTAAATATATTCCATTAATTTTTAATAGCTTGATGTAATGAAAATAATGTGATATACCAGTCTTGGTCAAAAAAATGACTAGATAACAATATTGGATGTGTAATAATAGGTAGATTAATTGTGATAATGTAATTCACATATGCATTCATCATCACATACTTATTACCTTCCCTGATTGCGGTAATATATATCATTATCATTCATTGCATATCATTGAAATTTGAAAATCAACAACTCATCAACCATATAATATTTAAAAAATATTTTTTATTATAATATCTATTCTATTTAGCATATACACGCCACGTGTATAAATTCTTTTCTGAAACAAAATATATGATATCATTCTAGTACTGTCCTCCCTTGAAATTATGATTTGAAAAATTACATATAATACCCATAAAATTTACTTATGTCTAACAAATAGGAATTGATTGAATTTGTTGATGATAGTAACAAAAAATTCGAATAAAAATCCACATTTTACCCCTGAGGGGGGTAAAATGCATTTAAGCCGTGGATGGAGAATGGTGGGGGAGTGATGTGGGTTTTCCAATTCCAACAATGAGTGTTGCATTTGTAGTAAGAATGAAAAGTGAGGGAAGAGCAGAGCAGCGTTGCTTCGTTTGCCGGGAAAGAGAAAAGCTTAGTCCTCGTCCCCCTTTGCCTTTTCAGTTTCCCGCCAACACACATTCAGACGTCGTTTTCAACTTACCTTTTGTTCTTCGACGTTTTGAACTCTCCTCCAAAATCAAAATCAAAATACACACACACAAACAAACACACCTTCCTTCGTCTGCTGTCTCCCACTACTCCATACCTATAATTAAATGCACTATTAAATGCTTTTTGTCCTTCATTTTCACTTTTTCTATGCTTCCAATTTTACATTCATTTCGAGTAATGTTTTTATATATCCTAAACTAAGATTTTATATTGTGAGATATCCTAAATAAATTGGAGTAAAAATTCATATTGGGACGCGACTACAAATTGAGTCATTTATAATTATTTATATATAAAAGTGGCGTTAATGACAAAAGTTGGCTTGTAAAATAAATTTTACTCAAAGAAAATGAGAAGACTAGTATTTTGCTGATATCCATTTACTGTTTTTTAAATTTCTTTTTAAAGTATTACTTATGTAGTATGAATTCAACAATATTCCATCTCCCGTATTTATCATAATAATTTCTTACCAAAATTAAAAGAAAAAAAGAAGAAGAAAAAAGATGGGTGAAATTCAATGAGATAGAAAGTGATACGTACACAACATTCCACCATGGCTTGACCTTTAATAGAACCAGTTCCTAAATATCACACCAAAATCTAAAAGTTCGATTTATTACAATATATATATGTATGAATTTGAAATTTTCAATAGCGTATCTTTGTTAATGTAATAATGGTTAGGCTTCAATTGTTTGGTCGTTGGAATGCTTACGAGAGTTTTAATTTGATTATATTAAACTAAACACAAATTAACTATACATGGACTACTCTAATAATAATATTGAATTATATGTTATGGTGGCGTAGTACTGATTACTAAACTACTAAAATTTCCTTCTTTTTTTTTTTTTATCAGACATAATTCTTTTATATTCAATGGTTCTTAACATAACTGAGAATGTTGACAATCCGTGCAAGAATTTGATAGGCATTGTCAAGAACAAAATATGATTAAGTTTGAGACTTGACCGGCTAACAACCAATGTACCTTAGTTTATCTCCTTGGATAGTGTTGGAGGAAAACATTTCAAACCTAACTTGAGCATTTTTCTTGCTCCTGCCTAGCTATGTTAATTGGCAAGTTTCGTTTTACAACGTCCCCAATTTCATACTCAATATATATTTATATGGTTTTTTCATATAATTCCTAATAGAAATATATACTCGTTGTATTTTACCCATGTTATATCCAACAGAAAGGACTGGGCATTGGTTATAATCATTAATTTTTGTGTTTTTTTTTTATGATATGTCAAAAAAATACATCTTCTTTTCTTTTTTTTTTTTTAAGATTCAGACCCAGAGTGTGTAATGGGTGCATGTGTTTGGGAAAAACAAAAAAAAAAAAAAAAAGTTTAAATGAAGGCATCATGATATAATAATTGAAGCAAAGCTCCGGAGAAAGTAGAAGCTTGAGGTTTTTAATTCTCTGAACATTCGGCAGAATGACGATTTAAAAAAAGGGTAAGATAGTTCGGCCCATTTGGAACTGTCTTAATGTTAAGGTACATGATTTTATGTGGTTCCATTACAAGCTTGTGTTCTTGTCTATAATTTTAGATCGACGGTTGTCTTATATGCAGACTACAAGTAGTGGAAATTGAAATTGAAATTGAAATTGAAATTGAAATTGAAATTGAAATTGAAATTGAAATTGATGAACACACATCACATGCATCATCAATCCGCCAAACTATTATTCTTGTTGTAGATCAAGATGCATGCCACTAACTATTTTTTAATCTTTAGGGTTAAATTTAAATAAGCTTTCTCCCCTTCAATTATTGATTACGTCCCATGTTAATTATTCTGTGTAAATTTTTTTAATGTAATTTAGGGTTAATTTCATAATTCATTTTTTTTTTTTAAATATTTGATAGAAAGAGAGAGAGAAGGGTTTCTTTCTTTCTTTCTCTCTCGTTCGATTTGAGGTGGGCTCTTTTTTTTTTTTTACAAAAAAAAAAAAAAATTATATTTTCAGGGGTAATAATAATAAATAGATAAAGAAATAAATGTGTAGCATGCTTAGCATGCAATAACGGGAAACACAATTAAGATGGTATGTACATGCGAGAAAGCAAAATGAATGATTGTATTCAATTATTACAGTGTATAAGTTGGACATTATTACATTAAGTTATATAAAATTTTAATAATTAAAAAAAAGATTATGTTGGAAAAAGCTAAATTATGGGTGTGTGTGTGTGGAGGGACATATCTTCATTGGTTCAACCAAAAAAGAAGCATTATGTCGGATGATGTATTTCTCATGTACTTTCTTCCACTATCACACACATATATATATATATATATTCTCATTTATTTCCCTGTAATTAATCCCTCCCATCCAACATCTACTCCAATGTACAATGCCATAATTTCACTATTCGTTCCACGAACAAGATTGAAATTATAATAAGGTTGAAATTTTATGAATAAATATGTGATTACGGGTTTTAAGTTATATAGATGTGAATATTTATGTCAGTTTATGTAAATTTGTTATAATTTGTAATATTTTATTATTATTTGTAGTTTGAATATTTTTTTAGGGATAACTGAAGTATTGACTTATATCTTAAAATTATTTTGATTTTTATTGAAACATAAGACTGTCAATGTTGCCATTGAGGATTGTTTTTAGTTGTTGAAGTTAAGGCCCTATAATAAAAAGATTATGGATTCAAATATCACCAAAATATGAGTATTACTCTAATTTAAGTATTTATTGCTCTATTATAATAGTCATTATTGGATAGTTATGTATATTTGATATTGATGATTAATATATAATATTAATTATTGATAATATAATTGTAACATGTTCAATCTCAAGAAAGACTGTCATTTTTCTTCCATATGTCAAAAGAATATATGAAAAATAGTTAGTGGGTCATGTTCCAACATATAATAATAATAATAACAATAATAATAATAATAATAATAATAATATTTCTTTTCATAGTTTAAAGAAAGAATACATAATGGAAATTATTTAGTGCAATGGTGTTGGACTTATTGGGTCCAGATCATTTTGATCTTTGGTTTTAGGACATGTGATGGCCACAACATCTATGTTTGTAAGCTTAGTGGGTCCCTAAGTCCTAGATTTGCTAAGAATAACTCCACAATAAATATATTTTTAATTTATCTAAAATACAACATAAACATATATATAATATTATTATTATTATTATTATTATTATTATTATTATTAATTTGTCTGGTCTATTTAATTGATAAAACCCACACACAATAAACTTAATTTCACTGATAGTTGTTTCTTTTTAATAAGGGATAATTATATTTATACCCCTCTTACTTATATTCTATTTACACAACTTACTCATGCATTTTGCAAATTTAAACATATACCCATAAATCAATAATAGTTTTTGTAATTACACCAAAATATGAGTGATTTATGTGAAATGACAGAAATTATGGGATATAAATATAATTATCCCTTTAATTAATGACTCAGTAGATATAATTATAAGTAGGTTCGTTTTCTGATGATCTGACATTTTTTTTTTCATTTTTATTGATAATAGTGACTGAGACCAAATAACTAAAAATATTTACAAGTTGCAACGAAATGAAGAAATTTATTAGCCATGGCAATTTACGATGACAAATTGTTAATTATCGAGCTCCTTATATTAATTTAATATAAATTATTGGATTGGGTACCACTAATCCATTTAAAATATTGTAATTTCATCTTATCATTAAGTATCCTCTAACTAATTGTCATGCCACCAATAATGTCTTAATATAGTAATTTAATTAAAGTCTTATAAGCAAATTTCAGATCATAAGTTTGAGTTTTACTGAATGTTCGAATATTTATCTTATTTTATATGAATTTATTATAATGTATTGCTCATTGAGATGCGAGTGTATTTAATGCAACGGCTGATGAATTGTGAGCCCCAAATTTGGGCATGATGACTTGAAATTCGATGTTTGAACTTTGAACCCTAACCGGGCCCTATTCCTACACAAAGAATGTGAGGAAATTTATTTTTGATCGTAACAAAATTTATAATTGTGCTGCAAGAAGTTTGTGAAAATAATTAATTGTCTTCTTCATCTATGGGGGCTGGGCTTGTACAGGAAGCCCGATTTGGGTTGGGGCCACACGCAAATATTCAAGACCCAATTAGCTGCAACAATCCCAACTCCATTAAAAAAAACAAGAGATAATTATATTACATTCCTAATTTATAATTTATTTATATAAGTTATTCTTGTTTTTTGCGTAATTGCAAAAATTAACTTTGATAGCAAATAAATAAGGGTAGTTTATGCAATTATGATGACAATTTTGGAAATATATGTGTAATTTTTCAAAGGTCAGGGGTGATTTATGTAACTGATGTTGATGATTTCGGTAAATATATATATATATATATATATATAATTTTTCAAAAATCAAGAAAAAATTATGTAAATGAACCATAAATCAGTGATGTAAATATAATTATCCCTAAAAATAAATAAACATAAAATTTTGTAAAAGATTGTGGATTCAAGGATGATAATAAATGGAATATATCTTAGTTAATATTTCTTTGGTTTGAAAGGATCTTAGTTAGTGTTTCATTAATGGTCAATTTGGGAATTCAGGGATTATAAGCATAAATGATATATCTCTTAATTAATATTTAATGGTAATTCATTTATTGCAAAACTTTATAGTATGAATATATTCGTTTGCAAACCATGCTTCTATTAAATTTTACACTATTTCTTTTATTTAAATAGAAGTACATTTATATTTTATATGTGAGTGTATGCAATTTATAGATAGTTACAGATATATATTAACAGGCACAACAAATTCAAAAATCAAAAACTAGTAACCATAATTGTAATCGAGTGGAATCGTGATCGAAAAAATACAACCGGAGACCCTGTCCCAAGACTAATTTATGATTTCAAAATGGGATTTAACTGAAACAAATTCTTACCCAAATAAGGTTTGTGTGAATCAAACCAATTACATAATAAGTGTATTACACTTATCATATGATTGATCATTTTTTTTACAATTGTACACCAATTATATAATAAATGTATTACACGTCTGACCAAACCTGGTTTGAGTTTAGAATTTCCCAACAAGTTCAGACAAGTTTGAGTTTTACCATCTGTATCCAAATAGGTGGGGCATAAAAATCGAAAATTGATAGTAGGATGATGTAATAACAGTATCTAATTACAGCAATAAAGTACAATTATAGCTGATGATAATATAATACAACAAGGGCGGGGGCGGAGAAGCATTAACATCAGTTGAGACTATATACAAGAGTCATGTACAGGTAAGTTAAAAAGAGATGGCCCGATTAACATGTGCATAGGATGAAACAAACAATGTCACGAGGAAACATTCTTACAGGGTTGTCTTGATTGATTCCTCCTTCAAGCAATAATATTTTCACAAGGAAAAGAACCCAGACGGGTTGCTTCGATTACCTCCCTTCTCAAGAGAAATCTGCATGGCAATTTTAACACAGAGATCATAAGAGCAGAAATGTGCGTAAACTAGTGCTTCCAGCAACTGCCTTCTCTCTAATTCATACATCAAAAAAGTGTGTGTTTTTGTGGAATTGTCACCGTTGAGAGTTTTTTTCGTTTCATATGATCAAGAAGATGTAAGCACCAGACTAGCACAAGGGAACGAGATAAAATGGTCTACAAAACGGTGAGATGTGGTAGAATTGCAGTGTTCAGGAGGAATGATGGCACAACATCCGTGTTCAATTTCACACAATATAGATATGATTTGTAAAGGGCCGAACTGTAACATTATAAAGGACCAATTGAGAACAAAACTCTTTCTGAACTGCAGTGAAAATACTCAGAACAAGAAATCAGTTTGAGGAAACACGAGTAGTGTATCAGTGATTGGATTTGCATGCAGTCCCTCTGTTGACACTTAAATATTCTCATTCCTATTTTGAGATTTCCACAAATAATGTTTTCCGTGCTCTAAATACATAGTTTAACTTCCCATGACTTCCCTTCGCTTAACTACAAGATGAAACATTCATAGACACCACTTTCGAGGATAACAAATGTCAAGATGCACGAGCTGCACAGATACTACGTTCTTAATTAGACCTCGTAAACTGACCAATGTAGCAAGCAGACCAAGGTAACATCATATAGTCAAGAACAGAGCACCAACGTAGAAACTTACAGACATGCAATACTTAGCAAAATCAACAGCTAATTCACAAAGTTGTTCAACTGTACTGTGGTCATATTGCAAATGGAACAAGCTACACAGTTTGTAAATTTACCAGCAGAAGATCTTCATCTGTACCAAAAGACTTATGGGCCTGTTCTAAACACCACGATGTAACCCTCTCATGTTTCCTGCAAAACGAACTTCATAAGCTGAATAAAGTTTAACAAGCTTAGTCATTATATTAAACCAAAACTGGGACTCAAAATAACCAAAAACCTATAAAATCTGAAGATATTCAGTAACAATTTAGTCAGTGTTCTATTATGGCTTCTTCATCATAAATTTTGGGTAAATCAGAACGCAAATGGTTGTGTACAGCCATTACAAGAAAAGTTTTGATTAGAAAATTCAGTTCAATAACAAACTTTATAACAGAAACGAGCAACAACATATAAACTTATACAGAGATGCAGGAAAACTTAAGACCTTGAGCTGGCAGGATCTCGAATCTCAAACTCATTCGTAACAGCATCATAGCCACAAATAACAACATAGTGACCTGCAGGGCCAATGGTCTAAGTCAGCATGTAAGAAACCATTGAGAAAAACCTTGTTCAGATTGCACTAACTGAGATAACAATATTCTGTGAGATTTTGAGGCATACAAGAAATGAGATGTTTAACAAGAAACAAGCATGTGAAGTTCACATCTAAATACATGTCTTGAACTGCATATGCTCGTGCTGGAAAAAGTCATAGATGAATAAGGCTACAGGCACATTCTTATAAGGTAAAAGAAACTTGTAGCAAAACCTGTAATGAGGATTTTACTGAATACACCAGACAAAGTAAAACACAATAGTAGCCCTTTGTACAACAAATTTTCCACTAAACCATTAATGTTATGAAACATCCAGTTTCCAGAAGAATTTCTGCATAAAGGTCAAAGATCAACTAATTGAAATGAATCTGACACTGTACCTTAGAGGTATACTCTATCATACAGTCAAATATTGTTAGCAGTCAGCAACAAGCACATGCACAAGCTGAGTGCAACTTACAACCAGATGAAGAGCAACATACAAGACTACACATCATTCTTACCAGTGTAGCCTGGGCTGCCACTATAGAAGTCCGAGACACAAGCATCCTCTAGCTGTGAATGACTACATCCAGGGAAAAGAGAACAGTCAAAATCTATATGCCCTTATAGTTCAGAAAATAAAAATGCTGCATGGATAAATGACAAACTACGAGAAGTAAGGAAGATCAATTAGTGTTGTTGACTTTTGACAAAATACACACGCAAACTTTTATATGTGGAGCATAATGGGGGTCGCTCTAGTGAACCAAAACTTGAAAAGGGAGAAATAAAAAAAGAGTACCCTACTTTAACATCTAAAGAAATCAAGTATAACATACCTTAATTTATACTGATCGACTAAAGCAATAGCAACATATTTTCCAGACAAGATAAAGTCAGAAATCTCTTTGGCACTAACTGATCTGCACTGTAAAGAAGAGAATCTATGTCATGCATCGAAAAAGCAGCAATATGAGAATGGCAAGAAAGACCGATAAGAAAGAAGTAAATCATAAGTTGATTTTATAGGTGAATCAGCAAAACCAAGAGACCTACATAAGCAGAAAAATTGTACCAAAAATTCAGAAACAAGGCCAGGCAATCAGAAGTGCAGTCATAGAAAAGCTTAACAGTTAAAAGAAAAAAGTCCTTGTCCTACACAAGCAGAGTTTGACCAATACTTCCATCAACTGTGATAAATTACACGTGCAGCTCAGAATAATGACCAGAATTTGTTTCCCAAACTGTGTTACAAATTTTAATGAGAAACTAAAAAGAAAATTTAAGGTGTTGACTAAAGATGAAAGTTTCTGATGGCATAACAGTGATAATATTTTTTTGTTTATCTGGCCAACAGGAAATGGATAAGGATCAAGTCCCAAAGAGTTCAATTACGTTAACCACCAAACTGGTTAGGTTGAAACACCACTTCACACCAAGGACATCTGAAACTTTTATTAAGTTTATCCTAGAAGCCTCCTGGAAATTGATAAGGGTGGAAATATGTACATATTCCTACATCGATTACATATTTAAGTATATAAAAAGCTGTTCAATGGAAATAAAGAATAGAAACAATTCTTTAGTATATAGTCAGTGGATGATTGAACAGAATAATTATTGCACCCAGTTTAATTGATTGTACCTCTATGTCGATTCCAGCTTCACGCGCTTCCTGGAACAGCATATTTACTCGTACAAGATCATTGGGCAATTGGTCCTGCAAAACGATATCTTTTCACATTGAAAGTAAATCTAAATAAGTTCTTAAATAAACAAGTAAATCATGTCAAGACAAAGCCACTTTCTGGTGAAAACAGCTCAAAATCATCAAGGATCAGTCATAAATGAAATTGATTGCACAGAAACGATATCGAAACAGGGAGAGGAGGGGGGGGGGGGGGGGGGGGCAAGGGGGAGTGGGCGAGAGGGAAGCATCCTTTTCTTCAATGGATAACGTCCATGCCCTCAGAGAAAAACTACTTTTAGCAACCTCATTGGATTTACAAGCCATAAATAAAAGTATATAAGAAATAAAAAGAACAGACTGGTCTTCTACCTTGTTTGTTTTTCTTATTCTGGTTCTTATCATCTTGCATTCAACAAACAGCGTGAAAATTTTGATATTGCATTGATATCATTGACCACATTGAAATCATTGAAATGTATTCTTCAGAATCCAGCCAATGTAACTCAGAAATGCAAATAGTTTACTCACATATAAAAAGATCTATAATAAGAATGGATGTTTTACCTTGTAAAATGTCTCGACAGAAAAATCTGGATTTGCTCCTAATGTAACTGTGCAGTATGTAAATCTCACAGAAAACTTCTGCAGCAAATATGCTAAATCAACAGTCCAAATACTGAAAATACACAGTGCAATAGGCTATCAGAAGAATATTCAAATCAGTCAAACATTTGCATGACTATATCATCATTATCATCACTTTTTGTCTCACACATGGTACAAATGGATTAGCACAGGGAACAAGTAAAAAAGACAATATAACTAAGACAAATTTCTGGAAATGGAATTAGATATGCAATTGAGCATTACCCTATGGCTATATTACATTTGCTTCCTTTATTTAACTATACTGGTTTGTTAGAAGATTCGACAAGCTCCACTTCAGATAATTCAATATAAATAAATTATCTGTTGTCCGAGATCATTTTGGAGATATCTAGGCCATATTGACAGAGCACATTCCACAGGTCGTTTAGGGTAGCATTAGGTTTTCCTACTTGGCTGTGGTCCACCGTGTTCATGAGCTAGTCAGCATTTAAAGAAATGGTACTGTCAGAAAGGCGGTTCTGAAGTGCTTCAGGTACAGGATATATACATGAATCAAAGGCATTTCCCAGGTCAGTAATAAATGCTTATTGACAATCTCTTAACAGTGACTGCTTGGCTTCTCTTGCTACCACATAAGCAATGATCGGACTAAGCCAGCTAACTTGATAAGCAAAAGATTAATAACCCATTTCCAGCATGTCTTGTAAAGGACGTCCATTTAACTTCTGGAAATTAAATGACAATGCTGCATAACCAAAAGTACCAGAGAGAATATTGCAAGTAGTTTGACATAATTTTATTTTGTTAAGTTGACTTTGCTTTAAAGGAATTGGGACTTGCTTCGATAAACATTGCAAGAGCAACATATAACCCTGAAGCCCGCAATGTTCAAATGAACCTCCTAACTGGAACTTATATTACTGAGGTGACAATGTTTAGAAAACCTTCTTAAAGGGGCATCATTTCTGAATATTTATAGCAAAGTGAAAGAGAAAATTCAAGTCTACAGGACTCAGTGCAAGGCCCATACAATCCATTTACTTGGTCATTTCCACTTAGGTTTTGAAATGTTCTGCTGAGTACGCACACTCATAGGACAAGTACTTGCAGGAATCTCATGTCAGCTAAAATTGCGGAATTATGATATCAACATACAATAAGTTATCCAAAACTACCAAATAATAAAATTTCCTCTTCTTTCAAGTTCAAGTGTTGAATTTCATCAACATTTCCTAGTTCTTCCAGGAAAGGAAAAGGATAGTTGGAAAAGAACAGAGAAAAGGCACAATACTACAACTTGTTCAGCTTGATTTCGTTGCATAACCATGGAGAATTTGCAAGAATATAATATGGTGAGAGATTTAAATGTTTCATTAAAAGATGGTACCTAGTCGTACGGCAAAGCTCTTCCAGTTCTTGAATGTTACAGTCATAGACATCAAGAGCTCTCAAAATCATTAGAACGCAAGCAAGACCGCAATCCCATGTGTGCTGTTGGTTTATATGAGGGACCTAGCATCAACAAACATAAATCAAATGATAGAGGAAGAACTAATTGATATACAGCTGAATCGAAAACAAAACTATATCAACTTACTGAAACTAGGATGGAGCACAGCGGCACCCTGAAGAAAATAATACATGAAATGCCACAGACAATGGAAGAAATACGAGACTTACTTCGACGAAGTGGGACAAGACAGAAGCTTCATGCTGGTCGTTGTTTGATGATTCCTGGATAGAGTAGGCCTCAACAAAGTTGAAGTGATTTCTAGCCGGCCCTTCAAAATTTTCTTCATCCGGTTTCAAAAGTTTGTTCAGGAGGAGATGTATAGACCACATCTTTCAGTATATGTTATAAAGTAAAGTTAATAACAGCACTACAACTCTATTGATGTCAGCAATACTTGTGGAGCCTCTTCGTAGAAGCTCAAAATGACCCGAGATTTGGCCAACTAAGTCACTCGCTAAATATGGACACAACAACTTCTTAATGTTGATAGCGGGAACTGCAAAATGCTTTTGCATTTAAAGTAGAGCCTGCAAATGAAAATAGACCACACTTCAGTTGCTATTCATGCTACGAGTACGAACTATCATTTTGTGAAATCAAATATGAATATAAATATTTGAATTGGAACTAAAAGGAAATTTAAGGCATTGCCAAAAGGAACAGTAGAAGAGCAACAAATCCATTCACAATGTGTATGGAAACGAATTTTCACTGTGACCAAATTCCTCAACTGATGAACTCTAAACCAGAAGCCATAGGATGTCCTACTTTAACTGACAGTCCATTCCAATCAGTCCCATACACAGATCAATCTCAGCCCCTACAACTATGTAGTTTCTGATGTATTCTTCTAATCTTTTCTTTCTTTCCTTCATTTTTCTCGGCAAGCTAGTCCGACTGATACTCTTACCCCTATTGATCCGAAGAATTCCATAAGGAAAGAACTCAGAAACAATCAAACCCACAGCTCATCTCGGATAACCCTCCTCTCAAGAAGCAAACCAGCTCCTCTATTACATAAGGAAGACATATTCAAGAATTTCTACCATTCAACAACAATCATAGCATCGAAGTCAGTCATCCAACAACTAGTTACCAACAAGCAAAATCTGTACACACAGATCAAATACGCGCAGGTTAAGTCAACACCGCCGAAACGAAGCTAAAACAATCAAACGCAAAATCAAAACTAATAAGGAAACATTTCATTGCAACCCAATACAATCAACACGAGAAGATTACACAATAATCCCACTCAGAGTGAATCAAAATACCTGCAAAAATAAAAATAAAAAAACAAAAATTGCAAAAAGGTGTTTCATCTGTGAGGGAAAAGGGTACCTTTACGACCATAGTTGCAACTCGCAAGTAATGACGTTTGATTCTGTTGCAATTTCGGTGTAAAGGGTATGTGCTTTAATAATTTAAGAGTTGAGCAGGAAAAAAAAGACCTATGAGAGAAGAGAACGTGCTTTGTTCTGTTGTACCTTTTGCTCTAAATGCATTTTCTTTTCTGTTTTTTCTGGTTGGTGGGGGCTATGCCTGTTGAGCTATTGGTGAAAAAACGCTTTTTACAGGATTGGTCCACTCTTATTACTTTCATTAAATTTTCCTTCATTCAATTAATTGACATTTATAGGATAATTGCATTGTTCTCACGTCAAATTTAATATAATTACACCTAAATTTGGTGTGAATTGAGAAATTATATTTAATATATTGGATAAATTACAACTACCTCTTATGAGGTTTGGCATACTTATGAATACTTTTTTATTGTTTGAAAAATTACAAATACCCCCTTGTTTTTACTGTCGTCTGACAACTAGCTCAATCCATTAGTCACAGTTAGGTTTTCATATATTTTTTATAATAAACTGACTGAAATGCCCTTATACACTATATATTTAAAAAAAATTCTGGAACTTTTTACTGATTAAGTGGGTTTTTTTATATAATTTTTCAAAATTTTCCATCCATCTCTTCTTTTTTTTTTAATACTTTCCCAAATTTTTCAACAAAAAAAATAATAAAATTAAGCAAGGACAAAGTTCACAATTTCAGGCCTTCATAAGAATTACATAATTTCATCAAACATCAAGGGGGTATTCATAATTTTCAAACAACACGGGTGTCTTCGTAATTATACCAAATCTCATGGGAGCTATTTATAATTTACCCTAATAGCTTTGACGTTTGTTTGTCTCGTCAGACAAATAGATCTTTCTGTTAATCAAAACTCACTGCTTTTGTTGATATTTAAAAAAATTGAATAAGGACTCACATTACCTCCAATTGACTTATTGCTGGTCAAATAAATATATTATGACAAAACTATCCTTATAAGGACAAAAATATACATCGTCGCATGCATTTGATAATATATATATATATATATAAGAATAATTTGGTCAGAAATATATTTCTTTGTCATGCAATAAGTCAATAATAAGTCAATCAGAGGTAAATATGATTTTTTTTTATATCAGTAAATTCTAACGAACGAATGATTTGTTTGTTAGAAGAAACAAACTCCAAATGTGTTAGATATAATTTTTTAAATTATAGAAATTTTACATGTAATTACACCTTATGAAATGACAGAGTAATTATCCTTTTTATATGTGGCCATTAATTAATATGAAATTATTGAGTACTTAATTGATATTTGACATTTTAATGAGTCGAACAATATATTTAATAATTTATATTGAATAGGAGTTATTGGTGCACATGTTGTGAAGTTTTGTCGTATTTTCTAAGTTTTGAGGGTCATGTTCTTGATTTTTTTTTTCCGTATTTATCATCAATTAATCTATTGCCGATCAAAAAAAATATTTTTCAATCAAATTATTTATATAAAGGTGAAGAATATATTCTCACATACATTAAACTTGTACAGATGTATAAGAGTAGCTTATTCAAAAAAATATTAATAAGTCAATCAAGGATAAATAAGAATTTTAATTCCTTTTTCTTTTATGCTAATATCAATAAATTCAATAAATTTTAACTAATTAAAATATTTATATATTAGACGAAAATAAACATCCATGATACTACATATAATTTTTTAAATTATAAAAATATTTACGCATAATTATATTAAAGGTCAGGAAAGGTCGGGCTATTTCTCCCATTTTTATATATACATCCATCGGTTCAATGAATAGTGTTGGACCATTTGGTCGAGTTTAGCACGTGGACTAACACATTTTCGAAGCAATAAATTTAATCCGGTCTATATTATGTGCCAATATAATTAAATATTGTTATACGCATAAATTATTTACCATATTTTTCAATCCATTTTCCAACAAATAGAATAATTACGATCTGCAATAAATCTTGTCGTAAAAGTCAAAATCGCCAACCACCATGACCTAATTCATGACTAAAAATGTCAAACAAAAAAAAATATTCTTTTTTTCCTCTTTCAATAATTGTAAACTAGATAGGGGAAAATAATATTTTTGGTTCAGTAACTTAAGATTTTTTTACTTTTTGTCTCATTGATTATGAGATTCTCACTTTTAATTTATAAAAAAGTAGTACTTTTGGTCCCATGATGCATTTTCGTTAGATATTTAACAAAAAATGACATATGACCATTAAGTGTATGAGACTAAAAGTGCTATCTCTTATAAGTTATGAGATCAAAAGTGAGAATTGTGTAATCAATATAATCAAAAGTATAAAGATCTTAAAAATGCCACGTGATATTTTTTTATTTGACTAAAAGTACTACTTCTTAAAAATTATGAGATAAAAATTAAGAATCTCGTAACAAATTGAACCAAAAACGAAGAGATTCTAAATTACACACTGATAAGTGTTAATTCCCATATAGATATATATTTAAAGTCTTACTATGTGGAATAAAGATTTGTAACTTTAATTTTCTTGTTGAAAAAAGAAAATGGATTTCTTTTTCCCTTCCTCCTCGTGAAAATGATAAAGACAGAACATTAATAAAACAGAGGGTCCTGATTTAAAATCTTGTTTTGTCTGAGTGGAAACTGATTGGATTTATTTATGTAGATTTGGACAGTTGCACAATTTAGGATTTCTCCCCTAAATCTGCACATGAATCCTTATCCATCTCCCAATTTATGTCTGCCCTTTCTCATATATATATATATATATGTGGCACAGTAGTAGTACCCACCACCGCAATTATGATGACAATGACTCATCCCCACATGCCAAAAAACTTGTTAAAAACCATAATTCCCATCGTTATTAGTTATTAGGGGTAATCATATTTCCACCATTCATTTATAGTTTTTTTACACAAATTATTTATGCCTTTTAAGTTTCAATTATATGATTAACTTTTTTTAATTGAATCTCTATATAAAATTACACCTTTTAATAATTAATACATTAATACAATTAGTTACTAGATTATAAGTTTAAATTAAAAAGAAGTACACTTGTATAAATTATTTGAAATTATTAAAATTAAAAGATTATTTATACTTTATTTTTATTTATAACTAAATTTTATTAATAAATTATAATTCAAAATAGTTTATGTATTTTTATACAAATCATGTTAGAATTAGTAAATAAATTATTTATTTATTAGAAATACATTTAATTTATTAAAATTGTTATTTTCTTAAAAAAAAATATATCCCTTCTTCCCCAACCCCACCCCCAACGCCCACATGCGCCACCGCCCTATTGCCGCTTGCTCCCTCCCCGTCGCCTCCCCGCCTGATCGGAGCCCCTCTTCCGCCTTCACCCGCCCTTGCCACCACCTGGGTTCTGCGCTCCTTTGCCTTTGCCTGCCATCTAAATATATATGTATGTATAAATCTATACATATCTGTACGTTTATATATGTATAATTTATTAATTTCAGTAAAATTTAGTTATAAATAAAAATAGAGGAATTTTTAATTGTAAGAATTTAAAATAATTTATACAAGTGTGATAATTTTTTAATTTAAATTTATAACATAGTATTAATTTTTATTGATATATTAATTAAATAATTTAATATTTTAATTATTAAAAGGTGTAATTTTATATAGAGATTCAATAAAAAATATAAATAAAATAATTTAAATTTAATTTTAAATTAAAAATTAGTATAAATAATAAAAAATATATATAGGGTCATACAAACATTACTTTGACACCCCCTTCTATCTTTGGTAATTACAGAAACACCCTTGAAGGCATTTTTATTATTAAAAAATTATATTAAAATTTGACCGGATAGACAATTTTTAATAACCAATCTATTGACTAACAATTGTTACGAGTCAATAAAATCTTGATCAAGTGATAAAATTAAAAGTATCAGAATAATATATTATGGTTCAAGTCATATAAATGCTGGTGTTCGATTGCTCATCAGCTTTCATAATGTTATTAATTTCTTGTGAAGGTTTTCATGAGTTTGATGTATTTATTAATCAGTGTATGATATATGACATACCGACTAATATAGTAATAAATTGTATTCATCAAGCGGATTGTATACTGATTCGGATCCAACCTGACTCGGCAATACATCTACTTATTTTCTGGAAAATTCGACATTAACATCAACATTTGCTTTTTGAAAATTCAAATTCTTTTAATATTTATAAGCTCATAAGATTGTCAGCACAAGACATGGACAAAAAACAGATAAGAACGAAAAATACATCCAAAGCAAGACATCATTGGATTTGGATTCGGTTTAAAGTCCTGATCCGACCCGAATTTAACCTGATATTGTTATTGTAAAATGAGATATGGGTGCAGGTGCAGCCCACTATGGAAACTTATCCAGTGTGATCTCATAAGCCCATATTAAAATATGAAACCCATATTTCACTTTATATACAAACCACGTGTATAAAATTTATATTTTTTGTATGGTAAAAAAACGTATATATGTAAATACAAAATAGACACGTTAAACTGAAAGCATCAACTATGCTCTTATTTAAATAGTCTCTTCAGATTATATTTTGTCACATTTAAAAAAATATAATTATTTTTATTTAATTTAGATTAATAAAGTGTATACTGGGTTATTTACCAATTTATCTCTCTGTTTTTTTAAGAATTGAATTCTTAATAATCTTTTATTTGTACTAAAAACATAATTATCTGGTATCTTGAAAGGGTCAACAAATAGTTTAAAATAAGAAATTTGAATTACAAAAACAACCATTTTTAAACTAGAATAAATCTTTTTTCCCTTTAAAAAAATGCTAATAAAGTTTGTCATTACATACTCTTTTCAAACAAAAAACAACTACTCCTTTTAGTTAAAGTCATCAGTTTCCTGCTCAGACCAATAATGAGTTAAAGGAACGGTAACTTTTTTCTTAAAAGAGACACAAAAACAATCTTGACACAGCAGTTTTGCTTCAAAAATAAGTCATTTCTTTTTGTCTTATGGTTTTCAAAATTGAATTCATGATCTCTTTGCCACTACATCCAAATACAGCTTTCCCTCTCATTGGATTTTGAATGAATATAACGTCTTTTTCACTTTTTTCTCCTTTCGAAAACGAACTTTTTTTTATAGTAAATAATGAAAAATTTACTATAATATTTGATTGTATATATACTGGGTTAATGTATAATATTTGTTTACATGTTGCATCCTTGATCAAAAAAAAAAGTTTACATGTTGCGTTGATTGCTTGTTTTGAATGGTAATTTTGATTGTTCTGCACCTGAATACATTAATCATAAACGGTTTCTTTCTTTATTCCTATGTTTTAAAGAATTTTCATGTAAACGTAAAGAAAAATTTACTTATGCTTGAAAAGTAAAAAGGAAATAGTATTTCATATAGTTATACTATCTCCATTCTAAATTTATTTATCTCGAATTTTCGTGAATATTTTAAATTAAAACTTTATTGTATAAATAATTATTTAATTATCCTTTTGATTAGAATATAGATGCGATGTCTCTAGCTCTCAGCCTCTATCTTCAAGGACAATACAACTTTTAAGCATGAGAAAGTAATATATTAGCGAGTGATGAATTTGTTATTTTTGGAAAAATAGACCATCATTTGGGCATAAGCGCCTTTAGGTTTTACTTTTATCTTTAGGGTCCATTAGATTCAAACCAAAATGTTGAACTATGAACCTTTTGCATTTAACATTATTTACCTACAACTTAACGTAATTTCTAAGAATATTTAGTTGAAAATTTCAGATAAAATACCCAAAAATAAACTCTATAAATTAACTCTTTTCGTTGTTTTTTGTTTGCCACACATTATTTTCGGGCAACAAAAGCAAGCTTACAACAAACTTAAAGAAAATAATAAAATATAGTTGAAATTACACAATTAAGTTGTAAATCGATGAAAACTTAAATTATATATATAGTCACTCTAAGATAGGTTGTACTTCGGTGTGCTCAAGTTTGGTCGATCTCCAAAAAATGGACCCCATATTATGAATAATACGAACCTCTTAATTAGGATCGGCCAATTTTAGGAGTAATAAATACATATATATATATATATATATTAGAAAAAGAGAAATGAAAGTCTGCATTGCTTCTAGTAGCTATTATTTGTATATATGTTAATGTGCATTGCAATTATGCTACATTGATATATATATATGAAACGAAAATTTAATAAAGAACAAACTGCATCTACTTTTTATTTAAAAAATTAATACTTCATATGATTTATCCATCATTGAATTGCCCTCATTGAGAAAAAATCTTTACCTTGCCTAAAAATGCTCCAATCCAACGTCTAAATGTGCAAATAAGCTTGTAACCTAAATAGCCTTACGAAAAGCAAATGATAATTTACTACTATGTTGTTTCAAGAATACGACGTATCACCAATCATGTTCTCAGATTTTCACTTATATTCTCACTTGTCCCTAGTATGCAAAACGTCGATCAACAACGCAAGCACCCCAAAATGTTGTCCTTTTCCTCAAAGCTTGGACCAATTAATATAAGAAAAATAAAAAATATTCATTGCCTAAATAGCCTAATGATAACAAAACAATATGAATTACAAATAATACAATTAAAATTTCCCATTTTCATAAATGTGATGTGGGGTCCTAGTTAGGTGAATATGTGGAGCCATGGATCACCTAATTTTTAAATTTTCACCTACTTCGGTTAAGGCTATGAATTTATAGACATTATGTTTCTCTAAGGAGAATATTATTATTAAGGTGAATGACGTCGTCCTATTAAATCATAATTCAAGTAAGCCAAAAAATATTATAGTAGAAAATTCTTAAATGCATCAAATAAGTAGCATGTGCATGAACAAATTAGTTATATTATGTTCATACCCCAAAATTAATGTTCATGTACCAAACAACACTCTACACTTTCTCGGAATTTTTGTTACCAGAACATTGTAATTCTTAATTCCACCTTTGCTACTGTTCAAATATTCTACCGCAAATTTGTCTTGCATCACGTATTGGACGTATTTTACCTGTATAAAAATTATGTGCATAAAAAATTCAAGTTATCTATATAATTAAGAAAATAATTTATGTATAAATGCAACAATGACTTAAAAAAGATCTGTTTGTCTTTGCAAATTATGATTTGACAGCTCTTTTAAGTACTTTGGTCTCATTTTATCACCCCACGTCAAAATTGATGTAGAGTGCACAAACTACAATATAAAAGATGGATACAATGATAATTAAATATGTGAAAAGATGGATTATAACTTGTTTTTGAATAATATTATGGAGAAAGAATTACATGGGTGATGATTATTTTCAAGTTGCTATCACTTTGCTCTGCATCAAGATTGTGATTTTTTTTCCGGATAATTACCCACCCCTCATTTGAGATTTGGTGTGATTAAACGTAAACACTCTGTGGTTAGAAAAATTATATCTAATACTCTTAAGTTTGCTTCTATACAATAATAGGTTCCTCTAATAGTCAAAATTCACCAGATTTATTGCTATCATCATAAAAGACTGAATGAAAATTGATATGTACCAAAGATTGACTTATTACTGGATTATTGTAGGTCAAACAAATCTTTTTTTATAGTCAAACTATCTTTATATATCTTCACGCGTTAATGCATGTGTAGGGGTATATTTTCATCGTTATAAGAGTAGTTTAGGCAGAAAATATTCGTTTGACCTGTAACAAGTCAGCAATAAGCCAATCGAGGGTAAATGTCGATTTTTTTTAGGCTTTTTGTTACTTATCAACAAGTTTAGTGAATTTTGACTAACGGAGGAACCTATTTATTAGAAGAAAGCAAACCTTAGGGGTATTGGATGTAATTTTTCAAACCACAGGGGGTCTATATAAAATTACACCAAATCTCATAGGAGGGGGTAGGATTATTCCTTTTTCTTTTTCTTGAAAATACATCAATATTTCAAAATCAACCAACATACTATTATTACAACATTCAATATGTCATCAATATTTCTAAATTGACCAACAAATTCAAAGTAAATAAAAAAGCAACACACTACTATTGAAAGTAAATTAAATATCTATATTCGTAGGACTCGAGCTCACAATCTTAACCTCACTTCTCTGACAAAGAATTATTGATGATTATAACTTATGTTTACCGAGGCATTGTAGTAATAAATAATACAATAATGTAGATTTGTAGACAAGTCCACTCTCTTACTGTGCAAGAACCAACATCTTATTTGAAATAACTGTCCTTCATCAAAGTAGTTGCCATCTTTAAAACTATGCAAGCCCCAACAAATTTAAAGTCCATCAACTCTCTACCTAACTCAATTCATACATTGACTCTCAACATTAATTATATAATTAGCTACTAATAATCATGTTTAATTAACTCAATATTTACTAAAATTATCAATATAATTTGACAGTATTCTAATAAAGTTTTCCACAAAAGGGTGTATGGAATGAGAATAGCAAATTATGCATAATTGTTGTCTCTTTATCAATATCAACTTATTTGGGATAAATTATATCCATGCACGTGAACAAAATCTAAATAATGTAAATGAGAATCCAGAATTAAAGTTTTGAATTGCTAAGTTGAGAATATTAATTAAGAAGTTTGGTAAGTTTGTAAATAACTTTATTTTTCCCGCACATAAATATTATTATGTCTAATTAGAGTTACTTTGAACGAGTTTTTAAATAATTTAAATGTTAGTTATTAGGAAAAATTATATATATATATATATATATTTAAATAACTTCAACCAAACGCCCTATAAATCCATATCCTCCCATGGGAAAAGCTTCAAGACCCACTTCAAAAATTCACCCGTTGGTTAACCCTAATTTTCACATGAAATCTAATTCCAATTTACTCAAAATTGATAAAGGGTAGAATCGTAAAACTAGCAGCATTGGGGCTGATACTTCGTCGTCCCTACGGCTATGGATCGTTTTTCAATATAATATTCATATTTTGAATGGGAGTCCCAAAGCCTGAAAGTAGACGTTGGCCCTTTTTGGCACTTGTCAGCAGTTACCTTACAACCTTGAAAATCAAATTCTTGCATTACTACTACACACACAGCAGCATCAGGGAGTGACAGAGAATAAAATCAGTGTGCCCACAAGCCGTCTTTGTCAAATCACCCTCCACGCCGTTCAAAAACTCGTGTCTTTTTTGAAAATTTTACCTTTTGAACTCTTTGCTAGCGGTAAAGATTGAATCTTGGCAGTGGGATTAATGGGTTTTGATAAGCCCATTTTGCAAACAGGAGGTATCAGCCTGAGGCGTTGTTTTCTTGAACAGAATTAGTGTATTGCATTTCTGGGTCATCTTTTGTTGTTTAAGATGGACAGTGTAGCTGAGAAGAGCAAGAATAAAGATGGGTCTGAGTCGGTTAGTGGTGGCTCGATGACAGAGTCAAGAGAGAGCAGCCGAAGCACGAGCAGTGATAGCAGATCGAGTTCTGATAATTCTTCTCCAGCTCGATTGGGGTGGCCTCTAGGAAAGCCTGCCAATTGTTTGAAAAATGGCTTATGTGAAGGGAAAAGCAAATCCCGTTTGAATGTTGAGAGCGCTGATGATGAGTCTAAGTTAAAGAAGCAGGGTCCAAAAGCTTCGGGTGAGTTATGTCTTTGATTGTCTTCTTACTTTTTCTTTTCTTTTCTTTCAATTTTGAAGTTAAGATAGCTTAATTTTACTTTTGCTGAAAAAGGGAACATTTCAAAAACATAAAGTAAAAGAAAAAACTTAACAGACAAATGATCTGATATTCTGTGTGTTTGTGGTTCTTTAATTTGGTTTTATGATAAATTAACATCTTAATTTGAATTTGATTTCGTTCGAAATTGAGGAGGTTAACATTCACCAGTCTGGAGGTCAGGGTCAATAGTATATAGTGATGTCAATCAATCTCTAAGTAGAATGAGAATTAACATAAAATCAAAGAAACATCGTTGGTACATATGAATTGGTAGTAGGGGCAAAACGGTCCTTTAAAGATTATGGTATTTAGTTATACCACACCACTTCGTTTGCCTTGAAGTTGCACTATTCTGACAAGTGCAGCTGTTTGAATTTCATAGAAATACAGATGATGAAAGAGCGGTTTGCAAAGTTGTTGCTTGGTGAAGATATGTCTGGAAGTGGTAAAGGAGTTTGCCCGGCATTGACCATATCAAATGCCATCACCAACCTATGTGGTAAAAGACTTAAAATTCCTCTTGTTTTTGAGACATTAAAGGTGCTCTATGCTGTGTTAATGACTTAGTGCAGCCTTTACATGTAGCTACTGTGTTTGGCCAACTGTGGAGATTGGAACCATTGCCGTCTGAAAAGAAATCCATGTGGAAAAGAGAGATGGAATGGCTTCTTTCTGTGAGTGATCATATTGTTGAACGGACGCCTTGTTGGCAAACCTTTTCTGATGGAAGTAGACTTGAGGTAATTTCGGCTTCGTCTTTAAGAGCATTTGCTGTTGAAGTTTTCTATAAGTTTCAGGTTCATGTGTACTTCCTCATCCTCAAAGGAAGCAAACCAAGTTTTCTGCCTGAAATTTCCTGGAGTTCAGTTGTTTCAGTTTTCTTAAATCCAGCTCCTTTTCTTCTCGAATCACAGATACTTGACAATCTAAGTGAGAGCTTTCGTCGTCTGCAACTTTTGACGGAATCATATGTTGTTTCATGTGATATTTTCTTGTAGTGAAACTCAATTTCTTTTGGAAATGAGAGAACCTGAGTTATACAACTGTTCTTTTACCACATTATTTATGCTTTCTACCTTTTCAGGTGATGACTTCTCGAACAAGATCGGATCTATCTATTAATCTGCCAGCTCTCCGCAAACTTGATAATATGCTACTTGTAAGAGTTATTTTTCGTCAGTTTATTTCTGTTATGAATGTGAATCTTATATCCCATCCTCCCAATTTGCAGGAAATACTGGATGGATTTACCAATACGGAATTTTGGTATGTCGATCAAGGCATAGTAGCACCAGAAGCTGATGGATCCATCTCTTTTCAGAAATCTATCCAACGGCAGGAGGAGAAATGGTGGCTGCCTGTGCCACGTGTTCCTCCCGGTGGTCTCCCCGAGGCCACGAGAAGGCAATTAAATCACAAACGTGAATCTGCAAGTCAGATTCTTAAAGCTGCTACGGCCATTAATAGCATTGCTTTATCTGAGATGGAAGTTCCAGAATCGTACTTGGAAACTCTTCCAAAGGTATGATATCATCTAAGTTAGCCTTTCAATAGCAAACAATTGAAGAAAAATTCTGATAGAATATCAAATAAAATTGTCGCGATGCTGCTGATTTCACCTATGTAAATATGCTACAATGTTGCACTGATATGATGCTATGCAATGCTTCAAAAAGTTTCAGTTGCAGTGTAGGTTGGATTCAAATATATGGAAAATTTCATGTTTTCTTCAAGAAATATGCCGCTTTCCATAATATACAGAAATCATTGTAAAGATGTAGAATTTGTAAATCTAGCTAACATTCAATTAGATAGTAAATACTTATAGTACTAATTCACTTTTGTGGGATGGCGATTGGAATTTGTAGAAAATTAGACTTCTTCACTTGCAAGTATGTTTAGCTGCTTTCTCGCTGCATATCTATCTATATATTGACACGAAGTGTTTCAAAATTAGAATGGGAGAGCCTGTCTTGGGGATGTTATCTACCGTTACATCACTTCAGAGCATTTCTCCTCGGAGTGCTTGCTCGATTGCCTTGATCTGTCTTCCGAACATGCCGCTCTTGAGATAGCAAACCGCGTGGAGGCAGCAATCTACGTCTGGCGTAAACGACAACATCCCAAGCCTCCATCTCAACCAAACCATTGTGCTGCCAAATCGTCCTGGGAGATTGTTAGGGATCTCATGATATATGGCGACAAGAGGGAACTGCTTGCTGAAAGAGCTGAAAACCTCCTGCTATCCTTGAAACAACGTTTCCCGTGCCTCACGCAAACTACTTTAGATGCTAGCAAAATACAGTGCAACAAGGTATATGTCTATTAGTATAATTTAAGAATGATTGCGTAAATACCCCTTGAGGTCTGCGCACATTACAAAAAGCCCCTTGGTTTTGAAAATAACACTACACCCGTTGCAATCGTGTATTATATTACAAATTCTCCCTGAAGATTGGATGGCCAGGGGGAATATGTAATGTAAACATACCTTACGGGTTTCATGTACTTTTTCAGATTGGCAGTTTTTTTTTTTCAGAATATGCATAAACATCAAACATCAAGTTTGTCTGTGTAATTATCTTGATAATGTAGTTCTACAGCTTAATTTGTTCTGCTAAATGTATTTTCTCATAGCCCGTCGTCTGAATGTACCATTTCTCGTTTGTGGATCGCTTCAGGATGTTGGGAAGTCTATTCTGGAGAGCTACTCAAGGGTCTTGGAGAGTTTGGCTTTCAACATTGTGGCACGTATCGAGGATCTACTATATGTGGACAACATAACCAAGCAGTCTGATAAACTCACATCTGTACCAAAAGTAAGTTTACTTTCAGACAAGAAGTTCCCAGTTCCATATTCAGTGCCCATCTCAGGCACTCCCTACCGATCAGCATGTACAACACCCAACTTCTCCCCGGCTCATCTGGTGAGCCCTGTGCGAGGGGACAAGACGCCGTTTTTGAATGGCAATTGCAACAAGCCTGCACGTCGTGGCTTAGGAGTCAAAAGAGTCCTGACAAATTATCTTGGTGGCGATGCAAAGGTTAAGAACTGTGGCTATATTACCGAAGGCCCTGGTTCCGTTTCAAACAGAACAACTGAAGGGACAACGTCTCATCGGAGCATGGAAGGGAAGGAATCATCTTCCGTTTGTAGTGAGTCTAGGCCACAACAAATAGACCGGTAGTTTTCTTGGCTTTGATAGCTGAGTTTGGTGTAGTTAGTTGGAGAAGGGGGCGAAATACGAGAAAACTGATGTTAGTTTCTTATAGAAACATTATCACATATGTTTATTGATTTATTAACAGTCTTGAGCTTTATATTATCTTGATCATCTTCAAGTGTTGGTGAAATCATGAGTATGAGCCCAGTGTTCTTTTCGAATGTGAGTAGAACGGATTGGTGCTTAGATTTTAATTCAGGCACAGGGGACTTGTCCTTAGAAACAAAAGAGATTCATCAGGTAAATAATAAAAATGAGGGGGGCATTCCGAGAATTGAACTCGGGACCTCTCGCACCCTAAGCGAGAATCATACCACTAGACCAAATGCCCTGTGTGATTCTATATAACAATTACAAAATTAATCTCGTCGAAAGACACGCATGTTATTTTTCAGTGAAAAACAATTTGAAAAGTATTCGTGTATTTTTGTCATCAGACTAAAGTATTAAGTATGAACATTAATTAAAACCTGAAAAATCCCGTTTTCTGTCCAAGTCAAATTTATGGTATCTCGAATCTCGGCCTCTATGAATGAATATTTTGAAAATAAAATCAGATGTTTAAGTAAATTTAATGCGGACGCTCATTTATAAGAGGATGTTAACTCTGAGTCTTTGCTCTATTTAGTATACCCAAAGAAAACGTTACATCAAAGCGCCTGTAGCTCAGTGGATAGAGCGTCTGTTTCCTAAGCAGAAAGTCGTAGGTTCGACCCCTACCTGGCGCGTTTCCATTTTTGCTCATTCAGGAAAGAAATAATTTTCCAGTTTCTGTTATTTTTCTAAATTTAATTTGGATTCCAGCATACAGTTTACATTATCATTTTTCCTACATCTACTCTTTTCTTCACACTTAAGACATGATGATTCTCGTCTTTTTCCCCTTATAATTAATATTGTTGGCCGTGAGAAAAATATTTACAAAACCATCCTCAGAGGAGTAATTGAACATTACTGTATATATCTCATCAACATTTCCTAGCTATACTTTATTTACCAAATTTGGCAACAATGTATGTGTAATTCCAATTCTTGCATGCAACACCCGTTTCTGCCCCGACCAGAAGATATATCACTTAGTAGTAGGTACTGAATGGAGTTTCTAGACACACTCTCCATTCCACCACTACCACTTGAAACAAAAAGTGAAGTAATAATTGTACTAATCACCACCACCACCACCACATGACTAATGACTTCCACCATACGCCGCCACATAAACCAAGAAAAACTAGTTTTAATATCTCTAGTGCTGCACTACAATCTCAACTCACAATCCCTGTGTGTTTGTGCTCACCCCACTACAATCAATCAATGGAGCACTGCATTTCCACTCATCCTCACTTACTCCCCCAATCACCACTATATAACCACCACCCCATTCCACTGCAGGAACAAGAATTTCAAGTAACAGACCAAAACCAAATAGATATTAACGACCATCGATCGATCGACAATGGAAGTATCAGCTGTCAAGTGCTTTTTCATTCTTGGACTCGTAGCTATTTCCAGCTTCAACTACGCATACGCGGCCGGCGAGTGCCCCCGATCCACTCCCGACATGGAGGCCATGAAGCTCATCCCCTGTGCCGACGCTGCCCAAGACCCCGACGCCTCCGTTTCCAGCAGCTGCTGCGCTCAGGTCAAGAGAATCGGACAGAACCCTAAATGCCTCTGCGCTGTCATGCTCTCTAATGTCGCTAAGAGCTCCGGCGTCAAGCCCGAGATCGCCTTGACTATCCCCAAGCGATGCAACTTTGCTGACAGGCCCGTCGGCTACAAGTGTGGACGTACGTTCATTTCTCTTAATTTCTTTCTTCTTCCAAAATATATATTTCAAATTTTGTTCCAGCTTTTACTCTAGCTATTAAAAAATTATTTTTTAATAAAATATCTTTATACATGTTTTGCAGCTTACACATTGCCTTGAAAGGACGATCGATTGTGGGAGGATTGCAATCCATGTTGCGAGGATGAACCTGCTTCAGTTGTGTGTGTACCTATTAATAATGTAATTATAATAAGCCCAGAAATAAAAAAATAAAAAAGTATAATATCCGTGTCTTTTCTCTATCTTCCTTAATTGTTTTTCTGGTTCATTAATTGCATTATAAATCAAGGATAAAAAGAGAAGAGTGCGGGCCGGGAGAGAAGCATTTTACAATATAGAAACTTCAAACTGATTTAATTTCTAAATGTTCATTTTCCAATATTTTACAACGTACGACATTAATTAGTACATGTTACAAATATTATTAATAAAAAGTTCCTCTAAAATGGGAACTGAAATATTACAATGATCAGCTGCTGCAGACCTATGCATTTACTCTATAAATGATCTCTTCATCATTAATTCTGCAGCGTAAGGTTAAAAACATTCTGCTCTGCTCCTTTAGTAATAAAGTGATCCTGCAACATTTATTTCAACTTGAATTTTTAGTTACCTAACTTTTCGTCGAAAACAACAAAAAAATACAATGTGAAATTGATATTTTTAAAAAAATTATAAGGTAAGAAGAATGAAAAGAGTAATACCTTGCCACCAATTTCCTCGTGATGCACAACTAGAATTGCTTTCGTTCGGATCCTCTCCTCCGTCTTTCTTGAACTGATCAAATTAATTAAATTCAAAGCAAATTAGAATATTGATGATGTTTAATCTACTTTCTAGAACAAAATAATTCAAGTTTAAAATATTTATAGTTGAGACTTGAGATTGTTGTGTCTATGTGAAAATAACAAAAAGATCGATCAAGTTTTGTAGTATTAAGAATGTTTAAAGAAAGCATGTAAAATAAATAAATAAACGAGTATTTTGGAAAGTAGATTCCACGACACTTACATTATGTGGAGGTGTAATATTCTGAGTTGTAGGAGAATAAACTTCTTGACCACCATAGTAGATGGATGAGTTGTAATAACAGGGTTCAACTCTTCCATTCTCGTAGGAGTTGGGATTCTTGTCTTTTTTCATCGGATTATTGAATTTCTGAGTCCCATAATCTAATGAAAAATAAGAAACAATTATATTTGTCTAAGTTGTAGTCATTAAGAAGGATAAAAATAATGTATCATCATTGTGTAGTAAATGTTATGACAAACCTGTTCCATTTTTGGCATTGCCATAATAGTTGTGTCCAAATTCTGGGCCAGAGGTGTCTCTCCCACCCACCTTTTCAACCAAAAGAAAAAAAAAGAATTAATACATCAAAATTTTGCTTAAAGAAAATACTACTTTTCTTGATTAAGAAAATAAGATGATAATTTTTATATATATATAACATGAACAATTAATTAGGACATTAATTTGGGTATGAGAACGTGTTTTTTGTGATTTTTTTTTTTTCTTTATTGATCATGATGTGTGAAATACAAATACCATAATAATTATAAATGAGATATTTCAAGAATTATTATTGAGAATTACGTCAAAACATTGTGAATAGTATCCATAGTATAATATAGAAAGACATAGTTGCATGGTAAATGATTTCCTATTATACATTCTGTATGCTTACTACAATGAATATGCTAAATATTACAATTAACCACGTTTAAATATTAAATTTCTTCTTGTGTCTTCCAATCCCACCCCAAATAATAATAATAATAATAATAATTAAATCGAAGTTTGAGAGTTCATATATGTTAGAAGTAACATTTAAATTAATGAAAATAAAGTAAAATAAAGTCAAAATTGTTGGCATCTTTTGGTGGGGCATGAAGATCTATAAAAATAAATTTCGGTGTCCCCGTATTGGATTGGAAGTATAAGGCTATGAGATATCCTTCATCTATTCTACTTGATAATATTACAATATAATAATGAATAATAAAGAAAAGATACCATGGATGAGGTTGGTGGACCAAAGATTGATCCAAAGAAAGCTGTGGACGAGGACGACTCTTTCGGACCAAACAGATCCATAGTAAAAGACGATGATGTTCCTCCCACTGTCTTTGCTTTCTCCATTGTATAATTTCTTCTAATTACAAAAAAAGAAAAAAAGAAAAGAATTGTTTGCAGTGAAATAATAAGAAAAATGGATAAGGTTTGGGAAATGAGCAGATGAGGAAGAAGATCAGAGACAAGGAAGATAATATATATTTAAGTTTTGTTCTGAGTAGTGTGTGTAATGGTGGAGAGTAGAGAGTGAGAGGGCACGTGAAGTTTTGAGTGTGATGAAAATGAGATGCTCTATTGCTCATATTTATAGCCAAAACCTTTTCACAAGATATGAGATTGCCCCATCTCCATCTCATCTCCTTTAACCCTCATTTTCTTAGCATCTTTGACTCTAACTAAATAATCTCATTATTTTTATTTTTTTCTCATCTACAATGCACGGACACAGATACAGTAATAATCATACGATGATATATAATTTTTGAAAATTTTAAATATGTAGTATATGTCTTGTAAAAATATAAAGATAATAAGGAGAAATCCATTCATTTTAATTATAATGTTGGAAATAAGCGAATTGATTTTTAAATTGTAGTATTGTTGAAATAAGAAAGATTAAATAAAAGAGAGTGGGTGAGCGGGGGGGGGGGGGTGTTCAAATTTAGATTGGTAATACTATTTTTCAATAATTTTAGAAAGTGTTTAAATTTTATAATCTTAAAATTGTCAATATAAAAAATGTGTCGGACAAGCCATTGGCCATGTGAGTGTCATCATGTCCTCATGGTGTAAGGTAGTACATTCATGTCGTGTTGAAATTCTTTTTTGTTTAATTTTGAACATATTGAATGTCGTGTTTGAGATTGTTTTAATTCTGAATTCATATCTAATATGCCTCTTGATACTGTAAGAAATAATTTTTCAAAGCGTTGATGCATTATAGGTTGGACCATACATTCAATAACCTTGAATGGATTGGCTTTGTTAGAATCGATTTAACCAAAAATAAATAAATAAATAAAATTTACTTTGGATTGATAATAAAATAAAATGGTGTAATATTCTTTTGGATTTGGGTCCTGCCTAAAGGTGTATGCAAATTATCTTTCGAGGTAGATTCCATGGTGGGTTCAACCTATATGCAAATTGAATTTTTTCTTTTCTTTTTTTTTTTAATATGCAAAATGCAGCATATATTCCTGTAGTTAAACGGACATTTAGGGCAGATTCCATGATGGTTCCATAAACTACACGTGATCATCAAAATCTTGTACATTTGAAAACCATATCATTTGCAATATTTATTTTAATGTAAGTAATTGTTATAATTATTTAAAACAATTTGTACTAAGAGTCCAATCAAGTAGATGATAGCTTTAGCTTTATGGAGTAGGGAAGTTTAATGTAAAATCAACCAATTAAGTTGTTTTCCTTTAGCTTTACGGGGGAAAATTTTTATTCAGATTAGGTTTGGTCAAATTAAATCAATTGACGGAGCCCAATTTGAATTATTTACACTAAATTAGACCCCTTATAGAATAGTGTAATTACTCAAAATATTAATGACGCTTATAATTATACCCTTAATAATACCAAGATTTTAGATGAAAAATGTTAATACTGACCAAAAAAATTAAACAAAATCTCATTTAAATGGAGTAAATGTATATTATAAAATACATATTTTAAAATTATTGCAGTTGGAGATAGAAGTAATTATTTTTTGGTATTTTCTATGTGTTTCTTTTTTATGAGGGTACAATCATTTTTGCATAAAAATATTGTATTCAGACATTATAAGATAGAAATGAAGCATTTTTAAAAGGATTTTAGACATAACTTTTAAATTTTAAAAAAAATAAATAAAATTATATTATTTAAAATCCTATGGGGGATATAAAAGCAAGTCCTTTTCAATCTTTGACCTATATGCATGCATGCATATGTCTCAACATAGGGAGAGAAGAACCTTATTCATTTATCTATAATTATCTTCTTTGTGGGGCCCCAACCCCCCCACCCCACCCCCACCCCATCACCTTCCATACGGCAGCCATATATTCGGATACGTATGTCGTATCTCTTGTTCAAACATTTGACTTCATTGTCCCTTTCCTTTCATTCCACATTCATATCATGTTGGTGAAGAATGAAGATACCATCCATCCAATTACCAAGAAGACTTAATTTTTTCTTTGGGTATATTTCCCCTTCAATGGAATATTTAATTTTTTTTTAAAAAAAAAAAAGAGAGAGAAAGACTTAGAGATGATTGATCAACTTGTCATAATTTCTTCAACTCAAATTGCAATATTGTTCCTAATTCCTTCAATTTTATTGACTTAAGGAGAGTTGCAGGACCATATTTGGCCACGTTTGGAATTTTCATAACATGATTTTTTAATATTTTTATTTCGTGTCAAAAATATATCTACATCCGTGAATCTTTAGAAAAGAATATTTGATTTGAGAATAAAAGAGATAATTCGGCATGTGATGAGATCTTTTGAACTTGAAATTATACTGTTCAACACTTGTACAATTATTGTACAAAAAATAAATAAAAAATAACATCTTAATTTTGTTCTCTCTATATATATATTTTTTCCCTACAGAAGAATCCTTCGAGAGAATATTTGATTGAAAGACGCTGCAGACGATTCAACACGCAATAATTATTTTAAAACTTCAAGTTGTGCATTCTATTCACCTTTTGAAAGAATTTTAGAAACATCGCATGTTCTATTTATTAATTATTTTCTTTTATTCCTATATTTATATATTTCAGTCTCTTTCCTGAATTCCCGGAATTTGGCCATTGTCCCGGCTCTTGTGTTGATAAACTTCACCGGCCCTTTATCAAGGGATAGGGCCAGAGATATTCCTCCACCAAATTAAACACAATATCTTATAGTTTTACAATTATTAATTATTTATTGACTCATCTCACTATTTTCTCTCTTTCCATGTATTTCCCCACTTTTCATATCCTAGATCATAGTTTATAGAATCAGTTTTTCCCTTTTTGTGGTTAAGTATTATTCGGCCTCGTCCACCTTACTGGATTGGTTTGTTAACCAGTCCAATCCATGACGAAACGACCGTTTATTTGTTTGGATGGGATCAAGTTTAATCATTGTCCCACTTAGTTACCTCATCCCACCAATTTAGGCGAATGAATTATTTGTTAGCCCAACCACTATAATCAGCCTAAGTAAACTTACTACAGTTAATTTTAAGTTTTTTTTTTTATCATACATTTAAATCTGATTTATCTTAACACCCAACTATTTCATGACACAATATAAACGAGGCCTTAAGTGATAAAACATTGTGTGAAAGCATTTTATTTCTTAATTGAGCAACAATGGTAGTGCAAATTCATTGCTTAATTTTTGAAACATAACAAAAATATCATAAGATAATGGCATGAGTAGGTCCATATTCAAGTTTTAGGACAAATTCTATTGTTATTCTCAAATAGTATTGCAATTTGAATTTGTGGGCCCTCATATGACTTATCCCAAAGATATGTATACTCCCTACCCTCTATCTTTTTTTGCAATTTTATTTTATCTTTTTATGCTATTTTGCATATATACATAATATATATAAATATAAGTATTACTTTACATATATATTAAAACATATTTTATACAATATATAATACTAAATCTGTAATACAACTTTGATTACCTGAAGAACATAGAGATCTTCTTCAATTATGACGATTATCAATGGAACATCTTCGTAGGTGAATGTTGTCCCTTGACATCCTCGAAGGCTAGCATTTTCTATATTACCAACAAAATGGAAAGTATATATCCCGAATAATTACATAATACTAAAATATAAATTATTATAAGATTTATAGTAGCCGGGTCCTTATCAATTAGTGCATCTTTCAAAAATATAACAGGCCCATAAAATATAGTGGAAAAGATTTTGGATCAAACAAGATATGTGATGTAGTGAGATTTTATTATACTTTTTAGTGGCAGAAGGAAGGATTGCCTTCATCAACAACGAGTGGAATATTTATAGTCAGATTTCCCCGCGCCCTAGTAGAATATCTTTTGCTTGATCTTTTTAGGATTCTCTCGGATTTTCAGGGATCTTGTCAGATCCGCGGTGCTCTTATCCTGAATTAGTACGAGGTCTTAATACAAGGCCCTTTCTTTGTGAGGTTATTCCCGCGAGATCCCTCGTAGCCTTTCTCCTTGTGAAGGCCTCATAGAATATCTTTTGCTTGATCTTTTCAGGATTCTCTCGGATTTTCGGGGATCTTGTCAGATCCGCGGTGCTCTTATCCTGAATTAGTACGAGGTCTTAACACGAGACCCTTTCCTTGTGAAGCTATCCCTGCGAGATCCCTCGTAGCCTTTCTCTCGTTCACGCTTTCTTCGTATGCCTTTCTCCTGCTCACATCAATATGATTGTTATATATATATGATGATGATGATGATGATGATACAAAGAAGAAAGATAAAAGCAAGATGGGTACACTCAAGCTTATCTCTATGCAATGAGCAAATGTGGGGACTTTGTGGAGTGGAATATTTTTGTTGGAGTAGTATGATTGTGAAGAAAAAAAAATGTGATCAATACTTGTTTGGTTCTACTTCTAGACCACTGTAAACATTAGGAACATTTTGAAAATTAAGAACAGAAGAATACAAATAAATTACAATTACACCACAAGTAGTAATACGGAGAGAGTAAATTGAGGAGGTATTCATTGTTTCTAAATTACATATCAACATTCTAAAATACCTGCAAAGGGTATCAGTATTTGAGTTCCTGCCTTGTCATTATTACAAAAACACTGAATTTGTAATAAGAAACATTCGAGTTTATTAGTATTTTCGGAGGGTGGTTGTCTCTGATCCTCCCGGTATGTCTAAAGCTGACATGAGTTACGACATTCTGGATTCAACCCTACTCTGATCTTAGTATTCAGCCAAGTGATGAGCCACTTGGAGGTTTGATGGTGGGAAGAGACTTGTTCCTGGACAACTCCGAGGAAGCATGAGCATATGAAAAGAGATGACGTCTGCAACCGATATGTGACGTTTGTTACATTAATATACTCAAGCTCCTGTTGATGTTTGCCGCCTCAATTCCTGGACGAACCAAATTTGTCTTCTTTCTTGTTTTTTTGGTTCATTGAAGAACTTCTCTTTTACTTCTCCATTTGAGCGAGCAATTTTCCAATAGTCTCTTCCTACTTGTGAAAAGAGATGACGGAACGGCGTCGTGGTTCTGGGGTAGTAGAGATGGTTCTTGTTTGGACCGGCCGCTGTCGCCTAAACCCCTGCCTGCCAGGTTTCCATTTTGCCACTACATAGTAATATGTTTATTTTTCCTTGCCTGCAATTCCAATATCACAAATTATTCTACTACTATCACAAAATATTATTTATTCCTGAAAAATATATTTTCTTTCTATACTAACTATATATGAGTATACATAATAATTAATTTTTTATATTTTAAAATATATTTAGAGAGTCTTTTATTTTATTATTAGCATAAATATAAATAATATTTAATTTTAAATGAATTAAAAAAATTTATGTAGATATAGGGTGTGGCACGTGTTACAAAGAGTTCATATTCCCTAGTATGGTAATGTGGGATTGGGTTGGGCCCGAAAATCTGACACAGGAACATAATACCCTCACAATCGCCAATCACAAAATTTTCTTTCTTTTTCTTTTGTCCTTTTTGAAATAATGGGCTCAAAATTTTGTATTATTAACCATGGTTGCGATGTTATTAATAATTTATTGTATAAGATTGATGTGGAGAAAGAACCAAATTTGCAAGAAGATTCTCAAGCTTATGATTATTTGTATAAAGGTCCTTGAGGGAAGTTAAGGGAGGTTAAAAGGAAGTTGAGCGGAGTTGAAGAGAAGGAAGTTGAAAAGAGAGTGGGTTAGTGAAATGACGAAAATGTCCTCAACTGATTAATTTTAGGCCGTAGGATCAAAGGGCAACGTTGTGTTTCACCCCCCTAAAATTTACTATAAATAGGGGGTGAATTTATTGTTTTGAGATACCTTTTAATGAATAAAAATAGAAATTTTCTACATTTTCTTGCTTTTATTACGCTTCTTGAATTCATTTGGTGCACACGTGCTTAGGCTACGTTTCTTCTGAATCTCACTCCATCAAAGATATTATCCGTTTTAATCAAATTTTTATTTGAATTCGTCTTAAAAATAAGTTTCGATGAGCTCTCAAAATTTATAAAAACATGCAAACATCATTAACCCTCGAGTAACCATACAAGCTTATTTTTTCGGACAACATCAAATATGCGAAAAATGAACAATGAAGCCGATTCTCTATTGTGTGAGATATTATTCATTTTTACTTAAACATCACAAATTTCTTATTTACATGTAGAACGTGTGCTAGCATCAAAACTAGCCCCACTTTAATTGAAAGGCGACGCCGACTTGTGTACTTTTCTATCGTCAAAGCTTGTTGGTCGGTTGAAGGCTTAAGATTCTTTCTTCACAAGTTGAACTGTTTAATGCATTACACAGAGTATCATTTGGGAGTTAGAAGGGGCATCAGACCAGCCCCACATACGACCCATCTTATATTAAAATTTTGAGTAAATCACATCTTTAATTACACAAATATTTATTATTTTTATAAAAAAAATTTTACGTATACTCACTGGGTATATTACACTAAAATCACTTAAGGAATGTATTTCAAATTTTATAAAAATATAAGGAATATTTGTATAATTAAATCTAATATATATTTTTATTTTTTATTACAAATGTCATGTGCATATGTAGATTTAATATCAATTATAGTGTGTGTTAGCTGTTAGGAATAGTGGCAATTATAGTGCCGGGCCCCTAAAGTTTTATTTGTACGCAGTGAAAGAGAAAGATACGGAAATGTGGGCCCCCTGACTCGTTTGGTCAACGGCTTGTGTACAATTGGTACAATAATTGATCTTTCCACAAAAATCTAAGTTGGGATGAGCTGCAAATTATTTCATTCAATTTATTAAAAGACGGAAATACCCATATGTTCAACTTAGGGATTTTATCTCATTTTTATAATTATTATTTTAAACATTTTTTAAGAGTTTGCAATGATTATTTTAATAATAGAAAATATTAGGCATGTTCAAATAATATTTTTTTTCTTTCATATGTTGTCAATTACAGTTCATTATTTTGGTTTACTAGAGTAAATAGATATTACTGTATAATAAAATATTTGGTAATACGTTCCTAATTTAATTTCTTTAAGTAGTATTATTTGATGTAATTTTACTCACTTTTAAAGCAAAGTGGTGGTTATTTATTTAAATGTTTACATCATGACTAGCGTCCGAGAACAAAAATGCTTAATAATATATTTACCAATTAGGTAGTAAAGGTATATAATATTTTTCATCAAACGACTAATTGAGTGTCGATAATTGGTACTTAGTATTGTTGGAAATTAAAAATTATTTAAAATCTCGTTAAATATTATGGTTGAAAAGTTCAATTCAAAACAACATAATTATTCGATTTGTTTAGATGGTTTCAAATCTATAATAATTAAATCTAAATATAATTTTAATTTACATTCTACAAATATATTTAAAATTAACCTAATTCTTAAAATCATTTGGAAGCGAAACCTAATCCATTTTTTAAAAAGATATTTTGCATAATTTGATCAATATTTCAATAAATTGAGCAATATATTAATTTAATCAATACCATTAAAAATAACGGCATAAATTACAATGAACCAACTAGCAAATTTACGTAGTGATAGATGAAATTCTATATGTTCGGTAGAATTCGAATCCATAATTTCAAACTTATTTATTATCAAAGAATACGTAGCTATCATATGTGGTTTATACACTAATCCTATGGAATCAAGTCTGTTAGACTTTGGGATCACATTTGCAACGTTTTTTAATCCAGTGAAACAAAAAATGTTAAAAACTCATAAAATACGAGATCAAAGTGCAATAAATTATATCTTATGGAACAAAAAATATAATTTTGCGGTATTTAGCTTAACATGAGTTGAGGTAAAATTAAAACAAAATTTAATGTTTCAAGAATTACTAATTTTCTACAAGTCAACACACAAATTTATGCAATCCTTTTTCTTTATCATCTCATCTGAACCAAATAAAAATGGAAATAGATATGTGTGCAGAGTAGAGTCCCTAACTTGACTGACCAGATAAACTGGACCACCATCAAAAACCTCAACAAAAACAAAGACCCAAAGAAGAAGTTGAGACTTGAAGAACAGCGCAGACCCACAAACCAAGACAAAAAACTCCTCCTTCTCTCCTCCTCGGCTCTCACACAAAAATCAAAATACACACACTCATGTGTGTGTGTGTGTGAAACAAACCCAAAAGAAAGAAAAGGAGGTGGGGGTAGTAGTAGTGGGCGGCAGGGAGGTAATGGACCCGGCAGTATTGGACAGGATAATCGAGAAACTGATTGAAGTCCGATCCTCGAAGCCAGGGAAACTAGTGCAGCTCACCGAATCGGAGATTAAGCAACTCTGTGTTGCGTCTCGTGAAATCTTTATTAATCAGCCTAATCTTCTTGAACTCGAAGCACCCATCAAGATTTGCGGTATACTTTTGTTTTTTGGCTCGTCCAATTTCAAGAGTTTGTTGTGTGTGTCTTTACGGTGGAGAAAGCTCGTTGCTTTATCTCGTAAACGCGTAAATTGTTCTTAGCTTTAGGTGGGTCTTTGTTGTACTGAAAGATTTTAGGGTTTTTCACACCCTAAGTTCTGTTTGTTCTGGGGTTATGGGTGATTCTTTTAAAATGGATTGGATTTTTCTGTGGATTTCTTGTTTTTTGGGGTTTTAAGGTTGTGTCGATTTGCGTGTTCTCCGTTTTGTTCCCCCCACCTTTGGAGATGAATGGTTTATTTGTTGGATTTTGGTGGTGCTTGAGGGTATTCAACCTTTCACATAGATCATTTCCTTGAGGGATTTCAGGACTCAATGATTCTGTTGGTTCTGAAATTCCATGACTGTTATTAAGTTCGACAAGTTTTTTCCAGTTTGTATTGTAATTGTTTTTTTCAATTCTTTCCAGGCAGTGATCCACACGAATTAAACGCACTGGAAAATCTAATTAGTTGCATTGTCCTTTTTGTGTCACAGTTTTCAGCTATAATAGTTGTTTGGCTCCGCATATTTTTGCTCAAGTGCAAGTTTTCATGATTGGTAGAAAAATATCGCTGATTGTCTGTTATGAATTTTGTCATGCAAAATTAAGTTTCGATGTTAATCTCACTATAGTGACGGCTTAAGAAAAACATATATGTAATGCTGGCTGGCATCTTTCATTTCCTTATGGTTTCAATGTTTAGAATATTTCCAGGCTCGGAAGTAGCATTTAAAAGTAAGAAAAAGTTCCATACAATATGATATTCATGTTTGGAAGGGTTTAGGCTTTGGCTTTGCCCGTGAATGTTTAGGTCCTTTTTCCGTGATTATGTATTCTCTATATCTACAGCAAGGTTTATTGCTATTATTCCTTAAGCTGCAATTATATGTGCCTAGGCAAGTGATTCGGTAATTGCAGCATAATTTTCAGATTTAAGTGATATACTAGGTTCTTGAGGCTTGTTCTTGATATGAAGGTGGTTGTCAATGATGAATTATTACAGGGAGCTATTCTAAGCAGGATAGAATCGGAACTCTTGAATGAATACACAGGTTTTGAGACTGAACAGGTTACCTGCACGGTTTCTTGCAGAAAATTAGAAGGAAAAGGAATTACTCATAATATTCTTTAGGCATCACACATTCACAGGAAGGCTCAATAATATGGGAAACTTAATTAATACCTCTGATGCAAAGAAGGATTAGACTTTTATAATTAGCACAAGAGAAAGCTGATTAAAAAATGAGAGAGATAGCTGAAAAGACGTGTGGAGAATTGAGATTGTTTCTGCAATTCTTATTTTTCTAAAAATTCAGATATTTACAGGAGGCAGTGAGGGCATACATTATAGATGAAACCAACGTGGCCTTTTGGAGTTCAAGTCGAACTGTTGAGGGAGTTTTCACTCTGATTCCATCAGTTTGGTGGGTTGAAGTGGGAAGTGAAGGGGTTAACAACCTGATACAAATCCAATTTGCTTGATGAACTAGCTTAGAATATAATAAGCTTATGTCATGTGTTCTAGCTTACTTCACTATAAGATTTGTACTGCTTAAAGTGACTTGAAGTAGCAAATTATAACAGCAAATCCTGGTTGAAGCCTCATTTGACAAGTATAACTACTTATGCTTACTATATGTTTCAACCCTACCATATCTTTGTGGCTACTACTCAAACTGCCGCTGCTTGGATAAAGTGTCATCTGGAGGGATCAATGTTATGAAGTATTTGTGTCTATGGATGAAGTAAATGTAACTAATATGGTCAATTAGGCTGATTGAGAAACCGATGTTCTTAACTGTAAGAAACCAATTAGGCTGCTTGAGAAACCGATGTTCTTCTTTTGGGCCTTGGCCCCTTCTTGTACGTCCTTTTTCATCTATGGAGATGGGAGGGTGGCCCAAGAAATCCCCCACCATTTTTCGGTGTTTTTTTTATTTTTATTTTTTGGTTTTGGGGTGTGGGGGTGGGGATCTGTAACAGTTTTGCAAGTCCTGCCAGGACCCTATATACTCATTACAGTGCTTGGCCTATATGTCTGACCTGTCTTCATATTTTGGTATCCCTATTCTTGAAGCAGTAAAAGGGTAGAAGGCAAGGAAAGTGCAATCTTTTCTACTTTTTAGGTTAATTGTCGTCTTTCTTCTTTCTCTTTTATCCTGTCTCGTTTTTGCTGGTTTGTTTACGATGATAACTTACTATATTGGCCTCACTAGTCCATCAATTTCAGTTGTCTTAACTTAATTGGCCTCACTAGTCCATCAATTTCAGTTGTCTTAACTTAGAGGCATGCCGACCTGTGCTGAAGAACTGTCAACTATCAAACGTGATGTTTGGGAACTAACCATATCTATGTTTGTCATTACTTCAGGTGACATTCACGGCCAATATAGTGATCTTTTAAGGCTGTTTGAGTATGGAGGGTTCCCTCCGAAATCAAATTACCTATTTTTGGGGGACTATGTAGATCGTGGAAGACAGAGTTTGGAGACAATATGCTTGTTACTCGCATACAAAATCAAATATCCAGAGAATTTTTTCCTTCTTAGAGGAAATCATGAATGTGCTTCTATAAACAGGATTTATGGATTTTATGATGAATGTAAGCGCCGCTTCAATGTCAAATTGTGGAAAGCCTTCACTGATTGCTTTAATTGCCTCCCTGTCGCTGCACTGGTTGATGACAAGATATTATGCATGCATGGAGGCCTTTCTCCTGAACTGAATAATTTGGATCAGATTAGAAGTTTGCCCCGCCCAACTGCTATCCCTGATACTGGCTTGCTTTGTGATTTACTTTGGTCAGATCCTGGTAAAGATGTTAAAGGATGGGGAATGAATGATAGAGGAGTTTCATTTACTTTTGGCCCTGATAAAGTCTCAGAATTCTTGGCAAAGCATGATTTGGACCTTGTTTGTCGCGCTCATCAGGTAAAGCATTTTTCTTTTACGTCTTTTTTGCAGTTCAGTTCAGATCATTCATCTGATGGTACTTCTTTTGCAGGTTGTGGAGGATGGTTACGAATTCTTTGCGGACAGGCAACTTGTGACGATTTTTTCAGCTCCGAACTATTGTGGTGAATTTGACAATGCTGGTGCAATGATGAGTGTTGATGAAAACTTAATGTGCTCTTTTCAAATTCTGAAGCCAGCAGAAAGGAAAAACAAGTTTATGATGTCCACTAAAATGTGATGTTCCACTGCTTCCTAATTTCAAAGGTCAACTCCAGCTATTGCTAAGTGTTATCTTCTTTCTCTTTTTTCCCACGTCTATTCTCTTAATGTAGTTAATACTGAACAATTCACTGATGCATCCTTTTTGCTTCACTTGAATATTTGTCAACGTATAACAATTTCCATCGCGCACAGAGATACTTAAGGGTTAAGGATAACTGGAGATAGAGAAAATAAAAACAAACCTGCACATAACCAAAAAAAAGAAAAGGAACAAAAAGTCACTGCTGATGCTCCCAATTAAAATAGTTCAATGGTCAGTCCCGTGCAAAGATTGTCTTGATCTATTGGAGGAGTATCTGCTTGTTAATACTGTTGAACAATGACGAAGTTTATCATATTGGCAAAATTTATTGTCACCATATTGTTACTAATGGTTGTATTTTTGTTTTATATACGTACTGTACTTTCCAATGTGATTATCAAGCTGTTATTTCCCTCCCTTGTCTTTGGAACATATAAATCAAATTTGGTACTGCCGGAAAATGAAAAGATTGAAGGAAACATCACGGGGAAATGAGTTAAAAGCTGTATGGTTTGAGTTACTCAATCTGTAGCAGTTCTGATGTCTCCTTCATCAGAATTAATTCATTAGTAGTGCCCTCAAATATCTGTCCTTTCTACTGTTGGGGAAGTCTTCTTTACACTTTTGTAGAGCTGAGCCATCTAGCCAATTATGATGCTCTGACATGTTTTCTTCTTTTCTTTCCTGCTCTCTATTTTATACTTCTGCAACTAAAGCAAACGTGCTTCTTGAATTTGCTTTAGATCATTCATCCAAACAGAAAAATTATACATTCAACCGAGAAAACATCAATATCTCTTAAGTGCTTATCTTACTGTTCGCAGCCTTCCGTAACATCCTGAGGAGTATATATTTTGTTTTGTCATCATCTCGTATTGATCCATAATCCTTTGCTTAATTTTTTGATCTAGTTCAAGTCTTGTGCAAATCTAATGTACAAAGATACCCCTGCCCCAACGTATAAAATGTTCTGCAGTTTGAGTAAATTTGAGGTGTGAATTATTCAAATAGAAAAATAAATAAAAGAGGGCTTGGAACTTGTTGGATGATGAGTGTAAGCAAAAGATCCTTACATAGGCCTCTGTAAGTTGTGGTATGTTGTTTATAGATTCTTCTGTTAAAGCATCTCTCAAGTCTCAGATTAGTATTTAGACCATTGCCTTAGTCCATTCAGAAAACAGTTATGGTTTTATCTCCTTGTTTGTTTTTTTCTTTTTCAGTTTTTCCTTTATGCTATTTGTTTTAGTTCAAGGATTCTGATGAGAAAGAAAAATACTAGGGCAAAGGAAACAAAATCGAATAAATATTTTATTTCTGTTATGTAATTGTTTAGGGTTGTTTACAATGAGGAGTCCTCTAATGGTTGAGTTGGAGAGGGACAAAGGACCAAATAGGTTTTTCTCTCCTTTTCTTCACCTTCTTGTTAGGAAAATATGTTTTCCCTAACTACATGATATTTTCCTCATGTTTTCTTTTCTTTAGTACTCTCGCGAGCACCCAAACAGCTCAATGTCATTTTATTTTCCTTTGTTCTCACCAGAATCCTAGCACCAAACGTGATGGTGAATGTGAGCAGAAGGCAATACTTGGGGATTATTTGACACTCTCCTTTTCAGTTCATATACGACCTTTCCTTTGCACCTTTTAGTGGGATGAAATGGAGGGTCTTCCTATGCAAATAGATGTTTGTTGATGTTGCTAATCTTTGAGTTTTATTGCAGATCTATTAAAAACAATGGAAATTAAAAGAACTCACAGTAAGAAACGTTAGTTTCTCCCTATTTAAGTGAGTAACAGTTATCACAAAATCACATGAAGTGTAGAGCGGTCTCAAAGGAGGTTTTCTAGCTTGCACTGAATACAGATAACCAAAAGGGTGGCATAAGTAAAGTGAAATGGTTCTGAAAGAATTACTGTCATTTCCAAATGGTTCTTTGGTTGCCTTTACCCATTTAGACTGAATACTCTGTGAAATGCTTAAATGTTGGAAGTACATGGTTGTATATTACTGTGCTTTTCTGCTTATGATGGTTAATAAGTTCTTGGTTTTATTCAAATTATTTTTTAAGAAGTGGAGAATTATTGTAATGATTGTGCTTCATTCCTTCCTTATATCCACATGGTTGTTATCTGGGCAGGAGGTTAGGGGGAAATAGGAATTTTGTCTGCGGTAGCCTTTATATAAATTGGGTTGAAAAAGATCTGTGGTGTTGGTGTGAAACATGAAAAGTACTGTATATTTGTGAAACTCTTTTGGAAAAACTGATCTATTTGTAGTTACGAATCTGTCCGTGGAACATACTTACACATGAGGCCTAGGAGAACGTTATCATGCCAAAGGTATGAGAATATCCTAAAATGTCGTGAGATACATATATAGTGAATTTCTGGAGGTAGACTGTTTCTGAGGCAGTGATGCTAACCCTTTTCACCCTACTGTCGGGTAGGGGAGTGATGGCTTAAATGATTCCCTCAGATCAGTAGTAGTTGACAGACACGCCTTAGGTTCTTGGTGTCGCCCAAAAAAAAAAAGAAAAAAAGAAAGACTATATTACAGCCATGTCCATCCATATTGTCTCTGGTCTTAGATAAAACTGGTACCAATTATCAGAAAACAGTTCAATTTGATTGCTTCTATTTACTAATTCCATGCTATCAACCCTTTTTGTTGTTGCAGGCAGAACCCTCTGATCAGAAGAAATTGCAGCTTGCACCTATCTGAAAATCCCCCTGAGCATGGAAGAAGAACCCGTCTTAAGCTTTTATCTGACAGTTTTAGTGTGCTTAAGAACGAGTTTTTATTGATGCCGATTCAGGGGAGTAGATAAGCTGTAAGTTGTACTCCCCCCTTGGCCAAGGGTGTTTCCGTGTAGATAAAATTATTTGGAAGTCATGTTATTGAATCACGGCCAGCACCAAAAAACAGCCAATTGACGTTGGAACACTTGTGCGTTTTATTAGCTAAACGAACACTTCTAGGTAGAGAATACTTACATGTACTAGTTGCCTTGTTTGTGGAAGAGTTCTCACCGATTGAGGTTAGTTGCTTTAATTTTTACATTTTCGAACTTTTCTGGCTTACAATGTGCAGCATCATCTGCAGCGTATGATGCTTAAACTTTCTTAGCTCGTCGCCTGGTATTGAAAATTGTCAGCAAGTTGATGGAGTTCAACGAGCACGAATGAAAATAATGTCAATGGAGAACAGGCTTTCTCAGTTAATATAGGGCTCCCAGTCCATCTACAATCCCTCTATAATACTCTTTTATTGCTGATTTTCTTCATATTCTTATCTTTCAATCAGAAATTGACAATGGAGAAGCAAAACACTAGGAAAAGAAATGCCAAAGGATTGCATTAATAAAAAAGATAGGTAGCAGAGACTGGAGACATGTTTGTTTGCCTCGAGTTTGGGATGAGTGGATAGCAAAAAGTATTTTTAATATATTTTAAAAAGCAAAATATTATTTATTATATATACGTATAGGTGGCATGCTACAGTAACTAATAAAGTAAATAAAATATGTGTTATAGACACAAGTGACTATTTTGATACTGCTGCACTAATTTTTTATTATTTCAAAAATATCTTTAATTGATAAAATAATTAATTTATCAACTTTAAAGTTTTACATCAAATTAATTGCCCAATCGATATATTTTATAATATATTTTAAAATGTGAAAGAATATTTATTATATGTATGTTGGGACAATGTGCCACGGTCCACGACAGTTAGTACATATATATATATATATATATTTTGGCAATCACTCGTATCCAATTTCCAATCACAGAATTAAAAGATTTCATGCCCAAATAACAATTATCCAAAAGTAAAGGGCGCCCCAAACCTTTTTTAAAGTTCTTTCAAACCCCTACACTTCACTCCCCTCCCCCCTCTCTCCATTTTGAAAAAAAAAGGCTCATTTTTCCCTTTCAATTTCCTTACCATAAACAAGAGATCATATTTAGTTGAAACCTGCGATCACGCACAGTTTGTTTTTTGCAAATCATGAATTCGTTGGAATCCGTAAAGCTGCTGCTGGCGGCGGCCGGCGGCGACACCGTTAAACTTTTCGACATTTCAGGGGAGCCTCAAAACCCTTGCGTTCTCACCTACTCTCCATCTCCGGGCTTCCGCCTAAACGCGGTGAAGTGGAATCACAACAGTTAGTGCTAATTTATTTCGTATTTTTCGTCAATGTGTCTATTGTTTTTCAGTTAATTGCGCGGTCTTTTCCTCCTCATGTTTTAAGTTACTTAGTCTGTAATGTGATATATCTATTTTTTTTTTCTTTTTCCGCTAAAATATAGATTTGGTGTTGGCGACTGCCGGTGAAGATAGTAAAATATCATTATGGAGGAAAAATGGGCAAAGCTTGTGGACGGTACCCGCCAAAAATGCTAGGGGAGAATCTGTCGAGGTACACAAATTTATTTATGTTTTCTATTTCTTATTGTCTGAATTATGTGAAATAATAGAATGTAAGGGAATTTCTAGAGTGCTTTTGATATGTACTTGAGTTTAATGTTAACTGGTCACGAGTAAGATGGTCGGGTTTCCAGAGGAAGGAGGAAATCTTGATATTGAATGTTGTAGGTGTTTCTGGATTGGCTTATTGTGGTATTTGTCTGTTGCAGTAAATTATGGGTCCAGCGTCAATGCAATAGGCATGATTTCCATTGATCGAGTTTTTAGTGTCATGAATTTGATGAATTTTTCATGGATAAGTAATCATTCGAAAATGGCATCTCTTCACTTCTGATGCACTGAGCTCAGTGCTTACAGCTAGTTATATCAGCATTACCTCAACGAGGCAGTAGAGTCAGACTAGGGAGTGAAAAGATAACTTGGTAAAATATAATTGATTTCTTAATTCATCTCCTGGCTGAAAATGAAGAGAAGCTGGCATGAATTTTGGATTAAAGCAATAACTGAGCAGAATTTCTAACTGAAGCTGTTTGAAGAGTTTTACGTTATGAGTTACTGCTTAATGAGTTGGAGCTGCTGTGTCTCACCTGAAATTTTATTCATATATCTAAAATATCTTGGAATATCTGCTTGATTTTTCCATTTTTGTTTCTTTGTTCTGTTTAAACATATAAGCCTCCAGAGGCAATATCGATGATCAGCTTTAGCAACAAAAGGTCTAGGTATCTATGCTCTGGTGGAACTGGTCAAGTTGTACGAATATGGGATTTGCAGAACAAGCGATGCGTCAAATGGTTGAAAGGTCATACAGATACTATAACAGGTGTAATGTACAACTGCAAAGATGAGCACATAGCTTCTGTTAGCCGTAAAGGAGATCTCATACTTCACAATCTTGCTTCTGGCACTAGGGCTGCTGAACTCAGGGACCCGAATGGACAGGTTGTTTATATTGTTCCAAGCTACAAAGCCACTTACTATGTCTTTATTTATATAATTTTTCCTTTCCTTATCTAAAGATTACATGGCTAGGTTTTGGGGGCACTTGACTATTCTCGGATGAGCAGGCACCTTTTAGTTACGGCTGGTGATGATGGGTCCATCCACCTGTGGGATACAACTGGTCGTAGCCCAAAGGTATGCAGTATAACAAAAGTTATATCTTGTTGAGACAACATGATCACACTATATAATGTATTTAGGAGGAAATTGAGATGGGCGATACTTTAGTAGGTAAATTGATGCTCCAAATGGTGAAAGAATCGTCGTATGCCCCTGAAGATAGATTGTTGAACTTCTGTTGATCCTAGTTTGAACAGCTCAAGCTGTTGCCAATTGATTTTTTAATTGCTAAGTTTGCTTATTTATAACCTATTTATGCAGGCTTGTACTTTTCCACAGCATTGACTTTAAGTGATCAGAAAAATGGCTACTAGTCAAAGTGGGGAGTTCGAAAGTTGATGGAAAAGTAGTTAAAAGTTGTGGAGAGAGTGGTTCACAACTTATGCTTGACATTTGTGTATATGTAGCCACACTCACACTAATGCTGATAATTTACCTATCCTTGACATGTGTGTATATAAGATTAAATGTCCAAAAGGAATTTTAAAAAAATTACAAAAATGCGAAGTGGCTGAAAAGCATCATCTTCAGTGATTCATGGTTTTGTTGGAAATCCTGAAATTAAGGGTCTGTTTCTTTGTATTTTCATTTTCAGTTTTTAGTGAAAAATATGAATTTTCAATTTTGTATAGGTTTCCGTGTAAAATGAAAATATGTTTGGATTGGTTAATGAGATTGTGTTTTATATTGAACTGCGGTGTCAAATCAATATATTTCCAATGAGAATACGTATAAACAAACATGTTTTCACTTTAAATATTGTTTTATAAAAAGAAAACTGAAAATGAAAACACAACAAACAGGCCCGTACTTTCAGGAAGCAGAAGCAAGAGCTCTAACACCTGTCGTTTTGCCTTCGTCTTTTCAGTCAAAAGAGCACAAACACTCTTTTTGGTATTTGGCGAACGGGCTTTCAATAATCAGACAACTGGATTGAACCTTGAGTTAGCTATGACATATTTTGGTACTCTTTATTGCATCTGTTATAGATTACCAACAATCCTTTTTGCATTTTGCAGGTTTCTTGGTTGAAGCAGCATTCTGCACCGACCTCTGGAGTTAGTTTCTCACCGTCAAATGACAAGGTGTCTCTTTTATCATTCTGGTTTGAATTTTTTGTGTTTGCCCTTGTAGGCCATATATTCATAGAAATGAGACTCTTTGCTGCAAGAGACATGCCGAGCATTAATTTTCTTGTTTATCTTTACTTTGTGAATTTGACAGATTATTGCTAGCGTCGGTTTGGATATGAAGTTATACACTTTTGACACAGGGTCCAGGAAGCCATCCTCTTGCATACCGTACGAGGCACCTTTTTCTTCATTGGCTTTTACTGATGATGGATTAACTTTAGCAGCTGGTACAAGCAGTGGTCAAGTTGTATTCTATGATGTTCGTGGGAAGCCACAACCAATCACTGTTCTTCGTGCATATGGGAATTCAGAGGTGATTTTCACTTTCTATGTGTTGTTTGGACTTGTCCTTGTTTGAATGTTGTGTTTGATGCTTAATGGCATATGTTATTAATTTCTGCGCGAAGCATTTGAGGTGTTAGGTAGTGTACAATAATGTTCCTGCTGTTATTTGTGTGCTTCAATGCCCAAGAGACCCAGTTAGTTCTGTAGCATAATATTGTTGGTGTTCATTGGTCTGCTTCAACACTTGTCGAGAGACTCAATCTTTCTCTCTGAAACTTTTAGTTAACCAGGTTATTGGTAGTGGGGCAGATCAGTAGCTCACTGCCAGTATAAGAACTGTCAAGTAATCAGTAAGAGCTGTCTAGAATGTTCAATGTCCATTGTCTGCAGCCACGCTTATTCTCTTTATCAGGTTGATATGAAAGGTTAAGGTTCAAATTTGGATCTTCATCAGGATGTCACAAATCTATGCTGGCAGAGGTCGACGCCTGTAACAGTCAATGAAAATAATTGCACAGATGAGACTGTTCTTCTGGCTGGTGATGCAGGGGACTCAATCCTTATGCCCGACCCACTTCCTTCTAGGTCGTCATCGAGCCTTTCAATGCCCACAACAGCATCTGGATCTCGGAATCTTAGCCATTCAGCTTTTTCTGGAGATATGTTTTCTACTTCAGCGGGTAGTTCAAAATCAAGTGCTCCCAGTCTATCTGCTTCAGAGGAATCACCTGTTAGAAGCAGCTTATTGACAGGTAGAACTCTAGCAAGACTGCATGCACCTCGAAGTTATAACTTCAAGGATGATATGGAGGTGTTTTCGCCCCTTGTAGAAGTTCAACCAATTACACCCACTCTTGATAAATTGTGGGATAATCATGATGGTTCAAAGAAAGATCTGGAGAGAAAACCTTCTTTTCTGTTTTATAATCGGAGGTTTGGTTCTTCGGAGGATGGGGCCATTGACAATCATCCAGTTTCTGAGTGGAAGACTAATTCTGCATCCAAACAGGTACTTCTTGCCCTATCTTGGTCATTTCTGTTATTTTGGTGTGGTTTGCTAACATATGTTTTAGTAAAATGTGAAGATGGTGTATTTGTCCAAGATAAGGTCCAGAATCCTTAATTCTTCAGTTTACTTGGTGGAATTCATGATACATAATTTGGATTCGGTTTTGCATTCAACTCTAATGGGAGGTAAACTACAAAATCAAAGAAGCATAAACCTTTTCATTTTTCTTGGTAGCAGCAATGCAGAAGTAGAAAAGTTAGATTATCATATATGGTGGTCCATTTTGTGGAAACCGAGACTTTTAATTATTCAGATATATTGGGATTCCTGCCATTGTGCTTGCTGCAATAACCATTTCTTAAAACACTAGAATAAACAAATAAAAAGGATGGGAGTGATTTGGGTGAAAGTAATCTACTTCATGGTCATGAATTGAATGCCATGAAATTGATATGAGGAAAGGTTGCTTGTAGAATAACACAGAAAAGTTGGATGCTTCCTTGTGTGTCTGAAGAAGGTAATATGCACCTGTATTAAACCTAATCGTAAGTCAATGGAAAAGTAATTTGATGTTGACTACTAAAGGGGTGTTTGCAACGCTTAAACTAAGTGTTTATTAGCTTATTCCTAAAAATAAGTTGAAATATTACGACTTCTGCTTTTGAATTGCTTACGTTAAGTTGATTTAAGCCAAAAAGCTGTAAGTAGCTCGCTACCAACTTCTGCAGCAACTATTGGTAAATTGTAAACAAACAACTCCACTTCATCTTTTCTTCAGTTTCAACTTTTGTTTTCGAGCACTCGCAACTTTTACTACTGTTTAATTTACAACTTTCTCTACAACTTATTCCCACCACAAAAGTAGAAGGTATTGCAAACATCCCTTAACTGGTTATCACAAATGTATGTACTGACTGGCTGATGCATGATCTTACTGCCACTTCCACGGCATTCATGGCACCTCACATAGGCATTGGAGGTCTTCAATTGGGATATTTCAACTGAGAGTTTATGGATCTTCTGTGAGTTGCATAACGCTTCAATTTAGAATAGTTATTCACTTCATAGAGATGACACGAATGTTAGTTATGGATTTTTTGTTCTTATATAAAGTCTTGTCATCTGCTGTCATTCAATGAAAAGAAAAACTACAAAAAACTAGAAGAGGTTGTGACCTCTGGAAAAGTGCAAATTCCCCCACCTAAATAATGCAAACTACACCTATTCAAGAAGAAGGCTTCGCTATTATTAAGAATAAGAGCTCATGTTTACGGCATCCTAGTATGAATATTAGCCACCAAGAAAATTGAGGGATTACTTGTGAATAATGGTTAATGAAGCACTTGAAACCTTGACCATGCTTTGCAGCTTTTAATTTGTATGTACCTTAGGTCTTGAAAGTTGCTTTGGAAATAGGAATTGAATAACTTTCTTGTTCGTAAATCCGACCACACAGGAATGATAGTAGCAAGCAACACCCTTCCAGTTTAGGTTGCCTGATTTTTTGGGAATAGTGCGACATGATGTTGACACTGAAATCAAATTATTTGTCCATGCTCTGACTTTTATGAATGACTTTTCCTGGAATCATATTTGGGATCTTTCCAGAGATCTCATCAATGTACCATTTTCATGTTTAGAAGTTGGTAGAAGCAGTGACATTCTTTGTCTCATGCACCACATAAGGCAACTTTATTCAAAGTCTAATGTTGGATGCAATTATCATCTTTTGAGTTTACTGAACAAGGTACCTTATCTGCTAGGTAGATGATTTAATAAATTGAGACTTACTATTGTATTGGTTGATTTGCTATAAACGCCTTATGACACTTATGTGCTACATACAAGGTTGTTTAATGGTACAAGCGACTCCGAAGATGCTAAATGTTTGGTTCAGTTCTCTTTTCCATGCACTGTAGGTACTTTTAGTTGTCACTACAGTTGATGACTACTTGCACATCTCGCACTGCGCGTTTTGATACAGTTGGTGCTCTTGCAGGATGATGTCCATTCTACTTTCCCACCGTTGACATCCATACTTACTTCTACACGTGCTAATGACTCTTCCTCCACTACACCACCTGAAGCTTGGGGCGGCCAAAGATTGTCAGACAAATTTATTCACCGTCAATCCATAAACATGCCTTCTCGTTTTGCAATGATGACATCCAGCAGTTCATCGTCGGGATTAATGTCGTCTGGATTACAAGATAGTCTCCCCACTAGTCAAAATACAAGCAGTTTAGCATCAGGCCTGAGCCAGATTAATGTGCATGGCAAAGAAACGTCCAATCAAGAAATTTCTTTAGGATCTTCAGAAGCTGTTTTGTCTCCTTCAGTTACAAAAAGCATTACAGGCCAAGCTGACCTTGATACTCTTGGTTCAGCTCTGTCTCTCCCTAGAAGATTCTCCAGCTATGCTGAGAGAATTGCTGCTACACCATCCTTAAGTGAGACATCATCTCTTTCTGTTGGGTCACCAAAATCTAAGAAAACAGGAGCAGAAACTAGGGAAGAACTTCTCAATAGCTTATTCTCGAGGTCCGATATTCAATCTGCCACAGGAACTGGTGCCCTCAAGACTACAAATGTAAGAAACAATCATGTGTTGCAGTCTTTCTGTTTCTGGATCTAGTGCAATTATTTATTATGTATCTATATTTACACCATTGTTCTTCTTTAAGATGGAAATTCCGCGTTGGACCCCAATTTAATGGCACGAATTTATATTTTGCTGTCCCTTTCATCCAGGTTGAGATGATGTTCTAGATGATTAATGATTGCAAATGCCTTAGTGTTAACTCTATTCAGTTTTTACTCACTTTCTTATAATTTTGTGGCAGGGTGGTGTGACGCGATCGCAGAATACTTTATCGCAGCCTGACTCACAGGAGGGTGGTTCTTTTACCCTTCAGCTATTTCAGCGTACACTTGAAGAAACTCTTGCTTCATTTCAGAAATCTATTCATGAAGACATGCGCAATCTTCATATAGAAATATTAAGGCAATTCCATCTGCAGGAGGTAACATCTGATAGCATGCTCGTCTTCTCCTTCTGCCTGTTATTTTTCTAATATTTGAAACTAATGTGCAGATGGAGATGTCAAGTGTCATGAGATTGATATTGGAAAATCAGGCTGAGATCATGAAAGAAATACAATCGCTTCAAAAGGAAACACGGCAGCTCCGTCAGCTACTGTGAACACGGGTGGATCCTGTCATTAAGGTTCCATTTATTAACTGCTCTTTCAGACATATAATGCTGTTCCTTTTGTAGAAAAGGAGTTTATTCTGACTTTTAGGGCAATGGAGAGCGGTGTAATTGTAGTTAGAATTGGATGTTTATTCATTTATTCTTTTTGCACTAGAAGGTTGAGGGAGTAATTTACCCAGAACTCATTACTGAGTGTTACTTCTACAAGCTCCGTTGCTAACATGTACAGACGGATTTCGACTTTGGGTGACCTCATTTAAACTGGTCTGTGTTTATATATGGATTGCTGACTTCTCTGTTAATGTAGTCGTCTAGTATTTTTGTAGTGCTAGTGCTTGTGTGTCGTGGGAACGTCATTTCTGTTTACTGTCATTCTTTTAGCTACCTTATGAAAACAAAAGAGCCTCTAATGCTTGGGGTTCCGGAGAGACTAATTGTCAGTTTTTCGTATGTGTAAGGCAGTATCGAAACATTATTGTACTGATTTTGATGGATGTGAGAAAAATGTCGTAGGGCCTATTTGTTTGTATTTTCAGTTTAAGTGGAAAATATGTGTTTTCTTCTTTAAGATGGAAAGAAAAAAGTAGATTGAGTTGAGATTTGTTGCAACTATCTTAAGTAAGGAATTTTAATCGGAACAAAATGTTCTCTTTTATTTGAGTTTTGCCAAATAGTTATCTAATTTGGTGTTGTAATTCCATCAATATGAATAGGAATTAAATTTGTTTTTATTGAATCAGATAAGTCGATAACTCTTAAATTCATATAATACACACATAAAGGGACAAATTTGATTGGTAAACTTCAAGTGAGATACTAGTGACTTAATGATAACAATAACAAAATTAATGTACTATTTGAGCAATGTTGATGACTTTAAACTCTTTAAGACACAAAATTTGTTGTTTTATATTAAGTTTTTGAAAAAGAAAAATACTTGTGGATTTTATTCTCTCCACGTACTCATGTGACTGTCAAAATCAGCGTGCTGAGTATGAGCGCACTACTCCACACTGGGACTTGACTTAGTAAAGAAGGGGGATTGGCTTGCTCCATGGAATAGGAATTCAAATTCTCTTGTTCGGCCCAACAACCGAGATACAAGAGATCAAGAACCAAGAAATGGCTTATGCTTCTGTGGTTTCTTTGGTACAAACACTTGAACAAATTAGAGATGGGCATGAAATTCTTTACAACAAAGAACAAATTGAGTGCCTCCTTTCAAAGGTCAGTTTCCTCCAAACCTTTCTCCAAGATTTCTCGCAGAAAAGCAGCAAAGAAGTAAAAGAACTTGAAGCACAAATCAGGGATGCAGCTTATGCAGCACAAAATATAATTGATTCTTATATATCAAATCAGCTTCTTTTAATGTGTGAATGCTGTGTGGATAGGAGTTATACCATATTCTGTCAGGAGCTGCAAGGGGTGATAGAAAGTTTTGATTCAGCAAAACTGCAAGTAATGGAGTTTAGGAACATGGGCTCAAAGAATTTGGGGCCTAAGAATTCTTTCTCAGCTGGTTCTTTGAGATTAGCCTCTGGTGTCAAGAACACTATGGTGGGATTTGTTGATGACATGTTGCAAATAAAGGACAGGCTGACTGGAGAGCCATCATACAAACTCGATGTTGTTTCAATTGTCGGAATGGGAGGAATTGGAAAGACTACTCTTGCTAGAAATATCTATGATGATGCTTTTATAGTGTATCACTTTTATACTCGCGCTTGGGTAACCATATCTCAAGAATATCATCTCCAGGAAATCCTGCTACGCCTCCTAGAGTCAATGAGAAAGCTTACGGGAAAAAGATGTGAAGATAGTTATGAAGAATAGCACAGTACCTATACAAAAGTCTGAAGGGTAGTAGGTATCTTATTGTTTTGGATGATATGTGGGATGTCAAGGTCTGGAATGAAATCAAACTATTGTTTCCAGATGATGGCAATGGAAGCAGAATCATCTTGACTTCTAGGATATCGGATGTGGCTTTGTATGCTAGCTCTAATAGCCCTCCTTATAACATGCGTTTCTTAAACAATGATGAGAGTTGGAATCTGCTTAAAGAACAAGTGTTTCAGGATGAACATTGTCCCACTGAATTGGAAGGAGTTGGTATTGAGATTGCACAAAGTTGCCGAGGACTTCCTCTAGCAATTCTGCTAGTTGGTGGGCTTCTTGCGAAAGTTCAACGTGCACAAAATCACTGGAGAAATGTTGCAGAAAACATTCAGTCAATTATATCTACACATAATGATCAGTGCCTAGAGATACTATCTTTGAGTTATAACCACTTGCCACAACACTTAAAAACGTGTTTCCTTTATATGGGAGTTTTCCCAGAGGACTACCAAATTCCGGTCTCCAAACTTGTTCGGTTGAGGGCTGCTGAAGGATTTCTAAAACCATGTGGTGATGAAAGTTTGGATGATGTGGGAGAGAAGTATTTGAAGGATCTTATTGATAGAGGTATTGTCTTGGTGAGTCAGAGGAAGTTAAGTGGCAAAATTAGGACATGCAGCATTCATGATCTTGTGAGGGACCTTTGTGTGAGAGAAGCTCAGAAAGAAAAGTTTATTCGGACCATTAAAAGTGATGACGATCTTTCATCAGAAGGTGCATTTGGTCATCGCTGCCTGTGTCTTCATTCAAGCATTTTACAGGACGATGCTTCGTTTTGCAGGGACTCAATAATTTGCATTCGTGAACATTCAGACGGTCGCCTGAAAGAAATCTATGATGCAATGAGATCGAGCACACTAATCCGATCTCTTATATTTACTGGTACGTATCGTAAGCCATTGAACATTTTTCTCAGGTTTGGACTGCTCAGGGTGTTAGATGCGCTTTCCGTGACTTTCTTTTGGTTCCCCATAGAAGTACTAGAACTTGTTTATTTAAGATACCTTGCTCTCACCTTTGATGGTGAGCTCCCTGGGTTGGTCTCCAATCTTCAGAACCTGGAAATTTTAATAGTTCATCAAGTCTTTTGGAGGCCTCCATCGTATCTACCTTCAGAGATATGGAGAATGCCACGATTAAGACACCTCGAGTTCAAAGAAGTTTTCTTACCTGACTATCCTGGTACACTATATTATGGGAAGAACACTTTTTGTCTGGAAAACCTGCAAACACTATTGGGGATAAGAGACTTCAGAGTTACTGAGGATGTCTACAAGAACATCCCAAATGTAAAGAAGCTGGAAATTGTATATGACAAAAACTCCAACACAATGGGGTGGTCATTGTATTGTCTCGACAATCTTGTCCATCTGCATCAACTTGATTCGTTAAAATGCCACTTCTTGGATGATCGGACACAAAAGCCAGATCTGCCAGACCTTACTTTTCCCTCAGAGCTCAAAGAGTTGAGTCTGCTAGGCTGGGAAATTCCCTCAAAGTATATGACAACCGTTGGCTCGTTGCACAATCTTGAAATCCTCAAGCTGCGGTTCTGCTCCTTACAAGATGATGAGTGGGAACTAAGTGAAGGGGAATTTTCCAGATTGAAAGTGCTGGTGCTTGAAAGGATGAATATAGTGCGTTGGAGGGCGGAAACGGACCATTTCCCAAGTCTCGAGCAACTCATTATTAAGCATTGCAGGGAATTAGAGGAGATCCCTTCTAGTTTTGGAGACATACCGACACTTCAAATAATCAAGGTGGTTGGGAGCAGCCGCTCCTGCGAAATTTCCGCCATGCAAATCCTAGAAGATCAGCAGAGTTTGGGGAATGATGGCCTCCAAGTGATTACTTAATACAGTAAAAAGTTGTCTTAGTAAAGGTTGACAAGAAATTTCTAAAGCTTGACAAGAAAATGGCATTCATGTGGAAAAACTGCATTTTACGTCCCATAACTTACACTGTTTGCGATTTTGGTCACATTAATTTTGACGTAGCAATTTTAGTCCCATAAGTCCACAAACGTTGCAATTTTAGTCCCATTGACGAAATCCTTTAAAATTTTTACGGAAGGAGCACGTGCATGGGACTAAAATTGCAACGTTTGTGGACTTGTGGGACTAAAATTGCAACGTTTGTGGACTTATGGGACTAAAATTGCAACATTTCATTAGATGTGACTTGTGGACATAATTAAGCACGTGCTCCTTCCGTTAAAATTTTAACGGATTTTGTTAATGGGACTAAAATTGCAATATTTATGAACTTATGGAACCAAAATTGATACGCCAAAAATTAATGGGATCAAAATCAAAAACGGTATAAATTATGGGATGTAAAATGCAATTTTCCCCCATTCATGTGACGTGTATTGTGTCTGAACAAGATGTTCTAATTGACATTTACCTCATCTCTATTTATCCTTTCATTTGGTCTGAGAGATATCAATAATGTTTGCTTATTTCCCTCTCGGATCATGTGTGCTTCAAAACCAGTAATATCCGTCCCAAGATCTGTTTAAGACTTCAAAATCAACCCTAATCGAGAGTCCAAGTCTGGGTCCCACACGGACCCCACCATCCCTAATCAAAACCCAAAACCTTGTGATATTCCATCCACCCCAAACACTCCGTCCACCTTCTCCACCTACTAATGAGTTCTTTTGGGACGGGGTGTAGTGTGCTAAGGTTCGGTATCAAGTACTGCTAACGTATTTGCAGCGTCGACCTCCACGACATCTACGCCGTGTGTCCCACCACCACCCCAAACACCACCTAACCCTTCTCAACCAACTTGAGAACCACCGCCTCTGTGATCTCTATGTCAACCTCGTTCACGGTCTCTCCTACACTTATCGTGCATGTGACTTCGATATATATTTCATTTTCTATTGTAGTATTATGAATATGATTATTATACATAATAATAGACACTTGCAAAACATTAACTTATGAACGCGCGACTCTCTCAACCCCATAAATTTATTTTACTAAATTATAGTTGCATAAATTCATCATTAATTAAATTAAAGAACTCACAAGATAACAAAAAATTTACAAATTAAAATAACTAATTTCTTATTTATTTATCTTAAAAAAAAAAATGCACTCTTATAGAACAGGAAAATAATGCAATAATAGACTTCCAACATTGTCGTTTAAGCGATTTTGGTTCTCTAAAAAATTAATTTTGGTCCTCATACAATTATCTTTTAGGCATTTTTTATCATTCTGTATTTCTGTTAACCATTTCGTTAAATTTGACAGAATTTTCGCACGAAAGACTCGCACAAGCGCAAGAAGAGGAAAAAATTGGGGGGGAAATTAGGGTAAGGCTCATTCTCTCTCTCTCACTCTCTGCTCGTTCGCCGCCTCACCTGCTGACCGCCGTTCGCCGCCGCTCGCGCTCTCCGGAAACCGCCGCTCGCCGCTCGCGCTCGCTGCTCCAATTGAAGGTAGTCTCATTTCTGTTATTTGAGTTTTCCGAGAAGAAGAATTTTGCATGAGCTTTTCTCTGAGAAGAACCAACTTTTTTCTCATGTGGGAGGAAAATTTGTTGTTCAATCAGAATTTGTTCTCTTGTTTGTTTAAAATACAAATTCTATCCTTTTTCCTTCAATTATTATCACATCTTAAAGTTCAGCAATTTTTAATTATTTGCTGCAGAACTGAGCATCTTCTTGAAGTAAGGATCTTCTCTTTGGTATCAAGGCGCAAGTAATTTCTAAATCTTGATATGAAGGAAGAAGACATAAATAGGTGCCAGATTCAGGAATGGTACCCCAACTTCAAATCCTGCTCCATAAAAACAACAATTCATGAGCTTCCAGAGTCCTTTGTCCAATACCTGCTCGATGATTCTGGTCCATTCCTTCTCCCTCTTTCAATTACAAATGATGATGCCCTGCCAAACAGAGTCCATAAACCCGAAGAGGAAGAAGATTTTGTTGCAGTGGAGGGATCTGGAGATGAAGCTGAGGAACCCATACCACCCCCGTCTTTTCCGGAACTAGAAATGGAAATTAAAGCGTCCATCGAATCCCTCGGTGGAGCCGTCTTTCCTAAGCTTAACTGGAGTGCACCTAAAGACTCTGCTTGGATCAGTTCAACTGGGAATCTCAAATGTACCGGTTTCTCCGAGATTGCCCTTCTGCTACGATCGTCTGACTCAGTTGTCCATGATCTTTGCCATGCATATGATTCATGCACGGATAAGACTGCATCAAGGCCATCGAGCTTCTTCCTTGCACTCCGTAAATGGTACCCTTCTCTAAAGCCTGAGATGGAATTCCGTTGCTTCGTACGCCATAAACTCCTTGTGGGGATTTGTCAACGGGAGGTAACTAACTTTTATCCTGCTCTTCTTGAGAAGAAAGATGATTTGAAAATTATGATTGAGGAATTTTTCAGGGAGAAGGTGAAGGGGAATTTTGGATCTGAAAGTTACACATTTGATGTGTATGTCACAAAAGATGGGCGAGTTAAACTTTTGGATTTCAACCCTTGGGGTGCATCTACTCTTCCCCTGATGTTTAGTTGGGATGAATTGAAAGAGAAATTGAGAGAAGAAGGGAATGAGTTGGAATTTAGGATTGTGGAAAGCCGCTGTGGAATTCGTCCTGGTTTAAAAACTGCAGTTCCTTATGATTATTTGGATACAAGTGAAGGAAGTGGGTGGGATCAGTTCCTAAGAAATGCTGATGAGGAATTGAGGCGGCAGACATCAGCAGGAGCTTGAGCATATGCTTCCTCAGAGTTGTCCAGGAACAAGTCTCTTGCCACCATCAAAACTCCAAATGGCTCATGACTTGGCTGAATACTAAGATCGGAGATTCGGACTAGAGTTGAATCCCAGAATGTCATAACTCATGTTAACTTTAGACATACAGGGAGGATCAGAGACAACCGAGCTAAAAAGGTCTGATAAACTTTAATGTTTCTTATTACAAATTCAGTGTTTTTTTGTAATCACGAGAAGGCAGGAACTCAAATCTTGAGACCCTTTGCAGGTATTTTAGAATGTTAGTAATTTATTTTGGTATTTGCAACTGTTGATATGTAATTTAGAAACCATGAATTCTTCCACAATTTACCCTCTCCATATTAGTTGTTGTGGTGTAAGAACTCCATTCTCCTCGTCTGATGTTGACTGGATGATGATTTTCCCATAATAGTATTATTATGCTCAACATTTTATTGTTGAATGGAGCAAAATGCAATTCATCCCAATTTATTTGTATTCTTCTGTTCTTAATTTTCAAAATGCTCCTCATGTTTACAGTGGTCTGAAATGAAAACATGAACGCAGATTGAAACTTTACATTTCCTAGTAATTAACCCTCTAGATAATTCATATTTCAAGACATTTAAATACATCCTGCAATATCGTAAGCATTCACTAAAAATCTCATGTCAAAATACTACTACGGGTTTATTATTCTAGATGTGGAACCAAACAAGTTGATCACATCTTTATTGCTTCACAATGATCATCAATCATACTACAAGAAAAATATTCCACTCCACAAAGCAGGCCCCACATTGCTCACTGCAAAGAGATAAGGTTGAGTGTACCGATCTTGCTTTTATCTTTCTTCTTTGGATCATCATGTATATTTATATATATATGTATAAAACAATCATCTCTTGTTCGATCCAAAATCTTTTCCGCTGCATTATATGGGCCCGTTACATTTTTTAAAGATGCACCAATTGATAAGGACCCGGCTATTATAAATCTTATAATAATTTACAGGAATAATTATATTTACACACGAAACCTATGGTATATTTACACAAATTATCTCTATTACAAAAAACACCCATGACAACTAAAAAAAAAAAGAGGTAATTTGTGTAGTAATGTTGACGTTTTACGGGATGTAAGCATAATTTCCAAAACACAATCAAGTTTTGTTGCAAGTCTCAACCATATAAATGCTACTAATCCTTGGAAGAACAACAGTAGAAAATGACAAATAACACAGGCAACAATCATCTACAACAGAAACAGTAAATTCTTTGACAAGGTGCAAGAAATCTTCCATGTTAAGTAGGGTATCCAAAATGTAAACCTCTGTGGAGAAGATGCAAAGCATCTTGATGTCTTGTGACCGTGAATATTAGTTATCATGAAGAAAACGAAATGCAGAGAGAATTTATCATGATCCGCATCATGTTACTTCTTGATTACTCGCAATACATCCCCTACTAGATGTAAAGAACCCGTCACAAGGACCTGGTAGAGCAAACAGAAAAGGAAAAAAATATGTAGACAAATATAATGAATGAAAGGAGAAAATAAGACTGTTAAAAGAAAATATGTAATATTTGGTTTAAGTAACGCCTAAAAGCTGTGATAGATGGCCAGGTATAAAGATAAATAGACTTCAGCTTTTCACTCCCCGAAAAAATCAATTCATGGATCTAGGTCTTCACACAAGTTCACGACTTATGGTCATCCTACGCAGTGACTTAATTCCCAAGGGTAAAGCAACAAAGGATTTCTGAATGACTTTGCTCCGTTCACTCAAACAGAGTCTTATGATATCCAGAAGCCACATTTAACGTATGATCTGTGATTGTTTTTCTGCCATATAGCTTAATTACTTCAGACTAAGTATAAAATAGACATTTGTGCAAGTGATGGAAATCCAACCTGATTATGGTAACGGTGTCAGACAATTAAGCATTCAGGCATCATAAGGTGCAATAATGGTGACATTTGGAAGATCATTTTTATATGCCTCAAAAAGCTTATACTACAGCACATGATAATATGTGCTTAATGAAATGAATTGGATGCTCATCTCCAACAGTTAAAGCTCAACATTTTTTGTATTCAGGATAAACCTTGGCAAGACAGTATTATAAATTACCTGAAAGCGAACAGATTGATTTTTTCGGACGCTGTCCCTGAGCCAATTGATAGCCAGAGGGAGTGAAGTGAAAACTGTGCTACTCTCAGAACTATGAGCACCTTTGTCAGTATCATCACCGACGGCTTCACAAGTTAATTCTGCATTCTTTGCATCTCTCCCTGTAATATTTGATACTATGAGACTTGTCTGTAATCAGAGCAGGATGCAACAGCCAAAAAATAATTTTAAAAAAAAATCCAAAACATCCTTGTTTCTTCTTGAAATCCTAATTTATTCCATTCTCATACTTCCATATGAAATGCAGGAATCCAAAGAACCAACCAACCACAGCTTCAACAATTGGGATTACCCAGAACAGGACTACGGAAATGACCTAAATTTGAGTTGTATGCCAAGGAATTGAAGGATTCAATAAGTTGCACGAATTCTCTGTACAAGCTGCATGGTGTTAAGTTTATACAAGATAAGTAGACAGCAGCCTGAGAGGGGTACACAGAATTGTTCTAGAATAGCTTACTTATGCCTTGGGACTCATTATGGTAAATGAAGACTTCAAAATAGGTCAATAGGTCACAAGGTGTTGGGAGTCTTAGCTCAGAGAGGGCCATCTATGGATCCTACAACATGCTTTCAATTATATATAAGCACATTTATTGCATCTTCAGCATATCCTCCACATGCCAAAACTCATGTTCCGTTCTCGTCTCACTTAGCACTTGGCATCAAGCCAATACTAATTATAAAGTAAAAGTACCAAGATTTGAGTCTGGAATGCAGCTAAGTAACAAGAGGAAGAAGAGTATGATTGAAGATATCCGTTGTTCTCGGCCATGAACAGTGAAGTTGAGGGTTGTGTGCTGTAGAGACTGCTTAGGTTAAAGTCCTCGAAGTCTCATCTTGTTGAGCTCCATTGAAAGGAAAGGGTTTTCTTTTATTTTACCCATGCACGCACCCACTCGTACACGCGTCCAATAGGTTTCGAACCAACATCACCACTATGAAATGTTGGGTCTCAACCTTTGGGGTGTTCCCTATGGAATGGAGGATCTTCAAATAATAAAACATTAACTACATTGACGGGCAAAAGTTACCTTTTTCCCCAAGTATTAGGCTTTCCCATATTCTTTGAAGTGTTATTTGCCATGAAAGATCAACTTGGGCATCAGCTGCAGGTGAGGCAACAGTACCCACCTTGTAATACACTGATGTGTTTGGAACAAACAATGCTTTCTTAAAATGGACTCCTGAAAACATTCAAATAATTAAATATTATTTTCCGCATATCATAAATAGTTTAGATTTCAAATGATCATTCCATCTATCATTGTCCTGCAACAAGTAGTAGACTTATATAACTTGGCAAACTTGTATTTACCACGGCTAGCACAAGCATTCACTAAGCGTGGAAGAAGCAACTGCGGATCTCGCACAGACATACAATTGAACAACAAAATCTGCATCCCGAACAAATTAAACTCATCAGCGTCCATTAACGAATAACATATTAACTGACGATAAATAAATAAGGATATAAATAGAGAGTGGATTTAACTCAAAAAACAGAAATGCTGTCCACAATTGAGGAAACCTAGATTGTCAGTCAATGAAATGATCTAACTTTAAGGGCTTGCTAGATACAGAAACCCACCAGTCTTCACAAGTAAGATGCAATTGAATCATTCAATTTCCGACTATTTTCAAGTTATGACCTTTTTCTGGCACTACATTCTTTTTTTCACTATTAACCAAACCCACAAAACTATTCATTTGGAAAGTCTCGCAGATTTCTTAGCTGAAGTAGGTGCTAGAAACGGAACAACACCTTAAAGAAAACAGGAAGGCTAGTGAAAGATGCAATGCATTAATGAACAAGAAATGCACTGCCAGTTGTCACCTGAATGTAGCTGATGAGCAGATTAGAGGCATTCAAATGAAACATGCGCTTGCTTATAGCAAAGAGACTAATTTCTGCACTGATATGCCAGCCGCAAATTTGTAAAGAGGTTTTGTATCAATTCCAAGTTGATGCATTAAATGAACGCATTCTGCTTTTTGAGGAAAAAAAGTTCTTGACAAGAATCAACAATTGCCCATTATGGGCGCTTATCGATACTTTACAGTCATTTTACCACTGACCAAAATTTGATGTCTCTCAGGTATCATTTTCAGAACAATTCTCATGGATTTACCCCTTGTTTGCTGGAGAAGAGACATAATAAGATCCACCTGTCTAAATTTGGCCTTGGTCACTTAAGACCCAAGTTTCTAAACTTGAAATTAGAAACGTCCACCATAGTATGTGAATGATTCTCTCCAGAAACAGGATCTTCTAACAAGTATGGCCAGTAGTTGGCGTAATCCTTCCCTGTTCACCATGCTACAGACCTAAGATTAGCTGGAAGCCCTTACTCACAGTCTCACGGTCATTTCCAATTGGTCAACTATTAACGACCCATAGTGTATTTTTTTAATACTAGTGTGTGTGGCAACTCAAATGACTGTGCACAATAAGTCAAAAATTTAAAAACTAATTGTTATTTCTATAAATATATTTCAATTGCACATATTCAAATGCTAAAAAAAAGAGAGGGGGAGAGGGAAGTTAAAAGTATATGGAAATTGAGAGAGTGAGAAAGTTAGAATTGAAGAAAAAAGATAGAATAATAAAATATTCGGTGAAATAGTATAAAAAACTAAAACTTAAAAGAAAATGGCAGACCAAAAATGTGAGACACCAAAAGGTGCTCTCCTTAATAATAGAGTATAGATTCTGAAGAGGCACAAGTAGCAAATCTGCAATGAAGGACTGATCAAAAACAAAAAGTATGAGTTGAAGTGATGTAGATGGAGGACACGACCTCCATCCCATAATCATATGCTGCTTATCCAAATTAAGTCCCCTCCTAGTCATTAACTTGAAATTCCTTCATGGATGGCATGGTTCCCTTCTTGTGAATATATTTTTAAAGGCTTTGCTGATGAATCCTATCAGTTTGAAGAGTTCTCTAATAAAGGCCCACTGTTATGTGTAAAATAGTTGGTAGCTTTCGAATAGAAGGTTTATCAGGAATGGCAGACCCAACAAAAACCCCAACAATCTTGACACAAGCACATTACTTTCAACATAAACCACCATTTGATATTTCGCTACCAGGGCATCTATAGAGCACCGTACCAAAAATAATATTGTAATAATAATATCTAAGGTAAGCAAAATGGATATGATTGCAGGACATCACCTGAGTAGCCTTTTTTCGGAATGGTCCATTTTGTCCTGATTTTGGCAATCCTTTAGAATCACTGCACTGGTCATATGGAGAATCTTCTTTGGTTGCAAGGCAAAACCAGTTTGCACATACATCCATGCTTTCAGGACTATGGGCACCATCCAAGTAGAACACAAGATCCCCTGGGTTCTCACTCTCCATGAACTGATCGGGGACAATTTGAGCACGTCCTTGCAAAGAAGCAGTTGCAAGACCTTTCATAAATTCATCTGGCAGAGAGGTCTACTTCCAAGACACAGACAGAAGAAAAATTGAGCAAATGCTGTAACTGTGTAGTAATGTAAAGCCCTGTTTGATAGAGCTTACAGTCTGGTTCAGGTAATTGATTCCAACGTGACCAGTCCTCTGAAGCCAAGTTGAGCATAATGCGAGTGCAAGGCCAGCATTCATGTATTGATGCTCACCCTCAAGCCCAAGATGCAGGCCACTCATGAGGCTCGGATCCAAAGGAGCAGCTATTTCAAGATTTACCTGTTAGCAGGATCATGTGTTAACTTTAATCAGTATATATCTGGTTTGTCTCAAACACACTTGGAATAGACCAGCTCAGAGATACAAGACAAAGAAAATATGTCTTGGTATATCTTGAGGAGCGGGCGGACGGCTGCAGTCACACACAAGACTATGAGAGGCATATAGTTTCTCTAAGCTAATATTCATTCTCTAAACTGTATCAGAGTTAAGCTGCTGAAATGCTAGCAGAAAAGGAATAGGAAGGGTAATTATTCAAATTCATTGCTAATAGCTTCTTCAATCAATTCTTGTCCATCTTAGTCAATTTGTCAAGTTTCCTTAAAAGCCAAGTCCATCATTCTCAAAGCAACATTATGTTATGTCTTAGGCTCCAGTTGACCACTGGAGCATAGAAGACAAATGGACTGTACCCTCAGCAAGAGACACATCAGGCATCATCATCAGATTGCTAGATGACATCTTAATACCTGAGACCTAAAATTCACAATTCCAATTTAATGTAATCGAATCAGTGGAGACTGGAGAGAAATTCAACTCACATCCAGCTCTGAGGCCTTCCGTTCAAGAACACTCATGGCTTCTTCAGGCTGTGGTACGGTGAAGGCTGGAACACCTCTCTAATTAAGAAAACAAGGATTAGGATAAAGAATGCTGAGACAAGGAAAGGAATAAGATATCTGTGCATTGCACAAAAAAATTCATATTAGTAAACATGACAGAGAAAACACCAGTGTCATCATACCTTGAAAATTCCAGCTTTTTCTCCAGCAATTTGCCCAAGGGTATTTCCTGTTCATGTTATGCAATAAATGTATGAGAACAACATTGCAGTATCTCTTTTCAAAAATGAAGAACATTGGTCTCATTTTTTAAGTTAAATGAATCACCTCCACAAACAAAAGGTAGGAACTTGATGACTAAAAAAGAAAAGCTAAATCCAAAATCAATGTCTATGCGAATCAACTTTTAGGCAATAAAATATCAAGAATCCCATCATGGTACCGAACACTATTTGAAGCTCTTATCAATTTACTGAAGATTGATGATGCACATAAGTCGGTCTTCACCTTCACAAGTTCAGCATGCTACCACAAACACATGCTCACCCAATAAAAATCATATTTCCACAAGAAATCTTTTTTTGTCCAGTAAGAGATGAGAATTGCACAAACTAAAGATGCAAAGTAAGCCACCACCCTCTCATCTGGTACTTCCAACCTTCACCCTGCCTCACCTCCCCCATTTATTGTTCATGTCAAAGATTCCTAATTATCTAACTGCAAAAGAGCAACCAACATTGTTCATCTTTTTATCAATAGCAAGAAATTGCTGGGTTCATAAACAAAATCAGTTGGATTTAGCAGTTACCTAAATACATGGAGAGAAAGCACTAACCAAGAATTTCCATGTGGTCGTACCCTAATGAAGCTATACCACAGACAACTGGGTTCTCAACCTGAAAGGAATACCATTCATCATGATGTTAGGATCCAGTGACCAGTAACCATTTAATTGTACAGGTATTTTGCAGATGGAGTGTCAGACACATACCACATTTGTAGCATCAAATTTTCCACCTAAACCAACTTCCAGAATGGCAACGTCAACCTGGATCCAACAACATCAATATGAGATAAAAATCTCAGAGATGGGTAAAATGTATTACATATAAGCTAAAAAGTTACCTGCTCAGCTGCAAATATTTTGAAAGCAAGCAAGGCAAGGAAACGAAAATATGTCGGCATTGGTACCTCATCAGAGGTTCTTTCCTACATGTTGAGAAGAAGAAAAGATGAAGCAGCGGGCCAAGAGGAGCATAACAGCAGTACTTGATGTGAATAAAATTAATATTGTCATCTTCAAACACCAAAATATGCAAAGTAGTTTAAGTGATCAAAGTTGATAGCTATGTAATGCAAACAATTATAGAGAGAAATATGCCAGCATAATATTGTAGAAACAAGCACAGTACATGCCTTCAGTCGATCCCAACACCACCAGAAGTATGCCAAGAACTTCTCTTCAGAAATATCTGATCTGAAAAATCCAGGAAAAGGGGAAAAAGAAAAAGGGAGAAGGATGAATAGAAAAGTCAATTCATTGCAATTCTTTCATACTTGAACTACCTGGCAATAACTAAAAAGCCCAAAAGTCCCTAATAAGTTAAGAAGTAGACATTCTTTTCTTCACGGACATACCCTTCCAACCTAAATCTTTCACGGACATCAATGAGGTGAGGAGATGTGAAAAGTCCAGTTCGGAAGCCACAATTACGCAGAATAGATTCTGCGAAGGTGCAAGTTGATCCCTTCATATTCCAGTACAAAATGATAGTCATATCAGTGCTAATCTTATTCCAAAAACAGTTGTCAAAAGTGAAGCCAAAATTGCTGTAAATAGACCATCATGACTTGTCACCATCTCAAAATCCACATGAACACTAATCAGTAAATTAGTTTACCTTTCCTTTGGTGCCAGCCACGTGAATAATCTTCATCTGTTTTATCGGCTCCTCTAATTCCAAAATCTTCATTTCATAAACAAATAAAAGACATATTACACAAGGCTAGATTATAAGAAAAAACTTATCCTTCCTGCCATAATATATCAAACAGGCATAGAATCAGTGAAACAGAAGCACCTTAATATAATCAAATAACAAATCAAAGCGGTCCCCCTTGTTGCTCTTGTCAGCACGACTGCGCTTGGTTATCAGAGAAGACAAAGCCTCCATTGCCTCGTCATATGAAGACACCACCAATTTTTCTGATCCATCTCCATGTTCATCAATTTTAACACGCATCAAACCACCACAAAAATTGTACATAAATCAGCAGAAAGGCATAAGCTCCAGATACACTCAGTTAACTTCAAATAAGCACGATCTAGTATCAAATAACAAATGCAGACCAAAAAACTTTCTCAAAAAACTAATTTATTCATTGGAATATTATTAAAAACAGAATGAAACAAAATAATAAGTGAGTTGGATTGAATTTCAGCTTGTTTACCTTTTGACATTTCGTCCGATTCAGCTCGAAGGTCTCGCGTCCTGAAGTTCTGAAAATGGTTAGATTCACATATATGTGTATATATATATATATATTGTGTGTGTGTGTGTGTGTGTGTGTAGAAAGAGAAGGGTGGTGGGCAGCTTACGAGTAGAAAGGTGGAAGAATGGTTGCGCAGTGACGGTTGGTGAGTGGGAAGAGGATGAGAAGATTGGGTTGCCCAGCTTTCTAAAAACCGGAAAAATAAATCAAGCACCGTAAGAAAGCGTGCTGCATCTTTTTGGCGCTTTTAGTTGTTCTCCTAATTCTTCTTTTTTCTTTTTTTTTTGGGAAAAGATAAATTGCTTATATGAAACAAAGTGATACAACAGTCCACAAAAGGGGTCAGTCACCCTCAGTTGCAAAAGAACGCAGCATGCCAAGCACCCTAGCCACCTACCAAGTGATTTTCCACATGCGATACAAGGCTATAGTTTGCAAACTAGAAGCTAAGTTATCCCCCAGTATCCGCAGCCTCATTTGCTCCACATTCTTGTTGCTAGGACATTTGGGGATTGGGCCTCCCCTTGGAGCCATCGGTTGTTCCTCTCTAGCCAGAGATGATAAACCAATGCAGCCAAGGTAGCACGATTGGCAGCGCTGATAAGATGTGCATTCCTCCATCGACAAGCCGCCCATTGGAGCCCTTTGTTGGCAACCTATTTGGGGCCATATGAAGCGAACTTCCCTCTTGAGGACTGCCAAACAACTCCTCCCATAAGCACATTCAAAGAATAGGTGGTTGTGCATTTTCAGGTACCTATGCGTCGCAGAGCACACAGTCCCTTAATATAATATGTAGCCAGGGCTTATCCTATGTAGTCAGTTTCTCCAGAATGGCTAACCAGAAGATAAAACCGTGAACTGCAATTTTGAATGGCCCTCGCAATAGGGGAGCTCAAGACACCTTAGAGCCAGGCGGCTGGAACATAGCATAAGCTGATGCCGTTGTGAACTGGCCAGACAGAGACGGCCAGAGCACGCGATCCGCTCCCCATGGATTGCTCTCAATAATCTTAAGCACCCCTTTTTCCATAAAAATGTTAGTTGTATTTGCTACCTAGCCTTATATAGAATCCATCCATTTCAGTTAAATCTTCTATTTCATTTAACATGTACAAATCATTTGTATAATATATTTTTTTAGAAAAAAAAATTGATAACATAATCTTCATACATATTCTGTGTAATATGAAATAGAATAGAAATTGCAATAATAAATTCAATCTGATATATTTATTGAATGATAGACTGCATATAACCCCATACAAAAATGGAAAGAGCAATGATCGTTTGAAGGCAAAATATATGATTGATTATCACTAAATTTAAGAAGTGACGGTCTATTGGTAAGCAGATCTTTTTGTGCAAATAAAAAATTTAATTAGAAAAAAACTTGCAAGACATGTTTATTGTATAATTAATTTCGAAACAAATTTAAATTTAAACCAAACAAGCTTTTTTATATATTTTTTTCTAGAGAGGTATTTGTTTTCTAATAAAGCATGTACTTAGTTGAATGTATCTAGATACAATATGTTTTGAGTAATAAAATATAGTATTGTATCTAATATAAATCAATAACTATATAATAATCGATTATTCAACAAGTATCATAAGTCAAAATATTTATTCTTTTCTTTTTACATATTTCTAACAGTAAGCTTTTGTTAAAGAATAACAACAATAATTCCAAGGCAGGCGAAGTCGTTAATTAAAATTTTCTAAGTAAAATGTTTTATCGTCTCAGGACAAGGGGTCTGGGTGGTGTAGTTGGTTATCACGCTAGTCTCACACACTAGAGGTCCCCGGTTCGAACCCGGGCTCAGACATTTATGCTCTCCATTTTCATGTTTTCTCACCTCATGTTGGATCCATCATTTCTCTTTCTCATATGGTCTCTGCGACCCTGGGCCCGGCGGCAATATATATTTTTATTTGGTTTTAAATTGTGTTTTTTTTATATATTTTTTAAACTCATTTAATTTGTAAAATAATGAAATAAACTTGAGTGATTTTAAAAAGTGATAAAAAAAATCATTTAAAGTAATAGAAATTTAAATAGTTTTTTTTTTTTAAATAGTTGAACTTTTAAATGTGTCTTCATAAAATAATAGAACGAACTTAAATGGGTGTTTGAAAATTGATAAAAAATTGATGTGTTTTTATACATCATGTAATGAATTTGAATGGGTATTTAGCAATAATAAAATATTAAATGAATTTTCATAATATAACAAAATAAACTACATGAGTTTTAATGGTACAGTAAAAAAAAATTAAATGGGTGTATGTATAATGCAATAAAGTCACGCCGCGTTTGATTTTTATTTTTGTCATGAAAAGAAGTTAAATTTTCTCAATTTTGAATTGAACTTATTATGTGGTGGATTTTTGACATTATCTTCCATGGACTAGTGTCGTTGTAGCTCGAAAAAGCATTGTCCTGCATTGCTTAATGCCAAAACCATCTTCCAATGTGGGATGAACAATGACTGTTGTCTTTTACCATAATTTAATAGTCGTCAAATAGACCTCCCTCCCTATTTGTCACTAGATGATCATGAATATATATCTTACAAGCATCACATATTACTTCAATAAAATACATAACATAATTTTTGTACACGTGACAGGATATATTAAATAAATAAAAAAACTTAAAATAGAAACTTTAATTGGATGACCGCGAACTTTGAGGGCGCTTAATTAAGTGTATTTAAAATATTTTATAAGTTCATACATTTTAAAATGGAGCTTATAAAATGTTAGTAACGATAAATTATAATTAATTTAAAAGAATTTATAAAAATCCTAGAAATAAGTTGGCAAACTCTTTTTTTTTTCAATTATAAATTCCTAATATTTATTTTTAGACCTTTGAAGCTATGTTTTCTGAAAAATTAACAAAACACTTTGCAACATTTAATAAGATCTGAAATATCTTATAACATATTTGAAAAAGCTTACAAATTCACCCAAACGGGATCTTCATATGAGTTGACATGGACTTGGTCGTTGCTGCGACATTCCACTGTGCAATGGTATGCAGAAGACCCAACCAAAGATACAGAAATATTCTGGAAATTGGTTACATGATCATATTATATATTGCTATCTTGCAATTAACAAATTAAAAATATAAGTGGGTAGCAATCATATTTATCAAGTCCAACCAAATTTCCCCTTTTATCTATACTATTATAAAAATACGAGTAATGATTTTGACAACGCTGCACCAAATTTTTGTGATCCAAAAAATATCCTTCAATTTAATAATTAACTTATTCAATTTTTCAAATTTTACACTAATTTGAGTGTTCAATTAATATATTTTATAGCGTGAAAGAGTATTTATTATATGCTTGCTATCCTCATGTTCTCCGCTGGTAATTGGTAAACACATCGATCATAATCAATGGCAATATATAGCACACAAATTAAGCAAATAACATATGTCGCTAATTACACAAACACCCCAAAAATTTTCACATACTATAAGAGAATTCATTAATTTAAAATAGCACTGCATTATATAGTTGTAGTTTACATTACTCATTTCTCGAGCTATCAATTTTTATGGAAGAATTTGTAGTAAAATATATTGTCAGTAATAATATCTATATCTATTTATGGGAAAATTTGTATTTTACGCCTCATAACTTATATTGTGTGTAATTTTGGTCCCATTAATTTTTTACGTAGCAATTTTAGTCCCATAAGTCCAAAAATATTACAATTTTAGTTCCATTGACGAAATCTGTTAAAATGTTAACGGAAGGAGCACGTGCATGTGACTAAAATTGCAATATTTTTGGACTTATGGGACTAAAATTGCAACGTTTTTTACGAGATTTTGTCAATGGGACTAAAATTGCAACATTTATGAACTTATGGGACTAAAATTACTACGTAAAAAACTAATGGGATCAAAATAAAAAACGATGTAAGTTATGAGATGTAAAATGCAATTTTTCCCTATTTATGCTACACGTAGTTGAAGATCGAAGATGAGTGATTGTATCATGGTTTGCATAATTATCTGTTGGTGGGTTTTTCTTTTCTTTTAAATCTTCTCCTCCATTGTTCTTTCTCTAGTATTATATCAATACATTCTTTTATCATTTTTTTAAATAAATCTAATATGTATACTAAATTATCAACTTATAATTTTGTATATATTTTATTAAATAATAAAAAATATACAAATATTTTATTTCCAATATTCTAAAAAAATTACGCATACATGCAAATTACTAGTACTGGATAAAATTGAAGAGTGGACTTTTCGTGTCATAATTTTCATTCCATTATCTTCTTTTATTGAGTTAAATATTTATATTAATTTATTATTATACATATTTTTAGATAATTTTTCCCTACAATTTATTTTAATTTAACTACAAATATACATTTTTTATTTTAAATAATTTTTTAAAAATTATATTACGTATAGAATGTGCCACAACTTATTGATATTTTTTTAAGCTAAGAGTTTTCTTTTTTTTTTTTTTTTGTAATATATCTAAAGTTGACAAAACAATATATGGCAAAACCTTAAAGACATGTTATTCTACAGTTGAGAGAGAGAGAGAAAGAAATTAGTAATGGCTCCACTGGACAGATCTTCTTCGTCAAAACCCAAAACCTTGCGACATTCCATCCACCCCATACACCCCCTCCATCTCCTCAACATCCCAAAAGAGTTCCTCTGCGACGGGTGCAGTGCGCTAGGGTTCGGCACCAGGTACCGCTGCCACGCCTGCGACGTCGACCTCCACGAAATCTGCGCCACGTGTCCCACCACCACCCCCTCCCCCCTCCACCCCCAACACCCCCTAACCCTAATCAACCAACCGGGAACCACCGCCTCTGCGATCTCTGCGGAGACCTCGTCCACGGCCTCTTCTACACCTGCCGTGCATGCGACTTCGACGTACACCCCCTATGCACGCAGCTTCCCCTCAACGTACAATTCCCCCTGCACCCTCACCATCTTTTGAAACTCCAGCCGGGGAACTCTGCCGCTTGTGCTCTCTGCTTTCAAGCTTGTACTTGGTGGAGGTACCGCTGTGTCCCATGCGGCCTGGATGTCCACCTCGAGTGTGCTCATGGCCATGTTGCCCAGAACACCACCGCCCAGGCACGTGCGATCCTTCCGCCGTCGCCGCAGGTCGGGATTCCGGTAGGAGGTTATGTGATGCCGCCGTCTCCGGCGGCGGTGATGAACAAGCCAAGTAAGGGTGAAGGGCAGACGAGTGGTGGGAGGAGGAGGAGAAAGATTTACTCCATTGTAGGTAGACTTGCTGTGACAGCAGTGTTGACTTCCATTATCGGAGTGGTTCCTTTTGGTTTGGGCTCTTGATCTGATCATGATTATGGGATTTGGATTTTTCATTGTTGAAGAATAATTCATGTGTTGATCATCAATGATCTAAATGTTTCTTGTTGTTTTATTTCAAAATAATATTTCCATATAATTAAGCATCGATCGGTTTGTATAAATATATTGTAAGTTTGTAACTGATTGTATTACATATATATGGAACATTTGGATTGCCATTTTGCAGAATTGTGTTTCTTTGTTTTTGTTAATACTAATTGCGTTTTTTTTTTTTTTTTATGTAATCTAGCTTTTTAATATGCGATATTTTATTTTATTTTGAAGATATATATAGTCAACAGACACTGTATTATTTTTTATTCAATGATGAAATAGTAAAACAATGGGAAAAAATGTATATATTTGTGAGTTTATGATATGGAAAATAAAATTAAATGATGACATTAAAATAGAAATTTGGAACTATTGTTTGAGGGCCTCCATGAAATTAAGGTTTGATACGAAATTTTGATGTGATGAATTAGTTAATAGAATGGAGCGAACAAGTTGACATGTATAGAGAAGAAGTTAGAACATAGAGAAAAACAAAAGTCAATGAAATATTTCAAAAAAAATAAATAAATAAATAAAAGAGCAAACAAAAATATTCAACACTAATGTGTTGTTTACTTTTAAGTCAAGTTGAATTATCAGATCTAGCAACCCAACATGATAATAGGGTACAAAGACCATTTTATTCTCTTCTTCCAAATATTTCCTTCCCTCAGTCAGTTTTCATTCTCCCGATTCAGAAAACTATCATTCCACATAAAATATTGAAGAAATCCTACATCTTTCTAAAAACAATTTAGAATCCCTCGTTTCAAACTTCTCAAAATTCCACATCCTTCAATCCACAAAATCCACCCACCATATACAATCCCTGTCAATTTACTTGTCCAATTTGTGAAAAGAAACAAAAAAAAAAAAAAAAAGAAAGAAAAGAAAAAATTGGGAATTAGGGCTTTGGTTCAATTTGGAGAGAAATGATGAGGGTAAAAATATAAAATTAAGACATACAATCAAATTAAGAAAATTAACTACCTACAATTAAATGCGAGCTTTTTAATCACACATTTTATAACAATTTATCTTATCAACCATGTACCCATACAACAAAATAAACATCACCTAATTAAAAGAGTGCTATTCAATGGTAAAATAGTTTAAATTGATAGTTACTAGTACAAGTAGAGAAGGTCATGTTTACTTATCTCTATTAGGCCATATTAACCCCCTTGTCTAGGTTTTGTCGGTCGTTTACATGATCATTAGGTGGTCCGATACTAAGTTGGAGAGCTCGGTATAAAGCCCTACTAAGCCCCGACTACAATACAGGTCTCTTGGCCAAGATTATAATACGTGGGTTGCATATATTATTTCTACTAACTTTTGCTTTCATGTTTGTGCCCAACAATGGTTTTGTCAATGTCGATATTGTCCTTGTTTTATATGTTAATTTCAAAATTATCGTCTGACAATGCATTAAAGTGTCCGACTCCATTAATGCACCCTATAAAAGTTAACAGGTTGTAATTAAACGATCGGAGCAATATTTTAATATAACTTAATATAAAAATACAATATGAATGTTGTATGACTCAGTACAATCCAACTTATAAAGTTAATTGGCCTTAGTGTATTACAAGATTTTCTTTTTTTAGAATAAAAGTTAACTCATTTTTTTACTTGAATGTAAGCAAATTATATATACTATCGTGGATATGATTATTATATGACTTGGTTATCCAAGACATGATAGACACTTTCAAAATATTAACTTGTGAACGCATTTTATCTAGACTCTCAACCCCAGAAATTTTATCTTATTAAATCATAGTTGTCTTATCAATTCATCATAAATTAAATTTAAAAACTCACAAGAAACAAAGTTTTTACAATTAAAAATGAATTATTTTTGCATTCGTGAAAAATGCACAAATCCTTAATTAATGACTTAGACAATGTTGTAACACATCATTTATTCCGTTTTATTGTGATTATTTGAAAGTTTTGCTCCTAATTCCTAATTAAGCTCCATAAAAAGAAATAAAGAAAGTCCTAATTAAGCAACACTAGTACAGTCTACAGTGCTCCTCCTCCCCGTAAAGCTTCCGGACGACCATTTTATAACTCAAACCCCAATATTTCCTCTTAATTCACAATTGACCCCATGGTAGTTTGATATCTCCGCAACACTCTCACTCTTTTGCTAAATCGCTTGAATCCAATGGACGAATCGCTCACCAATCTCCCCACCAGCCACTTTGTTGGCTCTGTCCCGGTGCGATATCTCAAATTTCATGATTCTCTCTCGACTTGTGTGAATACTGCGCGCGCAAGTTGCTGCGATTGTGCTTTTGATTCCTTTTTCTTTGTGTTGGTCTGATTGGAGTCTTTTACCGAATTGATGTTCAAATGAGCTCTGTTTTGGGATGTTAATGTTCGCGTTGTTGTGATATTGTGGAGAAATGGAGAACATTTTGCAATTTAATATGCAGTTCGGAAGCGAAGAAAATTTGGGTATTTCGAGTATTCAATTATGTGGTCTTTCCTTTTTTTGTTACGATGCTCATTTATGAGTACTTTCGGTCCCTGAGTGTATTGGGGCAGTAATTGAACTGAAGGATGCATTTCTAAGTTTGGTCAATCTTGGTGCATTAAGGTAGTTAGCAATGTCTAGCTTTACACGAACTATTGCATTAGCTTATTAGATTCGGTTTCAGCAACTTAATCATCGTTTTTCAAGAACAAGATATTTTGTATGAGTATTTTCATGAGACGAAAGAGCTTTTCCTCATGTAGGAGGAAAATTTGTTGTTCAAGCACACTATTCTGTACTCTGATTGATCTTTCAACTCCAATAATATTCTTCTGGGTTATGATTTTTGCATATGTGCAGGCTGTTGTTAGTGAAGAAAAGAAAGCCACTAACAATGAAGGTACAAGCTCTTGTAAAATATTCCTTTGATTCGCCAATGTTTTCTCGTAGACAGTGCATTCTAATGTGACTGCTGGCTTCCTTGTAGTTCCTGGTGCAAATTTGCAAATATTTCCGCCCAATAATGCTGGAAGTGGGGGTCAATACCAACCTATAGGCAGTACCAGCGGTATGTAATATATCCATTCTTTATCCCAACGCATACTTTAGAGGGAACATGGATTACTTAGCTACTGCATCCTCCACTTGTTTTCATTTGTAGGAAAAATTGTAGTCTCTATGTGATTTGACTGTTACGGTTAAATATTATGTAGTCTTCAATCAGGCAACAATTTGGTGTTCCACTTTTTCTTTCCTCTGAGTGTAGGCTGAATGAGTCAAATAAACATCTTAAGATGAGGATATCTGGAAATGATCGCCAAGAAAACGTGAATCGTGACCTATGACTTGCTAGACATTAGATATAACAGAAAGGTAGTGGAACTGGCTACTACCACTTGAGTCCTCTCTGAAGAAGAAGAAAATACAATGCGGCTAGTGATCTTATATTTATGTTTTTGTGAGTAAGACCTGCTATCTTGGTTGAAATTCCGGGCTCGTAAGTAGCAAATTAAATACCCCCATCAAAGAGAAAAATGCCATACTTGCACATTTAGAGTGGCATAAGTTATGGATCATCTTTCTTTACCCTTTTTTTTTTTCATGCATCCGTTTTCTCCTGACATTCTCCTCTTCTAACCATGCAAATTTTGAGGTAGGAGATCTCAAGTTTGTTTAATGTTTATCATAAAATTTTGTTGTGTTATGTTGTTTTCTAGAAGATGACAATGGTAGATGTTGAAGGATCTTTGTGGTGCCAGTAAGCTTCAATTCTGTTACGTGAAATCATAATTGTTAATGGCCTGCCCTTTAATGGACCATGGAAAGATCAAAGAAGCCATTAATGTGCAGAGCACTGAATGATTATTGTTGAAGGATCTTTGTCATGCCAGTTAGCTTCATTACTGTTACATGAAATCATAATTGTTAATGGCCTGCCCTTTAATGGACCATGGAAAGAATCAAAGAAGCCATTAATGTGCAGAGCACCAAAAAGCACACTTATTGTCAGGAACATTAAGAGAAAGATAATTGCTGGCTCTTTATAATTAGCAGGGGTTGATCTTTGCTAATTCATCTAGAAGAATGCAGTTCGTGCTTTTGACATGTCTAGCTTGTGCATTCTGTGTGTATGAGTCATACTTCTTCCTTCATTAAAGAAGAGGAAGTGTTAGCCCCAGCCTATGTGTTAGCAAACTAAAAGGTTTCCTTTTGCATTCTGTTTTATCTCAACTAGAGCCTTTGATTTAGCTTCCGAAGTAGTGATACTTTTTGGGTATTGTATGTGATCAGTTACTGCAATACATAAAAATATCATGTCCAGAAATTGCCATTTGCTGAGCAAAGTTGTTATGTTTCTTCGGCCAACCTTTTCACCCTGGAAATGTATTGGATGAATAGCAGTATCATACATTTATAGAAATGAGAATTTGGGTATAGATTTAAGGCATTCAGGCAAATAACTTTATACAGGTCAGTGGCATAAAACAAATGCTTTCACCTTAGTTCCATCCGTCCTTTCTCAATGTGAATGAATGGCATACTCTTTAAGGCAGATATATTCATGCACATTAAGGTGAATTTTACTCATGTGAGGAATTGAGTAATTATTAATGATGAATTGCTTGTTACAACTGGTCATTTTATGTATCAAATTACTAACGCATTTCCACGTTAGTAACTGAAATGCTCTTTTTCAGATCAGCTGAGTATGTGTTATGTCTAATGTTTGCAGATGGAGGTGGACAACCAGCAACAAACAACTGGACGGGATTATTCAGCATCTCTTCATACACACAATATTTTAATGTAGATACAGACATTGTGTTAAACAGACTGATAAGTTCTTTGTATCCTACAACGGGAGATTTTGTCAACAAGATTGATGCAAACCCAGACCTGTAAGTTGTTTGGTGATGCAATAAACCCATGTTGACAAATTTTTAATCTGAATGAAAATATGATGTAATTATTCCATTATTCCATGTGACACTGATGGTTATTATGAAAAAAATATATTTGCATTTACCTTCTAATTTGCATAACTGGATTAATCTCTTTCTGATGGATGGACAGAATGTTAATTGTAAGGTTAAATTAAAATGGGTAACTGTACTGATTTAAGAGGGTTATACGGCATTTTAATTCCCTTTCAAACGGTGAATGAACGGCATAAGGGAAATAACTGAACTATCTTCGTATATTATGAAAGAAAGGGGAATCAATATCCTCTAGTCGCTTTGTTAGTTTGTTTTTAACCTGGTAGTTTTGTCCCTCATGATGTTTCTTTTCTTTTTCCTGTGTTTCAGTTATGGGCTTGTCTGGATCTCTACAACTTTGGTTTTTGCGATTGCCTCTCTTGGAAATTGTGCCACCTACCTAATGAACAGAAGAAGCGACCACAGTACTTCATGGACTTTTGATGTCAACTATTTAAATGTGGCAGCGGGCACCATTTATGGTTATGCACTCATAGTTCCATTGGGATATTACTTTGTGCTTCAGTACTTGGGTTCAAGCGTCAGCCTCATACGGTTTTGGTGCTTGTGGGGATATTCCCTTTTCATTTTTATCCTGACTTCTGTGAGTTCTGGCCTTAACTTTGCCATCTATTTGCTGATAGTTGTATGGTGTTCTAGTCCTGACAATGGGTGTATTTTCCTTTATTAGAGGTTTACATTTTTTTCTGAATGACATAAAATTTTGACATTCATTTTCAGCTTTATGTTTTACATTCTCACAGTTCCTTGAGAATATCATGATTCTGATGCTGCTTTCTTGAACCTGTGATCACTATGATAAAATTGGGGTCTTTGAATGAAGTTCCCATTATAAGATTAGTGGAGCATTTAGCCTTCTTTTCTTCTCTTTCCCCCTTTTGCGTGGTGGGCGGTGGGGTTAACCTTAATCATGCTCGTGATAATTATAATCTGCTCCCTTCATTCTGCAACTGAATGTGCCTTTTCAAGCCACAAAATACTGGTTAGTAAAATGGTCAAGGTTGTATGAGACGTATGTTAAGCAAGCAGAGTAGACAAGCCAGGTTGAATGAGAAGATATACTTGACTGTATTCTGGAATTAATTATTTAGTACTCCATTTTGATAATGGTAATGATGTGTTTCAACTGTTTGTATGCATGTGAGTAGGAGTTTGAGTTGATCAAGGGAGGTTTCATTTCAATTATGTGGATGGTTGTCATATTAAATGTGGACCGATGAGCACTGACATGCATTTTGCTTGCCCTATATTTGACTATGATTTCCCCTTTTTCTGAATTCTCCTCTACTTCTTCCTCTTTTGTAATGTGATATCTGACAGTCGTTTTTCTTGGCACATCCAGTTTCTGTTGGTTATTCCAGTTGAGTTCCTACGGTGGACTATCATATTAATTGCTGGAGCTGCATCAGCCAGCTTTATCGGTTTGAACCTCAGATCTTATATACAAAGTAACGATCTCACAATATTGGCTATCTCGGCATTTGTGCTGCAAATGGGTTTGTCAATCTTCATCAAAATGTGGTTCTTTGCTTAGCTTGATACGGTACATGGAAAGGTGCTGTGGTTTTGCTTTTGAATATAAAACTGGAGTCACCAACCTAGTTGATGTTTTGTGTTGAAGGCTTTTTCGACCGTTTAGCTCGTAGTGGTTTGATGGGTGTTATTGTAAGGAGTGCTGGATGTTATCAAATATCGTAACGGTTGGAACAGTGTAAGGATGTTGAATCTGATTAACAAGAACGTACAGATATTGCTTCTGTTGTTTTGAACATGTAACACAGGTCTAGTTCAGTTACTTGTGGTCAAACAATATTGTAAAATACTGTTTACTTCTCTCCATTTTTGTAATATGTATAACACTAAGAACTTTTAAAGTTTGCTCTATTATGTTTGGATGGAGAGATTGAGCTACTGATTTGAAGTAACTCCAATTTTAGGTGGATTTGATATATGGAGAAAATAGGTCATAGTGGATGCTAAAGAATTTGATGCTGTGGACTTGAAATATCTACCTCTTTAAATACTTGATACATTCAGTTCAAATGCAGCATAGTGTAAACTGGCAGACCATTGAATGTACAGAATCCGGCATCTGAGATTCTGAGTTCTTCATCACGTTTGTACATTAAAATCATTTTTGTTCAGTTCAATCATGCGTTTTCGATGAGAAGCATGTCTAATGTTTATATTTAAATCAAGTTAGCTGTAGACATGCTTGAGTTGTTTTTTATTTTCTTTTCTTTCAATGTTAGTTACCATGGCATGCAATATTTATACGCATAAATTAGATAGATACAATGCATATTTTAAAAATAAAAATTAATATACGATAAAAAGCTGATCAAGTGATTAATATGGCTGAAAATGGAGGATAAATATGTATATTAAAGATGCTATTCTTGCTTGCAATTATGTGTATCGTTTTCAAAACTTGTTATTATCTTAATTAATATGGCTGATGAGATTTTGCAATTATGTGTATCGTTTTCTAGTTTGGAGTTTTGGCACATTAAAAGTTACTTTAAGTTTTTCTAATATTCTCCTTACTTCTTCTAGAAAAATAAAATAAAATTTGAGATCATCACATGCAAAATTATGATTGATATTAAGCCACTAAAATGAGCTTTATTTCCTTTTTCCGTATAATTATTATAAATTAAAATATTTTTCTTCGTATATTTGATTATTTGAAACCTAAGAAAAAGAACAAAAAGACTTATCCCTTAAATCAAAATCAAGATCAAAACAAATAATGGAGGTGGAGAGCTGTCGCTTTCATTTCCTCCTCGTCCAAGAACAAGACGAAAATCACTTTCGTAGTCGAAGGAAAATATTATTGAAATAAAGTTTAAGTTCGATAGTATTTTATAAACTTGAAATATTAATTGAAATAAATCGATTGATTTAAGTTTCCCACCAACTTCAAATTCTACTTATGATTTTTATTAGCCAAATATGAGAGTTGGACCCTTTATATATATATATATATTTATATATTTGATCAAATCACACTTTTAAGTAGCCTTACAAGCTTGTACGGATTTAGACAATTGATAATTTCTATAACAAAATTACAAGTTGATAGTACTTGCAAAAAAATTTACAAAAAAGAAAAAGTTGACTTCGGATAAAATGTTTAATAAACAAAATATAATTTTAACCCCAAATGTTATAATGTAAAAGAATAATTACATCTACACCCCTGAACTATCATCTATTTACACAAAGAATTTTATCTTTTGAAAAATTCCACATACACCTACCAAAACCATCAACATCGTTTACACAAACTACCCTTGTTTTTTTATAAAATTACACACCCCAAAAACGTCAACAATATTGCACAAACTACCAATATTTTTTGGGACTGATTTTGTAATTACGCAAAAAAACATGAATAATTTGTGAAAAATAAATCATAAAGTATAAATGTAATTATTCCAAATATAAAATAAGGATAGAAAGATAGTAAAAAATCACGTTTGGTTAATTTTCAATTAAAACAGCTAAAATCACCTTTTTAGGTCACTAAACATTTCTAACTCTCGGCCTAAAAATACTTTATTTTCGTGTTTCAAAATTTGAAATTGTTTTTTCAAACACTTAAAAACAACTTTTACAAAATTAAAAGCTAAAAAGTATTTTTTTAAAACAGTTGCAAACACTTCCTAAAAATAATTGAATCCCATATAGAAATTGTAAAGCGACTTGCATGGGTCCAATATAAAAGGGAGGTTACAAAATGTGGCAAAACTAACATTCAATATCTCCAAAATTTAGAAGTTGAATTTCACAAAATGTGTGATTTCATCAAAAATAAAAAATAAATAAAAGAGTACACATAAAGGATTCTGAAACTTATCAACAAGTTGTGTTGATCGTCAAGAAATTGAAATTTTGGATTATAATTAGAAACACGTCCGTCAAAAATTGTACATATACATAGAGGGTATAAGATATTTTTAAAGTTTATAAGATTTTAAATTTTATTTTAAAAATAATTTTATGCAGCGTTTTGACAAAATAAAATTATGGGGATTGTAGAATTTCAATAATGACAAATTTGTAATTAATCTGAAAAAATTATCAAGATCACATAAATAAGTTATTTTATTTAAGGAGTTTATAAGCTCCCATGATCTTATTTTTAGAGCTTATAAGCTCTTTTTCTAAAAAAATTATCAAACACTTTATAATATCTTATAAGCTCACCCAAACATCAAAAGTACTAATTTGTGCAATGGAAAAATCAAATAAATCTCAAAACATTATGAAAATTTGAACTGTCTAGCTATAAAAAAAAAAAAGAAAAAAATTTAGAATAGGTTGATTCTATTATTTACACAATTTTCTGTAAAATATTAATTTTAATACTTGAGAACCCAAAGAAAAGTAATAACGTGACTGCAATTTAAATCGTCAAATGCTTGCTAAGGCAAAGTAGGAAAACGTCAAACAAATGTAGAGATGCCGTTACTCACTTTCGCCCCATCCCGCCTTTGTTTAAAAAATGCGTGAACCGTTTTTCTCACCCAACCCGCCACGTCAGATCCATGACCCCCAAACTATGCACGTGGCACCCCGTGATTGCCTATGCCAATTCCCAAATAGGAAAATTCTTATCTATATTGCTATGAAAATACTCCCGAATAATACAGTAAATATGCAATGTAGGTTTCATTGATGATAAATTTGTTGATTTTATTGCTAATACAATGTATTTATACATAATTTTTGAGAAAAGATAAAATCCCGAATAACACGTTGTTGATGCAATATAAGTTTCGTTGGTAACGTGTTTGTTGACCCTATATGCAAATACAAGGCATCAAGATGCAATCTTTTCTAATTTTTTTCTCTTTGATTCTCCATTAAACTTTATAGTTATATTCAGTTTATATACTATGTTTTGATATAAATTAATAAAATATTTTGTTCCAATTATGAATACCTGTAACACAAAAATAATTAGATACAAAGGTAATTAGTTATAAAATTACGAAAAATACTGGTTAAAAAATTCCATATAAGAATCAAATTTGTAGGCTCTTTAAAAAAGATATAAAATAATAAGATAATTTATTAATAGTGAATATTATTTATTATTTGGCATTCGTCACAACAAAAAAAAATGAATATAGACATAAACTAGAAAATACATTTATTATTATATAATAAAAATATGGGTAAATTACAATGGATTATATTGAAGTTTTCATAATCGTAAATATCTTTTTATTATTTGAAAAATTATAATTATTTTATCATAAAAACATAGGAAGTATTTGTTAGTTTGTGGTTGATTTTAGAAAATATTTATAATCTTTTAAATAGTAAAAAATATTTATGATTATGATAAATTTTAAAAGAAAAAGTCATTGCAGTGTAGTAATAATATGATGATTAAGTGGGAGTATGGAGGGTGGCTGGAAAAGATTATAATAAATGTAGATAGCCGTCATGTGCAAAGAGAAAACCCTATAAATAGGAAGGTCGTCATTCACGGGTCTCAAGTCTCGTACATTGTCATTCAACTTCTATTCTGTTCTGTGTCTGTGTTTTCCCAACTGAGGAGTAGACGGCCAGAGAAGTTCAGTTCTCTGCAGATTGGAAATGGAGGCTACGGATTCAACTCGTGCATTCGTCAAAGACGTTAAGCGTGTCGTCATCAAGGTCGTTGAGTTTATGCTTTGTTAATTTTTAATGTAATCGATGATTTTTTGTGATATAAGTGGGGTTTCCATTCGTTTCATTTGTATTAATTCATTAGAGTTGGAGGGTTTATGAATTTGCAACTGTTGAGTTGAGGGCGTTCTCATTGATTAACTATGCAATGCTGAGAAATGATTTCTATTGCATAAACTTTTCAGTCCATTCACTGTTTGGTAGAATCTATGGGGAATCTTTGCATCCACCTCCTTGAGGTTTGGCCATTTAGCATCACGGTTCCCATAGTTTGTCTTTTTGGCAAAAACCTCTGGTCCGTTACATTTTGGTCAAAGATTACTATATCATTTTATTGAAATTCCGGAACATCCCTAACCGTATTCTTTTTTTTTTCCCCGAAAAAAGTCACATGACATTCAAAGCTCAAAATTTGGTCCTATTTTTTAAATTCCCAGGCAATCCTCAACAATCTATATTGAATTTCAAGATTTAAATGCAATTTGTTAATATAAATAAAGGATTAAATATATTTAAGATAGTGTAATTACATTCTACTCAATCGAAAATTTTCCTTTATATTTGTGTTGGTTTTAAAAATCGTGAGATTTTGGCTTTTTATCGTGGCATGAATATAAAGTTGAAAATTTTAATGCATTCAACTTTCTGTTTGCTCATTCAGTTTGGCCTGTTACTTTGAAATCCTTGTGATTGATGTATTAGTGATACTTCATCTTTGTAAATCAAGGTTGGAACTGCTGTTGTCACTCGAGCTGATGGGAGATTAGCTCTTGGAAGATTAGGGTCACTTTGTGAGCAGGTTACTTTAAGGATTATAACCTATATTTTCAATGTATTGTTAATGTATCCACAAGCAAATGCTTACACTGATGACAACTACTGAAATGCAGATTCATGAGCTGAACTACCAGGGATATGAGGTTATTTTGGTGACGTCAGGTGCTGTTGGTGTTGGCCGTCAGCGACTGAGATACAGGAAATTGATCAACAGCAGGTTTTTGCATTCCCCTGCTGTTTTCTTGGATTTAGTGTTGCTGACACTTGAGGAAAATTACGGAATCTTTGCCTCTACATTCCTGAATTAACATTTGCCTTAATATGTTATTTGATACTGAATATTACGACGAACTGCATAGTGTCAAGATAAATGGGACCTCTTAGATACTCATATGAACTCTAGAGGTGGCTCCCAATGTAAGGTCATAACGAATACCAGAATGCCACGAACCAGGATAATAATCACGTTGTAGCACTTAGCTCCATAGAGTTCCAAAGGCCCAATCAAACCATATAGATAGCAGAATATCCTATTCATTTTCGTTTATCAATGAACTATTTCAAGAAACATTTTACTCAAGTTGTTGCAAGAAAAGACCACTTTTATACGTAAATATAGACATGCACGATAACATATAATATTCCTTCATTTTGCAAATACTAATATAATTTTAAATGACACTTACAGTAAGTCCATATGGCTAGCTCTGGTTTACAGCCGAGCCAATTCGAAGTGATCACCTGTTCGGATGTAATTAAATATCTAAACAATTAAATGCAATAAGGATAGAATAACAAAATTTAACTAATCAATCAAATATTATTATGAAACCTAGTTACTTGTATTCTTTTAACTAGATAATTGTTAATGTTTTATCACCTTAAAAGGAATTAGCAGAAGAACTGTACCTAGTTTGTGATTTCCCAAAAAAGGCATTATCATGAAAGCACTTTGAAGCTCCAGTGCTTAATGCTTAACTTTTCTTCCATTTATCATTAATAATTTCCGTTGCCTTTGGACTTTGCAGCTTTGCTGACCTCCAAAAACCTCAGGTGGAACTGGATGGGAAAGCTTGTGCTGCGGTTGGACAAAATGGTCTTATGGCTCTGTATGACACTTTGTTCAGCCAGGTGAAAATCATACATTATGGCCTTATTGCGATTTGATGACTACTGATATCTCTTTTAACTAGAGCAGTGCTATTTGCTTCTCCTTGTGGTATTTTGAAGGATTAAATCTTGTTCTGATGATTATACTATTCTATGCACTTGTGTGTTAATCTGGCTGATTTTTTCTTGTGCAGTTGGATGTGACATCTGCACAACTTCTAGTTACTGACAATGATTTCAGAGATCCAGCTTTTAGGAATCAGCTCAGTGAGACTGTTAAGTCTTTGTTGTCTCTGAAAGTTGTTCCTATATTTAATGAAAATGATGCAGTGAGTACCAGGAAAGCTCCTTATGAGGTAAGTGTTTTTATGTATTCTCTCTCTGAATTTTGTTGCTTTCACTTGATGTTCAGTTTAGTGGCTGCTTGAAACAGTTTTTGTAGAAGTGTTGCATGTAGTGTTGTTTTGCCTTTTTACAGCATATGGTTATGATGTTTCACACAATTTTGCCACTTGCAAGTCTGTGCTTCCCTGCTCCCTGTCTGCCTGTCTGAGCTTGTTTCTTTGTGGTGAACTTTTATGTAGAAGTGTTAAATGATATTTCCACTTCTCTTTCTTTCAAGGTGGAGCATATCTTTTTTGTTGTTGAGTTCTGCCGCACCTGGGGGAGGGTGGTTTTGGGGTATAACCTAATTTTCATTTTATTCAAGCTTGTAAACTGTAACTAGTCTTTTACTGATACCTTTGACTATGATATCTTGATTAAACAGGAGCACATTCTCATTCAACACTAATATTTTGCCTTTTTGTAGGACTCTTCTGGAATATTTTGGGACAATGACAGTTTAGCAGCTCTACTAGCACTGGAGCTAAAAGCTGACCTTCTTGTTCTATTGAGTGATGTAGATGGTCTTTATAGTGGTCCACCAAGCGATCCACATTCTGAACTAATTCATACATACATCAAGGAAAGGCATGAGGGATTGATAACTTTCGGGGACAAGTCAAGAGTGGGAAGAGGTGGTATGACTGCCAAAGTAAAAGCTGCGGTTTATGCTGCTTATGCTGGCATCCCTGTTGTTATCACAAGGTAAACCGCATTTTTGAAAGAAAATGTCAAATTAATTGTATCAAATTTGATTCTTGAAGCCTAAAATGTAAAAGCAGGATCCTGATTAATGTGCTGATGCACCAATGAATGCTTCTTCAGATCAACAAAATATTTTTGTTTCATGGGTTTAATGTAAGAAACTTCTTGGAATTGAAGAACTTGTGCTATGTAATATGATTAAAAGATTCAGGACAGCAAGAAGCAGAAGAAATTCACCATGAAAGCGTGAAAAGAAGGTGATTATGTCCTGATCTGGCATTACCTGAGATAAAAATTCTACAGGAGGAACTTAGAAAATATCAGTTCTTTGTGATAAGATACATTCCTGCAAGAGGAGTGCTAGCCCATCTCTAAAGCTAGATCACAAATTTTCAAGCCTTTGTAACACTTAACATCCCCACGAATTTCAAGGTGGTTCTGTAAACGCGAATAGATTCACTTCAAAACGTCACAAGATGGTAATAGAAATCAACTCACTCTATGCAAGCAATATGCATGTGACAAAATAAAGATTCCTTAATTCCTTACCCCAGTTGCAACATGCCAATAGAGGACACTCATTTTGATTGCTCTTTCACTATTATTTCCTGTAAGTAGTTTATTCTGATAATAGTGAATTTGATGGTTCATTCTGAAACTAATAAGTGTAATCTATTTTATCGGGAAGGTCTACGGTTTGAAGGAATATTCTATCATAAGACATTGCGGCTAAGAAAAGGTGTAACACCAATAAGCCCATAAAAGGGCTCTGTCGAGTCCCATGTGGTGCTATTTAACTGTGGAACTACCACAGAGGCTTCAGTTACAGAACTATAGGAATAAGAGAAAAAAACACCATGAAAGGAAGAGCAAGATTTTAATCTCGTAGGATATTGGAGATAGGGGTGCGCAAATCTGAGAATTTGCTGTTTTCCACTAAACCTTCTTTTTCCTTCTATCTTTCCAATGGAATGGCAATCCCCAAAAGAAGATTTTTTGCGGATAAGCTTTTGTGAGGTAAGATTACCGTGTTACATTAAAAAAGTAAGGGTTATCAAGAAAGCTTAAATAACACTATGCACACTTCAAAATGTTGATATCTCTGGATGGTCTTCAATACACATGAAATGCTTAAAGTGTAAGGTTGCCAGCTATGCTGCAGAAAAGAAGTTATGCATTCCATGTACATATTCCGAACTTTTGGAAGTGTTGAAGATTCTTCAGTTATGCCATTCAGCACATGATTTAAATTAATGTGGTGCTTGAACATACGAAACGTTCCATTCTTAACCTGAGTTTTGGTATTTCCATGATTATTTTGTAACCGTATAGCAAGCATCTTGTTCTTTTGATGGAGAACTAATGACTCATCTAATGGTTATCTGTTTGCTTTTGCATATTGTGATTTGCTAGGTTATATTTCTTCTGCTTTGTCTTTAATGGATTTTACCTCACTCTCTTCCCCTCACCCCACCCCGATTGTGGTTGAAGTGGTTTTGCTGTTGACAACATCCTAAAAGTCCTAAATGGTAAGCGTATCGGAACACTGTTTCATCGTGATGCTAGTAAGTGGGTTCCACAAGGGGAAGTTAGTGCACGTGAAATGGCAGTAGCAGCCAGAGAAAGTTCAAGACGGCTGCAGGTAACAATATTGAATGGGAATTCTTTTGTAATATTTGCTGGAAAAACACCAAATGCAACTAATGAGTTTTGCCTTGCAGGCTCTATCATCACATGATAGGAGTAAAATTTTGCTTGATGTAGCTGATTCTTTGGAAGTGAATGAGAAGCTGATAATTGCGGAAAATGAAGCTGATGTTGCTCATGCACAGCAGGCTGGATATGAAAATTCTTTGGTGTCCAGGCTCGCCTTGAAGCCTGGTAAGGTAAGACAGTGCTACTGAAGCATGTATGGTCTTTCCAAGAGAAAATTTGGCACAGAACAAAGGACCATAAGCTCCTTTCTCTCTCTAAAAAGTTTATATTTGTTACAGATTTCAAGTCTTGCAAATGCTATTCGTGTGCTTGCAAACATGGAGGAGCCTGTTGGTCGCGTTTTAAAGAGAACAGAGGTAAGAAATCACGGTATAAGGATCTTTCGGTGGTTACCAGTCTTGTCATGTGAATTACAGCTTATGTGAATAAGGAGTTGATGCTAGGAAGAAAAACCTATTAAAAGTTTAGGCACTTATTATGTGATGCCCTTTGCAGATACTGTTCATAGACACCAGTTAAACATTGGGTTCTCTTAGATAATCGATTAAGGACTAGTTCTAAGCTGTGTGCACCTTGTTCTAACTTCTAAATATTTTAGTCAAAAAGTTTACAACAGAATTTCTGGTAATTCGTGGGGCCTCTTGCTCGAGCTGAAGTGCCTTAATATCAAGCATAACTGTCCAATGTATTGAGGCTCACACTCCGTATGAGGTACAAATGTGAAAAAGTTTACCTCCATCTTGGTATTAACTCGAACATAACTTCAGACCCCATGTGAGCTCAAGCTTGAAACCTTGTCCAGTCATTCTTAAAACATACAATGCATGATATTTATATATGTCTGCATACTGCGGTAGTCTGTTTTCAAGTTACGTCTAATTTGAACATTTTAGAAATAAATCATCATTGTAGTATATGGTCGATGATATTTTGAAAATTATTACTGCAGCTTTCAGAAGGATTTGTTTTGGAGAAGACGTCATCAGCCTTGGGTGTTCTTTTGATCATTTTTGAGTCTCGGCCTGATGCACTAGTTCAGGTAATCATATCAACGACTTTGATAGGGGGAATTTTGGGGAATAAATAGTACTGCCATTAAAGAAATCTTTTCAACTTCAGTGAATGTCAGCTTTTGGTTCTAAACAGTGTAAATGTATTTTTTTCTTTTTCTTTTTCTTTTTTTTTTAAAAAATTCTTTCCTTTCTATCTATTAACATTCTGTTGAAGTACTTTCTTCAACCCATATGAATGAGTTAAGCACTCTCTCTCTCTCTCTCTCTCTCTCTCTCTCTCTCCTCTCACTCGGTGCTTTCTTTGTTCATATTTAAAGACCTAAAATAATCCTTTTTTTTTCATTTCTCATATTCCTTTCAAGACTCTTCAAGTGCCTTTCTAAGTTCCATTGTTTAGGCAGAGGCTGTATTTGATCTGCATAATGTTACCCTCTGAATAGTACATGCTAGGGGCTGTATTTGATACAAGGTATTGACAAATCATTTTTGTGTTATCGTTCTTATGACTCCACAGTCTGCCTTTTATTTTTGACAGATAGCTTCATTAGCTATACGCAGTGGGAATGGACTTCTGTTAAAAGGGGGAAAGGAAGCTAGACGGTCAAATGCAATCCTTCATAAGGTTTAATCAATTGAAAAATATAGTTTCTTTTGGTCTGCTTACCTAATATTGTTGTCCTTATTTAGCATATTGGATTTGCTCTGTTTTTGAATTTTATCACTTCTTGTTGTTAGGTAATTACTTCAGCCATCCCCAAAAGTGTTGGAGAACGACTTATTGGACTGGTAACTTCCAGAGAAGAGATCCCTGAATTGCTCAAGGTGGATTGGATTAAGATTGTGTTTCACTATACAAAATTTAATTTAATGGATTGTAAACCCATATGAATGAATTGGAACTGAGATTTTATGTTTGTGTATAAGTTGGATGACGTGATTGATCTTGTGATCCCAAGAGGCAGCAACAAACTTGTTACTCAAATTAAGACTTCAACAAAGATTCCTGTTCTGGGTCATGCTGGTAAGATATATTTTTACTTTAGATGGCTATGAATAAATTACACCTGTTCTATTGTTGATCAAGTAATCAACCCAGATACTTGAGATTTAAAAGCTGTGTTCTTTTCTTCCCAGATGGAATCTGTCATGTTTATGTCGATAAGTCTGCTAATAGGGATATGGCAAAGCAGATTGTTCTGGATGCAAAAACAGATTATCCTGCTGCCTGCAATGCTATGGTGTGTTCAATTTCATGGAACAACCTTCTATTCTCAAACAATTTCAGTATATATGATAGACCCCTAAAATCGTTGCTCTTTTTCATTCTTAAGGAAACGCTGCTTGTTCACAAGGACTTGCTGGAGAATGGCATCCTAAACGAACTTATCATGGAACTTCAAATCAAAGGTTGGGCTTCTTTAGGAACCCCCTCCCATCATCCCTAAAAACCCCCTATTTATCGTTAGGCAATATGATTGAGTCAGTTTGAGTGTTATTTGTTTGATAATACGAAAGGATACTCCTAATATATGATTTATCTGCACTGACGGGTCATTTGAGAAATAATATTAAGTCGCGCTTGTAACTTTGGTCCATCTTCCCAGTCTTATTTGTTGTATTATATCTGCATCCTATTTGCATGCTAGCAGTAGAGTAATCACCTGATGGTACATAATTTTTCATACAATGGTGGTCTGCGTATTATATATGAAGGATATATGACTCTTGGGCATTGCTTTGACTAAAATATCAAGCATCCAGAAAAAAATTGGATCATTAAGCCATTATGTAGGCATGAAAAGAATCCTAACTTTGCAATACTGGAATGGTGTGCTTACATTTTAGGTGTCAAAATATTTGGTGGACCTCGAGCGAGCTCTTTACTGAATATTCCAGAGGCCCATTCATTGCACCATGAGTATAGTTCTCTTGCTTGCACTGTTGAAATTGTTGATGATGTAAATGCTGCCATTGATCATATACATCAGCACGGAAGGTATGTTTTTCTTTGTCTTTGCAGTTGATGGTCATTCTTCATCACGTGTACAAATCTTGGAGCCATTCTTGGTATTATAAGATTCACCCACATAAAACAATATATTCTCTCTTAACTGCAGTGCTCATACAGATTGCATTGTAACTGAAGATCATGAAGTAGCGGAACTCTTTTTACGTCAAGTTGACAGGTATTTTGTCTTTTTTATGGTATTAGTGGTCTGCCTTATGACATTGCACAATTGGGTTTGTAGCAATATCTAAAAGATGACTAACTTTATTACATTGCAAAACGGGATCTGAAACAAAAACTGAAAAAGAAACAACTAATTTACCTGCCCCAATGCACTTAACACCAAGTGTTTGACATTTTCAGTGCTGCTGTGTTTCACAATGCAAGTACGAGATTCAGTGATGGCTTCCGTTTCGGATTAGGTGCAGAGGTATGCTGCAAAGGATTGTCTAACTAGTTTCAGTTTTTGGCAACTGAGTCTTATTCTAATGCATTTGTTCTTGCTGAATAGGTTGGCATTAGTACAAGTCGCATTCATGCCCGTGGTCCTGTAGGTGTTGAAGGATTGCTTACAACACGATGGTACATATCTGAAAAGATACTTTTTTATAAACAGATCTAACGATTATCTTTCTTCCACATACTTTTCTGGTACAACTCTTCAAATGTTTGTTGAGATAAATGCTTCTCTTACAATATGACCACCACCTCGTTAGTCTTTGCTTAAACCTAAACTTTGAAGCATCCCAAAATGCTGCAGGATTGCAAGAGGGAGTGGACAAGTGGTAAATGGTGATAAAGGCATAGTGTACACCCACAAAGACTTGAGTCTGCAGGCCTGACAGCAAGCATTCGAAGTATTCAACATCTGTATTGATCATCTGGTATACCAAATGTAGGGGTTTAATGCAATTTACCCCCTGTGATATTGTAAATGAACAAATTATTCCCTATGAAAGAAAAATGGCAATTTACCTCGTCTTCTTTAAAATATACCAATTTACCTCTCTGTCTAAGAGGGTAATACTTCATTTTAAAAAACACGGGGAAATATTTTGCTATTTGTTTTTTCATAGGGCATCTTTTGCACATATCCTATATTACAGGGGGTTTGCTTGCATTTCCACCCCAAATTTAGTGGTAGGGATAAGCTATCGAAAATATAATGAACAGAAGAAAACAGTGTCTACCTGGTCCAATTCCTTCATGATGTATTATTGTTGTAGTATTAAATTTCGGCTAGCAAAAACACTTCAACATCTCAAATTTTGTGGGAGTAAGAACTTGCAGGTTGAATAATGTATGCATAAATAAGTTGGGTGAAGGTATCCATTTTAAAGTTAAATACAAGCTCTTATAGCATCAAGCTGAGAGATGTATGTGCTGATGCAAAACTTCGTGGACCAGATTCTTCGATGGTATAATTTCAATTGAAACTCCAATGATCTTGCGATTATGATGTTCTGTTAAATTGACTTAATCTTGAGCCCAAAGAGTAGAAAATCTAATTTAGTCTTGATCAAAAGTATGAGTAGGTTAGATGAAGAATTTATTGCTGATCTATTACTTGATTTCTTGACATAAACCTAAAGAAGCATGTGAATCTTGTGGGGAATAATTGATTGTACCAACTTTGGGTTATTTGTCAATTGATTCTAGCTTGTGAGCTTACTATAAATATAGCCTACTTCCCCCACTCATATTTCTTTTACATTACATCAACCATTCAAATAATTATGAAATAACTGGGAGAATCCGGTGACAAAGGATCGATATGGCTAAAGTTTCATGCTACACGAGAAAATGAAAACAAGTTAGCAGGGGCGATCAACAGCTCCTAATTCGCAAAATAAAGCGTTAACCATGAATGAATAATTATTGCAATTTTCCAACTCACCATACAATCAACATTACAAACACAATAGTGACATGACGCCACTTCTGGCTCATCAAAGTCCAACTTTTTAATGGTTTCATCACTTATCAATAGCTAAATCTAAATTATACTAGTGCAGAATCAGACAGAGTTGATCATGTATATGTCGTCCTGTTCTTTCAAAAAGTCCCACCAAAATACCAATCTCTGATGCTTACGCCTGAACAAACTTCTGGAGGTTCTTCAACCATGTTGTGTATTCTCTGCTGTCTTTGTCAACCATGTACCCATGCAAAAAATTCGTTGTACTCGGCTTGATTCCTCTCAACTCCAAATACTTGTGGAAAGCCTTCTGCAAATTCTCATCCAGATCGCTGAGAAAAAAGAGGGATGCAGAAAACAGAGGATTAATCAGCAAACATCCAACAATTGGAAAAAAATATATCTAGTGGCGCAATCTTAAGTAAAAGCTTACGCGAAATCAGGTCCCTCATATGCTATTTGATCTTCCGAGTTGTTGGGATCCTTGACAGCCAAGCTATCAATGGCAACCTCATCAGGATAAGCAGTACAACCAAACTCTAGACAGGGTCCACTCTCCTTGGAGACTCTAACAACCAGCGGAATACTAGATTGGTTGCCCCTTTCCTCCTGTTCATCATCATCATCATCATGGTCATTCTCCTCACCGGTAACGAGGTCAGGCATGTGAACTTCGACGGTTATGGTTTCACCTTGATATTCTCTGGTTAGTGTTATAGTCTGCTGTCCGGGATGGTCTTCAATTTTAAAGGGGAAGCCCTGTGGGACCTCCTCAGCCTACATATAAAAGGACGGAAATCAGAAAACAGTATAGTTCCATAACATTGAGCCACAAGTTTGACAAAACACACTAAAAAGACCAAACAAGTTTTTTTTTTATATCAAATACACCTGAAAATACAGATCTCCATGCATAGCTCATCAGAATTCAGTCGTTTACGTGAAGCCAAAACTCACCTTTCGGAAGTTTGAAAGTAATGTTTCTTCTCTATATTATTACATGTAGAAATACTTGATGAAATACTTTAAGTTTTAAGAGCACCTTGGTGAGAAACTTTATTATGTGAAAAGCTTTTTATGCTTTAGTTGTTTCTTGGTAACCTTATACTCCATCTCCATCAGCCCAGCAATTCATCTATTCTGTCTTCAAAACTTGAAGCAACACCAAACATAAGCATTATAGCTAAGTAGTTCCCATCCGGTCAGACTTCTTTGGAGCAAGAATACCGGCATAAGAATAGCTTCCATTACCAATAATAGATTTCATAGAACTGGAAATAATGTAGAGGGACCTCAATGTGATAAAACTAGCGGAATCCAAGCAACGAAATTCTAAAGATACCCGCCAGCCAATACGAATTCCACAATCAATTTCCTAAATGATCACTAGAAATCTGGATACTTGCGCACAATTCACTTTAAATCCTCCTATCCAATAAATCCCTCCAGGAAGACGTGATCTTAACACCAATAAGCTTTTAAAAAATCCTGAATAAACGCCAAGATACGTTAGAAAATAAACCTTGTACACACCCGAGAAACCATTTCGCTTGGAGGTTGGGGGGTTGAGCTTTTTCTAGAAAAGTCCCATTTTGAAAATTAATAAATAGAGAAACCCGTTTCGCTAAGAGTAACTGAAAATCTAACTAGATTTCCTTGTCATTTGCACAAGGAGTTGAACCAAAATATTTGACAATTCAAACAAAAAAGTAAAAGAACCTCTTCATCATCCTGAGACTCCACGGCACACTGAATCTCAGACTCGATGACTCGGAGGAGTGCCTCATCGGAACTTGGCTTGGTGGAGTAATGGTGGAAAAACGACGGCAAAGACCTCCGCAAGACATTTCGTGTGGGAGCGTTGATGGCGGCGAAAAGGGCAGAGCTTTGGTGGTGGTGTAGGTACCTTTGACTTCCGGCGGCAGCCCGGATTGCCAAAGGCACAACTCTCGCAGCAGCTCTACGAATAGCGTTGTTTAAAGCCATTTTTGGTGTTAGCAAGAAAGCAGAGGCAGAAGGGTTTAGGGTTTTAGGAGGTGGGGCAATTGGTTTTTGTTGGGTAAGATTGAAGTACCGATATTACCAGGGACCGGGGTGCAATTTCTCCTAAATTTTATTTTTTTAACTTTCCGGCCCATCCTGAGTAATTTGGTATACTTCCTTTTCTTTTTGTTGGGCCCGATAATTACGTGTAGGGCCCGGTATGGTATAGATTATGACAAAAATACCCAGCTGGGGTTTCAAATCACCCTCTCCAATACCAACTATTATAATTTTTTCCTTGTCGTATAACAATTACGTTTGCATGGATGTAATTAATAATAATATTAAAACATAATAATAAAATATCAAATTAATTTCATAATACCAACAAATCGATAAAAAGAAAAAAATACCAAATCAAGACCATAATACCGACGAACCACCAATTGCAAGCCCATGTTTTTTCACACTAATATCATTCAGCATTTTACCTTTTTTCTTTTTTCAAAAAAAAAAAAAATTTACTTTTTGATGCCAGTAGACATATATAGGTGGAAATGGCACCTTGTGCATTTACTGCAAGACCTGTCAGTCCGACTGAGTCACTACCTTGCCAAAATTTCTGCTCTTTCCATGAACATTCTCAGTAGTTGCTAATCTTTGGGAGAAAAAAAAAAAAAAAATTGCTGATTAGATGAGCCTTATTATGGTAACGACATATGACTCTTGAGTTAAATCAAAATCAACACTGGTTTGATGTTTCTCCCCATGTTCACATCACATACACAAATGTGTATATTGTATATTCGTGCGTGAAGCAGAAAAGTTGTTGAATTATTGGTCCCATACTAAGCAAAAGTGGAGACGTCCTTATTTTCTTGCTTTTATTCTATAGTCAACAAAAGAAAAAGGGTTCCCATTCATTCATTCATTCTGATGGGAATGTTTTGACAATCCAAGAGCATCCCACTGCCCCATCTTTCTTGGGAGGACAACCCACCTCATCAAGATTCATTCTTTATCAGAATTTAATGTATATATATGTAGAGAGAGAAAGAGACAGAGAGAGAGAAGATGAAGGAGTTGTTTGGGAGTCCAGGGAGAAAGAGTGGGCTGATATTACGAATTGGACAGTGTGTGTTTGCAGCTGCTTCAATTGGGGTTATGGCCTCTGCTTCTGGCTTTTCTACCTCTACTGCCTTTTGGTAATTCTTTTGAGCTGCCCTTTTTTCTTGCTATAATTCTGCTTGAAAAATTATAGTTATATTTGTGCTGCTTTCTGTTGTTGGAGGCTGAATGTGGGAATTGGGGATCGAAATCAATTGTACTTTCTGGGTTTTTTTTATCTTCCTAGTCATATTAGACGCATTGATCAATATCTGTAAACGGAGTAAAATAGAGAAGTCCCACAAGAATAGAATATGGAAACTTACGTTGGATAGTATCCCATTTAATGCATTATTTATCGCTTCACGACCCGGACTTGTACTGGTTCCTTCAGAATACACACATATAATATATTTATGTATATAATTAGCATACAACATGGTATGTCCATGCTTCAAAAACACAAAAACCGTCCAGTCAACAAATTTCTCTAATGTCGACTCTTCCTTAACCTCATTTTAATAGGTTCCATTCAAGAAGATTGGTTTTCTATCTGCATTAGCTAATTAATAAACTGCACGCCAATGATGAGGCGTCGTGTGGGAATTAAGCTAAAAAATTTAATCGTCTGAACTGGTTGTGTTTGTAGCTCTGTACTGAGTGATATATCATCTTTGATCCATTGATTTTAGGTGTTGACATGATATATAACACGGGAAACAATCTGTCTTTACTTGATGACTTGTTTCTGTTTCAGTGAATTAGATTCGAATGCTGCTGATTCAAAAATCAATAATTTTTTCTCTCTTAATTGACTACGACATGGTTTGTTTCACTTTCACCACTGAGAATGTTAATACTCGTGTGGCTTCGATTAGCTTCCTACTTATAATGGTTCGATTCTCTGTTGTCAGCTACTTAATTGCATCAATGGGGCTTCAAGTTTTGTGGAGCCTTGGACTTGCATGCCTAGACATACATGCTTTGAGGTTGAACAAGGATATCTACAATCACATTGTAGTTAGCCTGTTTGTCGTTGGAGATTGGGTAAGACCTCTCTTAATTCAGCTTCGTTTGCTCCAGTTTTGCTTAGTTAGGAAGTAGTTGTACTAAGATGTAAGGATCTGCAGGTAACTGCTACTCTGTCCCTGGCAGCTGCAAGCTCGTCTGCTGGCGTGATGCTTCTCTTTACTAAAGATACAAACTTGTGCAGCCTCGACCTCCAGACAAGATTTTCATGCCGCATGTTTCAGATATCTATTGCTTTTGCCTTTGCGTCGTGGTTTCTTCTTGCCGTATCTTCTTATATCATGTTTTGGCTTGTCGCATCAGTTTCCTAACCAAACCTTTAACACACAAGCACATCTTCAAACTCGCCTTGTATATATATACATCGTCCCAGGAGTTCTGAAGGAGCAATTAATTGTACCCTGAAGTTAGTACCCATGTCATTTGCAGGGTGTTTAATACTATCGAGTGTACTTGTAATTTTACAAACAGAGAGGTATTTGTGTGATTGTCATTCAAACTTTGATATGACACACGAATTTGGTGGATATTATATGGTACCATACCACATCCATTCCTAGAAAATTGATTATTGAGCAAAGCATAGGAACCACAATGAATGTGATTGTAGGCTTCATTTAGATGAAGGGATCCAAAATGGAATGAAGTATTTTGAAAAGTATTTCAAATGATTCTAAATTAAATGAATTTGCAATTCATGACAATGTTGCTAAAAATGGCTCAAAATGAGAATTCCATATCACCTTTGGTGTTGACGGTCAGACGAAGGAAAACAAGTAATTAGCTAAGATTTGTATTCTACGTACAAGAAATGGAATCCCACATCACCTTAGGTGTTGTTTGCTGGATTTTTCGACCTCACATGGAAGATGTGGCCTTCTTGTTGCTAAAGGGTTATATTCTTTTATTTTAATGGAACTCATATGAAATCGACATCTATATAAATAAATAAAAAGGTGTGATTATCCCAATACTTGAAGAAATCTGATGAGTGATCAAGAATTTTTGGATTATACTTGATTGATGACAAATTAGGTGTGAGAAGAAGTTTCACATTACGATTACGTGATCTCCACCAAATCCAGCAAAAGAACATATCCCATTCAAGAAACCAATACTCTTTCTAATTTTCTTGTTCTAGTGAAAGGGACTTATCACCAACAATTATATATCATGTAGACAAACGTTCCATATTAATTGATTGTACATGAGAAATTTAAGTGACTTATAAATCCGAAGCCATTCTCTCCATAGCGAGGCGTCCTTTTAAAATAAATCCGTGAAATTACTACAAAATCAGAGCAGATAATAACTTGTGTAATGAGACACTGAATGACTCGCAAGCTGCATCTATATATATAGCTTAATTGTGAGAAATTTCATTGTGAGAGATCATGTCAGTTTGATATAATATAAAACATCAGGCATCCTGCAACGTGCAATAAAATCTAGGAAAAAAAAAATCTCACAACTCTGGTTGAGGGAAGCTGGTACAACATTTTCGTGAAATTCACGAGTTTATAAGGAAAGAAATGCAATTTCCTGTTGTCAATCAACTCTCAGATGAAATTTTACATCCTCAACTTCAAAGAATTTATGACAATATGCACATAAAAAATCTTAATCAAATCATCATCCTTAAATCCACAATAATGTACCAAAGACAAAGCAACTAATAATTTATTTCTATTTACACAACACACTACACAACACAACACATTACACATTTCATACACCAGCAACTATATTTATAAGCTTAAACCGATGCGGAACCTTCGACAGGGACTGGCTTCTACAATTTGACTTGGGGAAGAATTGGAAACCAAAAACACGAAAAAGAAAGGGAATTAAACCCGTTCAGATGGCAAACATATAAACTCACTACCACCATCAGGAATAACCAAACCTTACATTACTATCTCCGGCTTCAAGATGCTGGACTTGATCTCCTTGTGGGGCAACACCACCCCGCCGTTGCTGTAAACTTCATCACCAACATGAACATCTTCTCCTAGTATGGTCATGTTCTCAACACGAGCCCATTGACCAACAGTCGAGTGCCACCCGATGATGCTACTTGAAATGCAAGCATGTTTCTTGATGCGGACTCCTCGCATAACTGTGCAACGGGACAGCCTCACCCCTGACTCGACGACACAACCTGGACCAATTGCAACATCCGGGCCGATCAAGCATCCGTCGCCGATTTTCGCAGTTTCGTCCACCAAGACGTTTCCAATTATATGAGCCCCTGAGGCCAACTTCGGAGACGACTTCTTCCTTAAGGAGTCCAAGTAGAGTCTCAGGCCCGTGATGTAATCCCTTGGCTGTCCAATGTCCATCCAAAACCCTGGCAGCACCATTGCGTAAAGTTTTTTCTCTGATGCAATTTTTGGGAACACTTCTTTCTCAATAGATGTGGGCCGTAGCTCAATACGATCAAGAACAGAGGGGTTCAGCAGGTAAATGCCAGCATTGATCTTGTTACCCACGAATATCTTTGGCTTCTCCACAAATCTCTCGACCTGCCCAGTGGATTCTTCCATCATAACAACACCGTATTTTGAAGGTTCATCCACCTACATCAATATGTAAAGTTAATTTCTCATAATACCTAGACTCAGAAATACTTTCAATGGAGAATAGACCGTAGCCTTACCTTGGTCACCATAATAGAGGCCTCACCTCCATGGGATTTGTGGAATTCAATCATCGCTTTCAGTGGGTATTCACTGATAACGTCACTGTTAAGCACAAAAAATGGTTCACCAGAATCATCTATTAGTTTGTCCCTAGCCAAAGCAAGCGGACCTGCAGTTCCAAGAGGCTCAGTTTCTTGTGAACATGTAATCTTTATCTCAAGCTTTGCCTCAAAATCTTTCAAGAAATTGAGCATTACCTGTAAAATGTATGTAATAAGTAATAATCGGCCAAAACTTTAAAATCTTTAATCAGTGCATTTTTACACTTGTAAGATTAGATCGCCAATCGGCAGTTTACCTCTGGTTGATAATTGATTGCCAGGACAACTTCTGTCACTCCAATAGCCTTGAGGGCTTCTATCTGATTCAATGTCAAAATGTCATATTGATAAACATACACATGGTAAGATACAGAATCCAATGGTGATGGAAAGGATTAACCATGAAATAACACCTGAGAACAAAACCAATAACAACACAGGCAATCAAAAACCAAAATTTGTCACTTTTTTACAGCATGATGCTGATTTTCCTTGGCACTTATAATTTTAATCAGAAGGTGAAGATAATCTGGGATACAGTACAAATTAACTACTCAAGAGAAGAGTGCTAAACTGCTGATCTGAATAATAGCATGAACAAAAGGACTAACTGAAATTTCTGAGGAACCATTCATATACATGAAACGTATAAATAACAAGCAGAAAGTTCAGGATTTCCAAAGGGCAAATCATGCTGAAATTCAGCTAGTAAACCAAGAGTACAAATATTCAACTATCAAGCGTATGGTTGCTAATTGAAAAGTTTACTCAAACATCTGAACATAATTCAAAGAATTCAAAGCTAAACAAGAACGAAATATTTTACCTGATGCAATATCATGGGCTTGTTAGCAAAATCAACAAGTGGCTTTGGCACACTTAACGTTAATGGCCTCAATCTCGTACCAAAACCTCCAACAAGAATTAGTGCCTTCATCTTAGCCTGTGATGCTTTTTTATATTGACTCAGGTACCTGAAAAAATTATTGAAGTGAGCCCTTGGCCCTTACGCTATTTATACATGAAAAGGAGGAAGAAGCATGCAGCTCTAAAAAACTCTGAATTGACATCTGTAATGGGATGCAATGATAAGTGTCACATTCTAATCAAACTTGTCGGTCCTCCATATCTGTTTTTACACTAAAATTGACACGAAGGCAATAGATGCATGGAGGAGTAAAGAAACAAGTCCATAACTAGAGTTGGTGAGAGAAAGAACACAAAATTTAAAGCCGTAGTTGAGGGAAGCGGATTATCTGTATATGCGTCCATAACAAAGTTGGAAAGAGAAAGAACAGAAAATTTTAAAGCTGTAGTTGAGGGAAGCGGATTATCTGTATATGCGTCCATAACCAAGAGCTGGAAAGAGAAAGAACACAAAAATTTAAAGCCGTAGTTGGGGGAAGTGGATTATCTCTATATGCGTCATAAGATCAATAGAGTCCTAAATAGTCCAGAGAATCCGTCCAAAAGGTTTAGCTGAAAGGAAACAAAATTTCCAGCTATACAACAGCTGGATTCTTAATAAGAGTGAAAAGAACTAAAGAATTTGTAGCGGATCACCTGATATAGATCTTCCAAATGCACAGTGCCATAGCTTATTATAGAAGAGAGGGGTCCAAACAGCAACCGAGTGAAAAATGTAACTTTTAATTGGTTCTTTATCTTTGGATTGCATAAAATTAAACAATGTTCAACCATTATTATGTTGTTCACAAATAGAGCAGAGAACTTCAAAATGAGACGGTCACACTAGCCTGAGTAGCCTCCAATCTAAAGTTGATAAATGTACTTTTCCTATCACTCAAATTACAACAACCTAATACAGTAATTATAAATGAAGCAAACTGTAAGGAAGCCAGTTTTAATGGATGAAAGAAAACAAAAAAAATTAACATTGTACCAAACCAACTCATAGAATTGATAAATTAGGAAAACGAATGTTTGAAGTTAAATTGATCACAGATGGCTGAGAGATCGAGGATGTACTTCCTTTTTGTTCAATATTCTTCCTAAACCTAACCAATACCGGACAAATCTTAGTAAAAGATACATACTACAATCATCATGATACGGCAGCACTGACTGCTAACAAAAACTTAACCAATAAAACCAAACACCCCAACCTAGAATTAACGCACTAAACACGGAGAAATAAAAAGATAAAACAAGAAAGGGTAACCTAAGCATATCCTGATAGTGAAATTTTCCATTTAGAACCTCAACATCAGAAAAACCATGTAGCAAGAGGAACCATCTTTGATTTGATGAACCCCGGGCCCCAAAATGTCAAATGGAGCTGAATTAAGATGTTCTCTAGCTTTAACATTAATTTTAAAGTCCTCAATGTAAATCCAAAACACAGCAGAACGAAAATCAGAGGCACAAACCAGATCCAATTAAACACAACAAAATCATTGCACATAAACCGTCTCCTTCCAAATTAATCCAAAAAAGTTCTAAAATACTCCAAACAAACAAACAAAATCCCCGGAAAATCAACTTAACAAAAGCAGCAAGGAAAAGAATCAACGAGAAAAATTACATCCTCATTGCTAGATTTCATAAAATAACACATTCAAATCTCCAACAACCTGTGCAGATCACATCAAATCAAATTCCAACAGAAACCCAGACGAGAATTCGTCAACAGAAGACAACCCATGCGACAAAAATGAGGGGGAAAATTTTCAAACCTTTTACGTTCAGCGAAGATCCAGGCCGAGTCAAGAAGCGATTCGACCCGCAGGCTGAGTCAGTGAATGGTTTTGTAATTTCCCTCCTTTTACGACAAACCCAACGGTTGGTGGTATGTCGTCACTCGCCAGGGTCTCTTTCTTTCCGTGTGTGTTGTGGTGTGTGTGTGTGTGTCGGTGTGGCGTTTGCCTTAATGAAGCAATAGAACTTTGGCTAATTGCCATTTTGCACCCTTTAGATACACTTATTTGCTACATTACACCCTTAAATAAGTAAATAACAAAAAATAACATTTTGCACCTTTAAAAAAGCAAATCATCGACATATTACATCCACAACGATCGAAGATCACTTTACAACTCTTGCGAGGACAAATTCGTCAAAATCCATGCTCTCCCTCTTAAATACCTCGAGTATAATTTCATCAAAATATTCAAATAACAAGTTATCGGTGTGTTTCAGTTCACCTGACATGGGGGATTAAAATTGCAGTCATACATATAATTCTGACTTGTACTGACTCAATTGCTGAAGCACAAAAAATCAAAACAAAAAAATGATTAAATGATTCGTCCTATCTCAATATTTATTGAAAATTACTAATCTTAAATCATAAGAACTGTTCATTTAATACACTTGTTTGGGACTTTGTACATCGCAAAATAACAAATTATTAATATATTAAACTCCTAATATGAGGATAAAAGGTTTTTATCTATCGAACATGAAGGAAACGCAAAGTGACTGACCATTTTACCCTCTAAACTCTGGGTAAATTATTTTTTCAAGTCATTTTTCAGATAGTGAAACAAATAGTAACTAGAGGGTGCAACTGGTCATGTGTTTAATTATAGGGTGCAAAGTGTTAAACAAGTCTAATTAAAGGGGGAAAATGTCAAATACACAAAGGTTTCATAGTATATATGAAGAAATAAGTACATAGACACAGATGTATTTTTCTCTATATATAACTATATAACAGCATCTGACTTTTTTAATGTCTTTTTTTCACCAATCGAAAAAACCCACCCAACTCCACAATTTGCAATTCTTTAGATTTGTGTAATATGTTTGACGTTTTTTTTAGGTCTTATGTGTAATTTTCTTAAAAATAAATACATTGATATTTTTATGGGTGTATATATAATTATAACAAAATAAATGAATGATTTGTATAAATAATAAATAGACGGCATGTCAATGGATGTTAATGTAATTATTCCTAATATTAACTCAAACTACCGATTAAACAAAAAGTATTGATGATCTTAATTTATGAGCAACAAAGTATTAGATAAAATAAAATAATTGGATTTTTTTAGATAAATTTTAAATTAATTACAGGTAAATTATAAGAATATTATTTATTAAAATAATAATGATAATAGTAGTAGAGGTAGTTTATGGGTAGTAACGTGCTAGTGTTGTGATGCTTGTGTTTACAGGTTGAAACTGTGGACTGCCACTAGTTTCAATTATTTGTTAAGATAAGATCTAAGGCATATCCATCTATGCCAGTCAAAGAATATCCCCTACTAAAATTCATATATTTTATTTTTCAACCAATTAATATTAAGTGTCCCTTGACCCTTGTTTCTTCAATCTTCACATTTTTTAGAATTGAAAACCTCTTAAAAAGGGAATAGCACACTCAACGCAGGGGGTGGCGACTAGGGCAAGTGCCAAGGGGCTGGGGAATGGGGAGGAGGGGCTGCGTGGGGCTGGGAAGGGGAGGGGGCCGACGCAAGGCTGGGGGTGGGGGAGGATTCTTTTTTTTTTTTTTAATTATATATATGATCTTTTATTTTTAAATAAAAATATTTATTTTATAAATAATAATTATTATTAATATATTATAATATAATGTAAAATTATTTTTTATATATATATAATAATATTTTAGTATAAAAAATCATAAAAAATCACACACATAGTGGCGTGAATTACACAACTATGTATAATGGGGTATTTCGTTTCATTTTAAAAATCACAGGGGAATAATTTGCTATTTTTTTTACAGGAGTAATGTGCACATGTTACATATCATATGGAGGTATTTTGTATTTTTTCTTTTATTTTTTCTGGAAAGTAGTGAAATTTGTTTTTTAGTAAAATAGGAAATATTGAATGGAAGTCAAATAGTGATGAAAATGGAGGTGTTTAGGTCACAAATCACATGGCATGGATTTTGGCATAATTAAGGTAGCGCGAATATTCAAATCTTTATTCCTAAGAAAATTCATTCCTAGCTTGACCGATCGAGACCAAGTGTGGTTGTCAGTCTGACCACCAAACACAGCCTCCCGTGTAAGTATCAAGATGCGCAATGAATCAAGTTAAATTAGCACCATCTAAGATTGAACTGCCCTCAATAACAACCCGATTGAGACTGGGCCTGTCCAAATTATCAATACTTGGGACTGACCCAGTCTAGTGGTAGAACCACTTAGTCCTGTGTTGGACTTGGACCGAGCTTTTTTTTTTAGTGATGCGTGATATATTATTTTTATTTTATTCTTGTGGGACTATTATAGTAGATTTTTGTACCTTTGAAAATTTAGAAATTTTTATTTTTGTTGTTCTACTTCTAAATTTTTAGAACATTAATTTATTAATATTCTTTGTTTATTCTTTGTTTATTTAAATCCTTTTTGGATTTATCATCTAAGTTTATTATTGTAAGCTTGTTAGTCAAATTATTATTTAAGTTCATTATATAGTCTTAACTATTTTTTAATTATAATTTTTTATATGATTTAATTTATTTCATAAGACAAACATTTAAGTAATTGTTAAAAGAATAACTCAATGTCATACAAAAAAATCAAATAGGCACATTTGGGCCTGATTCGAACCTCAACCGGACCGATCTATATGTTGGACCTAAATTTAAAAGTGGATGCAATTGGGGTTAATTTAAAGATTCAGGACCACTCAAAAACCAGTTATGAACAATAGTGGATCAGTCTTGGGCCAAACTTTTTTGGGCTGATCAGCGTGTTCTTGGGCCAATCTGGCCCATTATGCACCTGACGTGAATGCTTGTTTGGGGTTTCATTAGCAATTTGGTGCACATGTGATGTGAGCTATCATTTTTATTTTTTAGCTAAAATGTCAGATATACGGAAAATTCTTGTCCGGACCAGGTTTGGCCGAACCAAACCAATCGTAGAGCAAGTGTGTTACACTTGCAATGTGATTGGTCACATTCCCAGAACTGTACACCAATCACATGACAAGTGTATTGCACTTACCATATGATTGGTTCAGATTTGGCCGAACCAGGTTCGGGTTAGAATTTCCCCAGATATACTGGTTTGTTTGAACCTAGTCAATGTCTTCCAGCCTGTCAAAATGTTGCATTAGGAGAATCAGTTTTAATTATAATCTTTTCAACATCCTTGTTGTTTAATTTTAAATTTAATGAAAGACTCATATAAAAAATAACAAAGAACGCAAGCACATTAATTTTACCCTTTGATTAATTGTCATTAAAAATCATGTCGTAAAAGCAAAAATGAAATAGAAACTGCTACTTGTGAAATCATAAATCATCTCAGAAATCGATATTGTTTTAATTAACAATAATTCTTTTGCTAAAAAATATATCTTGAAAAAACAGAAGCGCTATTTTAATTACATGAAAAGTATAATACTGATATGATGTATAATTAATATGAGTGAGAGTGGGTCAATTTGGGTTAAAATTTTTTTCTGAACATCCTTTTATGTTATGATGCAAAGTTGATAGAGAAATAAAAACATAAGAGGGTGAGGGGGCTACTAAGAATATAAAACTACATTAGAAAAAGATAGGGGTTTATTTCAAAAGAACACAAACATAAAAAGGAACGAAATGGAAACTTGTATGCTATTCACAACCCACACCCCCTCTATGTACAATAGCCAAAGCAAATGCAAGAACACACCATTAGTTCTGATAGCTCACACCAAAAAACTCACTCAACTACTACCATAACTTCTTGCGGCCACTAACTACTGCTCTGCAGCCTTAGCAGCTGTAATACTGATAATATACTCGATCTCCTCCGCCACCTCTTTCATCGACGGCCTATTCTGTCGCCGCTCCTCCAAACACCCTACCGCCAGAAATCCCACCGCCTTCATCGTCTCCAACTCCAACGTGCTCGCTCCCTCCTTCAACATCGGGTCCACTGCATCCATTATCCTCTCCTCCTCCACCAACCTCTGCACGTAGACCGCCAAGTTCACATCGTCTGGTGGCCGGTTGAAATCGATAGCTTTCTGGGACGTCAAGAGCTCCAAAAGCACCACCCCGAAGCTATAAACGTCACTCTTATCGGTCAGCTGGTAGTTCCTGTAATACTCGGGATCAAGATACCCTAGTGTTCCCTGAGCACAAGTGGAGATGTGGCTTAAATCTGTATGAGCCAAACGGGACAGCCCGAAATCTGAAACCTTCCCGTTCAGTTTCTCGTCCAGCAAGATGTTGCTGGACTTCACGTCGCGATGGTAGATCGGTGGAACTGCAGAGAAGTGAAGGTAAGCTAGCCCCTCTGCAGTTGCATGGGCGATGCCAAGCCTGTGTTTCCATGAGAGAAGCCCTCTGTTTCCACCTTGTAAATGATCTAAGAGAGTTCCGTTGGGGACATACTCATAAACCAGCAATGGCTGTTCGAGCTCAACGCAGCAGCCAAGAAGGCGAACGAGGCTCTTGTGGTTGACTTGACAGAGAATTCGCACCTCGTTGAGAACTTGATCGGTGCCTTTGGTGTTGCCGAGCTTGGCGCATTTGACGGCAACCATCGTTCCATCTTCAAGAATGCCTTTGTAGACTTCGCCATAGCCACCTGCTCCGAGGAGGCGGTCCTTGGCGAAGTTGTTTGTTGCCTTCTTTATTTCTTTGCCGGTGAAGACTTTTGCTGTCTTCCCACCACCGGCATTGAGGATCTCTTCGCGCTCACGAGTGAGGCGTTCCTGCTCTTCCTTGATGCGCCGGTGGCGTCTGTAGACTAAGAATCCGATGAGTGCTGCGACGAGGGCCACGCCGAGGCCTGCGGTTAAACCTGTGTGTGTAGATCATAACAGCAATTAATGGCTGATCATGAGGAGAAAATCAAATTTATTGCAAGTTGGTATTATAATCTGTGTTACATTTCATATATACAGTGTTATATAAAATAGGGTTGGATAGGTCATATGCCTTCCAAACCTGGGATCTATAAAATTATGGGAGGCATAATTTTTCCTAATTAATAAGACGAATATCCAGATTTGGAATATTAATAAATCACCTTTATTTCCTTCAAATATAAGTTATGATCAAGAACATTTATTGCATTCGGTTTTCCCCTAACACTACGCAAAGTAATAAAAGAAAAGATTATGGGCTACAAAAGTTGTAAATAAAAGCTCCATTTTGAAAGAAGAAAAAAGAAAATAGAAGCACTTTTCAAATTTTCAGTGTTGATCCATCGCCAACAAAAATCACACGGGTGATATTAATGAAAATCCTCGACTTCCGCCTTTATTGACTTTTAATTCATTGTATATCAAGATAAGGATAAATATCACCACCACCCAAGTCAACAAGAAAACTTACTAGGTTTGGCCGAATTATTTTTTCTGAATTGTAATTGAATCAAAATATAAATATGTAATATAAAGATAATACTATTCAAATATTTAATTTTAGGAATAAAATGTTATATTTGTTAGTTTATGGAGCAAATGTTACATCAAAAATAATTTAGGGACAAATTGTATTTAACTCTAATATTTATAATATTATTGGTTCAAAGTAACCAATTTTTTAGCATAGAGTATAAATCTGAGTAAAAACGCGTATGAACGTTCCACCCTAGTTTACTAATGGCAAGTTTCCTCCACCTAACTATGATTGATATGGAACAAAAATATCAAATATTAAGACTTTAACCCAAAAATGATTAAAACTTATACCAAAAATGAATCTCATTCATACGTCAACCCAAAAAAATAAAATGAAAAGAAAAATCATTAATAAAGATTGAGTGTAAGAAACGTAATGGGGCAAGAATATATTGTCATAAATTTGTGTAACAATAAATAAATAAAGAAATACCTGCTATAAGTGCAGTTCGGTCCTTGCCACAACCATCTGGATCTTGGCACTCTGCATACGCATCAACATCACCATGAAATTATAAATACTTGCATATTTGGCCGATCGCTCCAACTTCATTTTGATACTTTTGATTTTTATTTTGAAATTTTTTAATATTTATTTTAACTGATTTATAACTTATTCTATAATTTATTCCTAAAAACAAAAAATATTTGTTGATCGAAACAAGGTTGAGAAAACTGACGGACCTTTGGCGCAGACTCCAGTCAGAGCGTCCCACTGCAGCCCTGAATTGCAAAAGCACCTACTAACGGTAACCCCACCATTTGAGTTCGGGTCTGCCTCACAAGTTGAACCCGACCCGCAGTCCTCCTGCCTTCCACACGTGGGCTCCCGGGGCAATACCCACTGCAACTCCACCCCGGGCTGCGGCCACCGGTTCACGGGCAGCCCGTAATCCAAATTCACAAAACTCCTATAAGCCCGACAACCCTCCTGTCTCACTCGTATCCTGTACGACGTCGTCGATCCGCCGGCCCGAAACGCGCAGCAAGCGGTGTTGCCGCAATCGCTCGCCGAGCTGGTCCCGTTGACGTACACGTGGCAGAGGCTGTTGGAGGTGCAGTTTAGAGGGGAGTTTAGAATATTGTTGGAGCAGTTTAGGTAGAATATGGTGTTGCTGCTGGTGATGTTGAAGGGGGCGGAGGAGTTGAGCTGGAGGCCGTTGGAGGAGAGATCGGCGGCGATGCAGGTGTTGGGGACGAAGGATGAGGGCGCGATTACGAGGCGTTGGTTGGAGGGGGAAATAGAGGTGATTGGGTAGGTGTTGTTGGAGGAGTCAAACAGCAGAGTGCCGGCGACGCAGCGGATTTTGTACGAGGGGTCGCCGCAGCTGGGGGCGGTGCTGAGGGGGTAGGGAACGGAGGTGGAGCCACAAGGGGGGCAGGGAGGGAGGGAGAGAGCGCAAACGACGTATGTTAGTAGCAGCGCCGATAGAAGGAGGAGTGGTTTGGCCATGGCGGCGGAGGTGGAGGTGGTGGTGGTGGTGGTCAAGTGAAGAGGAGGGGGGGTTATAAAAGAGGCGATGGTTTGGTGGGAAAAGAAAGGATTTTCTCCATGTGATTTGATTTGTCTCCTTTTTAATTTTTTGACATTTAAGGATTTTTGGGTCAAACCTTTCAATTTCGGAGAGTAATTAATTAATTAATTAAATTATGGCGTTGGGATGGGTGGGAAATTATTGAATCATAATTGAGGAACCTTCTATTTTATGCTCATTTTACTAAAAAAATGGGAACATCTCATAAATTAGCATCCCATTATTTCTACATTTTCTTATGAAAGATATATGTGAAAGGGGAAAAATTGCATTTTACATCTCATAAATTAACTTCTTCATAATTTTGATCTCATTATTTCTGAACTCACTACATTGTATTCCATAAATTTGAAAAAATTGTATTTAAGTCTCAAATTTTAATTTTGTTAATTCTTTATGAAAATGTTAGCAACGTCCCTCAAGAGTTAGCGGAGCTTGTGCCATGGATGTGATGATTCCGTTAAAAATTTAGCGGAATAAAGGTTTGACACTAAAATTACAAATTTTTTGAAGTTATTGAATGTAACGCGGTGAATTCAAAAGCCATGAGACCAAAATCGTAAAGAGACTAATTTGTGGGGACGTAAAATACAATTTTTTCTATTTAAAAGTAATTATTTTAAAACCCGATTGGAACAACTAATTTAAGAATTTTGATTCTACAAAATAACAATTTATTTTATAAAATCGATGTTCATAAAATTATGACGAGCATGCAGAAGCCCAAATACATTTACAAATAACAATAAAATAAAAAAAAAGATAAAAATATATTAATGTAATTTAAATAGTGGAGTTTTACATTTTGCATTTAAAAGTGATTTCTTACCCGAACTTTGGGCTTTACCACAAATTTAATATTTTACTTTAATGAAAAGAAAGGAAAAAATAAAACGAAAAAGGAACGTTGAATGTAGTAAGTAGTGAAAAGGATTGTGAACATAGCAGTTGCAAATTAGCCTCCATATTGAATGCATCCTATTTTCCATTAAGGTCACAACCACCAAGTTGCTGCAATGAGAATATTAGTGCTCGTGCGGTTTCAAAAGCATAATATTTTTATACTTAAATTTAAATTTACACAATTATTTTCCAATTGATCATCAAAAAGTGCGTGAAAAAGTTCAAGATTGCCCTTGACCCTTGTAAATGTTAGTCATCAAGTTTTCATTTTTCCGTAATCTACTTAATCAAATTGCATAATGGCAATTATTTATGGCGGATTCATAGATATAAAGAAAATTTGAACTCTCTCTCTCTCTTTTTTCCTTCTAATCTCATCGAATACCCTCAAACATGCATGTATTTTTTCGAAATGTCATTTAAAGTAGTTATTGTTAGTAGTTAGTGGGGTGGAGTCAATTACCAAGGCGCCCTTAAAGATTAGATTATAGCCGTTAGATTAGAAATAGTTGGAAGGTGAAATAATCTTTATACCTTTCTTCATTTACTAGAAATAGGTCCTCAGAATCTAATGCAAGGGCACTTGATTACTATTTTGAGAAATACAATTTTGAGAAGAACTCTCAAGTTCCTGACTCGCGATGTCGTTTTGTATTATTGTGCTTGAATAAATTATTTCTCGAATTTCATCCCATCATAATATAAACTTTTTACAGTTTTAAATAAAAGATTGAGTAACTTAGTAGATTTTCGGGCTGTAGCCGTAAAGCTGTTCTTATTTGAAGTTGGCAGCGAAATTTTTTTTGGGGTAGACTGTTTGTACGTACAAAATATAAAAAATAAAAAAAATAAAAAAAATTGTTGCAGTTGATAGTAGATGGTCAGAAATGAAGGGATAGTGACAATTGACAAATGCGACTTTGTTTATAGTTGACTATGATTAACCAGTTTGATGCTAACTCCCCACTCATCATATACAATATTGTATCAATTTTGTAAAGACATCTAGAATTTTAGAAAAAGACAAAGATCATGAACCATACAAGGATTGGCAAAATTTTACTTTTACTCTTGAAATTATAAGGTTATTGTATTTTTAATCCTTGTCCTTTTAAAAGAATATATTTAATTCTTTAAATAAGAATTAAGTATAGTGAAACTAACACATTTAGTTCCATAATTACATAGTGAACAAATTTTGTATCCAACTTGTTTTCTTCAGAAACCCCGTCTCTTTCAAAATGTGGGATTTTAGTCTAAATAAAGAAATTAGTGGGGATTGACCAAACACTCATTGACCCCAAAAGTCTTCCCCTTTGGAATAATTTATGTCACTTGATGTCAACAATGACACCATATAAATAAATAAATAAACAAATAAAATGGAAAGAGATTGCATATCCATCCAAACAAAATTCAAACTACTTTCAGATTTTATGCATATTTTATATTTCTTAAATGATTCGGTTCTATTATGTTTTATAGCTACTCTGCGGAAATGATGTTGGTTCTTCATTTGGGCAAAGTCAAATGGTAAAATTGAACTTAATCTGAATAAATAAAGTCAAACCTCGCGTATTCATTGAAGTTTCAATAAAGCAAGAACAAGAAGACAAAGTGGGAAGGAGCTCAGAATTCTATTTCTTAATTTTTGATATCTCGTGTATTCCACTGAGCTGAAAGCTCTATTTATAACAGGAGTTTAATGCAGTTAATTAACCTCTTAACCGTTAACTGCAAACCCTAACAATATAACTAATAACTAATTACAGCTCAAACCCAGCTAACTTCTAAAGTGCTAAAAGGAATTAGAAAAACGTGTTGCTAGGACAAAAACGCCCTAACGACTACAAGTCAACATAGTATTCAAAAATGCACTTCTACTAATAAAAAAAAACGTGTTTAGTGCAAAGGACGACTTCTACGAACAATAATAGTACCATTTCAACACTCCCTCCTCAAGTTAGACTTGGAAAAAATCGACCAAGCCTAAGTTGGAGGTTATGTCTGAAAATGCAGGACCAGCAAGAGCTTTTGTGAAGACATCAGCTAGTTGTTGCTTGTATGGAACGTGTTGAGGAGCCAGGAAACCGGACTTGTATTTATCCCGCACTAAGTGGCAATCTATCTCCAAATGTTTTGTTCTTTCATAGAATACAAGGTTTTCAACGACGTGTAAAGCTGCTTCGTTATCACAGAAGAAGGGGATAGGAATGTTTACATGCACCTGCAGATCCTGTAGCAGGTTGTAAACCCATATCAGTTCACATGTTGTTGTTCCCATATTGCAGTATTCTGCTTCGGCTGTGGAACGAGACACGGTTTGTTGTTTCTTTTTCTTCCAGGAAATCAAGGAATTGCCTAACAGGATGCAAAACCCAGTCACGGACCCGCGGGTGTCAATGCAGGCTGCCCAGTCAGCATTAGAGTAGGCGATGTGTTGTGCCTCTGCTACTGCGGGGAAAAATAACCCTCTCGAAGTTGTTCCTTTGAGGTACCGCAGTAGGTGATGCGCAGCATCCACAAGGGGCCTTCATAAATTGTGATAATTGTTGAGCTGCGTAGGATATGTCAGGGCGTGTGAAGCTTAAATACAGGATCCGCCCCATCAACCTTCTATATCTTTTTAGATTAGAAATGTTCTCCCCGGCTTCAGTGGTAGACTTTGTGCCACTTGGAAGAGGAGTAGAGGTTGCCTTTGAATGTGTCACTCCAGCATCTTCAATCAGGTCACGAATGTATTTGGACTGAGTGATCGCCATCCCCTGAGGCGACCTGGCTATCTCCAAGCCAAGATAATATTTTGCCTCTCCTAGATCTTTGATTGTGAATAGACCATGAAGGTAGGTCTTGACTGCAGCAATGCTATCTGCACAAGAACCAACAATTAGAATGTCATATACATAAACAAGTAAAACAACCAAACCTGAGGGGTTATGTTTTGTGAAAAGACAGTAATCGTGTGCAGACTGTTTGAACCCAAAAGCCTCAATTCTGTTGGTGAATTCGGCATTCCACTGTCTGGAAGCCTGCTTGAGCCCATACAAAGAGCATTTCAGTCTGCAAACATAACCTTCTGGGACCTCATACCCCTCTGGGGGTTGCATGAAAATTTTCTCCTCCAATGAGCCTGGAGTAATGCATTATTAACATCAACGTGGTGGAGCTGTCAGTTTCTTGCTGTAGTAACAGCAAGGAAAGTCCTAACTCTTACTGCTTTGGCTACGGGGGAGAAGCTATCCACGTAGTCTATGCCTTCCACCTGATTGTATCCCTTAGCCACCAGCCTTGCCTTGTGTTTGTCTATCGTTCCATCGGCCTTCAACTTGAGCTGGAACACCCATTTGCAACCGATGGCCCTTTTGTCCTTTGGAAGTGGTGTGATATCCCATGTGTTGTTTTGATAGAGAGCATCTAATTATGTTCTCATGGCCTACTGCCATTCCTTGTGTCTGTTTGCTTCCTCAAAGCTTCGTGGTTCCTGCAGATTTGTTAGTGAAGAAAGAAAATAAGCAAGCGAGGTGCTAAGTCCAGTGACTATAGGATGTTGTGAGTCTGAGTATGTACAGTAAAAATCCTGCATCCAGGCAGGTTTAGTACTAACCCTGGTGCTTCTCCTTAAATGAATTTCAGGTATAGGAAGGCTACTTGTGACTCCCTCCTGAAAATCTTGTGGTTCTTCAGGTAAGTTGCTAGCGAGATTTTCAGTGTTTTTGGCATGGGACCTCAGGACAATAGACTCCTCATCATCAGTAGGAAGAGGTATAGGGGATGTAACAGGATCAAGTGGTGTCCCAACATAGGGAAACACATCCTCATGAAATATGACATCCCTAAAGATGACAAGGGCATGGGAGTGTAGGTCAAATATTTTATAAGCCTTTTGTTTGCTGGCATAACCTAAAAAAACACCCTTAATAGCACGATGTTCAAACTTTGTTTTGTTAGGATGTGTATTCGTGGCAAAACATAGGGTACCAAAGGTCCTCATGTGGCTATAGTCAGAGGCCCTTTTGTGTAAAACCTCAAAAGGTGTCTGCCATTTGAGGACCTGTGTTGGTAACCTGTTTATTATATAGATAGCAGTCAAGGCTTTAGACCAAAACAAGTTAGGAACCTTAGACTCAAACATGAGTGCTCTAGCTATTTGCAGTAGGTGCTTATGCTTCCTTTCAACCACTTCGTTTTGTTGTGGGGTTTATGTGCATGTTCTTTGGTGTATAATACCTTCATCATTCATAAATCTCTGACATTCTAGGTTTAGAAATTTTGTGCCATTGTCACTTCTAAAGGTTTTAATGTTCTTGTTTAATTGGGTTTTAATCATTTTATGGAAAGCCTTCAACATGGACAAGGTTTGAGATTTAAATTTTAACAGATAGGTCCAGGTTGTTCTACTACAGTCATCAACCAAGGTCAGCATATATGAACAATTAGATAGAGATGGTTGTTTATAAGGTCCCCACAAGTCCATATGCACAATATCAAAGCATTCAGCAGAACAAGTAGAATTATCTGGAAAAGGTAATCTAAGTTGTTTAGCCAATGGGCACACTTCACATAGATCAAAAGAATCCTTTGTTTTATTCAAAAAATGTAAGTGTTTGAGTACAATAGGAGATGTATGGCCCAGCCTTCTGTGCCATACATTTATATTCAGCGACTTAACAGCTAGGACCCTTTCATCAGATCGATCCATTATGTTAGCTATGTGGTGTGGCTTGAAAGATTCTTCATCCAGGATATACAATTTTCCTATGAGCCTTCTTACAGCTACTATTTTACCATTCTTCTAGTTCTGCAAGGCACAGTATAAAGGCATAAACTTGAACCTAATGTCAGTTTTTCACATAATTTGCTAACTGAAAGGAGGTTAAATTTTAAAGCTGGAACATGCAATACATCAAATAATTTCAGGCTACTTGAGAGTTCCACACTGCCAACAGTATTCACAAGTTGTTTACTCCCATCAGCCAAATGTATATAAGAATTAGTTTTGTGTCTCTTTGTGTTTTGAAAAACAGATATGTTATTACACATATGTGATGTTGCTCCGTTATCAATAATCCAGAAATTTGAATGTTCAGAGGTAGAGGTGAGAACCAGTTTACCTGAATAGTTTTCAAAATCGTATGATCTTGTTTTTTCATGCAATTCTGAACAGCTTCCTTCTATTGCCTTTTTCAGTTCAAGCCTGATGAAATCTGCAATGGTCGTGGAACTGAAGGCCCTGCCAACACTTGGTGTGGTGCAGGTACTGTTTCCTTTCTTTCTTTTTTTATCTATAAGTGTTTTATGCCATTCAGGGAAACCATTGATTTCGAAGCAACCTTCTTTCAAATGTCATTTTTTCCCACAGTGGGAGCATGTCTGACCCTTTCTTTCTTGGGTTGTTCTTTTCCTCCACTGTATCTTATTTCCAGGTTGTTCCTTTGCCTGCATAGCTACATTTTGCAGAGGAGTTGAGAAAGCAGTGCTAATCTCCTTCTGTCTCTCATCCCTTAAAACCATTGCATATGCCTTAGCCACAGTGGGCAAGGGTTCCAGCATTGGGATTTGGCCTTGGATCTAATCAAAGGATTCACTAAGTCCCATTAAGAATTGCATCAAACGATCTCTCTATTGCAAATTTGCCAACTCCTTCACTGCTCCACAGCTACAAGGGGGAAAAGTAACCAAGCAACTCAGCTCGTCCCACAGTTTCTTTAAATTTGCAAAATATGAGGAAACAGAAAGATTCCTTTGAGAGGCTGAGGCGATCTCCCTTTGAAGCTGGTATATCAATGGCCCATTACTCACGCCGTATCTTGACTCGATTTCCAGCCATAGTTCCCTCGTCGTGTCTATGTATAAGAAAGATTCCACTATATCCTTTGATATTATGTTCAAGATCCATGAAATAACCACAGAATCTGCTCGTGCCCAAGACTCATACTCCTTCTTGTCTTCGTCAGGTTTAGGGTTTCAACCATCAATGTACCCCAGCTTCATCTTTGCCCTGAGGGCAATCTTGATTGACCGGCTCCAAGATAAGTAATTCGGTCCAGTCAATACATTCGAGATGAGCACAATACCTGGGTTTTCTGTCACTTGCATGCGCAGGAGATCTAAGTCAACATCCACCTTCTTCCCTTTCTTGTCATCATTGGTGGGGCTCGCCATTTTGGGGGAAAACCAGATCTAGAGAACAATTTTGCTTCGATTTGCCTAAGATTTAAAGGGAGTACCAAAGACCATCACAAGATGGCTCTGATACCATGTACGAAAGCAACAAAAGAGAGCTTACGCAGCCATTGAAGTTTCAATAAAGCAAGAACAAGAACACTAAGTAGAAAGGAGCTCAGACTTCTATTTCTTAATTTTTGATATCTAGTGTATTCCACTGAGCTGAAAGCTCTATTTATAACAGGAGTTTAATGCAGTTAATTAACCTCTTAACCACCTAATTGCAAACCCTAAAAATATAACTAATAACTAATTACAGCTCAAACTCAGCTAACTTCTAAAGTGCTAAAAGGAATTAGAAAAACGTGCTGCCAGGACAAAAACGCCTTAACGACTACAAGTCAACACATTCTTCAAAAATGCACTTCTACTAATAAAAAAAAACGTGTTCAGTGCAAGGACGACTTCTACAAACAATAATAGCACCATTTCAACAAATTAAAATTTCATTAATCTACCATCATAATAATAGATAAGAACGTATACTTTTATCCGTAGAGCTCATTGATTTGATCCTAGTTCACATAAAATCTTAAGTGTGAACTTACTAACCCTCTATTTATACCACACTTGGACGTCTCTGAACACTCAACATACAATCTTTATTTATCTCCACCAGTCTTCAAATAACAAAACCAGAAATACTGAACAGTTGAGGGAGTACACACGTTTTCATACCATCAACAAAAGCAAAAATGTAACTACATAGCATTAATGCATTGCAACGAGACCTGAAGATGAATCTTTAACACCCAACAGAGAATATTATTATATCAGAGAGCTTCACCATCATGAATAGGTGTATTTACAGTACACATTGTAGTAGTACAATTGCGGCCACACCAGACGAATTTAGCAACAGATGACCAAGTTGCAATAACCTCCGACACTAAAGAATGACTACAACATGGACATATGTATATGCATAAGAGCTACTGTAGTTACATATACATATAACACACATTTGTTAATGTCGATAGAACAGTCACTTTCTAACCTAACAAAATTGTGCCCAAGCAAGCGGTGTCGATATATACTTTCAAGTGGGTGACTCGGCCAGCAGAAGAGTGTGCCACCAGCCGCATGCCACATTTCTTGCTGCACATCCATCTATTGGAACTTGAGAAGGGATGTTCCTATCGATCACGTCTCCCAACCCCAGCTGTCTCAAAGAAAAAAACAAGTCATGATCAATTAAAATGTATAACCACAGAGAAAAAAGATAGCATTACAGCGTTCCCAATCGTACAACTTGCTACCAACACAAACACGTATTCACGTGCTATGTGCTAAAAGATTGAGCATATACAGTATACCTGACCATACTTGTTCCATCCCCAGCAAAATGTTTTTCCATCCTCTTCAGAAAGGAAAAGGAGGGACAATTAGTGAAGGTGAAATCAATAGGAACTGGACCTAATCTATGCAGTGGAAAATAAGCGAAAACTACCAACAGAGAAGTAACTTTTTATAATGAAAACTCAATTTGAACTAACATCAAATTATTTCCAGGCCTTTCACCTTTCCTTCTTACTCTTCTATCATCTCACTCAAATGGCATCAACTTCTGTGCACATGTTTCATGATGAGATGAACTTTTTTCTACTGTAATATCACATTGTGTCAACAATATGTTTGCTTGGCTGGCCTAAAGGTAATCAAGCCCTCTTCGATGACTATCTACTTAGCTCTTCATTTATTTCAGTAGGTGGGAAGTGGGATTTTGATACCGGTATTGAAACAAGCAAGGAAAAAACACAAAAGAAAAAGGAGGGAAAAAAAAAAAGGCAACTCTACTACACGAGAATGAGTTCCAGTTGGTTGTTTCATGGAGCATTATCCTGGTCCATCGGACATAATTCACGCTAGAAATTTTCCTCACACACGCAATTTACAGACTCATGCTGCCTTGAAGAAAGGAGGATATCAATTTAGTTCCACGAGAAATCTGTAAAACTTCTAGCAATTGTAGGTAATTACAGAACTACAAAATAACTATATAATGACACTCTTCACCTATTTCATATATTGCTGCTACAATGCCTTACAGCTATTAACTTCTACAGCAAATCCTGAGACTTCCATTCCTCATAATAATCGAAGTAATGCACCATGGAAAACTATCAAAAACTTTACAGAAGAACACCAATTTATCAGAATGATTTACATACCTGTGACGACTGCACTGTGACGAGCTCCACATGATACAACTTTTGCATGTACATTTTCCAGACTTGGAGCATCAAGAAGCCGAGGCAAAGTCTGATAGCAGTTGACCAAGAAAATAAGGTTAACCATGTCGAAAATCAAATCGAAACCTATACATTGCAGAAACAAGAGACTAAATGCAAGCCATAGAACCAATTTCGTTATGTCAAATGAAAACGAAAAGAAGCTAGGAAAGAAAAGTTTCATTTTCTACAACACAATACCATATTTCCAAGGAAATATCCAGAAACCCTTTCGTCAATGTGTGATGATGCACCTGGGACTTCCGTTGCAGTTGTTGACATGGTAAACCTATACTCAAGTTCAGCATAATACAAAGATGACTTGTGGATATACCTCAGCTTGTTCGGCACCAGTTCCTAGTTGACCAAACTGATTACCCCCAAAAGCATAAACATCACCATCAGCAGAAATGCAGATGGTATGCCAAAGTCCTGCTGCTACACCTTCTATCCTGATGCCAAGTAAGGAAGATACACAAGTTGGACTTAGCTCATCGTCTGTACTTCCTTGACCACACTACATCACATGAGAAAGAGAAAGACAGAAAAGAAACTTTCCTGTTAGAGCTAGCTCAATCAATTAAGTCAAAGAAACCAAAATGAGAGCATGGAGTTCCAAAATAGAAAACATGAAATTAAAATAAAAATGGGTTTAGATAGTTGATATGAAAGATTGTTGTGATAGTACCAAATGGAGAACGTATTTGATTTAGCAGAGTTCAAAAATGATCACTGGAAATGTACCTTGATTTCTAAATGGGAGGAAAGGTTTTAAGAGAAGGATAAAAACCGGTAGTGTCTATTCTCAAAGCATTTTAAGGGTTGTTCTCTTAGATGAGGTAAAAACAAACACATTTCACCTTTCCACTGTCTAGAAACATGAAAAGATTTCAGAAATAACTAAACAAAGCCGTAGAGTCTAGGAATCTATGTCCAACAACAAATGAAAGCAAAGGAATGCACAAAGAACCTGATACAAATGAGAAGAGCATAAAGGATGCCTGATCAATATAAACAATCTATAATAGCATCAACAATCTTGTTTTGAGAAATAAAATCTTATTGAACTAGAAGGCCAGCCTAAAATTGATGACAGAAGCATCACCAATTCTAAGTTATCTGATTAGATTTATCTCAGTTTATAGAACCTATAGATAACATGATAGGAAGGCATTATTATGATAAAATTTCAAGAGAACTAATTCACATGTGTAAAGAGATTCTTACAGGGTTGTGTACCCTTCTAAGGTTGTGGAGACCTGAGCAAAGAGAATCTCTTTCAAGAAACTGATGCATTTCATTCCTTAAATTTGTATTTGACATAATTTTAGTGTTAATTCATGGACTTTCTTTGGCATGTAATTCAACCATATTCTTTTGAACTTCAGGTATTACCCCAATTACCATAAATGTAAACATAAAAAGTATAATGCTAATACGATCAAGCGAAATTCACACAAGAATATAAGTACACTGAGATGCTCACCTGTCCATACAATCCCCAACCAAAGGTCAGCAGTGCCCCAGCATCTGTGCAACAAAAATATACATCAAAATAACCATTGGGAAATTAAACATCTTATTCCAGAGTTTGAGATTCTCAAAAGTGTATTACTTAATTAACAATTAGAAAGTAAAAGCAGATACTGAATTTTACACACTAGCGAAATGGAGAGAAAGAAGTGCACCACCAATCACATTGACCTGGCTGCATATATAGTAACAAACGGACCTGTAATTGCCGCACTGTGTCGACCTCCACATGCAATCGCTTTGATGTAATTTCCAGGAACTCTAAAGCTCTGACCTTCTGAACCCATACTTCCTCGCGAAAAGCCCATAGAGCGATCCTTGTTGAAGGAGGAGTCGATGCAGGGTACAGGATGAGGAGAAGACACCATTCTGATCCGCGACCCCAAACCTAGCTGTCCTTCACCTCCATAGCCCCAACCCCACACCTGTCCGACATCTGTAACTTTGGCAAAAATAAAAAAATAAAAGATAGCAGCTCTGCTGCTCATGAAGCACCATATTGCAATTAAACAAAACGATCAAATGAATTACCTGACAATGCTAATGTGTGCCGGCCGCCAGCAGCAACAGAGGCAATCCTTACCCCTGGGTTAAGTGTTACCAGACAAGGGAATGCCGAGAGAGCTTCATCAACAGATGATGAGCTTTCTGCTGCCTGTTTACCTGGTGATACCCGTCTCCGCTTAGTAGTTTCATCACTCCCTCTACTATCACCACCAGATACGGACCCACCACTGGATCTTGATCCATGCGAACGAGGGCTCACTGTAATGGAGTTACTCTTCGACATATTAGTCCTTGTAACTTGAATACGAGACTTTTTATATCACTGGCTCTGAGACCAGACAACAATACCTTGCTCAGTCAACAATAAGCTTTGCTTCTCAAGGGCATCCTTCTCTATGCTTGCCCCTGTGGGAGGGTCCCCAAATACCTTTCCTGAAGGAACACATTCTTTCCATCCCCATGTGTAAACTTCACCAACAGCTGCATTTAACCATTGAAGCAAGTTGGTTCACGTAACAGAAACATATGAGAAGAAGATTATGACATTCGCAGGTCATGTATATACGCCATGCTGTGTCAGAATCTCATAATGAGGCCTCGGCTTTCTTTCGTCAAAAGGAATATATCGATATTTCAACTTGAATTGTTTCATTTGTTATCCAAAACAGAGAAGCTTATACCAGACATTATGTCGGATCTAGGAGGCCAGTCAACTATATTGTTTTCAATTTGCTTAAACTAAGGTCTTCTTTTAATGTGTTTTTTTGGTGATGAAGAGAAGGAGAAGCAAATGTAAACTAATTGCCCAAGGGTGTCCAGTCGAAGTAGAAACTAAAAGCTAACATCTATCTGCTGAGTGAATACCAGATCAGGAGTACCTGTTACAGCAGCACAGTGTGCCCAACCAGCAGCAGCTTTCACTATTACGGCCTCAGTGGGGAGTGGAAAAGGCTCTGGCATTTCCTTAACAACATCAGTGAAAAAAGTAGGTTATAGCAAATCAAGTCAAAGGGAAAGTTCATAAATAAGAATAACATGCCACATTCTATTACCCCATGTTTCCCGGATGTCACGTAGCTTTGACCTAAGTCATCAGTTGATCCCCATGTAATGAGCTTCCCAGAGTCTGGTAATAGCAATGTAGAAATTTATGAGTGCTGAAACAAGTATAAGGTCTGGCTATTTGCAGTAAATTAGATTTAAGTGAAATCCTTGATATAAAAAAAAAAAAAAAAAAAAAACATATTTAACTCAATTGTTTATGGTTTCCCTCTACAGACTAAATTAGGCCCATAATTAACTTGTCTCAGCAAAATAAATATATGAGAATGAATGCCATTAGAAAATTCAATAAGTGTCCTCTTGAGAGATGAATTTCTTTGGTTCCAAAATGAAACATTGGTCAATCACATTGCCAGAACTTCAATGACAAGTCGTTTATGATAGAAACAAAATGAAAATTGAAATACAATATGCAACTTTTTTGCACTTAGCAATGAATAAGTTCCAACATTTACTGAAATACACAGACCAAGAGAGAGACAGAGAAGAACCCTGAGTAATATGTATAGAAAGAAAATGAAAAGAAGTTCCTTGGGTGAGCTATTGAGAGTTGAGTAGAACTTTCAAACACCAGCTGCAAGTTGACCAGCGAAAAGCAAATGCTTCGGAGAACCACAAGATTGGAGCAAACGCAGGGAAGAAAAATGAAAAACAGAAATAAAGCAGAAAAATGACCTGAAATAGCCATGGCAAAACCACATCCACCACCACAAACATCCTTCCAGGAAGTTCCTCCTTGCGGCAGGCGCACGACGACCGGCGACAAAATAGGCGTCCTCTGCGGCAAGGCCCCCGGCAAATACCCCCACATAAACACCAATTTCTCCTCCATTTTCACACCTTCTTCACCTCCTTCCCCATCAACATTCATTCCTAATAGATTTTCCCTCCACAAATGAAAAAGAAAACTCTTCCCCACCCCAATTGAAAAGAAAAAGAAAATGAAATTGGTCGTCCTCCTCGCACCTGCTTTTTTTCTTGGAGCAACAGTCCAAACCAAAAGAAGTTGGAGTTGCGGTTTTTGGTTGTGGAGTGGAAAGTGCCCTAAAGCAATAAAAAGGAGGCGTATCAATTTGCGGACAGGCACGGGCTCCACGTCGGATGATCACGTGGCCTACACATCCCACGTGTCCAATACTGAGCCGCTAGAACCTTCAACGATTCTCCGCCAGGAGTTACAGGAAGTTTCTGGAAGGACGGAAGAATTTCCCGCCTCCCAACTGCTGTATCGCGTCCCGCTGAGATGCCGCCGCGTGTCCCGAGTTGCTTCAATCATTAAAACACGCCACGTGTCCTTAGGGTTGTAGTGGGGAGATTTTTCTTCTTTCTGCAATCTGATGACGTGTGCATATGGACACGTGTCGAGTTAGAGAAAGGGGAAGGGGTTAGGTTTTAGGCCTTTTCTAGAAGAATTTTTGGTGATAGAGATTCAGGTGCTTCAGTTGATGGATTGGATGCTATATTATTGCCCAAGTGTAATAACTAATACCCGTCTCATCTCTACTCTTACAGACTCACAACACTAGTTCATTAACAGACATTACATAAAAATATTATTATATTAAGTTATGAATACTAAATAAATTCGATCCATAAAAGGATTCTTATATGTTTGACTTTTATTTTAAAGTTATTAAAAATTGAGGTATATAAATATTCTACATCGATAGTGCATGAGAAATTTGAGCGATTTATAATCTTTAGAGTTTGTCTCGCTAACAAAGTGTATATTTTGTGGAACACCAAAATTGATGAAGTTGAGTTCTTTAATCTTTTTCTAGTACTCTATTAAAAAACAGTCTCAATCAAATAAATAAAGTTGAAAACCGAATTACATTGTTTGACACACAACTTCAAAATTTATTGCTAAAAGCTCATTCGAATTAGCCCACTAGTTAGTATAGCATGTCGATTTCCAATGGTTTTTCCTTTTCTTATTAATTAAAGGGACAGTCTAAATCCAACTCAACTCTATTAATCAATAAATAATAATAATATGTTAAAATAGAGTTTGATTTGTAATTGACTTTATTAATACTCATTTAATTATTCTGCTTGGCTCCACTGGGTTGCATCCCTATGGAACTGGGAGCGTTCTCACTGATCCAATCACTTTACACTTTTTCAATTATTCAAATGACTGGATTATTTATTCTTTCTAGCTAAATTGTGACCGTAAATTTATATCATTTTAAAATTACACCATATAAAAGAAAATGAAGAAAATATAGTTTTAATCAGTTGTGGATGTATGAGTGGTGGATCGGATCAGCTTTTTACCAATTATATGAAACCCAGAGGACAATGCAGCAATTTGGTATTGAGACAAAGCACTGAAATAGATCGAAGGTTAGCTGCTCCAATAAAAATAGGGAGGACAATCTCCATGTGAGAATTCAATTGCACCAAACACAGAGTATAACCACTACTCGATCCCTTGTTTCTTTAGCTCTAGTTGGGAAATGGACCATATCCCAATTCATTTTTATATTTTTATATAAGTTTGTTATAAATCACACAAATTTCATCAAAAATGCTAAGGTCGCCTCCTAATAAAATCACTTTGAGGATCAAATTAGTGGAGGTCTCGAAAGTGTAAAGATCGTATGCGTAGTGTGCAAGTAAATAAAAATATTATATTTAGATTCTTATAAACAAACTTTGTTTATGGGTTCTACTCCGTATACGATTTTTTTCATTACGCTTCAAACTACGCTTATGACCTACAGTATAATTATTGTAGAGCATTATCACAAAATTCATGTATTTGAAGTCTTTAAGTGTGCATATATTTGTTAATGAGGTCTTGTCTGAATGGTGAGGTCGAGATATTACAATCACAAAGTTGCGAGTTTGAGTTCAATTAATATCGATTTGTAGTTTATTTTTAATAGTAGTGTCTTGTTTTTTTATTTACTTTAAATGTGATGGTTAATTTTGAAATTGATGCATTGAATTAGAATTTGAATTTGAATGTACTTATGGAGTAATAGACAATATAAAATTTAAAAAAAATTAAAATTCAACCGATGAATTATGTAGTCGTGTCATTTTTTGGACCTATCACTGGTGGAAAAAAAGAAAAGAAAAAAACAAATAGTGAAGGAGAATTTGGACATTTTAGATGACAAAGTAGTAGGAAAGCGCCAAGCTAAATGTCTCTTTTGTCAGTCAAATAATTGTTTGCTTTCAAAAGCAACGAGCATTACCCGACCACCAAAATGATTGAATTATACGACCCGTTTTCTCATGGGCCTACCCTACCCTACCCGGAAAAGTTCATTGGTTAATTGGAGCCCCTAACTAAACATACTATTAACAAACAAGCCTCATGACATTGTACGAGAGAAAATAGTGCGTGTCTGATACCAAACCCGCAATCATTGAGCCCATTTGGGAACCACTCGTATTTTCAAGTGGCAATCCGGGTACGGATCCGTATAACCACATATTTCGTTTCCCATTTCCAGCCTCATATGACTCATCATTACTAACCCTTACTATTAAGGGTAAAATACAATTTACCCTCTTATTATGTTTAAAAAACTCCACAATAAAAAATAAAACACTAAAAAACTCTTTTGTGATTCCAAAAATATAACAAGACATCCCCTCAGACCCACCCGGATGTGTAGCACAAGCGTCCTTTATGTGATATGGGCTTAATTTTTAACAATAAATTAATTTATGGATCGTTATATCTTACTTATTAGGGATAATTACACTCCCCTTCCCTGAGGTTTAGTGTAATTACACGTAGACCCCCTGTGGTTTGAAAAATTACATCTACTACCCCTGATGTTTGCTTCTGTCTAACAAATGGGTCTCCTCCGTTAGTCAAAATTCACCAAATTTGTTGATATTAGCAAAAAAAATTAAATTAAAGGTGAGATTTGCTATCGATTGACTTATTACTGACTTATTGTAGGTCAAACGAATCTTTTTATGACCAAACTACCCTTATATATCGTCACACGTTAGTGTATGAGAGGAGGTATATTTTCACCGTTTAAAGGGTAATTTAGTCATAAAAGATTTGTTTGGCCACCATTAAGTCATTAATAAGTCAATCAAGGGTAAATATCGATTTTCATTCAATTTTTTTTATTAATATCAACAAATTCGGTGAATTTTAACTAACGGAAGGACCTATTTGTTAGACAGAAACAAACTTCAGGGGTATTAAATGTAATTTTCCAAACCACATGGGGTCTACGTGTAATTACACCAAACCTCAGGGGTGGGGAGTGTAATTATCCCTACTTATTATACGATCAACTGTTGAACAACGGTTAGTTTTCAATATATTTGAAGGGTAAATTTCAACTACCTCTCCTGAGGTTTTGCATAATTACAAATATCCCCTCGTTGTTTGAAAAATTACAAATACCTCCTGAGATTTGTAACCGTCTAACAAATAACTCATTTTCATCCGTTTTTATAGATGAACTGACCAAAATGCCTTTATGCACTGATTGTTTTATTTAATTCTTAATTTTTTTGGACTACAATGCGTAGAGAGAGGTTTCTTAAGTATCTTACACAGAGGAGCAATAATTCAATTTGTCTCGACTGATTTTTCTATAATTTTAATACAAAATTCAAGGGCAAAATGATCAATTTTAGACATTTGGTTAAAAATTACAAACATCAGGGAGGATATTTATAATTTTTCAAACAATAAGAAAATATTTGTAATTTTGTCAAATCTTATGAAAAGTGATTGTAATTTACCCCATATTTGAATCGAAGGTTTAGATTCAACGCACATTTCAATAAAATAATCCCCTAAACTAAATGTTGTAACGTTGGGGACACATATAATGTTTGCGGCTTACCTAACTGTCTGGATGGATCATTGCATTCCAACGGTTCTTAATACAACAGAAATAATTGTGATTGATCGACTACAAGATTGAGTGGATGATCTTGCATTGGACTGGGGGGAACATGTTTACGGGATGGACCCTCACGTACGGAGTTGGATCACGGGACTTTACAAGACAATTAATTTCAGGTGATCAATCATTTGATGGGCCTGATCAGTACTGTGGGTATACTCAAATGTGGGCTCACTATGAAAGATGTGGCAAAATCTGGGCCACAAGTGGCCCATAGGAATTTGAGGTTGTAGTCAGCCCAACGTTGAGGAAAATGTACAATCTGCTCCATCCTCAATAAAATTTTCCATTTCAATGTATCAAAAAAATCATTTTCTTATTAATATTAGGAAAATAATTAAATTAGGGGAGCCGATAAATTTACTTGTGTATAATAAAAAATTAAATCATCGAAAGAACGAAACATAGCTGAAAGATAGATGTCTCAGCTAAAGTTGGTACTTGCGTTAGTTCTCATTGTAGCTCTTTCCACCACTTGTGACTCTTCCATTAATTCAGATAATCTATCATTTTTATTATTCTTTGCATAATTGAGATTGAAGTAGGCTGATAAATAAATTAAACTATCCAATACTCGATTGAAATCAATCAATAAAAGCTCGTTTAAAATCGATTTGTTAAACATAACAAACCAAACTTGAATAAAATTTGTTGCTTGGTAAACTTTCAAGCTCAACTCCATGGTGCAAAAATAATAAAATATACTTAAAATTATCAAATTACTTGAGTTGGACTCGTGTTTGATCCAATTAAAGTTCGTTTGAGCTCGATTAAATAAATAATCAAATCAAATCTACAAGTTTTGAAGTTCGATAGCAATACGAACAAACTTGAACAAAGATGTATTCAATTTGACTCGATTGATTTACAGACCTAACTAGAATTGTATAATAGAACTTGGCAAAAAGTTTGATGCCCCCATAAATTATTTTCCTAAGGCCCAAGGCAAGAGAGCGAGTCCCCATCTGGCCAGGCCAATAGGTCCAAATTTTGTGGACCTAACACGAGACCAATAATAAAAGGTATCAAGCCTATTTTTATCAAATTAGACTAACATGGCAGAATCTATAGACCAGACCTAATCAGCAACCCAAACACTAGATAACGGGAAAGACATATCATCCAGATTTTACATATCATAATATATGTTGCCCTAAAAAATTTCCAACTAGCACCCTCTATATCAGCAGGACCAATTGAAAAAAGTAGCTAGTAACCATTTTTCTTATTTTCCGAGTTGATTGGGCATAAGCCCTTCAAACGCCTATACCTTATAAAAGGATGACTTCAAAATCCATTAACTCAAATCTAACTTCAAAGTAAATCATGGTTTTGATGACTTGCTCTTGGATTAGTGTACCTTCCGACATATTTGTAGTAAGGATTTTTCTGGAAAGTCCCCCATGTCTGGTAAAACGAAGTTGTCATAAGTGTCATGTTGCCAATCAAATAATTATATCTGCCTGCTGAATAGACCATACCATCAAAAGCAACAATGGAGGACAAGCAGTTCGCATACCCGACCATCAAAATGATTGAATCATGCGACCCGTTTTGTGAGTCACCCGTTTTTCCATGGGCCTACCATACCCGGAGAAAAGTTCATTGAATTGGAGGCCCTAATCAAACTTCAATCAAAGGCTCGCGACATTGTACGAAGATAATGTCTTGCTCCAAACCCGTAATCATTGAGCCCATTTCCAAACCACTCGTATTTCAAGTGGTATTCCGGGTACCGGGTCCGTATAACCACACATTTCATCTTCCATTTTCAGCCTCACATTATTGATTTTGTTTGAAATAAAATAAATTCATAAGTTCTCATATTTGTTTGAAATTAAATAAAATCATTGTTCATATATTATACCCGGACAAATTTAAATAGTCGGAGCAAGTACTCTTTTTTCTTTTTTGAAAATTTACTAATTTTTGTAAATATTGGATAAAATAAAAATAGTTGAAATTTTAAGCCCTCCATAAATATGGTTTGCGGGCACACCTAACTATATTGATGGGATCATTGGACTCCTATGGTTGTTAGAGCAACTGAAATAACTGTGATTGAGTGATGAGTGGCTCATCTTGCATTGGACTGGTGGGAACAGGCTTAGCAGATGGACCCTCACGTACGGAATTGGATTGATGTGCACCCTTTTGCTAGCACGTTTTATTGTTGGTAACCAGACAATTAATATCAGGTGATCAATCATTTGATGGCCCTAATATGCTCTGTGGGTATACTCTTATGTCGGCCCACCATCAAAGATGTGGCGATATATGGGCCATTAGAGGCCCATTAGTATTTGAGGTTCTGACCAGCCCAACTGTGATGAAAATGAGCAATCTGCTTCATTCCAATATATGGTTCACGTGTAATTATATGACTCTGACACGTTTATATTATTTTCCTTATGGTCTCACTAATTTAAGCATCAGAAAACTATATCTAATGCCTTTTCGGTTCACATGTTCCATTGTTGTAGAACATGCAATTGAATTTCAAGACGAATTCAGATAATAAGTGGCCCTCATTTGTCGGGTCATTCAGATCGGGTTGCCTGTGGCTGGGCCGGCTCACCCGATCCGTCAGAATGCTCAGTATGGGCCTTGGAGCCCATTAGCTATTTGAGCCTCTTCAAGGGGCATTCTTTAATATATCCCCATCACATTGCAAGTTACGTAGCAGTCCTTGAACATGACCAATATTAAAAAAAAAGATAATCCCAAAAATGAAATTATATGGGCTTCTTGTCAACACGGGGGGAAATGGGTTACCAATAGTTTCTTGATATGTTACAAAGTTGACACGAAATTTTGCTTATCTTTCTAAAACTATTTTGAAATTACAGGTTGAGCAGACAACGAAGCGAATAGAGAATTAGGAAGGCCAAGAGAAATTATCAAGTGGCCTACCTCATATAGATAATGGAGGCGAACCTTAATTGTATCATATCATATTATATTATTTGAAAATGATGAATTATATTTAGATCACCTTAGAAAACATAACACTTTTATCTTTTTATAAAGAAAATCAAAATGATATTTACACCATGATGTGTTTCGATCTCCGAAGGTTGTACATTGGACTTGTACGATTGGGCTCGGAACAACAATGGGAATAAGCTCGAAATACGCACAAGTATCGAAGGTGTTTGGACTTTGCCCAATGTAAGCACTTTGACAATTAAATCAGAATAAATACTAGGGTGCAAAGTCGGAATTAAAAGATAAACAATTGTATAAGATTAGATACCTTAATTTTCATAAATGTTGGGTCTTTACATTTCTTGGCCCAATGTAAGGACACCTCCTCCCCTGGCAGAGATGCAGCCATGTGTCGCTTATCCATCTTTTTACCCTGACTTTTGTTCTTTTGGGCTATACTGGGTTGTGCCTACAAGGGGGTCTAGCTTGGATGGGCCTCAATGCAAACCTTGGGCTAATTGCTTTGGGCCCAAGTAATCCTCAAGTCATGCTAAAGTTCATATCACACCCCCTCTGGAGAACTTTTGGTGTATAATGGATCCCCTTTTATTAGGGTTTGAAAGAAATATATTAACGTCAGCAAAACTTATATATGTAAGTTTTAAGTTTACTTCTTATTCAATATTTTTCTAGTAATATTGTTGTATTGTAATTGAGAAAATATAATATATATATATATATAATTAAAGGAGGATAATTATAATAAAATATTATTTTTAAATAATGTTTAATTGTTAAAATTACTGACACAGTAACATATGGTACTTTATATGGAGTACACCAACCTTAAAGTGTTGATATTTTCTACATTTCTTCTATATTTCAATTCTGTACACTAGTCGAAGTATTTGAATTAGTCTTTTTAAGAAATAGCTACAATAATAAATGTGTAAACCCTACTCCATATATAAAAAGTAAAAGAATTACAAAACATTGACTAATTTATTCATCCATCATCGACTATTTTTTTTTTATCAAAATCTATAATTCAATTACGATATTTTATTACAATCACATCCTTATAATTATCTCATGTTATTTGCAAAATAGTGATCTTACAACACTCATAAATCCTGATGAAGATGTCATCGCCAAGTTATCGAAATCTACAATCATAACAAGTTATCTTCTTTAAAAGTTTAAAAATGTGGTTAGTTTTTAATATGATATTTAATTACTAATCATAATCTTTTCTACGTGAACATATATATAATACGCATATATTCCCCATATATACAATCTCCCACACATAAATATTGAAATTATATAACGGGTAGGTGGGTTAGCATTGGTCTGGCTCTCCGTCAATAACGTATATTTATTAAATAAAATCAAAGATATGATAGAATTTAAAATTTAAAAAAAAAATAAATTAAGCCGATGTTGTATTATATTATAGCTAAAAAGTGAGAGAAAGATAATTAAATATAGCTTGCTTATAATCATTGGATTAAATGAACTACGGCCATCTTAAGCACGTCGAGACCACTATAATTTTTTGTTTTTTTTTTAATAATCTCCACATGAATTGCATTATGTCTTAATTATAAAACCATAAACGTCTTTGTATGTAAAGATGATTTGCAACTATATAATATTGAAGTTGTCAATTTAGGGGTGGGGGGGGGAGAAGGCTACCACCGCCGCTACCACCGCCGTCAAATGGAGGCGCCGCTGCTGGAGCAGAGCCCCGGAGGCGAGATCCAGCTGATCGGAGACGACGGCGACTACCTTCCGGCCGGAGGAGTGAAAGCTTGGTGGAGAGTTTTCTGCATAGAATCAGGTAAGCTGTGGAGAATAGGCGGTCCCATAGTCATTCAAATACTGTGTCAGTTCGGAACCACCACCGTCGCCACCATATTCGTCGGTCATCTCGGAGACGTCGAGCTCTCCGCCTTCTCCATTGCAATCACAGCCATCGGAATCTTCGCTTTCGGGTTTATGGTCAGTTCACACTATTCAGTTCGGGTTTATATTATTAATTTTTTTTTTATTATATTATATAAAAACAATTTGGTAAAACTTATCTACTAATTAATAGTGCAAAATAATTGATTCTTGATAGATGTGAAGCTCCATTTGACTCCACGAAGAGTAGGTGGAGCCAACCGAGGAAATTTAATGCATTCCATGTGAATTGTTTGAAATTGTTTGACTAGTATACGATGAAATTATTTGTGATTTAATAGTTCATAGCTGATACGAGTACAAATTTATTATATGTGATCTAATAATCATAATTCGAGTACAAATTTATATGGACAACATCTGGGTCAGCTAGATGAGATGTACGTATGTATATCACTCCAAATAACTTTTCATTAACTTGCTAATTTGGGTAAATTGCATCAACTCCTTGGAATATTGATAATTGACATTCACATCCCTCGATGTTTTGTTTTTTTGCATTGACCCCCATTTCGTCTTATAATTTTCTGTTGGTTGACCCTTAATAATAAGGCTGAAGTGATAATTTGAGAAAATGAAAGGTAACCCAAGTTTTTACCTCTTTTTCTGCAATTCTTTGCCTAATTTTTTATTTTTTAAAAAGTTTTGGTAAATTAAACTAAAATACATTATCTTTAAATTCAGTGTGTTTAAAGGCAACCCACTAAACACAGTTGAAATTTTCGAAGCTTTTCTTTAAATCAGTGATTTGACCCAAAAAGTAGTTATGCTGCTTTTACTTTTGCTTGCTAGGAGAATGCGTTGTATTAAGAAGGAAAAATTACACTCCCCTTAGATTTGGTGTAATTATATATAAATTTTATACGGTTTAAAAAATTACATGTAATACTCTTAAAATTTGCTTCTGTCTAAAAATAGGTCCATCTGTTAGTCAAAATTCACCGAATTTGTTGATATTATAAAAAAAAAACTAAATAAAAATTGATATTTACCATCGACTTAACAATGACGTAATATGACTAAAGTATCTTTACAACGGTAAAGATATACCTCCTCACTGTATTAATATATAAAGATATATAAGGGTTGTTTGATCATAAAAGATTTGTTTGACCTACAATAAGTTAGTAATAAGTCAATCATCGGTCGATTTTGACTAATGGAGGGACCTATTTGCTAGACAAAAGTAAATATCATGAATACTAAATATAATTTTTCAAACCATATAGAATCTACGTGTAATTACATAAAAACTCAGGGGAGAGGCTGTAATTATCCCTATTAAGAAAGCACTTCAATATATTATTCAACCCAATATATTATGACATTGTTCTTGAAATTTGAGGCTAAGGATACTAGATTGATTTTATTTATTTTTTATTTCAAATCTTATTGCATATTTATTTAATTTATGCATATCACCTGCACGAAATATTTTCTTAAATAAAACAGACGTACGATGAATGTTTGGAATACATTGCAGCTTGGTATGGGGAGCGCCCTTGAGACGCTTTGTGGTCAGGCATTTGGTGCTGGCCGAGTTGACATGCTCGGCGTTTACATGCAACGTTCGATGATAGTCCTAATAGCCACTTCCATCCTTCTCCTTCCACTCTACATATTTGCCACCCCAATTCTTAAACTCCTCGGACAACAAGATGAAATAGCAGGCCTTGCCGGCTACTTCACTCGTCTTCTCGTCCCACAGTTGTTTTCCCTCGCGATAATTTTTCCGACCCAAAAATTCCTCCAAGCCCAGAGCAAAGTCATTGTGGTTGCATGGATATCTATTCTTGCTCTGGTTTCACAAATCTTTTGGTGTTGGCTATTCATCGACGTTCTTGGTTGGGGCACGATTGGTGCGGCTATGGCGTATGATCTGACGAATTTGGGCACTGCTATAGCCCAATTCACTTACGTGGTTGGTTGGTGTAAGGACGGGTGGAAGGGATTCTCGTCATCCGCTTTTCGAGGTATATGGGCGTTTGTGAGGCTGTCGCTTGCTTCCGCTGTCATGTTGTGCCTGGAGATGTGGTATATGGTCAGCATTGTTGTCATCACTGGCAATCTTAACAATGCTGTTACCGCGGTTGGTTCCCTTTCTATATGGTGAGTGAGTTTCAGGCCGTGTTTGGTGCAACTTATTTAAAACGTCTTATAAATTTATTACAATACATGACCATCGATGAACTTATATGATTAAGGTTCTTGTTCTAACTATCTTGCAGCTCGAATATTGATGGGTGGGAAGCCATGGTGTTCATAGGAATCAACGCTGCTATAAGGTACGTAATTAGCCTACGATGACCCCTGTCATTTAATTTTTACATTATTCTTTCCCAAAAGCAATATTCTGGAAATTTTTCTGTATCAGTGTTCGGGTTTCAAATGAGCTTGGTCTAGGCCATCCGCGAGCAGCCAAATATTCAGTCTATGTAACGTTGTTCCAATCTCTACTGATCGGGATTCTATGCATGATTATCGTCCTTGCAACAAGGAATCAGTTGGCTATGATATTTACCGATAGCAAAGAAATGCAAAAGGCTGTGGCTAAGCTTTCAGGCCTTCTTGGAGTTACAATGCTTCTCAACAGTGTTCAGCCTGTGATATCAGGTATGTATGTTAGCTCGGATTAGTGACTTGTTCCTCCAACGTCTTGCGTTTATACGCTTCATGCCTTCGTTTGAGCTGCAGGTGTGGCGGTAGGCGGTGGATGGCAAGCGTTGGTCGCTTACATCAACTTGGCTTGTTATTACATTTTCGGTCTGCCTCTAGGATATCTTCTTGGTTATGTGGCTAACCTTGGAGTAGTGGTAAATGATTCTTTTACTTATATTATCCTCGATCCTGCATTGCTCTATAGAAAAGCACGACTAAGGAAAGATGTTAGATGTAATCATGTGTGTTTTGAGTTAAAATTTTATATTTACAGGGAATTTGGGGAGGCATGATAGCTGGAGTGGCCTTGCAGACATTGCTGCTTTTGCTCATACTTTATAGAACCAATTGGAACAAAGAGGTATTAATGGCTGAATGGCTTTAATTTTCTCCTGATTATTAAGTTCGATTTTTTTAAATTGAATTTTCTGTTTCAAATCCTCTTAAATCTTCTATTTCATTTAAAGTTACCTTATTTATGTTTATTTAATAAAAGACGTCGCGTGTATACATTAAATAGAATAAAATATATAATATATATAATAGAATTTGAAATAAAAAATCTAATCCCACATTAACTAATTCAATTTAGGACATGTTTGCAAATAATTATAATTTTATAAATTTTTTAGCGAGACTACCTACGGAAAGCAGGAATAAATTTCAGAAGTATGTGCTTAAATAGGGAAAAACTTGGTAGGAGAAGCTTTTAGATTCTCTCGTATACAAACTTATTTTATGGAAAAAGCTGTGTGTAAATATACAATATATCTATACTATTATAAAAGAAAATCTTTTGGCGAATCAATTTTGAATTCTTAAATTTACCCTCCAATCCTTTTCTTTCCTTAAAAAAAATATTGGTTAGAAAAGTAATTTTATTATTTTTTATCTCACCCACTACTCCACATTTCTCTTACCTCACTCCATGTCTTTTTCTTCTTACGAACTTTTATTTTTCTCATTTCTTCACAATTTTTTTTTTTTTTTTTTCATCTCACACAATTATTTTTTATATGATCGCGAGTACTGCATGCAACAACAACTAATTGACTTAAATTAGAAGTTCAAAAGCACTTAATTCATTCTTTTTCTTTTTCTCTAGTTACAATGCCTGCATGAATTTTTGCCTATATTTCTAAAGACACTTTGAAATTACAGGTTGAGCAGTCAACAGAGCGAATGAGGAAATGGGGAGGCCAAGATATAGCAAAAGAGACATTGTCAAGTGCCCAATTTCATATGAAAAACAATGATTTGTTTATTTAGGGGCCGTTTACTTTGGTCTATTAGGTTGGATGGACAGATTAATACAAGATAGTCCCATATTTATTTTCACAAAAAGGGGGTTTGGGCTTATGGCCGAAGCTCGGACCTATTTACTATAACGCCGGTGCAACCCAACCCACTATTTGACTAGTTATTCATGTATTAATAATTAGTGAGTAACTAGGTAATAGGCAAACACTTCTTTTCAAATTTATGTTTGATATATTTTTCTTGTCAGACATAAAGGGGGCTTGCAAATGTTTAAAATAAGTTTTTAGCATTTTGTTGTTGAAAATAAATGGAGAATAGTGTTTTAATTATGTTTGAACGGTTTAAATTAAGTTAATTTAAATAAAAAATTATAAATAATTTTCCATAATTGTTTACCCAATATTTTAACCTTAACTTTTCTTTCCAATTTCACTTTTGTTTCTAACACTTGAAACTTTCATTGACGTTTAACTTACAATTTTTTGTGCAATTTATTTTCACACTTTCAACTTTTATTTAACAATGTGACAATTATTTTTGGACAAGTATATCCTAATTATTTCAATATTTTATACTTCAAAGTTCAAACAAGTGATGGGGATTTAGATGTAATGTTTAAAAGAAATTAAACTAAGATAGAATACACAAAATCCTTAACGACAAGTCTTTCTCCATAACAATGCCCATATCCTTTACATTCATGAAACCAAACATTGCATATGAATATATACAACCATAAAACTTAGGTCCCCTATTTCCTCCATAACCCTCTTCATAATGCTTTTTATCTTCTCTATTTTACAAATTTCTCCTTCCTATCTTACCTTTTACATTTTATTAGGTATTTTATGAATCAACTTCACGAACCATCCATAACTTGTGCTCTTTTCATTTTTTTTAAGTGTACTTAATTATTAGGATAAATTATAAAGATCACTCTTAAATTTAACGTAATTATAAATATTTACTCGTTGTTTGAAAATTTAGTAATACCCTCTTGATTTTAACCTTCCAACAACTAGCGCAATCACATTAGTCTTTCTTGGGTTTTCATCCATTTTTTGTGGTGAACTGGTCAATTTGCCCTTGTGGATTATAAGTTATAATTTTACTTATTTTCAAAAAAGTTATGAATTTATTTTACAATTTTTTAAAATTTTCAAATCTCCTGCATAATTTTATCAAACACTAGGGGGATATTCGTAATTATGTCAAATTTTATGGGAGCTCGTTGTAATTTATTCTAATAATTAAATACGAATTGTAATAATTCAATGAGCTCTTCTAAGTTTTGACATAGTTGTGAATATCCCCTCATTCTTTTAAAAATTATCAATACCCTTGATTTTAACGATCGTTCAACAACTAGACAACCTGACAGTCTCCGTGAGGTTATCATCCATTTTTTGTTGTTAATTGACCAAAATGCTCTTGCGAATACTATATGGCTATGATTATTTGCCAAGACTTTTTTAGTAATTCGCTACATTCACACCACTTTAATAAGTCAAATATATATATATTTTTATATATATATATATTTTTGAATATATCCTTCTTCATCACATTCTTTTTTCGAGAATGTTAATATTTTCTTTTTTATGTGATTTTTTTTTTCTTTTTCAGCACTTTTTTTTTTCAGGATGGACGATCTTTCCTTTTGTAAGATAAATTTTTTCCATCAGTAAGTGTAATACGTAAAAAGTTCATTTTACTCTTTGTTGGACAATTCATCCAAATTAATTGTAAGTTATATTTTGCAAATATATTGGAATATTTGTACCATGGATCACAAGGTGCGGTAAATTATTTTGCAATCACTCAAAATTTATGCTAGGCTTACATTAGTGCTACATGCCATGCAATTTCATATTAAATGATCTATTCAACCCAAATACATAAATATTAATAAGCTGCACAATTACAATATTCAATTTGTCCTCAGTAATAAATAACAAATACATAAATGTGCGTGCGTCTATGTACATGTGGATTTTAAGTTAAACGATATTTCAAAGGTATTAAAATTGGCATATGATTATATATAATTTAAATAAATAATTAATCTCATGATTTATACAATAATAAAATTAACGATGAGACTGAGGGTTCTCTGTCCCTCGATCAAAAATTCCGCGAGATATACACAACGTCGTTCAAGTTACTTCGCTTCCTTTTCACTCTTCTTTTTCCCTTTTTTCTTCTCTCGATCACATTATTGTCATTCATATTAAATTACAAAACACACACACACACACATACTATACGCAGTTGAGATCTGTGATACAATGAAGGCGATTGGCAGCGGCGGAGGAGCTTCCGATCTCTGCAAATCCGCCACTCTGATCAAAATTTCGGGATTTGTACTGATTTCAGTCATATTCTTCTACTTAGGCAAGCATTTTTCCGATGGCTCCTCCCAGCAACTCATCTTTTTCTCCTCTCACCAAAACCCTGAACCCCAAAACACTCCATCCTCCGCCGCCGTTGGCATCTCTCCCAATCTCAACAAGACCTTCGATGTCTCTGCCATCGTGAATGCTACCGCCGCATCCCCCCCGCCGGAGAGTGGCGGGAACCAACCACAACAAGCCCTTACTCCTCCTCCGTCGCCTCCTCCGCCGGCTTTGAAGAGGATGGGGGTCGTGGACGAGAATGGAAGGATGACGGATGATTTTGAGGTGGGTGAGTATGATCCTGAACTGGTGGAAAATTGGGCGAAAACGAATGAGAGTGAGGGGTTGGAGAGTGATGGGAAGGGGGATAAGGTTAGGGTTAGGGTTAAGAAGTTCCCATTATGTCCGGAGAGTATGAGGGAGTATATACCGTGTTTGGACAACGAAGAGGCGATTAAGAAGTTGAACTCTACGGAGAAAGGCGAGAAATTTGAGCGGCATTGTCCTGAAGAGGGAAAGGGCTTGAATTGTTTGGTCCCTGCCCCTAAAGGGTACAGAACTCCAATTCCATGGCCCCGAAGTCGTGATGAGGTATCCTTCTACTTTGCTTGTATGCAACTAGGATTTTGCATTTCTACAGTCTTTTGGATTGATAATGTGCAGTTTGTTTTGGTCAGAGGTGAATAAATTATAGTCTTTTGGAGGTTTAGATAACCAATTTTTATATTTGGACTCAAATTCAAAGTTCGAGAAGAATTATTATCATATATAAGCAGTTAATGGAAGATCCGTACCTCTACTTATCCCATACAGGTGTGGTTTAGCAATGTTCCTCATGCTCGTTTGGCCGAGGATAAAGGTGGTCAGAATTGGATAGCCGTTGACAAGGACAAGTTCAAGTTTCCTGGAGGTGGCACACAGTTCATTCACGGGGCAGATCAGTATTTGGATCAAATTGAAAAGGTGTTCAGTTGTTGTATATAATTATATAGCCACCAATTTTATTTATGAATGACTTTGATCTATTACGAAAAGTGTGATGTCTTCTGAAAATTTTCTCTTTTTGGCCTATATCGACTAGATGCTCCCTGAAATTGCATTCGGTCGACATACTCGAGTTGCTCTGGATGTTGGTTGTGGTGTTGCGAGTTTTGGCGCATATTTACTGTCACGGAACGTCATCACTCTCTCTGTAGCACCAAAAGATGTTCATGAGAACCAGATTCAGTTTGCACTTGAACGGGGTGTGCCTGCAATGGTAGCAGCATTTGCAACACGGCGTTTACTTTATCCGAGTCAAGCATTTGATCTGGTACATTGTTCAAGGTGTAGAATCAACTGGACTCGGGATGGTATGATTCTGGTTAAGTACTTTTGGTAGACTCCTTGAGTCTATTTCCTTTTATAAGTTGATACACGGTGCAGATGGAGCTGTTAATATGGTTGGCATGTCGATGCGTGTTGGTGTTTTGCATATTGAGTTTCAGGAGTTCTGCAAGACTATTTCATGTAGTGAACTTGTGAAGAAGCATAGTTAGTTGCTGATTATAAAACTTTTGGTGAACATAATGACTGTGTAATTCATTTGCATGTTTGAAGACTCTGCATGGTTAACTTTGAAGTTTGTTCCTCACCCCTAACCATGTCTATAGGAATCATGTTTCACGCAAAATATCAGGGATAAGGATTTCGACATCTGCTTCTCATTGCATCTCAATATTATTTTCTAGATAAGGGAAGATAATTGATGGAGATGTCATTGCATTTGTTTATTGTCCATGCTATGCCAATGCCTATGGACTACTTTATATGGCTTTACTTGATGCTGGCAAATGAATTATAAATCTTGATTGTCTAAATTGCGCAGTGCTTTGTTGGCTATACACCTCGATGTCAATTTTTGCTTCATGTAAAAAGAAGAGAGATTTTTTTGTTTTGGTCAGACTGATAAATATCCTATTTTCAACTAATGTTTATTTGCTCTTCTCATGTATTCCTGTGTAGATGGGATTTTGCTACTTGAGGTCAACAGGATGCTCCGGGCAGGAGGATATTTTGCTTGGGCAGCACAGCCTGTTTATAAACATGAAGCGGCCCTCGAAGAACAATGGGAAGGTAAATTGCTCAGAAATTGAGCTAAACCAAAATTCCATTTTCAAATATATGCTACTTGTCTCTATAGAGTCTGGTGGCTCCCTGGATTTCTAGTGCATCATCCGTTGAAGGAAGTGTATGTTAGTATTTTCCCAATTATTCCTGTGACTCACCACATAATATGTCAATCTCTTTGAGACTTATGCAATCTTTTGAAGTTATCTCATCGTGACTTGTGGAGGGAGACACTAAAACTTAAAGCTGCATTTGCACGTAGCATTCTGGCCACTCAAACAGGAGGAAGTTGCAGTCTTTTGTTAACCCATTTTCACCTCTGTTGCTTCCAGATATGGTTAACCTTACCAGTCGGCTTTGTTGGACACTTGTCAAGAAGGAGGGTTACATCGCAATATGGCAGAAACCCTTGAATAACAGCTGCTATTTGAACCGTGAGGAAGGAGCCCGACCACCATTGTGTGAACCTAATGATGACCCAGACAATGTCTGGTACGCTACCTTTTGGTTTTAACTTTTCAGTTATTACAAGAAAGTAGATTCTTGGTTTTCATTGTTTTGTAGAAAATCAACTCTTTATGAAAAATGGAATTACTTGGACATTAACAAAGGTAACTGCAGGTGATAAAATGTTGATCTTATCTTGATTTTCATTATTTTCATCTCCAAAATTATATTAGGTATGTTGACTTGAAGGCATGCATAACACGTTTGCCTGAGGAAGGTTATGGCTCAAATGTTACAGCCTGGCCAGAACGCTTGCAGAATCCTCCAGATAGGCTTCAGAGCATACAAATTGATGCCTACATATCAAGAAAAGAGCTTTTCAGGGCAGAATCAAGATATTGGAAAGAAATCATTGAGGGCTATGTACGTGCTTTACATTGGGGTAAATTCAAGCTTCGAAATGTATTGGACATGAGAGCAGGCTTCGGAGGGTAAGTTCTTTGAAGGACTTGTGAATTATCCTGTTTGGTCGCACTTCTATGCACTTTGAGTGGAATATTGAAGTAGCAGTTCCTTGCTGACCTCTTGTTGCCTTTACCATTTTTCAGACCAACTAATTAGTTCCTTTACTGGCAGCTTTGCAGCAGCACTAATTGAAAACAAATTGGATTGCTGGGTGCTAAATGTTGTCCCAGTTAGCGGACCTAATACGTTGCCTGTCATATATGACCGTGGACTTATAGGAGTTATGCATGACTGGTACGGACTTAATGATTGCTTTCTTCTTAAATAATCATTATGCAACTATGCCCTATGACATTATGTTAAGTACAGTAAATGCCCTTCTCCTTCCTTCATCTACTTCGAGGAAAAGAAGAAAAAGGAGAAGGGGGAGAGAAACAGAAAAAAGATGCTATATAAATAAAGGAAAAATTTTGGTTGAACCCATAATAAGCAAGGATGAATCCTCAAATCTGACAAACCACCAATATTTTGCAATGCCAAAATGTGCATTGATTGTACATGGCTACTGATACAAGTTGACTTTCTTCCATATTTCTTGTTGCTGAGCCCTTGCTGAGAAAATCTTAATGAATGAATGAAATTTTTCAGGTGTGAGCCATTCGATACGTATCCAAGAACCTACGACTTAATTCACGCTGCTGGACTTTTCTCAATTGAACGAAAAAGGTATTCACGATATGGCAGTTTCTTCTGATTTTAACAACTTGAGAACTTCATACTATTTATACTGGGCTATGATTGAAATTTAGAATTCTATAATGTCAGTAAGCATTGTAATTTATATTTCTTTATAAATACATTAGCTAATATTGTTGCATCTGTCTCAACTAGCATATACGTCCAAGTGTGTTTACCCATGGTTGACATGTTAGACCTGTATATTTTCCTTACGCAGGTGTAATATCTCTACCATCATGCTTGAAATGGACCGAATTTTGAGGCCTGGTGGCCATGTATATATTCGTGATTCTCTGGTTGTGATGGATGAACTTCAAGAGATTGGCACAGCCCTGGGTTGGCATGTAACATTGAGGGACACATCCGAGGGCCCTCATGCAAGTTATAGGATCTTGACGGGTGATAAGCGCCTCCTACGGGCCTGAAATGATGATTTATTTCCAAATTGCAAGCAGATCATTGTACATGGTGGAAATAATCAGTGTTTTAGGTACTAACAGCGAGGTGGCAACGTTGTGTTGAGGGGATTAGTTAAGCTGCGATGTCGAGACATTATTTCCTTGCAGTGAATGGAAGAAGAGGATGGATTTCTGAGAATCTGCAATTTACATGGCTGCTATTAACTCAATTGTAACATAAGAAACGTGAAGCCCTGCACAGATAGTGAGAGGCGTATGAGAAAGAAACCTATCAAATTTTCTCTGGTATTACATTTGACAAATTTCACTGTCTTTTGCTTTTTTTAATTATCTTTTTCTGGGCTGGGGAGTGGGGAGGTTGCTGTCATTTTGTTTTAGTTCTTTTATTTCTTCTCTTAATCATTGACACTTGAAGAAATATTTAATTACTTTTTGTAAGTATTTAATCTATTTGGTTAATCCACTTTTGCATTGTGGAAGTTTCTAGGCAAGTGTGTTAAGGCTTTCCTTTCTAACATTGTTCTTTCTTTATTTTGGTCATAATCAGACTTTCATCTAATGTTTTTGGTATGCGGATTACTGACACTGTTCCCACTTCATTATCTTTAAAAGAAAAGGACATCATTATATATATATACATTTGAGCACCGCCTGTCTTAATTATTGCCTAAGATCATGACTCTATTTAATATGACGTTCATATGTTTGAAATAATTATCGCATCTCACTTAAATACTTGGTTGAAATAGAATAGATTATTAGTTAATCAAAGAGGAAAGTGGTGGCCGAGAGATCAACAATATCCCTACCCTACAGGTATCGCTCCACTCTCAAATAAATTATAACTACTTTTCTTATAATGTGAGCATTGGTGTTCTTATCAATGTACTCATATAAATAACTTGATTTATATGTATTTCTTTATATAATTTTATGATATAACTTTTTTTTAGATTAATACATTTAATGCTTGTTTGATGGGCGCAAATAAATGAATGTATAAGAAAAGTGAAAATATAAGGTGATGGATAAGCAAAGTTTGATGTTTAGTTAAAAAAAACAGACGAAATGGAAATAAAATTATATGGATGTGAATTCTATTTGGAATCCAATTTTCTTCCATCCAAAATTTGGTGAAAGAGTGAAAATATATGAATAAGTATATATTTTATTTTTTATTTACTCTATAACTAATACGTATAATTTTCCCTGATTCTTTTTTTCTTTAGCTTTATGACACTCGTACATAAGTTTGAAAAAATAACTATATACAATTATTCTTGTTTGATGAAATATTTTTGAATTTTCAGTAACTTAAAATTATGTTTAGTATAATATCATATTGTTTTGTATTTTAGTACAAAATGAAAAGAAATAATGACTCAGTAAAAATTCTAAAATCAATGGTTCATCCATAATCTATTTCTTTGTACCAAGGAAAAAAATAATTAGAATTTAATTCTTTTTAATCATACCAAACAATTTAAAAACATATGAATATCTATACTATTATAAATGGCAACATTTTGTCGTACTAATTTTTGAATACCCAAATGTATCTTTTAACTCAATTTTTTACTTAAAAACAAAAACTGAACAAAATAGTCATTTAAATATATTTTAATAATTTCATAATTATTTTTTTCGTGAACTCACTATCCCATATTTTTCTTACTTCACTCTATTTTTTTTTTTTTACAAACTTATTTCTTTCTCATTTCCTCACAGTATAATTATTTTTAATAATTTTTTTCTTCATCTAACATCATAATTTTTTTATATGCTCACGGAAAATTAATATTCATCCAGTAGAACACAATTGGAATTACACGTAGACACATGGCGACAAGGCAAAATTCTAGCTAATAAGAGAAATATATATACGTATAGAGAGAGAGGTATATATATATAGTGGTGGTAAGTAAGGAAGAGAGTTGAAAATTGTGGTGAAGGAGAAGTGGTCCATCCCCCTTGGCCTTGTTGTTGGGCCTTACCTTTAAAACCCCCACCTCAATCATTATTTTGCTCTGTCCAGAAACTAAGAATACAAACAGCAAAAACACCAACGAAGCGCGTAGATTTCTATCCAAATTCACTTCAATCATCACCTTGTCACTAATCTGGTAATATATTCCGACGATTCTCACTTCTGTCGTGTCTTTTAAATCATCATTCTCTAAATACATATTTACTGTTTGTTGTCGGTTTGGTTTGAAGATGGATTCTGGGTTTTGGTTTTTCTTTTTCGTGCGATTGATTTTGTTAAAGTTGTTACTGCGGAGATCTGATGAGTTTTCGTGGGACTGTGTTGTTTTCCTGTTTGATTTGAACTTACAAGTGAGAAATGAGGCTGATTTTTGACCAAGCAGTTACTTGGAAATTTGAGCCTGTGTTTCATTTCTTTATTTCACCTTGTCTTTTTTTTCTCAAGAAAATGAGGACGTCCCCTCGTAGATTTCTTGGATTTGAAACTATGAACTGGTCTGAATTTCAGTTGTTCATTCCCTGGGAATTTTATTGCTGGATCCGGTGAAGTTGCTAGCTGCGGATGACTGTTTAGATTATGCAGCGCCAGTTGGCATCTTCAATACTTTGATGTAAAACGTAATTGCGAATGGCTTGGTCGAACTTATTAGGTGTCTGAGAACCCGAGATAGAATTTGTGGTGTTATTAGTCACGTTAGAGCAATGTTCCATGAGCTTTTATTACCGCTATTGAGACCGCACTTCCAGTTGCCACTTTGGAAATTCTTAGGAGCTTCACGCCAAGGCTCCCAACCCATAATAATTGTTGGTGAATAATTCGTAGAAGATCTGATCATGAGACTTGTTGATGAGATGAGATCCTGGGACCCACAAGAAATGGTTGTGAGTGCATTTGGGCCAAACTCAAGAATTTCCTAACCTTTACCATATATCAGGGAGTAAAGTTTCTAAAGATATGATAATTAGGGGAGGACAATGGGAAAAATTAGAAGGAAAGTAAAATACTGCTCAAGTGTCAGACAGAACTTCCACAAATAGCCTTTAGATATGGAGTATTCAGTGAATCAGATTACTCCATTCCTCTTTAATCCTTCAACAGATGGCTCCCCTTTTTTATTGCTGAATGAGTAAATGGCAATAAAGGCCAAACCATTTCAGCACTTCTTCAATACCACTTTCATTCTCACTTTCTCTTTCCAGGGTCGTCTTAATTATTCTTAACACCATTACTGCTAGCAGTGCTGAAGAGATGTTTGTGTAGGAAGAGTCTGATGTGTTTTCTTTTTCAAATCTCTTCAGGTGAGGCTTTTGAGGTTAAAGACCTGGTTTAAGATTGTTTATGTTGTTCTTTGAGATTTCTAATTTATCCTTTGTGCTTTGGCATATGCTTGTCTTAATTTAGTTTGTTTCAGAATATTTCATCTTCATGAAGTCGACTCTTTTCTATTGACTGGTTTTTCATTTTCCTTTTCATGTTGTTGTGCTTGTTGCAGGATTTCAGTTTCTGTGCTTTGAACTTGGATGTTTGAAAGCTTGTAATCTTCAAAAAGTGTGGCTCTTTATTACCGGGAGGAGAGTTGATAAGAAGCCCAGTAGAGTTGAATAGAGAGACTAAGGAGAATTTGTTTTTATATTAGTGGATTCCCAGTTTTTGGGTCTAGTATCCATGCTGAATTAGTTCTTACAAACTAGATGATCATGGATCAGAACTATAGGGATTATGGTGGCCCAACATCTGGAATCATACTTAACAAACAAGCTATTCCATTGTTCCCGGGTCAGAATCTGATCAACAATGTGAGAGTTAGTAATAAGTTTTTAACTGGAAGTCATGCTGATGTCATACCTGTTTCTAGCCATTTGAACTTTGATGCCCAAGTCCAATCAGCTGAAGGCGAATCTCCGGAGGATCTCGATTTTAGTGATGTGGTGCTCAAGTATATAAACCATATCCTCATGGAAGAGGATGTGGAAGAGAAAGCCTGCATGTTTCAAGAGTCTGCAGCTCTTCAAGCTGCAGAAAGATCGTTCTACGAGGTTATTGGCGAGAAATATCCTGCTTCCGCAGATTATGAGCATGTGCCAAAGTTAGCTCATAGTTTTGCGAGCCCTGATGAAAAGATTTTTGGAGTATCAAATGATTGCTGTGGTTCTGGTGACACGGAAACATTTTGTCCTGATTGGAATTTTGATCTTAACAGCAATAGGTTTTATGGACATCATGACGCTGTCGATGTCGTCTCAACTTCTCAGTCATCTTATAGTTCATCAAGCAGCAGTGGTACCATCATAGAGGGTCCAATAGATTCTCCTGTGAGTACCCTTAGAATTCCTGATGTTTTTACTGATGGTCTGTCAGCTATTCAATTTAAGAAGGGAGTAGAAGAAGCAAGCAAATTTCTTCCTAATGGCAGTAATTTAATTGTTGATTTGGGTTATGATGAGCTGTCAGGAAAGGAGCAGAAGGAAGGCTCTGTTAGTCTGGTAGTTAAGGTGGAAAAGAAAACTGCAAATGTGGAGTTTGTTGATGGATCCAGGGGGAAGAAGAATCCCTATCAGGACAGCATGAGTTTGCACGATGAAAGGAGTAACAAACAATCAGCAGTTTATACTGAATCAACCGTGAGTCCAGACATGTTTGATAAGGTACTTCTGTGCAGCGGAGGAAAAAATGAATCCGACCTTCGTAAAGCATTGAATGAAGTAACTAAAAGCACCCCACAGAATGATCAGTCAAAGGGATCCAATGGTGGGAAAAGTGGTGCTAAGAAAAAGGGAGGCAAAAGGAATGTGGTTGATATGAGAACTCTATTGACCCTTTGTGCACAAGCTGTTGCAGCTGATGACCGCAGGACGGCAAATGATTTTTTGAAGCAGATTAGACAGCATGCTACTCCAACAGGAGATGGAATGCAGAGGCTTGCCCATTACTTTGCTGATGGGCTTGAAGCACGTATGGCTGGATCTGGGACACAGATATATACATCCCTTATTAATATGCCTACGTCTGCTGCTGACATCTTGAAAGCTTACCATATATATCTTGCCACCTGTCCCTTTAGGAAGATCTCTAATTTCTTCTCGAATAAGACCATTATGAATGTGGCTGAGAAAGTCACAAAGCTCCATATTATTGATTTCGGTATTCTCTATGGTTTCCAGTGGCCTTGCTTTCTACAACGTCTCTCATCTAGACCGGGTGGACCCCCCAAACTTCGTGTTACTGGAATCGATCTTCCATGTCCGGGTTTTCGGCCATCAGAAAGGGTTGAAGAGACAGGGAGGCGCTTGGCTAGTTACGCTGAGACTTTTAAAGTTCCATTCGAATTCAATGCTATAGCTCAGAAGTGGGAAACAATTAAACTTGAAGATCTGAAGATCAAGGAGGACGAGCTGCTTGTGGTGAACTGTCTTTATAGATTTAGGAATCTGCTAGATGAAACTGTGATAGTAAACAGTCCGAGAAATATTGTTTTGAATCTTATCAGGAAGATGAATCCAGCTGTTTTTGTGCTGGGAGTGGTGAATGGTGCGTATAATGCCCCCTTCTTCATTACAAGATTCCGTGAGGCACTGTTTCATTATTCATCCTTCTTTGATATGCTCGATGCCAATATTCCCCGAGAAATTCATGAGAGAATGCTGCTCGAGAAAACAGTGTTTGGGCGGGAGGCGATGAACGTCATTGCATGTGAAGCTGCTGAGAGGATTGAGAGACCAGAAACGTACAAGCAATGGCAGGTTCGTAATATGAGGGCTGGCTTTGAGCAGCTTCCTGTAGACAAGGAGGTGATGAGAATTGCAAGAAACAGAGTTAAGTTGTCCTACCATAAGGATTTTGTGATAGATGAAGATGGTCACTGGTTGTTGCAGGGGTGGAAGGGGCGAATTGTATATGCACTTTCTTCTTGGAGGCCAGCATATTGAAGCCCATTCATTACGGCATGAGGGGAAGGCCTGATCACCAGCTATTGGCCATGCTGGCTTCTGCATCACTTGTAGAATATGAACTTCTTCTCCGTTGATAACTGAGGTACGGATCCATTTGTAGACATGAATACTTCACTGAAACCCAAAATGTATTTTAGTTATCTATAGAAGTCTTACATTCAGCATTTGTTTAGATAGTGCATGATAATTAATGTCTTTAAGAATGCTCATATAGCTGATCTGATTTATTCTAAGCAAATTTGTGGATCCTTATATTTCATGCATTAGACTGACGTGGACATCCATGTGTCAGCTCTCTTGATGTTTGATAAGGGAGAAGAGCATTCAAGTGCCATATTCGCACAAAATTCTTTGGGCCATGAGCACATGCATGCTTATTCTAGGAAGATTTGAAGGTTTTTGAAGAAAGAAGACCCTTTTTCTTGTTGTTACAGCCTTAGCTGATATTCTCATGTAGTTAGTGAAGACCATCTGTTGAAAGAAGAAAATGCAACATGATGGTCTAGGAAGTGATACAATTGTTGTTGTTAGAGGTGGAACACCCCTCAGTTTTCTACTTTCCTGTATTCTGAACATACTTCAATTGTGGAAATGACAATCTGTTGTGTTGAAAGAAGAAAATGCAACATGATGGTCTAGGAAGTGATACAATTGTTGTTGTTAGAGGTGGAACACCCCTCAGTTTTCTACTTTCCTGTATTCTGAACATACTTCAATTGTGGAAATGACAATCTGTTGAGTGGAAGGAATTTGTTGGTTGAGAAATAGAAAAATATTAGTTGGTCTTCAGGGGATGTTTTCTCTATATTTTCCACAATGTTTGAATTCTGACATCCATCGATCATCCAATGTTGGTTTGTGGTGGTTGTTGATCAACTCATCTCTCTCTGTGTCTGTATAATTTATGCAAGAGTAACATGTAGTCAATCTTGTTTTGTTTAATGAATATTATCAGAAACAAGAGGCGTCATTGATTAGCACATACCCCTTCTGTAGTTTACTTTTCCTCATATTCTATTTCATTATTACTACCTTACTTCTTGATTCAGGGGATTTCAACTCTAGTTCAGAATAGTCACCTTCCAGAAGAGTTTGACCTGAGCCTTTTTTATGTGCGTTTTTGGTGGGATTTTATTTATTTATTTATTATTATGAGGCTCTAAAACTTCATTCTTTAACAGATCTGTTGCATTACCAACAAAAAGTCAGATGTCGATCCCAATATATATATATATCAAGTTGGTGAAATTTAATCAACAAACTCCTCATCTTCTTTACTTGAAATTCTGCAACAAACTTGAACCAGAGCTATTACGACTTTGTGGGAGGTTTATTGCCCTACAAAAACAAACAAATCCACAACCACAATTTCAACACTTTCGTAGCCAGTCAGATTTTAGCCTAATAATACAATATTTTGCTTCTATTAAAAATAAGTCCTTTTACTCATAAGTAAACAAATTATTAGCGTATGTTATAATTTATTTTTGCCAGCTTGACCTGAGTTTCCCTTGTAAGGCTCAAAATGACTACTTAATTTAATCCAATTAATAGATACAACAGGATCCAATTTAATTTTTCCTTCCTTAATTTGGTGAAAATTGTATTTTTGTCATCATCTCATTGCTTTAATACCAAAAGAAAATAAAAAATAAAATTGATTTATGATTTTAGTCAGCACAACACAACCCAAAAGTACGCACCTTTTTAATTCAGAATTTTTTTTCCACAAAAACAGTGGGTGGGCCTATTATTAGTGTTTCGGAACCTGGATCATAACAATTCTGCACCCAATCCAAAGGCCCAATGCATATAGCCTGGACTGGACCCATGAAGATATCCTAGCCCATTTCAATATCAATATGTACTGCTACTACTCCACATATCTTAAATTAGATAAAAGGGAAACCAAGGTAGAGAAATAACCAAGATTCCTTTAATTATCTGTGCTACAAAAATTCAAACTTTGATTATGAATAATTTATTTCATAATATATTTTTAACACATTGCATTATTCTAATGCTTTTGGTACGCATTATGGCCCGTAATTTATTTTCTTTTTCTTACCATAATGTCATTCTATTTTACACAAATTATTAAATAATACATCTTTATAATAAATAATTATGTGAACTATTTTAATTTAGGCTTTGTACCCTTTTATTAAGGCCCCTTTTACTTTGAGAACTGTATTAAATGAGTGACATGATTATCTTGAATTAAATAAATGATAAAAAAATCATGTATCAATTGTAAGGTATTTACTTAAGGAAGAATGATTGTATTATTCTTAGGATAAGTTATACCACCTCTTTTTAGGCTATAAATTATGCAACCGGAATAGTAAACATTACAAGACTTTGCTTTTATACGGGACTTCCATACAACAAAGTAAACACTGTATTAACCTACACTAATTTTCTTATTTAGGTCAATACACCAAAATAAAGAGGACCTAAAAGGTTATATTATACATACATTGTGTGCATTAAAAACTTAAATTTCCTTAATTGGGATAAGTAGGATGATCAATTCATAATATTTGATCCATTTAAAATATTTGTGGAGCTAAGGTGACCATATCATACAATCTCTTAATGAGCTTCGGTGAAGAGAATATCCTGTTGGAAATTATATTTCCTCAATCGGAATAGCTACAATGCTATTTATTTCGACATAATATTTCATTCATCCAAGTATCACAAAAGCACATAAATTAATTTTCTTTTTTGTCATGATAATAATAATAATAATAATTGATAAAAATGTGAGTGTAGGCAAAGCGGTGGCTTCCCTTCCACTCCTTTTTTCCTGGGGGCTAAGGCCCAGCCAGAACTGAAATTTAAGCTGGGAAAGGAAATTGCGACGGATAGAGAAGAAGCCCATTGTTTTGACCGGAAGGCCCGGTGGCGGGAGACAAAATACATTTGCACTTTTTCTTAGGACAACCGGATAAAAAAGGGAGAGAAATCCTCATAACCACTCGTTTTGTTATCTTTTCTAGGCTTGCTGGGTCCCACTTCCTAACTAACGTCGTTAATTTTCTTGGCTCTTCTTCCATCCCATTAACGCCGTCAAGAACTTGCTCTTTCTCCACCCTATCACGTTTCTTCTGTTTATGGATCTTGTCTTTTCTCTTTATGTCCCTGTTTTTTCTGGGTTTTTAAAAATACATAAAATAAAATAATAATATATCTCTGTCATTTATGAGCACATGGGTTGGGGGTAGATAAATGGAATATACTATTTATGCTAAACTCTTGGAATATAGTTATTCTCATAATAATTAGACCTTTTTCATATATTCTTTTTTTTTTCTCTGTGTTTGTTTTGCTGTAGATAGAAATATACAGCTCTATTTCTTCAAATTTCTTATGAACTACTGAAAATATAGAAAAAAAATTGATGTAATTATAAACATTTGTTCGTTATTCATCCAACAATTGACTCATTTCGTTAACTTTCATAAGTGTTTCACATTAATTTTGTTGAATTGTCGAAAATGTCACTTAAGACATGAATTGTAACTTTATATACTTTTAAAATTTTAATATCCTTTTTTATGATAACATCCCTCCAACATCTTATTTTATGTATTTCTTTTATAATAATGTCCGTTCAATATAAGATTTTTTTTAAAAGAATAAAATAACATTTTAAGCTAACATTTTCATTCTACAATCCACATGTTACATAATTATATCACAGAGGATATCAATAATTTTTCAAACAAACGAGAATGATATTTGTAATTGTACCAAACTTTATGGGAGATTGATATTGTAGTTTACCCTTTTATTTTTAAAGTTGATTTTTCCAATATAAGATTATCAATTTTAATTATCAAAATGAATAAATCGCAATTATAACAAAAGATTGTTATTACGATAATATGTCAGGGTCGACGCACTTTAATATACTTCTTAATTAGACTGAATATTTTATTGCTAAACCTTACCCTCGAAGAAAATATTATATTTCTAAAATAAACATATAGCAAATTAAATAATCAAATTCTCACCAAATACATGATAAATAATTGCTGTGGCTAATAAAATATTCGTAGACATCAACTTCACTTACTTTCATACTCGTTTCCTAAAAATGAATGGTGCATGAACATCTTTGTTCATCTAGATCGACTGTTAATTAAAGTGTTAATTCAATAAGCAATAAATAATTTAGACTAGTAAACTACCTTATGTTACCATAACACTCTAAATAATGATATTTGAGTCAATTTATATATATATATATATATATATGTCATAAACGGAATAATTAGTTGACTCGTGACATAAAACGAGACACTAATTAAAATATCATGTGTAATTTAATTAATGATTTTAAAACCTAGTTGAAATATGTGACAATAAACAATATGAATCACGCCTGATAGGGAATTTAATGTAAGTAGCTTTTAAAGGATGAAAGAATTCCGTGGAACCTCGAAATATCCGAACAGGATAAGGATTCGCGCAATTATTTTCAGGTTCGTATCACACCAAATTTGGCGACTCGTAAATACAATCGACTTACTCAAGCATCAAAGGGTCTTAACTACAAAACTCACACTAAGCCTAACATGTGTTTATTTTCTCAAGTCCTAAGCACTTATTTGGATTGAACTATCCTTGAGATCCTAACGGTCGAGACCTGGATCAACGCCACATCAATACGATACTGTTAAATAAAGCTTAATCTTCATCGTTTGATATTTTTAAACTCAATTGATAATTAAATTTTCGCATAGTTTTTATTAGAATCGTTCAGGTGAATATCGTCCTAGTACACAACGTCTAAAAAGAAAATAAGTCTCATAACCAAGAGGTAGTGAGTTTGAGTTCTATGGATGTATGTATTTAGTCTACTTTTAATAGTAGTATGTTGTTTTCTTGTTTTCTTTGAATTTATTGATTGATTAGAAAAAAATTAATGTATTGTGTACTGAATATTGTAATAATAGTATATTGGTCGATTTAGAACTATTGATATGAATAAATGATTTATATTTTGAAATGTTAATGCTTTTTTGGTATGCAGGTGTAGTAAATTGCATATGCAATACGGCTACAACAAGTGCTCATAACTAGTTATAATAGATCTGCTGATGAGGCCTAACTTAATTGGCGAAGCTGAGGCCCATGATCCTAAAGGTCATGGGTTCGAACCCCTGCGTGGGTTGATGTTGTTTCTATTGTATAATAGGTATTATTTATTGTTGTAATAGCTATATGTTAGTTTATGTGATATTGTTAATATGATTGATAGTAATTATCTCTGTTCGATATTGATAGCCAACAGGACTGAATGTAATAACTTTACTTTCGACTAATAAAATTTATCGCTTCCAATTAAAAAATAAAATAAAATAGTTATAATAGATCTCCTGTGGGGCTTAAAAAGGGTGCTTGGTTTTGTTTATCTTGAAAACTCGTAAACATGAATTCATACATTTCAACAGATAGCAATGATGGGGAGGCATCTTTACAAACACGACATCAGAACACAGGTACAAAAAAGAAATGGGCAGTCAGAGGCACTACTAATGAAGTACACCCGACTAATCCTAACCCCTTTGAGACCAATCCTTTTTCTATTCTAAACCAAAACTCAGATTCGGACATTGTGGAAATGGAGACAGTGGATATCAATACTGAAGAGCCGTCCAATGTTTCTTTCAATCTGCACAATCAGCAAGAACATAATAACCTAGATGATCATGATCTACATTCAAACGATTCATGCATGAAAGAAACAGAAGTTGATTAGAATAGTCAAATTTTTTCAAGTCAGCAATTATGGACCCTACAAGGGCAAGTAAGTTCTCTTTTCCCTTTCCTCAATAGAACAGTACAAAAATCAATACTCTATCTATTACTATGGATGTTGATTAAAAAATCCAGTGGGTTCCACTTCAACCCACAGTGAACGGCAGTGGGATATAGAAGAAAATTTCAGTGGGCAAAAACCACTTACTCACCAGGACACTTGTCCTCAGCTAATGTTGCATGAAAACACATATGTGGCAAACAAGAGTCTACAAGTGGCGGAAACTATTTGTTGTGCTGTTAACACTTCTATTTTACCATGCCCAAACCTTAGTTCTTACCACAGTAACATCCTACAATTTTCACCCACTATAAATATCAATTCATCTCATTCATTTACCACAACCAGCCTCAGCATTGAATCTACTACTTTTTAGTATGGCTCAGAATCTCCCAAACCACCTGCACCTCGGTTTGGGCCTAGACGGCACAATTGCTTCCAACTCCCCACCTTCAGGACCTTTGTCCCCAATGGCCCATTTTCATCAGCCTCCTTATCACTTCTCTCCAAGGCTCTCTCCTACTGTCCAATCGAACCATTTCACTTCGAGTCCAATGCACGATCACCCTCTGCCAAATATTATCGACCATATCCATCCAAATCCAATGATCCCTCTACCACCAACAGCCCGCATTAGGAACCGCCTGATACCAATTGGTCCCAACAACTTTCTAGTCCAGCCGTTCCATACCACTCCTCACCTATTCGCTGGGCCACCCTTTGCCAACAGATTAGTGCTAGACCTTGAGCAAGAACGCGAAGGATTTGCGAGGGAACGCGAGACACAATTCAAACTGTTTCTCCACCCACTAGGAAGAGACCCTCCACCTCTCTTTCAGAACAATCAGATGAGAAACGTCAATTTGAACCATCTCGACCTAAACCCTTACAATCCACAGGTCCGAATTGCTACACAATCCATTCCATACATGAAGATCCTCAATTGGAATTGTAGGGGGGCAGGTAGATCGGAATTTGTGGTGGCTGCTCGAGATCTTATTAATAGGTATCGTCCACAGGTTTTCATTGTTATGGATACCAGGATGAAGGGAGATCGGGCTCCAGCAATCATCCACAGATTGCCTTTTACAGCATCTATAGTCACACAATCTATTGGTCTAGATGGAGGAATATGGGTTCTTTAGAATACATCAGAGGTTACTATCCATCATATACATCAAACAGACGGATCAATCCATCTAGAGGTGGAATTTCCTATGCTTAACCAACCTTTTCTAATGACAACACTCTACAACTATCCTCAGGCTCACATGCAGAATCAGGTTTGGGATACGATTCTTTCTTATTTTCATAATATCTCTAATAGGCCTTGGTGTGTGATAGGGGATTTCAATAACACTTTACACCCTCAGGAGAAAATTGGTGGTAATTATTCACATAAAAAATCAGACCTTTTTGGACAATGTATGACCAACTGTGAATTATTAGATATTGGCTTTAAAGGGCACCTTTTTACCTGGAGTAATAAAAGATTTGGTAGGTCTTTTATTTGTGAACAATTAGACCGTTGTTTTGCAAACCTACCTTGTATAAACTATTTTTCAAATGCTACTGTTACTCACTTAGTATCCCATTTTTTCGGATCATTCACCGATCCTACTTGAATTAAAACCTCACTCACAAAATCTTAAAAAACCTTTCCATTTTGAAAATGCTTGGGCTAAGCATGAGAGATATTTTCAAGTAGTCTTGCATGCATGGGGGATACCGGGCACGAATGATATTGATTTGGGATATCTTTGTAACTGTCAACGTCTAGCAGCTTCATCTTTTACATGGAAAAAATAGTTATTTGGTAATTTAGACGATCAGATTAATAAACTCTGTAAAGAACTGGAAAATGTTAAGAATTATGTTCTTCCTAATATACCACCTGTTGTTGTGTTAGAAAAGGAAATTTTTTTAGAGATGCGGTTAAAAACTTTACTTGGTCAAAAGAATGCTTATTAGCAACAAAGGGCTAAGGCACACTAGTTTAAATTTGGTGATCTAAACACTTCTTATTTTCATGCAATAGCTACTAATAGAAGAAGGGTTAATTTCATCCAGGGGATTAGAAAGGAGGATAACACATGAGTAGATAATACTGGTAATATTATAAATGAATTTAAGAATCACTTTGAATTTATTAGCAAACAGACATCTACCTTCTCTTCTTTACATGAGGCTTCAAAATTTTTCCCTGGTTCTGTACAAAAATTTTCACAAAGCCATAAAGAATCCCTAATCAGACCTGTATCAGATGAAGAAATTTTTCATAGTTTACAATGTATTGGCCCAAACAAATCCCCTGGTTCGGATGGGCTAAATTCTTTTTTTTTTATTACTTATTGGGATATTGTTAAAGAGCAGATCACAATTTTGGTAAAAAAAAATTTCCAGTATGGGATACTACCTGATCATATTAACAGAACAGAAATGATTTTCATTCTTAAAAGACCCTCGGCTTGTATAGTTACTCAATTTAGACCTATTAGCCTATGTAATACTGTTTACAAAATCGTCTCTAATATAATTGTTGGTAGACTAAAGCCTTTGATGAATTCATTAATATCTCCCTACCAAAACGCATTTGTTCCAAATAGATCAATAGCTGATACCATCATCATGGCCCATGAAATGCTGCATTCTATGAAGTCTAAGAAAGGAAATCAATATTGCATGGTTCTTAAATTAGATCTTGAAAAATCATATGATAAATTGGACTGGAAATTTATTAGATTCTGTCTGAATTTATATGACTTCCCTCAACCTTTCTGTGAATGGATCATGAAATGTATCTCATCTGTTTCTTTTCAAATTCGGATAAATGGACAAAGGTCTGAAATTTGGAATCCCACTAAGGGTATTCATCAAGGAGACCCTCTTTCACCATATGTATTTATCATGTGTCTGGAACCACTGATTCAGAAAATTCTTAGGGATTTCCAGTTAAATTTATTTGATATTATGACCCCATGTCGTAAAGGTCCTCCTATACCTATATTATGTTATGCAGATGATTGCCTTATATTTCTAAAAGCTAATCACAAAACTGTTGCATATATCAAAGACCTTCTTGAAAACTTTGCTATGTTTTCAGGACAAACAGTGTGCTGGGAAAAATCACAATTCATTTTATCCCCAAACACCCCAAGTAGTCTAAAAAGAGGTATTGGGGAGGCATTAGGAATTCACTCCAACTCTAATCAGGATAAATATTTGGGTCTTCCATATGTTATGGGAAAAATGAGAAAATCTGAGTTTTTTAACATTATTGATAAAGTTGAAAAACGTATTAACACTTGGTATAACAGATTTCTGTCATATGCGGGAAAGGTTATTTTGATAAGACATGTTCTTAATACGATTCCATTGTACTGTATGAACGTATTTAAACTACCAACAGGCATTATTGATAAAGTTAACACACTTAGTAAAAGATTTTTATGGAATGCTAGTACTGAACAGAGAAAACAAAGCTTAGTAAATTAGGAAACCTGTTGTTTGCCTATTGATAAAGGAGGACTCGACTTTCGAAATTTAGCAACATTGAATAAAGCTTGTATCTTAAGGCTAGGATGGCGTTTACACTCTTTGGATCAATCTCTTTGTACACAACTTCTTACTGCTAAATACTTAAAACAACAAACCTTTCTTAATGTAGTTAGTAAATCGCACCATAGTTATATATGGAAATATATCTGTAAATCTAGACCATTAGTTAGAAAGTCTATTAGGTGGATTATTGGAGATGGCCAAAATATAAATGTGTGGAGTGATATTTGGTGTGGTAGTCTTACATTGGAGTCTCAGGTTCCTATTATCCCTACAGAAATCAGACATTTAAAGGTAAGTTCTTTGATACGGGAGGATAAAAAGTGGGATCTTTCTGGCATTAAGCATCTTATACCGGATTGTTTTTTCCATCGCATCATAACTCTGCCTATTCCTATTACGCAGCAACATGATTCTTTTAAATGGAATTGGGACAGAACCTGTAAGTTTTCTTTAAAGAGTGCTTATGAGTGGCTTTCTAATTCTGATCTCAGTTTTACGACATCCCATCTTCCTTGGTTTTGTTTATGGAAAATGAAAGTTTTACCTAGAGTACGTTTTTTTCGCATGGTTGCTTAGTCATAATAGTCTCCCTAATGCAGCTTTCCTATTCCAAAGAAGAAGATTACAATCTAATTTATGTTCTTTATGCGGTGTATCTGAGGAAGATATAGCCTACACATTTGTTAATTGTAATTTCTTCAGTCTGTTTGCTGCAAATCTCCTTCCAGAAATCAAGCTACTTCAGAAATCAAATTTGTTGATTATACTGCACAGTTTTAAAACCAACCCACACAGACAATTTCTGATCATTTATACTCTTTGGCTCATTTGGCAACACTAAAACAGTTACATTTTTAGATATTCTGCAGTAAATTGGTACAACATTTGGAGGAATGCTAATATACTTGCAAATAAATCATTTTCCAAAAACCCTAAAAAAAGACATACCTTCCAAGTGCTTTGCAGATGGAACCCCCCACCTCCTTCCTGGTTTAAATTAAATATCGATGGCTCCTCGCTGGGAAATCCATGGCCGGCAGCGTGTGGAGGAGTGGTGCGAGATTCTGAGGGAAATTTTATTTTCTTGTTCTCCGAATACCTGGGTATTCACACAAATAATATGGGTGAAACTTGGGCTTGTAGAACAGTAATAGAATTGCGAAGAATTTTGGTATCACAAGACTGAATATTGAAACTGATTCTAAACTACTACTTCACCTTCTTCGCAGGGAGGACCAAGTGTCGGTGGATCTCATTCTTTTGCTGCGGGATATCTGGTGACTCTGCACTAGTTTCACCGTGGCATCGGCGGCCTTTTGTTACAGAGAAGGAAATAGGGTTGCAGATTTACTAGCCAGATCTGCTTCTTCATCCAAAACGCAACTCCAGATCTTTTTGTCTCCACCAGAATTTTTAGAAGCAATGGTGGAATCTGATAAGGGCTATACTTGTACACATCTTACGACGTCTATCTGTGATGTATATTTTGATCTGATATAAATAAATCCTTCTCTTTATGCTAAAAAAAAAACTCATATATTTTATAAGACATTTTAGTATTTATAATAATATTATATTTTATTTTAAAACTATTTTTTGAAATTTTTAAGTTAAATAAAATTATAAAATATCAATAATCACGCTTTTATAATTAAAATTGAATACGTTTGTTTTGTACTCTTGAAAAACAAATTAGAAATTCTCTAATTTTTATTTTGAATCTTATAAACGCTCAGATATATTATTAAAAAGTACTGCATAATACTTATAACTTCGCCCAGATACCCTCATAATTGAATTGATGTATGAATTTAGTTTGGCAAATTAACTATGATAATCCTATGTCCTTGGAAGAGAAAAGTTGTCCAGTGTTTCCAATTTAAGGCTGCGCTGTTCTAATCAAGATTCCAGACTTTGGACACATTAATTAATATATGTGTGACATTAATTAATTGATTTGAGTAAGCTTCGAGATTACCAATTCCGTACTTTAATGAATTAATTTCCGACTTATAACATCTTAGAAAAGTAATGCCCACATGACTCATTGTGGGTTATGTTGAATTTTCTGCCACTTTTTTTTTTCTTTTTAACGTCACATACATATGTATAATTTTAGGAATATTTTTAATTCTAGATTATTGTTGCTTTTAAGATAAATTTTTATGAATAAATGCATTGGTGTCGCAGAAAATACGTCATAAAAACCCTGTGATGTAAATAGGATTGAACATTATTTTGCCTTGTTAAATCTTGTACGACTTAAATATGTTGTATGTGTGGCTGGTTTAAATTTAAATCTAAATATGAAATTTTTATTTATATTTGTAAGTGATTGATTCAACGTGAATTCTATAACTTCTGCTCCTAAATTATTATGAAATGCGATTTAGTTGATATGATTTACCATGATATATAGTAATTATAAAGTAGATAAGATAATTTCGTTCCTTTAGCTTTTTTTTTTCTTTTTTCTTGATATGTATATATGTATACTTATATATCAAGAATAAATTTTATGGAAGAGAAAAAACTTGTCACGGGGCAAAACTCATTTTCAACTATAGTTAACCTAATTGGACAAACCATGATATAAATTGAAAGTCAAATTATCCATATTTTGACTCTATTAATATTTGCTACTTCCTCCAAAATTAAATGTTTTAATTGCAATTAATTGACCCCCTTCCCCTCCATTTTTTTTTTCTCCATTAGCCATCGTGGCATACCATCTTTATTTATATAATAAATAATTTTTCACACTTTAAAATATATTATAAGTAATAGTATAATATATAAACTTACACATCAAAATAAAAAAAAAATAAAAAAAGAAAAAAAAATCAACTTACAGATATTACACACAATCAAAATATTGGTACAACTGTATTATAAATCGTCATTTGTGAGTGAAAAGTGTCTTTTCTTTTTATATTAACTAGCCCTTCACTAGAAAAAAATTATCATTTAACCATGATTAATTGCCATAATTAACAATAAATATCGGTAGTAAATAATCAATCACCACGGCCACGTAATGGTTGTTAGCCGTGGTTTTTGTGAGTGTGGGAAAAACATTTACTATAGCTAATAGCCATGATAAATAAGTTTTCATGGTGGATAATCTAAAGTTTTATATTGATTTTTGTTTAACCATAGCAATAATAAGCATTTGTCATGGTTATAGTCCATAGCTAATACAATTTTAGTCAATAATAAATTTTTCTCTAGTGGTTGTGTCATGCCGTTTCTGCATATAATAAATATTATTTTGTGTTTTTTAACATGTATTATTATAAATAAGAGTAAAATATATGAATTAATACATTACATTAAAAAAAGAAAGAAAAAAATAATTTATTGGTTAACCTATAATTAGGAAGTTGAATAAATGAGTTATTTTATCGATTGAAGAACATTTTTAGCTTTACAAGAAAAATGTGTTGCAATGTTATTAACCGCCATCTATAAGAATGGATGATATTTAATTTTTATATTAATACAAATATAGATTAGTGTTTTTCTTAGCAACGGTTTTCTTGGAAAGAAATGGTAACATGGACTTGATTTTATTGTTTTAAAATTAAAATCCTAATTTATCACAGTCTTCTTTTTTCTTTTAATGCAATATAAGACATATAATTAAAGAAATCTAAGACCTGTAAATTGTAAAGAAATATAAATAATTTTATAGAGTAAAAGAAAAATATTAATTTACAGAATTTTCCACGTCATGACCAAAAATAGGAAAATGTTTTCAGACTTTTTATTTGGAACTAAAAAGTTTCCTAATCAGTACAAGTTGAAGTTGTTTCAACTTTCATTTAATTCAATCGAATTTTCAACCTTCCAATCCAATCAATTCAGGATCCTTAAAAAAACACGCCTCTCATTAACACAACCTAAATTCTTAGTATTTTTACATTCCACCTCAATTTTCACAACTTTCGTATATACATCACAAGGCTGCGTTTGGCCAGCTTTCATATAATTTATTGTGGAAAAAAAAAATACAATTTTATCTTAAATTAATTTTGTGAAACTAAATTTGATATAATTATAAATTCTATAAAGATCATGGTTGGCTGAAAATTTCAAATTTTGAACTTTTAGAAAATTTAAATAATTATGTTTGAACAATCCCAAAACGATTGTATTTCTCCAGATTGCCAAATGCCTCAAAAATCAGGATTTATGAAACATGATTTCAAATTTAATCACAATCGAATTTCAAAAATCATTTTAAAAGTTTCAATTGTCAGGCCAAACTCCACCATTAGAAAAGAAATCTATACACAAAAGCACAAACATAAATAAATGCGCAGATCTATACTATTTATTAGAACTCAATGCATTAAAGTAATTAACTTTGATTGAGAAAATATGCATTAATTAGAGTATTTTCACAAACTTTTAATTTATTATTCATTCATGTCTAAGATTATTAATTTTAATAAATGATTTATTTAGACTTTATTTTTTGTATTTAATACAATAAAAATATAAAATGAAATTGGATCGATAATGTGTATCAAAGAGAAAGAGAGATTTGGTGGTGGAAAAGAGTAAAGAGGGTTGAGGAGAATAGTTAGGAAGTGGGCCAACTATCCAAACATGTCTCATTCCCAATCCAATTTTTGACCGGACAATAATGCCCCTGGTACCTGCTGTTCAGGTCATTTATACTATAAAACCACTATGTCTATGGGGGGGTTTTAGCGATGTTTTTGTAGTTGGTTGGTTGCTTTTCCCAAACCCACAAGAGGTTTTATATAAACACACACACTCTCTCTCTCTTTCTCTCTCTATTCTATTCTTTTTTTCACCTTCAAAGAAAAAAAAAAAAAAAAGGGAAGAAAGAAAATTCTTGTCCGAAACGCCCAATTTTAATTTTCTTTTTTCTAATGCAGGAGTAGTTTATTTGCGTGACGTAAATTCGAAATTCTTGTTAGAATTCTGTATAGAAAGTAAAGGGGAAAAGAGAAGAAGAAGAAGGAGACGTGTGGAAGAATTCCTCTCGTAGCGGAATCGATCGACAGGTAATTCATTTGCTCTGTTCAAAAGATTACTGCCATTTTCGGCTTTTTTTGTCTGCCTTTTGAATATGACTTCTGGGTTTGAATTTCTGATGTGGGTTCTTTTCTGAAATTAGGAAGATTTCGGTTTCGATGTCTTTTTCTTTTTTGGGTTGGTTGATTTGATTTTCACGAGGAATTGTGGAAATTCAAGTTTATCCTGCAGAGATCTGATCTAATTTTTTACGACTATGTGATAATTATTTTTTTTTTTTTGAGTGCTTTGATTTGAAGTTAAAAATGAGAGTTCTTCAGAAGTTGATTTGGATTTTTGGTTTTGATTTGATGATTTCTGCAATTCTCTTTTGAAGAAAAAAAAAAAAACCATTGAGGAAAAAATATTTTTTCCTTTTAGTAACTTGAAGTGGTCTGAATTTCAGTTGATCAGACTCCAGAATCACGGAGCTGGATCTGATGAATGTGGAATTCTGACTCTTTCTCGTGAACATCTGTTTTGTCACATATCACAGAAGCTTTGTAGACGGAGCTTTCCGTCAACTGCAAGAATTACAGGAAATCTTGTCTCTTTGAAGGATCATATGTTTGAATTATATGATCATCTTCAATTCTTGGATTAAGGCTGTCGATAGCTTTTTTTTATTCTGTAATTAAGTTGAATGCTGGTGAAAGCTGAAATGCAAAAAATTCTCTTTCTTCACGACATCATTAACTTTTGATTTTAGATCTGAGTTCGTGGTGGGTCTTTTGTTTGTCTCTTAAGTTAAAATAGATCTATGTTTGGTCTTTAGTTTTTCTTTAATTTCCTATGTTATGTACTTAACATCGGAAATTATGTTTAAAATTTGAGTCTTTCATACTTGGGTTTTCCTCTATGGCCAATATAGAAAATCATGGATCAAAGATTTGCCGGAATGCTTGTTAGAAGGAGACACATCATCATTGCCTTTTCCTTTTCCATGGATAATTTGATTTTAAAATTGGACACCTTGTTTGGGTATTCACGCTGCATTTTTTGACGTTCCGCGTGATTCTTGGTTCGCTACGTGTGTTGAACTCTTATTGTTTGGTAATCTCAGAATTGCTCTGTGACATGACTGTTTGTTTTCCTATTGATATAGATTGAGGTTTCGCAACATCACGTTGTTGAATTTGATGATCTCATATTGGCATGCTACCTAAGATATGGTGTCAAAGAAGAGGCTGGATTATGGATTCAATGGCTACCGAGCCCCCATTGTTCCCAGAGCTCCCAGATCAATTAGGGTAACCATGATTTTTAATTATGTGGTTTCTGCTTTCTATATTGTTCAGCATCTAATCAATCCCCTTTTCTTTGTTCATCTTCACAGAGGAGAGGCCCCCGCAAGAATTCGATCGAAGACAGCAAACTTTGTGCCTTTGAATTACTTGCAGCTGTAGCTGGTAAGTTGTTACAGGAGAGTGAAAGCTCTGCTTCCAGTAATGTAGCCAACGGGAAAGTCCTGCCGGGCATTTGCCAAGGTGGAAATGAGAAGGAGCAGAGTTTAGATGATAAAGCTTTGAAATCGGAGAGCTTTGACAATGGAAGCTGTGCTGAGAGTGCATTTGTTCCAGAAATTTCCATTCAAGAGCAAAATCAAGCAGAAAACAATTCTGTCTTGGAAGAGACTTCTGTACGTGTGAGTTCTGATATTCCAAAGGAAGTTGATTGTGATATAAAACTAGGAACCAGTGAAGTCAAGAATGCAGATGGAAATACCATTTCTAAAGTCGAGGGCTCCATCTGCTTTGGCGATAGCTTAAACCGCAAAGTAGAGGGTGGAGCAGAAATGCATGCGAAGGATGATAAAAATCAGATAATTGACTCATCTTTGGCTAACACATCCACTGTAAAGGATCCAATTGAAGAAGACGTGAATACTAATCTACTAATTAAATCAGAGGGTAGTGTACAGTTGCCCTTGTATAGGGACCCCATTCCTGATGCTTTATTGCAAAAGCACTGGAATAATGTAAAATTAGGAATTAGAGATGACGACGAAAATTCTTTTGGGTGCAATAAATCTAGCACCAGAGTTAGGCCCTTTAGGCCACAACCACGTATTGGACACCGTAGAATAAGGAAGATGCTGACGTCCAAATACAGGAAAGTAGCTCCAAAGCTGAAGGGTCGTGGACTTTATAACACTGGTGAGTAGTTGATATATGCTTATCTTAGTTTAATGTGCTCAATTTGTTGTGGCGTTATTGGTAATCTATTCCCATGATTATAGGATTATCCTCCTTCCGCTAACATCGTTTTGTTTTCAGGTGAGGGAATCAAGTCCTTTTACCAGTATAGGAAGAGAATTTATACACAAGAGAGATTTCAACAAGCACCTATAAAGAAAAGGAAGCTATCTGATCACAGCTTCTCAGTTGCATATCATCAGGATACCAGCAGTGATAGCATCTCTAATTTACCTGAGAAGGGGACGAAGATGGACAATGAGAGTAGCTCGGCCAACATCTTGCAAAGAGGTGCTCTATCATGTCTGTAATCTGAAGTTCTGGTGTTGGCAGTACCTCTAAATATTTCTTGTAATGTATTGCAGCAAGTGGTACATCAGCTAAAGTCAAAGGTCATCAAAAAGCCAAGGATTCTCATGGTACCAGAATTTTCCTCTCACCTTTATTCTTATTTATTGATATGGAAAGAAGTTCTTACTCTAGTGTTGTCTCCTCCTTCAGTGAAATTTAGCATTAAGTCCTTCAGGGTGCCAGAACTTTACATTGAGGTCCCAGAAACTGCAAGTGTTGGTTCTCTCAAGGTTTGTGTTTGTTCACTTTTCCAGTCTTTATATTATGAAACGCAGGATTTGTACTGTTGCATATTAAGTCATTTGAAATGATTTTTTAGATAGCAAATTTCTATGTGAGAATGAACCATTGAGAGGCATTTCTATCTTGGTGTTAGGATGTATTTCAGATACCACTAGTTGAGATTGTACTCGGCCGTGCACTATGCTATATTAATCTGATTAAATAAGTTTTATGGTTTCAGAGAACTGTGATGGAGGCAGTTACTGCTATTCTTGGAAATGGAATTCGAGTTGGTGTAGTTCTTCAGGGAAAGAAGGTCCGAGATGACAATAGAACTTTGCAGCAGGCTGGTATTTCTGAGAGTAGCAACCTTGATACCCTGGGTTTTACATTAGAGCCGAGCTTTTCACACGTTTCCCCAGCCACGACTGCTAAAAAACTTCCGTCATCATTGCCATGTGATGCTGATGAAGAGTTTCCTAGGTAATATGAATTTCTTTGCTTTTTTCGTTGAAGATTTTATATTTTCCCGCTTTAACTTATATTTGAAATGGAGAAAGATCATCTTATACTCGGTTCTTTCCTCAGTGAATTTCTTTCGGTGTTTCTATGGCCGCATGGTAATAGAGCTTTTCTGTTGTTTCAAAATTCAAATAGACATAAATTCCAGGAGTTATCTTTCAGTTGAGAGTTATCATTTGAGCTCTAACATTAGCTGGTCGACCGATTTCCATTTCTCAATTTACCAACATCTCGTGTATCTGGTCTCCAGGTCTCCTGCTACTCCGATGACTGATTCAGGGATTGCAAATGCCACAGTTGATCCCCCTGTTGTCACCAAATTCGATGATGATATGGACAACAACAACTCCAATTTCTCGCCACAGACTCCTAAAAATGAACCAAACGATGCATCAGTTCCCGACTCCAAGGCATTGGTTCCAGTCCCTCCAATGAATGCGGAGGCCCTTGCAGTAGTCCCATTGAACCCCAAACCTAAACGTAATGAACTTTCACAGCGTAGAACTAGGAGACCGTTCTCGGTCACAGAAGTTGAGGCCCTCGTTGCAGCAGTTGAAAAACTTGGCACTGGAAGGTAAGAACATAGTCCAGAACCATATGAAATATAAATCATTGAGATTTTCTGCCAATATCCATTCCTTTACACAACCATTTATACTTTACCTTTCTGCTCATCAGGTGGCGCGATGTCAAACTAGGTGCTTTTGAGAATGCAGATCACAGGACATACGTCGACTTGAAGGTAGAAAATCTGGGATTTTTACCTTCCTTTGAAAAAGCGCAATGAGTTTGCATTATAGTAGTCGCAGTACACATGCTTTTAGGGATAAAATATGGCTAAGCAAATCTTATCATGATTGATATGATTAGATGGGAAAGCCAACGAATCGTTCACATGGGTTGTTGTGGATATACCTTGATCCATCAAGATGTGTTAATTAATCAAAGTTTAAGCAAGCTTTCATCCATGTGATATTGATTCTTGTTGTTTGTTGCACAGGATAAATGGAAGACCCTTGTTCATACAGCAAGCATATCTCCTCAGCAGAGACGGGGCGAGCCGGTTCCCCAAGACCTCTTGGACCGCGTCTTATCTGCTCACTCGTATTGGTCACAGCATCAGTCGAAACAACACGGGAAGCCGGCCGAGCCCCTGAAAACTGAGGAGAGTGTAGGAGCTTGAAGGATCACAACTTCTGATTCTCAAACTGTAAAAAGTTTTTACTGTCATAGGAAATCTCTTAACATTGGAGTTGTAAAAAAAAGTGTCATGTTTTAAGTTTCATTGTAGCTAATATCTCACACTCTCACTGATTTGTTTCCTAGTCCTTCAATTACTTGGAAAATAGACATTTTTTCTCTTTTGTAAATGATTGGTGGAAAATAAATGTGTTTTAACAGCAAGTATTCATGGCTTTGTTTGTATTTATTTTTTCACTGTCCCAAATATAGTAAAAGATATTCTGAATGTTTGTCGATGTCTTTATAAAAGACGAAGTTTAATGTATTTTAATTTATCTTTATTTTTCTTATATTAATCAAACATATTAAAAACAACCAGAAACACATATATATAATTGGTTGCTTAATTATCAATGTTTGCTGCTTCATTTTAACTCTCACATCTAAACATCCCAATATATAGTACAATCATCCAATAATCTAAAAAAATCCAACTTAACTTATCAAAAGATGTGATATAAACTAAATTTAAATAAAGAATTGTCTGTAATATATAGTAAAATTAATATAAAATATTTGATATTGCATATAATGTCCGGATAAGAAAATGCTTAGCTGTGATATCAGAAATGTATATTCCGCGATTAGATCTGATGAGTGTTCCTTTATTTATTTTACATGGGATTTGGATTGGGATTGGGCGGTGATTTCAAGTCGCACGTTGGAGCATGTGAACTGAATAACTGTTATTGACCTGCCTAAAAATATGACATTTCATTGCCCACCGCCTGCTTTTCTTTATTTATTATTATATTATTTTTTTTTCTTTTGTTATTGAATAGGATCATACACACAACTACAAGGAAGGTATTTTTATTAATGTTCGCACATTAAACAATTTCTTAATTAATGATTTATACTAATTAACTATAATGGAATACCCATATTGATGGTAAAAGTAATTATGATATCATATTCTTACCATCGATTTTGATGGTAGACCAGTAATGATCAGATTAAATTTTCTATTTCAAATCTTATTATATTTACTATTTTATTTAACACACTATACAATTTTTATTAAATAAAATAATTGATGAATCATTATTAATATGGCATGCAAATGTTAAATGAAATAAAAGATATCCAATATGATTTGGGATTAAAAAAATTCAATCCAATATTTGTATGGTAAGCTTACACAACTCAAATTAAAAAATAAAAATAAAAAATGAAAGTATTCACATAATGAACAATGATCGTTCGATCACCTAATCAAGGGAAATTACAGTTGTACCCTTGTTAAAATAGGAGGACATAACAGGTAGTAGTTCCATGCCTACAAGTAACAAGATCTCAACTCAAGTGCTGGTGCAGTCAGCGGTGCATGGTTAAAACTTAAAATTAGGAATTTAAGTAACGTAAGCATCAAGCAATTAAAGAAGAAGGAAGAAACACAAACACAAACACCTTTACTTACGCTGCACTGCACTCACTCTCTTCAAGATTGCTTCTAACTGCAGTTACCCATGTATATATATATCTTAATTGTTTTCACATTCAAAATACAAGCAACAATAAGATTTACCTTTTTAAAGAAAACTTTCACTTCAAGTTTCCGAATTGAACTTGCTGGACAAGATTTGCTAGCTAACATAAAATATGTATTATAATTATAATAATGCAATTAATAATTATAACAATTGTACATAAAATTATTATTACAACCCTGTAATGTAATGTAATGTAATCACATGTTTATAGTGATAACACAATGATGGCTTATGGGCCTATGAAGACCAGTTGGCGAAACGCAATGAGCAGGAACACGAAAGCCTCATTTAGGGCTCTAATACTCGTCGGTCGGACCTAACCTGCTGATAGATAGTGGGTGGTACGTAGTCAGTTGGGCCTATGTCCCAACGATTGAAGGCGAGATGAAAACCCAAGCCGCCTACCAAGACCAACCCTCCTTTACGGAGGGTATGTACTGTTACTGAATTGAATATTAGAGTGTTGTACGTAGTTTTTTACAAACAATTTTCTCTTTGTATTAAGATTCTATCATCTTATTAGCCTATTGTATGGAGCTTGAAACTCAGTAAGCACCAATTCTATCGTGTCTCGAATTAGATATTCTGTTCACTATCCTCATCACTAGCGGTTGCACAATCCTAATGCCAACATCTCCAACCATGTCTTGTACAGCATTTTCCCAAGGTATAACATGCGCACGCACGCACACACACACACACACATTCATATATATATATATATATATATATTCACCCATAGCAAGTGTATCACACTTGATCTATAATTGATTTGGTTCGGTCAAATCTAATCCGGATAGAATTTTCCTATTTGATGATGTAACAGTATAATAATCAAAGTCTTAGCTTAGATTCATTAACCTCAGAACAACCCTCCTCATAGCACGCAAGGAGAATAAAGATGGAAACTACACTGTTAAACCATGAAACAATGTCATACAATAACTAATACATTGGTAGTTGCTAATCAAAGCTTTGTAGCAGTCAACATAACAGAGACCATACACAAAATCAAGCAAATACCAAAAGAACAACAGCAGTGACTGTGTTGAACTTTAATAAATATTGTCAATTCTATACAGCAATCCCCGGCAAACATGCAAAATGTACAAGAATTGGTGCATATAAACAGTTGAAGATCAACACATGAAAAAATGGATCAAACAGGAGCAAGAGACTCAATGAACTGGTAAGCATCATGATACCCAAACTGCAGTTGACGCTCTCTGTAAAATTTCACCAGTCTCAAGTCAAGAAGCTCCTCAGAACTCCCATCATGAAACCTATAAACCAGAATCTTTCCTGGAATATGAAACACCAAACTCAACTCTTCTTTCCTCTCTCCTGTAATAATTCCCATCACACTAATTTTACCATAAGTCCTTTCACCAAATGAAGCTGCAATTAGATCAAAGCTAACACCGTACTTTAAATACCAATCGTTAACGTTGTCCTTTACCTCATATTCATACACCAACAACAAAGAACTCAAAGTATCCTTATGAAGAACACAATGCATCCAACCACTTGATTCCATGAGATGCACCATGTTTAGTGATCTTCCTCCTCGACTTGTGATCATAGTTGCAGGACTCGATTCCAAGACACTGTTTTCAATATCAAAACTCAAGATTTGATCCCCACTTGCAATCCAATAGATGCCACTGTTCCAATATACCCCGTCGTTGAATTTCCTGAAGTCAGAAGAAGTAAAAACCTTGTCCAAGCGCTTCCATGTGCGGGTCTCGGAATCATACACTTGAATCTCACAAAAGTGGATTGAATAACTCGTACTACTCACACAAATAACCTTGTAATGAGGTGATTTCGAAGGATCAAAGGCTAACCGTAAGCCCAAAAGGGATTCCTTCTCAAGCAACAAATTCCTCGAATCCCGGGTGGTCGGATTGTAGACATAGTAATCTCTGTTAACAGATAAAGAGCTCCCACACTCGAGCAACAAAAGGCCGTGACAAGATTGCAGGATCCTGGGATGAGCAAAATTTAAATGGAACTGAAGGAATTTCTTTCTAGTGGGGTTAAAGTAGAAGAATAGGGATGGCGCGGCGCGGAGGATGAAAGAAGGTTGCGGTTTGCGGTGGCGGAGAGTGTGGAGATGAGAAAAGGAGGAGGTGGAGATAAGAGAGTGCCAGTGCTTGCTTACGGCTTTGAATCTGATTATGGACTTTGCAGGCAGGAAGAGGAGGATTTCCACTAATACGTCGTCGGTGTAGGCGACTGCCTCCGCCGCCGAGGTGGTGGTGGTGGCGGTGGACGTTATTTCGCCTTCCATCTTTTTCCGTCTGCTGAAGCGAAGATGGGAGGATTTAGGGGTTTTCTTTTTTCTGCTTCATCATTTGTTAAACTACATAATAAAGTATTCTTTAAATATTTAGGATAATATTAATAATTCTTTTCTCATATCTATTTTTATCAACCTAAAAATGTGAAGAAGTCTACTTGTTTTATCTCTCTACCGGGCGTCGTCTCGTACTGTCGCAATGTGTATAAATAAATAATTTATTATATTTTATATATATTATAAATAAAAATAATTATATTAATTTAACAATTTTTTTTAAGATCATAATAATTTATTGCACTGGTGTTAAAATTGTTGCTTTGTGTTTATAAAATCTCTTTTGTTTATAATAGTATAAATTAAAATATATTTAATAATTTTCAATTTAATCATTTATTTTATACATATATACATGCATGTATGTTACTTCTTTCAAACAGTAATTTTATAAATCCATAATACATAGATATAATTTATTAGTAATTCTCATTTAATAAAAGTATACTATTTAGTTATTATATAAATAAAAATACATTAATTTAAACATAAGTTTATTTATTTTAGAAAACAATTTTTTATTATAAAAAAAAGAATAAGAACTGTAAATGGAACCAAACACGGTAAAAATTACTTGTCTTTCTCTCTTGAATTCACATTTTCACGCATTTACTAAACAAATTATATATATCAGTGTAATGGTTGAAGCTCTGTTTTCATAAACCCTAACATAACAAAACCCTGTATCATTTTTCAATAATCTCAACAGCTGCAAAGACCCGAGAACTGGCGGAAGAAGAATGAGTGGAACGCCTGATTTCTTCTACAGAGAAGCTCAGCGCCTTGGTTATGTTGCCCGCTCCGCCTTCAAGGTCTCTCTCTCTTTTTCTCCTTTCCTTTTGTATATCTGATATCAAGCAAATCTTTTTGCTGTACCCCTCACAGCACACACAATCGAACAAAGCCCACATGTGAATTCTGTCAAATAGTTTGTGGGCATTGGGAAAGTTGCTTATTTGTTTATTTTTTTGGAATTCATATTGGGAAGTGCAGTTGCTTCAGATGCAGAAGCAGTACAAAATCATAACACCTGGTTCTTCTGTTCTCGATCTTGGTTGTGCCCCTGGTGCCTGGCTTCAGGTACACTCTATTATAATCATTACAATTACAGAGGGGTAATTATATAGAAGTCCCATGATATCTAGGCATTTTAAGGAAACAAGTTCATTTTTAAAGAAACTAAATCCTTTTTCCAATAGTTACGCCTTTACTTTATGAGATGTCTGGTAATTTCCCCCATACATTTATCTCTGTGTTCCATGTCTGGTTGCTTGTGTGTGTGCGTGCGGTGCGTACAACCAGCTGTATGTTTTGCTTGCTCATTGGTGGTCCTATGATGTGCATTAAGGTGTAGAATGGATGTGATAATTGATTTTACGTGATTGGATATGGTTTGTGTACAAAGAAAAAAATTGTAATTGGATCTGCGATATGTGGTAATGCAGGTGGCATGCCAGAACTTGGGTCCGTTGGGAAAGGGTGGAATTGTCATGGGAATTGATATTAAGGTAATTCGTCATATATGGATAACTCCCCATTTTGATAGACTGTCTTTGTATGAATCTTCTTAATGGATATCCAGTAAGAGGAAGATCATAGTTTTTGGTTAGTGCTCTTTAGTTATGAATATAATGATAAAAGGATCTATACAAATCATTGGTCTATATGGGTGTGCTGCAGAGCAGAAGGTGAAGGTTCCATCTATGCACTGTGATGCAAGGGTTAAAACAGTTTGTGCTGATGTAATGAACGTACCAAGGGAGCAAGTTAGAGCACTCTCTCCGCAGGTTTACAAGCTGATCTTCTTTTAAATGTTCTATTTTTCTGATCAAGATGACTCTTTTTGCTGTTGCAAACTGTCATCATTTTTTGTTTTTAGCTTTTTCAGTGAGTATTTGGTTGATGGATTTGGTTTTGGTTTGCAGCAAAAGGGGTTCTCCGTCATACTCTCGGATATGTGTCCGTTAGTTTCTGGAATCACAAGTAGAGATGCAGCTTTATCTGCTGAATTGGGGATGCGAGCAATTGATTTGGCAGTAGGGAGAGCTGCCCATGATCGCACAGTAAATAATGCATTTGAGGAAGTGCAATCAGATAACTCTAGGCCTTCTTTAGATATTGATGGTGTGTTGCGACCAGGGGGCCACCTCATCGTTAAGCTTCTGGAAAGTGAAGACATAAAAGGTTGGAGATGAATCCCAGAAGAAGTATTTTTTTAAAAATTCTGTTTTAGTATGTTCCAATGATTAGCTGGTTACTTTCGTTCATTGTTCTGCAGATTTCAGCCAAATATGCAAACCAATCTTCAGAAAGGCGTCATGGTTGAGGCCTAAAGCAACTAGGTCGTGTTCCAGGGAAATTTATTTGATTTGCCAGGGGTTTCAATATGGGGTCAGAGATTAGAACAGGAACCTGCTTGGCTCTAGATGCACCACCACTAGATTTTAGCCAGAAGCATCTGAAAAAGATGCTTAAATTGCAGTCATGTCAGTGAAAACATTACCATTTGGTGAGAATGAAGATATCTTTTATGAAGCAAATGTGAGGGGTTAAGTCAATGATGCACGACTACATAGCCCTGGAACCGTGGCAACAACAAACATGCCGTGTTTGAAGACATCTTGGAATGACAAGCAGCTCTAGAAAAGATGATGGAAAAATCATGTATACATTTGATATTGGCATACTATGTATGCATATTCAAAACTCGTTTCCTGTTTTTTTGGTCTTCATAGAATGTACTCATAAATCCTGCACAAGTTGGGAGGGAAAAGGAAGAAAAATTTCACTTTACAATTCCCGAGCAAGAATGAAAAAATGGAAAAGAACATAAAAGATTTTTGATTCTCTTCTCGTCGTTGCCACTTGGGGTTGTAATATCTGAAATTTACAGTATGATTTACTAGCATTTGTCATCGGATTTGAGTTCTGCCTAAAGACCAAAGGCCAGTGTCCTTCACCGGTGCCTGAAATTACAAGTAGAAGATACTTAGATGATGAATTCTGGATTTTGACAAATAATTCTTGAAGTAACATCAGTGCTTTCCCAACAGAAGATTCAATAATTGTTATCCACTTACGGGTGTTTTCATGGATGGAAAAACATTCCAAAATCTTAGTGTCTCATCCCCTGCTCCAGTAACTATAGTCTGCAAATGCAAGTTCAAGAGCTTAATGTTTGGCAGATCACACAAAGAGCAAATAAATTGTACGGCAATGAATCTGCTTGAGCTGCGAAAGCAACTGTATGATTAATACCTGACCATCAGGAGACATTGCCAGGTAGAGTACTCGCAAACTATGTCCTGTCAGAGTTGCGACCTATTTAAGCAAAATCAAATTAGTGCAACTTCTTTAGAAATCTCAAAGGGAAGAAAAGCACAATATGATAAAGAAATCATTCATTTACCTTTGACATAGATGGATACTTCCACACCATTATCTGATTTTGTGAATATCCATGAGTGCTGACTATTTCATTCACATTTTTACTCCAGGCTAGATTGCATACCTACAAGTGAATCAAGGATTTTAGTTCCTTTGACTCTTTGATAAAACGTTTTAGCATAATTAATTTTGGAATGGTTTCTTTTATTTATAGTAAACCTGGCTTAGCATCAGTAAAGTACACACTATACACAAAACATTACAAGAATGCTGAATATACCTGGCTTCCAGTATCCACGCTATTTAGTTGATTGCCACTACCAGTATTCCAAAATCGAATGCAACGATCTGCAGTTCCTCCTCCAGACGCCAGAAGACCATTCTGGTGAGGTGACCAAGCAATGGCTTTTACAGCGGCTGTATGCTCTGTCAGTTTCAAAATAGGCTGCTGGGAATGTTGATTCCACACCAACAGCTGAATCCCTCAACGTGGACACAAAAGTTTAACCTTTGTCAGCTATAACTCTTGATGGAACAGAAGTCGTATATAATTATCAGATTAATGAATAGTTACCTGATTGTCGTTGCCACCGGATGCAAGTTCGCGGTCATCATGAGACCATTTCAATCCACACACCTAAGATGTCCAACATAAGGTTAACCTTAAACGGTCTGAGTAATGAAGTGAAACAATTCTATATATTTACAGAGATTATGTGTTAAAAGTTTTTACCTCTGATTTGTGTCCCACAAGCTTGCTAATATAATCACTTGGGACACGCAGGTCATGCTGAAGTATGTTCCTGTCTCTGCTTCCAGAGGATAATATGCGTGAACTCCATGCCAGTACTCCAGTTCTGGTTTGATGTCCTCCCATTGTTCTAACACGCTTGCACTGAGTTCCGTCCCAAACCTTAACCATGAAGCAGATATTCGTTGTCTTTCAAATAAGTGTTCAATGCTATTTTGGCACCAAAGAGTTTCAGCCATATGCATGCTTACACACGAGGAAGGGGATGTACCTGAACTTGACCAAGATTTGTGCCGACTGATATATATGAACCCTCTCGTGTCCATTGGACTGAGCAGACACCGTCATTAGGTCCCAAGTCACATAATTTTGTTACCTGTGATAAATGATCTCATAAGTTTGATTATGCATGCATAATTATAGGTCAACTATAAACTTGTGGCACAATTGTTTAGATAGAGATAAAATTAAGTACCAAAAGTATATATTCAAAGGAAGTAGACAAATCAACTCACTTTACTATTCGAAGCACTCCATAGATATACGCAAGTTCCCAATCCAACAGCAAGGACATTCTGAGAAGACCAGTCAACCAGGTTGAGGTAGAAATCATCTTGAAGCGCTGGTGCATCCAGAACCTGCAACTATGCACTCTTAGTTAACTGAAAATCTCATGGTTCCAACTTCATGTGTATGGCGCCAGGTATATATCCCAATTCATGGAAAAGCAGAGTGGAATAGATGAGATAAATAAACAAGATTGTCAAGCCAAGTACTGCACTAGAGATTCATATATGGTTCTTATGAGTCACGTTTCTTTGGGTGGCTGATCTTATAGCACAAAAACCATAACTCGACAAGTCAGATTGTGAAAAGAACAAGAAAGGTTTGATCTTGCCACTCAATTCAGCTCCATTCTTGCATTTAGCCTATGTACCTTATGCAACTTTTTTCCCCAGGACTAAATCTAGCATTAACACCTTGTGACATATACAAACACATTAAGGTCTTTTGGAAATTCCAGGGTTCCGTAAAAATCTTAAAGCTGGCCTACAATCAACTATTACTCACAAATTAAAGCTGATTAGTTGATGCATTACCATGATTATCAGGGTTCACAAGCAACAAAAGAAAATCTCACAAAATCAAGATCTTTTCATCCCACTTGTATCCTCCACCAGCAACATCAATACAAGAAAAGCCAAAAATGTACCTTATGAGGTGTCTTTGGCACCTTCCTCGGCGGCTTCGGTGGTGTGGACACCTCACCAGACAGAGCACTGTCCTGAGCGAAAATCGAAGGCGAATACGGTGAATTGGGCGTTGAACAATGCTGCTCAGTCTTGAATCTCAGCATATTCTTGCTCGGACTCATCGGAGAACCCCCTTTCAAGCCACCTGCATTAAAATCAAGACACCCAAAATCAGTACCAAAAAGCTCAGTTTTCAACAACCTGGAATAGGCCTCGCTTCCTCCTCCCCCTCCTCCCTCCTTCACCGGCGACGCCTTCTCGATCAACCCAAACGTGTGCAGCCTCGAAGAAGATCTGCACGGAATAAACCTGTCGCTGCAACTAGAAACAGATTTCGACGGCGAAGAGGATGCCGACAAGTTCGAGATAGTCCTCGGAGACATCGATTTTAGCGGCGAAGATAGCTTGATAGAGGGAGAGAAGGTCTCCAGGCGCAAAGAGGTCTCCGACATGGATGCTGGCAGATTAATGCCACTCTTCCTTCTCTGATTGGTATCCATTGTGTTGCCCTTAATCTTTTTTGAGCTCGGAAAAATCGTGGGTTGTTGAGATTTGAGCTTCTTGCGGTAAAGGGTTCGTGGAAAAGACCTCTCCGGTGGAGTAGAGAGAGGGCTTTTCTACGAGAAAGGTGAAAATAGTAATGGCGTGAATAGGGTTTTTGGTTTGGTGTGGGGGGTTTTGAATAAGGAATGGTGCAACGGTCACTTGTGGGAGAGAAGCTATTGGGAGCTCATGGTTAGGCTCCTCTTACCACGAAAGGACCAACTAGCCGTTACTAAGAATGTTTCTTTTCTTCCAATAATTTGCATTTACTTTATTTTTCATTGTTTTGCTTGTGCCTTACCTCCTGCCACATGGTGCTTATGTTAATCAAAGGGACAATAATTACACCTGACTTTTGTTATAATTACACGTTGACCTTTTATAATTTATAAAATTATATTTAATACTCATAACGTTTGTTTATGTATAATCAATAGATTCATTCATTAATCAAAATTGCAAAATTTATTGATATCAGCAAAACACTTAAATGAAAATTTCATATTTGACTCTGATTGACTTGTTGCAGGTCAAATAAATTTTCTAATAAAACTACTCTTATACATCTTCTCACGCTAATATGTGAGTATATATATTTTCACCCTTATACAGATAATTCAGTTGGGATATATTTGTTTAACTTATAATAAATTTATAAGTCAATTGAGAGTAAATATGAATTTTCATTCAACTTTTTTGCTGGTGTTAGCAAGTTTCGCCAATTTTATTAACAGATGGATCTAATTATTGGCAAGAAACAAATATTATGGGTACCAAATGCAATTTTTTAGATTACAAAAAGGCTAACTGTAATTACAATAAATCTCAAAAAGAAAAAAGGTTGTGCAATTACTCCTTAAAGAAATGGAGAAATGGCTAGTCCCATTTTGTACTATAATATTCGAAAATGGTACAATTTTATTAGAGCCATATCATGTAGGTATATCATCCCTAACAATTTCATATGGGCATTGAGGGAGTGATAGAATTGTTATTTTTGTATGCATTTATAAATTTGGTACAGAAATTAACCCTCAATTTAAAAAATAAATAAAAAAACATAAGCCTTGTATGTAACGTGAATCTTTAGTTTTAGTTCTATATTACTAGATTTGTTTATTTCTTACATTAGGGTCATTGTACAATTGCCTATATTGTTAATGGTTATTAACAAAAAATGTGATAAATAATTATTATTAATCATAATTAAATAGAATAGATGCAAAAATTTAGCTTATTCACCATGAAAAATATTTTTACCATGGTCGTTATCCATGGCAAATGTTTTAACTATACTTGCAAAAACTAAGACCAACAACCATCACTACAAGAAAATAGAAGATTAGCAACAAAAAAATCAAGTGACAATTTTAATATTGTTACATATTATATATATTTAGTAACAAAAATATTTATTTTGTCACAATAATGAATTTTATGATTTTAATAATTACTATTATTCTGTAAAAAAAATTATTAGTGACAAAAAAATGTGCACAAAGTTGTCACTAAATACAATTAGTGACTCATGTATAGTTACAATCTAGTGACAATAAATCATTGTTATCACTATATTGTGTTGTCACTATAGATGTGTTACTAATTGTATTTAGTGATAATTTTATACACAATTTTTATCACTAATAATTATATAGTGATAAGATGAAAAATATTGTCACTTAATACATATTTTTAGTGATAATTTTTAAATTATCATTTGATATTTTGTCACTAATATCATATTTTCTTGTAGTGCATTGCATGTATGGCGGTGGCTAATGACTATTTATTACGACTGTTTATTTTTTACAATGACAATTATCCATGATTAATATTAATCTTTTTCTAGTGAATGCTATTAATGTGGTGAAGTTAATATATATTGGGATCAACATCACAATTACCTAATTTATGGGACGTAAAAATACAAGTTTTCAATATTTTATATTAGAATCATTAATGAAATATGGATAGGGAGGCAATTGGCATCTTTTAAAAAGAATATCAAGACAATATTTTTTACCTCTTTTTTAAACTCTTTAGAACTTAAAATCAAAGCAAGAGGGTGAAATTTAATTCTCATCAAGTTTTAGATATAATGAGCAGAGTGAGACTTAACACTAACTCGTGATCACAGGGATATCCAGCACACGTATTTTCAATCTGCCACATATAATTTTTCCTTCGTTTATTCTCTATTATTTCAGTTCTAAAATTTCATTCACCAATACTAATAATACAGTAGGCTTTTTAAGTAATTTGATGCACTGAAAAACAATATTTGAATGTTTAATTTGAGAATTATTTTTCAAGAATTGAAGTGAAATCACACCAAAATCTATACTAATATAAAAAGAAAATCCCATTTTTACTCACAAAGAACGATTATCTACACCGCGACAATAATTTTTGGTTATGTCAATAAGACCTTTAAATTGGTTGGTTTCTTTTTTTCTTTCTTTATCTATTTCTTTTTTTTTTTTTTTGAAATGTGATGTATCGATAATATATATAATATATTCTTATTTATAATATAATATATTTTAAAATGTATAAATATATAAAATATTTTATATTATATATATATGCATGCATGAACATGTCACGTGAATTAATTTGTAATAATTAAATGCCACCCAAATATTAGGTGCTAATACGTGGATGAAGGTTTCTTGCATTATATCTTTTCCAATATATGATACCACGTTGCCGGGTTCAATTATTTTCTTGACATGCGAGATTCAAATGATTTGTTTGAACAAAAAAATATGATACCATTATAATTAGATAAATGTTATTTATTGACATAATTTATATTTAAATATTTTATAAATATTATATATTAGTTTAACTCCAAATAAAAATTTAATAGATATTTTTTACAACAATAAATAATTGATGAATTATTATCTAAGCTTATTTATCAAAATAATACTAATATTTATGCTAGTCGAATATTAACATAAATATGTACTTAATTTTTGGTAATTGCAATGACTATTTCTTAGTCATATAATTTATAATATTTTGAATCTATACATTTTTTCATAAAATATAATATTAAGCAATTTTATTTTTGCCTAACTATATTAAATGGAAATCAATTATTAATTACAAAAGTGGGAATATATATATATATATATATATGTATAGTTACGTAGATGGGAGAGAGGGGATCCTTTGTTGTTAAAAAAAATATAAATTATGCCAAAATTAGAATTTGAGTATGGTAAATAAATGAGTTAATTTATTTGTCTTGTGAATTATTAATTACTTAGAGCTTATAATATGTTACAAGAAAATTTAGGAAAGTTAGTCTTTTTTTATTTCATAAAATATTTTTTAGTCCCGTTAAATAGGGTCAGACTCGTTTTTGGTATTATTATTTATCCAAGTATAGGTTTTTGGATCATTAAACCCAAATTCAGGCTTATTTAGTCCCAAAAAGCCATTTATCATGCTCTGCAAATGACTTATTTGGTCCCAATAATTCTAAAATTTCTAACAGATATAAACGAAATTAATAAACCATGACTTATTGAGACCAAATAAGCCTGAATTTGATTTTAATGGGACCAAAACATATAGTTGGATAAATAATAGTACCAAAAACGAGTCTGATCCTGTTTAACGGGACTAAAAAAAATATTTTGCCCACTTTTTTTTTAAAAGATCTTATAACATGCAAAATATATTATTTTGAGATCTTATAAGTTTTTCTAATGGTTTTTTAGATCTTAAAATATAGCGGGGTTTTAAACATCTTATAAGATGTGTTAATTAAAGGATCTTTTAAACTTAGCCAAAACGACCTCTTATTTATCAAATCTATTCCGAAAGCAGAAGCAGGCAATAATTAATTAATAGTCCCATCTTAGTGCAAATACATTGTCTGAATGATTAAGATTGATAATATAAACGAAATTAAAACGAGATTATATCAAACAGTACTCAAAACATCAATAAAACCTAAACTGCAAAGATTACAAGAAGAACAAGGCAAAAACAATGAACATACATAAGCAGAATAGGAATTGAAGAACCAACATAAATTGAATCAATTAATGGAACACAATCATCGTTCTTGAATTTGATCGATTACACGAAATTTGTAAATCATCGACTCTCAAAATTTTTTAAGATGGATCGGTAGTACCCTAGCATCCAAAAATTAACAATCCGGACAAACATATAAAGGAAACAAAAGATTACTAAAATGAGTCATAAGTTTGTGACAGAGGAAGAAACACAGAAATAACAGATCCATGCATCATAAGTTTCACTTAACCTGCGAAACAAAACAACTATACCAAAAGGTCAGAGCATTAGTGAAAGTAAATGGAGCTGAAAAGAGACCAGAATGTCAGAAAACAGTGATATTATTTATGTGAAGAGGAATAAAGCAAATAAATGGAGCCCAAACTTTCACAACACCTGAACAACCATTGTGCAACAAAAGAAGACACATTTGTTCCTTTACAGTACAGACATGTATATATCCGCTGACCCCAGGTGGATTCTTCAGTACAATTTTACCGCAACTTCAGGAAAATACAGACCTCTTAAAACACATCAGTTCATTGCACCAGCTTTCTCATACTTTTGTTATTATATTCAACCAGAAAGATCAACTTTTGAAGAGAAAAGAGTACGGCAGGACCAGTGTTAAAGAATTGTGTGTGTGTGTGTGTGTGTAACCTTAATATCTTCAAAAAGTGGGAAACAAATGTTAGATCATGGAATGTGGTCAGGAAATGAAATTAATGCAAAGTATTCCAGCAGTGCACAGGGATCTTGGTTTTAATTTTGTGTATAATTTCATCTGCCTACGGACTTGATAAGTTGATGAAAGTTTAGTGAAATACCTTGCCCAAATTGCAGTGAGTTCTTGAAAAACCCTAGCTGGGATTAACTCATTACATGTATATAGGTTAGGGAGAAATTAACATGTTGACGTACCGTACCGTATGGTGATTTACTTGTAATATTTCGGAGCTGGGAAATCGTGGAAAAGTAACTACAAAGAAATGATAGAAAAAAAAAAAAAAAAGCCATTCGTTGCCGCTGCAGCATCATCAAGATTCTCATATATCAAGATTAATTTCTCAGGCTCATAAGAGTGGGTTAAAAAACATAAAATTAAATGGGGTCCCAAAGAGGGCTCCCCAAACCACTCCCACGTAGCCCTAGAAAAAAAGATATGTGAATCTTGATGATGCTCCATCTGCAAAAAATGACTGACTGTCTTCAGATCTCCGTCGTCAATCCATATAAACGATACATAATACTTGAAAAAATGGGGAAAAGGGAATTAAATCCACAAGAGGGAGGGAGGGCATAGGAAAGTTTCAAATAAAAACCCTAATTTGAGATCACTATATAGGGGTTGAAAGAAAAGTGAGGGGAAAAAGCAAAGAACAAGAAAACAGCTGCGAAGTGTTTCCATCTGATTGCACAACGAGTGAGATCCAGTTGGAGAAAAACTTTTTAACATCCCTCCAAAAGAATTTAACCCTAAAAATTAACACAAAAAAGAAATATGAACAAGAGGGTCTGAGAACTGCTTAGACAAGATGATAGAAAACCTAAGAGAGAGAGAGAGAGCAGCAGAAGAGAATTAAAGGGAGGAAGAAAGAAGCAATTGTGGGATGAGGTATAAAGATTGTAAAGGGGTTTGTTATTTATAGAGGTAATGGATGGAAGAAGAGATAAGCAATGAATGCGAGATTTGAGGACTGTTTGGGTTGGGAGCCATAAAATCTGCACGCACAAAAAAAACACAACACGCAGTGAGAGAGAGAGAGAGAGATGGATTATTAGTAGTAGCTATAACAGTTAAGCATCGCAATCGATGGTAGCAAAAAATAGCAGTAACTTTAATAGTTACTGAGAGAGCGCAGTTTCTAAACAGATGTTGAAGCATAAAAACTTACACAGTAATGGCGGAAATTAGGAGGGGAAGGATTTGTTGCGTCCTGCACAAGCCTTGGCAAAGATGGCCGGAATTGACATTTGACATTTGACAGACACACACAGAGAGACTGAGATGAGAGAGCCCTCTCTCTCTCTACTCTCTAGGGTTTCAATTTTTTGCTTGCTTCCCTTCCTACTTTTCCATTTTTGGAACCCTTTTAGCTTTGCCTTTCTGCTGCTAAACCTCTTATATAATTTCTTTTTTCTATATAATAATTAATTCAAAAACACGGCCAACTTTTAATTCTATCAATTAATGTATACATATATATGACAACCCCCCCCCCCCCCCCATATCATGTTCATCATGACCTGCACTGTACAAAGAAAAAGGCTATTAGAGACGAAATTTGTCACAGATTTTCGGACTAAAGGTCGTCCCTTTTAATATTTGCATGGATTTATGAACGTATTTCAGATAGAAAAACTGCCCCCTCCAAAGAGTGATTCGGAAAAAGTTTGGGTGGAATTCAAATGGAATATGTTATCCGTCCGAATATTTCGAACGGATTTCGAATGAAAATATGGATAGCTTTGGGACGAATAGTTTAGTCCCACCGTAAGAATTTGGGACGAATTTTTAGACGAATTGGCTCTTATTCTTTTTGGGACGGCTGGTGTTGCAAATCCATTTCAAAGGTAGAAATCCAACTTAAAATATTTGATACGTTGTATGAGCTTGGCACGGTGATGTTGGGACGGAAGCTGTCACAAACGCCGTCCCCAAATTTTAATACATTTTTTTAAAAGAAATTTTTTTTTTTGTTTTTCTATTTTTGACACTTTTTTAAAATATTTTATTAAACTTAAATTTAAAGATACCCTTTTTTTTAAAAAAAAAAATTAAATTATAATTAAATTAAAAAAATTTAGATACATTGTATTGTTTACCATCTCAATTAAAAAGAATATTATAAATTTCAATTTAACAGTTAGGGCGAATGCTGGTCGGTGGGCTTAGAGTCTGCAGCATCCTCGATCGACTGATGCGTTGATTTCTCATTGGGGCGTCAGAGGCCGAGGTGGGGGTACGTGGGTTGGGTTGTCGATTGCAGGTCGGGGAACAACGACGGGATGCCCATCTTGTTGCTACAAACCGTCCAAAATTGGGAAGTTTTTCCTACTAATATTGGTTATTCCAAATTTTCGTCCCAAATCAATATTTCTTTTTCGTAGTGTTAGAATATATATTAGCAAATGCTTTAATTTCTACTTTTGCTTACTTAATGCTTTAATTCTTGATCTCATGAATAAGTAACTAAGTTCAAATATATTACCAAATGCTCGTATAATTTATACTGTACGTTATATAGTTGTAATCATTCATGTATTTTCCTTTCGTGTTACATCTATATGTGTGTGTGTGCGCACGCACATAATTTTAAGTGCTCGTATCTTTTATTTGCTTCACTTAATAGACTGGTATATCATATTTAACGATGGTTAATATCATTGTTAATAATAAATAGTCGTAGCAAATTAATAGTTAATAATCACGATCACACAACGATTGTTGGTCGTGGTTTTTGTGATGGTAGTTAAAACATTGTCACAGCTAAAATTTATGGCAAATATTTTTACCATGGCCCTGAAATGCGGCAAATAATTTTTTTATGATAAAAATGATAGTTTTTGTATTGATTTCATTTAATCGAGGCTAATAATAATAATCATTTACCACTGTTTGTAGCCATAATTATTAAAAATGGAGCTAATAATAATTGTTTTCTAGTATATGTATATGTTTAAGACTCAATATTAATTTACAAGCTTTTACTAAAAATCTCAAAATTATATAAAAGTATAAATGTAAATATCATTAATATTGATAAAGATATACATTCTAATAATAAATGTCTTTAACATCTTACAAAATTAGTATATGGTAATAATGATGGTACCCAAATGTAAAAGTGATGAGTCTGAATTTCATTGCTATTCATTTAGTAAAAGAAAAAAAATATGGGACAGTCTTCCAGGAAGAAAATAATAATAATAATAAAAAAAAGTGAGATATATTTAAGTTTTATTGGAAAAAAGGGATAAAAGTACGTACGTACATAGAGATATAGGTATAGATATAGTAGTAGTAGTTGAATCCAGAATGTTGATGAGTAGTTATAAGTGGTGGGAGGACCCCGAGGTCCGACGAACACGGGCTAGTGCTCACCCAGAGGTCCCTCTCCCTCCCCCTCCCCCTCCCCCTTCCTCTCTCACCTTTCAATTAATTTATTAACTACTACTACTACTCATATATATATTTTTAACCCCAAAAAGAAAAAAAAAATGTACTACTTCTATATAGTATTTATTAATGTTTTTTTTTACCAAAAAAGATAATTGTATTTAATATGTAGTAGTAGTAGTCAATAGTCATCCTCGTACCACAATCATCAACACCACTAAAACGCGTTCCATTAATGATTCTGTCATTACTTACCATTTACCAATCTTTTTTTAGTTGAGATTGAGGTTTAATGAATAAATTTCACTTTATGAATTTGAATTCTATTGAATATGTAAATAGATATTTATCTAATTTTTTATGTGAATTTATTTCATGGTTCTGTGATATATTGATATTAATACATGCATTGTTCAATTGTTTAATTTATCAAAACATAGTAATAATGTAATTATTGCATATATATATATATATATAAAGATTAAGTCACTAGTCATCTTACAATTCTTAGCATGGTAGCCCCCCCCCCCCCTCCTTCTTGAGCTGATTTATAATTATATCATAATTTTAAATTATTAACAATACTTTTTTATTTTATTTATTATTCTAATAATTTTTATTTCTCTCGCTTTTTTCAACTTTTCGTTTCTCTTTTTTCTCAATTTTCATCTCCTTTTCTTCATTCACCCTTTTTTCAATATTTTTTTATTATTTTCTTATTTATTTGATTAATATATACATATATATACTTTTTGAAGTAAATAATTAATTTTAAAATTTTAAAATTAACTGTGCGCACATCTTAATGTACTATACATATTCAAATTGAAAGATATAAGAAGTGGGACTATTACTCATATTAATTGTACACACAGATTTGAATGTACTATATATATTCTAATTGCAAGATGCGGGACATGAGAGTGTTCCACGTATTAATCGTATACACAGATTTGAACGTGTCTCATAAAATAATAATTTAATTTAAATGTAAATTGAAGTGTACAAAACTAAAACACACAGATATACATACCCACAGATATGGCGATACTACTTTTCGGAAATTGGGAAGAATTATATATTATGAGTACTGAGCGTGCAGGAAAACGTGTCATTAATGTGTTGGTAGATGCCAAATACAGTACCACCCTCCCTCTATCAAAATATTAATTTTGATTTATCATAGTACGAAATCAAATTCTTTTGACGAATTCATAGATTTGACCTCAAATTTCCGTCTCGTAATTTTGATGTCCAAACTTCCATTTTGTTTTCTTTGAAAAGGATTAATTTTAAAATATAACATAAAAAGAATTAAATGCAACATCATGTACACAACTTAACGCGAATAAAATAACCACGATTTAAAAATCATAATATATTCACTACAAGCAAATAGAATCAATACAAAAAAAATTAAGTCATGATTTTAATTATAACAAAATATTTGATATAATTTTTTATTATGACTAATGTTTAGTTTTATTTGCAAAAACAACGACCAGTAGTCGTTGGGTAGGATTTTAAAATTATTGGAATCCTACTTTGAGCTATATTTTATGGTATGATAATGAATATACTCAATTTAATTTGTTAATATAAAATTGAATTGAGTTTGAATGAGTTGTAATCAAGTCAAGCATAAGCCTATTTAATTTCCCGATCAAACACTTTTGTTTGGCATAAAACATACTCAAGTATATATTGACAAATTATTTTCACCGTAATTAAATTAAATTGTACATAGCAGGGATCGCACATTAGTTGGAGAATATGCCAAGGGTCTATCATTCATGACATGGTCATTTTATTAACATTATCGCCCCCACCCAAGAATCTTTTGTCCTAGAAATGGACAATTAAGCACTAATTAAGGCTAATATTTCTTGCAAGAACTTGATTTAATGTTTGATTGATTTTAATATATTTCATCATTTCACTTTTTGTTTCTTTTCCATAGAGTTAACACTTCTTTTTCTTTGCTTTTGTTATCTAGTGATGATGATGTACTCATTTTCATAGAAACCATTTCTTATAATGACTCTGATAATATTGGCGTTATATTTTAGGGTTTTCGACGGGGCCATCATATTATTGTTAAGATATTTTTGAATTATTATCGAGCTTTTAATAATATTATTATTTATTATTAAATTAAAAATGAGTTGATATTTTTATTTTTTTTCTAACAAAACAAGTGAGAAATCCTCTGTTTTACTCTGACTCTCCTACTTCAATCGTTCCTTTTCTTTCTAATACTTGGAAAGTCTATAGTAGCTTCAGCTTTAGCCACTCAAATTTTTTTATTTTACTTTATTTCTCATCAAAGAATGGCATCTTCTTTTGAAAATCCTAGCTATTCTTATCGAGCTCGCAAAGAATTTTTTTAACTGAAAAATGCTTCACTTCGTTAAGTGTGATATATTTACCATGTGATTGGTCATTTTTCCTTAAATGTACAACAATTGTACAATTAATATATAAATTACACTTGTTATATAATTAATTTAGATCCGACTAAACCAAGTCTTAATTAGAGTTTCCCATCCTCATTTCGGCTTAACTTTCTATCTTCCGTAATTTTTGGGAGAGCTGTAAAGGACTACAATGCCCTTGGATCTTGCTCCCGAACAATGCCTAATCATATCCTTATCACAATTCCCACTTAAATGTTGATAATGGGACAATCTTAGGGAGAAGAAAAATGTCTATTCAATAAAATTAAGGCCTTGTTTGGTTTTCGAAGGCTAGAGTCATGTTAAGTTGGGCCTTTCTTTGTCGGAATTAGCCGAAGTTTCAGAAAATTCATTCCATCACATTTTTTCATGCAAAAATTACTACAAAATACCACATTCTTTCGAACAAAACACTATAAAAAAAACAATCATAATTCAAACACGTTCTCACTCTACCACATCTTTTCGTAAAAAAATATCCTATGAAAAAAACATAATAATTTAATCTTGTAGAAAAAACCCGATACAAAAATTAAAAAAAAAAACTTGAATTGAAATTAGAAATAAAATTTAGGGTTGAATTAATTGAGATGGAAAATGAAAATAGTGGTGAGTTGACAGAAAGTGATTGCACAATCTAGCCCATTCTAGAAATAGGGAAACATATGGGCAGAAATGTATTTGTTGGTCCTAAACATTAGCCCATTTTGACTTGAATACATCTCTCTAAATGTGTATATCTTTATTTAGTATCGTGAAACATCACATTCACAACGAGTTGAAGGATGCATGAAGACTCAAGAGGGCCAAGGCCAGCCGGCCAGCCGGCCAGGGCCAGGACCAGGGCCCCCTCCTAACTCTTAACCTTCCACAAAACCACACTCTTTCATCCGTTGTTTTAGCCTTTATGTTCTCACCTCTAAAATATCCCACAACCACAACCACACACTCTCAATTTCAATCATATTCTTTTTTTTTAAGTGAAAGCGATAAATTATATTAATCGAAAGTAAAGGGATTATATTCAATCATGTCGGCTATCAATATCGAACTGAGAAAATTACAAACCATCAACTCAATAATATCACATAAACTAATACCTACCTATTAGAACAACAAATCATAGCTACTATATAGTAGAAATAACATCAACTCACACAGGAGTTCGAACCCATAACCTTTAGGGTTATGGGGCTTCAAGTTCGCTGACTAAATTAGGCCTCCTCAACAATTCCAATCATGTTATTTTTTAATCTTTAATAATAATGATGTAGAGTAATGATTAATGCTATTATTTGAAATTTGTGTAAATATGCACCAACGCGTACGTAGCCAAGTGGGGACAATTACCTCAAATTGCATTCTTTTTCTGTAACATGTGCTCTTCAATTTTCTCGACTTGTTCTTTTTCTTTTCCCTCATAATTGTACTTCCACCATGTAGTTTCCAGGATAAGATTGATCACGTGAATTTTCGCTCAGATGAATCAAATTACAGAGAAAAAAAAAAAAAGTAAAATCGCAACCAATCTCCTATTTTATTTCCTGTTAATATTCTCCAATAATTTTTCTACATAGCATAAAGTTTATGTTAGTTTGCATATTTATAATAATATCACACAAAGTGAGACATATATGTACGCATCTGAGGAGAATTTAGATCCGTGACTTTGAATTTGTTAATCTAATTATTTTTATTTTCCGAAAAAAAAAACATAATCTAGAAATCATGAATTGATAATAAATCCTAGTTTGACCAAACTGCCACAGTCTCAACTCTAAAAGCAAAATGATGTTCACATGGAATCATGTGCAGAACTTTCTTCTGCAAACTCTTTTTCTTGATTTAAAAAGACAGAATCCGATTCAGTGAAAATTAAAATAAAAGTAGAAGACAAAATGCAGTAAACGACGACATCCGTTTAATTAGGTAGAGAGACTAATTACTACTAAATTAAAATTTTATGTTCTTCTAAATATAGCTAAAATCGAAAGCTGATTAAATACTTGACCGATTGATGATGTTGAAAAGTCAGTACAAGAGATACAACATGAGATGTAACTCCATCGTAGCATGTGAATTTGATTTTAATTACAATCATCATAGTAAGAAAATCATGTTTATAAACTTTTTGCAATAATTAACTGTAAATTTACTCCTCACGACCAATAAATTAACTCGATCGAGTTAAAGATTATAGCTTCACTTCTAATAAAGTCTTCCAAAATTGTATAGCTAGCCACGATTTACGGGCTTAACTTCATATGAAGTTAATTAAAAAAATTACAATTGGAAAAAAGAAAAAAGGAATATTATGTTCTCGTGATAATCAACGGCCATGGGATCCTTTTATGCTCTCATTCTCTGAACATGTGAACGAATGGGTACATTTCATATGTCCATTTCTTATACATTGAATTTGGCATGCCTTTATACGCCCCTATGGACCATAATCGAATTTTGGTTATATTTATCACGTGATTGGTTTAATATTTAAAAAAGAGTAAATAATTATATAGATTAATGAAAATAATTACATTAATCTTAGCATTAGAATTTAAATAAAAAATTTTTTAAGGAAAAACCCGTTGTGATCTCAATTTTTGTAATAAGTCATTTGAATTAGATAAAGTTAGATGAAAAGCAAAATCACATTTTTTGTACTCCAAAATTAGGATAACATATGAAAATTGGGGGAGAGTATCAAACTTTTGGGGGTTGACTGAGAAAGGAAAAAGAGGGAAGGAGAAGGACTTTTGGTCTGAATGACCGGAGACAAGAACAATATACGCGGTGCCGACCGACACGTGTGCCAGGCGGCGCAAAACGGAATACCTTAACGATGGAACACATTTACACTTTTAATTAAACTAATGATGCCATTTTATTATCCTTTGGTTAATCCCGAAGTATTGGAATTTATTCTTTGTATATGTTTGCATACTAATGATTAGAAAGGGCTACGAGCTTTGATGCAAACATATATTATGGCAGGTGTATTTTTTAATTATAATAATTATATTTAATTTAATTTAGTACCGTCCTAAAGGGTGAGTTCAGATCCCAAAAAATGAAGATCGGGACAGATAGTGGTTCTTAAAACTTAGAACCATCCAAGTTCGGGTGGATCTCGAGTCCATGAGGGCCCTCCCTGAAACCCGTCTTAGTACATAACTGTTTTTTTTAAAAAAAAAGTTTGTATGTAAACATGAAATTTACTAAAAATTTTCCAATCCCTACTCTTCTCATTCCCATTCTTCGAGCAGGCAAATGCGCCCTGTCCCTCGAGCTTTCTCACTCTTAGTCTTCTCATGTCTCTCTCTTACTATCATCGTTTCCTTTGAGCTACTCATTGTTGCTCTCTTCTCTCACTCTCAGTCTCTTTTCTCTGATCTCTAATTTATCATGAAGTCACTTTCTCTCTTTTCTCTCTTTTGTTGTTGTTGTCTATATCGTCATTCTCTTCTAAGTTATCCCTTGTTGTCTCTCCCGTAGTTCTCTTCTTAGCAAGTTGTCGTCCCCGCTCTTTAAAGATCGCCTGAAACTCATCGGGTCTATCGAGTCAAACCTCTTTATGGATGGTGTAGCGGGATGGGAAAAAAAAGTTCCCGAGGCGGGTCTTGTGCTCATCCCAACCTGCTCCCTTGCCACCCCTATCCGCCATTATACAAGATTGTAATTGTTGGATTAAACTGGTATTTTTCATATATATATATATATATATATATTAAATGTCACATAATAAAAATTAAATAATTTACATTCAGTTCTAATAGTTTCTTTTCATGTTTAAAAAAAGATTTTATGTTTTAATTAATTTTATTTAATTGAAAATCTATCTTTTAAATGACATTTGATAATTATTATTTTAAAAGTATTCATCACCACCCTTTTATCAACTCTAGTAAATATTTCACATCACGTAAAAACAATAGATAATTACACTGTTCTCTCCTAAGATTCTGTGTAATTACACGTAATTATATCTAATACTATAAATATTTGTTTTTGTCCAATATATAGATCCATCTGTTAGTCAACACTTAAGAAATTTATTGATATAAAAAAAAAAAGAATGAATGAAAATACATATTTCTCCTCAATTGTTTAATTACTAACTTATTACAGGTCAAACAAATTTGTTTACAATCAAAATACCCTTATACATCTTCACCCCAAGAGTAGTTTGACCAAATAAAAATTATTTGATCTCCAATAAATATGTAAATCAATGGAGGGTAAAAGTGAATTTTTAATCAACTATTTTACTAATACCATGAGCAAATTCTATGAACTTTATTAACAAATAAATCTATTTATTGAAAAGAAATAAATACAAAAAATATTATATGTAACGTAATTTTTAAATTATAAAAAATTTATATGTAATTACACCAAAATTTATAGAGAAACAATCTAATCATCCCTACAAAAAATAAATATATAAAATCAAATTAAACCCTCAATTAATCTGTTTTAATTAGGTGCATGCATATGTATAGTAATTAAACATGTGTGTTTGAGTTTTGATCTGGAAAATGAAATGAATGGATGGATGATGGATTGAGCAAGGAACGAAAAGGCATGAGATTGAAATGTCCATCAGTGAAGTGCCTAACCAATAATCCTGTCCACTCAATAATACCTACATCGATCATCGATCATCCGGCAAGTCTCCTAATGTTGTCCAAAAGGTTTTGATGGGTCGAGTCTCGTGAATCATTCAGCAGATCACACTCAGACCAATATTCATTCACTCACACATCATCTCACCCTCCACATTTATTATCATTTTTTTGTCATTTATATATACATGCATACTCGTCCTACACGCATCCTCATCATCTATTTGCATCACCATCAAACCTTCTGCCTTTCATCATTAAAGACTCAACCTTGTCCTATATTAATGACATAAATTTTCAACTTTTATCAAATTATTTGATGGAGTTATTATACATATATTTTATTTTGGATGCCGTTTATAAAGCCTAATAAAAGTGGATTACATTGTTGATCACATCTATTTATTATTCGAAAGCACGAATTTTTGTAAATAATTTTAGATCTCAAAGTTAGGGGTGTTTACAAACGTTTATTTTAAGCGTTTATCTATTTATTACTAAAAATAAATTAAAATGAGTGTTGTTGTTTTACGATATCTAATATTAAACTGCTCAAATTAAATTATTTTAAAACAAAAGTTATAAGCAAAGTTCTCTACCAACTTCTTTAGCTTAATTAGTAAAATTATTTTTTTAAACGCTCCAAATTTTTATTACAATTCAACTTATACCTTTTTGTAGGTCGTATTTTCGGTAAAAAACAAAAACAGATGATTTTAATAGAATGTTTTTTTTTTAATAAGGGGTTTTAATAGAATGTAGATAAGACAATAATAAATGAAATTGGGATAAATGATAGGAGAATAGGATTATTATGATGATATATTAGTGAGTCTCCTGACTCCTCCTGCTCTGGCTATCATCAGTCATCAGTACAACTTCTTTACTGTTTAAGGCTTTAAATGTGATATTTATTGTGACAGGCTGCCTATAACAATAAGGTGAGTGAGATTTGTTCTAAAGTATTGCATTGACTCCCACTCATCTTAGTAGACCCTGACGTGTTATTATTCTCTCTCATTCTCAACAAAACCCACCTCATTTTAATATTTGCACAACATCCAAACGACTATGGGAGCCATTGCATTCTCACTCAAACTTTTGGGGCCTATCTGCAAAATTTAGACAAATATCATTTTTTTAAAGTTTGCCCACTGCCACAAAATGATAAGGCTGACTGGTGAGGCCAAAATTCGCCGCTGATTGAATTTTGGGTAAATTTATCAAGTTCAATATAAAATAGGTTAAGTTACATTAATATCCGTTGAGGTTAAGTTAAATTATGCAAATGCCTTTTATTTTTTTATAAAATTACAATTATATTTATTAAGAAATGTTATTGTAATATTTTTCTTAAGATATTTATATAAGTTTTAAATATAAAATATAGTTGCAATACAATTATAACTTAAGGAGGTGTAGTTGTAATTTAATTTAACCTAAGATAGCGTTAGAAATATTCATTACTGTTATAATAAAATTCCCAAGAAAAAACTAAAAAAATTGGAAAAGAAAGGAGAGGGTGGGTGGGTGTCCCTAGGCAGGTGATACCCACTGCCACGCCAGCCATTGAGAACCTCTCTTTCCTCACTATGCCTATAAATATCAATCACAGTTCATTCAGTAATAATCTCTTCTCTCTCTATAAGTCCATAGAAAACTGGTTAATTATTAATCAATCTTGTTGAAAAGTGATGGGTATGGTGAGTAGTGCAGGAGCAGGAGCAGATGAGTTGATGTACATAGAGTACTCGCACAAGTGGAAGCTCTCGAAGAAGCAAAGCTGCAGCAGCTTAAGCTTATCAAGAAGAAGCCGTTCTTCCTCCTCTTCTTCTTCCTCCTCCTCCTCCTCAGCTTCCAAGTGTTCTTTCACCAGAAAATGTGCTGCTCTGGTGAAGGAGCAAAGAGCCAGATTCTATATCATGCGTAGATGTGTCACTATGCTTCTTTGCTGGCGTGATTACTCTGATGCTTGACCCTCCCTCTTTCCAACTCTCTTCCTTTCTAAGAGATTGTTCGCTTCAGCGTCCGAGGAGGAAGAGATACATGATACAACCATTACTTAAAAACATGTATATATATATATATAGGAGCCACTTGTGTACAGGATCATAGATCCCTCTCTCTCTGTCTCTCTTTTTGTTGAAAATTTTAGGTTTATTTTTTATTGTGGGTGGAGAGGAGAAATTAAAGGGTTCTTCCCTGTTGATGTAAATCAGGCGAAATACAAGTGAATACCACAGATATTCCACTCAAATAAATGCTTCAATTTTGATGATTTGATGAGCCGTTTCCTTGGTGTGTTTTAATTGGGAATTAGTGTTTGGTTTGAGGGGAAATTAGGGTTCTTGCTGTTGATGCCTGATAATCAGGCAAATTTTAAGTGAAAAAATTCAGTCAAATTAATTGTGGTGTAGTTTTCTGTTTTTGGAATTGGTGTTGGTTTTTGTTGTTGATGATGATGATTGGTATGGATCCCATTCCAGTGGGCTTATTAGCTTAGCTGACGCACATTGTTGGATTATTTATTTGTATTTTCTTGGAATGTTGCGATTATAAGATTGATAGTGGTAATATTTTATTAACTGTAGAAGAAGTGGTGATGGTGAAATGATTTTTTTTTTTTTTTTTTTTTTTTTAAGAAAATGAATATTTTGGAGGAGGCGCAGTTGATGGAGTCGTAACGTGGGAGCAGTCTCTTTGGATGCCTAAGAGGCCAGGCCATACATAAATAACCCATTCCATTGGAGAATTCAAAGATGCCTTTTACATTAATTTACTTCCTTCCTTTGTGTTTAGGGATGGATGTTAATACACTTGAACAAATTAAACTATTCTTTCTTTTCTCTTTTTTTTTTTTATCCTTTTATCTCAAAAATAATTTAAATAAAAATTAATAACATTTATTTAGTCATCTTGTGATGTAGTGGTGATGCCTCTTTATACAAAGTATTATTTGTTTTCGCTTCGTGATATTTACAGATATATTCTTACAAAGATCTTACGCAAAACATTGTCTGCTTTCATTTCGTGACTCTTATATATGTATATATATTTGTTTTTAAAAATTTTTTACACAAAGTATTGTCTATTTTTACTTTATGATCCTTACAGGTTTGCCCTTAAAAAGATGTATGCTAATTGGAGGAGGCCATGGTGTTACTAGTCACTCAAATATTTGTGAGCATGATTATACTAAATTAATCACCTACTAACCGAATTGTTTTATCAGAGAGAATTAATTATAAATTAAATACTTTACATGTATTAAAGTCTTTTTAAAAGTATAATTTACTGGTTGTGTGCGGCCAAATCTAAACTAGGGTGATGGGGTTCCACTTTGATTGCTGTGATTTTCAAGAAAAGGCGATGATAGATGGATGGATGGATGGACGGATGGGAACAGACAGTAAATTAAAAAAAAAAGGCTCGATTTACGAAGTTATTTGTTTCTTACGCAAATGACCTTTCTGTCCTGATTCCCTTCAGGTTTTGACCTATCAGGACCACTTTGACCTTCTCCCTCTCTCCCACACTACTAAATTCCCATTCCGCCTAACCCTTTTTGCTTTTTCCCAATACGCCCATCTCATTAATTATCATTTCAACCCAATTCATCACAATTTCTCACCCGAAAATGCCAAAAATATTTGAAAATAATTCCTAATTTTGATGTTATCATAATATAATTATAAGATAAGAATTGTATATAAAATCATTATTATAAAGATTTTTTATTTATTTTATAATTATAATTTAAAATAAAATAAAATATAATAATTATTTATTATCACTAAGTTGTTGTTTTAATATTTAGATGATTCATCCCATTGTTTTAACATTTTATTTTTTTAAGATAAATATTAACCATGAAAGAAGACATATGGAGTTGAATGGTCGCACTCTACTTAATTTAAAAATACAAGATTTTCTTTTTATATTTTACCCAACGGTATGAAAAATAATATGATTTGATGATATATTAGCCACAACTAAAATAATATGTTATTATTATAAAATGAATTACTAATTTAAGTTATAATTAAATCAAGGGCTAATCTTCAAATTACATAAGAAAAATTCAAATAATATATCTATATACTTATATTGTGCGAATATCAACACTTTTAGTTTAATTTATTTTAATAATGGCCAAACCATCGTGCAACTATCAACTGGTTTATTAAAGTTGCGGGGAATATCCACCGTAGGGAAAGAGACAAAAGGTCCGCGATCGGCCTGCTACGTTGATTTGACACCCTTCCTACTATTTGCATTTTTAAATATTTAATCTAGAAGGGTAAGACAAAAATTAATTGGGCACGTAAACTAGGTTGCATCAACCAACTAGCACTTGAAGAAAATTCATTATTAACTACAAATTTATTAGTTATAAATTAATATTATGATAAATAATTATTATTAATTATGATTAAATAAAAATCATTGTAAAAATTTAAATTATCCACTATGAAAACTCTTTTTGCTATGATCATGATTTTTAGCCATGACAAATGTTTTAGCCACACTCGTAAATACCACGGCCAATAACTATTGCATGACCGTGATGAATGACTATTTATTCTTTTACCATGGTAATTAACCATATTTAAATATTAATTTTTTTCTAGTGTAGTGTAAATGCAGCGTTCACATGTGTGGGTGGGTCGATATATCTGATTGGAAGTTTGTGTTTGAATTTCATTGCATACAAAACTCACTCCAACTAGTAATATCCACCAACCGCGAACGAAATTAGTTTCGCACCCAATAAATTTGAGGATTTTTATAAAAAAAAAAAAAGGATAAATTGCATATTACCCTCCCGTGTTTTTAAAAATCAGCTAAAAATTTCTTTGTGCTTTGTAAAATCCTGCACACGTGCCCCTCACCGTTAGTCCCAACCCCCCTCCCCCACCCCCCAGCCCCTGCCACCTGCCCCGTTCCCCACCCCCGCCGCCAACCCCACCCTCCGCCGCCCGGCCACAAAGGGGACGACAGCGGCAGCAATGCCGTCCCGTCGCCCAGAATTTTTTTTAACAAATTGAAAAAATTAATTTTTTGAAAATTTAAGAAATTGGTTTATATTTATATAAAAAATAAAATTTAAATTTTATTTAATAGTATAATTTATTTATATATATTTAAATTTTATTTAATAGTATAATTTATTTACATATAATAAATTTTTTAATAATATATAATTATTATAATTTATTAATATTTATATTTATTAACATTTATAATCATAAAAATATTTTTAATTTAAGTATTTTTTTATATTTAAATATAACTTTTTGGTATTTTAATTTACTATAATTTATTAAAATAATTAAACTAAATAATAATTTTAATTTAATTATTAATATATCATTGTATAATTAATTTTTATTTTTATTTATATAAATATTAAAAATTTATATATTTTTTAGGTATTTTGATATTTAATTAATATATTTCATAAATAAATATAATTTATTAACATATATTCAAATTAAATAGTAGTTTAAATTAATTAATAATATTAATTTATTAAAATATTTTTAAATACTCAAAAGAAGAGGGAAAAATAGATATTTGTACTATAAAATAACTCTAAAACAAGTAAAAAAAAATGAAACCCAGTCGCACAATTGGCGAGTGTTGGACACTCTCCATTAATTCCTAACGGAGAGGGTTCTTTTGCAGGATTTTATAAAATATGGGGGGTATTTTGCATATTTTCATGACATATGGGGGGGAGGGGGTTTAGCAATATTTTGATAACACATGAGGAAAATATACAATTTGTCCAAAAAAATATAAACTTATTATAGATGTGGCACGTAAATTTGGAGAAAGTAACCAAACAAATTATTAAAAGCTTCAAAATTTCCAACTTTTGCATCTTTAAATGCTTGAAGATAAGGAGGTATTTGACAACGAAGCTTTGCTTGATTGCTAAGATTGAACTGGGACGTATGTCTGTTTGTATAGTTTGTTGTTTTTTTGATACGTTTGAAGTATTAACATATTAAATTATTTTTTAAAATTTAAATATTAAATAATATAATGGATCACATATTATATTATCTATACTAATTATAAAACAAAGGTTGTTTTGTGTTTAAAGTGGCAGTTTTTGGTGATTTTTACATATTTTACTCTCTACTTTTTCAGTAATTCTTCATACACTTATTTTTACAAATTGGATTAATGAATTTATAAATGACAAAAGTGACAATTTACACTATATATGACAATTCTCATACCAAATTATTAGATTACCAAAAATACACTTAGTCAAGCTATCTAAAAACAGGACTTCCACGTCAAGATATTTTTTTCCCACTGTCACACGTCTCTCTCCTTCCACCATTACAACCGCTGGTTTTTCTTCTCTCCTCTCTCTCTCTCTCTCACACACACACAAACCCACTTCGTAAACCCCTCTTCTTCCTCCTTCTCTGTAGTAGACATCCAACCCAAACATCTCAAGAACTTCTTCCTTTATCACCTCCATCTAACCCTATCAATAGTCCTCATTTACGCAAGTCTGGAAGCCGACCTGTTGTGTTTGATACTGGTAAGAGAATATTCATCTCTGAGTACCTCTTATCATCTGCATACTATCTTTTTTTCTTTTACTGCAATGGATGTGGCATGTTTGCGAGTGAGCTGGGAGTCAGTTCTGAAGCAGATCTTTTACATTCTATAGAGACAAATGAGATGAAGGGTAGCGTCGCGCAATTAAGCAGCGCGGCAATTATGCCGTCTCCTCTTCTGCTATGGAGATTCAAGGTATTCTTATAATTTGATCTCAGAGTGGCAATTTTTTTGGTTCTGCTAAAAGTCACAAGATTCCATGTCGAATTTCATTCTACTTTTTTTTCCCCCTATTTTTATTCTTCTTTCTTTGCATTTAAAGATATTTAATAATAATTAGGCCAATAGATGGACCAAACATTGGTGATTGGTTCACTGTGACACTATCCGAAAATCTGGCGACATGAGTTGACAATTGTCCGACCATGTGATATATTCCTAAATCTAGAAGTGTATGATACCTGTCTCAAGGTTTCTGGGGAAAGAGATAGCAGAGTTGAGCAATTATGTCTTATGGCGTGAAAGGCTACTGGAAACCCAAGCAAACAGGACTGTATTCTGAAATGTGAGAAAATGAAAGCAGTATTTTTCTTCCCAGGAGAAGTTATGTATTGATTATCAATGGCATGCACTGTATTTTTGGTATTTCATCCTTTCGGGCACTTTCTGCTTCATTTCTGTAAATGTAGAAGGGTTGATTATTTTAAATTTAAGTGTGTGTTGATAGTTTTTTGCCGTGCTCTTGAACAACAGTCTTATTTGATTATTTCCTGTTGAAAACAGACTTGGTGCTGTTCCTTGAGTCAGTGATTTTCTTTTGGTGGTTGTGAATTATGCTTTCTTGTTTTAGTGGTTCAGCTTCAAAAATCATGCTAGGTGTGTATATATATGGCTTTTTCTATTATCAATTTTAGACTTGATTCTCTGCTTTTCAATTTTTATTTGAGGGATATGGTTCTAGATTTTTATGCTTTGTTTTTTTTTTCTTTTTTGATTTGAGGGGACATGATTCTTGATTTGCTTTATTTTTTTTATTCGTATTATTTTATAATTAGTATTAAATTTGAACACTAGGGAGATGATCTAGCAGAAATTTTATGCTTCTTTCTTGGTCCCTTTTCTACTCACCATCTCAATCAAAATGAAAATAAAGCCTTTTTTCTAAATTTATTTGATGGGGCTTATTGTCAAAGTTTTCACTTTCTTTTTACCGATTTTTATGCTCTGTTTTTTTTTTCTTTTTGATTTGAGGGGATATGATTCTTGATTTGCTTTTTATTCGTATTATTTTATAATTAGTAGATTAAATTTGAACACTAGGAAGATGATCTAGCAGAAATTTTATGCTTCTTTCTTCAATAAATTTTGTCGTTTTTGGTCCCTTTTCTACTCACCATCTCAATCAAAATAGAAATAAAGCCTTTTTTTCTAAATTTATTTGATGGGGCTTCTTGTCAAAGTTTCCACTTTCTTTTTACCTTTCTACTACACTAGAAGAGCCTTTCCACATTTTAATAATTAATAACAAGTAATTTGATAAAATTCATACAGATATCAAGAGAAATAATTGGTGTTCATTTGCACTAGACGAGTTCTAAAAGATTATAAAATAATTTTTTGCTCATCTACTGCTACGTGCTGACTGTATGTTGTGAAACCCACATACTATTTCATTTTAATTATTAAAATTATGTTGCTTAGATTTATGTCAGAATTATCATTCAAACCTTCATTCTGGCTCATTTGTTGTGTTATATCATTGAGTTGATCTTATTGAATACTCCAAAATTTTATAATTTATTTTGCGAACAATGAAAAAGAAAGATGTTCAATGCTTAGAGATAACCTCCAATTTGGCCATTTTTTTCTCCAGCAATTTGGGTGGGTGATTGAGAATACGGCTAACGCTAGATTTGTTCGAGTTCTTATAAAGTTTCCTAAAGTTCAGGTACGAAAGCGTTGCTATTTTTTCCCATTTTTTGTATTAAGAGGTATAAGACTTCATCAATTCTCCATTTAATTAGTTTCACAACTATTGACAACTACATTTATGAAGTCTAATTTTTTCATCTATTTGTTTCTGATTTTGGTCACTTTTCTTTGTAACAGGTTTTGATGCTTTAAATTCAATTGAAAGAACATAATTTTTTCTCTAGAGTTAATTTGTGATTTGAGTGCCAAGTGAACTAATCTTTGATGAAGTTTCGGACAAGTATCCACGTTTTGCACAGGTTTTAATATAGATCGTTCTTCTTTTTCTACTCTTTCTTTTTTTAACATTCATCTATGTATAAAAGTATACTAAATTCCTATTTTTAAAATGCATATTATGGAGATTTTTATAATTAGGATGCTCAAACACCAAGACCAAATGAAGCGATGTGCATGTGTGTTTATCTTCTATTCTTTTTCTTGAAATTTTTTAGTGCTTATATATATTGAAACTAGATGGAGTTTTCGTTGTTCATATTACGAGTAATATATTAATCTTATATACCAATGATTATGCGATATTACAAGTCCTAAATATTAATTCAACAAAATGAATTAGAATTTTTGAATTTACGAGAATGTAACTAATACACACCTAAGTTAAAATTATACAACGTTTTCTTATTTACACTTTAAAATTTATGCGCGCGGGAACCGTGTGCACTGGTTGCTAGTAAACATATAAAATAAGGAGTTTTTGTTCCGAATGACATGATTGAGGCTTTATAATTAAGAGATTATTATGAATTCAGGTTTTATAACGTAAATGTTATTATATTTACTCTGTTGTGAGATGAGGGAATCGAACCTTATGTAAAAGTCTAAGCATTACGTGGAAGATAAGAATTTTCAACCCACATAAAGTAATGATATATACATTAAACCAATATGCTAAGGCGCCGTCCGCACTTGATAACCACAACCTTTGTTTATTAAAACTCTGTGCTTCATTTGGAACAAGAAATTTAAATTTTAGGTCAAATTTAACATCATTATTAATTATAGCATAATCGAAATTTGATCTGACTCTACAACATGTATCATTATATTGTTCCAAAAAATGAGATAAGATTTTCTGAGTGATTCTTTTAGGGTAATTTACTACTTCAGATGTAATGGATACATTTTGATAATCTAAGTATGCACCTACAAAACATATAGCGGTTAGAACCACATCAAGAAAGTCCAGTATTAGTCTTTCAATACTTAAGTTGTAAGTAGAAGAGGATAATTAAGGTCATAAAAAATAATAGGCTAATAAAAATTATACTTGTTGCATGGAGGCTAATATTTATAGAGAACATCATGTGTCAAAGATATTAAAATGACCGATGGTCACCATGGGTCTTTACATATTAGGTTTATATACCTTAAAGGTCATAATCATGGAGACCTAGACTTATTAAAATGAGTCCAGAACTTGTTTCAAAACAAAAGTATTTCACAAGGAAGGTCATACGGAAACCTTCATAAGATATCCCCACATCACATTACATTGGATATCAACTAAAGATTGTCGATTTATGAGCATCAAATATTAATAATCAGAAAAAGAAACTTAGATTGTTAGGACCCCTAATTAATAAGAACTAAAATAACTTGTAGAAATAATTACCTATATAATGATTAGCAAGCATGCTATAATAATTGATCGATAATGAGGAAAATCTTCAATCAACCTGAGCAATAAAATTCATAGATATATAGAAGAAAGTGTAATAAATTGCAAAGAGCTCCCACGAGATATGTCATAATTATAAATACTTTATTGTTCTTTAAAAAATTATAAATACTCTCTGAAATTAACGATCATCTAACAAATATCCTCTACAGTGGGCTGTCACAAGGGGGTATTATAATTAGATGACCATTAATTTCATAAGAGTATTTGTAAATTTTCAAATAATAAAAAAATATTTGTAATTATCACAAATTTGGGCTCCAAATTTTGGGGAGCCCATTGTAAAATAGCTTAAAAGAAAATGGGGCACATGAATAAAAGTATGTAGCGAAGATGGTGAGAATTGGCATTGATTGTTGAATGTTCATGCACCAAGTACAAGGCTTTTAAGGATGACAGTACGTAAATGCAGTAAATCTTACTAAGAACAAAAATGCCAAATACAATGAACATTGCATGCCTCTTTTAATTCACTATATATATATATATATACATATATATGTCTGTTTGCTGGTTTCTTGAATTAGAACCACTGTTTTTGGCACAACTTTTCCGGGTTTTTAACTTATTATAATAAAATGAATTCTGATCGTGTTACTAACTAATATATCTAAAAAAATATGTGAATCGTCTGAATAAAATTAAATGATTATACATTTATCTAGAATGAAAAGAGCTTATCCAAGTTTCCTATACATAACGTTTATTTAGATGACTTTTATATTTTAATATCATTTTTTAATGTGTGTTTGTTCTCCAAGTCCTAAGTGGGCCGGGCCAAGTAATTGGGCTGGACCTGACGAAAATGCTTCGATCAGGCCGCAGCTGTGGAGAATTCCATATGAATTTGGATGGAGATACAGCAAACAAGTCGCTGTGAAGAACAAAGCAGAAAGAGAAAGGCGAGAATCTTTATGGCCGAAGCCCTCTACTTCATCTACTCTACCTCTGGTGACAATTTACCCAGTTTACCATCCATCTTCCCTCAAATTCCCCTCTTGGTCCTCCTCGCTTCTTCTCACCCTTCCTCTCCAGTCAGGTATGCGTGCTTTCTTGGGTTACTTTGGTGAAGGTGCTGTCAATTTTGGTCAATTTATTCAATTTTACTGTTAAAAATTTGTTCTTGGTAAATGTTTTGCATCTTTAATATGCATTAAAAAGGTTAGAGTTTTTGGACTTGTGTTTGTTCTTGAGAGGTATAGTTTAGGTTAAGAGTTCAATCGCTACAGTTTTCTTATTTTCTTGGACATGATTGTGATTTTTTTTTTCTTTTCTTGCATTGAAATTAGGGCACTCCCTTTTTGAACCCGAAAGATAGAGAAAGAGAGAATTGTATTCAAGTTTTGTAATTGTAACAGGAAAATGAGTTTTTTTTTTCCTTTGAATTAACTTGTTTACCTAGCATGGATATTGGAAGGCAATATAATTTAGTCGACTGGGTGCTCATTTGGGATGCAATTGCCATCTTCTTTTATTCAATGGTATACTCATTGACGATAATGTACTTATCGGTAGTCTTTTTATTTACTAAGCTTCATGAATGTTAAAACAAGAATGCAAGTATGGATAACAAAGCAAAGGGCTTAGTGATTATAGAGGGTTATCCTAATGTTCTATAATGTGTTCTATATCTTCGATATATCTTTGCTGTTAATCTTTTGCACTGGAATTCATCAATATCATAAATCAATTGGTTTCTTATGCAATCAACAGAATGTTATGCACGTTTATACAAACCTAAGATAAGTTAATGATCAGCATTATGACAAGATAGGACAAGAAAATATTTGTTACATTGAACTATACAATGTAGAATGTTGTATATTTTAAGCAAAGACATTGAGCTCAAGAGGGAAAAAGACATTGAGCTCAAGAGGGAAAAAGACATTGATGTATTGCTTCAGCTATTGCTGAGCTGGCGGATCTTGGATTTTGCATCCATGGATCATATTGCCAAGGTTTCTGATTTGACCAAATGTTACTTAAACAATTAATTTCCACAACATAAATTGTTGTACTCATTTCTTGCGCTCAAGTTTAATGCTAATTTTGTCTGATAGCCAGTTGAGAGATTAGAAATAATGGGCGATTCAGTGGATTTGACTGGGGATGGAGGTGTCTTGAAGACAATAATACGGCGAGCAAAACCTGATGCAATTGTTCCATCAGAGGGTCTTCCGCTTCTTGATGGTATGCTCAGATAGTTGTTCATCATCCTGTTACTTTTCATGTCATGGAAATTTCAATGTCACAGTTTGGAATAGGGGCCCCAACAATTTTGTGTTTAGAAAGTATAATGGCATGACTTTTTAGCTATGTAAATTGACAGCAGAATTGTAAAATTTCCATGTTTTTACCACAAAAGCAAAAGGGAAGATTGAGAAAACAACAATTGCTGGATTTTGTTCAGAACCTGGCCCTTGTTTGTTTAGTTGCTGTGTTAATTGTTTCATTTATCCAGTTCAATTGTTGTTAAGTGAGTGGAAAAAATTCTCGCTCAATATTATGAGCCTAGTTTCTGTTGTATGGACATGAAGCATGAAGAGAGGAGTGGAGTCAAAGAAGTACCTGGAAGACTTGTCTATCCTGTTCCATTGCTTTATGGAGTAGTAGACGGGAATAATTTGGATTGGGCTTTGTAATGTTCTATGTAGGAGTTTTAATTGTTCAACATTAAGATTAAGTTCTGCAATAAGGAAAAACCATTTCTAGTTATTTTGTCAGACATGTCTCTGCTTTTCTGTTTCTTTCCCATATCTTCTTCTTTGTGCTGTGTCCCTCTCAAGCTGATCCACCTGTGCCACCGTCCTTCACCACCACTGGTACTGGCCCAGGCATTCTACTATTCCTCTACACTACCCATTTTCTGCTTTTGCTTTCATTTTTTATGTGCCTTAGGTTAGAGCAAAAATTTTGAATATTTGTGTTTATCTCTTTGGTTAATGTCAATTGCTATTGCGCCAACAAATTTTGATTTCACGATTGTAAAATATTCCCACTTAATACATTATACTGTATTCAGCTTTTACAATTATTTGATATATTTGGAACAGTTCATTATGAAGGCACTCTTGCTGAGACTGGTGAAGTGTTTGATACGACACATGAAGATAACACTATTTTCACCTTTGAATTGGGTAAGGGATCTGTAATTAAAGCTTGGGATATAGCGCTGAAAACCATGAAGGTGAATGCTTGTGCATTTATTTAGCTATTATTTTATATGGTTCAACCTTAAGTTTCATTCCTTTTACTTGGTGTTGCAGGTCGGTGAGGTTGCTAAAATCACTTGTAAGCCAGAATATGCGTATGAAAGTGCTGGTTCCCCGCCAGATATCCCCCCAGAGTATCAGTCGTTCTTATTTAACCTTAAAATTGCTGCATGAAACAAAAGCTGTGGAATAATTACTTTACATGCCTACACTATTGTTTCCCAACTGAGTGCAGATAAGTCATTTTTCTGCACTCTCAATGCACCAGGGCTGAAAGAAATGTTAAATTCAACCATTTCTGTTGTCCAAAAGGGATCAACTTACCACAAGTCTGCTCCTGCAAAGATGACAATGAATGGATTGTGGGCAAATCTTAATTGCATTATAAATTGCAACACGAATGATTTCTCTCTCTCAAATGAATTACCTCATTGACTTCCGGGAGAGAAGCGTTCCTTTCAATATATGTCAACCATATACTTTGGGCTAGGAGTTAGTTGGATTTGAAATATCTTTTTCAATTTTAACTAACATAGGAATCTCTTTTGGAATTTCCTCCCACTTTTTCTGTAAGAATCATCCAACGAAATCAAGATTAGCAGGTGTACATTAATGTTTTCCCAAGATGATAACTTTCTGATACAGGCATGTGGTATTTGAATTTCACTGTGCAGTTCAACGCTTATTTTTGAGATCGAGTTGGTGGCTTGCCGGCCTCGTAAAGGCTCTAGTCTGAGCAGTGTTTCAGATGAGAAGGCTAGGCTGGAGTAAGTGCTAGCAGTTACAGTTTTAACCCGGAAACTAATATCCATCTTCTTTTGTATTCCTGTTGTTATTTCGATGAGTGGAGGCTCTTTCATTAATTTAATGCTACATCAAATTTCTCTGTTTTGTTCAGAGAGCTTAAGAAGCAGAGGGAACTTGCTGCTGCAGCTAAAGAGGAAGAAAAGAAGAAAAGGGAAGAAGCAAAAGCGGCTGCTGCCGCTAGGATTCAGGCCAAACTTGACGCCAAGAAAGGTCAAGGCAAGGGAAAGGGCAAATCCAAATAGGGCTATTAAGTATGTTTTTCGTCTGATGGAGCTAATAAAGCTTCATCGGCTGCAATACTAGGACATAACAACATACACTTCTTTATTGGCTGCACCTCGCCGGCCATGTAGATGACATCTGGTTGCTCTTCAAGGTTTTCTGAGAGTTTAGTCTATACAATATTATGTACTGTGTCTCTGTATTTGCCTCTTAGTGGCATGCAGTAAAGGTGTCCTGTGTGGTTCCTTTGGATATATGTAATAATAAGGGAACGATAACCGCCAAACCAAGACAATATATATAGCCTGCTTCATAGACCTTTCCACTGTCTGTCTTCATTCCTTTACAGAACAACATGATACCTTTGATGCTTAAAGATCAAAAAAATATCACAGAACTTGATACCTTGAGTGCCCAAAAGAGAAGTCAACTCTTGAGATTATTGCAAAGATCACTTCAGTTGCATAAAATCACAGGACATGAGCCAAACATAATTAAAGCAATTCATATGAAAATTTGGTCTTGAGGAGTATCAACACTGGATCAACTAGTGAAGCTTATATCCTAATAAGATGATACACAGTTGGATGACAAGTGAGGTTAGCATAAGTTTATAGACTGGACAATGCAATGGCATGTGCCTGACATATTCAATAGACTGTAAGTATGGGATGTACAGTTTTCATGGACATCATATCATGATTTTCAGAAATCTCTTTGATGCCACATCAAGGTAATTAGCAGCGGCAAAGTACAACTTGCCTGTATACACTCATGTATATACTTGTGTATGTGAAGATAACAAACATCGACGTTTAAAAATTCATAGCTAAACCATGTCTGAAGCATCAATTTCTCCTTGAGCAATCTCTGACCACCGGGAGCCAGCTCTAAATTTGCAAACTGGACATGTCCCTTGCTGCCGCAGCCATGGATCTATGCAATTCACATGGAACTGCAAAACAAGACATGGACATTCAAGGTGATTCAATAACTCTTAAGAAAATCAATAACTACATTGCCTGCTCCTAAATTTTAGATATAGCTGAAAAGAAACCTGATGCAAGCATGGCAAACTACGAATGAGTTCTCCAGCATTAACTTGCTCCAAGCAAACACTACAAGTCAGGTCATCATCAGTGGTTTTCATTCCCGCTTGCGGTGCTGCAGGGTCTTGCTTTTTCTGCACGAACCAATAAATCTTAGGGTGGTTGCAAACTCACAAAATAGTAGAGCATGGTTACCAGCCAAACTATACAAGACTGGCTCCGAGGATCACTGGCTGGCCCTCATTTTTGTTTTACTTTCCCTAATTTTATAAGGGACCATAACAGGTATTACACTTGGAATGATTTAGTAAGCCAGCAGTTTCCAGATCAGGGAGAAACAGAAAAGGGTGAATAGTTAACCAGTAATATGTAGCATTTCTCATGTAACAATACCAAAAATGTTATTTTCAAGGTTACCCTCTGACATACAGAATTTCATCTTTTCCATTTCCACAGACTCAGGAAAAGGGGAAGATAATCCGGAAATAGAAGAAATTATATTGCAGCAAGCAGTCAGGATCACACAAAAATCAAAGCCGCATGCAAGAAAAGTCTATTGCAAACATTTCACTGTGGAGTTGAAGGTTTGAGAGCATTAACGCATGGAAATACATGTGAAACCTTATTTATATGATCTTCATCTGCCAAAGCTCAACCTTCATTCATGTATTTGGGTGAAGAGACATAGAAAGCAAAATGTTCTCCATGATTCTTGTTATTCAGTAGGTACTACACTACCACAGGGACTATTTGTTTGTTATATCTATTTGAGTACATATTTCAGTTATATCATACACATGTAGTCTGAAAAAGAGAAAAGGAAAAGATTCAACAGAAACAGTACTAGCAATATAATCTTTCAGTAGCTCTTCAATTACTGTGGAAATAATAATTATGCCATTCAAACATAATCATGACAGCACAAATATAATATGTAAACTAAGAAGGGGCAAGTTGTCAGCAATTAGAACAACCTAATAAATTAGGTAGGTCTCATCTCTCAGCAGCAAAACCATAAAATATATTTCCAGATAAATCACCATTATGTTCCTTCATTGAATTGAGAAAATTCACATACATACCCATCTCAAGATCAAAAGCAGAAGTAAAAGAATTAAAAGAACATGTTAGCTTTACTGAACAAAAGAGATCCTAATTTTCTTTTATGAGCACTATAAAAGAAAAAGAACAGTACCTCGCCCGAGGATGAAGAACCCTGCTGCGCGGATGAGCCCACACTGTCAGAAGGACCAACACAAAGCTCCATTTAGTATAAAGCACTGGAAAAAGGACACATGCATTCATTTTCAAACTAAAGTAAACATATCGTATAATCAGCAATTCTGTTCCCTATCACAACAGGGCAGAGCTGATCCAACTACTGTTCTCTAACAGGCCTGCCTATTCTATTATTGTCAAGTCTGGAGAACATGGCACACATCATTTCTCATTCTCATAAGACAGATACTGACTGAAATGCATATATCAGAAGAAAAGGGAACAGTCACAAAAATTCGTTCATGTACTCCAACAATCTAATAAGAAGAGAAATAAATAATTGAACTAAACTTACAAAACCTTCAACTGAATTTGTTAGCAAAATTAATCACCAGTCCTCACTAAATCTAGTATTCTCAAAAGGTAGAGCTAATCAGCAAAAACTACTATACGCTAGTGCAACACAATTAATCTTAGTAAGAAACAGAAGGCACTGTTACATGTCAAAAGAATGAAAATATCACATCTGAAAGAGCAAAATGCCATCATACAACACAGAGGTCATGGCAGGTTTCTGTTTTAGACCTTATAGACAACCAAGCATATGATATTTACTTGCTTCCAGGTGGAATCATCAGACTAAGATTTGCAAAGCTAGTTGCTTCATGTTTTGAATGTCATACATTGATTTTGAGAAACAGATGCCTGACTAGGTTAACTCAGAATGTCATAAAGGATAACTCTTTTTTCTTCTTTTTTGTTTTTTTTGAAGGGGGGTGGGGGGTGTCGCCAAGCAGGAAGCGTGCTTCTGCTGTCAAATACTCATGAACATTATCAACAACCCTAATATGAAATAATGCAGGAGAAAAGAAACCAAGTGTATGAATAATGCAGGCATTTGAAAAAATTTCCAACCACTGCTAACCTCTGAGGACCGGACACCTTATACTTGTGGACAGGAAGAGCATTAATCTCCTCCTCACTCATAGAGGCTGTGGGAACATTGTCAGCATCCAGTGCTCGCAATGTTTCATAATCTGGACAGAGCAACAAGACTTGACATGAGCATCCAAATATTCCTCAAATAATACTTCACCTTTCTGAGTTAGATTAGTCAATACAACAGTCACCTACAGGCTACAAATAGGATCCAAATCTTAGCATTATGTAAAATGTTGGAATAATGCAGGTATACCTAAGTCATCGAATTCCCTGTCAAGAAGTGCAAGCTGGAGTCTGAGACCTTGCAACCTTCCCCTGGTTGCAAGTGCTATAGATGGCGGCATGTGAAGTCGCAATTCCGTGTGGCCAAGAAGGCCACTAGCTGCAACAGCATGAGCTTGTGCCTGAGCTTGAAGTTGCTGACAAGTTGCATACATCCTCAAAGTTGTTGCCATCAAAAAGACGCCGAGCACCAACCAGAGCTTTGCAATATGGAAAAAGAAAGAGGAAATTATACACGTGATATTTTACAACTAATGGGGTTTAATAAAAGCATTTTCATCATGAAAAGAATACAAACCAGAAAATTAGGAGACATTTGGTGCGAGTTCAAAATCATAAACAGCAAAAGGACTGTCACAAGAAATGACCAATTACAAAATCCAGTTAATAAGCAGACTATCAGAGAAATATAACACCTCATGACCAACGATATGAAAGCACCTGTGACAAGAAACGCGAGGGAATTTGTATTGACTGGTCGGGCATGAACGCGCTGATCAGCAGCAATGAGATGGCATATATATATATATATATTAGAGAGTCACAAATGTTCATGAACTTTGAAAGAAATTGATATAGCGTCTATCACTTTGAGAATAACACAGTTAATAAGGCTAGAAAGTCACCACTGCACGCCGCTCGGGAATGAGTCCTGGGAACCCAGTTTCCATATCTCCTCTTGTGCCTCGGAAAACAAAACTCATGGTTTCCAGAAACTGAAGCAGCACTAAGTGAACAAATTTATCTTCCACAAAGGCCCCTGGAACCAACCTTATCCTACCAAAAGAAGTTATTAACTGTAATAGTCACCAATGCTAAAAAGAAATGAGGTGAAAATAGCAAGTTAACTTATGCTGCATGTGGTTGTACAACTTCTTGCAAGCATTGAGCAGAATACAAAATATGCATCCAGGTTGATAAGCCCACTTCTATACTATTACAAGTACAAATATAACCTCGTCATTGCCGAATTTCAGCAACTCAACTATAAGACCTCTTCCTAAAGATTAAACAGCTTAAGAAGTGATGGCAGAAGCAATAATGATCCACTAAAATTATAAGAAACTTTCCTCTGATGTAGCTAAGCAATTTCACCTCTCAAAAGGAAAATGTTCTTTACCAGCCACAGCATCATGTAATTATCCTAAAAGAGATTCAAGCTGACAGAAACTCTCATCACAAAACCTTATGCAGATTAGCAACGCTTTAAAAACTACAAAAGTGCTGCCATTTTCATTCAAGAGCACACAATGCATCTAGCAATGCAAATAGTTTTTTATCCTTCATGCCTTAGAACCCTATTGAACACCACATCTGAAGAAACAGGATGAATTCTCACAATATTTCGTAAGCTGTTTTAGATCATTATGCAATACATTTTGAACTAAATTTACAACAAAAACCTTTCAATCTCGTTCAGTATCAGTAGACTGCAATTTCGTTGTGTCTGTTAAACCCCACCAGGGCGCCTTTCACTTCTAAAAGGCCACCTATTGAATCCAAAATCAATCTCAACGAGCCTTGTTTATACCAAGAGACGTTAGGCTGATTGGACCTTAGGCTTTTGGTGGCATCAGGTTTTGGTTTGTTACATTTTTTGTACCAATTTCCCCTCCCTTTCCTGCTATGGATGGAAATCCTTTTGGGTTCCGGATATAGAGTAGGTCCTACAGGAAATAGCTCAATGGCAAATCCCTTCCACTGTTCCTACACATCCATTAAAATTTCAAAGATCTAACGTGATCACTCCATTGGATGAACCATTGATACATTGTCATTGTACAAAGTCTACATTATCGTACCAATAGACTAACATTTGCAGGGATTGAACCAATTTACAGAAAGGAATAACCCAACCCTCCGTCTCGCTATCAACCAAATATTTATGAACCAATTCTGGCGATTAATTGAAAGAGAATTCTCCCTAATAACCCATAAAATTAAATTGCAGAAATCGCTTATTTCTAGCTCGAATTTCATGTTCTACCAAAACCCAAAATTTGGAAGAAAAATCCAATTTACCTCAAACATCACCCAGATAATAACATCATCCAATGCATCAAACAAATAGCTTTTGCCAAAAATCAATTAAGCATCACAAAACCCTTAACACGATGTTAAATTTCCATGATATGATATCACAATCTTCCAACCGGCTACAAATTGTTCACATGCATGTTCGTCATCCAAAAGTTTTGATTCTTAAAATGGGGGAAGAGACAAACGGTTACTTACAGATATGGGTTCCGCAGGATGGATCCGAATGCAAGAAATAAGTCAAAAAAACCTGATTTTTGTCAAGAAAATGGGGTGAGTTTCACGAGTGAATGGAGACAGACGATGAGTCGACTCGGACGCGTTAGGGCTTTTTTTCTATGGAATATATAATTCAAAAGCCCAACGCTGAAACTAATGCGTTGATTTTCCATTTTACTGCTTTTGTACAGCGGAGGCCGGGTGCCGGGTAAAACGACGTCATATTTCCCCTTCTTTTTCTTTTTCCCTTTCATTTTTCCCGATTCATAGCAAATTTCTGTTGCTGATTTTCTATTTATTTCCAAAATCATATTTAATTAGTTTCATACAAAAATGTATTTTTGTTTGAATATTTTTGCTCTATTTTGTTATTCAATTTTTTTTCTCCAACTTATTTATTATAGTGTGTTTTTATTTGAAAATTTCAATAAATTCATTAAATTCACAACAATTATGTTAGTATGCCATTAATAGAGTTATTATCTGAATAATTTTTCAACGATAAATTCTACCAATTGAAATGGTTATATATTTTTCTAAGTTTATGTACGAGGAATCAAATTACAATTCCAAATGAAACGTGAGGGATAAAAAAAATTTCTTTTTAAAAGAGGCATAAAATTATAAGGATAATATAAAAAAGTCGGAGGGATTAATTTAAAGTAAATTAAAAATATAGAGACTACTTTAATATATTGAAATTAAATATCGAAATCAGAAATATACTTTACCCAATATTCGTTTGGTAATAGAGTGTATTTTAATTTATACTCCCTCTGCCTCATAACTATTATTACTTCATTTATTGTAGCATAAATGAAATTGATCAATTTTTAAATTAATTTATTAAAAATCATAAATTATACTTTTTCTTTTAGTATCGATGGTTCTAGATAATTGTGGAGCAAAGTACTCGTACATAAAAAGAATTTGGAACCCGTACAATTGTCGGATAAATTACATTTTCTTTTTGTCCTTATATATAGCCAAACATTTGTATTTTTTCCTTAATGTTCACATACCAACTATTTTGATTTCTAATATTTACAAATTTCACGTTTTTGGTCCTATCATTAAAAGTAAATGTTAAAATTAACAAAATTAAGAATACAACTAATAAATTTGAAAAATACAATCGTATTGCACAATATAAATAAATCGCATAGCATACTGATAACGAGGCCAAAATTATATCGAGATCTCAAACTCTCACTTACTTTCAACCACCATACTCTCTCACTCATAAACATAACCAGTCGCATTAGAAATTTAAGGGACCAAATTGAACGCCTTCCACCAATGATCTATTGACCTAATGGTTAAGGTTGAAGTCCCATGATAGTCGACATGGCTAATTGTAATCGATTTAGTTCAATTAATAATATTTATTACATTCACTTAAAAATAAAATAAAATGAAACACCTTCCCAATATTAAAGAATCATTAATCAAAATTAACCAACAATATCATGATCCCTCATCGATGAAACAAATGAGTTAGGTATGAATTGAAGGTAAGTGAGATCATTACACACGTCAATTGTTCGTTTAGAAAATATATACACAATATTATAATAATTAATAGTAGACATATAATTATATTATTAATTACCTCATGCAAGATAGCGTACAGTGCATCCAAGTTGAGGTTGGGATTATAAAATTTAACTTAATTCTACCAACTGTTGCAACATGCTAAGTACCCAACTTCACATCTCCTCAAAAACTTAGGTAATACTTAGTTCCTATCCTGCATCAAGATCAGCTCAAAATTTTTAAAGGGTAAATCGTATAAAATCCCTTGTCTTTTTTGAAATAATCACTTTCTCCTTCCATTAGTTGTCCTTTAACATCGTTAAATTTTTTAATCATTGTTATTCAATAATTAAAAATGAACAATCTAAATTTTAGTAATTTTAGAAATCTATTTTGCAATTATATAACATATATTTAATATAATATATATTATATAGAGATTGCTCCAGCAGAAAGGGGCAACGGCGACATTGCCCAGCCCATAAGGGTTATTGCCCCGGATCTAGTGGATGGCACTTGCCCAACGAAGAAAAGGGCAACATCCGTCACCAGCCTGGGCGATGGTGTGCCAAAGTTCTTCTATCATGGTGTCGGTGAAGGGGGAGGGGAGAAGAACCAAAAAGAAATTAACTGAGGAAAAATATATATTATTTTTAAAAAATTAAGTAAAAATACTTTATTTTTCTTTACTATTTAAAAACACTAAAAAGAAAGTATTAAATTTTTATTTTAAATAACTATAATTGTAATTTCAATCTAAAAGTTACAGTAAAAAATGTATTTTATTACAACATATTTAAGCTAAATAACAATCATTCATATTTATATAGATATCTAAATTTAGAAAGTGAATCCTAGTGTATTGATCTCTGTATTCTGATTTTTTAAATATTTTTTTGATATTTAATAATATATTCTATAAATGAATATAATTTATTAAGATATATTTAAACTAAATGACAATTTTAATTAATTAATAATATATAATTGTTTATAATTTATACTCATATATGTATATTTAAATTTGAAAAGTGACTCTTGATCAAAAAAAAAATTGAGAAGTGACTAAAAAAATTAATTGGAATTTTCAATTTAAATCTTAAATTCTTAAAATTTCATATACTTTCCACTACTAACCTTAGTATTTTTCAATAAATTTAAATTTATTAAAAAGGGGGCAAGATCATAAAGTTTGTCGGGGGCAATTCTATCCCTTCAATGAGTTTTGGGGCTGAAAATGAGTGAAAAAACAAACCCCCGCATTTCTGGAGTGTGTAGGCTGAACTCCATCACTTATCAACGAAGAGAGCTGATTTTTTTGCAGGGTTTATGATTTCATGGGGTCCTTCATGACTATATATACATAATACTTTTTTAACACAATTAAGTCTTTTGTATTTTTCCCATTTCAAAGGGGGCGGCATGCAATTTTCCCTTTCTGAAAACTGGATAGAAAGCATCAAGGCTGATGAATGAACATCCAAGAATCATCACCCACAACTAGCATTCTGCCAAAAATAAACATCTAACCAGAAGCCAGAACTAGAGGAGAAACACACCCTGAATTCAATTTTACATTACCAAAATAAGATTAGACTATAGGAAGAGAACCATTTCTCACTAAATCAGGCAAAAGAGTCAGCAAAAAGGCTAACTTTGATCATATTACAGGGCTCAGCATATAACTTCAAACCATGACATGAGAAACCAGTGTTATTCTCCTTCTATCTAGCAAGTAAACAGTAGAATATAAACTACAGAATTGAAGTCCAAAAGCCATGAAAACATGGGCAGCCAGGTTTATGTTCTCCAAGTCGTAAAAATTCATAAACCATCCAATTCCAGCGAAAGGTGGAAGGTTTTCTGCAACTAGATATTCAAACTCAATAACTCGCCTTCCAATCTTTGGCAACAACAATATTAAGCGATTGATAACATACACACCAAGTGCATTTACTTCACAAACATGTCAACATTGTCAAGCTCGCTGCAAAAAGATAACGGTGAGTCCTACAGCATGAACACCACAGAGAATTCTCCTCCAGTACTTCTGTAAGAAAACAACATAAACCACCATCTATCGAGAAGTTTAATTTAAAAGAAAAAAAAAAGCTTGATTAAATGTTTCACACCATGATATCATCGAGGTCAGAACACAATCCAAAGAACTGATTCATGTTGTAGAAAAGGAAGCCTGTCTGCCAATTATATGTCCATCAAAAAATGATTCATTACTCGTTAAGGATCATAGGCATAGTAATTAACTTACAGAATCGGATATAACATAGCATTACCAAAGGTAGCTACATATTGCACAAATATGATAAGAGTAATAAAAGGAAAATAAGGGACTTATAAATTCAAAAGCAGTTCTGACACACAAGGCTGGGTAGCTTCTATCCCCGAGTTCCCAGAATCCACTCCAACCATTAGATACCTCTCAATTTTAGGAGTTGGTTCTCCTCTGTTCCTTCATCTCCGTGTCTACTTTTGCCACCTACATTCTCCGTCTAAGGTTATTAACCACATGAAATTGGAGTGATCATCATACTTGAGCACAACACAAAACTGAAGAGAAATCATTAACCATTTCATTTCCAGCTATTTAGAATCAATAATAATGAAGTTTGTCCACCATCAGTAACCATGTGCAGAATGCCAATTCTATACTTGGAACCCCACAATGACAAACTACCATCTCTGATCGCTTCCATCATTAACTTCAAAACCCCACCCTCTGCGCCGTCTTGATGTGGAGCTGAAAACTGATGACAATGAGCCACTCCTCCGGCTTATTCTAGAGTCCGAGCTAGAACTAGAAGTGGAAGATTCACCTCTACCGAAACAAGCAAACAAACTATGCAACATCCTCCTCAATCCACCCCTCTCCCTAGATACACTCCCTCTAGAACCCCATGAAATCCTCCTTGGTACCCCATTATTAGTAAACCCACCGTCCATCTCCGTGTACACAACGGGTAACTCCCTCTCTCCACCTCTCCTCCCTCCAGAAAACCTACCCACAGCGAACCCACCACCGGGCAGTCTCCAAATTGTCAGTCCAACCGTCTCATCATCATTTCCAACCTCGTTCGTTCCTCTATTCACTTCACTTGCATCACGATTACCACTAACATTCTCATTATCAGTCGGCAATTCATGTCTACAAACTGGACAGGAGTTTCTCAATGAAAGCCAGGGCAAAATACAATCTTGATGGTACAAATGCTTGCAGGGCATTTCCCGAGCCTGGCTCCCCAAATCAAAGGCCTCTTTACAGACAGCACAGTACGATTCAACAGCTATATGTTGGTCACTTATCTCGACAGTGGGCATAGACTCAATAGCAGCCTTGGATGCAGGCGGATTATTATCAATTCTTCCAATCCCATTTGCCTCAATTTGAGCCAACTGATCTAGCAACCTGTCGAAACCCGACCCAAGTAAAAACTCAGACATGCTGGCAGGCAAGGGCCTTAAACCCGACCCGCCTCCATCGTCGTAATACAATTCAAACCCACCTCCAGGAGCGGCACCGGCTCCAGCTCCACCTCCTCCATCGTTGGGTCCACGAAGAACAATAACCGGATTAAAGGGTGAGCGATCGCCACCATTCCTGCGACTTCTTCTCAGCCTAGGGCTTGAAGACGATCCGGAACCAGGGCCCGATTCAGGAGTTCGCACCATGTACATGGCGGCAGCGGGGAAACGGCGTCTTCGGGACTCAGAGAGCGAAGATCGGGAGGGGGTTTCGATCTCCTCGACGAACCCACCGTTGCAATCGGGACAATTGATGGAATCTTGGGTTCCAACCCTGACAAATCGGCTGCATCTGTAACACCAGTAGGTTGAAGGCATCGAGATCTACACAAGATCCTCTTCAGGAGTAGAAAGAATCCGATATCAGATCTGAAAATTTGAAGCTTTCCCCCTGTAAGATACCAAGAATTGGGAGAAAAACATGGAGGAAGGTAGAGAGAGAAAGAGGGAGGGAGGGGAGCTGGAGTGGAGAGAGAGATGAATGATGTCTGGGTACAAAAAATAAAAATGAGAGAATAGAAATTGGGGGAGTGGACAATGAGGGATTTATGAGTGAGGTCATGTCTGTGTAATAAGTTCGGGGGAGTAGGGGTAAATATGTCAAACTGCATAATCGGGATATTGGCGTTTAATCAACGCTTCGAATGCGGGACACGTGTGACTTGTTTGAGAAAATTCGGCCCAACAATTACTACTATTTTGGTAATTAAAGTAAATTTTTCTTAGCAATATCATCTTTTTGCCCTGTGCTGTAATTAAGTGGTATTTTTGCAATAAGCATAATTATGCATTTATATAAGTGTAATATTAATATTCTTTTATTCATGTCTTTAACTAATTAAAATTTATTATTATTGTTTTCATTTCTATTTGTTAGTTATTTCTATTTACCTTCCATCTTGAATAGTTACATAATTAATTTTTCTATTCACCCTTTAAACAACTTTCCTTTCAAGTATGTTCTATTTATCTAACTTGTCTTGTATTATAACTTTGAATAGAAAATACTAAATTAATAAAGAAAAATGTGAACTTTCTATTATATTTATAAATCCAATTATTATTATTTCTTTTAATGGGAAATAAGATATCATAGGAGAAGTATGAATTGATCATATATATATATATATATACACAATAAATAATATGTGTAAAATTGCTAAAATTCCCAAACCCCCCAAACGCAACGAATATTCCCAAATAAGATAAAATTCGGCGCATTTTTGTCTAGCTCAATTAACGCAATCCCATTTGACCATGATCTATATCGTACATCATTTAGTAATAGACATGCGACAGTAAATTAAAAAAACACGTTTGATCTGTATTATAACAACTTTCTATAAATATATACTGTTGTCCAAAAATCAAATATAGTATGCATTTGTTATGCTTTTACTTTTCTGTTTCTCGTCTCGATTTAGTACCGATTTGGCCATTTGAGAGCTACCACAAAAATGACACCTGCAACTGCAATTCGATTGTTCTTGTCTTCTCATATTATGTTCCAAATCCAAGTTACTCAACTAATTAATATAGTGGTAGAGGTATATATTAGTCTATTGGTTATCTCAAACATGAATTTTTCAATTTACTTACATACATCTATAACAAGCACTTTGGATTTTCTTTTGTACATTTGTGTGCGTGGTTGTATTTTATTTCATTTGCAATAATCAATCACACAAAATTGTGCATAAGTGACACATGTATAATAGCGTACATTTTAGTGACAACAGATGTGATTGTCGCTATATTTGTATAAATTATTACTAAGCAATTGTTATCAATTATTATAAGACGTATTACTAATTATTAAAATGATAACTTTATGCATAATTCTTGTCATTAATTATGATATTGTTATAAGGTCGAAATTTGTCCTATGCAATTAACTTTTTTGCGAGTAATTATAAATATAAAATTGTGACTAATACAACTAGACATATAGTTAGCAATGTAATAAAACTATAAAGACAAGTACAAGAGGAGCTGCAATAAATGATACTCATCACATGAAGACTCGAGATGTTACCACTGCACATGCAATGTCTCTACAGGGTTCATGTTAGCAAACAAGTATATATCATTCTTCATTTTATTTGAATTTATGTGGTTTCAAATGAAAGTAAAGTACATATGCATTTTAAGACTGATACTAAGCATTAGATTAAATACACATCATACGAATACATTTGATAAAATTCAAACTCATGAATTCGTATTGTTTATTTATAAGACTTCAATTTTAACACGGATGTATTAATACCAAAATTCTATTTAGTGCCAAAAAGGAAATTTATGACAGTGAAATGTGGATGCGCATTGAGGTTGACTTGAGAGGTGGACCATTGGCCTGCCTGTCAGCTCGCCATTCTTTACTCGGATCCCATCCCATCCCATTTTCAATGTGTACTTCCACTCATTTAGAACAAAAAATAATAAAAAAAACTTACACTTTAAGATTAATTAATAAAAAGCTATTATTTCAATAATTTTAATAATCCATTCATAACCAAAAAAATAAAAAATAAATTAAAATTAATGAGATGAATACTTTAACATAATTGTGAAAAATGAGAATATAGAGTTAAACATAAAATGAAAAATATAAAATTGATGGTGATGGTGATGGAGCATAACTTTTATATTAGTGGGAGTGGGTGATCTTTATTTATATAAATGGGCAACCTAAATGAGCATTTCATTTTTGTACTTTTTCTTTTGTTCCATCACTAGTAAAAAAAGAGGACAAAAAGGCATATCGTGTCAGAAGACTACGGGGGGCATTTTCCATGCATGTGAATTCTGATGCTTTTATAATTTTATTGTCCTAACTTAAATTGCTATAAATGGAATTTTTAACATTTTAATTGTTTTCATACTAAAAATTCTCAACTTTGCTTTGTTTAATTAAACTCCTAAAACTAAACATTCTTATTTATATTTTCTTGTATATAATTATTATCATAAAATTTAGATATAATTACACCACCATCCTCTAAGGTTTAGTGTAATTACTCGTAGACCTATGTGGTTTGATAAATTATGTCTAAAATACCTGAGTTTGTTTATGTTTAACCGAATTCATCAAATTTGCTGATTTGGGAAAAAAATTAAATGAAAATTTATATTTACTTTCGATTAACTTATTACTGACTTATTGTATGTTCAATAAGTCTTTATTTTTTTTCCTGACCAAGCTACCCTTGAACGTCTTTACACGTTAATGCATGCGAGGAGGTATAACTTCACCATTGAAAATGTAATTTGGTCAGAAAATATTTATTTGCCCTACAATAAGTTTGTAATAAGCCAATCAAGTGAAAATATGAATTTCGTTCAATTTTTCTTTTTGTTAATATTAACAATTCGGTGAATTTTAACTGATAGATGAATTTATTTTACCCCAAATTTCATACAAGGACATTATAACTATCCCTAAAATTTAATTTGAACAAGAATTGTCATAGTGTGTTCCATTAGAAGCTCAATGATTTGTGGGCGCGAGAGGTAGTGGGCAAGTGTTTATTTGATGAAGAAAAGGTGAGTGGGCAATTGAAGTAAAAACTAGGCAGATATAGATATAGATATAGAAGAAGACCATCAAAATCAATGGTCCTCCTCCATAGGGATAGATAGGCTATCAAAAGCTGCTTCCTTTGGTCGTCTTTTTCCTTAGCAATTTCATATGCTTCCCCTCTCTTTGTTTCCAACTTTTTCTTTTTTTTCGCCATCATTAACTCAGAGTTAGAGCCATGCCTCGTTAAAAAAGTTCTACGTTAACCTCTTTTTTTTTTTTTTTTTTTTAAAAAAAAAACCTCGTAATTTGATGTGAGTGTATTATCGGCTAAGAGTATTTGATTTTTAATATTTGATTAAATGAAATGAAATTAATTTTTAACTTGTTGGTAGGACTGCAGTAATTCAAGTCGGATAACATCATAACAAATTTTGAAACAAAAATATATATTTTGTTGCAATGATGCCTTTTAGTTGGAGTAGCAGTAACGACTTAATCCAAGCTATCCTTTTATTAATAAAAAAGTGGTAAAATACAACAAAAAATATATATATTCAAAATAAAATACAATTTGGTGTTGGATTTTGAAAAAATACAAGAAGTTTAGTATTTCTTTTTAATAGCGAGTACATGATTATATCAATTTCATCATAAATAGAGTAATACATTGATTCAATTAATACTTCAATGTAACTAAAAATAATAAAATAAATTCACATAAAATGATACGAATACTCATACATCTAATGAAACTCGAACTTGTTCATAAAACTTTATTCTTTAATCACTACAAATAAGACGCAGAAAATGGATGTAAAGCATTCTAAAAATGGGATGCAGAATTTAGAAGATTTGGAAATTAAGGTGTGAGGCTTTTCTTGAATGTTAGTGTCGGGTGATGAATATTAGTCAGAGAAAATATTAAAAAAAAAAAAATCTTACAAAATAATACAAAGTCGTACCATTAGAACTATTAAAATGAGAAAGAAGCTAAAGAAAAAAAAAAAAAAAAATCTCGCGAAGAAGTCCAATTAGACTCTAATAGCCCTAATTCAGTTCCTAGTGAAAGAATGAGTCCTCTTAATCTCAGATAATCCTATATTCTAATTATAATAATTAAATAAAGTATGAAAATAATGTTAATTAAAGTAGAATAATTAATTAATAGGCGGAGTAGCAACTTTGCACATTTTGACGTTGGAAAACGACTAAAGTGGGAACATGGAATAGGACAGCTTCACCCTGCATTTATTTTTTTATTTGTATTAATATGAAACTAAGGCTCAAAAGCCAATCAATGTGCCCTTTCACAAAATTCGTTGATTAGTTAGCTTTTATATTGAAAATTTGCCCCCTAAGCAACAAGATTATACTAGTCTTTGTTGTAATTGGCATAGTTAAATGTTAATTTGATGCAATTTTTAATATAATAATTTGTATGCCAATTAAGGTGAACTCATAGATTAGATGATAAAGGAGAATGAGAGTGTATTATTATCCCACTTCGAAAGCTTGATGGATTGAGTTGAGCTTTGAAAGTGATTTTATATTTCATTATGTGAAGAATTGCAATGACATTTATTTTATACATAGTCTTGTGAATTTCAATTTTTTTTTTGTATTTTTTTCATGCAAATAAAATTATAATGCGTTGGCTAAATATTTTATGGAATAATAATATATAGATTTTTTTTTCAATTTTGTTCCTTTAAATGAAATAATCCATCATTTATAATTTAGATTCCATTAAATCTAATGGTCAAAGATTTTAATGAGACAAATTTAAGAAATGGGGAATTACTAAGTGCATTTGTAAGATGAGGGATTAAAATGAGACAAAAATAAGAGATAGGAACTGACAATATATTCAACGTTGAGTTTGAATATGCCTTAAAATATTTTGTTTCCAATAGGTTTGGCATGAGACTTGGAGAAATACAAGACAAAATATAATGGACGGTGATTTTTATTTTATATATGAAAGTTTTATTTATGTTGGATATTAAAAAATTTGGATCGTTATTAATTTTCAAATTTTGCTTCCTATTCATCATTTATTTGAATGAATCTTGATCATTGCAATTCATAATTCTAAATCAATGCATATTCCACAATTAAATATTTACATCGAAATACATGGATAAAGAATCTCATTTTACTTATAAATTCAGAAAGTGGTAGATGATGATTGATTGGCAATTAGGTCCTTTAATTTAGCTTCACATAACCAATCTTTTGGAAGCACACCACACACTATTAACAAAAGCTTTTTCTATATTTCCCAAAATCTTGTTGTCCTGTTTCTCTAGCTAGAAACAAACGGCTCGAAAAAAGGTTGTTTAATTCTTGGGTGGGGGGAGCCCACCCTTCCTGTTTTGACCCACCAGCTTTTATCATCTTTTTGGTCAACCAGTTTTAAAGAAACTTATACCACACCACTTGATTATTCCAACCTCATTCTCTTCAAAGGGTAAGATAGGGTTGCTAACCGCCCGGTCCTGGGGCGGGTTGAGATAGACTCGAGACTCACTCTGTTTTATTTTGAAAATTTATGGACTTGAGCTTGATTCGGATAAAAATATACCCCATCCTACCACGCTTCTAAACTCATTTAATTAGATTTGAGCCCGCCTCATTTAAAATGAGTTCAAGGGGAGCTCTGATTTAATCGATTTTCTTTTTTTTCTAGTAGTGATAACGAATTTAATATTTATAATAAAACAGAAGCTAATACATTTGTGTAGGAGACATTACGTACATAATCAGTATACATATCCGAGTAAAAAGTAGCTAACAAAAAATCAGGATAGGAATTATAAATTATATATTCAAAATTTGAGGTCAAGACCACTTTCAAAATATAACGCTCAAGTTCTGGAACTTAGTCGAGCTCTTTCAGAAGTGTTGTAGTAACGGGATGAATCCCGTATGGTGAACATGTTTATGATAATATTATAGAATACAATTTGTGAGTCAATCTTAATAATCAGGTGTAGTATGTGATTTATCCGGATCCATTGCCATGTCTAGGGTGCAACTCTAGGGGCCTCTTGAAGAATAGGATGTATGCATAAAAAATATGTAGTTATTATTATTATAATGTTAAAGGTTCCTACAGGGTACAGATAGATACTAGGGAAGTTGAGAAACTTCAAATATATGTGCACATTTGTTAGTACAAATTTAAAATTAACTTTGACTAATTATTGAAGTGAATTGTGTTTAATATAATGTGAGCTTATCGGCTTAATAAATCTAATATATATGAGAGCTAAACCAATGTTGGATGAGTGAGAGAAATAAAAATTGTCCGTATAATATATAGTTTCGAGCCTACAAATAAGGGTTAGGCCCAAATTGATGTATTTTCAAGTTATAGGTTAAAGCCCATCACCTAAAACCACTAAATCATAATTGATATATCTATAAAAGTACAGACAGTTGCCATCATCAGCTTGTAGTTGTGGATGATGAGTTTATAATTAAGATCCTAAATTCATTTTATAAAATGTTTATTTTAGAGATTATAAAGTAGTTAATAAAAGTTTATAAGATGAGCTTCTAATTATTATTGACTTTACTAACATTAAATTTTATAAATAGATATCTTTTGAGTATTTATTTATATTTTAGTTAATAACCTTCTTATTTAACATTTTATATATGAAAGTTTATTTTATATGACTTGTTTAAGAACTAATTGTCATAATTAAGATAAACTTATTTTATAAATTCTTCATAAAGAATGTAAAGAGTTTATTATAAGCCTTTTCAGATTTTTGAAATGAACTGAACTAAATAATCTTGAAATGGGCCATACAAGACATCAATATTTATAATATTAATATATATAAGTTTTGAATTTTGATATAGTTAATCAAACACTTGTCTATTTTGTATTTTCTTTTAAGTGTTAATAAAACAGTACTTATCCAAATATTGTTGTTTCATTAATTTTATACTTGTTTGAAAGAATAATTAGTTAATAAATCAACAGCACTAAACATGCATCCTCTAATCACAAAGGAAGGGTACTGGGCAGATATATATGTACAGGTCACGTGAACACAAATGAAGTAATTAAAGAAAAGTAGAGTAACTCTCATCAACCAAACTTAGATTATAGAAATAATTAATTATGAGCTACGATGTTAATTATACAGAGACTGCATGCGTTAATTAATTATGTAAATATATTTCTTGCAAGTTAAAAGAAATTAAAGCAGATGATGGATAGGCATTGGAGGGCGTTTGTTGATTAACGAGTCTCTAAAATTCTAACCTAATTAGAGACTTTGAAAGAGGAAATTAAGTTGATGGATGAACCATATTATTCTGAGCTCAACCTTTACCTTTTTCTCATCCACCCTTTTGACTCCAATTATTTTTGCCAAAAAACTCACACACCACTTTAACTAACTAAATAATTATATGATTAATCATGCAACTTGTTATCTATCACACATTAACTAATTATTATCATATAATTAATAGTTTTGGGACCTTCTTCTGTACTTCACATCTCTTTGCTCCTATTCTACGTACAACTTACAACACCCGCCTCTCTCAGTTTTCTTACTTTTCTTTTTTGTTCATGGTAACAGACAACCACATTTATTAAACTTTAAAGTGATAGAAAAGGGTTATGTGGACTTTTTTATAATTTATTTTTATGGATATATATAACAGGATAATGATGTCTAGTTTAATTAGCGAAATTGAAGTCCTATGATTATCATGAATTCGAATCGACTACCAAACTGTAAAATGTTATTCTACTTTAATAATAAATTATTGTTTAGATATACTAATCAATTTAGTTAAAAAAAAAAAAAGCCAATATTCCAGCCCTACATTTCATGGGAAATTTTCAAAAAAAAAAAAAAAAAAAGGGCCGAGTGGTAAGGAGATCCAACTCAACTAACCAAATTGACGCCTGCCAAACATCAATATCATCATGTGATTTGAATTTACATCCTGCGTGTGAACTAGTATACGCGTATATATGTCTTTTTCTATAGATTTTTGTAATAATTCGAGGTATATATTTTTGTTGAGTTTTTTATATTAAAGATCATGACTTTTTAATTGTTAATAATTATTATTGATTGATATATATATATATATGTGTGTGTGTTATTATGATTCTACAAAGTTAACTGAGAGAAATAATTATAGGTTCTTTCTCATAACTATACAAAATCATCACATATAAAATAAAAGAATTAGAAACACACACAAAAAAGTGGAAGAGAAATTTAATTTCCTCCTCTTTTCCTGCATAATTTTTCTATAACCTTTCCCTTTCTCATATATATTACTAGTGTGTGACCCGTGCTATGCACGGGCTTGATTTGGTTATGGTTAAAATTATATTTTATCAAAATATAACTTCAGAAAAGTTAAATAAAGAAATATTTTAAACAAAATTAAATTTTATTTCAAATTGTCATGGATCAATAATAATAAAATTTATAATTAAAAGAATATATATATATATATATGAATATATATAGATAAAATAAGTTTTATTCATACATATACATTAAATAATAATAACCATCTTCACAAGAAAAGTTCCCAAAAAAAACTTAAACATGAGTTCAATAACAAATCAATACACCATCTAAAATTTATAACATAATTTTCAAAATCGATCCAAATTTCAAATATGAATATGTCGAATAGAGTCAATAGACTCAATTGTATGATCAATATTGTTATACTATATATATAATTAGTGTAAATATCAATATAAATACCCACTTTCAAATTAGTGTAACAAAATTTTGTTGATGAATATGTCTCATTCCTTCATATTTAATTAGTGACAAATACTGAAGGGCTTTATTCAAATTAAAATCTAGAATTTTGAAAGATACAAAAGGGATAAATTGTTACTTAATAAAAACTCAACATTTTCTGAAAAATTGCTTACCTTACTTATGATTATCCAAACAATGTTACTATCCTCCAAGTGCAACAAAAATTTATTAAATGCTAACATCAATATACACAATTCAACTTTAAGATGGAAAATAAAACATTGGTTATCATGATCACATGCATTTAGTAGCTTACATCATTAACTCGTTTAAAATCAAACATAGAATTCATCACACAAAACCCAATAGCAATAGATGATTAATTTAGAAGAGTAATAAGATTAAATCTTGGGATCCCACAATATTATTGAGAATTCTGAATCATATTACACAAATTCAATGGAAACCAAAATAAGAAAAACAAAAAAAAAGGAAAAAAATAATTGAAACAAATAGTAAAATATCGATGAATCACTCATATTCTCACATGATTTATTTATTTTTTATAATTCAAATATCAAAAATACTGAATGTAATGTAAGCATTTTGATAAATAACATTACTCGATGAGAGAGTGAATATATGTACTACAAAAGTAAATCTATTTTAGTCATATTAATTTATCTCCTTAATATCTAAATCAGTCAAAAAACAAAAATTAAAAAAAGTGAATATATATATATATATATATTAAATTGAGATCTGTAACTCTCAAAATTTATTTTTATTTAAGCAAAAAAAATAGAATAAATATCTCACGCCCCAGAATAAGAAAATAAAAAGTAAAAAAAAGAAGAAAAACAATAATCACATAAGGATAATTACATAAATTAGATAACTTTAAAAAAAAGAAGAAATAAAACAAAATAAATGAATTTATATGAAAAACTATGAGAAACAATGACTAAATGTCTTTGTAATGGGGAAAAGAATAAGAAAAGTCAAAAAATCAAGACACATATGCCAACTGAAAAAATAAAACTATGCAAATAATAGTTAGATCATCAAGCACTATAAAAAAACAATTAAAGAAAATAGACTTTAAAAAGTAATAAAAAATTTAAAAAATACTCATATTGAGTATGAAAGGAAAAATTAAAGCATGTGATATTATATGACTGAATAATTAAAAAAATTATTGTTACAAATGAAAAGAATAGTTTGAGGGAATATAAAGAACAAATCATCAACAAAATTAATTGATTATTATGATAAACTACTCCATACCTTAATTGAATACAACATTAAATCACAAAGAGGAAAAATAACATATAAAAGTAAAAAATCCTAATAATAAAAAGGTGAAGTCTAAATAGATTTAAAAAGAAAAAAAATAAGAACATATTTTTCATATAAAAACAATTTGCTATTATCATACAAAAAAGTATACATATGACTAATGATTTAGCTAACTAACATGCATCTAAAAAAAAAAACCTTCGTTCATGGTTAAAAAAGTTGAGCGTGATGAGTAAAACCAAGAAAAATAATTTCTGAATTTATAATGATGGACAATTGGTTGCTTTTGGTGCATTATGAAATTTTGAGCAATTTTTGTTAATTATTGCTTATTTTTTGTGTTCCTTAAATATCCTGACGAGAGCTTCTTGCTTTCATGCAAAATTTTAGGGGTTTAATTTGGTAATTGAATTTTTTAAAAAGACAAAATTAGAATTTCTACTAAAATTTAATCAATCAATTAGAAATTTTCATGCAAATTTTATGGATTTAGTTTGTCATTAACTGTTTTTCTTAAAAATAATAATTCTTGCTAAAACTAAAGCAACCAATTATTATATTTTTTCCAGATAATTAAATAATTCAAAAACCACATACTTCAAATCTATATATATATATATTGATTGATAATAGAATACATGGGGTTGGGGAATACATATATTAGAATCAATATATATATAATTATAAAATATAATAATAAAATATGGATTGTAATTTAAAGAGGTCAAATTAATTGAAAACTATTGACAATGTGCAATATAAAATTACGGACCCCTTCAAATATAAAATTAAAAATTAGAAAATGATTATGGTTATACATAATAGAATAGATAGGGGTGGGGAATATATATATATATATATATATTAGATTATGAGGTGTACAATATGTTACATGCCTATATAATATATATTATATATATTGATTAGTCTATTTTGTTATTTTGCTAACTATAGGGGTGTGAATGTAATCAAAATAGTCTTTCTTTGATTTTAATACTTGATTCGGGTAGAAAATAACTATTCTTGATGAGGTCAATGCTCTCGATCTCGATCAATCACCCAGATGGAATGATCCATGAGAAAAGAAAGCACGTCAGGCTAGTCGGGAAGATCCCTAGCGAAGACCCTCCGATGTTTAAGTCAACTCAAGCCCGAGATGACAACAGTGCGATCTAAGTAAATTAGTAGGTCGGATGTCATCAAATAAGTCTTACCATAAATGCAGTGAAATAGTAGTATTTATAGGGCCAAATGTATGTACTTGCCTGGTCTACGTAGCTTCATCTCAGAACTTAAGCTGTCAGATGATAAAGAGTCTAGATTTCGAGTCCTTTGAGGCGGGTCTCGATCCAGGTCGCATTGCCTGACCTGACTGCCTTGTATGCGGATTTTGAGGCCCATATATAAATTTAACATCTTTTCAAAATTATTTATATCTTTTTTAGGAAAATAGGGAACGCCCCTATCAATACTCAATTAAATACGTATGACACGTGTATATGGATAGTTTCCCATTGCATACAATTACACCACAAAATTGCTCATAGCCATAGACTCTTAAAAAAAATATGCAGATTTTGATTACACGAAGAAGAAGCTGCTTCCATATCATGCACCCCTATTTACAAATTAGTTAAGCTATAAGAGATCATTGACTTTCATCACCCAAAAGAAGGGGGACAAAAAGAAACTATATTCAAATCGGATATAATCAAATAATTTAGGGGTATGAATCAAAATCTGAAAACAATAATGCTTCCAAATTTGAAACAAGAGACATAAATGAGAGAGAAGAAGCCCTCCCTGTACAGAAAACGTGGAGGGCTCATGAATCACAACTATTCAAAATATTACTAGTTTAGAATACTCAAATTACGGCTAGTACGTGACCTAATTTCGACAAGCATTTATTTGGTGACAAGTGGAGCCGCCCTTAAAATTAAATACATATTATTATTAAGGTCGTCCAAAATTCTAATTTCCAAAGTCGTTGAGGTTAAGTTATCAATCTTTCAGCATGTTAACGTGGCGTGTAATAATCCTATTTCATTTACATTTATATATATATCATTAAACATAAGAAAATATTTTTTTTTAAAAATAAAAAATAAAAAATAAAAAAGAATACAAGGCATAAGTTGAATATAAATATGAGATGATGGTTAAGCGTTGGTTGTGAACTGATAAACAGCCTCATTAGAGCAGAGTCATATCCACTTTCATCTAATACTCCTAATTATATCATCCCTTTCTCAATCCTTACATCTACTTTCATCTCCTTAAGCAATTCAAAAATTACATTTTCCTTGCCAAGTTTCTTTATTATTGCAAGATTTGGACAAACATCGTCATTAAGAAATCATGACAATGGAGTACTGTGTTGTTTCTGAGCTTGAAGGAACACTTTTGAAGGACCATGATCCCTTCTCCTACTTCATGTTGATAGCCTTTGAGGCATCCGGCCTTATCCGCTTCGCCCTTCTGCTGGCGTTATGGCCCGTTATCCGTCTACTAGAGGCATTCGGGAGAGGGGACGATGGGCTTAAGCTCATGATTTTTGTGGCCACGGCTGGAGTTCCATTCTCCGAGATTGAAGCAGTGGCGAGGGCTGTTTTGCCCAAGTTTTTCTTGGATGATATCAATATGGATGCTTGGAGTGTCTTTAGCTCGTACCCTAAACGAGTTGTCATCACTAAAATGCCTAAGATCATGGTGGAGAGGTTCGTCAAGGAGCATTTACGGGCAGATGATGTCGTTGGGAGTGAACTTTCCATTAGTCGATTTGGATTTGCCACGGGTTTTCTTAAAGATGGTTTTGCTTCAATACCTAAGAGCGTTGCTGAATTGTTTGGAGATGAACAGCCTTGCTTGGGGCTAGGAAGGCCTGATTCCGGTTGCAGTTCCTTATTCCTACCATTGTGTAAGGTGAGTAATTGTGTACCTTAATCATTTGTTTGTGAAGGACTGATTGAAATTTTTTTTTTGGAAATCTTATTCCATCTTCTACTTCCTTGAACATATATACATTACGTGTATTAGGATGATATTATGCATTTTGAATGCCATGAAATCATCCTTATACAGGTGACGTGTAAATATTAAATGGAATAGAATATAATTACTAACATTAATTTATACTACAATCGGAAGTGCAGGAAGAGTGCCATCCACCATTCATCACCAACCACAAAAACTACAACCAACAACACCAAATCATCGTCCGGCCCCTCCCGGTAATCTTCCATGACGGGCGCCTGGCCAAGCGTCCGACGCCATCTACCGCACTCCTAATCCTCCTATGGATCCCTCTAGGGATCATACTAGCCGCCATTCGCATCGCGGTAGGCTTGATGCTACCCATGTGGGCAACGCGTCACATCGCCCCACTCTTGGGCGGTAGGGTTGTGGTCAAAGGCAACCCTCCTCCTCCCCCCAGCTCTACTTCGGGCGTTCTCTTTGTATGCACGCACAGAACCCTAATGGACCCCGTCGTCCTATCCACCGTCCTCCGCCGCAGAATCCCCGCCGTCACATACTCCATTTCCCGACTATCAGAGATCTTGTCGCCCATTCCCACCATCCGTTTGACAAGAATTAGAGACGTGGACGCGAAGAAAATAAAACAAGAGCTGGAAAAGGGAGACTTGGTGGTTTGCCCCGAAGGGACAACTTGTCGGGAGCCGTTCCTCTTGAGGTTCAGTGCCCTTTTCGCAGAACTGACGGATCAAATAGTGCCGGTGGCGATGAACTACAGAGTAGGGTTGTTCCATGCAACGACGGCGAGAGGGTGGAAGGCCATGGACCCTATATTCTTCTTCATGAACCCAAGGCCAGTGTACGAGGTAACTTTTCTGAACCAGCTGCCGATGGAGGCGACATGCTCAGCGGGGAAAAGCCCACATGATGTGGCCAACTATGTGCAGAGGATATTGGCGGCAACATTAGGGTTCGAGTGCACCAACTTTACGAGGAAGGACAAGTATAGGGTTCTTGCAGGGAACGACGGAATTGTGGCTACTTCAAAGCCGGCGGCGAAGGGATTGGTTGATGCTTTCAAGAACATACTGCCCAGTTTTATTCTTCACTAGCTCTACTGCTGAATCACTACCAATATCTTATCTTAATTTCTTTTCTACAATTCTTTTTTGTCTTTTTTTCTGGGAGTTTTGAATTATTTTTTTGTCTTTAATAATTTTATCTTGGAAGTAGTGTTCAATAATGTATTGAAGTAATATATATGTATGTATTTTGTGATGTGTCATATAATTATTTTCACTAATTGTATGAAGAGATCGAGTTTGTAAAATTGATAGGTTAGAGTTGCAGTTTGTAAAGGGAGTGAAGGCCCATGACAGTTTGGATTTATAATTATAAGATTGGGGGGCAAACATTAATATTTTCCACCTGCTTATACTATAAAATCTCATTAAGGAACCGCCCTATGCATTACACGGCGCGCCTTAAATATCCGAGATGGATTTTCAAGAGGTCAATCTTTGTCTTGGAAAGTGTACTTTGCTTTAGCAACAACTAGAAAAAGGAAGAATTCGCTACGCTCACGGGGACCACTCTTGCTTAGCTCCCCCGTCGTGCTCCTCATTTGAGGATCACTCACTCTCCGAACAAATACTACGAAAAGTATAACATTTAATTATGATTAATTAATTATCATAATTAATAATAAATAGTCGTAAAAAATAGTCATTAATCACAGTCACACAACAATTTATAGGCCGTGATTTTTGTGAGAATACTTGTCATGACAAACTTTTTTACCATGACTTTTAACTATAGCAAATAAATGTTTCATCGTGAAAAAATTAATTTTTTCAATTTATTGTTGTCAATAATAACTATTTATTATAATTTTTATACATAATTATTAAAATTATAGTCAATAGTATTTTTTTTTTCCCTGGTGAAAGGGGTTAACTGCATATCATATATCTAGCGCTAGCAGCCCTTAACACCTCACTCAACCAAACCTAGTTTAGTTGATAAAGTTAAGGTTTTATGATTAAAATATTATGGGTTCTAATCCTATAATATGTGGGTATTGATCTATTTTAATAGTAATTGTTGAATCACTGTAATAATTATTATTAGTTAATTATATATATTTGATATTAGTAATCTACATATATTGATCGTTAATGTGATTGTAATAGTAAAAAAAATATATTAGGAAATTATGGAAGGAAAAACAAAAATATCCTCTAATTATATTAAGAATTAAAATTAAGTGTTTGATTGTGAATAATATATAGTCACTTGTATAAGACTAAAATTCTTTATCGATTTTATGGAATCCATGATATGACTTCAAATAATTTTGGAACAATATACTGTTACTGTAGGCACAGGTTCATAAGCGAAAACATAAAATAAAATAAAATTCCCATTCGTCCCTTCAAAATGAGTCATTCAGAGTGGTATGGACTATTTTTCAACCTTTTGAAAACTAGTATGAGTTTAAATTAAGATATACTATGGATTAATTTGAAGTATATAAATATACTTTTATAATAATACTTTTTTATTTTATATTTTAAATTTTATTTTATTTAAAATTATTGAGATCAATTTAAATGTATATAATAAAACATACTTTATAATAAAATGTTTTGAAAATAGTTGGGTTGGGCTTTAACCTGTCCACTCAAACACGTCTTGAAAAGTAGGTGAGGTGGGGCTGGCGCATGCACCATCACCATCACCATCACCATCACCCTCAGCCAACCCTAATCACCTCATTCCCTGCTTTTCCTATCTGCACTTGTCCTGTGCAAAATTGCATTTACCAAATTATCAATGAATATTTTTAACTAAATTATTAGATAACTACGAATTAATTAAACAACTTATAATTAATAATGTGTAAATCAATTAAATTAGTCATCACATTGTTTAATTATTTTTAATTAAAAATTGCAGTTATTATATATATATATATATATTTTGTTGGTAGTAGAATTACATGAGGACAATTGGTTTATGGGATTGCAAGCCAGTCAAACTGCAAAACTCTAAAAATTGGATCACTCAAACCTGCTCTCCAAGCTTTTTTTTCTTCTTGATCTTATCCTCCTCTCTGCTTCGTTTTAATGGATACTCCCAAAAGTACAAAAGTTACTAAAAAACAATTAATATTTACTACAATATTAATGATTATGATTAAAAATTGTGATAAATTATTATTAACTATAATTAGATAAAATTGATACAAAAAGCTCATTTTTCCATCACAAAAGAATTATTTGTCAGAACCAAGAGTTATGGTAAAAATATTTCTCATGGTTTTTATCCATGACAAATATCCTTGCAAAAATTATGGCCAACAACTGTTGCGTGATCGTGGTTAAAGAGTATTTGCTACGATTATTTAATATAAACTATGTCAATTAGCCATGATTAAATAAAATATTTGTTATAGTGAGTGGGGAATGTAGGCCAAAATAGTATTTAGGCCACATATATATATTATGTAATAATTCTTATCTGGTGATTAATTACTTTTCAGACCACTTATTTTTATTTTAATTCTTGAGATAATTATACTTGAGAATTACCTAATAGTATATTCGAGTTAGAATATGCGTAGTTTTTAGTGTATTGTGGTTAATAGAAAAAACAAATTAATATAAAGTGAGAAAGTCCAGAAATTCCTCCAGTATCCACTTTCCATGAAAAGTGGGAATTTGACGAAAAAAGTGCACTACTGTGGCTGTGGGGTGGGCGCCCTTTAATAAAACCGTCTTCTCTTCTCCTTCTCAGCAAGTGCATGCTACATTGCGATTTACATAATCTTATTGATCAGTTTAAAATTCCTCAACTCAAAACTCGATCCAAGAACAATGCCCAACTCCTTCATTCTCTTCATCTCCCTCCTTTGTTTCTTCACTTCCGGTTGGTTTTTTTCTTTGTGTTTTCTCAATTATGTGTTCAACAACCTACTTGATCATGTTTATTTCCTTATGATTGCAGATGGCACCCAGCTCATTGTAGTGAACAACTGCCAGGATCACATCTGGCCGGCCATTCTTGGTACCGCTGGCCACCAAACACCCAATGACGGTGGTTTCCCTCTCTACAGCGGCCAACAAGTGGTGGTGGAACTCCCCCAGTGGTGGTCGGGAAGAATATGGGCCCGGCAGGGCTGCTGCTTTGACCAAACGGGTAGAGGTTCTTGCCAGACCGGAGACTGCAACGGCCAATTACATTGTAGGGGCATCGGGGGACAGCCACCCGCAACCTTGGTCGAAATGACTCTTGGAACTTCCACAAATCCCATGCATTATTACGACGTCAGCTTAGTCGATGGCTTCAACCTCCCGGTGTCGATGATCCCAGCGGGCGGTGGCTCCGCCTGCGGTGTGGCGGCGTGTGAGGCGGACGTGAACGTGTGCTGCCCGGAGAATTTGGCGGTGCGGAGAGAGGGGAAAGTGGTGGGGTGCAAGAGTGCGTGTTTGGCCACTGGGGACGATAGATATTGTTGCAGGGGAGAATATGCGAGCCCGAATACATGCAAGCCTACGGCTTTTGGGCATTTGTTTAAGGCTATTTGCCCAAGAGCTTATAGTTATGCTTATGATGAATCTAGTGGGCTCAAAACATGTATGGCAAGGAGGTATGTCATCACATTCTGCCCTCCCAATTGAGGGAGGGATGGGGAAGAATGTAATTATTCTTCATGGAGAAGTATCATATAATTCAGGATTTTTGATTATGCTGTCCATTTTTCTTTAATTCAAGGACATATACTTTCAACTATTATATTTGATTATTGTTCTTTTGATGTTGTCTTTGATGATATTTGTTGAGTTTGAATTTGTTGGAATTATTTTATTTACTCTTATAGTCAAGAAAAGTTATACTATGTAATACGTATAGGATTAACCGATATCTTACTATTCAAATATTTATTATAAGATATGGTGTCGCGACTGAAGTGAATTTTTTGTACATAATGCGAGCATATCGAATGTAATACGAGAGCAACATTAATCTGCAGCAGATTGTGATTTTATGCTACATGGAGATCATTGAGCCCCCCACTTGCTAAGTAGAAACCGAGGACTAGGCCTAGGTAAAATCCAGAAACGCCATTCAAGTGTCCAAGAAACTAAAGGGAGCAAGGCCTTAGTCAAATCCTGGAAATGTAGATCAAAAGTATCATTGTGAACAAGCCATTTCTACTATTTTGGAGTCAAATATTCTAGGCAACACCCGTTCCTTCCATCTGGTTAACGACAAGCCGTAGTTTGCAACTATCTACCACCACCACCATTTGCATCATTTCTACTAGCATTCACTATCATCTTGGTACAGAAAGTGTAGGTAATATCAGAAACCACAACCAACTAAACTCCCACCTGCACTGCGCTACTGTCATGGCCACCACAGCAAACATAATCTATTATCGAGGCCTCATCAAGTCAAAGTACCACCACCTCCAAAGCTATGTATATACAATAAAGCTCCAAACTTGGGCATTTATGAACTTCCTTGACTTCCTTTACATACAAAATCTACGCAAGACCTATGTTTACACCTTATCTCCATTATTTTAACAAGACGAGAATTTGTTAAATTGTTGTTTTAATTGCATATGATGGTCTCAGTTTGGTTGAGGTTGGGCTGATATAGGGAGGAAGGTTGAAGGAGGGGTTCATGAAGCAAAAAGGGCTGAAGGAGCAGGGAGTGCTAGCTTTTCTAGTGACTATCATAAGACAACATAAAGTAAAAGGAAAACGTTTTAGCAAGTGACCAACACATCCAAAAACCAAAGAAATTAAGTAGTTTTCTTAATTTTGTTAGGATGAACAAACAAATCTATAAACCAAATACTGAGATATTCAAACACATTAGACCATACTGACAAAATGCATTTGTACATGAACAAACCTTTGTATCTTCCCAACTCCAAACATTAAGATCAGGAACAGACAAGAGACTGAAGAAAACACCATTGCCTAAGATGTAGAAAGGAGAAAAAAATTTGTGATGAGCTCAAGCGTCAACCCCATCCATTAACTAGATTAAAGTTCTTTGAAATTCCAGACCAGTAGGAGGAACGCCGACTGCACGACATTTTTGCTTTGTTCATAGCACTGAGCAAATATCTTTTCAAATGGAAGCAGATTTCTTGACCATTCAGTGATAGACAGAACCTAAAAATTCTAAAAAGCTCACATGGAACTATCTTTTAATATTTTTGCAAAATGTAAATTAGTATAGCAAGTACATGAGTGAGCTCATGTCAGAATCGAAATATAAGAGAAGAATTCCAACACAAATACACAATGAATCTAAGAACTCCACTATATCACTTTTCATAAACAGAGTAACTTATGCACGCTGTTCTCCAACAAACAACATACATTAGAATCAAAATGAATTTGTTCACACCTAAATAGCCTGGAGCATCACCACAAGGATCAATAGAGTTAGTTTGTATCTTAAATCAAAGTTATCGTCTCATCAATACTCAACTAAGGCCAAGGTAACAGAATATCACAACTTACAAGCACATCAAGCAACACAACTAGCATATTTAAAACATCAGAACTCCGGAGTAACAACTCCATTTCTCCATGCACCTCACAATAGTAAAACCCAGAAAACCAATGAGCAAAGATGTTGTAAAAAATTGCAAAAGTGTACTGAATATCAGTGTTGTAAACTGCACAATGAGCTTTATTGCCTCCGGCCTTTGTCTTACAGAAAGAAATCAATTAAACAAAATAGGTAAGATGCATACACGAAGTCAGCATTAACAGAGCGTAAAATGTATTTATCTAATCATTTCACCAAACCATACCTGAAACAAAGATTGCACCACAAATAAATAAATACAAGCTCATCAGAATGCATATTGTGTTGATTGCCTGGAAGCCATACTAGCAACCTGAGCCTGCATCTGAACAGCCCTGACTTTTGAAGCCGTGGCACGATGGAAGAATTGCTCTCTCGACAAAAGCCTCACGTTCCTCAAGTACTGATCAAATGGTATCGCCCCTTCCTGTGCAGCCTTATCCAATGCATATATAGCATCCTCCACCGCCAAATCCGATGCTGTGCAATCCAACATTTGCTTTGACAACGCATCACATGGCTCGAATGCTTCGTCCACATCCACACAATTAATTTCATTACCCCCCAGTTTCCCTTCATTCTCCCTTAACCATCCCTCTAAAACATCAGTATTCATTAAAACCATTTGTAGCTGCTGCTCTAGTGCTTCCTTTTCGTCCTGCATTTCCTTCAACCCTTTTCTTAACTCGTCCTCTCGCTTCCTCAGCATTGCCTGTGCTCCAAATAATCCTTCCATTTCCTCCTCCCTCGACTTCTTCAACTCCCTAATATCACCATTTAAAACGTCCACGAGCTTATTTATCGCGTTTTTCTTAAAAACCTCAGCCGGATCCTCAGTCATTCTCCCACTCCCATACGGTGGTGGTGGAGTTGGCGTAGGGGAATATTCCCTTGGTGGTATCGCCGGCCGTGCCGCTGTGGACCCCATAGACGAATTCATACTACTGTAACTCGGATTCAGATTAGGGTTGGGGCTAGGGTTTGACGGCTTGCGCTGCGAATAAAGCGGGGGATCACGGGCGAAAAAATGACTCAAATTTCTCACCAATTCAACCAAATTGGAGGCAGGGAAGACCCAGGAATGTATATACGGAATTGAAACAACACCGTTGGGGGAGACGAAGGGGTGGGGGCGCTTAATGATCATATCGCGGGTGGGGTTAACGAAAACCAGAGGCGCGTGGCGCGGATAGGATTCCATGAGCCAGATAATGACCGGGATGTTGTAGGTGACGCCTTGGAAAGACATCGGAACCGTGCCGTCAGCCTGGAGGAGGTTGACGGTGCGACCGTCGTTGTGCGTGAAGACAGCAGTTTTAGGCTGCAGAGAAGGGTAGGTTTCGGTGAGGTACAACAAGTGCTGGCGGATGTGCCACTTCATATCCTCCGCGTACGGCAGCGCCGTCGGACCCCGCTGCGACAGAACGCTGTTGAGAAATTGTTGGATGTATTGCGCCATTCAAATTCGACTGAAGGTGAGATGAATCGGAGTATGTGAAATATGTGTATGTAGATCTCGAAAATTGCAGTAAATTTCGAGGAATCTTCTTGGGGAGGAGGAAGAGGGTGACTGAATTAAGGAACGGAGGAATGAAGAGAAAAAACCAAAAACAAGTGGCCGGTCCCGGTCGGTCTATTCCTTTCTGTGATTTCAATTGAGACTACGATTTCAATTGCACCTTTTTTTTTTATAATTATTATTTTGACTTTCTAATAATAAATGATGGGGAAAAAAAGAAATTGGGTTTTTTTTTTTGTTGGGTTGGGTTGGGGGAGGAGGGGTTAATTTTCAATTTTTTGCATTCTGAAATTATAATACTTTGATATAATATAATATTAAATTGTAAAAATAACATTGTGAACCTTTCAATTGTATAATTGTTAACAAAATGCACCCTCGCCCTTTTTCAACGAATTTTCTTATCGAGAAATTATGCCATTATGAATATGAAGGGTTCTTTTATCATTTTTTATTACTTGAATTTACCTTTTCTATTCATTTATCTGTTTCTTTATTTCTTTTTTTTAAAAAATTATTTTCTAGTTATTTACTTAGCAAATGTCTATCAACGTTTGTCTTCTTGCGAGAAGTGGAAACTTGATTAGCAAAAATATGAAATGAAAATGGAAAAGGATGGGAGAAGAGAATACTAGAGACTTTAATCTTATAAATCAATGATTATGCGATACTACAAGTTATAAATATTAATTTAATAAAATGAACTAGAATTTTTAAATTTACGAGAGTGCAATTAATATGTACTTAAGTTAGAATTGTATAATATTTTTTTATTTATATTTTAAAATTTATGCGCGCAGGACTGCGTGTGTTGGTTGCTAGTGTAGTAAAATGCAAAAACCTTTGTACACAATCGTGTGGCTCAATGACCGCTTCCCTGACCGGTCTATCCGGTTGTCCATCGACTCTTCACGATTCTATATATTCAGAGAGGAAAAAAAAAAACCCTAATCCCCCCTAACTCGGTTCACCTCTCCGAATCTCGAATCGAATTACAAAGGGGGAGTTTTTCTGGTTATCGAATTCAAGTAAGTTCTCTGAACCCATTTTCCTCCTTTTGCTGCCTCATGTCTTCTTTCTTGATTTTACTGTAGTAGAGCTGTTACGAGCACATTTGTGCGTTCCACAATTGGATTGTTGTGTTTCGTTTCGAGATTGTTGTGTGAGAGGCGAATTTACATGAAATGTCAGGAAACTTCTTTGAACCCCTTTTCCCTGCTTTGCTAATTCACATGTTGTTTCGTTGTTTTGCTGTATTGAGTTCGAGATGGAACACATTTGCATGTCTGGAAATGGGTTCCTTTTGTTTCATGTCCAGTCTTTCTCTTTGGTGTTTCTTTTGTCTTTTTTCTTTCTTGGGTTTTGGTTTTGGGGGAGAATTTAATGACTGCAAGGGCGTGATTTCTCTCCTTCTGTTTGAAGGTAGTTTTAGGAAATGGCTTCTAATATGGAGCCAGTAGCAGTGACTTCACAGAAGCATGATCCAGCATGGAAGCATTGCCAAATGTTTAAAAATGGGGACAGGGTTCAGCTCAAGTGTATATATTGTGGAAAAATTTTCAAGGGTGGTGGGATTCACAGGATTAAAGAACACCTGGCTGGCCAGAAAGGGAATGCGGCCACTTGTTTAAGAGTTCAACCGGACGTACGGTTGCAAATGCTTGAGAGTCTGAATGGTGTTGCTGTCAAAAAGAGGAAAAAACAGAAACTTGCACAGGAGATGTCAGGCTATGATAATACAAATACTGGCGGGGTTGAAGTAGTGAACAATCATTGTGGTTTGAATACAGAGATTGTGTTACTTCCTGTCCCTGAAATGATTGAACATGATGGGGATGTGTATGCAAATAGAGAAGATGGTACGAGCAGCAAAACAAGTGGTAGAAAGAAAAAAGGGAGGGTTAGGAAAGCCCCTGATTTAGTTAACTCTAATACTGCAGCTTTAGCTAGTTTTCCCGCTATGAATTCGAAGAAAGTTAGCAATACAGTTCATATGGCAGTAGGCCGGTTTTTCTTCGATGTCGGATTGCCTGTTGATGCTGTTAATTCTGCTTATTTTCAACCAATGATTGATGCAATTGCTTCTCAAGGCACAGGAGTTGTTGGCCCCTCGTACCATGATCTTAGGAGCTGGATTTTGAAGAATTTAGTCCATGAAGTCAGAAATGATGTTGATCAATGTACAGGAGCTTGGGGGAGGACTGGTTGCTCGATTTTGGTAGATGAGTGGAATTCAGGGAAGGGTAAAACATTTGTCAACTTTTTGGTGTATTGTCCAGAAGGGACAATCTTTTTGAGGTCAGCTGATATATCACATGCGATAGATTCTACAGATGTCCTTTATGAATTGCTAAAGGAAACAGTGGACGAAGTTGGCTTGAGAAATGTTCTGCAAGTGATTACCAGCTGTGAAGATCGGTATGTTATTGCTGGGAAAAGACTCACAGACACTTATCCAACTGTTTTCTGGACACCATGTGCTGGTCGCTGCATTGATTTGATGCTTCAGGACCTAGGAGAACTTCCAACTGTGAAGATGATACTTGACCAGGCAAAATCAATCTCGAGATACATCTACTCGAACAGTGTTGTTTTAAACATGATGAGGCGATACACATTTGGAGTGGATTTGGTTGATCTAGGAACTACTCGTTCGTCTACTGATTTTATGACATTGAAAAGGATGGTGAATATCAGACATAATCTGCAGTCAATGATTACTTCTGAGGAGTGGATGGAAAGCCCTTACTCAAAGAAATCGGAAGGTTTTGCAGTACTAGACACTATTAGTAGTCAGTCTTTCTGGTCCACATGTGCCTTGGTAACACGTTTAACAGATCCACTCTTGCGACTATTAAGGATAGTTAGTAGTGAAAAGAGGCCCGCCATGGGATTTGTTTATGTGGGATTGTATCGAGCCAAAGAGGCTATTAAGAAGGAACTTGTGAATAAGGAAGAATACTTAGTTTACTGGAACATCATAGATCGCAGGTGGGAACAACTTCAGCGCCACCCCCTTCATGCAGCAGGTTTCTATCTGAATCCTAAATTCTTTTACAGCCTTGAGGGAGACACACATCTTCACGTTCGGTCACTAGTATATGATTGCATAGAGAAGCTGGTTCCTGACCCTAAGATCCAAGATAAAATTATGAAGGAAACAGCCTCTTACCATGGTGGCGTAGGAGACTTTGGGCGGAAGATGGCTATCAGAGCTAGAGATACTTTGCTTCCCAGTGAGTCTACTTTCTGATGTGAAGTAATTTTTTCTCCCTGGTTCCATTAAGCAAATTTAGCCAACCACCTCTATTTTGCATAATGATAACCTTTTTAAACCTGCATCCTGACCCCGTAAAGCTCAAACCAAACCCAATTAGGGAGAGGTGTCAATTTGTAAACGGAAGACGTGGAAGGTAGTCTTTTCCTTCTGAATCAATACTTAAAACATGAGTTGTGCTGAAAAAGAAGATGTGGTTCTTATGGGACGTGTGGGTTCTGTTTATCTGTTTCTTTGTTTTTCATGTTTTACTGGTATTCAGTAATTGGTGTTTGAGCTGAAAATCTTCAGAAATGGTTGTATTGTAATCCGTAGCTAGAATGGTTGTCTTGTAATCCGTAGCTAGACATACACAAGAGTCAGCTATGGTTATACTTACGTCGGCACAAAAGTAAAACTTGTAATAAGCTGTTAAAAAGCTGCTTAAAAGATAATTTGGCATGTGCAATATGGCACCATTTCGAACTTACTAATCCTGGTTAATGCTTAATATGGTTTGCATGTATGAATCAACTTATCTTTCTGCATTTTAATGTGATAGCTGAGTGGTGGCTAACATACGGTGGGGGATGCCCTAATTTGGCACGCTTGGCTATCCGCATTCTCAGTCAAACTTGCTGCTTGATCCATCACAAGCTAGATAAAATTCCTCTTGAACACATGCATGAGAGGAAAAACAGCTTGGAGCATCAGAGGCTCAATGACCTTGTCTTTGTTCAATACAACATGTCCATGAAACACATGTAAGTGGAAAATTAGTTCTTCTCTTTGATATCTTCTGAAGTTAAGAAAGGTTAAAACCAAAATAAATTTGATCTTCCTAATCAATTTGTAGGGTTTCAAGTAACAAACAACAGGAAGCTGTGGATCCCATTTCTTATGAGCACATTGATATAGTTGATGACTGGGTCATGGAGACAGAATTATGCTCAGACGGCTCTGGGAATACAGAATGGATGGCTGTTGATCCGCCTTTAGGTAACGTAATGCTCTTAGGTCCACAGATTGATGATATTGAAGCCCTGGGTGCAGGTAATTTCAGCTATGTCTAGAGAAATATGAATGAAATAATTTTATGTCTGGCGTCATTTACATTATTTTCCATTTGCAGGTTTTGATGATCATGAAATTTTTGTTGGGGTGAAAGATAGTGAAGAAGAAAATGGAGAAGAAAACATAGGCAACCACTAGATTCTTGCCAAAGCGACTTCCTTTTGCCAGGCAGCGGAGGAAAATGGATGGAGGCTGAGTTGAGAAAACATCATTAATTAAGTTGCGAGCCTAATAAAATGAATACATAGCTTAGTTGGAACTGATTCTCTCTGTGAATTTGGAGGAGTTGTACAAACTTCATTCTCCCGCTGCAATCATGTGGAGCTAATAGCATAGTCTCTGAAGATATATTCAGTTTGCATCTGACTGTGGCATGAGCCCTGCCAAGAGGGGGCTCTGCTCTTAATTCTCTTGTATCATATTCCTAAGGGCCATGAACTCGTGGTATAAAGGTCTCAAGGCTGAAAATAATCAAAGTTGTACATCACTCTGTCGAATAAAATAGTAAGTGTATACATGGACCTGTCAAAGAAATCAAGTTGGTTAATTAGGTATGAAAAATTGATAATTAGCTCCTGGAAATATGTTACACATGTCAATATTTGAGTACCATGTTCACAGCGAATGAAGCATACATGATGTACGGTTGCTGGCTGTATGCTCAGTTGCAAGATTTGTGTCTCTTATTATTGTTTTCTTTTTTTTAAATTTATTTGTTGTGCAATATAAGCATTCCTACATGTGTGACTAGCTAATGTATTTTCATTAACTTGCATTTCTGTGACTGGAACTAAGCACTTGACTGGAAGAAACTCCTAAAACATGAGCTGCACACCTGTGTTCTCTGTGAACACTTAGTTGACACTTAAGATGTTTTCCTTTTTTCTTTCCTTGTTTGTGGTTAAGATTAAGCTCGGATGAAATGAGATCCTTATAGAGAACCGAATCGCTGTCGGGTGTTTACAACTGTAAGAATGAGCAAATTTATTATCATTTTGTTTATTTTTCTTGAAACACAACATTGTTTCTCATAGATGCTGGGATTTAGTGGCATCACCCTCAAAATCCAATCCTAGGTAATTTCTGAGTTGCAATGCTGAAGGATGCATCTTTCCTCTTTCTCAGTTGATGCTCTCCTCTTTCCCCGTGGTAGCTCTCACGTTGCACAGGTATGTTCTCTCATACTAGTGGTCTCTCATTCACTTGCTTTGTATGCTTTCTTCTTTGCTTTTCCTTTTCTCCTCTTTCTGCAGAATTGACGACACGTAGTTGAAATTCTAACTAAGGGAGTGAATATTATTATACCATGTTCGTGGTCCCTCCATGAAATCTAATGTTATTAACTCCAATCCATAGAATAGAATCTTGTTTGATTAGTTCAGTGGTACCTGATGCCTTTAACATTGTGAAATGCCTTCCCTTGAAGAACTTATGCACTTTCGAAATAAATTTTGCTTAGATACTGGTGAGAAATGGATGGCAATCGTCTACTATTAGGCGCTTGTCTACATTCTCGTATGTCTTATGGTTCTGATAATAATCCAACAGGAGGTCTATTATAGATGCAGTTGGAAGCATATCTATTTGTGCATTGAAGTTCACTTTAGGTAATTCCAATACATTATTGATGAACACTGCTCCGGAGATAATACAAGTGTGAGTTTTCTTCCTTGTTTCGGAGTTCATTTTATTTTTCGATTTTCTGACCTTGTATCTCAGCTCACCAAATGTATCCTCTTCAAATTTGAAATGAATAGAGAAGTGAACATGTTGTTGTTATCTTGATTTTCCTCTGTAATTTGTAAATTTTCAAAAAGCAAAGGTGATTTTTGTGGATGATGTTGACGTTTCTTGTAGGTGTATGTGCGGCTTTTTAAAAAATAAAAGTGATTTGTGTAAATAGATTATCGGTACGGGGCGCAGATGTAATTATCCCAAAACACAAAAGCAGACAACTTATAATGTCTGTGCCTGCCTGATGCCAGAAATACACGTAATCCTGGTGCTACAACCCAGCAATGAATCTGATGGACCGAAGAATTTGACAAGTAACAATATGTACAATATTATTGTCTTCCAGAAGTCAAAGTTAGTTAAAGTAATTTTATTTCTGATTGAAATCCCAAAACACAGGTATTTAAGCAATGAATTTGACTAATTCCCAATATTATGAATTTTGACCTAATATTACTCAAACACACTACTAGTATTATTAAAATGTTAGGCCTACATGACAATTATAGAAAATATGCAAATTAAATAAAGTATTCTATCAAATGAAAATTTTCAGAAGACTAAAATTTAAACCGTGGCTGAAAGAATGGAATCTTTGTTGATTCAGATGCTTTTAAATGTATGGTCGTCTCTTGTTCTACATCATTTATTTCTTTAAAAGATGCATAAAATTGCAAGCCCATAATAAACCCTTTATTTCAGAGGAACGAAGTTGTCTTGGAGACGGGAGCACAAAATTCTTTGTTGATCACAATATTCTGAGATCCTGTTCTATATAATGATACGTTGGAATCCAATTCTGAAAAGATGAAGAAGCGTGGAGTAAGGATGATAACATAATTTATATACAAATACTATCAGCCAACTCTCATGTAAAACTATGTTTGAAGTTGGGAATCAATAATAATATACAGATTAACATACAAAAGATTAACAAGAATGGAACAAGTAGTAGTAGCATTTGCATTTTACTACTATTCCTTAATATCCAACTTCCACTCCCCTCCACTTTAGGAAGATAACGGAGGCGAGCCAGCTTCAAGATCTACATCCCCTTCCCCCTCTACCGACCACCATGTCGATGGATACGAGTGGACAGAGTCCTCAAAACCGGGGCTGCCACGCCTCCCGTTATCCTCAACCTTCTTAACATCAAATTCGCCAGACGCTGCCAAAACTTGAGGCAGCGCCATTTCGCCTTCCAAGTACCTCACCACCTGCCTCATAGTAGGCCTCTTGGCCGGGTCGTTATTAGAGCACAACAATCCCAATTTAATCACTATTACAACCTCTGTCTCATCATACTCCCCTTGTAACCTCGGATCAACAACCTCAAGAATAGACCCTTGTCTCCACTTATCCCACACCCAATCCACCAAGAACAATTCTTCGGGCATTGCTTTGGACTCTATTGGCCTCCTCCCACAAACAACTTCCAGCAAGAATGCACCAAATGCATACACATCTGAACTTGTGGTGGGCTTGCCGGTTTTTGTAAGCTCAGGGGCCAAGTATCCCAGTGTGCCCACAACTTTCGTGGTGGTAGGATTTGCACCGTGCTCGTATAACTTAGCGAACCCGAAATCTCCAAGCCTGCCATTCATTTCAGAGTCTAGCAACACATTTCCTGCTTTGATGTCCCTATGAATCACAGTTTGTTCCCATCCTTCATGTAAATAAACAAGTCCAGACGCCACACCTTTGATGATCTTGAACCTCTGTCCCCATGTTAGTATGATTTTCGATTCATCAAAAATGTATTTATCTAAACTCCCATTAGGCATGAAGTCATAAACGAGCAAAAGATCATCACCCCGTCGACACCAGCCCTGTAACAGGACCAAATTTCTATGCCTTAGGCGGCCAATAGTCGCGATCTCTGATACAAACGCTCTTAATCCCTGCTTCGTTTCGTGGTTTATTTGCTTCACTGCGACTTGGTTGTTAGAACCAGGCAATGTCCCTTTGTAAACTCTGCCGAATCCACCAAAACCAAGAAGCTCTTTATCTCTAAAACCTCTGGTTGCTTTCTTGAGTTCTTTGTAGGAAAATCTATGGGGGCCTATATCAAGCTCCCAAGATTCAATCACATCCCTATTCTTAATCTTCTTGAGTATGTACAAGGATGTCCCAATTGCAAGCACCAAGACAGCAGCAGCTGATAAGGATGTACCTAAAATTAAGGCCACACGATTCTTCTTTGCACCAGGAATTGAAGGCAACAAAGATAGATCCAGGGACTGGGCTGTTCCGTTCATCGTGAAACTCCATCCAGAGATAAAATGAGAACTTGCAAGTAAACCTGTGGAAGCAGAAAAGCCAACATACATATACTCCATGAAAATCGGTGAAAGATCCACAGGAAATGAAAGGATTGGAACACTGGGTTTTGATGAAGAAAGTGAAAGAGTTACATCCAATTTCTGCCTGGTTGAATCATAATCAACCCAGGCCTGAATCATCATGCCACTCTTGAGATTGATTCCTTCCTTGCTGGCACTGACAGAAGCATTTGAGGCTAGAGAGTTGATATCGATTCCTATATGGTTGTCATTGATGTCCCAAAAGTTATAGTCTTTAACTGTGTCAAACTCAACCGCAAAAACATGGTTGGAGACATTGCCAAGATTGCTTGGATTCATAAGCCCTAAATACTGATTCGGGAGACCCCCATTCAGCTCTTTCGACTTTGAAACCGTGAAAGCAAATCCATGGCCACCCAATTTTTCATACTCAGGAACAATGGCAAAAGCAAAAGCAGTTGAAAAGGAAAGAGCTTTCCCATCTCTGGAGTTCTTGAACTTGATTGGGCTTTGATAGAAAGCACGCCCAACAAGTCTTGGCGTGTCATTCGTGAGCTTGAGTATACCATTCTGCTCAATTTCAGCAACGCCATTCAGACTTATTCTGCTGCCTGAACTCTTGAAACCATGGAAAATGAACTCATCATCAGCTTGAGAAAACTCTGGGCTTGAAAGCAAAAGAAGAAGAATCAAGAAAAGTAGGAGCCTTCTTGCCATTGCATAATAATAATCTCGTAATTACGGGATCAAACTCTGCTTTGTCTGCAAGTATGAGACGGTGATTTGAAGTGAATTCTTGGCATTGTTTGTTCTGATATCGCGCTGTTGATCCCTTTTTACATGTGATGTTTCTGGTGGACGGAGAAGAAGGAAATAGGGTGGAAAGAGAAGAAAGATGATGGGGTTGTGTTGTGTGCCTGAATTTTAAAGAGGAAGAAATGTGAGGATGATTTTCACATGTGAATATCATAAAAGGTTGGATAGAGATGAAAATTTATGTGGAAAAGCAGCAGCAAACGGCATAGTGTGATGTGATTAAACCAACCGACCCTATAATACAGCTGAGTTGATAGTGGAAATAGCATTCAAAGCCATATTTATTAGTGGGTAGCCTCAAGCTCAAAGTTGTAGCCTCAACACACACACACACACACACACATATAAATTCATCGAAATTTCTCTTCTAAAATTTATTCTATTTTCATTTTATTTAATATACACATCACTTGTTAATAGAGATAATTGTACAACCTTCTCCTAAGATTTGGTATAATTATACGTAGATTTCCTATAGTTTAAGAAATTACATCTACTACCCTTGAGTTTTGTTTCTATCCAACAAGTGGGTCCCTTTGTTAGTAAAAAAAAATTGAATTAAAGGTGAAATTTGCCATCAACTGACTTATTACTTACTTATTGTATGTCAAACGAATCTTTTTATGACCAAACTACCCTTATATATCGTCAAACGTTAATGCATGAGAGGAGTTATATTTCAACCGTTTAAAGGGTAATTTAGTCATAAAAGATTTGTTTGGCCAACATTAAGTCATTAATAAGTCAATCGAGGGTAAATATCGATTTTTATTCAATTTTCTTATTAATATCAACAAATTCGATGAATTTTAACTAACGGGGGACCTATTTGTTAGACAGAAGCAAACCTCAGGGGTACTAAATATAATTTTTCAAATCATAGAAGATTTACATATAATTACACCAAACATCAGGGAAAGAAATTGTAATTATCCCTAGAATCTATTATATTATTTTTACACATATAACGTGTGTATATTCAATAAAATAAATGATAAAATAAAATTTACAACTAAAAAATCCAATCCCCAAAAATAAATATCCCACATCAGACATCATATGTTGTTGCATAATTGATGTGGAATCATGCTTTCAAGATTGTTCCAAACATTTACGTCCAAGCACAGACAAGTTGGTTCAATTCATATTTTGTCTTTACACCTAGTAAAATGCACCTGTATTTTGGGTGATTGTAATATTTTTCAAGAAATATTAAACTGATAAAGAATGCCAAAAACAAAACAGTTTAATTATTTAATTAAAAAAATATATTTTTTTTGGTATACAAGAAATTGCATATTATGTATTGTAATTAATTTTGGTGGTGCCCTTTTAGTCAGATTATTTTTAACTAAAATTATTCGATCACATTTAATTAGTAACTTATTTGTTTGGACGCATAGTAGTTGAAAAAATAATTTTGATACTCTTTTCATAAAATTAATACTACAAAATAATTTGTATTTAAAAAAAAAGAATATGCAAAAGTGATAGAATAATTGTTGGTCCCTTTGTACTCTTTATTTGTCTTTCTTTTCTTTATTGAGCGCGGAATAAATAGAATTTTTTAAAATAAATTTATGCAAATAATTTCACTTTTCAGTCTTAAAATTTTGGAGGTCGTTGATATCATCCTGTGAACTAATCATCATTTTATAGTGGAAGAATGTTGGTTTGACTAAAAATTTGATACACGGATTTTTACCTAATATTATGTAGTATATGTGAGTTAGTCAATGGTGTACATTTGTAACTTGCCTCTTTGTTTAACACCTAGTGATGGTTCATACAACATTTTATCATGGCATAATAAATATCTTATAATTGCTTCCAAGAAAAAGTTTATATTGTAGTTATAACCCCTTCCGTTTGACTAAAAAATTTTAAAAAAATTGCAATATATATATATATATATATGTGTATATTATTGCTTGCCTTTGAAAATTAATGTTCATTAAAATTTTCTTTTATTTGTAAATATTTGTAACTAAGGTATCATATAGAAAGCAATTATTTTTTATGGAACAACGAAAATGGAAAATAAAAATAATAATGTGAAAGTACGTAATATTGTTATTATGTTATTGTTGATGATATTCAAAATGTAATATCTATGCATTTAGCAAAAAAAAAAAAAAAAAAAACCATTTTCAAAAAAATAAAGACAAAATTTTAGTAGAAACTTGATATTAAAAGTGCTACATAATAAGTAGTTGAAAACAAGTTTTTTGTTGTCGGTTAAGAGATTAATGTTTGCAATGATAGATCGATGTGTATAGCAAACGAGCCCAACTAGCAAAATTATTACAGTACTTTTGTAGATTTATAGTAATGCACACTTTTATTGCAAATGATTTTTTTTTATTTTTCCAAATAAGAAAAAGATATGATTGATAAATTTGAGAATAAGAAGTAGAATTAAAAAGTTAAGAAAGCATTGAAAAATAAAAAGTGTTTGATATAACACAAAATTACAGGATAACAATCAATAATCCACAAACAACACAAGAAGGCACCAAAATTATTTGGCACCGGTAAAACACGCTTATAAACTAAAAGGTACTCAATTTTGAAGCAACACATGATACATAGAGAATGAAATGAAAAAACGAAAACGTGCTTGGAATTATAATCTGTATAAGCAGCTCCCATCATGGCTTCTTGCAGTGGGTGGGATCAAAGTTAGTCGCAGGCATTGGGGTCAGTGCAACCTTCAGGCACAGGAACAAGAACATTCACTGAGCTGCCTTAAGAGATGGAGAGCTGGATCTACTTGAAGAATGTTCCACTCTCGATAGCGTCCTTGTTGGCTTCTCCAAGTGCAGCATCCTTCAAGTACTTGTCAGCCAATTGAACCCTCTTCACATTCTCCTGTTCTTGGACAAGCATGTTTCCGTACTCCAGCAGCTTCTGCAGGCTCATCGTTGGCTGCTCGAATGTTGGTGGCCCTTCCCTTGAGTTCACCAGCTTTCTTCCGATGTTGTCTACTCCAACTCCTGATATCCACTTCCTCACTTCATCGTCGTAAACTCTTGCCCTCAATGCACCGAAGAAATCTGCACCAACCAAGAATATATTAATGAACAGATTATTAGTATACTATATGAATGAATTCTAGCTAGCTAGTGTTAATTAATTACCAATGGATTGGCCAGGGAAGGCGTCAACAAGTGTGACGACAGCCTCATCAGGCACACCGTCAGTGCGGAAGATACCCTTGCAAACACCGATACGGTCCTCACGTGTGGGAGCCCAGTAGAACTTTTCCATACGACCATCACGGATCAGAGGAGCATACAAGGTTGAGAAGTCGTTACCAGTGACGATGATTGGGACACGGGGGTTCTCCTCCTTGTTGTACATACCGGGGAGCTGCACGTTGGTGGGGTTGTCAGCGATGTTCATGAGAGTGGCATTAACCATCTGGTTGTTGACGGTGTACTGTGTGGTTCCACCCATACGTCCAGCACCGGCATCAAGATCGTTGATGAAGAGGCAGCACATTTTGCCCTTCTTGATGATGTCTGCAGCCTCACGGTACCTTTGCCTGATCAGCTTCGCGGGCTCTCCAGCGTTTCCACTTTCCAGTTCTCCAGCACTCATCATGATTGGGCTGTTAATTAATTTGAATAATTAGATAGTGATCAGAATTAATTAATCCACCAAGATTTGAACATACGTAGAGATACCCAATATACATTAATTTACTCACTTGATCCCCATCTTGGAGAAGACAAGCTCACATTGGAATGATTTACCCTGTCCTTTGCCTCCCCAGATACCCAAGATAAGAGGAACCTTGATGTTAGGCAAGCTCATGAAGTTCTTGGAAATGTGGACGACCAGCTTGTCCATGAATGCAGGGGCGATGTACAATCCACCCAGGGTGTTGTCAAAATCGTATTGGCGGAGACCCTGGCTGATGTACTCATAGGAGCTGAGGACGGGGTCGTGTGTTCCCATACCGGTGGGGGCTTGGAAGAGAGAATCAACCATACCCTTGCCTCTGGCGATGTCCTGTTGGTCATCCGAGATATCCTCAATAAGACCCTTCCATCTGTCTTGGTCGGTCTGTTTCTTCTCATTCACCTCAGCCACCACCTTGAAGTTGCCGGAAGAAACCTTGGGCACGTACGACGAGTTCACCTTCTTCAACCCCATGCCCATGAAGGATGAGCTTGGCACAGCACCTCCACCAACAGATCCATTCAAGTTCACCTGAAATATATATATATATATATATATATAAGAAAAACTGATCAATCACACCACTTGATCAACTTCTTAATTGTAAAAATAAGAGCGTATGAGAGAGTACCGGGGCACGGTTGACAGTTCCGACTGTGGAGACGGCGGCTGCCATTGTTGTCAAAGATTCCAAAGGCTGTGTGCTAAGTGTATGGTGTTGAGGAGGTGGAGCTGGTGTTGCTATGAGGGAAGAGGGGTTGATGCAATAGGATGAGTTATATAGTAGTAGTGGGAGTTTGAAGAGTGTACACAAATTGGACTTGTGAGGATTGGGTATGCCAAGTCCGATTGGCCACACAATCAAGATTGGACACCTGCCACGTGGCGCATCAAGATTGCATCTGGAGTTGAAAACCCATCATAATTCACACAAGGGTTCTTGAGGTTAGAATTTTAGCTACAATCTGCTCCATTGGTCTGTTTTATCATTGGTTCACATACTTAACTTTTTATATGCTGACGTCCTCCATCCTAGTCAGTCACACTTTGATTATTATTTATTACACAGGGGAGGAGATGCGCTACTGTCTGTAACCCAAGAAAAAGATAGTATTACTGATATATTTTCATGTGTAATTATGAATACTTTACAAAATTATTAGTCAACTGACAAATACTTTTTCGTAACAACTCATTATAGGGAGTATTTGTTAGACAGACAATAATTTTAGAAACTATTTGTAATTTTTAAATAACAAGAAAAAATTTATAGCAAACCTCATTGGAGCCCTTTCTAATTCACTCTATCTTGATATTATCACTAGAATTGTATATTAAATGATAATAATATTAATTTTATTATAATATAATTATCAGCTATAAGAATTTTGTACCGAATTGTCACTATAAAAATTAGTGATGCATTTATAATGCTATTTACAATTATATTTAGGATAAATTACATTAACACCCCCTAAAGTTAGGCTAAATTACACAACACCACATATCTTTTATAAAATTACAGTTGCACCCCCTAAAGGGTGTTAGTGTCATATTTTTCAATGGGTGTTTATGGAAACTTTGCTTTTGAATATGGTGTGTAGTTGTAATTACAACAATAATTTCAGTTAATATAGATGTAATTGTGCAACAAGTGAGAGGTATTTATGTATTTTGACTTAAGTTTAGGATGTTCTTTTCTTTTCTTTTTATTCCCTCCAGAATTTTGGAAATTTATCCGATTATTATTTTGTGGTGCAGAATGGTGAAAAGTAAGAGCTTTGTCCATTTTATCCTGATTTGTGTGTGGTGCAAACTGCAAAGCCAATGGTTTCTGCTGAATTATTAGAATTTTGTCATTGAGGGGGAAATATAGTTCAGGAAGCTGCTCTTGGAATTGACAACAATTTATTATGCTTGCGCTGAAAACGACTCTGGGGAATTTATATGTTATGAGTATTTTTTTAATTTTTCAAAATTTTCTTCTTGTGGAAAGTGTCCAAGATCGAATTGAATTTTCTATTGCAAATTTTATTTCATTTTTACTTCATTCAACATACACAAACCATATGCATAAAGATTTTTGTGCTGGAAGCATTGTCATTAACCACTTAAAAACTGTTTCTCATTAAAAATAAAAAATAAAAAATCATCATTTCAACTGAAAACAAATGCAAATTTCCACTCCTTTCATTTTGGTATTATTAAGACAACAAATGCAAATGAAGGAAACTACTACTTTTCATTAAGACAACAAATCAACACCACAATGTCTTGCCAAAATGATGCAGCGTAAGTTGAAGCATACCAATGTAAGATACATGGCTTACGTTCCCCAGTTTGAGTAATAAAAATGTTGTGAAGATTTTATTACATGCTACACTCCCCCGAAAGCTGCCGCAAGTAACATAAAATGCCAAGAGCCCCATCGGTAGTCAGCCGTTATTGCTTGCCTCAAACGTCGTAGCTAATGCTTTCCACTAAAATCAAAGTAGTCAACAGAGGGAATCAATTCGAAGCGATTACCACTTACCAGTCGACTTTTTTCACTGTATGAACTTCAAATTTATCACCAGAGTACTACTGATATCCCTATAAAAAGTTGTCACCTTCAGGACGTCTGGCGTACATATCACACCTTCAATTCCTGCAAAAGAAATTACCTTAGCAACTAACGACAGCTCAATTACATGCTCTACAGGAAAACGATGAGACTAAGAATAAGTTCAAATGCCAATCGACTGATTCCATATTTAACTTTCCATGGCGGAACGAAGAGGTGATGCACATTTCAGCTTTTATAGTCGCTTATTTGTCCCGAGTAAACACATATAGCTTGTATATGTTTACAGCACACTCACATCTCTCCCGCAAGAAAAAGAAAAGAGAAGGAAGAGCACACGCTCCATAGAGATGAGTGTACTTGATTAGATCAAACAATAATACTTTTGACTGCTGCTGAATTTATGCACAAACACGAATTTTTGAGGCCCAATAGATAAATAAATTGATTGTCAAACCTAACAGAGTTTGGAATTTACAAGCAATAGCAGATTGACTCTGACATCACAAGTTCAAGGAATGTATAAATGATTAGAATTCTTGAATATCAGGAATCAGAGAGCTGAACATTTCCATGAATCTGGGAAATACTTTTATGATGTCGATTAGCAAAAACATTAGCAGAGGTAGTTACTCAATCAGAAAGGGTAAGCTATTATTACCCCTTATGGTTCAAGGTGGTTATCTAAGAGCTTCAGGGAGGATGAGGTTCTCAACTCCCGAAACTTGAAAATGCAAAATTTTCCCATGAAAACTGTGATTTTCAGAAAAGATTTAAAAACTAACCTCATGAGCACCACTCCCTAGCATTTTGGAACATGCGTAACCAGGGGCTTGGGCCTTTCTTCTCGACGTTCCAGTTCTTGGGATACCAAGGGTACTGCCACATCAAGAAGCATCGCTCTGGATGAGGCATCATTGCGAGATGCCTCCCATCTGGAGAGCATATGGCTGCAACACCCAATGGAGAACCATTAAGATTGAAGGGATAGACTTCTGTAGGATTTCCATTATCGTCACAATATTTCACAGGCGCCAAATCTGACTTCAGAATAGTATTGAAAACACCATCATCAGGAAAATAAGCTCTTCCCTCGCCATGTGCAGCCCACACACCCAGCGTACTACCCTCCATTCCTTTGAACATTAAAGCTGGTGACTTTTCTATTTTCACACTTGTGAAGCGACACTCAAACCGTCCAGATTCATTATGTATGAACCTTGGCTGTGATGGATCACCGTTGTCCCCGAGCACACCTCCAACATTAGGGCCTGGAACCCACCCCAAAAGAGCCATAAGCTGGCAGCCATTGCAAACCCCTAAACTGAAAGTGTCTGGCCGCTCATAAAATTCTTGAAATTGTTTCAGGAGAGGCTTGTTGAACCTTATTGAAGCTGCCCAACCTTTTGCAGAGTCGAGCACATCTGCATAGCTGAATCCTCCAACAAAAGCAATACCCCGGAACTCATGCAACGAGATTGCTCCATTAAGAAGGTCGGACATAGTGATATCCCAAGGTTCAAAACCTGCAGCATAGAATGCACCAGACATTTCTCTGTCGCCGTTGCTGCCTTCCTCACGAATGATTGCAACCTTTGGTTTTGAAGTCGCAGTCATATATTTTTCATCTGTATATGTTGGAGTGAACGATAGCACCCATGAAGGCTCGTGGCGACTTCTTAGACCTTTTCTCTCTAGTTCCACACAAGATGCTAGCCTTTGGAATTTTTCCAGCTGGAAGCTGGTTTCTTCCCACAGGTCCCTGAGCACAGATGTTTCCTCGGTCAAGTGAGTGATACCATCAATCTTTAGTTCAACTAAAGGTGACGCAGTAACTTCACCGATGACCTCAGCAGATACTCCAACATCCAGAAGCTTTTCCTTCACCAGATCCAGATTCTTCTTTCCTACCTCAAGGATAAGTCCCAGTTCCTCAGCAAAGAGTGTCTCAAAAACACTAACACCCGAGGGTGATGTCATATTCAATTTGACGCCACAGTTCCCGGCAAATGCCATCTCAAGAACACTTACTAGCAAGCCACCATCACTGATATCGTGGCCAGCTGAAATCAGATCTTCCTCAATCAGATTTTGGACTGCATTGAAAACTCTTTTAAGGTAAGAGACGTCATCAAGATCCGGACACTCATCCCCAACTTGATCAAATACCTGAGCAAGAGCAGATCCACCAAGCCGCCGCTTCCCTTTGGCCAAATCAATGTGAAGGAGAAGACCGTCATTACCAAGCTTTAAATCTGGGGTCACAGTTTTGGTTATATCAGGACAAGTGACATAGGTACTGATTACTAGATTCCCCGGAGCCTTGACAACTTCTCCAGATGCATGGGCGGCCATGGAAAGACTATCCTTTCCCCCATCAATAGCAATACCGAGTTCAACCATAGCTTCCGAAAGAGCTATTGCAGCATCATACATGGCCGCTCCCTCCCCATCCAGTTTCGCTGCATACATCCAATTGCCACTGGCCTTGACATCAGAAAGAGAAGTGACCCTAGCCCACACAAGATTGGTCAGTGCTTCTCCTACAGCTAGCCTTGCCATAGCTTTTGGATCCAAAAGACCTTTTATTGGCTGCTCCCCAATTGAGCATGCACCTCCCGTAATATCAGTATAACTTTGAGCAATAACAGCAACATCAGAAAGTGTAATTTGCAAAGGACCCACAGTTTGCTGCTGTGCCACAAGACCTGTTACACACCTATCAACTTTGGTAGTCAAAAATCGTTTAGAAGCCACAGAAGGAAGTCTCAATACCCTTTTCAGGGAATCCATGACAGTTATCCCAGGAGCAATATCAAGTGGTTCCCTGGCATTAACTATTCGCCGGAATTCAAAAGTTTTCTGGGGCATGTCACCAAGCACCTTTTCGAGCTCAAGATCAACGGCAGGTGGTGGTGGAGGCAGTCCACTTGAGTTGCATCTTTCAATAGCTAAACTGTCCACAAGAACAATTCGCCCTTCACCACTAATTTTACCAATAACGGCCATGGAGACTCTCTCTCTTTCACATATAGACTGCAAAAGCTCATGGCTTTCAGGCTTCACCAAAATAGCATCTTGTTCCTGGTATTCTGCTCCCCATATTTCCAAAATTGACATTGTGTAATCCCCAACTACAACTGCCCTGATATCAATAGTAGCACCTTTTGGATATATTATTTCCTTGACAACATTACAGTTCCCACCAGCACCCTGATCGTGAATACTAATGATAGGATTTTTCTCCCCCATTTCAACACAAGCACGGACAACTCTATACAACTTTTGCGCCATCTCTGCATCTCCACGCTGTACAGCATTGAAATCCAGCTCAGCATCATTTTGGCCACTAACCATGCTGGACGCAGCACCACCCCCCATTCCAATACGATATGCTGGACCTCCAATCTTTACAACTAGCATCCCAATTTCAGGCTCTCCCTTCACTATGTGGTTGTGATCAATTTGGCCAATACCAGCACTAAACATAATTGGCTTCAACCATTCTCGCCTTTCCCCACTTGGAAGCCTCATCCCAAAAGTCCTTGTGTAACCTTGAATTAATGGCTCCCCAAATTTGTTGCCATAGTCTGATGCACCATTGCTAGCATCAATGAGAATCTGAAGGGGAGAAGCCAAGTTGGCAGGGTATGTGAAAGTCGGATCCTCCCATGGAGCATATGAACCTTCAACATTCAGATTTCCTACACAGTACCCAGCTGTTGATGCTACAACAAATGAGCCCCTACCAGTTGCATGCGTATCTCTAATCCTGCCTCCAGCACCTGTCTCGGCCCCGGGGTACGGCGCCACAGCACATGGGAAGTTGTGGGTCTCAGCAGTAAACAAGATATCGAGGTCACGAGCACTCATGTCTAATGGGCATGTTAAACCTGGCTGGATTGGTCGCAATTGATTCACAAGAAACCCCTTAATCGCACTGGAGTTATCCTTGAAGCCAATAACCGAATTGTTTGGGTTCGCTTGCAACGTGCTTTTAACAATTTGCATGAGAGTCCTATTTACTGGCTGACCATCTATGACAATCTTCCCAGTAAAAAACCAGTGCCGGCTATGTTCACTGTTAGACTGGGCAATATCAAATAATTCAACATTTGTTGGATTGCGCTGGATATCATCCATGAAAAGCTTTGTGTAATACTTCAAATCTTGCTCATCAAAGGCCAAACCCATTTCCTCATTTATTTCCTCCAATGCCTTTCGACCCTTCTCCATGACTGGTATATAACGGACTTCCTCAGGGACTACATTCGTTTCAAAAGATGTGAGCTTCTGACTATAAATACACTCAGTCATCCTATCATGCACCAATGCAGCAAACTCGGTAATTTGACTGTCAGACAATGACGCACTTCCAGGGTCGACGTACAACAAGTACCTTCTCGATCGCTCCAATCTATTTATTTCGGTCAAACCACAGGCTCTGCAAATTGAAACAGCATTGGCAGACCATGCAGTGCTAAAAGACAACCGGGGGCCAACTTCTATTATAACAGCTTTTGAGTACTCTTTTATCTCTTTATCGAGAAAACTTACAGTCCCCAGATTATCAGGCTCATAGGTTTCCCCTAAAAGCCACCTAAGTACTGAAAGCTTCTCACTGGAAATATCTCCATCGACCCCAATATTGAAACACTGCTCAGTCTTCAAACCACTTATTTGGTTTGAAACTTTGGTCTGAACCAGTTTAAGAAGCTCAGCTGTTGCACTTTCCTGAATCAGTGGAATCCGATAAAAATGAACAACCTTTTCAGCAACCCTCCCATCCAACTTCGATTCCTTGCTTACTGGACTGCCTATATCTCTGGAGACCACTGCTCTGACCTTGACTGGCCTTAATCCACTTTCTCCATGAGAAAGTCTCACTGATGGACTTTTTCTTGGCAATGTACCCCAGAGCAACCGGTTTGTCTGCCTTAAAGAATGTCTAGGCAAAACTAGTTTCTGCCTATAGGCACCCTGTAGAGACAATTAAGTAAGTTTATGATCATATTCACAAAAGTATGTAGAAGTGAGGATAAAAACGAACGACAATAAAGCAGTAAGTGAACATACTTGCAAGAACTCTGCTGCTGTAATTTCGCAAGCAGTAGCCATAGCTATGGGTATCGCTCTCTATCTGCAACCAAAAAACCAATGTCAACTTATTTCTGAAAAAACTCAGTACTCACCGGAAAAAGGAAAAGACTTCAATAAGCAGAAAATGAAAACTTTTGATAGATTAAAAATAGCCAAAACTACACATTCACAGCTCAAAAGCTCAACAAAATCCATTACTATATAAAATAAATCCAATCATATGTATTTGTTCTCAACCAATCAATACAAGCCGCAATGATAAAGAGTTTTTAGACATGAGCTTCACTTACTCAGGGAAGATTCTTGGTGGGCTGGGTGAAATTAGCGCACGAAGGCCTTCTTAAGGGTCGATAGCGGTGGTGTACGGATTCTCGCCGCCTATGAGGACGGTGGCGAGTTGGCGACGTTGGTGTTCGGAGTCACTCTGGCAGAGCCCTAAACGAAAAGAGCATGCGGCGCTTAGAAGGACTTAGCAGCCAACCCAGGTTTTAAAACTCAGATTTTATTTATTTGGTATCTACCTATATTCTATAATTTAATTACTAATAATTTTATTCTCATCTTTCTTTTTCCGTTCTTGTGTTGAACCAACTTAATTGCTTTTTTAGTGTCGCAGATTTTCTCCCTTCTCTTTTCTTTTCTTTTTTTTTTTTTTTTACTTTTTTTTAACACGTCTATCATAAAGTATCGATTATATATTTGTTTGGGTCGAGATCGTAGGAACCGTGATGGTAGTTCAATCCAAATAAGTATTTGAAATTTAAAAAAATGAACAAATATTACATTTGTTGGAAGGTTCCGAGTTAAAATGCATGCTTTAGTTAGTCGAGTGTAAGATTAAAGTAAAAATATGTCTAAAAAATATTTTGGGAGTATTTATACAGTCAAATGTTTATACTTGTATGGAGCATGTATCGTGATATTAGTCTTCCAAAGTGATGCGGCTTGCAATTCGATCGGTGCCCCGTTGCGCAAGGTATTGTCCGCTTTGGCTCTGTATAAGCCTCACGGTTTTGTCCTGAAAATGCGTCTTGCTAGGAAGAGGAGGCATTGGGGCTTATAAGCCACTCAAGCTCCTCGTCTGCAATCGATATGGGACGCTTGCTACATCATTAGCCCCCCAGACGAGGGGCTTGGGACGGGCACATGGCCTCGTTCCCACAGACGGCGTTTTTCAGGACAAAACCGTGAGGCTCATACAGAGCCAAAGCGAACAATACCTTGCGCAACAGGATACCAATCGAGTCGCAAGCCGCAATACCTTGCGCAACAGGGCACCGATCGAGTCGCAAGCTGCATCACAAAAACTGAGTGATCAATGATTATGGTTTTGATTTACCGAATTAAATCGGGATATGATTCGACACTGATAAACAGTGTGCGATTTTCATCCTATTTCAGTATTTAAAATCCTATTGGAGGTGTATATCATTTTATATTTTATATACTGTATATTTAAAAAAAAAAAATGAACTTTTACACTCACATCATGATAATTTTGACACCATAATACGTCAAAATATTATATTTCTTATTTACTCTTTTTTTAACTGACCGAATAAAATTTAGATGGTGGATCATATAGTAGTAGATAGAAAATCTATGTGTAACTAATGTCAATATTTGTTGGATTAATTGCTAAGAATTATTTCACTTCTAGTTAAATAGGTGTGAGTTCGATTCTCACTATTAATTTAAAAATTTTATTGGTGGGTAATTGTAAATATTTTTATAAGCAATTCTTACCCCACGATTTATGTACTCTGGCCTGTAATGATTCGAGTCGTAATTATATAGCTATATATATATATGGGTGAATTACAATAACTTTTCATGAGGTTTGGTATGATTATATATATTTTTTTGTTAAAATTACAAGTACCGCCCTAAGATTTGTAACTGTCTAAAAAACAATCCATTTTCGTTCATTTTTATGGGTGAATTAAGCAAAACGCATTTATGCAAATTGAATTATTTTTTAATTTTTCTATTTTTTCTTTGGACAAAAATGTGTTGGCAGGGGTTTCTTTCATTTTTTACACGGGTGAACAATAATGTAATTTGCTTGGCTGATTTTTCTGCAATTTAAAAAAACAATCAAAGAAAAAATGGACCATTTGAGGCTCTTGATTGAAAATTGGAAATATGAAGGGACTATTTATAACTTTAAGAAAATAAGAGAGTATTTATAATTATATTAAACTTTAAGAGAGATTATTATAATTCATCATATTTCTTTTATTAAAAAAAAAAAAAAAAAAAGAAGCTTGAGAGTTAATGGGCTGCACCCGTCCAATATCCAAACCCAAATGACGTGGTCCAAATCCAATTAGCAAATTCAGTTGTCATCTTTGAAAGACCCAATTTATATAGGATTAAATCTAATTTACCTCCCTATATTATAATAAATATTTTAAAAACCTCTTATAAGATTAAAACAAAAAAAGTCAATTTATCTTCACCTATTCTTAACAATAAATCAAAAAATGCCCTAAAATTTATGGTGTCATCAGTGCACTCTAAATGCATTTTTTCTTATATTTCAAGTGTAAATCAATGAATTTATTTGTTCGATTTAAACCAATGCCCTAGATCTAAGATGACCAAAGGGGAGGGAAAAGGGTGGTGGCGCTGCCGGTGGGAAAAGGTGGGCAAAATTATTTAAAAATTGTTAAAAAAAAGAAAAATTATAAAAATACCGTGGGTGAAAAAAATTTATTTTTTTATGCAGAACTGCTGTATCAAATAGCAGTTCTAAATTAAAAGAAAAATAAAAAAATCTCAACACCAAAACTGCTGAGAAAAAGTGCGGTTCTGACGCGATGTCAGAACCGCTTACAGTTAGAGCAGATTTCAAGTGGGATGCATGCTTTTAGATGATGGGATGCTTGAGCCATGCATGCATCCCATCATCCCATCATTTTGTAACAATTTCAAAATGAAGGTATTTTTGTAATATCTTTTTGTTTTATAATATTTAAAAAAATTTACCTTTATACTACTCGTAGTATATAAATTTAAATTTTATTATATTTGTAATAAAATTAGATTAAATTAAATTAATTTTAAATATATGCGAATAAAGAATTATTGGTAAAAAAAATAACTATAAAAGAAGAATACAAAAAATATATTGTTTTCTTATTTTTTCTAACACACGTTCTAACACCTTTAATTCTTAAGTTCAAAAAGTCCATTTTACCCTTACTAAAAATTAATTTATGAAAATAAATTAAAAAGGATTTTAAAATACCAAAACCACTATTTTTTTAAGTTTTATCTAATTCTATCTTCACTTTTTTCATCGAGCCCTTTTTATTTTTATAATTCTAAAATATTTGGAGCTCATTTTATTTTAGTTTCACTTATTTGTCAAACCAAATTAAAAATAAATTTATACATTCATATCATTACCATATTTATATAATTATCATGTTTATATAAATATATATTAATTGTATATTTTCTTATTAGCTCATGATCAACTCTTTTGATTTTATTAATTGTATGTTTGTTTAAGTAAATATATATATATGTATGAATTTATTTTTAATTTGGTTTGACAAATAAAGGAAACTAAAATAAATAAACTCCAAATATTTTAGGATTACGAAAATAAAAAAAAAAAAACTCGATGAATATGTGAAACTAGAATTAGACAAAAGCTTCACAAAAGAGCGATTTTGGTATTTTAAAAATTACTTTAATTTTTTTTTGAAAAAGCAATTTTCAATAAGGGTAAAATGGACATTTTGAACTTAAAAATAAAAGGAGTTAGAAGGTCAGGGGTTTTTTTAAGGTTTTAATACTTTAGAGGATAATTGATGTGGGATAAATAGTTCAGGGGTGATAAGTGTATTTAACCCTTAAATTTCTAGTAATGAACAGTATCATAAAAATACCATTATTTTGATGGGGTGATGGGATGCATGTATGGCTCATGCATCCCATCATCTAAAGGCATGCGTCCTCTGTAAGCGGTTCTGACACGATGCATGATCTAAAGGCATGCGTCCTTTGTAAGCGGTTCTGACAATGCGTCAGAACCGCACTTTTTCTCGACAGTTTTGCTGTCAAGATTTTTTTATTTTTTTTTAAATTTAAAACTGCTATTTGACATAGCAGTTCTGCATAAAAAAAATAAGATTTTTTCACCCACGGTATTTTTATAATTTTTCTTTTTTTTAATAATTTTTAAATAATTTTGCCGAAAAGGTGGGGGTGGGGGCGGGGGATGGTGTTGGGAAGAGAGAGATGATTTTTTTTCTATTTTTTTCATATAATTGTAACATTATATTATATATATCGATAAATATATATGAGATGAATTTTGAACTTTTAATTGCCTTGATAAAATTTGAATCTTATTTTTAAATAATTACATTTAGATCGTTGATTTACTGATAAAATCTTAACCATCAATTTATGCTGATCAAAATATAATATTTTCAAAGTAAGTGTATAAATGTCATAAAGAGATAAATTAACACTTTTTTTGGCAGGAATGTTTTTAACATTTTTGATAGGGGGTACTGTTTGGTTGGGGGTGGGTCAACTGAACTGACATCGGCAGTGGCGCACACGGGGCTCTATACACTATATAATTTAACAAATATATACTTTTTAGTAAAGTGGGAGGGAGCAGTTCTCACTTTTCACCCCTTCTAACCTACTTCTTTATTTTCTCTTATTTAAGGTTTTTATTTTTTTTCTCTGTCGCAGATTTATCAATTCTATTATCTTTTTGGTAGTAAAAACATAAGGCTCAATTTCATATATAATAATTGTTTTAACACTTAAACTAATTAAAATGATGTCATGACATCGCCAATTCTTCATTATTAATTACTACATGAGCTTCATTGGCCAACACTGTAGAAGAATCAAACAAGATTTTATAGTATTACTCAGAGGGATGTATATACTTTATACTATATAGTAATTAAATCCTATATATTATATGAAGCTACATAAAGCAACAACATATAAATAAGATATTGTAGTGTATATACGTAAGCCTTTTTGTTCATATTTTTATTTTCATTTTCAGTAAATAAATAAATATTTTAAATTTTATATAAATTTTCATGTAAAATGAAAATATATTCAAATTAACTAATAAGACTATATTTTATATTGTATTGCGGTTTCAAATCAATATATTTTTAATTAAAAATACATTTAAATAAACATTTCTCAATTTAATTACTATTTCAAAAATTAATAAAACCATAAACAAACATATTGATCTAAGCAATTAACGCACAACTTTTAAAGGTGAATTTTGTTGGTAAACGAAATTTTATTGGAATTGACGTATGAGTGGGGGTGGGGGTTTTCACTTTTCATATATAAATAACCCCATTCTTCCTACATTTTTATATTATATATCCTCCGAATAAAGTTTTATTAATTCACCAAATGCGAACACCTCCTTCAACCACTAAAATATTTTAAAAAATCCCATAGAATAACACGTCAGCGGTATAAATTAAATAGCATCTTAAACATGTAGGTACCAACAAATTAAGTGAAATATATATTGTAAGATGACATGCTAATTTGAATTAATATATGATGATGAGATCTTTCATTCATGTGATAAAGAGAGAAACGAGCAACAATTGCATAATTGCTGTTTCATCTTATATTTCATGTTCATGAATGCATCATGACACCTAATTTCTAAGCTCCAACCTAGCTCACAATATTAATTATATATGTGTGGTATATATATATAGTTTAAGTAAGTGATTGTTGCTCTACAAGTAAAATCAAATTAGCACATCACATATAAACAAACAATCACACATATGCATGCGCTCATCACACCTTAAACAAAACAAATGAAAATTTGATCAAACATTTGTTCAAGATTCAGCACAGGTACTAAAATGAGTAGCATTATTAACACATTTGTCCAAACATGTGTAAAATGATCACACATTTGTCCATGACATACACATTTAATTTGTCCAATATATATATATATATATATAATGCACTGCAACTTCATCGATCACTCCAGTAGTCCAGTTCATCCACTCAGCACCATTATTACCATATATATATATATATATATATATATATATTCTCTAGTCGACTCCCTAACTATAGTAAAACAAGTCAATTTTGTTAATATTGGACGAACGCCACCACTCTAAAGCAAATCTTCCTAATCACGTTGCTTGAAATCAAATCATCGCAGGAAAATCAAGTTATAACAAGACCACTTAATTATTTTGGGAACCATCCACATAAACCACACTTCTGATCTGATGATCAATCAGATCATTAATCATTGCTAACCGTATTACATCTTATATTCCATTTATTATATATATACGATATTTCCTTAAATATATATACAGATAACACAAACTCTATACACGTGACAAGTATATATTAACTGAAGTATATATGAATATATCAGGTGCAACACCATTTTGCAATAGGAGATCCCAACTGCATTTGCACACATGTACTATGCATAGAAACAAAATCAGGAGTCCCTAAAGGGGTCAATTCCCAACCATATTGAGCAGCTAGCAGGAAATATTTCAGAAAATACATGTAAATCATTCTATCAAGACATCAACATATATATAAAGCCACAAAGAATGACATACAAACGAAATAGCTAGCATCCAAAGTAATCAGCAAGAAATCTAACATGTAGCATATATAGGTTCTTAATTAGGACATTATAGTCATAAGTTACCAGTTGGGAGATGTCCCATTATTTTGTTCATTTGAGGCCACAACAAGAAAACCTACTGAGTTATCAGAAGCCAATTTTACAAGAAATACAAAAGGAGAGTCTATAAGTTCTAACCTTGTTTCCTGATTCTTGTACTCATAAGCGCTTCCAGAATGATCTAATTAATGTCTTAATTTGTCATGTCAATAAGGAGGAGGGCACGGCTGAGGAGCCCAAAATACGTCGTTCGACCCTTCACCGTTCGGAAGCAAATTAGGAGGCAAATTATACAACGGCGCAGATGATTTCGACTGATGATCAGCTGCCAAACCATGACCATGAGACGTAGTTGCACCGCTAGTTACTCCAGCGTTCACTCCCAATTTCGGCTCTAACTGCGTTCCTTCACTAGCGGCCTCGTCTTCCAGAGGCAACCTCTCATATACTGCATTAGTAAATGTGGCGGCAATAACCATCACCGGCCCCGATGCCGTCAATGTACCAGCCACCGTGCCGCCAACCACCTGCCCTTGCCCACCTGCCAAGTATACCGCCAGCCCAGTGGCACCCGGTGGCGCAGGCTCCGGCAAAAACACCCCTGATAAGGACAATATCTCAAATCTTCCCTGGAGGCTAATCACTCCACCAGGAGCAGCCGGTTGACGCAATCTCACATCCGTCACAATTCCACTGCCACTCAAAACCGAAACCCCACAATGGCGGCGCCGAGCAAACGTCGAAATGCTTTCCAAAACATCGCTGCCATTAGCGATTTCCAGGACATGGCTGCGGAGAGCATTTGGGCTTTCTTTAGTGATCACAATTGGGGGCTTCTGCTTATTCTTCGAACCCGGAGGCCGGCCTCGGGGCCTGCGGCCTGAGCTCGACGACGGCTCCTGGATTTCCAGATCGCCTGACAGGTTTTGGTCCTGGTCCTGGTCCAATATGTCATGATTCTCTCCTTCATCAGGGTTTTGGTTAGGGTTACTTCCGCTGCTGTTTGACGCATTGTTGAAGGCGGTGTTTTCATCTTCTGCAGTGCTCCTAAGGTGAAGAGATGCAGCTGCTGAGGCAGACATTGGGTTCGTCGCCATAGCTTCTGCCCACCATCTATTTGCCATTGCTTTTTTCTTCAACAACACCACAAGAAAAAATTCCCTCTTCCCAAGAAACAGAAAAGGAAAAATAACAAGTATCTAGGCCCTTCTCTTCTTGTTTTTCTCTCCGAATTTGTTGAGCAAACCACCAAAAATTGGGTCTTGAATGCACCAACCAGCTCTCTTCCGTTACGTTGGGGTAATAGAAAAGGTTAAATTGGCTCTAGTTTCTTTATCCCTTGTTTAACTCTATTACGCTAGCTAGCTTTCTTGTTTGATTAATGCTACTCTAATGTATCCGAATCTGAATGAGATCTGAAGAAGATAAAACCCCAGACAGACTAACAGATAAACTCCAAATTCTTATCTCTTTCTCGCAAACAAACCCTCTTACCCAAATCATTCACCTACCTAAAAATTACCATAGTAGAATTTTCTTGTTTACTTTTTTTGAGTAAACCCTGATCTATGAACTGCTACAGTAGTTTTCTACATACCCAAATTAAACAAACCCACCCTGAATAGGTAAACAAATAAAGATCTAATTAAATAAACAAAACCCTTTTCGTGAAAAGACCAGCGTTAAAAATCTGACATGCTAATTACTGGCAAACCCAAAATAGTTGAATATGGTTGCAGTAGTGTCTGAGCAGAAAAACATACTGTGGTAGAGATCGATAAAGAGTACTGATGAACTAGGGTTCGAGTCAGGTCCTTTGTACTCAAGTTTCTTCAGCTCTCTCTCTCTCTCTCTCTCTGAGCACAGAGCAGTGGGCGTACGATAAGGAGCTGAGTAGTTTCATTTTAGCAGGAGCACTGAGACTGAGAGAGGAGAGCACTGAGCAGTTTCTCTTTCTTTTTTTTTTTTTTCTTTTCTTTTTTGTTTTAAGTGGGTTGATGGGTGCGGTGCCGGTGGGAGTAATTAACAAAGTAGTAACACCCATACGTATCTACATTCATTCATTGCCTTCTGTCGGATTCATTTTATTATTATTATTATTATTATTATTATTATTGTAAAAGTTAACTGATATTGCATTTTATTATTCAATGTACATATCATCATATATATATATATTAAAAAGATTTAAATTTATTCGTAATATAGATTAAAGACACAGTATACTTTGTACTAAATTTTCAAATGTTTTCTTACAAGTTCTAGAGGCTCCCCACGTATGTATTTTGTTTCCAAGGATCATCACCCTTGGATAACTCTCATTTGTGAATGAAAGTTTACTACATCAAAAAAAAAAGTTATAGGGGCCGGGCCGCCTAATATTAGTTCTCGTTCGAGTGGGTTCTATACTTAGCAATTATGGGGGACACAGTAAATTCAAATTACATTTCAATCCTCTAATGTTGGGTTCTCATGCCATATTAATGCATTCTAACCTCTAATGTAGTCAAGTTCAGACCAGCAGGGATTACGGGGGAAACGGTAGTCCTGTGCTCAAATAATAAGATTAAAAAAAAATTAGGTAGACGCTAATTATAATATCAATGCATAATGTAGGTGCAAGACTTTTACAAACGAGTAATTGGGGTCAATAGTACATCCCCAACCGCTAGAGGATTAAATATTTCTAAAAAAAGGTCCATTTGAACTTGTCGTATCAATATGGCATGAACAATTAAGTTTCAATGTCGACTAAAAATATAACAAACAATCTCTATGAATTATAGTATCGTTAGATTGAGCCCAGATTGATCAAATTTGAAAATATATATATATATATATATATATATGGATCCTGTAGCATTTGGTAATTTGTATGGAGATTCAAGATATTTTGATCCTACATTTCTGACCTCAACATCACATTTAGTCCTAGGTTTCATTAATCTGGTTTAAAGTGTTAGTTTTTTTTTAACAAAAAATGAGAAGATATTTTATTTATAGCAAATCAAAGGACAATACACAGGGTGCCGTTGTGAGACGAGTACAATAGAAACCCTTGTCCGATTCCATCAACTCGTAAGAAATCCAACGGTTCCAAAAAGATCTGCCTTTCCGATCTGGTTGCTGCAGAGGATCGAGCTAGGAGGTCCGCAACCCTGTTCTCTTCTCAGTAGCAAAAGGCCGCCGAAGCGGCTGAGAAGTTACTGATGAGAAGGCGAATATTCCTGAGCAAAGGGATTAAGTCCGCCGGTGTCTTGTCCACCCTGCGAAAAAGGTAGAGCATGAATTTAGAGTCTGATTCAATGATGATATTTCGTATATTAGATTTTAATGCCAGATCTAATCCTATTCGGAATGCCCAACATTCAGCCTTTCGCGTCCTGCCTAACCTGGATTCCCTAGAGAAGAGTCATCCACATTCAATTTGTACCAAGGGTTTGGTGGAGGTTTCCACTTACAAAGAACATAAAAGATATGTCTAGTATTTTCCATACTTGAAATGCTCGACATAGAGAGATTTGTTAGTAGATTCGTAGTTCTTCATAAATTCTCTATGTTAATATTATTGTTGTTGAAAATGAATGCGTTTCTGTTCTGCCAGATAAGCCACAAAATATAAATAATCAAAAATTGCCTGTACGGGTTTTTACGAAGTGTATGGAGTATTATCAAAATGTTGGTATCTTTAAGAAGTTGAATTTCTGGTAGATAATGATTAGAAAATATTCGAAAAAAAACTGCAATTAACAAAAGTATGTGATATGTCTTCTACTTCCTCATAACATAAAGAACAGATAGGAGATTGAAGTCTTTTCTGTTTGTATAAGAACTCTGCATTAGGCAGACTTTGATGGCTCAATAACCATGTGAAAAAATGGACTTTTGGTAAAACCTTCATTTTCCACAGAGTATTCCATGGTAGATGTGGGGAGATGTCAAAACTCTCAACATTTGATAGCCAAGTAGAAGCACTTTTAATGGTAAATCTACCTAGTCTATCACAATTCCATGTAAACGAATCAGTCTGTTGTGTTATAGGGATAAGTAATGCAGTAATATGTTGGTAATAACAATCAAGAATCAAATGTGCAATAGCATTCAGGTTCCAATTCTTTTTATTATTAATAAGTGCACTAACCTTTTAACATCTGAGTATCTGGAAGAATAAATTGAACCTGAGATTCCAAAGTAAACTGACCACACCAAATATCAAACCAAATGTTAATATTCTGTCCATTACCAATAATCCATTTTATAGAGTCCTTCACTAAAGAAACAGTTTTACAAATATTCTTCCATATATAGATATTATGCGGTTTATATTCTGTATTCAGAAAATTATAGTTTTTAAATACTTAGCCCTTAGTAATTGCATACAAAGTGATGAATCTTCAGAATGTAAACGCCATCCTAAGTGCATGAGACATGCTTTATTTAGAATTGAAAGATTTCTAAAACCTAGACCCCCTTTACATTTAGGCATACAACATTGTTTCCAGTTAACTAAGCTCTGTTTTTTATGTCCAAGACTAGAGTTCCATAAAAAATGTTTACTCAATTTATTAATATTATCAATAACGCCTAATGGTATTTTAAACACATTCATATAGTAGAGAGGAATCGTATTGATAACATGTCTTATTAAAACTTCCCTTCCCGAGTATGACAGAAATTTATTATACCATATATTGATACGGTGCTCAATCTTTTCAATAATGTTGTGAAATTCTGACTTTTTCATTCTACCCATAACATAAAGAAGGCCCGGGTATTTATCTTGACTAGAGCTAGAAGCAATTCCTAAAGCATCACAAATTCCTCTTTTCAAGCTGTTAGTACAATTAGGCGATAACATAAATTTAGACTTTTCCCAACAAACCGTCTGTCCAGAAAATTTAGCAAAGTTTTCTAGAAGCTCTTTGGTATATGCAATAGTTTTATGGTTAGCTTTTAAGAACATAAAACAATCGTCAGCATAACATAATATAGGAACCGGGGGACCCTGCCGACAAGATTTCATAGCATCAAACAATTTAAGATGTAAATCAGTGATATCTTTTGGATGAGCAGTTCAAGACACATAATGGATATATAAGGTGATAGAGGATCACCTTGCCGAATTCGTTTAGTAGGATTCCAAGAATTAGATCTTTGTCCGTTAATACGACCATGGAAGGAAACAGATGTAACGCATTTCATAATCCAATCACTAAATTTTTGTGGAAAATTATACTGTTTTAAACAAAATGTTATATAGCTCCAATCCAGCTTGTCATAGGCCTTATCAAGATCCAACTTTAAAGCCATACAAAATTGTTTACCTTTCTTAGATTTCATTGAATGTAACATTTCATGTGTCATATATAATGATATTATCAGATATTAACCTGTTAGGAACAAAAGCATTCTGGTATGGTGAGATTAACTCATTCATCAAAGGCTTCAGCCTCGCAACCAAAATATTTGAGATAATCTTATACACAGTATTACAAAGACTAATAGGTCTAAACAGATTAACCTTATTAGCCGAAGGTCTTTTAGGAATAAAAAGTATTTCTGTTTGCTTTATGTGAGAGGGTAAAATACCATTGTGAAAGAAGTTTTTAACCAATTTGATAATTTGTTTCCCAATAAGTAGTAAAGAAAAAGAAATTAAAACCATCCGGTCCCAACGATTTATTAGGACCAATACGTTTTAAAGTCGCATAAATCTCGTCATCTAAAATTGGTTTAACCAATGAGTTCTGTTGCTACTGTGATAGTTTCTGCACTATGCCATTAAAAAACTGGTTAGCCTCAGACATAGGAGGAGAATGAATCTGATTCAGGGGATTAAAAATGGTAATAACGAATGAATTTATGATACTGAAAACATTTTACTGGCGTTTAAGAATCATTTTTGGCATAATTACAAAAAAATATTATTGTTTTAAAAGTTATAAATACCACCTCAAATGAAAAATAAATATTTATTCACTAGACAATGAGGTAGAAATTACTATTTTATCCTTGTTGTTCTTTTTAAAAATTTGAAAAAATGTACAAAATTTTGAGGGTGAGTAAAGTAAATAATCTACAGAGCATATTAGTCCATAAATAATTTTAAAAAATATATAAAATTATAATTCATAATCTAAAATAATATTTTAGACAATACATCATAAAATTAAATAAAAACCTAACAAAGACACGAAATGGGCTTATCTTTAAACCAAACGTTAAAAATGAGGGAATATTTAAAACTTCAAAGAACAATGAGTAGGTTTTTGTTGGCTGTAATTTACCTATATAACTTACAATTAAGGAATGAAGATGGAGGTTCTTACAAGGTTGTAAGAGTCCCTCGATATTTGATGGAAACTGTCGGGTGAGTATTGAATCAACGCCATCATATTATATTTCTTCTTCTCCAGTCGTGTTTGGAAATTTCAAAGACTAATTTCTGTGGTTGTTTTAGAATTATTGAAAAAAAAAATAGCAATAGGAGTTAAAATATATTTGTTTATATATATTCTTATCAAAAATATATTTAGTGATTGATTTAATAAACTAATAATTTTTTTATTAATGCATTGATATGACACTGTACACTAACAATTTTAAATTAATAAAAAAATATATAATTATCAATCTCATTCAGATAAACATATATAATGATTTGATACCACTAAGGGCACTGTTACTTTTTTGGTATGGATTAAGTGTGGATTGACTAAAATGTGATTAAAAGTATGATAAGAGCAAGTGAGATTGTTTAGTATTTTGTTTACTTGAATATTGAGAAGTATGATTAAATCATTATTCATCTTGACTTTTGTGTATGTGAATAGTGTTTTTGCATGTGTTGTCACATCACTAAAAATTTTATACATGTTTGTCATATCATGACCAATTTTTTGGATGTAATAAAATCAAAACCGAAGGCCAAAGTGGGTATAAAAAGAAAAAGTATGAGGACATAAAGGAAAACGGAAAATTAATCAAACGAAGTGGGCTGATCTGGGTCGCTGGTCGATCACCTGGGTCCCACTGGATTTGAGTACTCTCGAACTCGATCTGGTTAGCTTCCGGACAATACCTAAGAAGAAACGAGCACGTGAGACTAGCCGGAAGGGTCCTCGGCGTAGACACTCCGATGCTTAAGTCAGATTCTGGTCGAGATGGATGGTCGATAATATGGAGAATAGTGTTGGTCGAATACAATTGGAATAACTTACCTCAAATATGGTGGGTCAGGCCTATTTATAGTACCAAGTGTCCGTACCTCCCTGGTCCACGTGGCTTCATCTCGTTGATCTGACATGTTTTAGCATCAAAGGTCCATATTAAAACACCTGATCTTAGTAATAACGGGTCGTCGACCCGGGTCGGGTCGCGCGACCCGACCCGTATTATTGGTACGCGGATCTGGTGCTCCTTAGCAGCTTGGAGCCCACTTTCTAGGGTGTTTTTGGTCTTTTGACCAGTTTATTGGGTTGTACCCACATCATGGGCCATGATGATAAAATAATTTGAGGGTGGAGAAGTGGATTTTAATCCTGCAATTATCACCCCAACATACAGGCCTCCTTCACTAATCACGGGCTGGGCTAAAAAAAATTAAACATATTACTAGCAATGATTAGTCATGATATCATGGTTAATCCTTGCAAGTAAAGGAGGCGTAATAGTATAAAGGACAATTTTATTAATTAATTGAAAATAGATACTTTTTATTTTAAAAAAATGGAAAATTGAGAATGAAAATAAACCAAACATAGGCTTGCTTAGAATTTTTTGTAAGCTATTTTCATGAACTTGTACAAACATAAACATATGTTGTTTTGGGCCCAAACATACAAGGGATCACTTCTTGTTGTAAGTAATGGCCTAGGTAGCAATTGAACGATTAGGCCCATTCCTTTTCTGGCCCATAATCCGTCTCAATTACAAACTAATCTCTCTCTAACTTTTTTTTTTTTTAAAAAAATTGAAAGCGATAAATTTTATTAATCAAAAATAAAATGATTATATTCAGTCCTACCGTCTATCAATATCAAATAGACAATTACAAACAATTAAATCAATAATATTACATAAACTAACACCTAGCTGTTACAGTAGGAAATCAAACCTACTATACAGTAGAAATAACATCAACCTATTCAGGGGTTCGAACCCATAACCTTTAGAATCATGGAGCCTCAGCTTCGCCAACTAAACTAGGTCACCTCGGTCTCTCTCTAACTTAATTATTGTAATTTACCATATGGTTGGAGGCAAGATTAAAGTTTGATAGGTTTTTTAATTAATTAAATGTCACAAATGATCTAGTACATTATTTATTTATTTATTTAATTGCTGAGACTATACTATACATGGCATGATTGGGAGATGGTTCATCCATAAAAGTTCCTACTTTAGACTGTCTGTCACCGGCTGTAAACCTATAAGCCGTAAGTGGAGGATACAAGTGGTGGTCGAATCAATCAATAAATATAGTTTAATGACCTTTTGCAGTAGTGCTCTACCTGATTAGCCCATTATCCAATGCTTCCTACTGCCTTTAAATCAATTTTATAAACTTGATTATTTGAGTTTTTTTCAGTGAGTATTTTATATAATTTGACTCAAATGATCTCATATTTTTATTATTTTCACTAATTAAATAAAACTCACGTCGAGCTGCAAGTTTTATAAATAATCTAAATTAATACCCAAACTTAGGATAAACATATTTTAAAGAACCCGAATCAAACAAGAGATTTCAAGAATTCGAATTTCTATGCAATATGAACATAGATTGAACTGCATGAATGACTGACATAAAAATAGTCATATTGTAATTATTTAAGAGCCTTTTCCTTTTGTTTTTTCCAATTTTATTAGCGATGGCAAATAAAAAATTGATTTAAGGGCAAATAAGAGATGATACCAGAATCTTAATTGACCAAGAGCTAATAAAAAGTAAAGAAGATATACACGGTTGTGCCGGGAAGTATTAAATTTATATAGTAATTTTTCAAAATTAGTACTGATTTGAACATCGGAGTCAACGCTTTTAGGGTTTATTTATCCTGCATGTTTGCTTCGGACGAAAAAATGACATTCCCATTCTTGGAACTGCATATGGTTCAATTATTTAGATCTTATGAAATACTAAAATTATTCAAAAAATCATGAAAAAATAGAGTTTGAAAAATGAGGCACTTTACAAATTTCAAACGAAAGAGAAGTGAGAAAGAAAAGGAAAGGGGGCAAAAACAGACGTGCCAAACATTCCTAATTAAAGGAAGCCCCGAAGATTGCATTTAATTATTAGGTATAAAGAATGATCCCAAAGTTCTAAAGGATTAGCTTTACTGACATTTCTTTAACAATTCTTTTTATATTTAAAGTAGCGCAATATTAGTGATAGTTGTATTAGTTTAAATACTTACAAGAAATATTAATTAAAATCATTAAACAAGATGAAATTTTTAACCAAAAAATTGATTTATTTAATTAAGCTAGCAACCATATAAATAGGATTACGAGATAAATAAGAATAGGCTATTCTTTTCAAAACTCTTTAATTAGAGTAAAAATATATATTTGAAACTCCAACCCGGATCCGAATTTGGATCCAAATTCCCAAATACAAAATACACACCTACCCATACCTAATCTTTTGGGTTTTTTTTTTTTTTTTATTAATCAAAGGAGAGTGAAGGCCACATAGAGAAGAAGAGAGTGGGTGAGATTTAACCCGACCAGAGGAGTAGAAAATCAAATTGAATTATAGGTAAGTTGAGAAACCCAACAAACATATTTTGCATGTCTTGTGGAGTACAAAACCCCAAAAATCAGAAAAATAGTGTCCTTTTTTCAAAAAACACACACACACACAAAACAAAGTTGGTGTGTGTGAAAATGAAAGGGCCTTTTCGCAATTCCCTGCCCCCACATTTCTGCGGATTCACAGTCCACCAGCTTTCCTATAGCTGGCTATCACCTTTTCACTGTTTCTATCTATCTTTGTAAATATTATACCGTGCCTTATCATTCACGGACAGAAATACGGCAACACGAATACGGTATAATATAAAAATTTTCAAAAAATTAGTATATAACACAACAATAATACGGCTATATATAATATATTTTGTTATATGCATTCTAAATTTTTACATAATTAAAAAAGGACATATGAAAAATATTAGATAAAATAAAAAATAAACATGTCTTATAACTAAATTTTTAACCAAAATACAAGACACAAAAAATATTATATAATCACTTTATTTTAAAAGTATGCAATGAAAAAATATCTAATCATTCAATTTAGTTAAATTATTATGACCAATTCTTAATTTTTTAGTAATTTTATCCCAAAATGTTTAGTTTGAGAATGGTAAATTATTATTTTTTTATTTAGCTCAAAACTTTTTAAGATTATATATAAAAAAACGTGTCGGGCACTCCTCCAAAATCTGGCGCCTTGTCCTTTTTTATTTTTCATTTTATATTTTTGAACATGCAATAGGTGTTCGAGCCGTGTTTGTATCAGACACGTATCCGACACTGTAACGGGTAATTTTTGAAGTATCCGTGCATTATAGACTATGCCCCTTCCACCCCATCTATGTATTTATTTTTTATTCAACATGAAATTTAATCAAGTGAAATGTACATACATATATATATAAATATTATTCCATTATTACTTTTTTTCTTGTGATGAGTTAAATATTAATTTAGAATAAATTCCAATTAAAAAAACTTAACAACCAGAAAATATTAATTTCGACATAACTTGTTCAAATATTGTTCAACTTAATTATTATAATCCCATCAACATACCAATAATTTAAGCTCAACCTTCACTAAATCAAGTACTATGTGTTGGCTACCCCTTTCATAATATACCACAAAAGTTTACCTTTTTGTTTTTAATAATATTCACACTCTCAAAATTCAAGTGAAAATTTTAACACTTGATTGTCGAACTGCCGTGTTGGTGGTTATTTAAAATTTTAAATTATTACTTTAAAAATAGTGATATATTACTAACGTATTGTAGATACATTTGAGGTAAATTATTTTATTTTTTAATATAAAAATATAGGAGCAACAAAATTACTATAAATAGTCTATATGCACTTGTCCATTTCAATTTAATGTTTTTATGCAAGATATTGCCTATTTCAAAACCTATGTTCAACAAAATTTGGCGTTAGAAAGATTTATTTTTTTTTAATAATGAGCGATTAAATATTAATTTGAAAATGCAACAATATTTCTAAAGCAACACCCTATAAACTAAACAACACCATACATTCATAGTATTCAAACCTGCAACCTCTTGATTGTGAGACCTCAACCTCACCACTCAGGCAAGGGATCATCGGTGCCTTTAGAAAGACATCTTATAATTAGGTCACGTTTGCTTTTGAGTATTTGACTAAATAGGTGATAGGATAAATTTGAATTAAATATACTATAAAAAAGCAAAATTAATTGTAGGGTTAAATACACTTTGCTCCCCCTGAACTATTCTTGGTATAACATTTGCCCCAAAAAACTAACAAGTGTAACAAATACCCCCTACAGTTAAATATTTGGACAATAATACTCTTATATTATATGTATTTATATATTTAGTTCAAAGGATTTCTTTCTTTTTTTTAAACAATTTTGTATTTTAAGTTTAATTAAAATTTTGTTAATTAAAAAAATATTTTAATTATAATAAAATATAATATAATTAGTAAGTTAAATAGTTAGAATTTTATTACGTTTTACATACTCAATGTTAAGTAATGAATGAGTATAATAAATACACAAAACACCTTCATGTAAAAAGTTTATTAATTTGATAATAAAATTAAGTTGTTAACTATTTAGTTTTTTTAGATAAAAACGAATAATTGCATATATGTTTTTTAAATATAGTTTATTTAAAAAATATTATAAAGTACATTTATTCATTTTTTTCTAAAAATGTTTAACTTATATTAAGCATATATATGTTGATTTCTTTTCAAAAGTATATATGAGTTTTTGGGATATTATATTTATTGTATATCTATTTTTTATGTATATTAACTTATTATTTTACTTCTAATTTAAATAATTCACTTATCAAAAATTATTTTTAGTTATTAAACAAATTGGTGGTGATTTATGTGCAAAATACTAAAATATATTGAGAGTAATATAATAATTTAAAACATGTGGGGCACTTTATCCGATCAAATAAGAAGTTTTACATTTGTTAGTTTACATGATAAATTTGATATAGGGGGTAAATGTTAGATAAGAATAATTTGGGGGCCAAAATGTATTTAACTCTTAATTGGATTAAGTTAAAATGAATATGTCCAATTGGAAGGGAGGAGAGAGACGTTGGAAATGGCAATAGGGACAATATTTTGTGCATGGTCAGAGATTTTGCAAAATCTGTTCTTCATCGCCATAATTACCATTTCAGTCCCTATTCCCACTACTACTTTTTCTCATGGGATTGCATAATTGATTGCATTCTTCCTACCAAGATTCTTTAATTAATTCATTCATCATTAAATATTTTGCTCTTTTATTTATTACATTTGACTTTCCACTGTACAAAAATGAGCCATAATTTTGGGGGATGGACCTTTTTCAGTTGCCAGCTTTTCTTTCTTTATCAAAATTATTTCATAAAATAAATGAATTTCGAAAATGGGAAATCATTTTTAAATTTGGTATTCATATAGATTTCATAGAATAATGTAATTATGAGAAAGGGGGGACTTTCTAAATCATTGTTAGTTTAAAAGAATAATATTAAATACTTGATAGTGCTAGAAATTAGGAATTACTAAAATACCCTCAAGTGTACTATTATTTACCGTTATGTCATAGGTAGTTATAAAAGTAGTGGGGTGATGCCAAATTACCAAGGCGCCCCTAGTAGTTAAATCCAGGCCGTTGGATTGACAGCGGTTGAAGGACGATATTGTACTTTCACCCCATGTAATTTAGTATAAATAGGGGGTAATCCTTTGTAAAGCTATATCACATTTTCATTAATACAAATTTACTTTTCCTACTTTTGGAAGAGTTTTCAAGAGTTGTTTTGCCTTGCGACGTCGTTTCGAGTTACCGTGCCTGGATTAACAGTCTCCCGAATCTAGACCAGGGTTCTGTGGGAACCCTGGTCTAGGCATTAAAGATAAATACTCGTTCGAGGGCGAGGAGCGCGAAAGTGGGGCAAGAGGAACCTGAGAGAAGAAGGGAAGCGCACGACCAACAGGAGGAGAGGCAAGGCCAAGGCCACGCCTTGGAGAGTCCCTCAGCGCACGGGCAGCAGGAGGAGAGGCAAGGCCAAGGCCACGCCTTGGAGAGTCCACTAGCGCACGGGCAGCAGGAGGAGAGGCAAGGCCAAGGCCACGACTTGGAGAGTCCACCAAAGCACCCAGGAGGAGGAGAGGCAGGAAGAGGTCGAGGCACCACCCCAGCAGGAGCAAGGCCGCGCCTCAGAGAATCCACCCGCGCACCAAGGAGGAGGAAATGCAGGAAGAGGTCGCGGCTCATCCCCAGCAAGAGCAAGGCCATGCCTTGGAGAGTCCACTAGCGCACCCAGGAGGAGGAGAGGCAGGAAGAGGTCGAGGCTCCACCTCAGTAGGAGCAAGGTCGCGCCTTGGGGAATCCTCCAGCGCACCAAGGAGGAGGAGATGCAGGAAGAGGTCGAGGCTCCACCTCCACCCCCAGTTATTTAGATAACTCCCGAGACTCTTCGCCAGTTGGTGGAGGATGCATCCGCCCAAGCCGCCGGGAGGCCACAGAGGAAGAGAAAGGGTCCCCTTAGGGTAGAAGGAAGTAAGCGTGAACGTAGACATGTGCCCCCGGGGAATTTAGCTCAATACACCCCCTGGACCTCACGAACTCAAACGATCGATGCAACCAAGTGACAAGGATTGGGATCGAGACCATAGCTCGGAGGAATGTCACTACTTGGAGAATGAGGTCGAGGAGTTGATCTGAAGAAATTACTTACAAGAATTCGTGGGACAAAGGAAACAAGAGCTCCAGAAAACCGCTTTTGGAGACAGACACGTGGTACGTTGGAGTAGAGCATGAAGCAGAACGAGCTAGCAATGACAACCTCCCAACTGCTTGAGTTATGATGATTACCTCGGGAGGCCTAATAGGAAGAGATACGAAACAAGTTGAGAGAGTCGCTCAGAGAGCAAGGCAAGCTGAAGGAGTTGCGGTGAGAGCAATAGGACGCGATGCCAACCGTATCATCTTTGGCGGAAAGGCAACAATGTTGCCAGCAGATCCAAGAACAAGTCAGAGTGTGATGCGCTGAGCAAGGGGAGAAAAGCAAACTTGCATCGCATGAGCGACATATGCAAAAGGAGAAAGCCGACTTGCATCGCAGGAGCGACATATGCAAGGGGAGAAAGCTGACTTGCGCCATGGGAGCGACATATGCAGGGGGAGAAAGCATGAGTGACATATGCGATGGAGGATAGCGACTTCCAACTTGTGGACAAACAGTGGAATGGAGGCCACGAAGTTGGGGGAGCAGATGATTCCAACTTGTGGACAAGCAGTGGAATGGAAGCCACGAAGCTGGGGGAGCAGATGATTCCAACTTGTGGACTAGAGGTGGAATGGAGGCCACAAAGCTGGGGGAGCAAATGACCAAGTACTTAGCAAACATCCAAGCATTAAGAAGGAAGGTCGATGAGTTCAAAATAGAACAAATCCCGCGGTCGTACAAGGAAGAGACGAACTGACTCATTAAGTTAGCCAGCTCATTGGCTCATTTAGAGAGCGAGAGAATAACTCTACTAAGTCAAGATCGACACGAAGTGAATGTTGTGGGGAAAGAGGTCTTGATGGTGAAGAGTGTTTTACCAAGATGGGAAGAAGACCTGGAGGAAGATTGAGAGTTTGGGATTTTGCTTCAAGACTTCGAAGAACCCCAAGGAACTCCAATGAAGCAAGGGTAATTTGAGCTAGGTCAGCAAAGCTCATGGTAATTGAAAGTAAGCTGCATAAGAGAGGTTTTTTGCAAACCACATCTTAGATACGTTGGTGAGGACTAAGCAGAATATGATGAGGGAGGCTACGTGATCACTCCGGAGGTAGAGTGTTGGCATGCCAGGCCCTGCAGCGAGGACACATGTGGAAATGCATGGAACTTAGTGAAGAACTCCGAGAGTGTCAAGAACATGCCGACGTGATTCACGTCCCAACAGAGAGTATGGACCTTCGTGACTCCCTGTTCTGACGGGTAGGTAGAAGTAACCTGCAGGATAATCATCAAAGATTTGGGGACGAGGCTAGAGGAAGCTAAAAGAAGCTGGGTGAAAAGATGCCCGGGAGTCCTAAGGGAATAGCAAACAACCCCGCGACGAGGCACGAGAAAGCCCCCATTCAATCTAGTCAATGAGACATGAAACATGGCCAAAGTGGACGCCAAATAAGTAATGCATCAAATCATGGAAAATGAACGAGAAGGAAATATCCACACACGAGGAATATTGGTAAACCTCAAGAAACGTTTTATTTAATGTTGTATATTCTTTTTTTTTTTTTTCAAACGCTTTGTAACCCAAAATTACAGTAATAAAATGTCCAACTTTTATCTACTTGTTACAGATTCACTATTTAAACTTTATGGTGTTGTCACATTTAACACTTTATTTAATAAAAGATTGAGATGACCCCTCACATTAATATTCTATCTAAAAGAGGGAGATGACCCATCACATTAATATTCTATCTAAAAGAGGGGGATAACACCTCACCCTAACACCTTGTTTATAAGAGTGGGATGGCCCCTCACATTAATATTCTATCTAGAAGAGGGGGATTGCCCCTCACATTGAAAAGTTGGAGGGGGATGACCCCTCATATTGAAAAGAGGGGGATTGCCCCTCATATTAATATTTTATCTAAAAGAGGGGGATTGGCCCTCACATTGACACTTTATTTAAAAGAGGGGGATGACCCCTCGCCTTAATATCTTGTTTATAAGAAGGGGACTGCCCCTCACAGTAATATTTCATCTAAAAGAGGGGAATGACCCCTCATGTTGATAATTTACCTAAAAGAGGGGGATGACCCTCACTTTAATATCTTGTTTAAAAGAGGGGGATTGCCCCTCGCGCTAACATTTGATTCAAAAGGCTGGGGGTTACCCTTCACCTTAATATTTAGCTCAACACTTTGCTTATACGGTATTTAGTTTAATATTTTACTTATAAGAGGGGAATTGCCCTTTATATTTGAAATTTAGTTTGAGAAAAAAAACAATTTAATATAATGAACAATAGAGGAACCAAGTTTGATAACATGTAAAAATGAACCCTTAAGAAGTTCCCCAAAAAATGACAAAGACTTCCCACAAAGGTCCAAGAGTGTTCCAACCAAGGGAACTCCTATAGAGCTTCCAAAAAGCCCAACGGGACGCGTCATGGTACAACTTGACTCAATGCAATATATGGTGCAACACAAGGTCAACATGACGCATTGCGACGCGAGGTGATACAAATATGACGCAACGCAATGCAATCACAAGTGGTCATCAAAGGGGCAAGGTCCCCCTCGCCTCCACGGCGGCATACGAGGTTGCAGAGGATGAGGGAGCGAGCAACAACATCTTTCTTCCTTGACGAAAGGCAAGAACGGACTCGCGAATCGCGCTTGCAAGCAACACACTAAGCCTCTAGAAAAAAACTGTTTACAACTGTGGAGAGGAAGGGTTAGAAGAACGGGTCCTTAACAACTCTCCTAAGGATGAACAGAATATCTAAAAGCTACAAGAGAAGAAGTGACACCAAGATCCCGCAACGTCGGAAGAAACTCTTCGAAGTACGCGAAAGAATTAGGAACGGAGTGGCTGACGCACGACCTCGAGGTTCGAAGCGGGGGGCTTGCGCTATCGAAGGAAATCGAGGAGTTTTTAACTTTTTCCTAACTTTAATTTCTGGAAAAATCTAGCAAATCAGATGAACGTTACTGGTGCCCTAAACCAAAATCACTTCGTGATCGAAATCGACCACTTCAGCAAGCAAGAGAGGAAGAAGGAGGGGCAATAAGACACCCTCGACTGAAATCCGACCAAGGCGGAGGGCCACGGCCAGTCTCTGGCCGAGGCGTCTCGCCTCGGCGAAGGCTTGGCCAAGGCACGCGCCTCAACCAGATTCTGGTCGAGGCGTGCGCCTCGGCCATGCCATGATCCACCATCGACGGACCCCCGACGACGCCTCGTTGGACATTTTCTTGAAGTGCGTGACATCCTAAAATTCTTTCGGACTGGCAAATTATTTCTGTTTCTTCCAGATTAACGAATGATGACTTTTGGGAGTCGAAGAACGAAAACTACTGCAAGGAAATAGATGAAGACCATATACCCGAGCCAACTCGTTTCGACATTTTTTTAGAATGTGGCTGAGACCAAGTAGACAGGCGAACAAAGCAAGAGGAAGAAAGTCAAAATATCCCACCAAGTGTATACATAGAAGACATGGAATCCCAGCAAGGGAAGGATTTGAACCAAGAGTAGTCTCGAAAAAGAAAGAGCCTATATGAAGAAGGGTCTCAAGAAAGAAGAAACCCGTGGCAGAAGTGGAAGGGTTAAGGAAAAAGAGCCCTAGTAGAAGAAGGAACAAGAAGGAAAAAGAGCTCCAGTAGAAGAAGGATTTGTGTCAAGAGGAATCTCAGGATAAAAAGACTCTACATCAAAAGGGAGCATTATCAAGAAGAGGAAGATGAATCAAGAATCAAATTATCCGTTAGAACTTCCAAATTTTCGAGATGCATTTGGAAGTTGGGGGGCTACTGATAGTGTTAGAAATTAGGATTACTAAAATACCCTCAAGTGTACCATTATTTACCCTTATGCCATAGATAGTTATAAAAGTAGTGGGGTGATGCCAAATTACCAAGGCGCCCCTAGTAGTTAAATCCAAGCCATTGGATTGACAACGGTTGAAAGATGATATTGTACTTTCACCCCATGTAATTTACTATAAATAGGGGGTAATCATTTGTAAAGCTATCTCACATTTTCATTAATACAAATTTACTTTTTCTACTTTTGGAAGAGTTTTCAAGAGTTGTTTTGTCTCGCGACGTCGTTTCGAGTTACCGTACCTAGATCAACAGTCTCTCGAATTTTACACCATCAATACTAAACTCTTATATACAACACTATTCCTAGTTCACCGATTTTACAAAAATTTAAAATAAGTGCTTATTAATTTATTACTAAAAATAAATTGAAAAGAAGCTTTGTTTGACAACTTATGCTTTTAATTGCTTAAATAACTTGATTTAAACCAAATACTATAAACAACTCTTTTTCAAATTATTTTTTTCACTTTTAATTTTTATTTTAAATACTTCAATTTATTATTTACAACTTTTTAATTACAATATATTCTCACTTAAATATTAAAACTATTACAAATACCCTGTCAGTAAGCTATGTCTGTTTTTTTTTTTTTTCCTTGTCAATGAAGCTTAAGTTACTAATAATGTAATTACAAGAGTTACTAAAATATGATTTCAACTATTAAGTTACTTTTGATAAAATGCCACACATTATTTGGTTTGTCCTTCACCTGTCTTTCATGTACTCTTGATTCAAGAACAAAAGTATTAATTTATTAAACCGATGTAAGACAACTAGCGACATTAGACCTATAAAAGGAATAAAATAAAATTCGTGACATATGATGAAATTAAAAATAAATTTTAAATAAATTGATACGTGTAATTAATGCATGCCAAAGAATCCAATTAATTGATTCAACTTGATAATTATCCATTTTTGGATCAAATATTGGTTCGATATCGTGGTTAATTAGTAAGATGAATTTAGAATAATTATTTATTATAATAAAAAGAACTTTGATATGATTGAAAATTAAATACTAAATTGGTATTGGATTCGTTGCTAAATATTTATATTTGGATTCAAAATTGAATTGGATTAATAATAATAATAAAGGGGGAAACAGTAACAGTAACAGTAAATAGTAATAGAAATGATTGCACGTTATTTTTTAGGAGAAAAAAGGTTGTTTGATTTGTTCCCATTTTTCCCCACTCTCTCTCTTTCTCTTTCTCTTTCTTCGGTGAAAAGACAATTAATAACACTCTCACTTCACTCGGCGCTTCACTGTCTCTGTCTGAAACCACCTCTGAAATCACTTCTGCTCCGCCTGCTGTTTCTTCTCTCCACCACCGCCACCGCCTCCGCCTCCGCTTCCCCTCCGCCTCTATAATGAGAAAACAGATGAGTGTTGGCGCTCACTGAATACTCCACCTGGTAACTTCATAACCCTTTTTCAGGCTTGTTTTCAGCGCAGGAATAAACACTCACAAAATGCACCATTTACACCTCCTGCTCCTCCTCGCCGTTCTCACATTCCTCTTCCTATCCTCCGCCGCCGCCACCACCACCACCACCAACAACCACCGCTACCGGCGGCTCCTCCACCAACCCCTTTTCCCACTTGACCAATCCCTTCCCCCCACCGCCACCATTTCTCAACCCCCTTTCCCTCCCCTTCTCCTCAACCCAACCTCAACAGCCCAAATACCCTTTCTCTACACTCTCCCCTCCTGATACCACCACTCAACAAAACCCATTCTTCCCGTTTTTCCCTTCGCCTCCGCCCCCACCCCCGCCGTCAAGCTCCACCACCGCTTTCGCCACCTTTCCCGCCAATATTTCCTCCCTCGTCATCCCCTCTTCCTCCCACCCCGGCCACAAACCAGTCAAATTCATTTCCCTCATTGTCTCTGTCTCCCTCTTTTCCGTCCTTATTTTCGCTTCCCTCGTCCTCCTCCTCCTCCGCCACCGTCACCGCCACCACCACCACAACGAAGAGCCCCTCAAAACTGACAGCCTCCGCCTCTTCCCTCCCAACGCCACCCCCTCCGATACCACTGTCACTGCCGACGAAAGCAAGAAACCGCCGCCGCCGCTGTTCCCACGGCACACCCCCTCCTCCACCTCCTCCGAATTTCTCTACCTCGGCACACTCGTCAGCTCTCGGGACGCTGAGTATGTCGGCCCCCCCGCCACTCAAAATGACGTTAAACCCCCACCTGCATCAGCTTCGCCGATGAACTATCAAAGGCTCGGCTCACCGGAGCTCCACCCTCTACCACCTCTGCCGCGTCAGCAGTCTCACCAAAATTATAACAACACTCACGTGAGTGCTTCTGAAGGGGAAGAAAACGACAACGAAGACGAAGAAGAAGAGTTCTTTTCACCAAGAGGGTCCACGGTAAACAACACCAGTCCGTACCGCACCAAATTATCTCCGCCTCTCGATACTTTCACCAGCAACCATGGCGACGATTTTAACAAAACCAGAAACTTAAACCCACTGAACTGCAACTCTCCGGCGTACTCCATATCACCTGATAATAGTCCATCAGTCGTACTGAATTCCAGTAGCCCGCAAAGCATGCTATCAAAATCACCCGACAGCTTGGTGACTTTCCTGGCTCCGCTGCCGCGGTTTATCCCTCCTCCACCAGCGCGGGAGCCAAGGGCATTTTCGCCATTTTCTCCATCATCCACGGAGGACGGGGGCACCCGGGACTGCTCTCCACGGGCTTCAGACTTTTCCGGTACCGGAAAAGCGCCCCCTCCTCCACCTCCGCCTCCTCCGGCAAGGTTCTGGGAGGGGGCCCCCCCACCCGGTCCGCCGGAGTTGGTGGCGCCGTCGAGGAAAGTTGTACAGAGCTTAAATGTGGAAAAGAGTAGTTTGGGGAGGTCAGGAAGCAACAGTGAGGAGATGACGAAGCCAAAGCTGAAGCCTTTGCATTGGGATAAAGTTAGAGCTAGTTCAGATAAAGCAATGGTGTGGGATCAGCTGAAATCCAGTTCTTTTCAGTAAGATTCTTGAATTCTTTTGTGCTTTGTTTTTGTGATTTTTTCTTTACGCCTAGTAAATTTATGCCTAAACCTTTGCTTAGTGCAGCAGTACATTTTATTAGTTGGAAAGAAATCTTTTGATGCTACTTTCTTTTCAAATTGAGCTATCTTGCAAGAGTTAGTCTTCTTCTTGTATAGATTTTTCCCAACTTTTTTTAGCAGTCATTGTGGTGCAGTAGATTTTAAGTGGGTAATGGAGAATAGCTGGATATTCAATTCCAAGAAGCATCTTTGACTGAAATACACTATGAGACTATTTGTTCAGCTTTCAGTCTTTGAATTAATGCTTTTCATGTTCTGCACTAATATCAGCTTTCCGTTTCTTTTTTAAAAATTATAAACCTTGTTTTTAGATCTAAATATAAAGGTCGTTTGGTGGGATTTAAAAGTTTTTGTGCATTACCAATTTGGTTGTAGGTTGAATGAGGAAATGATTGAGACTCTGTTCACGGTGAGTGCTTCAACTGTGAATGTGAAAGATGGTGGGAGGCGCCATATAATCCCGGACATGAACCAACAAAATCTCGTGCTTGATCCGAAGAAGTCCCAGAACATTGCTATATTGTTGAGAGCTCTTAATGTGACTGTTGATGAAGTTTGTGAAGCACTTGTAGAAGGTGAGATTATATTATGCTATGTTTCATTATAAATGATGTAAATGCATTTCTTATCATATTCGGATACACTTTTGGCTCTGTCGTCGATTGATTTCAGTCCAATATGGACTGCTTATAGTCCATCTTGGTTGCTTGAGCTTTAGGTCGCACATTATTGGCATGGTTTTGTACTGATGTAGTGATTTTAGTATGTGGCATGTCAAATAAATGAATTTTTATTTTTTGGTTATGGTTTCTAAGAATGGATGCCACTTTTTTTTTCGGGGTTGCTTTGTCCGTTTTGATTGTTAGTGTTGTCTTGCAAAGCATAGTTGTCATTCGATGACATTACTGTAATTGGTCCCACTTTGAAAACTTCGACTGGTTTGGACTTAAAAGAGTTAATGTTGAATTCTCATTCATATCTGCAGCTTGTTTTTCAATTTCTCAATGAAAATTGAAGCATGTTGCTGTAGATGAGCTATCACATTTCTTTTTCAAGTGTCGTGTCAGTGTAAGGATCTGTATTTATTGTTCCTATCCTGTATGTGTTGTCATTTTATACTTCTCTTTGTATACTGGAAGAAGTTTGGTGGTATTTATTTCTAGCAATTATTTCTCAAGAAAATGTGGAAAAATATATATATAACTAAATAAACTTGTACTTGCCTAACTTCATTTCGGTTAATCCTTGAAAGTGTTTACTATGCCCTTCTTTATTACGTTCATTTCTCAGTTGAAGATTTCCTTCTGGAAATTCTAGAATCTCCTGATATAACCCCTTTCTCGGTGCCACGATGCAACAGGAAATGCTGACACACTGGGCACAGAGCTTCTTGAGAGTTTATTAAAGATGGCTCCTACCAAGGAGGAAGAGCGAAAGCTGAAGGAGTTCAAAGATGAATCCCCGTCCAAGTTGGGTACTGCCGAGGCATTTCTAAAGGCTGTTCTTGATATACCCTTTGCATTCAAAAGGATAGATGCCATGCTTTACATTGCCAATTTTGAGTCAGAAGTCGAGCACCTCAAGAGGTCATTTGACACGCTTGAGGTAACTATAGCCATCCTTCGTATCCTCATTTTGCTGCTGATTCAACTTAATCCCCAAAACATCCTACTGCATTCATCTACTTGGAGAGTAAACTAGTTGAAGTTCATCTCTTCTCTCTTCACCTCTATTAGTCATTTACCAATGTATTAATTTCTAAACAGCATACGTTGCCTAATTGTCAACTATGAGATTGCATGAACATGACGATAGAATGCCTATAGTTGCTGCATTGTGGGCTTGACCCGACATTACATGACGGCCCAACTTTGGTGACTTCGTTCGAACTTTGAATAACTTTTTTTTGGTACACTTAATTGCTAGAGTAAATTTGTACATTTGCAAATACTTTTCATGTACTTTAGGTATATAGTGTTCATGCTAATTTATTGAAATTATTCAAATATTCTATTCTAGTAAGATAAACGTTGGCGGTCGTCGATGCAGGAGCAATTCATTTTTGAACCTCCATAAAATTTGTGGGTGTAAGATCCTTCTTATTTTTTGCACATATTTTACAAACTGTCCTGCAGTTTCCTGTCATTAGTAACCTATAGAGCTTATTGTAGTAAGGTGCATTTGTGTCAATAAAATGATTTGCATTATGGTCCTAAAATAATATATCCAGGTAAGAATAAAGAGCATGCTACATTTCTTAATTGCAGTCAGCTTGTAAAGAACTGAAGAGCAGCAGAATGTTTCTTAAACTACTAGAAGCCGTGCTCAAGACTGGGAACCGGATGAACGTTGGAACCAACCGAGGAGATGCCCAAGCCTTCAAGCTCGATACATTGCTTAAGCTTGTAGACGTCAAGGGCGCAGATGGAAAAACTACCCTTCTTCATTTTGTTGTCCAGGAAATCATCCGAGCAGAAGGGGCTCGTTTATCTGGTGTTGATCATCATCAGAATGCCGAAAAATCTCAGCAATCTACACTCCAAGACGAAGTCCAGTTCAGAAAGCTCGGTCTTCAAGTTGTTTCCCGACTGAGCGGAGAGCTAACCAATGTCAAGAAAGCTGCGGCTATGGATGCAGAAGTTCTTATCAACGACGTCTCAAAACTAGCCACTGGCATTAGTAAGATCATGGAAGTTGTGAAACTGAACGACGAACTCCCATTGAAGGATGGCACAGGAAAATTCTGTGACTCCATGACTGAGTTTTTGAAGAAGGCTGAGTCAGAAATTGCCAATGTTCAAGCACAAGAAGGTATAGCTTTCTCCATGGTGAAAGGATTAACGGAGTATTTCCATGGCGACTCAGGCAAGGAAGAAGCTCATCGGTTACGGTTATTCATGGTTGTGCGCGACTTTCTCTCCATCCTGGACCAGGTTTGCAAGGATGTGGGCAAGATAAACGAGCGGACAATGGTGAACTCAGGCAGGCAAATTCAAATTCCTGCTAATCCAAGCCTTGTTCATGTTTTTCCTGGATTCAATGAGAGGCAGCAAAGTAGTTCGTCCGATGATGAAAGCTCCTCGTCGTCTTAACTGCTGTTGGATGGCTGAGACAAGTGAGTTGATCTATGATGAGTTCATGTGATGTAAAAATCTTCACCATTTGTCAACAGTTTAACTTTTGTATTTGGGGGAGAGGAATTTATGCAGAAGATTTAGTGATTTGTGTCTTGTATGTAACAATGTAATATATTATATGCTAAGTGACTTAATAAGTAAATAGTATATTATTATTTTACAGCAGTTGCATCATTTCTATTCTTCTTATTATGCTCAATATTTCACTCTCAACTGTTTTCAGGCTTAAGCACCAAAGTACATAGTTTGTCATGTTTTGTATTTGTTTTATTTGAAATGTATATGTTATATTTATATAATATTTAAAGACATACAAATAAGGTGAATTTTAATGTATTAAATGAAATATGATATAACCCGCAACACTATTTTTACATGTTTTTATATGCAAAACTATTCTCTTTCTTATAATGATTCTTATTTTAATTGTTCAATTTGCAACATAAAAAGTTTTATTATGAGACAGTCGTTTTTCATTAATATTGTCCGTATCTATGCAGTAATAATAACAATAAAGCCAAAAAAGAGATATCTGAATATTCCAGCAAGCCAAAGCAAGCAATAATGCTGCTTGTTATTTGACAGGAATGCCACCAAAACACTTTGTAAATCAGCCTACAGTTCCCATCAGTTTTATCTACATAGTGAACTAACTTTCAGTTAGTTCTAAATCAACTATAATAAGATTTCCAAGACAAATATATCTGGGCAGAAAGAAAGCATTAACCTATCCGGTTAATCTGGTCAGCCTTGACAAGGATTAAATTCTACGACCTCTCAGCATCCATACGTTCAATCACTCGTCGTGCTTCCTCCTCAGTCGCAGGGACTACGTTCCGAATTTTCAGACCATTTTTCAGTGCATCCGGGTGGACGGTGAATGTGAAGTAGAACTTGTTGGATACCTGAAATATTTACCAAACCCAACAAGCAACAATTTCTTCAAAACTTGGGAAGCTATCATTTCAGAATGTTTGTTTAGATGAAATATGAAGATATCATTACCATAGATCATAGACAAGTATAATATGCTAACCTCACTGGATCTAAGCTCAGGCCTCATGACATGAGCAACAACTTCCACATTAATCATAGGTTGTGCTGGATTCTCAAGTTCTGTATACAACACACAAGAATTGAAACGTAGGAAGTTTCCGACATCAACCTGTACCAGAAAAGAAAACATAGGGTTATTTGTGTCTTCTCTCATTCTTCTGGAATTATGGTCTTTATGGAAGACAAACATAAATAGATTATTATTTTGATTAAATTTGGCCACAAAATGTCAAAAATAATAACCGATACACCTCCAGCCGTATCTCATACCTTATCCAGTTTTTCTTTACAGATACTCGCAAAACGTACTAATACATATCCACCCTGTATTAAGGCATCTGGGATAACCATCACATGCACAATAGAGAGCAAGTTATCGACTTACCGGTTTAAGGAAATCGACATGATCAACTTCATGAAAGCAAGGTGCACTTCCAGCAAAGGAATAAGCAGTTGCAAAGGCCAGCTCAAAAGCTCTTCGCATCAAAAATCCCCCAAATATTCGTCCATGAATGTTCCTTTGCTGTGGCTGGCACATTAAAGAATTCTGAAGGCAAGTGTCCTTTATAAGAATGCTATCTCTGTCTGCCAAAGCGGGCATATCACAGAAAACTCGGCCCTCAGATAGCAATTCATTGAGCCTTTTCACTTCCTCATCGTTAATTTCTTTCTTTTGTTCTCCTTTATTCTTTTTCCTCGATTTGTTCCTCTCATCTGCTTCTTTCCAGAGCAATTTTTCTTTTTCTGTTTCTGGAGAGATCTGGTTAATTACAGCTGATTTTCCAGTCTTCGAATCACGGGCCACAAAAGTGAAGTTGGCTGTAAGAGCAACTGCCTCCGAGGGATCAGATGTTTCTGCAAGCAAAGGAAATATGAATGATCATATGAGAGCGAATAGCACTAGTTATAAGGAACACAGAAAATGACTTATCCGCATTGCTTCTGCACACAACATAAGCAAATATCACAACTAGGGTAACATGCCAACACCAATAGTACAAACTTGAAATTTCCTGAATTTCCCTCTGAATAGTCTAAACAATGTTCTCCAACAGCTGAAACCCTGATGCTAACTAGAGAAACTTTGCTCAATATCACCCTGTATCTGCTACCTTTAAATTTCAGTTCTTGCTGATTTAACGTCAAAGCTTTCAATTGATCACCATACAGTGAAAATTACTTTAGCCAGTACCTGAAGTATCAGCAACACCATATTCATCATAAAGTTACAATTACGGTGCATATTAGTCCAAATTGCTGACTACCGAATGTGGTCGAATCAGTTTCAATCTAATCTAAGTTGACAGTTCAATCACAGAAAGAAAGAAAGGAGCCTCATCTCCAAATAAATACATTCACAAATAAGAGAAGATAACATGAATGTGATCTCAAAAGGTACCTTCTGAGGATTGCATCACTTCTAGTTGAATCTCCATGGATGATCTCCCAACCCAAGTAACAGCGCCGGCTATTGTTAGATCAGTGTCGACCGGAATTGGCTTCCTGAGGACCATCTTGTCCACTGAAGCTGTAACTAATAATAAGGGCCTGGTGGAGCTATCTTCACTGGAACAATGCTGGTGCATATCATCAAAACCAATGAGAACGCTAACATAGTTTCGAAATTATTCTAAACATTGCAGTGTCAAAACCAACAGATATCACCATAAAGATAATAAAAGATCCGAAAGCCCAATAAATATCAAGTTGGAGAGTACCTTAAAGGATATAGTTCCAGCCAAAGCATCAAGATCCTCAAGCAATTTCCCCAGTCTAATCTCATTCCAGGGATTCCTATACTGCTCCCTAAGTATATAGTCATCAGAGAACTTATACAAAATACTTGTCCTACTCATTGATGGAGTCTTTGTGACCAGTTCACTCTGTCGAGGGGCATTTTCTGGGGCATCTGAAAGCCTCTCAAAAATGCTTGATCTTGCTTCCCACAATGCATTTGTCACAGGTGAATGGTACATTCCAGGCCATAAACTGATGGGCTTTCTAATAGAAGAGCCAGCATCAAGGGGAGCGGAGCTCTCCAATGGTGAATTCATAGTGGAAACGACATTCACAGGATCTGAAGCAATAGGGTCTGATTTTGATGATGAAAATATTCGTCTTTGAGTGAATCTCTCTGCCATTTGGTCGAAATGAAAGGGATTGAAAATGGGTTTCGTTTTTCCAATGGAATCGAGAAATTTGGCACATAAAGATCCATGTTTTGGGGATATATAGCCATAATACGTGATTTTGCTGGTAGGTTTTGGTTGATTTGGTGAATCAAGATCGTGGTTGTTGTTGATTTTTCTGTTGTATGGAATTAGGGAAGAACATGGAAGAATCTTGGCGGAGAAAAGGTGAATTCTTGGTGGGCTCTGCAATTTAGCTGATTCTTGTGTTGAAAACTGAGGAATTAAAGATGGATTTTTATCATGATTTCTTGAATAAGTTGTTGGTCTGAATATGAGGTGAGAAGCTGGTTTTCTTGGAGGTTTCATCATGACATTCAGCTCAAACGAAATGAATTGATGGCGATGGTCATGGTCATGGATGAATTGAAGGACTACGGGGGCTGCAGCTCCGGCTTGTTTTGTCATAATTCACGCTTTGCTCCCTCTTTCTTTTGATAATTGCGCTTTGCTCCCTATAATTATCCCATTCTAATCATTTCCATCCTTTAAAATTTAAATTTGACATTTTATGATCTGGAATCGTTAATTTTGACATAATGTTATTGATTACAGATTCATAGGAAGATAATTATTAATTTCTTCCCCATTGGGCTTAATTGTCGTTTCTACATACAATTCATATTTTAAGATAAAAAATATTGTAGGACTTTCACGCTGAAATTAAAGGTTGAAGCTATTAATCTTGATCTAATACGAGGTTTTGGAATTGGAATTGGAATTTTCACTCATAATAACTTATGTAATATAAAAATTTATATTGTAGAACAGAAATACAATTTTCCCCAAAGTCTACACCTTGGGATTGTTATGAATTGTGGTAATTCACGTTTTGGACAATCATATCTCATTTTAACATTTTCCACAATTGTATGTTTGATGCTTCACACATTATTAATATAGGATCAAATTAATAATATCACATAAACTAACACTTAACTATTATAATATCAAATTATAATTATTATACAGTAAAAAAAATATTAACCCACACGAGGATTCAAACTTATGACTTCTAAAATTATGAGATCTTAATTTCACCAAATAAACTTGACCTTCTCGACATATAAGATCCAATTTTATTACCACATGTTCAATTTCATTTCTAAAGACAAGATGGAAATTTCACAAACGACAAAATTGAAAAAGAACACCACAATTTAATTACGACACGAAGCTATGAAGTTTCCCTCAGTCAATAAATATCAACTACTCAAAAATAATTAAGGACGAAATAGTAACAATTAGTAATACCTTGATGAGTCAATAATAATAATAATAATAATAATAATAATAATAATAATAATAATAATAATAACTTGTTCGATAACTATTTAGATAAAGTTTTTATTACTAGCTATTAAACTGATAAAAATCATTATACTCTAAAGTCAATAAAATTGTCACTTAATATTTTACTATTAATCATCATCATAACACGTCGTTACTGAATGCATATAACAAAAAATATTACATTTTAAAATATATTATAAATAAAAATAAAAATATATAAATAAATAAATCACATTTAAAAAAAAAGAAATAAAAAAAATAATTTAAGATATTTTTTATGCAATAAAAGAATTAATATAGTAGCGTTAAAATGATATGGAGGAAAAATGATACAAAATACAAAAAAAAAAAAAAGACTATCAAAAGATAATAAGATTTTGGGAAGTTTGAGAATAAATAAAAAAATAACTATTAAAAAAAAAAGAAAACAGATCAAATAAAGTCTCAGCTATACTTATTTATCTATACTAATATAAAAAAAAGTCCTTCCACACTCACAAATGACGGTTAATAATACCGTCAAATTATTATTTTATAAAGCCAAAAATATCATTCAAATAATAAGATAATTAACTTATTCAACTTTTCAAAATTTACAATAACTGATAAATTAGTTTTATTTTTTCTTTTTCTTCCCTTCTCTTATTTGTTAATATAATGCATTGATTTATATATTTTATTCTTATTTATAATATACTTTTAATATTAAAATATTATTTATTATATGCACGCAGGAATGATATGCTATAATGGCTAGTTATTATAAAAAAAACTCATTTGTTACTCATAAATAGCGATTAATGATACTGCTGCATCAATTTTTTGTAATGCCAAAAATAACTTTCAACTGATAAAATAATTATTTAATTCTTTATATCAATTGATAAATGAGTCTTTTTCTTTTTTTTTAATAGAATATTTATTTTATACAGTGTATTTTAATTATAATATATTTAAAATATATAAAAATATTATTATAATATACACGTAAGAACAGTGTACGGTAATAATAAAGTATAGATAGATATAGATATGGGATAGCACACGCATCTAGATAGATATAGATATGTGAATATATTTATATATAGCAGTTTGGTTTGGAAGTTAAGTGGGTATAATAATTTAGAGATGATGGTGGATGAGGGGAAGGTGTATAGAGCACACATCTTGGCCGTTCCTTATCCAAGCCAAGGCCATGTCAATCCCATGCTCCAATTCTGCAAGCGTTTGGTCTTCAAAGGGGCCAAAGCAACCATCGCCATTACCCACTTCATTTCCAACACCATCAGCCCCAAATCCGACAACGTCGCCATCGACACCATCTCCGACGGATGCGACGACGGTGGCTTTATGCAAGCCGAGAACGTCGCCGACTACCTAACACGGATGGAAATCGCAGGCTCAAGAACCCTAGAACAACTCATACAAAAGTACCAAGAATGTAATAACCCCTTTGATTGCATAGTCTATGATGCCTTTTTGCCTTGGGTTTTAGACGTTGCCCAAAAATATGACATCAAGGGAGCTGCTTTTTTCACACAAGCTTGTGCAGTTAATTATGTGTACTACTATGCCCATCACGGCCTTTTGAAACTTCCGGTGTCCACGCCGCTCCCGGTGGAGCTTCCGGGGCTGCCGCCGCTCGACCTACCGGACATGCCGTCCTTCATGTACGTCCACGGATCGTACCCGGCTTACTTCCAGATGGTGTTGAGTCAATTTTCGAATGTGGACAAGGCTGATTTTGTGCTCGTTAACACATTTTACAAGCTGGAAGAGAAAGTAAGTACAGTTTAAGGTGTATTGCTGGTGTGTTTTTTAATACATTGATAACATTATCATTGTTTAAAAGATAATAACAAATTAGTTTTCTTTCTCATGTTGGTGCCGTTCTATTTCAATCAAAGAGAGAAATAGGATAAGATGCTACTGCTCCTATATAGCAGATGGAGAACTGATTAAAAGGGCGTCAGCAAGCCTAGATAGCTAAATAGGATAAGATGCTACTGTTCCTATATAGCAGCTGGAGAACCGATTAAAAGGGCATCAGCAAGCTTAGATAGCTAAATAGGATAAGATGCTACTGCTCTTATATAGCAGTTGGAGAACCGATTAAAAGGGCGTCAGCAAGCCTAGATAGCTATGAGTTAACTGAACTACTGAGTTAATAAATGAACTATCAAACTCGAGCATATATGCAATAAAAGCTTCGATATTAAAGCTAGGATTTATTGAGCTACTTCTTAAACAGGTTTTTAAGGTTTTATCTTTTCCATCTCATATTTATTTCTTAATTTCAATCATTTCAGTTTATTTTTATTTATTTTTTATAATTTACTTATGATCATAAATCTTAGATAATAAACAAAACAAATTTATAATAGATTTTAATAAAGATATATACTTTTTAAATTTAAAACTTAAACACACATGGCGAACGCATTGATAGTGATTGTATAAATAATATTTATATTTGTGTCGTCTGCATCATTATTAACGTGAAATGTAGGCAACCAAGAAAAGTGTTGTAATTTTCTTGAATGATTGATTTGGTTGATGACACTCCAATACGGAGGAGCTTTCATTTTCTCAATAATTTTGCTGTGTTTGTTTTTCTGGTTTTGATAGGTCATAGATTCAATGACAAAAGTGTGTCCACTGCTGACAATTGGTCCAACGCTCCCATCTCTGTATTTGGACAACCGAGTTGAGAATGACCACAACTATGATATCAACCTCTTCCAATCCGACTCCCAATCCACCATCATCAACTGGCTCAACACTAAGCCCCCCGCCTCAATTGTGTACATAGCATTTGGTAGCATGGACAATCTTCCCAAAACACAAATGGAAGAGATTGCGTGGGGCTTGAAAAACACGAATTTCGACTTCTTGTGGACCGTCAGGGATTCGGACAAAGAAAATAAGATTCCGAAAGATTTTGTGCAAGCGTCGTGCGACAAGGGTTTGTTCGTGCATTGGAGCCCTCAGCTGGAGGTGCTTTCGAATAAGGCAGTCGGTTGCTTTTTCTCACATGGTGGATGGAACTCGACGACTGAGGCATTGAGCCTTGGGGTGCCCATGGTGGTTATGCCGCAATGGACTGATCAGACGATGGATGCTAAGCTCGTGCAAGACGTTTGGGGCTTAGGCGTTAGGGTTAGGGCTAGGGCCGACGTGGCGGATGGGATTGTGAGGAGAGAAGAGATTGAGGGTTGTATAAGAGAGGTGATGGAGGGGGAGAAGGGGAAAGAAATGAAAAGGAATGCCAGTAAGTGGAGGGATTTGGCTAAGGAGGCAGTGAGTGAGGGTGGCACTTCTGACATAAATATTCAGACTTTCTTATCTAAATTGACAATTATTAGTGCTACTGAGTGAAGGTGACGACATTAATTATTGTAAAACTCCAAGATTCATACATATATAAATAATGTTAAAGTTTTTCTTTTTTAAAATTTACTTGTAATTATTCAAAAGATAAAATTTTATCTAAACAGACCACCAATCAAATAATATAAATTTAATTATCTCTAAAAATAACTATACGTCTTAATGCTAGCTAGTATTTTGCATGAACTATTCACTCTGTTGAACATCTTGTATAATATTTGGAGGAACGAATACAGTTGGAATAGATCTCGGACACATGTTGGAAATACATTCGCGTGTCCAAAAATATATAAAGGAAAAGAATAAATTTATTTTTTATTGTGTACTTTTTAAAAATAATATAATTATGTATATTTTTGAAGTCTTGTATCTAAGAATTTAAATATAAGATATGCTTATTTATGTTTTATCTTAATATTTTTTATATTGTATATTTTTAAATTTATTATATATAGCTGTTAGTGTTGTGTTTTACATTTAAGATTTTTGGTGTCATCCTTGTTCATACATCATACATCATAGGTGTGTAGTATCCTCTGCAACATACATACGTAGTTGACAGCACGAAGCATTGTGAGAGTATAATAACACTTGCGCAAGAATTAACCGGATGTGCTAAAGGAGGCTACCACCAACGTAAGATTGATGGATAAAACTCGCCGAATCCTCGTTGCCTAGGCATGTCGACAAGGCTGTCCCTGCCTTGTAGCTGTTTATATCCCTACCATTACGACACTTTTTCCTATAGTTAGTATTCCCGCATCGCAATATCTCCCATTCCAAGAACAGGGCGTATATGCTTGTAGACAAAGCTCAAGCAGATCCAGAATTCAGAAAGTTGGGCTAAAATCATGTTTTCTTACACCTTTGACGGCCAAGAAAAGCCATGGCAGTCAAAGATAGTTCTTCTCCCTTTGTTCATTTTCACTATTTTCCTGATCAGGAAGTATTATTGGTGCGCTCCTCCAAAACCCTCCAAGAACCTCCCACCATCGCCACCAAAGCTTCCAATAATTGGAAATCTCCACCAACTTGGCCTGAACCCACATAGAATTCTTCAATCTTTGGCCAAAAAATATGGGCCCTTGATGCTTCTTCACCTGGGCAGTGTGCCACTTCTTGTTGTTTCCTCAGCTGATGCAGCTCGAGAAATACTGAAAACCCATGATCCAATTTTCTCAAATAGGCCAAGATCAAGTGTGGCAAGTGGGATTTACGACTGTAAAGACATAGCCTTTTCTCCCTATGGCGAGTACTGGAGGCAGGTAAAGAGTATTTGTGTTTATCAGCTCTTGAGTAATAAAAAGGTTCAGTCTTTTAGAAATGTTAGGGAGGAGGAAGTCTCACTTATGGTGGAGAAGATTAGGACATCATGTTTGGAGAGATCAGTGATTAATTTGGGTGAGACATTTGCATCTCTTACAAATGATATAATTTGTAGAGTGGCTTTAGGGAGGAAGTACAGTGATGGGGAAGGTGGGAGGAAATTTAAGAAGGTTTTGGAGACATTAGGGGTATTATTGGGTGCTTTTGATGTTGGTGAGTTCATTCCATGGCTTGTGTGGATTAAATATGTCAATGGGATGAATGGTAAAGTTAAGGAAGTTGCCAAAGATCTTGATGAGTTTCTGGAGTTTGTGGTGAAAGAGCACATGGATGAAAGGAGGAGGAATGGGAATGATGGTGGTGGCGAAGGGGAAGGCAAAAATCGCAAGGATTTTGTGGATGTTTTGCTTGAAATTCAAAGGAATGAGGAGGGTGGCTTTGCTCTTGATGCAATCTCCATTAAAGCTCTCATCTTGGTAAGCATTGTTTTTTGCAGACATTCCTCATGTTTGAGTTTATTACAAAAGAGATTACTCAAGTTTGTAAAGCTATACTCATTGTGCTCAGCATATTTTACATTATATATTCTTCTTAAGTATGATCGCACCAGCTGCACTGTAATTTTTTAATATTGAGGGGTTTCTTTGTATATATCTGAACTTCAAGATATGTCAATGCAATTATCTATTATACCTAAAACTACCCTTTATTAATTCTTGCTAAAGGAGAACAGAGTCTCCCTGCTATTTTTTATGTTTTTGTTCTTGGACTTAGTGGTTCTTTAGCAAATTCGGAAAGTAGTCGTTTTAACAAGACTGAATGGAAGAAGAAAAATAGGCAGATTAGTCTCCTCTAAAAGTTAGGATCCCAGTTTTTGCTTTATTTGGTACTGGTCATAAGCCTTGCTGAAAGCCTAATGAAAGAGGTCCCTGATGATGGCATAGTCGATGTGACGGAAACCGTTTAGATTTATTGATAATCGGCTTGCTTTCTGCAATGGGAGACTGAAAATTGATTTGGAAAGCTTGGTTTGAATTGTTTAACTGCTGAACTTGAATGAATTTCAATTGACACAGACGTAGGTCCAGTTATAATTATAACATTCAATTTGTGATGTAAATAAACCAAGCTGATGAATCGAGCTTTTTCTGTCGAATATTGACTAGCTTCCTTTGTTTTTCTGCAATGCGAGTTGAATTTCTTCTTAATTTGAGTTTGATGAGTAATCATGAAGAATATGAGCTCGCCTCCTGTTGATCTTTCGATCATAATCTGTTGCAGGACATGTTTGCAGCTGGAACGGATACAACATTTACGCTTATAGAGTGGACATTGTCCGAGCTCATAAGAAACAAGAATGTCACCATGAAACTGAAGAATGAGCTGAAGAACGTTGCGGGATCCAGTTCAACTATAACCGAAGAGGATTTAGATAAATGTCCATACTTGAAAGCTGTGGTGAAAGAGACCTTACGGCTACATCCCCCACTCCCGCTACTCGTTCCTAGAGAATCAACCCAAGATGTCAAGCTATTTAATTATGACATTGCAGCAGGCACACGGGTTGTTGTCAATGTGTGGGCTATAGGACGAGATCCAAAATTGTGGGAAGATCCGGGGAAATTTTGTCCTGAAAGGTTCTTGAATAGTTGGGTAGATTTGAAAGGGCAGTTTCAGTTGATCCCGTTTGGCGGCGGTCGAAGAGGGTGTCCAGGTGCTGCATTCGCCCTGGGAATTGTGGAACTTGCAGTGGCAAATCTGGTCCTCAACTTTGAGTTTTCATTACCTGGTGGGAGGAGAGGTGAAGATTTGGATATGTTTGAAGGTGAGGGAATTACTATTCACCGGAAATTCCCTCTCTCGGTTATTGCTAGTTCATGAGATTTTTATGCCTGTTTCTGTTTGTTGTATTTTTTTTGTGTGTGTGTGTGATGAAATTTGGTCATTAGTTGTTAATTGTTCTGGACTATGTGCTGTGGTCTGTAGTAGTAGTGATGTCTGGCAATGTAATAACTTACAACTCGAAACTTGCTATCCTCTATAAATAAGATAATAAAGTATGTAAAACTTTAAAATACAAAATGGATTTAAATATATAAGTCAGTCAAAACTGTTATGTTTTTAACAAAAGTGAAAAGAAAAGAAGATGGGGTCATATTGATCAGTTATAGGCATGTACCAAAATTTGCAATTATAATGTTCTCTATTCCAATAATTTATAACTAAAACATAATTCGACTTATATAAAAAGAAAACTGTAGACAAGCAAAATATGAAACAATATTTAGTATATTTTTATAAGTACAAAAATATTTATGAAAATATTAAATGAAGTTTATAATTGAAAATTTATATAAATTTTTTTATTTACGATAATATTTTTCGTTCAATCATAATGGAAGAGCTAAGGTGTAATAGAGAATTTTTGAATACAGTATAAATGTGATTTTAATTTTTTTTTGAAAAAAAAGTACAATTTTAATTTTAGAGGGTGTAAAAGTAATTAAACCTAATAATAACGTATACAATTCAGATCCGCCCGATTATCCGAGTTTGATCCACGACCCGCACCCTTGACCCAGTTTGAAACGTAGTCCTTCCTTTGCCTTCTGCGACGAACAAACGTCACACGCTCACACAGCTTTCCAATGGCGGCTGTTGCCCCTTACTCCATACGATTTCAGGCATCCAGAGACTCGAAGGACCTCATTTCTAGAGCTGATATTGGCCGTTTCTCGGTTAAATTCTCATCAAATGCCAGAGCAAGGGTTGCGGTTTATGCTCAAAGTGCGCATGGGGATAAGCAAAACGACCATCTTCTCTCCGTTTCAGATTCTCCTCTCGCCGCCACCAGACCAATGTGTGGAGTTTAATCTTTAGTGTTTGTTTATCTACTTATATTCTTTTTACTACTTGATACCTGACAGTTTATGATTATTTTTAGTTTTGGGTTAAAATTGAGATTGTAGAAATGCATTGATTGTAGGGTGTTTGTGCTAATAAACTGTAGCTGTAGCATTTAAGTTAAAAACATGGTTAGCCTTTTTTATGGTTTTTGTTACCAGTTTGTTAAAGAAATTGACTGATCAGAGATGCACTATGGTCGTAAATCATTGTGGTCAAGGCGTGTACTGTGTTTGTATGATCAAAAGTAGAGTTTTTGGAAAAAAAAAAAGCCTTAAAAATTTGGCAATTGCTATGGTTAGAACCATGCTCAGAATCAGAATGTATACACCTCTGAGGATCAAGGTTTGTAGTGTATGTTCGTTGGTATTAGTGAAGTGCTAAAATTCTTGGTCAGCAAAAGAAATTAGATTTTGATTTTTTGCTCGAAGTATAGTTTACAGTTTTGATGATAAGCCCTGCTCACATAATCAAGTTTCAGTTTTCAATCATTTGTAAGATGCCTCCATGACATGTCTAAATTGTTTATTGATTCTCATGACTATAAATTCAGGGTTAAACGCCACACAATTTCCGTGTTTGTCGGCGATGAAAGTGGAATGATTAATCGAATCGCGGGGGTTTTTGCTAGAAGAGGATATAACATTGAATCGCTTGCTGTGGGACTGAACAAGGATAAGGCTCTCTTCACGATAGTTGTATCTGGAACTGAAAGGGTGCTACAACAAGTTATGGAACAACTCCAGAAGCTTGTGAATGTACTGAAGGTCATGATCTTATTCGTGATCATCTGGCATAGTCTCTCTTACTGATGAGTTAATTGTTACCATTTGATCTTTTTAACATTTTCATCATGAATATGTTTAGTTTTAATTCGTTGGTTTTTTTATCTGCTCCCATTTAATTTAGTTTCTAATGTTTGTATACACTTGACAATCAGGTTGAAGACATCTCGAAGGAGCCACAAGTTGAACGGGAATTAATGCTCATCAAAATCAATGCAGACCCAAAATATAGAGCAGAGGTAGTCATGCGTGATTCATTGGATGTTAGTTTCTGATTTTTCGTGTTGCTCACATTACTTGTTTTTTGTCCTAGTTTAGGGAATTAAGTGTATCTGCTTCCAGGTTTTGCATAGTGATAGGTCTCTGATACCAATTTTTCTTTTGTTTATCAATTGATCTTTTGGCTTTATCTCCAGGTTATGTGGCTAGTGGACATTTTTAGGGCAAAAATTGTGGACATCTCTGATCACTCGCTAACTATGGAGGTAATGGCTACAAGTTGCTGATGAGAATCACCACTGCTTTGCGTTTTAAGCTTTCTTGTTGTATGTGTCTGTAACTGGTTGTTCTACAAAAATGGCACTTGATTGCGTACTTTTCATCTACACTTAGTCTGGTTGCACACACAGGTGGTATTTCGTTGTTTTAGAGTAGTTCTATTGATTGATTACTTCTGGATGCTTCCTACCCAGCCTTTGAATTTGACAGTAAGGGTAATCTAAAGTCTAGTGAGAGAGAAAACCTCTTGTCATGCATATCCAAGAAGGCAATGAAGATGTTTGAAAGGAGTAGATTGATTATAGTTTGTGCTTTATGTTTATTATGTGCTGCCTTCTTCAAAAATAAACACGTGGTTAAAGTTGGACTAGTGGGATGGCTTTGTCCTCCGGTCAGCTTGATTTTGTTAGATTTCCCTCATGAATCTTATGAAAGAACTCCCATATCAAGGGCTTATGGAGCTTGTTGATGAATTTTAACGCCCTAAAGTATTTTCAGCAGTGCTTTTTACTGGGTCCCCAGGAATGCTGCTCCCAGCTTTTGCCAAACATCATTTGTTTGTTTACTGTTACCTGGAAAGAGAGTGTAGCTTTATGCTGGGTGTTCTATTTGTTTGTGCTGGTATAATGGTACTTAGTCTCTTATAGTACGTTCAAGTATTCTATGGAGCAGATCTGATATACTTTTTGACATGTTGTGTTTGGAATTGGAAATTATGCACTGATATCCATTACCTGAATCCTCTAATATTGTATATATAGGTAACAGGAGATCCAGGGAAGATGGTTGCAGTGCAGAGGAATTTAAGTAAATTTGGAATCAGAGAGATTGCCAGGACAGGGAAAGTAAATAAACTATGAAATAGTGAATTTTTTTTCCTCTTTTCCTTCGATTTTCTCTTTATGTGAATTCATGTCACTTGTGGTTTGGACTAGATTGCCCTGAGAAGAGAAAAGATGGGTGAATCTGCTCCCTTTTGGCGGTTCTCAGCCGCTTCCTATCCAGATCTGGAAGCAGCAAGGCCATTGGATACTATTTCGAGCACTGTAAAAGAGACTCCCATTGGAGGATCTGATACATCTGCAGGGGTATGATATTCACTAGCCTTAGTGATGAATCGTGAAGTGATTTTTTATCCGTTTACTTATAAATATTTCACTCATAGCAATTTCACCTTCATTTTATTCTAAATAGGCATTTGGCACTCTGAACCAGTTTGAGAATGTACTTGTATTAATCGTTTGTTTGTGTTTTGCTTAATCTAAGTTCTGCTTGCATTACCTTTTTCCTCTGCTTTCTTGAAACTGATGTACTACTTGCTAGAGGCTTGGGAGAAAAGGCAAAAGAATAAATCAAGACCTGGCCCACATAATCCCAATAAACATCAGAGTAAATGACTAGTCGTGACCTGTGGAATCTGTATATGCTTTGCGCAACAAGTATGTTACCAAATCAATTACCCTAACCCAAGAAAATATGCCATATGTCCACCCTTACAAACAATGTTGCGATCAGTCTGTATATTTATGAAGAGTGTAACTTTTCAGTAAGAGAAAAAAGGGATAAGAAATCCTCATGAGATTTTCCTTTGAAACCATTTAATATGTATGCATGTTGTAGTCTTCTCAGGACTGTTTTTTTACAACTCAATTTATTTTCATCTTGGCTCCTTCCTGAACTTATTTGTTTTTCCCTCCTTTAATGCGGTTTGCTGACCCTGTTAGTAGAGTTATGTGCTTATGTTCTGATTGCCTAGCTTAATGTCTAAGACATTTGTTTATTGTATGAAGGGAGATGTGTACCCAGTGGAACCAGCTGACATTTCAGTCAACCAAGTTCTTGATGCTCACTGGGGAGTACTGAATGATGAAGATGTAATTGAAATCTCTCTCTGTCTCTCTGTCTGTTTTCATTTTTTCTTTTCTTCAAAACATTTTCTTGATAATGCTTGTCTTGGTGATAGTCTTTTCATGCTAGTTAATTCCCTGAATATAGCAATGACCTTCGCACCCATTCCTTAAATGCAAGGGGTAATAGATATGTTCGATGAAGATACTAATGAGACATGCTTAGTAGATTTTTATTAAGTTTGCCTATTATATATTTGGTAAGTTTTTATCGTTCCTATTTAACAAGAAATATGTTCAGGTTAGTTGGGGCTATCGCAGTTCTAAAATGATATTATTCCTGAAACTTCTCTGTGGTACTTGCACTTGCTTATATTCTGGTTGAAGCTTGCAGACTAGTGGGCTTCGTTCTCACACTCTTTCCCTGGTTGTTAATGATGCTCCTGGAGTCCTTAACCTTGTCACAGGAGTTTTTGCTCGAAGAGGGTATAATATTCAGGCACGTCCTGTAGTTGTATCTTTTTTCAAATTGTTCATTAACTTCTTTTGTTGTTTTGGTTTTGCCTATTTTTTGTGTTTGATTCATTTGTGTGTTTGCTCTTTTCCTTAGAGTTTAGCTGTTGGTCATGCTGAAGTTGAGGGACGTTCACGCATTACCACTGTTGTTCCTGGTACAGATGAGTCAATTAGGAAGTTGGTACAGCAACTTTATAAATTGGTGGATGTTCATGAGGTGAGATATACATTGTATTGTAGTGTATCTTGCAAGTTGTTTTGGATATTTACTGGATATTACATAATGATCAATGAATTTTTGTGTTCACCATTTATTCAGATGTTTACTTATGAGCTGGAACTTGTTATCTGGTGCCTTATTAATTTTTTTTTCATGACTATGTTTTTTGTCTTTTGTTTTGTGTGATAGAATTTGTTATTTTCCATAAAAATCTACTTATGTTTAAGTTACAATGGATTTTGTGTGCTTAGCATTTATATTTTTCATGGGAAGCTATTATAGTAGCTAATATAACCTGTTATCTTAAAATGAGAGTTGGCAAGCCGTCAGAACTTGTTTTTGTATTCTGTTGACTCTATCTTGCTTCTGAACAATGATATGACTGGTAAGTGTTATTAACCTTCAGGTCCGGGATCTCACCCACTTACCTTTTGCCGAGCGGGAATTGATGTTAATCAAAATCGCTGTCAATGCTGCTGCTCGCCGCAATGTTCTTGATATTGCTAGTATATTTAGAGCCAAAGCTGTTGATGTCTCTGGTCACACTATTACCCTCGAGGTAAATATTTATGTTATTAACATGCTAACAGCTGTTGATGTCTCTGGTTAGGTGAAGTGTTTTTCATTATTGACTGAAGGGTACCACTTATAGTTACTAAAATTTTAAATATATATTACTTGAAAATCTTCTTTCGAGACTGCTTAAAAAATGACAACCAACATAATAAATGTAAGAATGAACAGGAGGGCTCTCTGACAAACGGAGATTATATTACAGGGAAAGATTGTGGAATTTTGAACAGGTTATTGATGTCCTATATAAATAATTGGAGAAAATTGCCCTTTTGTGGTCAATGATAATCTTTTGCATTATGCACTCTTCTTCTGAAAGAGACTTTGTTCAGTTGTTGGAATGCAGGCGTGAATCCCAACTAAAATTGATCCGAGTAATGACTACTTGATATAATTGACCTATATGCAAGTATGCTAAATAGGCAAGTTTTAAGTAATACACATGCATCCAGCATAGTTTTTCTTAAAAGCTACAGAAACAACCCAGGACAAAATGGTGTACCCTGAACTTGAAGTTCCGTATCTTTGCGCTATTTCTGGGTAAAGGGAACATCTACAAGCTGTTTCAGTTTGATTTATAGGACATGAGTTGTTAAAGTTTCTATCTTGATACGAGTAACTCGAAGTCTAAAATCTAGCAATTCTTTCTAGTTGAGGAAGATAAAATTGAATGTCATGAGGGAGGCTGTGAGCCTGTGGTATTATGTAAATAAAGGAAGAGAGATTATAGGGCTTATTAGAATCAGTTGGATCAGGTAAAACTGTATTGTCGGTTATTACTGGATTTGAGGTTTTAGAACCCGTACCAGGTGGTTTACTTGGCAATATGGATATGGAGTCGAAAAATCAGCAAGGGGTGTACTTCATATATAAGTGATATAAAAGATTTTTATGAGATTGAACAGGGGATATATTACCACGGAAACTGTTATTTGCTGATATTAGATTTAATATGGCATGTATTAGTCTAGACACGTCCTTTTTCTTTCTTGTCCCTGTTTATTTTCGTTTCTGTTTTGTTGATTTTCTTTTTGTACCTTCCAGCTGACTGGAGATTTGGACAAGATGGTTGCCTTGCAAAGATTGTTGGAGCCTTTTGGCATTTGTGAGGTATGTTTTTCATGCTATCTCTTAGGCTCCTTTTGCAGCACTTAAATAAGTTGCTCCTGTTGGATATTTAGTTTTCATGCACCGTAGTGACCTATTAAAAGGCATTTGGGTGAATCTTAGAATAACTTGTGCTATATGCATGTACTAGAATGGCAAACTAGCAAGGTTGAAGGTTGTGTAATAACTAGTATCTGCATATGTTGATGTTAAGGGGAATAATGTAATTTTCTAATATTGTTACTTTAGTACAATTTTCTGTGGAACGAAGTAGTCAATGAACATATCTTTCATTTGTGTGTTAAGGTTGTTTCTCCAGTATTGAAGCTTTAGTATTCACAAGTTGATTTCACTATATTGTGTTGGGATTTTTCTCTTATTATGGGACAATTGAGATGTTTGCTTATCTTATACACAAATTTGTGTTTTCTGATTTTTGTTTGATCTAGTTAGTTGACCGCGAACGTTGTGTTCTCTATTCTATAACCAATGAAAGATGTTGTTGACAAGTCTTTTACGTTGAGATAGTTCCTAGGAGCTTTTGAACGATAAACTTACATCCCACTATTGTAATATTTTTCAGGTAGCACGAACTGGCAGATTGGCATTAATTCGGGAATCTGGTGTGGACTCTAGGTACCTCCGTGGATACTCTTACCCGCTCTAACTCGGGACTTGTTGAAGTCTGCAGTGACGCAGAGTCTTTCATTTGTTTGAAAGCCGTTTTTCTTCTGTTGCTTTGGTTGTTTGGCAAAGATGAAGAAAGAATTTCGATTTTGTCAGCTAAATTATATGTGCAGAAATTTTGTGTTTTGTCATGTCCCATGAGTTGGGGGCCAACCTGCGGCTTGAGAACCAACGTTGTTCTATTTGTAATGAGAGTAAACCTTAAACTGCACGCGAATAGTTTTGAATGTTGTTTGTTGAATACTAGGCTTGGTAACTGACAAGGTACACTGATCACGATTGCCCTGCCCCGTTAGAAACCATTTGCTTCTAACATCAAGTGGTTGGTATGTTGATGACTGAATCTGACCAACCCAACGCATTTCCCTACCTCTTAGTGCTTTCTCCAATACATTTTGATTACATATAACACATTTTTATGTCTAACGAATTTATCTTTCATTTTAATATATATATATATATATATATAGATGATTAAAAGCAACAAATATTAAAGTTTTGTAAAACTAGTTATTAGTACGTCGTTGTAGTATCTGAATATATCTTTTTTCATTTCCTTATATTTGTTAATAGAAATTTATTTTTCTTGATAATCGCATTGTTATCTCTCTAAACTTATCCAAGAAATCATGCGATGCTGAGTGGGCCGTTTTTATCAGTTAATAAAAAAATAAAATAAAATATTATAAATGAATAGATTATTATTTTATAAAAAATAAAATAATAATTTATTTTTTTGTATTTTTTAAAATGAATCTGTTACCTCTTTGTATTTTTTTTTAAATGAAGCAACTTAACTCACTATTTAATAAGATAAATTATTTTATTTTAAAGAACATTAAAACATAAATTACTTTTTCATAGCTGATAAATTGCATTAAATCCATTTTAACCGTTTATAAAACCTCCCACTTAAGCCCTGAATTCACAAGGTCAAGAAAATGGTGCTCTACAGAGCTCGCGCAGCGTCGTCAACTCTCCTTCGTTCGATACTTCACGCTCCTTCGCGTTCTCTCTCTTCTGGTAACCCCCGATTACTCTCTCTGCATGTACAAACAACTGTGTACATATTACGTTCTTGTTTCGATTTAGTTGGTAATTTTCGAGTAATGTCGTGAATTGTTCAATATGACCAAGGAACAACAAAAGATGGAATATTTTTTGATGGTATTAATTTATAGATGGATTTTACAATGGTTTCTGGAAAACAGAAAGGACAAAAAATGGGAAAAGTGAAGCAGAATTATGATGGATCCTGGGCCGAAACCTGATTCATCGTTTCCATGTTAATTGATAGTTCCCACTGAAAAAAATTTCAGACTAATTAATTGATACGTCTTTACTAACACATCAGTTATTTTAACACTTGCGTAATTTTGATGTGATCATCGCCCTTCAGGTTATGAGTTTGCTGTTACCATGATGTTGCAATATGCAGGTGCTATTCAGAAGGTGGAGCCTAAATCAGTGCCATCATGGAAATCGATGATGAGCCAGATGTTCACGCTGGACATAAGCTCTCAAATTGGGAGCTCTATGCATCTGTCTAATATGCGAATCGGGATGCAGATACACAACATCGAGATTCGACCAGGGCAGGGTGGGAAACTCGTCCGCGCAGCCGGGACCTCAGCGAAGATACTTACTGAGCCGAATAGGTCAACCAGGTATAAAGGTTTGGGAAAATATTGTTAGATTCTTGCACATTGTTGATTGACAAAGTTTTGGATAATGCTTAAATCGTCCTTGTATTTGAAGAAATCGATAAACATGCAGAGGTACAGTTCAAATTCTAAAGATCAATGATACCTTTTCTCATGGTTTAATAACTGAGCGGGGTACTTGGAAATGCTCTTCCATGCATTTTATTTCTTTGTGTGTAATGATATTGTCAATGTTGGCAAACAGGGATTAACAGATTGTGCTAAGCAGTAGTGTTAGTACCCAAAGAATTCTGTTAAGACTAACCTATTCGGAGAATTCATGCAAATTGTATAATCCATTGTAAAAAGGAAACAAATACTAGCAGTAGAAAAAGAGAGGAGCATTAGCATTCTTCACGTTCTCCTTTCTGTTTTCCCAGAATTTATGTCTGACGCTTGTTTTCTCATGTTAATATTTGGATCTTTCTTTCTGAGTTTGTTCTCTATCGATTTTATTTCCCATGGAAAAAGTTCATTTTAACTTAGTTGAAAGAAATATCAGATTATGAGGTATAGTTTGCTGTCAAAACTCATGCTTGAGATTGAGCTTGCACTCATGGTAAGCCGAACCCTGGCGTAATATAGGGAAGCTTGTCAAGCTTGTTTCTTCGAATGTCAGATTGTTTCAAATTTACCTTGCCTTGGCTTTTTTTGCACCCCTAATATATCTTAAAATGTCATATCCGACATTACTGTTTCAGTTTATGAGCCAGCTTCTTATAGTTTATCATGCCGTGGTCTTGGGATGGAGGCTGTGTAGGAAATGTTATGCTGGTTTGCTGCTGGAGGGAGGTACAACTCTGATTGATCAAACTGCAGCATGAATAATTTTAGGCTCACACCTTATTGATCTTGAGGGTTGTAGTGCAACTGCGATATTCCAGTCTCACATAAAACTTGTGTTGCAAAACGTATCGCATTTTAGTGTCTCATGCCACCTCAACTTTATTTGTCTACTTATTTGGTTATTCCTATAGTTCACATGATGATTCTTTTAGGTACTGCGAGATAAAACTTCCATCGGGGGCCAAGAAATTGATAGACAAGAGATGTCGGGCAACAATAGGGGCCGTATCAAACCCAGAGCACGAATCAAAGAAGCTGAGAAAGGCTGGGCAAAGCCGATGGCTAGGTAGGAGGCCAGTGGTTAGAGGTGTGGCAATGAACCCAGTTGATCATCCCCACGGCGGCGGTGAAGGAAGGAGTAAGAGTAGTGGGAGTCATGGCCGAGTCTCACTTACGCCTTGGGGTAAACCTACCAAGTGTGGATACAAAACCGCCCCTCTTAAGAAAAGGAATTATTAAGAAAAGGGGTTAGGCTTAGGGACCTTCTTGCCCAACTTTTAGTTTATGTGCTTCCTTTATTACAAGTGAAGAAAAATAATATACTTGTATATTGCTTTGAGAATAACTAGTTATTTAGATAATTAATACAACTAGTTTCTAATTTTTTAAGAAAAAAGTGAGGATTCGATTGGGTACAAGTAAATTGCTTAGAGAGTCGATTAAAAAGACCTCTTGTCTTGTGGGAGCTAGTACAATTATTAATTATTTTTTATTGAAAGTATTCCATCTTTCGTCTAAAAGTAATCTTACCATTATCTTTTTTCAAATTTAGATGCAAACAATTATATCCTAATTTTTTTTTAAAAAAATAAAGTATTATTTGTTCTCAAATTTTTGTATGTTAACTACTTTTCAAATAAGTGGGGTGGATTGATATCACAATACCACATATAAAACACAAATTTTCATTTATTATATCTGATCAATATTTTATAATTATATGCATTAAGTGAATTCATGTCATATTTTGCGCATGCATCGAGTATGCCACATACTACTAATAAAGTATTACAATGGTTAGATCACTCATAGACAGAGCGACACTCCCAACACCATACACAGAGAGACACTATACACCTATTCACGAGACACGACGACGACTTGCTTCCCAACATTACGACCATAGAAAAGCCCTACAAGGGCGCCTGGGGCGCTTTCAAGGCCTTCGGCTATGTCTTCGATATAATTGAGTTTTCCTTGCTTGATAAGAGGCAGAACCATGTCGAGGAACTTGTGGTATAGATGGTAGTAATCAAAAACAGCAAATCCCTGCATACGAATCCGTTTTGTTATCAGATTGAACAAGTTGTGCACACCTTCAGGCTGCTCCAGGTTGTATTGGGAGATCATCCCACACACAGCAATGCGGCCATGGACCTTCATGTTGAGAAGCACAGCGTCCAGCATCTTTCCTCCCACGTTCTCAAAATATATGTCGATCCCATCAGGGAAATACCTAGTCAGAAAAAAGATTTATTTGCACCACGAGCTTTGTAACATTTCAGACTATTACTAGGCTGAAATATATAGTAAAGACTCACCTCTTTAAAGCTGCATTTAGATCCTGCTCTTCTTTGTAATTAAATGCAGCATCAAAACCAAACTTGTTCTTCAAGAGATCAACCTTAACCATTACAAAAGGACAAGTCAGATACTAGAAACTGAACTTCCATCTGTTCTTTAACAGACAGTTTATGCAAAGTTTTTGACATATTAGACAGAGGATGCTAACCTTGTCTTTGCTCCCTGCACTTCCGACGACATAACACCCCATCAACTTTGCAAACTGACCAACAAGCTGACCGACAGCTCCAGATGCTGCAGAAACGTAAACAGTTTCTCCCTCTTTGGGAGAGCAAACCTCATAAAAACCAGCATATGCAGTCATGCCAGGCATACCTACATAGAAAGAAACAGCATATTATAGCAGCTCTAAAGGGACTTAGAGAAATAAGTTTACAAAAAGAGTTGTATACTGTCAGATGCCTTATATGCATCATCAGGGAGCAATGATGCATCGTTTTTCCTAAAACTCGACATTACTGTTCATCAATTCTTTTTGCTGAGGGATAAGGCTCTAGTAACTCACCAAGAAGTCCTGTATAGTAGGAGAGAGGAACATCAGTGTCTTGAATTTTAAACAAAGTGACTGGATTTGTAATAAGGGAGTACTCCTCCCAGCCTGTGATTCCCCAAACCAGGTCACCTTTCTTTATGTCAGGATGAGTAGAATCTATTACTCTTGAAACTCCAAACCCCCCAATTGGCTGTCATAGCAAAGAATAGAAAGAAAAGGAAATTGAGGTCAGAGAAATCACAAAGTTACATACCCCCCCAGGGGCTCAGATTAAAGCTGCACAACTACTTGTAATTTTCATCCCGAAAAGATGAAAAGCCACCCCTTTTCCTCACAACTAAGCAATAAAATTCATATAAATCAGACAAAGAAAAAGAAGAAGGCATCATGAAAATTTATGGTGAGATTGGAAGTGACTTACAGAGCCGGGGACGAAGGAGAATGGGTCGTTTTCTTCGACCTTTTTCATTTTGTTACGCATGTAAGGGTCGCAGGACAAGTAGAGATTCTTGACCAAGATTGCGCCGGGACAATCATCAGGGATTTTCAGCTTGATAGTGGAGGTCGTCAGCAACATATCAGATTCCTTGGGGAAACCCTTCACGTAATCTTTCAGTATCACCTGCTTGTTGTTGCTGCTCATAACTTCCTCCGCCATTTCTGCTGATCTTCTGTTTCTTCTGCTGTGTGCTATTATATTATGTGATTGATTGCTTTGTTAATTTGTATCGTCAGAAGGTCCCAGAAATTTCTTTGCCGGAGGAGAAAGTGGTAACATGCCTTTAAATGAGGGGATAATTACAATAACACCCATAAATATAATGAAATCATATAAATTACCTCTTCATCTTTTCATAATTATATTTAATACCCTATAAAATTGTTACACATCTTATCGTTATCCCCTAACAAGTGATTTGGATTTGGAGTCAGAAGAGCTTATGTGTGACATGTTTTTCACTATCTTGATTAAGTGTTATATGATTGCAGTCCAGTATGCATGTAAAAACAGATTGCGTAATTTGCGTATCAGTGACACATTTTTCAGTCTTGTACACTCACAAATATATTCATCACATACTAGTATGCATTGCAACAGGAAGATCAAACACAGGGGAACTCAGAATTCAGAATTCAGCGTAGTAGAGCTGCTGCTGCTGCTGCCGCTAGTCACGAGCAACAACAACAACCTGCTTCCCGACATTGCGGCCGGAGAAAAGCCCTATGAGAGCAGTAGGTGCGCTTTCAAGGCCTTCAACTATGTCCTCCACATAATTTATTTTGCCGTCTTTTATGAGTGGCAGCACCATCTCCAAATACTTGGGGTAGAGGTGATAATAGTCGAAAACCAGAAATCCCTCCATCCGGATTCGCTTTGTTATAAGGCAGAACAAGTTATGCGTGCCTTCCGGCTCCTCAAGGTTGTACTGTGATATCATCCCACAAACAGCAATGCGGCCATGGAGTCTCATGTTCAGCAGCACAGCATCCAGCATCTTCCCTCCCACGTTCTCAAAGTAAATATCGATGCCGTTTGGGAAACACCTAGTCAAAATAATGACATTTTGCATATATATTCAAACTGTGGAATGCATTAGATATATTTATGAATTTGTAAACCTCCATAGATTAGCATTTCACTTTATGATATCATCATCATATTCTCGTCTTTACGAATTCACAATCCAGTTGGGTACGTACCCAAGCACGCGGCAGGAACTTTCCCTTGGGACAAGAATAAGATGATGGGAAAAGTGAAATGCTGACATTGTTATGTACTACTACAACAGTTCACAGCTCCAGTATTTAAGTCTTACTAAGGGGACGGCGTGATGCAAAGAAGGCCTTGTACAAAAGCTTAAGCAGTGCGGAGGCAAATGTATCCTTGAAGGAAAAAAGGGAAAGGTATAAACTCACCTCTTTAAAGCTGCATTTAGATCAGGTTCTTCTTTATAGTTGAATGCATCATCAAATCCAAATTTATTCTTCAAAAGGTCCACCTTCAAGAAAATTAATTAAGAAAAGAATTAAATAGACACTGCAAGTTAAGTAGGCAAAGTTCTGCCCTTGCTCCAGAACAAGGCCAGCACAATAAATCACAAGATATATGAAATAGAAACAAATAAAAATACAACAAAAACTACAATAATACTTTATGAAAAATATTAACTCTTTCGGATTGAATCCAAAACCTGGACCATACAGACTAAGATTCTCTCCTAGCTAACAGCTCAGATATTTCGACGTTAGGATATGTGTTAACTAACCGCCCATGCCAATAGTTATTATTTGTAGACGCCTAGCATACTTGATCAAGAATGTACAAACCTTATCTTTGCTTCCTGCACTTCCAACAACATAGCACCCTAACAATTTGGCAAATTGCCCAACAAGCTGACCAACGGCCCCTGATGCAGCAGAAATAAAGACAAATTCTCCCTTTTTCGGAGAGCAAACCTCGTAAAAACCAGAATAAGCAGTATGGCCAGCCATACCTATAAAGAAACATAAAGTGGATCACATGAGTAAGCGAGCAATAAATCAGTTATAGACAAAACGACAAGGAAGGCCAAAACCTTAATTTGAGAGGCAAATATATATATAATTAAAAAAGGTGGCTTCAGATATCTAATAATTCTGCATGGTTAATCAGTTTCTTAACTAGGTTATCAATTTTCACAATCTCCCAGAAGCACCATTAATCATTGACACAGCCTGACACAAAATAAAGAACAACAAATTGATTTGGAGTGGAAACTAGCTGGATGAAGCAAAATCTTTCACATTATTAATATTTCTCTTTTTAACTAATCAGGTTTGAAATAGTATTGAGTTAGCACATTGTCTATGATAAAGTTAAAAAGGGCGCTGTAACTACTACTTTTTTTAAGTTTACAATAGTGTGAGAAATACTATTAATTTCAGTATTCGATTCCCAACCTCACTAATCACCTATAATCATCATCATCATTTTGCATTTTCTGGTAAACAGAATTGACCAGAAGCTACAAGGTCAATTTCTACAAAATCTTCTTAAGGTACAACAACCCCATCAGTAAAAATCAAACCAGCTCAATCGAAAAAGCTCAGTTTGAAAAATTAAATGTGCATTTGTGTTCATTCTTTTGTTAACCTACCAATACTCTACCACCTATATTCCTACCACAAACATCGGATGGCACTTGTGTAAGCTCATACAGCAGTAAAAGTGCGTAAGCGACATAATTCTGATATTCCATCAAACATCACCCATTTTGCAGTAGTAGTGATAGATCTTTGAGAAAGTAACTTACCAAGAATGCCGGTATAGTAGGAGAGAGGCACATCTGTATGCTGAATTTTGAATAGACCCTGGGTAGATCTGATAAGGCTGTACTCCTCCCACCCTGTCATGCCCCAAACTAAGTCACCCTTCTTGAAATTGGGATGAGAAGAATCCACAATTCTGGCCACTCCATATCCTGTAATAGCCTATACAATACAATGCATATAAGGAAAAAAATAAAAAAACAATGTGAAGCTATAATTAACGGTTTTTTCTTTTCTTTTTTTTCTCAAGCACGTCACTTATATCTAAATATTGTATTTTTCCCAGATTTTCTACATATGATTAGCATAAACTGTGAAATTGGCAACTCTAGATAAATTCTTTCAATGATTGGGTAACTTGTATAGTGGCTTAGAACTAGACGAGAACTATGGTAATGTCTTTTGGGAATGTAAATGGTCTTACATTACAGGGTTTAATTGTCAAATTAAATTTCGACAAGACTAAATTGTCACCCCTGTTGTTACAAGATCAAAATTGCAATTTTTCTAATTATGAAACATTTTTCAGGAAAAAAAAAAAAAAAACAAAGCAAAATTTGGCCAAGTTATTAAGAAAATTGTGAGGGCAATTATCGAGGGTGACAATTTTAGTTCTACTGAAATTTATTTTGACGATTAAACCCTACAATTTAAAAAAAAAAAAAAAAGGCATATTAAGAACATCTATGAAAATTGCAAATCTAGATGGAATTTGGCATGTACCCCTCACATGAGCCCCAAATTCTAGTTGCCTAACATGAGCTCCAAATTCTGGCTGAGTCTGATTTTCGATAAATTTTGTCTTTAATGTGTAGTGTTCCCTTTTAGTTTGGCATCTTCTTGACAAGTGTTATTAAAATATTCCAAATAACATGTACAGAAATGTCAAATACTTTACTCCCCATAGAATCTATCACCACACAAGACTTTGGAGCATAAAAAATAGACCAAATGACACAACTAGCTTTGGTATAAAAATAGTAAAAGCTATTAATAAACTTCTCTACGTTTGATTCTCACTGCACACTAATCTTTCTTTTTTTGACAGCGCCGCACACTAATCTAAGAACATTAAAGTTCCATATTCATAGAGCAAAACAAATCATAGGACATTATGTGCTTGGAAACAAGTACCTTAAGTAACCCCTTTCCCAACCATCAGATTCACAATTAAGGTTGTGCTTTAGAATATTAAATTGCATACAAAAGCATCCTTTTAAATATTAAAACCAATGGATTTATCAGGTAGAGGCTTCCTAAGTTGTGACAAAGTTGAGCACCATATATAAAAATTATTCTCTAAGTCTTCGCTTTAGCCCCTCTCTTGGGATGCTTACCCTACCTACTCAAGTTTTGGCAGCTGCTGGTTATACAGAAGAAATGTATGTATATTTATTATAGACTTGCAAAGACGACCAAAAGAACAAACATGTCAGCTTAAATTAGATTATATTCCGACCACTTGTTCTACTATATTTATATATAATTAATGATATTCAAGTTGGAGTAACAAATACTTCCATTTAGAAGATGCAGACATATATGTACATATTGTTCAATTTTTTTATACCCAGAATACTTTGGTATGAACTCTGCTACTTATTTCAAAAGTGTTGAATAAAAATTCTGTAAATGTAATCCAAAAGTTGAACTCTTCTCCCTCTTAATTTCCAATAGATAAACATAGTCGAGTTTAAGCGAACGGTTTTTGTAAAAAATATAAATACCTGAACAATGATATCCAAAGATTATTTTTTGGATTAACAAAACATAAGCACAATTTCAATAGTATATTTTAGGAGGAAAAATGGAAATAAAACACAAAAAAGTGAAAGGGAGAAATGGCTAAAATGCTGTAGAGTAATACAATGCTGGAAAATTGTACACCCTGCATCGCCTACAGTACCTTCATCACCCCAAAAAATTTATTCCAAGAATTCCGAAATAGATTATTCAATTCTACCTCGTCCCCTTCCATACTACGGTACAACCCACTCAAGCCCAGTGTACCACCAACCCTTCACATCAAGAAAAATCATACTACATTCATCTTATCCAAACTCTCATACAACAATAATAAGTAATCGAAAACAAAAAAGAAACCCATGAATTAAAGCAGATACATAAAGCAAACAAAGAAGAAAGAAATCCCATAAAAGGCCATCAGAGATTAATGTTGAGAATAGACTCACCGAGCCGGGGGTAAAAGAGTCAACGTAGCTGCCCTCCGTCTTCCGCATGCGGCCTCGCATGTAAGGGTCGCAAGACAAGTAGAGATTCTTCACCAAAATGGCGTCGGAGCAGTCTTCGGGGACCTTCAGCTTGATGGTGGAGGTTTTGACGGTCATATCGGATTCTTTAGGGAAACCCTTCACGTAGTCTCTGAGTACAATCTGCTTGTTGCTCACTTCTTCCGCCATTTTCGCACTTTGATGCTCTGGTTTTTTAGTGCGTGTTGTGTGTGTATTGAGTGCGTGTCATATTTCTTAGGTGAGGGGTTATATAGCCGCAGCCCGCAGGTGACACACACTATTCTTGTGCTAAATATCTACAAATTATATTTTTTAACAAAAAATTTATTATATGTTTATTTGATTTTTTTTGGTAAATAAGAAAATGAATCTATTTTTTTAAAAAAAATTATTAGACTAAAGAAATTACTTTTTAAAATTTATAAAAGAGTATAAAAATATAGGGAAAAAACAAAAGTTTGAAATTTTTTTAAGTATGGAAATAAAATATTAATTAAATAGATGGAGGTCTGTGAGATCAGATTCCGTTTACACCAAGAAGCATATATATTGCTCTTATATACGCCAAAAAATGGGTCTACACATTTAAAAGACGACAAATAATTCAACTACCAAATATATATATATATATATATATATATTATATATTATATATAGGGGTGCAAGTTGAGCCGAGCCGACTGATTTCGAGCTCGGCTCGAGCTCGAGCCGGCTGATTTCGAGCTCGAGCTCAATTACTTGTGTTCGTGAGCTTGCGAGCCGCTTCGAGCTCGAGCTCAATTACTTGTGTTCGTGAGCTCGCGAGCCGGCTCGCGAGCTCACACCTTTTTTTTTAAATTTTTTATTTATACATATATTTATATATTTAAGTATATTTTAATATCATATTAAATTTATATTAAAAATTCACTATATATTAGAATTATTAATCAATATATTTTTTATTTTAATTTTATATAATAATAAAATATGTATTTATTTATATATTCTAAAAATAAACTTAAGCAACAACTTAGTACGAGTTTGATATTTTCTTAAATAAATATTCAATACAATTATTGTTACATTACAATATTCACTGCAACAAAATACATTTATTTCGAAATTCATCATATAGTAAATTATTAGTCAATATGTCATATTTTAGTTTTAGATGATATTAAACTATGGTAATTTGGTTTATATTATCCAAAAACAAGCTTAATCAACGATTTAATACGTTTTGATAATTTCTTTTAAAATGAATATTCAAGACAGTTTGTATGAATTTTATCGTTATAATTTTAATATCTACTACAACAAAATGCATTTGTTTCAAAATTTACCATATATTAGAATTATTACAATATCTTATATTTAAGTTTTAGATGATATTAACATATGGTATTTTGGTTTATATTATCTAGAAACAAGCTTAATCAATAATTTAGTACGTCTTGACAATTTTTTTGTAAAACTATATTTAATACAATTCATATGAATTTTATCGTTATAAATCCAATATGATATATGAAACTATATCCTAGCTCTTTTATGAAGGAGAAGGCATAGTGGTTCGTCTTGACAATGTTTACCTTTTTTATTGTTTCAATGGGTTGCTTGTAAACTTAAATGATTGGACTGATGGGGTTGTACAAATTTAGCTGAATTTAATTTATGGGTACTACTTGTTAGTTTGAGCATTGAACTTAATTCTTTTATCGTATTGCTTTTTTTTTTCTTTTTTGCTTTTCGTGAATGTCTTCTTTCTAGTTCATATTAAATTTTTGAATAATGTATTCTAATATAGAATAGTCCATATATTTTCGTTGTTTTAGAAAAAAAAAAAATCGAGCTCGTGAGCTCGGCTCGTTATCTACGAGCTCGAGCTCGAGCTTGAATTTTTGGCCGAGCTCGACTCGAGCTCGGCTCGTTTGCACCCCTATATATATATATATATATATATATGAACTTAAAAGGTAGTACACAAATTCGAAATATTGAGTTAAAAAAGTTAAAGAAATAATTAATTCATATCAATTATATAATGAATAATTATATAGTAAATATAAATTCTTGTTTAAGAAACGGAATATCATGAAATTTTAACTAAACAAAAAATAAGTAATTTATAGAAAAAAAAGATAACTTTAAAAGTCAAATTAAGATCCTGAATAATAAGTGTGTATATATATATATATATATATTAGATAACAACAAAGATTTGATTATGGATTAGTAATTTACTACTTATATAAATTACAAAACTTTCGATTCTTTTGGAAATTATATGAACAATAATTTTAATTTAATAAAAATATTTGATCTTTTTTATATATATGTTGGGAACTAGATAACTATTGAATGTGTGGATACGTAAACACTTATTGGGATAGTGTTAATATTTTTATCATATTATATATGGAAAAGAGAAAATCTATCCCTTGCCTTTAGTTGTTTTTGAATTTCACAATTAATGAAATCCTATTATTTTCGCTCAGGAGAAAAAAGGAAAAAAAAATTCTTGCCGGCCTACAAATAAATCATATAATAAATTAAGTAACATTATTCTTATTCTAATTTCTCAATGAAACAGTAAAGGACCGAAGTTAATATTTTGCATACTTACTAAAATAAATAACATATATACAATAATATCTATATGTTTGAAATAAATACATAACTAAAAAAGATTAATAGAAACTTTTAGTTGTAATTAAGAATTAAAATAACAGAAAACAAATCTCAAGAAAATGGATGCCAATAACCCATATGGGCTAAGTTTTATTAATGTGATTGCTTGAGAAAGTCTACTAACCTTTTCTTTTGGCATTTTCGAAAAGCCGAATTAAATAATATTAATGTATTAATTATATTATATATTGCATCTTAATATATATAAACACGATTAACATTCGTAGCAGTTTCCTAAGTTCAAATATTCAAACATATATATATGGATATGGATGTTTGTGCGCATAGTCTTTCCACAAACCCTTGTATATAATATCAAATAATTAATACATGTTGCAAAATACAAGCATCATTATAAACGAGAATAAGCCTCAAGAATTATATATTATTTATACAGATCCTTACAGATTACTCAGTAAAAAATAGGCCTCGTGTATATCCATGAAGAAATCATACACACATCATTTGGATATAGAGCAAATACTACTATAGCTATTAGAAGATTTGTTCAAATGTTAAAATTAAAATCTTACCACTAAAATTTTGAGATTTGTTCAAATGTTAGTGTTGTATTTGTGAAACACATGGCATGCATTATATAAAGACATGCATTATCAAATGCTTGAGAGAAAAATTCAAAGATAGTCGGCTGAAAATTAACAGCTATAGATTGGAATTTTTAATGTTGGAACATAATAATAATAATAATAATTGCTTGCGTGAGACAGTTTGTTTTATTTAAACGTCGGAAACATCGATATTTCCTTAGAAGTTTGGACATTAATTAATGTTTGAATGCACCGGACACTCACAAAAAACAATATTGGTAGTTTTCTCCATCTTTAAATTTAATTTTCCTTTGACAGAAGAGGTTATATATTTCTCAAAAGTTTTCTGATCGATCTTGTCCGATCTCATAGTTGTCTTAATAATATGGACCATTTAGCAATCTTTTACCCACATCCAAATTCTAACGCCTATCATGAAATAAATTTGGAGTCTAGCACTCAAAACTTTTAAAATTCAGCCCATATCGGTTGAATTGTTACTCGACTTATAAAACGCTTTGATCAAACTCATGAAAATTGGACAAAGCTCAAAACTATTTTCTTTTTTTTTTTTTAAAAAAAAGTTTGAACCGCTGGTTGAATTGATGACCCGATCCCAAATTAAGTGAAGCAATCGATTCATGAATTTTTTTAGAATTTTTAAAAATAGATACAATTTGAAATTGAAGGCATAACATTTCATATGAAAATTGAAAGGAATACCAACAAACCAACACCCACACTATAATAATTATTTAAATTCTTATTAATAAATGAACAAACTCATTAAGCCCAATAGCCCATAATCTAACTATATTTTTATCTCCTGTAATTATCTAACTTACTAACTAAAAAAAATCATAATTAATAGAATATGACTTATATATTATTTTAAGAATGAGGGATCAGGGATGCTAACTATTTATTGACAATAAAATTTAGTTATAACTTAATTGTAATAGTAAATAGTTTGCTATTTTTGTTATCAATACAATTCTTCTATTTTTATATTTAACCTAAAAACTTTAACATATTAATTTTACTATCAAATTTTGAAATAATTTTAAATATTTCGATAACTTAAAATTTTTGGTATTTATATGTTTGTATTTTTTTTAATACATTTTTATATACGTTATGACATCACTATTCAACCGTATTTCATTCGATGCTCGTTGACTTTGTTCAATTTTTGGATCCATCCGATCAACGTTTTGAGTTTTAAAACATTGGTGTCTGACATGCATTAATATACAGATTAAGACATGGGCTGGTGCATTGGTGATTTGGTGTTGTCTCCATGTGATTATTTTCTGCTGCATTCTACTCAAAACATTGTACTCTACAGCTTATATATTAATGAGGGAGTTTATTTTTAGAAGATCAAGTTAAGGATTTCAACTTAAAGAAACCAATTAACAGTTGGGTTGGACCTATACCTATACATATAAACCTGACCTAATAATAATAGTCAAATAAAACAAGCCCATAACTAATATGGGCCAATGAGCTAGTAATTCCTGCACATATAAGGCTCGATTTTATAAAATATAAATATTATGTTCAAAATTATCCTTTCTATAAAATAGTAATTTGATAGCAGTACCACTAACTCACAACAACTATTTTAAGAGCAATAATATAAAATTACTGAATAGCAACAATTTTCACCTTTGGTCTAAAATTTCGTGCACATCGAAGATGTATACTTTTTTATGTTGGGATGGGATGGAGGGAGTACTACTTATATTCTTATTACATATTTGCAGCCGCAACTCATATATGTAATTAGTATTTGAATAATCCATACAAAACAATAAATGAAAATAACCAACGGGTTTCAAAACCACCACTATATATGTTCATTAAATAAAAAATGAAAACATTAATTTTATAGTAATTCCAATAAATTCATGAAAATTTTGGTACATGTATAATTGTAATAATCTAATTAAACGAGCTAGGAAAATAGATATTAGAATGAATGTTGATATATAAATTATTTCATCCAATAATTAAATAGGAATTTTCAGTTTATTTGGAAAGATGAAAGTTGGAAGATCATGATGAATTCTTTATTGATTGCATCCATGTGACGTGCACTCTTATAAGGTGGTTATAATTATTGGACATATATAATTCGTCGTCTTAAATATTGTATATATACCATGCATGTGAGCACTCACTAATTCCAAGAACAAACTAATAACGATCCGGATTTTGGTAGAGGTTAAACCAATGTACTTCAATTGATCATTAACAGATAAAAAAAAGTACGTTCTTTACAATATTAATTAATTAATTAATGCAGACACTTCTAGCATAAATTACTTCATTTTGCAAAATACAGAGGGATAAATTGCTTCATTTTAAAAACACAAGAGGATAAATTGTTATTTATTTTTTCATAAGGGGATAATTTGCTCATTTACAATATCACATGGGGTTGCTTGTATTTTTCCCTTATATTTTTCTAGAGTAAATCTGGTTTGAGCGTCTTAAAATTATAACACATCAATACCTTAATAGATGTTCGTGCTGTACTTAGTTTTACGACTCCTCATATTTTTTCAACTATATCAATATCAAATCATTAATTTGACATTATCAAATAATAACTATATTAAATTAAAAAAAAGTGTTGATTTGACCTGTCAGTAATGTCACCAACCGAACATTAGTTTCCGCAGGGATGATTATTATATATTCAAGTCCTTATATATATATATATATATATATATATATATAGAATCTCAATAGAAGGTCTTCTCTATTATCGAAAGAATTATGTTAAAAAAAAATTGACTCTCTTTAAATATAAACAAGTTTTAATAATTTTTCATGTATATGCAATTATGCGACCTAAATCAAAAGTTGACATTTGATGAACTATATATATGGTACATTTACGTACGTTATCATCACCTATATATGGGATCATGGAATATTTATGTCAGCATGCAATTATGAAAAGGTGCAAAATTGAATAAATATTGGGGCCGGTGGGAATTTATAAGTTAATTAAATTAGAATAAGGCTACAGAATACTTTCTGTTGGACAGTACGTAATTTTTTTTCAACGCGAAGGTCTCGTCCACTACGCCAATAATATATCCTAAAATATTTATTTACATATATGGTAGAATTATATAGGATTAATAATAGTCGAGAAAGGAATGGGTTCTTTTAAATAATTTTTAATTTTTCATTAACTTGGGTCTAATTTTAAAGGTTCATCTATACTTCTAAACTAATATAAGAAAGAAAGACACCTCTACACTCATAAATAGCGGCTAATAACATTGTCGCACCAATTTTTTGTGACCCCAAAATTCTCTTCAACCAACAAGATAACTAACTTATTCAACTTTTCGAATTTTACATTAATTAATATATTGTTTTTTTAATATAATGTGTTGGTTTATATATTTTACTCTTTTTTTTATAATATATTATAAAACATGAAAGATTATTTATTATATGCATGTAAAAATAACGTGACACAATGACGAGTATACTGTAAGAAAACAAAAGTTTGAGAAACAGATTTTTCCAAATATTAGACATGGAAATTCTCGTCACCGCACCATAGTCTAGTGGCTGATTTCGTGACTTCAAATTTTCATCTATAATGTTGGAAATGATAATAATTTCTGTCCCTAAAATTTTTCGTCAAATTCTATTTTCTGACAAGTTTGTCTCTAAATTCTGTTATCAATTCCTGTCTCTACTAAAATATGTCGTCAAATTCAAATACTTCCCAAAATCCATTTCAAAACATGTGCAAGTTTCCCTTATAATTCCTACGTTACTATCTTGGGATAAGCCGTCTATAAGTTAAATCTCATCTTGAGTAGAAAATTTTTACCCGATTGGTAAATTGGGCACCCCAAATTTGAAAAAAGAAAAGAAAAATTAGGTTATAAATAAGTTCGATCTTGTTTCGGTAAAACATATCAAATCGATCTCTTTATGATCTGAGTGGTGGTAAGTGATAACTTGATGAGCTAAGTCAGATATTTGGTATCTCAAGTGGGGTCCACTTTATATATCAATCTAAATGATGGATTGACCTATAACACAAATCGTTATGCTTGTTGGGGTGGCCCATAACTAAAACCTTCGAAACTTAAATCAATTCATTTAAATTATATTTGGACAGTAGAGTTAGACCTCCCAATCATAAATACATACATATCTTATGGAGGTCCAATATTTACAAGAGTCAATGTGCCAAAGGGTGTGCGATCCACGCGTCCACTAGCCCGTTCTTAGATAAGTTCAAGATCAACGATGGTCGTGATGAATTGTCGGGTCAGACGGTTCGACCGGCCGAACAAAAAGAGGCGAATCGGTCCTTATCCTGATCCATAATTTTCTGGTGTTCTAAACTCTAAAGGGCAATGTGATCTTTAGAGGGGTTTTAAAGTATTTAACATCCATCACTTACTGTTCTGGGTTGTTAGCATCCGGACATTCCACGTCCTCGTCATTTTCGGGCCACATTTTTAGCAAAATTTTCTCTTATCCATATTCATTTGTTTACTACAAATTAGTACATGAAGATAGTAGTGTTTGGACGTTTTGGGGGTATTAATTGTTTGTCATGACCACTAATATATATTTAATTATTTAATATTTAAATCCATCTGATGAATGTTGCATGTTGGCATGTTTCAGGGATTCATTGTTTGTGGCAGTAATTCTGAATTGTATCTGCATGTGATTAATTTTGACCTTCGCACAGATCATATGACTTTTGTTAGTTTGGCAATAGTTAATTCATTTACCGATATTCAGCCAACGTAGTGCAATCATGTCTTGATGTTAGAATCAATCTTTCTTATGATTGTTTATATAATCTTTTATTCATTAATTCAAAAAAAAAAATGTTTTATCATGCATTCTTTTAATTAATCCAGTCAGTTATAATATTATAAGTACAATGTACTGAAAATCGTTTAAATATATTTTTCGTCCCGTAATTTAAATTATTTGATGTTTTCGTCCTCTAACTTTCTAGGATAACATTTTGGTCTTGCATCGTTTTAATTGTTGGGATTTCAGTCCCTTTTTCTACTGAAGTTCACCTCCACCTGCGAAAAGGATGAATTCCGATGGAAAAAAAGTGTTGGGAAAAATGAAAATAGCTGAATAAAGTTAAATTTTGTTACTTTTATCTATCTATCTATCTATCTATCTATATATAGCTATTAATTAGTTTGATACTTGACCTCATATATATAAAAGCATCAATGGGAGAAAAAGAAAATGATGAAAAACATATTTTTCAATAAAGAAAATTGAATATTTCTGATCGACAAGAAATAAATTAAACTCATAATCAAGTTTAAAGAGGAATTCCATACTGATTGTCCATTTCCGTCCTTCTAAAACCATAATAATACTGAAAGATATATTTTCACATCGTGAATTAATTCCTCGTACATTAATTAGGAGAAAATCTTAGATTCTTAATTACCATTTAATTTTGAGCAGACATTATTGTCCTTGTGGGAAATTAATATGAGTGTCACGCAGCATTAATGTTGTATTAATTCCAGACTGATCACCTCAAGAGATATGTCTGCATTTAACTAATTAATAAATGGGACAAATCTAAGTCTTCGCATTTCAAGAATTTATGCTTAGTACTCATGTAAACAATGTCCTCATTATCAAATTGTGAGCCCCCATGTTCCAGCAATCATTCTCAATTAAAGTTTATATACTTAATTACATGCATGACGTTTTATCGATCATAATCCAATTTTAATTATTTTCTATTAATGTTGCATGTTATATGAGGTGATAAACATTCCATCTCCATTGCTTTTTTCTATTATATGTATTTTTGCCACAATTAATCCTTACGATTTCATGTAATATATGTACAAACATTTGACTTAGTACAATGTGAATACGCGAGTCATGACTACGGGCGCCATGCATGTTTATTTGTCGCTCAATTTCATATATTTATTTTTATTTTCCTATTTTCCAAAAACGATATATATATATATATTTAAATATGGTCAACTCTAATTGTTCATATTCTATTTCTCGATCGAAAAATAATTATGTCTATATACTTTGATTTGGTTTTTTTTTTTTTTTTTCAATTTGGTTCTTTGTATCTTCATTATCACTATCATCACAAATTAATTTCACCATAATTAACATGACTGTCAGTTTCAAACTTTCGCTGTTGGGTTTGGCGAACATAGAAACTCAATTGTATGCCTTTTATTTATGTCTTCGTGTCACTAATTATTTCACTACCCTCTTCTGGAATTTTCGTTTAGAATAATAATTGTGTTATTATTATTATTAATTATATCAAATTATCAACTAATACGTCTTTGAAAAGTGAAACTGTAAAATTCAAATTATAAATATATAACACAGACTTAGAAAATATGAGACAAATTAATATCACACATTTGATGAACTCAAATTATTCATCATGTAACATTAAAGTTGTATATCCCAAAATAGTTTTTGTCAGTTAGTTGTATATCATGTAACATTAAAGTTGACCAACATATATAAATAATATATATTTGAATAATTAATTAACAAACCTAGCTAACATATAATTGGCTCATTCCAAATTAATTAGTCTGACATGCACTATTCTGATTAATAAAGCCCTATAAATACAGACACAGCGCATACCAAAAACAAACACACAGTCACACACTAATAATTATACTAAGAATGGTTAGCAGAAAAATGATACTAATTCTCATCTTCACCTTCTTCTACCACACATCATCATTTGCATCCAATCCCAGCTATAATGTGAAGAGTTTCGGAGCCAAGTCCGACGGAAACTCCGACTCCACAAAGGCTTTTCTGAGTGCATGGTCGGCAGCCTGCGCCACCACGCAACCGGCATCCATCTACGTTCCACCGGGTCGATATTTGTTGCGCAATGCATTCTTTAATGGAAAAATGTGCAAAAATAAGGCGATTACTATTCGCATTGATGGCACTTTGGTAGCTCCCTCCGATTACAATGCTATTGGGAACAGTGGTACCTGGTTGAAATTCCAAAGGGTCACCGGAGTTTCCATCTCCGGTGGAACCCTAGACGGGCAAGGGACGACATTGTGGGATTGCAAGAACTCCGGCAAGAGTTGCCCCAAAGGAGCTACAGTACGTACGATGATATATGCCCATATGTATATATATATAAAACCTTTCTCTTTCACATTTTGATAGTGTCTTTTTTATTTTTGGTTGCAGTCATTGGCATTCTACAGTTCGAACAACATAAGTATCGACTCATTGTCTTCCTTAAATAGCCAAATGTTTCACATTCTCATCTACAGTTGCCACAATGCCAATCTCAATAACCTGAAAATCTCTGCCCCCGGCAATAGCCCTAACACGGACGGAATCCATCTGCAACAATCGTCGGGAGTTACTATTACCAACTCCCGCATTGGCACTGGCGACGATTGTGTCTCCATAGGCCCCGGCAACTCCAACTTGTGGATCGAAAACCTCTCTTGTGGCCCCGGTCATGGGATAAGGTATGGACAACTACTTTTTTATTTTTATATAGGGATACTTCAAAAAAATTGTGTGATAGTTACAAAAAAAAAAGTATATATTTTGAAAGATTTTCCTATTTTATTGCAGTATAGGGAGTCTAGGTTGGGATGTGCAAGAGGCAGGAGTTGAGAATGTCACCGTTAAAATGGCTACTTTCTCCGGAACACAAAACGGTGTGAGAGTGAAGACCTGGGCAAGACCTAGCAATGGATTTGTTAAACATGTCCTCTTCCAACATGTTGTCATCGTTAATGCCCAAAACCCTATAATCATCGACCAGCATTACTGCCCCGGCGACAATAACTGTCCTACAGAGGTAATTACACATAAAAATCAATCAATTAAAGTAGTTTAAGATTAATTCTATTTGTAGAAATTAATGAAGTTATAATATAATAATGTGGATGTGGTGGTGGTGTTTCACATGCAGGGGTCAGGCGTGAAAATTAGCGACATAACATACCAAGATATACAGGGAACATCAGCGTCGGAGGTTGCAGTGAAATTTGACTGTAGCAAATCAAATCCCTGCACTGGAATTACACTTGACAGAGTTAATCTGAGGTGCAGAGATAAGGCAGCTATGGCGTCGTGTTCCAACGCTGGGGGAACGGCTTCTGCTGATATTCAGCCCAATAGTTGCTTATAGGTAATTCAAAAGTCGTCATCACCAAAAAACGTTAATGAAAATGGATCTTAGATTATTATTAGGTTGTGTAAATCAACAAAGAATGACTAGTGTTCATGTAGGTCATGTAAATGTATGGCCTTCAAATTAACTGTATCCAAAAGCCGAGCAAAATATTTTTTGGGTACTTTCAAAACAGGCTATTATCATTTTTGATATCACAATTAAAATAAAATTTCTCTAATATTTTTATTTTTTGTAAAAAAAAAAAAAAAGAATTTCTTATTGCTCCTTTGTCATAGTTGGACAAAATGCTTTTTTGCTTCTTAATGGTACCAAAAAAATGTGTTTTTTTCTTTTTTTTTTTTTTTTGTACCATTAAATAGGGCCTCACGTGAGCTAAAAAGTGGTAACGGTCGTTAACGGCCATGTGTGATGTATATGGCATCTGCCGTTAATTTGGGACTAAAAAGACGTATTTTCGTGTTTAATGGTATAAAAAACGACACTCGGCATAATTGTGGTACCAAAAACAATAATGACCTTTTTTAACGATACCACAAAAATATTTTGCCCCAAAAATCCTGGCAGGTCATGCAACATAGTGTAAATTATGTGTATTTATGAATATATATCACCCAAGAACGCACTAGAAAAAAAAATCAATATTAGCTATATTTTTAATAATCATGGCTAAAAATCATAGTAAATAATTATTATTAACTAAGATTAAATAAAAATTGATGCAAAAAGTACCTTTTCCACCATGAAAAACTTATTTCCCACGGCTTTTAGGAGTGGTAAAAACATTCGTCATGGCTTTTAGCCATGACAAATGTTTTAGCCACCCTCGAAAAACCCACAGCCAACAACCGTTGCGTGACCGTGGTCAATGACTATTTGCTACAGTTATTTAGTATTAATCATGACAATTAGCCATGGTTAAGTGTCATATTTTTTGTAGTGACGAGATTTTCATGTTATATTTCATATGTTTTAAGTTTATTATGTTTTGTATTATTTTATGTACAATATATATATATATATATTTTGGGTAAAATCGTCACTATCTCAATTAGATAATAATATAACAACCCTTGGATCTAAACGAGTTATGATGATAATAATTAGTTGGAAATAATTATAATTATGATAATAACACTAGCTGATAATTTGCTTCAGGAAAATTATAAATTTTGTAGGAATGATTTGATCATAATTAATACTAGCCGAAAACTCAAAAATTAAGAGGCACTTCAGGAAAATGATTTTTTTTGTTTTGTTTTTTTTTTTTTTTTTGGGAGGGGGGGGGGGGGGGAAGGCAATGAAAAACATAAAAGAACTCATGAAGACGAACTTAATGAGAATAAAATTTGATATCTCCAATAACCCGAAAGATAAAATTTGAGTTGAACTTTATTCCACCCTTAAATGGGAAAGTAGAATGGCTACCACAAAATTAATATCTCCAAAAATGAGTTAAATACATTGTATGGTAGTGATGGTTTTAATCAAGTTGGACTTGATTATACGTTATTCTCATATATTAGATATTCTCTAATTAAGTCAAAAGTAGGTTAGTTCAACAGTAGGATCAATGCCATCTAAAAATCAATTGTGGTGAAATTAATGTTAGCAAGAGTTCATTTTCATTGTCAAATTATGTTGGCAACATCGAGGCTCGGACGCAAGACCCTAGGCCCTAGCTAGCTACCATATATAACAAGCTAGAGGTGAATATGTTTGGATCAAATACTTAATCTCGTCCCAACTTGATGGAGTCCAGACCAAAGGGATGGAATTTTTATTAATTTTTTTCTTGTTACTTGAACCTGAATTTAATTGGATAATGTATTAGTTTTGGTTATGACTTATTTTTCGTGCAAAACGACGATGTAATATTAAAGTAGTGATTCACATGAATGCCCCTGTTTTTTCTGGATTCTATATTTGACTTGCAAGAAACTGCATACAATACTCCAATCAATCATTCGCTTCTAACATGCATCTTTTGCGGCTGCGCCACAATCCTCGCCTTCTACATCTTTCGCACGTTACTTAGGACGAAAAACTGCTTCAACAAAATTGGAGTTATTTATATTCTAAGGTTTTAAATCTATTTACTAATATATGTTTCTAATAGACGAATATTTATAGTTTGTTGGGCACTTTTCATGAATAAGTTGTTAAATTTATTTTTGCAATTATTTTAATTCTTAATAGTTGCTTGTAGACGCTATAGTTCCTAAATTAATTAATATGGATTTGTATTCAATTTTTATTACTAATATCAACAAATTTAGTGAATTTTGAGTAATAAAAGGATTTATTTGTTATACGGAAACAAACTTAAGAGGTGCTAGATATAATTTTTCAAACGACATATGCAACAGATTTGGCACGGATCCCTACTCATTTATTAAGTTTCAGAAAAGACCGTTGAATTTGGGGAATATATATGTATAGTTTATTTTGGGGAAAATTGTATTTTTTGTCCCATAATTGATGCTAAAAATATTTTCAATCCCATTGTACACGGGATTCTCGAAATAGTACCATAACTTTAAAACTTATTTTCAATCCTCCTACCAAGTTCCGTTAGGAAAATGATAGAAAAAATCAAGAGCAAGTCACGTACCGTTTTCCTCCATTCTGAAAAAATAACTACCATGTGATTTGTATATGGATTTTTTCGTCAATTTCTTAGCTGAATAAATCGACATGAGGAGAACTGAAAATGAATTTTTTCTACAAGCTTTTAGACTATTTTATAGAATCTCGTAAATAATATAGCTAAAAAATGTATGTACCGAGCCTAAATTATGAAAGGAAAAAAGCAAATTAACGGTTTATTTGGTTTCAATGTCACCATAAGATAACAGAATTGATGCGGACCTGACAGAGACAAATTTTAAATATGGCGATGACAGAAAATTGGATTAGCAAAAAGAAAAAAAAGGGTTGGGTTGTGTAATAAAATGATGAGCTTGTGATGTAAGCAAGGCAAGAATACTGTGCATATGGGATATGGCAAAAAAGGGGAATTTTTGGGAAAGAGAAGAAGAGGGTCTGTTTCTGGCTGTTTGCTGTTAACCTTTATTGTCCAGATCTACTTCTTTTTCCTCACACTTTCTTCTCATTTAATAACTAACCTACCTCAATAGCTTATGGAAACGCATCATATATAATTCCTAAAATAGTAAAAGATTTGAAATACACGCTAATTCAATAATAATGAATAAAAGTACTAAATGAAAAGCAAGAAAATTCATTTTACATTATTAATTTACAAGTTAATTACTAATTTTCTTCTGCATATTTAGTTGTTGTTCGGTGGGGAAATTAATTAAAAAATATGGACATTAATTATTTGAAGTTGGTTTTAACGGGGAGCTTATTGATGAATTCAACCCCAAGTTAATTAGCTGCCTTATTAAATGTTTCATCATATAATTATATATATAAACCCTTTTATTATTTTGTTTATAACTAATTATAAGAATATTTTTAGGGTGAATTGGTTGGAGCTTTTAGTAATAATATATTATTATTTTTTGTTTAATTTGTATCTGTTGATTGATTTAGAAATATCGATATCTTTATTAAAAAAAAATGAAAAACCTTATGTATTAGAATGGATCGGCCAAATTAATTAATTAAAAACTCTACCTTTGTCCTAATTAATTAAGAGACAATTGAGCAAAGGTAATGAGTGGTGGGACCCGGCGATACAAATCACAGTCAGGTGCCAAACATATTTATAAGTGATGAATGGGTTAATTATGATACATATACATGCATGCAACAACAACTAATTACAAGACACAAAAAGTCCAACATACATATCACCCCTCCTAACTTACCTCAACAAAAATGACAAATTCTATGCTAATTCAAATACATCCAAAACGTACGCTCTAATATATGCATGCATTATGCATATCCACTCAAAAAATAAAAAATAAAATTGAAATGAATTATGGCATAAGCAATGTCTCTTTAATTTTCTGTTAAAATGCATGACCTACAAAGCTTCATCATTCCTAATTTCCGCTACGTGATTGCTTAATTTGCCGACCAATTAGATCAATATTGCTTGCTTCTTACACCCCCTACGCCACCTTAATTTCTGGTTTCAACTATAAATACCGATGCACACCTCATATATTAATAGATAACTGCCTCAACTCCCCACTTCTCCCACTTCACAAACAATCTTAATTTATACAAAAATGCGTATGGCTAAGTGTCCTTTTATGGCACTACTTTTCTTCTTCTTCTTCTTCTTATTCTTCTGCCAATCATTGGCCGTCGCCACCTCTTACAATATTTTGGACTTAGGAGCAAAGCCTGATGGTAAATCCGACTCCACCAATTCCTTGTCCAAAGCATGGTCTTTAGCTTGTGCTTCCACAAAACCATCCACCATCCATGTACCTCAGGGTCGATTCCTGCTCAAAAACCTACATTTCAAGGGTCCATGTAGGAACAAGGCCATAGCCTTCCGTATTGACGGCACCTTCGTCGCCCCCTCCGACTACAATGCCATTGGAAACGCCGGTAATTGGCTACTATTCGAGGGGGCCGATGGTGTTTCTATACGTGGCGGCACCCTCGACGGCCGGGGTGCTGGCCTGTGGGCTTGCAAGAAATCTGGCACCAATTGCCCAAGTGGCGCCACAGTAAGTTTGTCATTCAATTAAGAGTTTATTTGCTGATTGGACGATTTTGTCATGTTGGGTGTCAAGAGATGGTACCATTTTAGGAAGTATAACTACCTTAGATAAGTTAACTAATTTCGAGTTAGTGAACTGAAGGCATCTACCCTGGTTTGAATTGAACTGAAGACCTTTCATAGAAAATTTTGATAGCTAGTTGTAGGGTTATCCCCTAGGAACCCATTTGATTGAGTACATTGCTTATGAAAAATTAAAACTATAATTGTAATTACTTATGGGTTTATTGTATTATATATAAGGCTACTGCTTGCTTCGAAAAATGTTCCTATTTCCCAAATACATTGCTGAATTTAAGGTCAATGGTTTATTCCTGAAGAAACAATAAATTAACTCTATATATGTGTACTAGCTAGCTAAGAATTTGAAAAGAAAAAAGTTAGATATCTTGTATATGCAACGGGAATTTAATCTTGTTTATGTATATTTATGCAGACATTGGGGTTTTCTAATTCGAAAAATGTGGCAATAAGTGGATTGAGGTCCCTAAATAGCCAAATGTTCCACATAGTGATCAACGGTTGCGAAAATGTGAAATTGCAAGGAGTGAGCGTTTTGGCCTCGGGAGATAGTCCAAACACCGACGGAATTCATGTTCAGTTATCGACAGGGGTCACAATTTTGAACTCTAAAATCAGCACAGGCGACGATTGCATCTCAATAGGCCCCGGAGCCACCAACTTGTGGATCCAAAATGTTGCATGTGGCCCCGGCCATGGCATTAGGTAATATTATTGTGTTTATGTGTGAGTATATATTAATTAATTAATTTGTTTGTTTGGGATTAATTACTAATGTAGACATGGATGTTTTACATTTTATGTTGAAATATGGTGGCAGTATTGGAAGTCTAGGTAAGGATTATGAAGAGGCAGGCGTACGAAATGTGAGTGTGAAAAGTACAACATTCAAGAACACACAAAATGGTTTGAGGATAAAGACATGGGCAAGACCAAGCAAAGGGTTTGTGAGGGGTGTTCTCTTCCAGCATGCTACGATGATCAATGTCCAAAACCCTATTGTTATTGACCAGAATTACTGTCCAAACCACAAAAACTGTCCTGGACAGGTACCTACATTAATTTTTCCATTTTCTTTTTTTTTTTTTTGTCTATCAACCGATGTCATGTCCAAGAATCACGTGATATAAGCTATTTATCTTTGAATTAACAATTAGTTTTTGGTAATTAAAGATTACATTAATGCTTGGAATTAATAATTATTATATATTTTGATTTATGTGATTTCTGACAGGTATCGGGTGTGAAAATCAGCGATGTTACTTATCAAGACATTCAAGGAACGTCAGCGACACAAGTAGCCGTGAAATTCGATTGTAGCAAGGCGAGTCCATGCCAAGGCATTAGGTTAGAAAATGTTAACCTAAGTTACAAAAATCGAGCGGCCCAAGCGTCGTGCTCAAATGCAGGTGGGACGACGGCTGGTATCATCCAACCCTCCAGCTGCTTGTACTGATCAGGATGAGTGCACTGTTAATTAATTAACTAGCTTTAATTAATTTGCTTGAGCCTGTGGCTGTGCCGTCGTGTTAGCCTGGCCTTGCATATAATTAATACTAGCTATGAATCCATAATTTCAAGGTTGTTTAATTTGTTCTTGTGCTGTGCAGCTTCCATCATTGTTTAGTTCAAGAAAATCTTTTACAAAAAGAAGGTCAAATTTTATATTTGTATAAATATTTTATTTATATAATTTGCACAAAACTTCTATATATTCTTTTTTTCACGAGTAGAAAACATTATATTCCACTAGCTATCGTAGCACGTCGTTTCTGCGTGCATATAATAGATAATTTTTACGTTTTAAAATATATTATAAATAAAAGTAAAATATATAAATTAACACATCACATTAAAAAAATAAAATAAAAAACTAATTTATCAATTAATATAAATTTGGAAAGTTGAATGAAGTAGTTATCATATGAGTTGATGGTTATTTTTGACGTTACAAAAAAGTGATGCGGCGGTGTCATTAACCACCATTTGCGAGTAAAAAAGGGGTTTATTTTGTATAATAGCATAAATTATGAAATATGAATGTCAATCAATAATGAATCGACCTTTAGCACTTAATTATATTACTAGTACATATGTGGCACACTCAAATGTGTGTCAAAATTATCTAACATTTAATAAATAATTATTATATTAATTATTATATTAATTTCATAAATAAATATAAAAAAATATTGAAGAAAAATCGTAGAAGAAAAAAGGGATGTGGAAGTTGAAACGAGAGAAAATAGAAAGTTGAGAGGAGAAAGAAAAATGAGAAATTGAGACGAGCGAAAAAAAAATTAATAAAATAATAAAAAGAAATGCAGACCATGAAATTGAAGACACCAATAAGGTGTTCTTCAATATTGTATAGTATAGATAATACTTAATACATAATAAACAACTACGGCTAATTAATGCAGACAAATAACATACTGGACTTTGAAACTTCAAAGTGCAAATAGCACTGTTGATAATTTTGTCCTTAATTTTTTTATAAATAATTACCCAAAGATCGAACTTAAATGAAACAAAATACAAAAAATAGAAATTAACCGTATAAAATTATGAATTGAGTATCAGGGGCTAAAGTTATGTGAAGGATTAAATGCACTTTTGGTCCTGTAACTTAATTAGCTCATTTAGCGTTTTCGTTCTTTAACTTTTTCAGGTAGCATTTTGATCGTGCATCCTTTTAATTTTTGCAATTTCAGTCCTTTTGTTCGTCAGAGTTCACCTCTACTGCGTGAGAAGGGTGAACTCCGGCGAAAAAATGACTGAAATCACGAAAATTAAAAAAATATAGGACCAAAATGCTACTTGAAAAAATTAAAGGACGAAAATGCTGACAGGAATGAGCCAATAGGAACAAAAACCCCAATTTTAAAATATCACGTGAGAGGCACATGCATTTTTCTAGCGAGAAAGTTGAACTCCAGTTAAAAAATATCTAAAACCACGAAAAATAAAAAGATAGAGAAGACCAGAACGTCAAATGACCTAAATTACGAAATCAAAAAATGCATTTAAGTCTTTGCGAAAATTAAATGTAAAGGACTATTAATGACCTTTGCCCCTTATAAACATTTACAAATTTTACATTAATTTATGCAGCGGGTGTGTGTAATACATTACGAAATTGGGGCATCAAGGAGATTGTTTACTAGTTTGCTCAATTAAACCTGATGGATAATACCGTGTATTTGATTATTTTTTCTAGATCATGCGCTAGTCATATTACAAGTGATATACATAGAGTGTTTGTGAGAGTTTCGAAAAAATATTTTTCAATTTCTAACTTAAAAAAAAAAAATACTTTTAAAAAGCATTTGAGATGCTAGCTTCTACTTGTAGAGTTGCTACAAAAAATACTTTTGAAGTAGTTTGTATGTCAAGTTGTCAACTTCTACTTGTAAACTTGCTATAAAAAATACTTTTAAGGTGCTTTTACTTGCCTTGATTTTTTAAAAATAAATTCGACTTTCTTCGAGCTACTTTAATTATCCATATTATAATAATCATAATTCGATCATGTCCTTTTTAATTTATTTACAAAATTACTCATTCAAAGTTGAAATTAGAGTTTTCAAATATTTTTAATAATTTATTACTACCAAAATTTATAAGTTCACACACTTAATAATTTAGAATTTTTATATTTTATTTTTTATATTATCTGATATTATTCCTTTATCTTAGAAAAATATAAATTAACTTGCTAGATTAATCAAGAAAATATATATTCTTTCACAATCATATAAGTTTATTTATTGTGTATGAATGAACAATTATATTATATAGCGGGATCATTATTTAATTAAACATTCAGTTTTCTATTAGTATTTAATATTTTTATAATATAAATGACACATATTTAAATATGAGGTATACGAATTGAAATAAAATTTGTCATTTTTGTGAAAAAATAATTATTATTATTGAAAGATAAGTGTAAATATTAAACAAAAATAATATCTAGCTAATACATGGGGGCAAAATGATCTTTAATCAATTAAGTATGTTTTATAAGTGTTTTTTCACCAAACGCAACTCGATCAATTTAGTTTTTATTTGTTTTTTACTTTTTTTTTTTTTATAAATGTCATTACCCACTTTTGATTTTTGCTACATTTTCCAACTTTTTTCACAAAAATCATTTCTCTAAAAGCAAAAGTTTTTGCAAACACTCCTATAGTCATTATGTAATGAATTCGGTTTAAATTACCTAAATCCTTTTATAGTGAAGCAACTTATGTTACTAATCCTCATTATTTGCAAAAGTGGGTAGCTGCAGCCACAAAATCGGCTTTTATCCCGCCTAACAATCCTCCACATATCACATGGCTTAATTGCTTAACCCAATAATTAATTCTCTGCACCATAATTGTTAATAATTAATTCTCTGCATCAGAATTATTTATGTTTGACTTTATCCTCATTCACAAAACAAAAACCGCATCAATTAGCGGCGTTACGTACTTATATATGTACAAAGTGGCTATGCCTAATTTATCAAGAATTAATATATATTGTTCATGCATTTCCCCACTTAGATTAATTATTATGCCATACGTTGGAAATAAATTTTTGGTCAACTGAATATTCCCTCAATTATAATTTTAACACGATTTGTTTATGTAAGTTTCATTGCTTTATAAACTTCACAAATGAAAACGTCGATTAATGTTGATCATAAAATCAATAATTTTTAATATATATTTAAATACTTCTACCATGTATATCATATCATATAAAAGGGAAGTTGGAGAAAAATGAAAAAGTTTAACCCTCTAAAGCTTAATTATTATTTTATTTTGAAATAATAATGATCTCTAATTAACCCTCTAAAGCTTAATATAATTTGATTATATAGTTATACTTAGAACGTAATTTATCGGTAATCAATATGATCTCTTCATAAAATACAACTAAAATTAAGAAATACGTATTCATAACAATTGTCCGCGTACGTAGAAACTCAAATATTTATATAAAGTCAACTTAAACATTCTCGCTACCCCATAATCAACTCCATGTGCAAGCTACGACAATCAGCTGATGGAATTCTTAAATCAATAATTTAATTAGCTGATAAATGATAAGAAAAAATTCAATAATTTTATTTATGCTCATCTCTACTATTTCGATCGAGAGGATTTTTTTTATTGTATAAATTATTAGAATTACCAATATTTTGGATGCAGGAGTGATTACTTCAAATTTTGATGAACTATTTGGACTGGACCCATTGAGAAACAAATAATTAGGAGCAACAAAGAAGATAATTAACAAATTTGAACACTCAATAAGACGTAATTGATCATCAATAAGGTTAAATTATCCCAATTTGACATTCTCTCATCAATTAAGAGAACTGATCATTGCAACCTCACATGATATTATTAAACAAAGATTCCATTGCAATAGCTTATCACATGAGGCCGTACATATCATAACATGAAGTTGAAGTAAGCCATCACGTTATCATAAATAAATACTTTACTTGCCATTAATTAACATAATTCAACTGAAATGTGGACAGTTGAAAAGATCAAATCCCCATATAAATAGTACCCCAACCGCAGCACATTAATTAATTCATAGCTAGCTTCTTTTACATCTTTGCAGGTTCACTACTTAGCCAAAATAAACATGATTTCTCTAGTGTCCATAATCTTGCTCCTTCATTTCATGTTTGGGAATGCTGCCGTAACATTCAATGTGATCAAATTTGGTGCTAAACCAGATGGGAAAACTGACGCAACTCAGCCTTTCCTTAAGGCTTGGGCGTCGGCCTGCACCTCCATGGCAACATCGACCATTTACGTGCCCAAAGGGCGTTTCTTGATTAGGTCTGCAGAGTTCAGAGGTCCATGCAAAAGCGCGATCAAGGTCCAAATTGACGGCACCCTTATAGCTCCAATGGACTATCGTGCCCTTGGAAACTCCGGGTATTGGATTTTGTTCATTCAAGTGAATAGGATTTCGGTCATTGGAGGAGCTCTCGATGCTAAGGGGGCCGGAGTTTGGGACTGCAAGGCGGCAGGCCAAAATTGCCCAGCCGGAGCACGGGTAAGTTTGTCATTTATTCACGCTATAATTCATCCGTACCTACTTTTTAGGTCAAATAGGTCTAGCTAATTAATTTGGTAATTCTGACTTTTGCAACTTGACATATTGTGCATTGAAGAAATTCAGAATTGGGTAATTTAACTAACCTAAGCTCATTAATTAATGGGCTTTCGTTCTTAATGATGTGCGTACATATAATAATTTAATTCTAACACAAGCACGCATTTAGATTAAAAGTTTCAATATTCTCCAAATTAACATACAATATTTACACGTAAACTAAATTACTTTTTTTTTTTTTAATAATTATGTTGGAAATTGCAGTCTATAACATTGAATTGGGTGAACGATGCTCAAATAAGCGGGTTAACATCGATTAATAGTCAACTAATGCACCTGGTGATCAATAGCTGCAAGAATGTGAAGGTGAGCAATGTGAAGATCATAGCTCCAGACCTCAGCCCTAACACAGATGGAATCCATGTTCAATCCTCTACTGGGGTTACTATCAAAAACAGCGTCATCAAAACTGGTGATGACTGCATATCAATCGGGCCAGGGACCACGAATTTGTGGATGGAAAAAATACAATGTGGCCCTGGACATGGAGTCAGGTAATCTATTCATCAATATATATATATATATATATATATATTTATTTATGGCATATAATTAATTCATAATTTAATTTATATTCTGCAATATATTGGCATGCAGCATAGGGAGCTTGGGGCGAGATTATAACGAAGATGGTGTGGAAAATGTGACATTGATAAATTCGGTTTTCAGCGGGTCGGATAATGGGTTAAGGATAAAAACATGGGCCAGGCCCAGCAAAGGGTATGTCAGAAATATCAATTATCAAAATATCGTTATGAAGAACGTTGAGAACCCAATTATCATAGACCAAAATTACTGCCCCAACAACCAAGGTTGTCCCACCCAGGTATAATATAGTATATCATGATATTCATGTTAATTTTTACTCTCACTCTCATAAATATTAAATTAGAACTTTTATTTATATCCTTTTTTTTTTTCCTTAATATTGACAGACTTCTGGGATCAAGATTAGTGAAGTGAGTTACCAAAATATTCAAGGAACATCAGCAACACAAATTGCAATGGCTTTTGATTGTAGCCCTTCCAACCCATGCCGTGGGATCAAACTCAAGGACATCAAACTCACTTATCGGAAAAAAAACAAGGCTCAATCCTTGTGCAACAACGTTGGCGGAACCTCTGGGGGTGTCATCCTGCCCGATAATTGCTTGTAATTAACTAATATTAATATCCAAAAAAGGAAAAGAGAAAGAAGAAGGAAAGTTATGGGGTACGCCTTGCTATTATAAGCACAATTAGGGGGCTTAAGATGCAATTTACTCAAAAGTTGAAGTAGTTTTATGGCTTCTCATTGAGTTTGATCATCAACTCCTCATTCTCTCATGTAACTTTATTACACGGAAATGAAACATATTTGTCAAAATTTCGAATTTTGCGACTAAGATTAATTCTGACTCCATCTTTGATCTAAAGCATCAATAATTATATATATATATATATATGCAGCACCCTTCTCATTATAAGGAGACCATCTCATCTAAACAGTACAATGTGTAACTACTTTAGAGCTCGAATGATTATATATAGTCCAGACGACGTATTTATGCGATGATGGTACGTATTATAATCAGCTGGACGTCTAAAGACGTAAACTACCTCAAGGGTGAAGACCGATGGTGTGCACTACCTTCGTGGCGTTTGGAAGTGTTGCCACTTCTGGGCTCTGTACGAAGTGTATTTCCAGAGAAACAGTGTCGCACAGTTACCCTGTGAGTTTTCATTTCAGTAGAACAACTGCCTCTTATGGTGACCAACATGATCATTTCCTTGTCTCTGGTGTCCTCAGACCACCAGCTTTGGGGGATCCCCTCCACCAGTTCCTCCAACTTGTGGGACTCTTCATGATGTACTGATATATCCGCGACTTGATCCGGTTTGATCATGCCGGCCGCAGGTGAGACCTGGTGGATGCAAAATCTCAAAATTTGTCCCGCTCACCAAGTAATCAAACTAGTTGAAATTTATTACCTCAATCCAACGAGGGAAACTAAGTGAGCCTCTTGGTTTGTAATCTGGAGCCGCTTCTTCCTCCTTAATGGTGCAGTGGCCTTCACACACAATATGGAAAAAGACCGTCTCTTCCCCACTTCGGTTGGTGATTTTCAAGTTGAAACTGTCTTGGTTCTGGAGTGATATCTGGTTCGTGCTAACAGTCGTTTCCGGGATAAAGCGTAGAGCTTCAAGATAGCCTTTGATTGCATCATTCGTGTGAAGTATTCTTCCAAACTCCTGTCTCCTTACTGACTTGTCGACATAAGCGATGTCCACATTGAGCTTGCATCGCACTGGTTTATGATCACTTTCAATCACATCCATGCGAGCTTCGTATCTTTAAACAAAAACCAACCAGAACCATTAAGAAACAGAAACAAGACTCTTGCAAAAAACGAATTAAAACTCAAATCACTTACTGATATATGGAAGCAATCACGGGGCATTCTAAACTGCATTCTTTTGTTGGACCTGACCTATTATCTCGATACAAGATTCGGTCACACCAAGCAGGGATTCGTTTTTTCTCGCCCGAATCATAACCTGAAACGAAAAAGGGATTTCATTCATAAATTCTTCCTTGAACAAGCAGGTAGAACAACTAGTGAAAACTTATAGTCATGCATTTTGAAAAGGGACAAGCAGGATATTACTTACCTCCTAAACCCGGTTTTCCTTTCTCAAACTTGTAAGTCGGAGGAAACCTGATGAGCGCCTCACGCATTCCTTGGAAAACTTTACCAGCTTTCATTTCTGCTCTCAGCTGATCTTTCTCTCGGAGCCAATCAAAGCTTCTTTGAGAAACTAAATCCCTTGCGTCATCATAAGATATCCCAAATAGACGATAGTTGAAATCACCGCAAAAGATGAGAAGGTCAGCTTCACCAAGATCAGGCCTCCCCTCATCAGCAACTTTTTCACCCTATTATATAATTCAATGAAAACTCTCACTTGAGCTATTATTGAGGATGCGAAAATGAAAAATTAATTTCAATTATGGTAATGCTTACATTTGCGCCGCTCTTCGTCTGATTTGACGAAGCACCAGCTGCTAAAGAATAAAGCAGCCAAAATAAATATACTGAAAATACAACGGAACAGGAGAAAAAACAGGTATCATATATAGCATACCAGCAGCATTGTAAAACAGGTTGGATGACCGACTGAAAGTCATTGTCCGATATATATGATCAAAATCAGCATTCCGACGGTTAACTGCTTCTAAATGTGCAGCCAAATGACAATTCACAAAACATATTATCCGGTCATATACCCTTAACCTTAAACCAACACCTCCCTGCAAGTAAAATTGAGACAACACATCATAATCATCTTAAGATGCCAAAATCGGCTGACAGAATCACGCCTAAAATTGAATTTAATTAGAATATGAACATCCGTTATCCAGTTTGTTATATTCATAATTTCTAGAAGTGGACTGAACTTTGCTTGGGAAGAACAAACTACCTAGTTGATTACCTTATTACCAATTGCACGTCCTAAACCACAAGCCACTGCTGCAACATCCAAGTCCCCTGCATGTTTCCGAAGATCTTTTCTCACCCTGAAAACAAGGACAACAACAACAACCTACTATAATTAAGATGGAGGGCTATTGAATAATACCGTGGACAAAAGCTGCAAAAGAAGATCTTTTTAGATGCTTGCGAGGTTTTCATCTTGTTTTAGTGGCCGTAAAGCCATACCAAATCGCTATCAGCAAGGCAGCCAGCTGCCTGGACCCTACTCGCTCGAAAGTACATCCTTCCTCCAAAGCCTTGCCAATGTGATCTTGCCACCATTGGCCAAGAGAACTTCCTTCTAGTCCTACCTAAAATAGATTGTAGCTGTTAGAAAATACAAGAAATGTATGTACTTTAAGGTTGCATTTAGATAGAAGGATTTGGATTTCAGGGAATAATCTGATGAAAGGATTTCAAATGACTTCATATTACATCGATTTCGGATTCACCATCACTCAGAGAATAGAGTGAAATGAGAACTCAAAGATTCGAAATTTAGTAACTAAAAATTATCCAAACAAATTCAATGCAGTTGTTATTACGGACTTGAAACCCTTAACTCCAAATCCATCAATTCAAATTAAGCATAAGGGCTGACAATTGTTGTTGTAAATCCATATTATTGAAATAGAACATCAACCAGCAAGCTTATTCGGAAACTGAACAAATATAAAACTATATGTTCTATAAATTGTATTTTTTATCTGAAAATATAAAGCATTTCGGACGTGGTGTTCTTGTTCTACTTTACTACTGTAATCGGCCCTTTCCCGATAAAAAAAAATAACAAGTCTATTATGGACTTACAGTTTCTTTTGCTGCTGACATTGCAAGGAAACCAGCACCCATTTCCACTTCTTGTAGCCCAACAACTACAATGTCAACATCTGATACAGCAGAACCTATCCATGACATGAGAGCAGTATGAGATGCTCTTCCCTGACCAACATTCCATGTGCCAATCATAATACTAACTTTCTCGCGCCTGGTATACATTTGTTCTCTCTCAGTCAATTCCGCCCGTAATATGTCATCTATAGGTGCCGGAGACGAGATTGTCCACCCACGTATACCACCATGAGTTGCTACACTGAATACATAACCATTTCCAATGACTAATTTTATGACTGGCTCATTATGGGCAGTCCAACTAGCAATAATATTTCCTTCAAGGTCGAGTACTTGGATTTTGCCACTTGCATAGCCAACCCATATTCTTGAACCATGTGTGCAAAAGCATTGAACGCTACAAGGATGATGGTGAAAATCTTGCAAACGGTTCCCATTTCCATCCCATTGGATTAATAAACCATTTGAGCATCCAGTCCAAATTATACCATCAGTGGCAAGCACTATAGCTTCCGTCTTTTTAGTATCTTCGACAAAAGCTCCTGCCCCCTTTGCTGCTCGACGAACAGCATCTGCAGCACCCATTATAGCATTACGAGACCTTTGCAAAAAGCCTTGGGACTTGTCCTTTTTAGACTTTGTTACAAACTTAACATTCATCTCATCTTCAACTACCTGGTCTTGAGATGGTGGCATATCAACACGATTTTCAATTTGACCCTCTATGTTAAATACTTTTACAAGTTCTCTTGTGCGAGCATTCCTGAATCCACCAACAATGATGATAAGGCATCAAGGAATCATAAAGAATACCACTTCCTAATCTATATATGTACCGCATATGAAAGTAGGAACCTAATAAACGTTTATTCTTACTGTGCGAAGAATTTCATAACACAATTTAAGTACTCTTTTTATTAGAAAATAAGATTTAGTTATAAGAAAATAAAGTTTTATTAGAGAAGAAAACAAGTTAGTAGTCTTAAATTTAGGGGTGGGCATGGGTGTGGTATTTCAGATCAGGTACCGGATTGGTCGGTAGTATATTTTGGTACCCAACACAAACCGATAAATTCAGATACATGAACTTTTTCCTCTTTTTTTGTTTGTAATTTAAATGTAAAGAAAAGTAGGGGCACAAAGAAATATTAAAAAACATGTGTTTCTTTCGATAACTTTATACAAAGTCTGCAAGCATATCATATTGCAACGATTATGACTTATGAGAATGACATTTTACCACAGCGAGAAGGACATGGATCCAGCAGCCCACACTTTGGCTCTAACATTGTCAGATAACAAGCATTTCACATCTGAAGAGGAAATATAGCATACTCCATTAACCGTAACTTGGCTTCTGAGGTCAATGGCTGATCTTTCCACTAACAAAGCAGCCATGTGTTTTTCCTCGGGTGATAGGGATAGAGATTTTTCGATGGACTCCCATGGCCAGACCTTTATAACACCACCCTCTGAACCTGACCATAAATCACCTGGATCCAACCCAAGAAGTAATGAAAAACAAAGCCATAGATATAGAAGAGAATCATAAGGAAGAAAGAAATGATGAAAGAATATCATCATCATCTACATATATTCTAACCAACACAACAGAAGCAAAAATGCAAGCGTTAACGTATTTAATGGTAGAATAAGAATCATTCAGATGTAGCCAAGAAATTCAAAAGGCTTTGGGGCTGTGCGAAAAGAATTTACCGTAAAAAGACATTGTCATGCAGAGAACTGGAGCTCTTTGTGCCTGCCAAGAAAAACCTTCTTTGAAAGCCGTGTCATCGGAGAAATTCTGCTCCGTCTTCCAAGACCTGATTTTACCATCCTTATGCCCAGTCCAAACCAACTTGCTCCCTTGATCTACCATCATACAAAAAACTGGTGATGTGTTTGCAGATTCATAAAATGGAGAAGCATCTTCGTCTCCTCTCCGTGTCTTTTTCCCAGTCTCAAACCCACACCCTGGCTCATATGCATCTGAATATTTCCATACTCTTACCCCTGATTCTAGCCCTGCCCACAGTTGTGTTTCTGTACTGGCAATTGTCCTTGACGACTTTCCAGACTGCAAGAAAAAAACAGCTGCCTTAATTCTCATGCATTACCTAAGCTGAGCTTTAGTAAACACAGTAAAGAAATACATAATGGCACAAGCAATGGTCCTTCGACAAGTTCAAAAGCAAATTACATAAAGATATCACTATACAGTAGATGCAATTGACAGAATCAAACATTACTATACAAATCAGAGATAGTTGTCTACATAAAAAGTAAAAATTAGCTCAAATTATTACCGAAAAGCAGAAAGGAGAAAAGGAAAGATACTACAAAAAAAGCAACACATCTTTCTTATAATACTACTATCATTCTTCTCCTTTGCCTGGCTTTTCTACAATGGCCCAGACCAGGTGTAACATAACACTCCACTTCCAGACGCGGTCTTGGATGGACAGTTCCAAGAATTTCCTTTGCAGACAAAGACAGAATTTAGATTCTTGCAATCCCCAGCCTTGATTTCTTCAAGAAAATCATTCCACCTTTGCCAGAGCCCAGAGTTATCAATTTATTTTCCAAATAAGAGAAAATATTGCATAAAAGGCAAGTTCATACACACACACACACACAAAAAGAAGCAGCCACCTTTACGTTCAAAATTTCCCACACAAAACCAATTTCATTTCATGACGTGAAAACAAATCAAACTTTCAATTGCGACAACGCCACCGAAGCACAACGAAAACAAAACCAACCACTGCCAACCATGGCCTGTGAGATTGTGAAAAAGAATCGAAAAGAACTCCACTGGAATCCCACCTGAGTTTCTCTCAGAGGATGCGGTCTGAGCTCAAGACAGGCTGGGCGGTTGGGGTGACAGGCCGCCCTATTAGGCACCCTAAAGACTCCCACCCCTCCACCGCTCGCCATAAACTCCGGCAGCGGTTGATTGGGCTGCTGCTGGCTTTCATCTAAGGCGTTGCCGTCTCCTATCCCGATTCCCTCAATCCTCTGACTGAAATCATCGTAATCCACTTGGTCGTCACCACCCCCATTACTTGCACCAGAACAACGAGAAAAGTCAGCGTCATCGTCGGAAGAAATGATGCCTTCATAGTATCCATCTTTTTTCTTGCCGCGGAAATTTCCCAAGATATTGCCTTCGTCAAGGCTATGGTTGCGAAAGGGGTTGGAGTGGCGCTTGTGGTGATTTGTTCTGAGCTGCTGGCTGTAGGAGTGGGCTTTCCGGTGAGGCGGGGAGTGGGATATCCCCGCCAGGGCTGTTCTGTCGGCTTCTTTCAAACGTTCGTCCATATCCCGATAATGGGCTTTTGGTTTGTGTGTTCCGGGTGAATTTTGGAAAGTTGTGTTGTTGAAGTTAGAGATGGAAAGAGAAGAGAGGAGAAAAGATGGTCATTGTAGGTAGGTGAAGAAGGCAATAATCAATCTAAGAGGGAGAGTGAACGTGAACGTGAACGTGGTGGGGGGAAAGGAAGAGAGAAAAAGTCAAAATGGGGATATGAGAGAGAAAGAAATAGAAGAGAGTGAGAGTGGTGTGGTGTGGTGTGGGTGACATTCTCACATTTTCCATTGTTGGGAAGACCGAAGACAGAGGCGAAAGATGATGGGAATGTTCGGACAGGAGGAGAGTGAGTTAGTTGTTTTTATTACTACTCTCTTCATTTTCCAATTTCCAACGTTGCGGTCTGTGTATGTGTATGTGTATGTGTCATGTGTGTGTTCGTGTTCTTCTTTTTCTCCAAACGGAAAACTGAATTAAACTGACTCATTGCAACTCTTTTTTGGGTCTATAATAGTACATGTCCTTTCTACTTAAAACCAAATCAATTAATCTTCTATTATACTATACATTACTAGTAAAATATATAATTTCCTAATAAATTAATAGCATTCCCTCGACGAGTCTTCTCAAGTTTCAAGAAGTATTCTCCGATATGAACTACAAGTACCCATAATTGACTAGTTTACAAGGTTTCAGCGTATTATAACTTTATATTACTAACTAATTTAGATGAAAATAATAAATATTTTTGCATACTATCATTGTTCTTACCAATTTAATTTTTCGTAACAATTCAAAATATTGTTACAATCTCATTATGATTAAGGAGAGCAACATAGACATGCAATGTTATCATCTTATACAACGGTGCACGATTCTACAGTTGAGATATTCTGTTCATCCTTGCATCGCAGTAAACAATGTTGAAATAAGCATGGACATCCCAATTCACCACCACTTTATTACAACAACATATAATTCTTATGAATTGATTCAATATAAGCAGGTTGCTTGAATTGTCATCAACCGTGCAATTATCAGCTGCCAGTAAGTATCATAGCGAGGATTGGCAGATGGATCTTCTCCATCTCCCTAGTTTCTCTCGTCCCTGCGGCCATGAATTCAACCAGACATTTCACATTACACATCTGCTGAAATATGAAGCCCCTACTGTTAAACAAACATCAATCATATATCCTTCTGCTGAGAAATCTCAATCCTACTTCCCTTCTGTTGAAACAGACGTGGATGAATAATGTATTTCAGTAACTGGATTGTTATTCTGTCAAATTCACAAAGGTACGGACTAAGAAGGATTCGCACTTTACTGGCTAAAATTGAAAGGCAGGCAAGAAAATCAACTACTTTTGCCAAGAAACCAGTATTCAGCTCGACTTGTGTTTCAATATGCTTACATTGGAACAGTCGTCAATGAGCAAAATCAAACAACATAGGATTATCGTTGGGCAAAATTTAACATCATAGGATTCTTATTGAGCCAAATCCCACAATGTAGGAGTTCTGTACAGCATAAAACCGTACTCTGCTGGCTAGAAAATTAAAGCCAAGGCATGATCAAGAAAAGCAACACCTAAGAACGGCAATCTTCTTGTTATTGAACTACAACATAGATTTAACATCAAGGCCCCCAAATCGGAAAAGCTCTCAGCACATATAACTAAGAGGATGTTTCAAGCTCATCATCGTATAAGATCATTTTGGAATAATTAACATTATTAACATCTCCTAAAAAATAGGACTCAGTGAACTGAAGATTCAACTTTACCAAAGTTTAACAAATAGCTATTTCACAATTAAATTTTTTGAAGGCTTTCATCTATTAAGGAAAGCAAATACTATGCTATATTTCATACCTCTATATATCAACATTACGAGATTAATATTTCTCAACAATTAAGTATCACTTATATTTCTCAAACCTCTATTCAAATATTGAAATACTAGAACAATCTCAATCGGCTAGAAGTAGCGAAAACATTCAACTAGAACCCTAGATCAAATCTTTTTGCGTGTTATGTGTCAGTTCAAATTGTTGAACTGGACTTTGCCTTATGATGATTTTATAAGCTCATTAAATTGTGTAGACTTATTTTTATAAAAGTTAATTCCTAATTGATTTCTCTAAATACATTTTATGGTATATTTATATACTTCATGTATTCTGTATATACACATCATTTGTAATTTATATGGGAAAAATTACTAGAAGCCTCTCTATATAAACTTTGGTATATTACAAAACCCATTAAGGTACTTTTTTTTCCAAAAGTCCATGTTATCAACTTTTCATTCCGAAAACATTAAATATTATAGGACATGATCCTAATATTTTTTCTATAAATGAAAGAAGAAAAGAACCTCACAACATGCACAATATGCATTTGTTTTTACGTGTAACAACAACTAGAGGGATGTTCAAATGACTGCTTATTTAGGAAAACCATTTACCATTCGAGGAGCAACAGCCAACTCATTCTCTGCAATGTAAGTTGCTTTAAGACCAAGGGGATGCAACACCTCTTCGTAGCTACAGATAATCACAATTTACCATCAGCAGTCCCCAACACAAGTAGGGAAGTCAAAATATACAGAAATTTTAAGGATGTATTAGATAACAAGCAAAAGTGAGCTAAAGATAGAAATTACTCGGCAACTGATACTTTGTATGGAGGCCCACCCTCATGATCATCTATCTGTCAATGATAAGAATATGCAAAAGATCAGACGAAATAAATATTTCATGTAATAGACACGAAAAATACTACTATTATATATATATATATATATCACATAACAGACCGAGTCCATAACTTATTAGACATCTATATTAATGACACAATAAAGGACATGAACCCAGAAACAAACAGCAACTTGCAGGTTTGAATGATCAGGGCTTCCAATTTGTGCAAGAATTGTGCTTAAGTAAACTTACGCAAATGGGCGGAGTATGATGCTCAACGCTTAATTAAAATGTCTTCTGATAGCAACTTAAGAATCCTAGTTCTCTTGTTAAGTTTGAAAGATAAGAAAAATCATGTGAGAAATTCTGATTCCCCAGTAGTAAAAGAAATAAGAACATTGACTAACCGGAAACATCAGCGTTATGAGCTCCCCATCTGGTTTTAGGAGATCACATATTTTCCTGGCCCACTGTGATCTTAACCCTGGTTCAATGGCACAGAAAAACCTTTCGAGACAATATTGTAACCTGTGAGTGGCTTTCAGTAAAAGAACTTATTTTCTTGCAATATGAAACTTACGTGTAGTCGAAAATGAGATCAAACAACTGCGTTGGGCACCAAGTGAAGAAGTCTGTCTTTAAAAATGTAAAATGCTCCGCATTTGGTGACCGGGAAGACAACTGCCTTGTCATGCAATAATCAAAACAAGATAAAGCATTATGAACCAGATTTCTACACGCAACAGAAATGTATAAAATTACAAGAATTACTTTTAGCCTAAAATCAATGTTTACAAATGCCTATCAGAAATATTAGTTCAAGTTATTGGCACCTTAAACAGCAGAGCCAATGGCCTTCTATTTCGAATAAAGTTTGGTAGTTGTTGTTGTAAATTTAAATTTTTTGATGAATATTCTGGAATTGTATACTTTGCAACAGGTTTAGAGGTGACAATAACAAAAATAATTCTTACCTCTGTGGCTTTCTTAAGGGCATTATCTGATATGTCTAGACCAACAACATAGCGCTCAGCGGATGCAATTGCCACCACATCATGACCCTACAGGATACAGTAAGATTCATGTGACCGGTCTTATACCTTGAGAGGTAAACAAGAGATGACATATACAGCATCGGCTTATAACTTCCCAATGTCCATAGGCTAATTTGACCAACCAATCAATGTAAGCAAGAGTTGGTGGAAATAACCAAACAGTTTACAGGTAAACTAAAAAAGTGCAATACTGAATTCACAACTGTCTTTGAGCATTTTTCCCCGTCAATCTCAACAGCTTGAGAAAAACTAATCACAGCCAAGAAATTGAAAAAAACCAAAGAAACTCAAGCCATTACGCTCTGCAATTCTTCACAAGTAGAAAGTAGAAGACTTACAGTGCCGCAGCCAGGAAGAAGCGCTCTGCCTTTGGGAAGAGATCCCGTATCATTGAGATGCACAAGAACAGGAGTGGGGCTACCCAAATCCCAAGGCGTTACTCCTTCTTCCCAGCACTTGTCCCAACCATCTGAAAGTATAGCGCATAGCAGCGAAAATCCTTTTTTTTTTCTGTAAAGAAACAAGAAAAAAGAAGAGTTTGGGTGATTGTGAAGAAAGATTTACTTACTGGCGGGCTGCCGCTCTGAGTGAAAGACTTGGTGAAATTTTTGCATAGTTTGATCAGCAGTGATGGGACCGGAAGATCCCAGCGCGGCTTTAATGGGCTTTTGGGTACTCATTTTCTTGAATGGCATGCGCATACCAGGTCGAGAATAAGGTGTGAGAATGGTGCGAAGGGCGGGTGAATACAACAGTATTGCCATTGGACTTGAGAGGTTTCTGCAGTGATGGGTACGATCAACAAGATTTTCTATCATTGTTTTTTTTTTCTGAATGGACTTGGATTATTTTGGGCCCAGTATAGTCCAAGTACGGATGTTTTATTTTCCACTTGTTAAATACATCTATTATTAATATATATATATATAGGCAAAAAATAAAGGATTAATTACAAGTATATTGTTATTAATAGCCAGCTCATAAAATAGTAATGAAGTTGGAATTCACAATACAAATTCGAATTTTGGGTTCGCCTTTTTTCTAGATCTTGATTCATCTTGTAAGGTGTATAACTAAGTTAATTTATAATTTATATATATGTATTATGCTTGAGATAATATGTTATTCGTGTAAAATTGTATTTTTCGTCCCACAAAGTAGGGGTTTACTCGTTTGGTCATTAACTTTACACGAATTTTTTGAAGGTCTCAATATTTTCAAATTTATTCTAAAATTTAGTCCTGAAAATTACTTTTTAATTGAAATTTATGTTGTCTGTCAGCACAAACAGTTCGTATATTTTTTAATATAATATTTTTTTTTTCTTTTGAATAATGGTTTACAATGGCAATTTTGCAATTACAAACGAATACAAATAAAACTAAAATTCACACAATTTAAAAAAATAATAATAATAACTCATGCAGGAATTTAAACATAATAATAAAAGACATGTTTACCCTTCTTTATTTTATCTTCTTACAATTTAATTTTTCTTTTTCTTTTTCATTTGGGTTGTGATTTATATTTGATAGATCCCTGCGGAATTCTGGTGCGAAAAGAAAACCCAAATGAAATCCTCGTCCCCTGCACTGCAGGCAGCAGCGATCAACATACAGTAATTATAATCTGGAAGGGAGGGAGGGAGGAGTGAGATTTCGTAATCTTTGATACATACATACACTCAATACTTCCTGTATACTTATATATTTTTATCTATTTTCAGTTCGAAAGTTGGTCTGTATTTGGGGATTGAGGAGAAATGGGGAATGTTTTCGTGAAGAAACCAAAGATCACAGAAGTAGATAAAGCCATCCTTTCCCTCAAAACCCAGAGGCGTAAGCTTGCTCAATACCAACAGCAGGTCCCCTTTTCCTTCTATAATTTGTTTTCCAGTTATTCTTGTTTAATTTCAACTTTTGGGTTTTTCTCGATTTCATTGTAAAAGTTTGAATCTTTGTCTTACTCCCCAAATTCATGATCTTCATTGTCCGATCAATCACTACAAGTAACTGGAAAGAAGAATGGACATGGGTAGTTGTTTGATCCTTTATGACGGGGCTATTAATTTGTATGATCTGTTTTCAAGTTGATCATTGGATCCTTAGTCTACAGTATGCTGTTTTAGGTTCTGTGTAATTCAATTTTACTTCTTTTCTATCCTTATTTCAAACATATAATTGGTGAGAAACAATATATTTCTTTGTTTATCTCTTAGATTTATTCTTATTTTTGTCAATTTGTTACACAAAGAGATTAAATTTGCTAAACCTTGTATTCTTTTATTTGTTTAACACCACCAGCCTCTGTGTCGCCTTCTAACAGTTACTCAGTGCTTCAAGTTTAAGGCAATATATTTGGACTCATCTTCTACAGTGGAACTATTGCCGCAGTTCTGCACTTAGGATCCATGTTTCAATATTCAAATGTGTCCGTGTGAGCAAACTTTCTTGATTCTAACTCATTCTTCCCTTTTCCCATGTGTAATCTTTGTGATTTTCCTGAACATTTTCCATCCCACCATAACCTCGGAAACTGAGTACTGGACAAAACCATGAATTTATTAGGTTATTCCTTTATTGCTTACTGTTGATGTCGATGTGCAGTTCTTTTTCTTTGGCTCATGCTATTTTGGCTCTAGCTCAAAATAACAGATTGGGTCTTCCATCCATGAGTGCAATGAACTATATACATATATATGTCTCTTTGCATTTCTACATCAGGAGTTCATGGCTTTGCAGTATACCCCAATTTTTATTCTGCTAGCCTTGTGAGGCTTGTCTCTATCTAAACTTCCAAGCTTTTAGAAATGTGTTTCTTCATCTTTCACCATTAAGATTTTGCCTATCAAACTGGAAAAACAATTCTGAACTGATTAATCCATATTGAATCAATTTACTGATCTTTCCACCTTTTACTGCTTTCAGCTAGAAGCTGTCATTGAAGCAGAGAAGCAAGCTGCAAAAGACTTGCTTCGTGAAAAAAAGAAAGACAGGGCATTGTTAGCATTGAAGAAGAAGAAGGTCCAAGAAGACCTGTTGAAGCAAGTTGATGGTTGGCTTATCAATGTTGAGCAGCAAGTAGGTTTACTTTGATTTTTGAGGCTTCACTTTGCTCATCCAAAATATCCCACTCGATTTTGTGTATCTATAAGATGTCTTGGTAGCTGAAGATGCAATTTTGCTCCAGTTGGCAGATGTTGAACTGGCAAGCAAGCAAAAAGCGGTATTTGAGAGTTTGAAGGCCGGAAATAATGCAGTTAAAGCAATACAAAGCGAGATAAACCTGGATGATGTTCAAAAACTGATGGAGGATACTGCTGAGGCAAAAGCTTATCAAGATGTGAGTTTCTCATATTTCTTCCTTCAGCTCTTGCTTCATGGATTATGTCCGTTGGACAGGAACAAATATCATTGCACCGTTATTTCACATCAGTTCTCATAGCCAGAATGATATGTTCCCGTTAACTGGTGCATCTGTCTGAGCCTTCGTATCATTCTTATTAGAACATAAGTCTAATGCAATACTTAATAGAATTTTTAGTGTCGAACCGCATCTCTCTTGTTTGATCAGTAATTTTCTTTGTACCTTCCAATAAATTCAGAAAAATAACTGTTTTCTGTAACATTTCACTTCTACTGACATGGTAATCTTCTTGTATAGGAAATCAATGCCATCTTGGGAGAGAAGCTGTCAGCTGAAGATGAAGAGGAAATTTTAGCAGAGTTCGAGAATCTAGAGTCTCAGGTCCCTTTTTTAATTATTTTTTATGCCGTCATTCCCATAACTGCTTATGATTCTGTTTTATTGATTTTTCCTACTTACGATATACATCAATTTGCTCATTTTGTACTGAATAGCAGTTTTTTCTAGTTGTCATTTGTGTTTATTGCTTTGTGATTTCTATGATTTACCCCTTAATCTGTAACATGAAACATATATAGGAAAAATGAAACAAATTGACTAAAGGGTTGTCCAATTTCATACAGATAACCATTCAAGATCTGCCTGAAGTTCCATCTGCAGCACCATCTACTGAAAAACCAGAAGAAGAGCTGGATCTTCCTGATGTGCCAACCAAAGCACCAGCAATTCCACAGGCAACGGCAGAATCATCAGAAATTTCTGCACATAGAAAAGGTCTCTCTCTCTCTCTCTCTCTCTCTCTCTCTCTCTCTCTCTCTCTCTCTCACACACACACACACACACACACTTTAATACACCTTATGACATGATTATAATGCCTAAAACTCAATGTTTAATTGTCGAAATTTGAAAATGCAGTTATGGAGGAGCCATTACCAGCTTGATCTGGAGGATGTTCTGCTGGCTGCTACTGCTACTGCATACAAAACCCCACTAAACTAGGAGATATTTTCCTAGTGATGAAGGATTTCACAGGCCTTATTCCTGGCAGCGTCAGTGGCTGTAATTTCATGTGAAAATATTGGATCATTATTTTCATAGATTCGTCGTAATTGTGCATTATTTCCAAGTTTTGAGATGATGGATATTTCATTATCTCGCTATGTACAGTCGTTTTTGTTCTCATTGATGACATTTTGTACAAGTCCTGCTAATACACTTGTTTTTTCTCTGCTTTGCTCTTATAATTTTCAGAAACGTTGTCTTGTTTTTAATGTTATTAGATCAAGTCCATTTCCATTTACGAAAAAGCAAATTTCATATGATTCTTTCGTCCAGACTAAATATTTTTATGATCCTTGTCTACAGGCTAAAATGGACGCATTTGGAAAGAGATTTTGACCATAAATTACAAACATTTATAATTTGTATAGCGATTCCAAAGTCTAAAAATGCATTTTCCGAGAAGGGTCCGGTAGTGTTTAGTTTTAGTTCATTCTCTTACTGGTTTCTTGTGTGAAAGTGAATATGTCGATGAGAGTTTTTTTTTTTTTTTTTCTTTATTGATAGTGGTGTAAAAGTATTGTATTTTCCATCAGACAGAAAATTTTATAACTTCACTTTATATTACTTTAGGAATGTCAGTGATCACATCAATGCATTATCAATAAACCTATTGTTACATTAATAAATTAATAATGATGAAAGGTATATGTACATATTACACAAGAAAAAGTAATAATTAAGCTGAAAATATGATATCGATGTTTTCAATTGGAATAGCTGTACTTTATCTAAGAAAAAAAAAAAAATTGAACATGATGAAAACCATGACATCCCCCCATCAAAGGAGGGTCTAACACTTGAATTTTTCCATTTGGATAGGAAAAGAATAGCATTAAATCTGCAAGTTGTAATCTACAAGGATGAGATGACTTCACTTTTCTTGAGCAATAATGATATAAACAAATTAATAGCGAGGGGCCTAGGCCTCAGTTAATCCAGGTAAAACAGAGTAACAATCTTTCGCATATTCTTTGCTTCTTGACAAGTTTCCATGATCAATCTACTGTCATGAAAGGCAAAACAAATAACCTGCTGTACTTGTGAGATGATGTCCATGTTACACAGCCTGCATTTTACCACAAACAAATCACCTAATTAATCCACAGCATATAACCAATTGGTCATTTAGCGATTGAAGTTTTCAAAACCATATGAACTTTTGAGTTAAAAGAAAATGTATAAAAACCAAGATACCCTCTAAGTTTCAGGCTTTATACAAACAAACTCCTGAGTCTTGATAAATTAGTCTGAACCTCCAATAATCATGTTTTACATTATTGATTACCCTCCGGGCCATCAATCCTCAGGAGAATCTGTAATGTAAAACACAACTGCTGGGCTGCAGTGTTATCTTTCAAAATAAATGAGTTCTTTTGTAATATGCCTAAACCTCAAGAAGCATCAGAGTAATTCTCAGGGATTTTCAGTTAAAAGTGATTACAACCCGGACAAGGATGATGTAACAGGCTCTAATAACATGTTATCATACTCTGGATTTAGTTTCTAGCAATCCTTCCTTCATTTACATTCTACCTTTTCAACATTTTCTACATTCTTTCTGATTGGCTGTTTTAAGTAGACCAAAAGCATATAGTGCCGGAGGATAGACCAGATGTTTAAAGAGAGTGATATTAGTAATATACATTTTAGCTATGATATGTTGCACTAAAGATCAACCTTGATATCGAATTAACCTCATATTCTTGTCCATTGCGCAAACAAATATAAAAGTCAGTCAATATTAGATGTTCATTCTTAAATACATTCTCAATCCAAAACCAGAAATTACAAGCAAAATGCATGTAAGAAAGAAAGTGTAGCATACCTGCTGGCTTCTATCAATGGAAGATGGTCATTGTGAGGCTTCTCTATTACATTTTTTACCTGCAAATCCAAGAGGAAAATGCATCTCAGAATCCAGAAGCTAATTTCCCTCTGGCCCTATAGATAGATAAATGGAGATGAGTGATTGTTGATCTTTATCTTGTTGGATCCATCTCAACCAAACCACCACTATTTTATAGATTGAACAAAGGGTCGTTTTGCTACCAACTATGTCCACTGTAGCAGATAAAACAGAGTCATATATCAGAGAAAAGACAATGTAGCTATTTTATTTGTAAACTCAAAATATTAATAGTTGTTATATTAAAAAGACCAAATAACTGCAATTACAGAACACAAAGCAGCACAAAAGAAATTAAACATCCTGCACTCAAGGAAATGAAAGCAATCTGTCCTTCACACCAAGTGCCAAGCAAAAGAAGGAAAAGCAGAAAACTTTCCTTCATTGGAAGTCGGAACTATGTATGTCCATAAAGTCGAAGAAATATAAGTTAAGATCATGAGCACATTAAATTTAATATTCAAGGCATTATGGTCCATAGTTCTTACTTTAGAAAGTAATTCTTGACTCTCTGGAGGTTGCTTTTTCAAACTTTGTGGCAGTATCACAGTCAGCAGCTCTGGTTTTTCAGCACGAAGAGCTCCTCTGATCACAGCAGCATTAGTGCCGGATGCTCCAGACGTGAAGATATGGTTTTTCTACAAGGAAAAACCGAAAGGGCATCCATGAATAGGAAGTTATCAGGTTATATAAAGAAAGAATAAAGCTCATGGCATCATATAACAGGTAAATCACCGCACAAAACTGAAAGTCAGACGAAACTTAGAATTGTGAGAGACGTACAGTTATAACCAGTGCATAGCTGAGAATTTCAATGAGTTCTTGGTGCATGAACCCCATGTTTCGTGTTCCAAAAAAGCCAATTGCTCTGGGGCCTTGTTGTTGAATTGCAAGTAACTCCTAACAAAGGCAAAATAGAAATTATGATTGTTATATGAGATGCATATTGAGATACTCTGCAGCCAACAACAAACAAAATCCCGATCAATATCCCGAATAACAAGTAATGCAAGTTCAGTCAAATGAGTCACTCAACTGAAGAATACGAACCTGCAAAAAATAGTATGCCGAAACTCAACCATAGAATCAAACTAGATTTGAGCATGACCAACAAACCTGCAGATAGTCCACATCTGGGACGGGTCTATACTCAGACACCAAAACAGCGGGAGATCCTTCAACGAGAGATTGGGCTTGAGTTGGAATGGATGTTGAGACATCTTCATTCGAACCAAACATTTGGACCTCATTCTTGTCTCCATCTCCCAAATTTTCTATGCTTTGATGTGTTCTCTCATATCCACAAAGCCACTATACCAGCACATATAAAACAGAGGACCCTGGTAGTAAATCATTAGTGAAAACCAACTGATGCGTGGAAATATATAGCAAATAAAAAGAAAACCCATATCACAAGATCCAAGAAAAAATCCCAAAAGCTGAAATCTTTTCCCCTTCCCCACCAAATTTCAAAAGACCCATTTTGAGAAATCCCACAAAGACCCGAAACAAGCATACAGAATGAGGAAAAGGGACAAAGAAAAGGTCAGACAAAAAGCAAAGAAATTACCTTGTTTTTCTTGAAAGAAGAGTACCATGAAGAGGCACATCTTCTACGACTAGGCGAAGAAAAGGAAATGCAATGGAAATTGCTAAAACTAGTACCACTAGCAGCAGTAGGAGGAATAGGTGTAGAAAAATGAGAAAGTCTGAAAGAATCAAAATTGGGAAGAGGGCTCAACCTCAACGAGGGTGTTGTCATTTCTCTTTCTTTGAAATGAAAGAAATACTCAATCGATATCACTCTTCTTTATCAACAGTATTTGTTCCAAGTTAAACTAATAAATGATGACAGTAGCAAAGAAGGAAAGAGTAATATGGCCTTCAAATGGTTGGCTCACAGAGAATCTAATATATTTCTGCCATCCTTTCTTTCTTGTAAAGCCCTATTTTTCATTGAGAGAGAGAGAGAGAGAGAGAGAGAGACCGCTTTTTCGTTCTTCCTTCTGTGCCCTCTTCTCTTTTTGTTGTTCCAAAATAAAGTAATAATAATTGTTTTAGACTTTATTACGTTTTATATTATTTCCTGATTCTATTTTATTTTTTAAGTGGTATAAAATTTTAATCGAAAGTACAATAAACATTATACTATATTTTATTATTTTCAAAAGATAGCCTTGATATCATTTTTAATGAAATGGGAATTATGCAAAGAAAATTTTCCATTTTCAAGAACGATACACTATTTACGCGTATTTCAAGAAAAATCGGAGTTTGCTTATTTTCAGTTTCCACAATGGAATTAAAATGGGTGTTTGTAGGTTTAGGAATGAATTTTGTAATAGTTTATGCTATTTTCACTAAAAATAAGAAAAACAAACGAGATCCCAACATCCCAAATTAATGGGGTTTGGTGGTGAAACCATACGCCCCAAGCCTATTTGAGATTGAGACTTGTATCCTTTGAAAATTTTCACTCTCATTACTCAATTAATCATTATGAACTACCCAATACTTGTCTTATATTTATAATAATCATCAATTAATTACTATGACAGCGGCAAATCAACCAATTCCATGTAAACCAAAACAAGGAAAGAGGCCAAGAATTTGAAGAATGGAAGCATTTAGGAAGATGAAGGTCAGTACAACAGTGTATAATACACCGAAATATGCTTCTGCAAACGGAATGCAACATTAGCTCCAATTATATATCCCATCTCTTCTTCACATGGAACATCAAAGCTGATGATTTTATGTCGTCTTGAGGAATTTGGAGCATCAATTGCACTTTCATCTTCATTGGGGCTGTCTTTGCTTTGCCTTCTTCATCTCCGACCTAAATCAATTTCGTTTTATACATCAATAGTTGCTTCCTAAATTATACTAAAGTCAAATTCATCACGTCACCGGTCGCCATCTAGAGATAAATGACAATTGCAACAAAAATTATGAAACTAACCCATAGGGATGCCCAACCGAGTCGCACTTGAGAATCATAACCGGCTTTCAACTTATAGTCCTTAGCAACCGTGTGTTTGTAGACGGCACTCCAATTGTTTGAATCAAAGTTATAGAAGTAACTGTCCACAAACGCCAAACATATCATAATCATTGCATTACCAGTCTTTCAAAGCACAATGGTATCTTAGAACCTCATTTTGGGGGTGGGGGGAAGGGAGAGATAGAGAGAGTGCACCTCAACTTGTCGGAAGGATTGAATCTTCGCTTAAATGCACATGAGAAGGCATTTGAAGGCAGAGAAATGCTGGGAATGAACGTCAGTTGCTCATCCTACAAGTGAAAATTCCACAAATAAATTCCCAGAGGAAATCAGTTGTTTGTTATGACAGCATGGTCTGGAATGAACAGTTTTGAGGGATGAAAATTCAAGGGCTGAAAATCAGGATATCTCTTAAACTGGCTATTTTAATAGTCTGGACAAAATCATGAAAGTTTCTCAGTGACAGTTGCACAGACAGAAATACAAAATATTAAATTAAAACAAAAAAGCACTCTGTGAAAGAATGTCAAGAAGAAACTACCTTGAATGCATATCTTAAATCCAATTTTTCCTCATTGTATCGAGCAGTGCATACTCCGTTCAGAATATGAGTTCTAAGAATCCCACTCATTGATAAAGTTCTCTTATGTTCCTCTTCTTCCTCCTCTTTCTCCTCCAATGAAACTTCGCCAAGTGGAAATTTAAAAGTTGCTCTTGGCTGCAACACCAAAAAATCAAATATTCATAAAAAATGTTGAAGGAATCCCACACTAAAGTTTTTAAATTAATACCAGTTTCTAAATTAAGAAGAGCAGGCCAGGGAACTTTTAACTCCTCCAGTGGCAACTAAGCATATATTTCATATTTCTAGAGGTTCAAAATATGATTCCTGCAATCTGCTCAATATTTCAAATAATGAAAATTTTGGAGAATTTCCAAGCTGAGAGATCCTGACCATGCCAATGGATGGTACAGCTGATGACAATTCAAATTTGTAGGCTGGCCCCGCAAGATCTGCAACCATTGCGACCTCTCCTTGTTGAGCCTACAAGTTATACAAGCAGTGTAAGGAAACAAGTATCAATCAAATAATCACTTTTCCTATTTTATTTGAATTATTGAAGCAATTATGAACATAAATTTTTTTCGTAGAGAACCACGATCTTCTTTCTCTCACTGAACATCACCATATTCCCTTCTTTTTGGTAAAGCTTATAGAAGTTCTCTATGGAGTTTCATCTATGCCAAACAGTTAAATAATTGAAGCTCCTGTACACATTGATCTCCTGCCCGTTTGTTAAGTGCAATATAATTTCTAGGCCTGTCTTATACTTAAACAAGTATTCGTAGAACATTTCTCTTGCCCAACGGAGACCGAGATCAGCTTGAGGAATTGAATGTAAGTGATATGTTCATGTATTTCTCAACACTAATCAACCTGTTATTTTCTGCATCTAATTCAACCGAAGGAGCCTTAATAGTGGCCTCAAAACCTTCTCTCACAAAAGTTCTTAGAATAACTTCATTCTATATCACTACCTTCTTGGAAGATTGCTCATCAACACGACGAAAAAAGAGTGCCTCTTGCACGGAACAAAGTTCGACTTTTCCTTCAACTACTAGATTATAGTCCTTGCTTTTCACAAATAGCCAGCCATTATAACAAAACTAACTCCAGAAACCACACAGTAAAATCAATTTATTCCACTAAGAGAGCTTGAATGCAAATGAATTTGATAATGAACTGAGTTTGTGTTCAGCCGTACAAAAGAACTCATAACTCATATATATAAAACCAGAAACGCGTCCCGAAAGAAATTTCTCCTTACAAAACTGTTATAATCTACATATACACATACATAACTTGAAAAATCTTCTATTACCAAAACCCGATTCTCTAGTCACCTCAAAATTGTCCAAGAGAAATGAAAAGGAAAAAAAAATAAAAAATAGGAAGAAGGTCAACGCATAGAATTTGAAATTGAAGCAGCATTTTTAAACAATACCTTGACTTGATGGGCGGCTTTGAACTGGAATCCTGGCATGATTTCAAACGAAGTCTTGAGCAGAGCATCGGTTTCCTCGACATCATAGTGCAAGGAAAAGAATTTCGAAGTGAAGGTAACTTGGGGCTCTGACACTTCCCCCTTGCTGTTGTTATGAAACGAGAGCTTCAATTTTGCTAAATTGTCCAACAATTTGCAGGAAACCTTGTGAAGGAAGACGTAGCTCTCGCTGTCGTACTCCGATGTCACCCGGAGCTTCGGCCGACCCACTTGGAAGAACCCGCCGAATCCACCGCCGTTTGCGTCAGCGGCGGCGACCGGTTGGAGTTCGGATTTTGCTTCCGTCATATTTGTAGCTTGCTTGTTTTGCTTTTTACGTTAATTTTTTGAAATATAATGAGAAAATAACATGTGGGGTATGAGATTTTGGGGCGGGGATTCAGAGGAGAAATTATTAAACCTCGGAAAATTTGTCGTCGATAATTTGAATTAGGGTCAGATCTTAATCTTATTTGTCATTATTGTATATGTGCAGTAGATGCCAATTACGGCCAGTTGAAATTAAGTTTAATTATAAATTGCTATAATAAATAAAAGGGTTAAAAACACTTTGCATCATTGAATTATCCATGTAGTCGCATTTAGATTCATAAAGTATGAACGATAACAAAAAAGTCCCTCATGATATGGATTAATTTTTTAATGACGAAAATATCCTTATTGTTTCCACACCTAAAATATATTTATTTCAATCATTCCCCTAAAACATAATTTGAATTATTATAAAAATTATATTTAACATAAATACTATCCAAATTTTATTATTTTTATAATTAGTATAGAATTTATATAAACTTTATAAATTTACAGTCCTTATATTTTTTTTTAAAATAGTTGTTTAAAAATTTACATAATTTTTTCTTGTATTGTTATATATATTGAACTTCTTTCAAAAAATAAAATTATTAATACAATTTTAAAATATTACATCGAAAATAATGCACTATAAAATATGCAAGTCTGTAATATAATTAATTTATAATATTCTATAATATTTTCAGTAATGATATGATATAATTTAATTATGTGTACATATACCTGAATAAAATTTATGAGTTATATAACATACTTTTTTATATGTACGCATAATTAAATTATGTCATATCATTACTCAAAATATTATAGAATATTATAGATTAATTATATTATAGATTTGCATATTTTATAGTGCATTATGTTCGATGTAATATTTTAAAATTGTATCAATAATTTTATTTTTTAAAAAAAAGTTCAACATATGTATAACAATACAAGAAAAAATTATGTAAATTTTATTTAAAAAATATAAGGACTGAAATTTATAGAGTTAGATTCTATATTAATTATAAAAATAATAAATTTTGGATAGTATTTATGTTAAATATAATTTTTATAATAATTCAAATTATGTTTTAGGGGAATGATTAAAATAAACATGTTTTAGGGGTAGAAACAATAAACACATTTTTATCATAAAAAAATTAATCTATGTCATGAGGGGCCTTTTTGTTACCTTTCATACTTTAGGGACCTAAATGCGACTACATGCATAGTTCAGGGATGCAAAGTGTATTTAACCCTAAATAAAAAATTATATGGGGTCGTACTAATAATTAAATATTACTTTGATACTCCTATTTTTAGTAATTACAAAAACACTCCTAGGTATTTTTCATTGATTTTTTTTCGATGATATTATCATTCTCCGGGATTAATTTTTATGATCTACAATCCATATATAAACTTGTCTTAAATTAGCCTCTTTTTGTTGGGTTTGTTGTCTTTCACACGTTGATGTGTGGACCGTAGATTATAAATAATATTTGTAATTAGTTTGATTGTATTTTTTCAATAAATTAATTTTAAAATTCATTATTGCTAATTATAATACTTAATGAATAAATATAATCAGTTAAGAATATAATTATAATTATTAAATTCTTAATGATAATTTTAAAATTGTAATTATAATTATTGTATTTTTAAAATGAAGGGTGATTAATTTTAGCAAATTAAATTATTGTATATTTTTATATATAAATTTATATTTATTAAGAAATATAATTAATTAAATTTATAATTTAATTATTAATAATAAATTTTAAATTATCAATTTAAAAAAAATTAAGAAAAAAAGTTGAACTGGCTTTTGAAGTCGAACTTACAAAATTCGACTTCGAAAGTCGAATTTTGGTTCGACCTTATATTAAAATGAAAAAAATTAAAATTACAAAATCAAACTCATAGAGTTGGACTTGCACTATTAATATTATTTCTTTTGTTTAAATATTAATGGTGTTAATTTTTTATTATTTTATATTAAAATAATATATAAGCCCGCAAACAATGAAAAAATTTCAATCAAAACAATATTTAAATAACACAATAAGCCATGAAACAACAAAACAGTAAATCAAATTAGTTTTCCGTTGTTGCATCTGTAAAATTTTATCCTCCATTTTATGCAACTCCTAAGTAATCTAGGTATGCTAACCCTTGCTCTTACACATTGGGGGTCTTCCCAATCAAAAAAATCATATCCACTTCTTTTTTTCGAACACCAAAAATACCTTCTACATGGGTTGTCGTCAATCAACGAGGTTATCAAACTCACAAAACCTTCCACAATGGCAAAACACTTTATCCTTTGCAAAGATGTTTAATTTTTTATTCCTACTAAATGAAGACAAAAGAAAGAAATAAGCTTTTTTAAAAGGAAGAAGAAGAAATTGAAGAATGATTTCCCTCTAAAATTTGTTGTTGGTTGGTACATTTCCCTCCAATTGATGCAGTTTAATATCCATTAAGCAATTAATGAAAATTCTATGTGTCCTGAAATTGAAAAAAAAAATAACATATAAGATGTAATGTATGAATTCCCTACAGTATGGGATCATAATTGAAAATAAATCCACTTATTTTACTTGTTTAATTGTCATGACCATATATATGTATCGAGTCTTATATAATTAGTACGATTTAATGCCATAAGTAACAGCTGTTCCATATATATAATTTTCCCAAACTCTAGACATATGTATGAAGCACAATTAGGTTGTCAACTTGAGTGACTATCTTGGTATATATAAACCTAAAAGTAATTCATGCATCACATGAAAGTGATTTGAACAATTCATGATGACTACGATAATCATTTTTTTATTTCATTTCATCAATGAATTTTATGTGTCAATCGTACGTGGAACAAAATATGTATAATTGTAGCCCAAAAAAGGGTCATGAACTAACTTTATGTTAAATATAATCACTACAACTTTAACATAAAAGGATTCATGAATTCCTGATCCTGATGATATTGTGCCGGTTTTATATATCGAGATATTTACCTCACAAACAATGCCAAATTAAAATCAAAAGTTAGGCCAATATATAGAACACAAGTATTTCTTGAACCCAACAAAAGACAATCACGATAAAAATATCTAGATTTAAAAACGTGTTTGGTCAGTTGACCAACCAGCAAAATGCATGATACGATCCGATGCATGTTGTTGAGGCTTAGTCGGTAAGAATAGACTACTTTTTTATCACAAGTTTATCGTCATTTATTGGTATAGATGTTAATGACTGTGTTTGCAAATAATCTATAAGTATTTCTATCAAGCATCAGTTGTTTATAGTCCCTAAAGTCAGTTGTCCTGAATTATACGGCGGTGATTGGAGTCAAAATTACCTAAATTTTTATAACCAAAAAAGAAAGAGAAAATGAAAAATGTGTGATGCCATAAGCTAGCAAGGGCAAAAGCATGTATGATAGAATCTTCTTACCACACTGAAAAATGGCCAAATTTGACAGGTAATTTGTGGCCAACCTTTCAGTATAATTGCTATATACTACCCAACAATCTGGTTTTCTACTACCTATAAATAAGATGACTATTTCGATCACCAAATTCAAGTTTCTTTAGAATATTGTTCTTCACGTACGTATTCAAAGGAACTTCACCCAAACAAAAAAAAAATTAAAGTAAATTAATGGCACTATTAAGTGTTGAACACTTGGCTCTCTTATTTGGCCTTCTGGGTAAGAAATATAATTTATGTTAATCGTTTTAAATTTTCAGTTCTGAGTATTATAATTATTAATTTTATTTACTTGCAGGCAATCTTGTCTCATTTCTGGTATTTTTGGCACCAATGTAAGTAATTAAGACCTATATATATATATAATTAATGAAATAATATATATACATATATTAGTATTTTTATACATAAGTGATTTTATTTTGTGGGGGTATTAATTTATATATATGCAGGCCAACATTTTACACTATCTGGAAGAAGAAATCATCAGATGGGTTTCAGTCGATACCTTATTCCGTGGCGTTCCTTAGTGCTTCGTTGCTACTATACTATGCTTTTCTTAAGACGAACGCTTATATGATCGTTAGCATCAATGGCATTGGATGTGTCATCGAAACAATTTACCTCTTAATGTACATCATATATGCACCTAAGAAGGCTAAGGTACCTTGTTATACGTAAGATCATTCAAGTTTAATAATTAGTTAATATATATATATATATATATATATAATAGTACTTATTTCACGTTCCCTTTTTTCTTAATTAGTAAATTAAATTTATGGGGTGTATATATGGTATGGTATTTGCAGGTGTTCACAATAAAATTGATAGCGATATTCAATGTTGGAGGTATAGGATTGGTGATGTTAGTTTCTTTACTAGCTTACAAAGGTTCGAATAGGGTGTCGATGGTGGGATGGGTGTGTGCCATCTTCAACCTTGCTGTATTTGCTTCTCCTTTAAGCATCATGGTTAGTTTTTTTCTCTTATATATATATATATAAAAAATAAGATTAATCGTCTTTAATCTTTCTGTTCTTTCAATATTATAAAAGTATTTATGGATATAATTAATTAACTATATTGCTCTCTCATTCTCTCTCCATCGATATCTGACAGAGACAAGTTATACGAACTAAAAGTGTGGAGTTCATGCCATTCACTCTGTCCTTCTTCCTCACCCTATGTGCCACAATGTGGTTCTTCTATGGTTTTTTCGTCAAAGACTACTACATCGCTGTAAGTTCAAATTAATTGATCATTTGCTGATGATCCTCCTTTCCGAAGACGATGATGAGTTAAAAATTAATTGTATGGATCCTTGATGCAGTTGCCAAATGTTTTGGGATTTTTGTTTGGAATTGCTCAAATGATCTTGTACTTCATCTACAAGAATGCAAACAAGGACATTAAGTCGACTAATCTTGAGCTTGAGACGAGCAAGGATATTGAGAAGAATGTGGACTTCAAGGAGGCTGCAGGGGATATTGAATATATTACCACAAAGTAAATTGGAAGATGGATGGATCCATCGATGCCCCGTCAAATAATCCCTAAGTCATCATAATTATATGGGAGGTTTAGAGACAAAGGGATCTTCCTTTTTCTTATCCGTACTAAATAAAGCTTCCTATCTTGTAATTTCATTTCCTAAAACTTTGCAAACCAATCAAATGTTCCAGGGATGGTCATCTTGCATCCCTCCTAATTAAAGGAATTTGGTACCAATTACGCCTAATTCATGACATACTAAAGAATCAGACTAAAAAAAAATCCCTTCTATTGTCACAAGGTTAATTAATTTTAGCCCGCTTACACGAGCGATCAATTTAATTTATAACTACAAGATTCTGCAAAGAAATACTATGTATATTATTTGCATAAATAGGGGCAAATAATTAGTAAATTCATCCCTAAAATGATCAAAATGCTCTTGAGATATTAAATGATTATCACGCCTCAATTCGAATATGACTCAGTAATACCGAAGATAAATATATTATACTCATACAAAGTGCAAAACATACAAAATAAAATCTAAAAAATATATATCTTCAATCCGTGGACCTAAAATAACATGTTACACATACATACAGATACAATCTAATATGTATGTTTGTGTGTGTTGGGTGCGTGAGGAAAAAAAAAATAAATAAAAAACTAATATGCAGGTATATGAAAGCTTATTACATGTTATTATACACACATGTTGTGTAGCTTAAACTCTTGCGCTTTATTTGTGCCTTTTTTTTCCATGAACATTTGTGTTTAGATTATAAGATTACTCTTCCTAGCTATTATCGTTTTCACCAGACTCTAGATAAAAAAACAAAAGGAAAAAGAGAGTAATTAAATTTTAAGTCATGAGAATAAAATAAATAAGCAATAAAACTTAGCCTACAGAAACTAACATCTCCAATTCTAATTATAATGGCACATATAATTTTGTCTCTGACTTCCTAATCCTATTCACTACAACTTAATTATCCAGTGGAAAAAATTGTCCAATTCTCACATTTTAGCTTAATTTCAATTGATCACAAACCAAACACAAGTTGAAATTTCATAACTAGATTGAACACTGAAATAATAAAAGCTATGACATGACATGACATGATATTTATGTATTAGTTTCAAATTACTAATTATGTGATGATTAATGTTGTTGGGCACTGGAATAGACTGGACTGAAGGCTATGTGTGGGTTGAAATTGAATATTCATTGATGCCATGAAAAATAGTTGAAAGTGGGAGATACAAATAAATTTTCATATCAAACATCATTTGAAATTGAGCCCAATTACAACATCGCCTACTGACATATATTATTTCTTTTCGTATTCCTGTCTGTGTTTACAATTAAATTAAAAATAAGTAAGTTAATCTTTTCTTTTTTTTTTTTTAAATCTAAAGATAATTTGATTGATCAAAATTTAATTTAGAAAACGAAAAGAAATAATTTTATTAAAGATGTTTATATTTTATAATACATAAATAAAGAAAAAGAAGAAGTAGATATCTCTGGTGGGTCCCACGTGAGACATAGATGTCAGCCATGTGTTCATTGTCATTGGGCGTTTGATCAATCTCCATATATATATATATATAATTGGTGTACATATGCATAGATACATTATATATAAAGTGAGAGTGAGTCGCCATTGTTAAAACCCGAGAGAAATTCTCTGATCAGTGTCAGTGGGGTCTCTCCAGTCTCCACCAAGCCCCTTTCATCTCTCTCTATCTCTCTCTCTCTTTTTGGAAAGATTTTTTTCACTCCACTGGAAAGAAAGAGACCAAAATCTTGATTTTTGTTTCATTTATTAATCCACTTTGTTACCAGTTGGACCAATCGATCAATCAGCAGCACGCATTAGCTCCTTTTTGATGGATCAAGAGCAAGCTCCCGAAGCCCTAACACCGTCTACTTCATTCACCACTAAAAAGCTCAACGCCGAGGCCCCTGAATTCGTTCCTCGATTATCCCCCACTGCTCCGCCCCAACAGTCCGTGTTGCAAAACGTTTACGCGAGGCCGCCTCCCTTCGTGTCGCCTTTGCCACCGGCTTACTATGGATACGACAACTTCTACCAGCAACCTCCGATGCAGTTTTATGGTTGCAGTTCCAATCCACTGAGTCCTGCGGAGTTGGCCGCAGATCGTAACAATGGCAGCCCTGCTGCTGCCACGAGAAATGGGTTGTCGGATGCTCACCTGAAGATTCTCAATCAAGTGGGTCTTTTTTGCTTTTGTTTTTTTTTCTTTTTCTTTTTACGTTTGTTGCGTGATTGTTGATCTTTTGACTTTGAATGACTGTTGCAGATGGTTCTGTTGTACGGGGATAGGTAGACGCATTTAGTTGTTAACTCGACTATCGTTATACTGATTTTGGTGGTTCTAGACGTGCTATTGGATATGTGAAAGTGATGTAATAGGCATGCTTTGGTTTTAGCTGCATGTTAAGTTGTTTGTTCCTTGGATTTCTCAAGTATATCCGGCACTTTTGTTCAGTTTAATATGTCCTATTGCTCAACCAGGGTCTAAGTCCATTAACTGGGATTTTGGTTTAATATTGAAGTCCATTTATTTTGTCGAGGTAATATTTTCTTTTTCACTGAATGTGTCTTTCTAGATGTAGAAATTTTGGGACGAAGAGGCTGTTAGGTATTTGTTTTTCTTCTTTCATCCCTTTATAGGCAAGGTTGGGGAACAAGAGCAAAAGAAGTCGATAGCTAAATGCAGGAACGAAATAATCCTTATTGAGGAGTCTTGCATTCCATTAGTGCAACTTTAGCTACCTCTTTTTAGTGTTTGGAAAAGCTGAATGGTTCTTTATACACAGCCTTTTTTGAGCGTATAAGCTGCTTCCTTGACCTTCTTGAGTATATAGTTCGCAATCCCACTCTTTCTTCAGAACCTACTTCCCTGTCTTTTCCTTATAAAATTAAGTACATATTAAGTTTGTTTGTCTTTATGTTCTGCAGGTGGAGTATTATTTCAGTGATATAAACCTGGCCACAACTGATCAGCTATTTAGATTTATGAGCAAAGATCCTCAAGGATATGGTGAGATTTTTCTGATCTACGTTTTTATCTCTTAGTTATGGATTTACCATCCTCATCTGCTGTGTCAAAATATAATGAAGAAAGCCATGAACTCGTTTTTGTGGTGGCAGCTGATAAAAATTAAGTCTATTGTACTGGATCAAAAAAGTTATGGCATGTAAAATACGGGAGCTTGATGCTGTGTGGGTATTTAGTTTTCGTTAGGCGTTTTTCAACAACATTTGTAATATATTTTACAAATAGGTCGGTAGGGTAGATCAGACAGACATCTTTTCCCACCTTTTGAAATCTTCAAGTAAATTTAGCTTTCTGAAATCATAGCTTTAACTTTCTAAAGACTATTAACTGTGGATGCTAATTAAAGCTTTCTGAATATGTTCTCCAACTTTTTGTGTCTAAATTTATGATAGACAATCTAACTTATAGTTGATGGAGCTTGACTTTTTTCAAGTGATTGTAATAGGTTGTTGCATCTTTTTAATGCCTCTCATTAAGGGGTATGGCCATTTCTTATAACTCTTCGTTTTTGCTTATACCGATTACTGGATGTGGTGAGAGCAAAGAAAGAAAAGGAGAAGAAATGGGTAGGAGGAAGGGATCTGAACTTTGTCACACTTTATTGCCAAAATGGTTGGCTGGAATTTGGAGTTAGTGAAGTCTGACCAAAGTTTTATACCTTTGTGACTGGTTATACTTATAGAAGATTTCTTGTAACAGAGTACAAGTAGATGAGCACATTATTTAAGCCTTGTCTTTGAGGAAAATTGAACTGTAAAAACCTACTTGCGTGCATGAGAATATGTTTTTCTACTTAAGTAATGTTGCTGATAACATTTGGGAAGCATTGGACATCCGATGCTTTTCACAAGATCCACCATTTGATACTCAATATGTTGGTATATGTTGCTGTTTTACTGACTTTCATTGTCTCTCAACCATCCTATCATCAGTGCCAATTTCTGTTGTTGCATCATTCAAGAAAATCAAAAGTGCTATTAATGGAAGCACAGAGCTTGCCAGTATCCTGCAGAGCTCAAGAAAACTTGTAAGTTCTGCAGTCTTCAGAAATTTATACCATCGTGGATCCTCTGTTTCTGCTGTTGTACGTTTGACTGTCTTACTAGCTTATTGTATTTTCTGCTTTGGTTTTCGGTTTTCCAGTTGGTTTGTGAAGATGGAAAAAAGGTTAAACGCCGACATCCATTCACTGAATCAGATATGGAAGAGTTGCAAGTAGGTTATGTATTATCTTCTGTAATCATTTTGTCATGTGAGTCACCTGCATGCTGCCTTTGCTTTGTCCAAGCCTTGTTCGACTATGTATTTTGACCATCTTTTATGTTTTCCCACTTCTAGTTGGTTAAAGATGATTGATATGCCTGTCTTTATTGTGCTTGATATTGACCTTTATTTTAATGCCTTGTGCCTGATTTGTATCTTCTTGCTGCAGTCTCGTATTGTTATTGCTGAAAATCTACCCGAGGATCATTCTCACCAGAATCTCATGAGGATTTTTTCATCTGTTGGGAGGTAAATGCTGCCAATCTTTGATAGAACAGAACAGAACACTACACAATATTTTCAGCTCTTCTTTTTCAAGTTGAATGTGGTTTTGCTCTTTCTCATGCACTATCGAATCATTTCAACAGTGTGAAGTCAATTCGCACCTGTCCCCCTCAGAATTCCAACAATAGTGCATCGTCTGCATTTAAAACAGGAAAAGGGGATGCTATGCACTTTAATGGCAAGGTATATATTTCAGTACCAAGCTCTTACTTGAAGTAGTTAAGCTACTTGGAGCGTTGAATAAGATTCGCAGCTAAATCTAATGATTTTTCTGCAAGCAAAACATTTTTTTTTCTCATTTGCTGCTATGCTAGCTATCGTTATATGTTTTCGTTTCATATAGTTTAGCATGCTTAACTAATCAAGTTATGGTGTTGTCTTAATTGCCCCCAAAAGATCACTTGTGCCTGGGCAGCAGGGGCTAGGAGTATTTGGGATGGACTGCTGCTGAGTTCTTAGTTTCGATACACTGTTAAAGGGCCAGAACCCATGCTGAGGGTTATATAATACAATGACAAATTGCAGAATGTACTCATTAAGGGCACCTATCCTATTAATTGAAGTGAACTTTCTAAGCTGCCTGATATTTCCGAGCTCCCGATCATCTTGTTTACCTTGTTTTTGGCTCCACCATTTGCTAAATAGACTGCTTTCTTCTTCATAATGAATGTGAGATTTGTGCAGTGCAACCATATATTTTGAGATTGTTGATCATATAGAAAAAATTCCGACAACATGGCCATGTTCGTGAAGATGTTTAACAGCAATCATGACATCAACCAACCCAGACTTTTTTCAGTTGTTTTTCCAAGCATAAAAGAGACCTCATTAGAAAGATTATTTCCTCTTTATACAATCTATTCTCATTGCAGACCCATTTTGATAACAGAAGCTGCTTGACTTGTTTCTCTTGCCCATAAGTGAGGCATTTTTAACTGAAACTAGAGTACCATCTGTAGGGCATTTGTGCCTTTTAGTTATCGCTTCAGTAGATAATTTCTATGAAGTTAAGTGAAACCCTCATTGCTTATAAATGGTTTGAAGAGCATGGTGTGGTTGAGTTTAGTTCATATTATGTTTACTTATTGTATGGTTTGAGTTTTGTCTCTTTCTGGCCTGGGTGAATTTTTGGTCTTCTCATTTGGATACTTCAGTAAACCATTGACTTCTCTAAGATAGACATAACCTGGTACGGAACAAGGCATCTGTAGTTACATGATAAAATGAAGTTAATGCCCCCTAAATCAGTAAAAAACATTTTTCTTTCTGCTGAAAGAAAAATTCTCTAATCTTTTGCATGTACTTCTTGTTCTGATGGTGTCCTGCATTCGGGGGGGAAAAAAGAAAAAAGAAAAGTATAGGTGATCAGAGATTCTAACAGAGGGGGATATTCTGTCTGAGGTGAGTGATTGCACTAGAGCTCTGTTTATACATGCTCCCAGGAGAAACTCAGGTTACTGTGATCTCATTATGCATGCGGCATTCAACAAGATTCGCATGCCATGGCATTATTAAAAAAATTATGCAGATAGATCTTTTAACTGTTACGGGCATGTCAATTTTGCTCTTATTTTTATCTGACAAGAGACTTGCATATTGAATTATTTATTCGAACGCAATTGTGGCTTACAATGTTAATCATTGAGAGCCATCTGTACTTTTGATTTCCAGAAGCATTTTCTACACTTGTCATTATCAATGCCAGCATTCTTGGTTCCCATCCTTGGCAAGATAATACATCCCTAACCTGTGCATTTGATAATTTTCATGTAGCTTCATGCATTTGTGGAGTATGAATCTGTTGAACTAGCAGAGAAAGCGGTAACTGAATTTTTTCAGCCATTTTCATATTGTTAAAGTTTCCGCCCTTCCCTCTTCCAACCCCATTTCTTTTTTGGGGGTTTGGCTTCTTACAACTTGATATGGTTGGCTCTCTGGGCAGGTTGTTGAACTAACAGATGAGGGCAATTGGAGGAATGGTCTGAAAGTTCGTTTGCTGCTCAAAAGTGCAGTATGTGCTATGTCTTTATGCCTTTTCTTTTTCTTCTTTTTTTTAATCTTAAATCAATATCAATGTTTTCCTGGAAAGAAATATTTGGCTGCTAATATGGTTTACAAGTCAAATGCTAGTGCTATATAATGGTTTACTAGGGTCACATGTATTAATTATGTATAACACAGTGCTAGACATCCTAGAACTTTGTTATAGGAAACTTGATCCAGTGATTTGCCTCGACTTTTGTCCTCTCTTTCTTTCATCTGCCTATAATTCTGACTGCATAAGCTTAAAGAGAAGCAACACAGTATGGTGTACATTTGGCCCATTAAGGATTTGATGTTTCTGAAGCACAGTTGATAGCATGAATGGTGGGTTATATTTTGATGTATGTATTATGTGTGCAGGTAAAACCCACTCAAGGGCGAGGGAAGAAAATTGGTAATGAAGGTCATCCTGTTGGAAGGAAAGATGAGGCAACTATCCCTGAGATGCAGTGTTCCAAGGAAAATCACTTGGAAGATTCACAGCGCCAATCTGATTCCCAATCTCAAGAGCATCAAGTAGGGCCATTTCAGGTTCTTTGGTTCAATATCAATATTAAAGTATATTATTCTGAAATTGCATTGGAAAAGTTCAACCTACTCTCATTGTGAAGGACTCGTTTTCATTCTTCTCCTGGGTTCTAAATTTCAACATGCGTAAAGTTTTATTCCTTTTGTAGGACTAGGGGCAATATAGACAGGATTAAGCATATTTTCAAGAACTTTATGTGTAGCTTTTCACTTTCTGCTATTGTGAAGCTAGTAAATTCAACCAAGCTCACACTGATTATAGTAATCTTGAAACGTGTTACTTCCCTTTTCAAATTTGAAAAATCCTTAATTTGAGGAGTTCGTACCTAGAATGAAATTTGTATTATGCTTCCGCACAACTCTATGGCCCTAGACAATTAACAAATCCTAAAAGTTGCCGCTTTCAGCAGAAAACCATTAGGTGGTTGGTCTGTTCTGTTGGAGTACTTTCTAGTGTTCTCCGAATCTGTGTTTACCAATCATAAAGATTGTCACAACCTAGACTTTCATGTTGGAGGCTCTCTGTTAACTGGCAGCTCATCCCAAGCTTGTTATACACATTTTTTTGGTTATCCTTTTAGTAATCGAGACTGAGAATTCATTTGTTGTACATCTTTTCCATTTACTCAGCAGTCGGAAGATAGTGGAAGCAGTAATGCGCAGAGGAAAGGGCGCAATAGTATTGCCGGCAATGGCAAGGCCAAGGCCAAGAGCAAGAGCAAGGGACAGGGACGTGGATGGCCTCAGCAGCCTGTCAACGGAGGAAACTATCCACCACCCGTAGAAGTCGTTGTGAGTAGTGAGAAGCCAACTGCAGCAAAAACATCTCCTGTCCCACGCATGCCGGATGGCACCAAAGGGTTCTCAATGGGTCGAGGCAAGCCGGTGGATATAAAAATTGGTTGAGTTGTTGGTATTTAGAGAAGCTAGCAAGCATCATCAAGTCTTGGGGGGCACAAATGTCCACAGCTATGTTGTATTGTGTAACCCTATTAAAATTTGTTGTAGGTGGTAGAAAGGTAGTATATGTAACTTGGAAAAGAGATATATAAATACATATATATATATATATATATATATAGCTTAGTGTTGAGAGAGAGTGTGTGGTGAAATTTGGAGAAGCTGTTGAAGACTATTGTAGCCAGCATAGGATGTTGTCCTGCTCTCACTGTACATACTGAACATCTTCCTGGGTTTCTGGTTTTATTACACATATATATATAATATATATGAAAATGAGACAACAAGTCAAAAATAGAATCCTCTCTCTCTCATAGTGTGTGTAAATGTGTTGTATAATGCGAAAATTTGTTTAGATGATTTAATTCTCCATCATTTTCTGTTTTTCATTTTTGGAGCAAAATTGATGATTCATTCTCTAAAACGCGAAAACAGAATAAATGGATATGTAATTAACATTTCAATAAATAATTTGAAAACAACTTCATCCCTACATCCGTATTTTTTATGATCATATTAAATTAGCTTCAAATAATTTAATCAGTAGATCCGAGTTTTTCAGATTATTAATTGAATTTAGTTTAGATCTCAAATTCTCAATAAAATAATAATAATAGTAATAATAAAAATATCGATTCAAATCCGAGCCTTTGAGAAAAAGACGAAAAGCCCTCACAGCCACGGCCCAATGCCAATGCCAATGAGCCGAAAGCCGAAAAGACAAAAAGACGAAAACAGACAGAGATATCTCCCCTCCTCCACCTCCATTTTCACTGTTTTGAAACCAACGGTATAGTTCGTTCGTACAACAAGCTTTTCAAGGCCTAAGCAGATGAAGAAGAAGAAGAAAGAAAGCCTTGAGAAGAGAAGTCCTCTGCAACATCTCCACAACGCACCCCAAATTCACAGACCCATTACCAAAAAGACCTCCAATCCTTCTTCTTCTTCTTCTGCTGCTTCTGTTTCTTTTGAAGCTCCTCAAGGTTGTTTCAGATTCGTACTCTCTTCAAACTCCTCTTCTTCTTCTTCTTCTTCTTCTGCTGCTGCTTCTTCCTCCTCTTCTTCTTATTATTCTTCAAGAACCCACCTTGTCAGAAAGCCCAAACCTTTATCCACACTACCCAAAAATGTGCCCCAGAAATCAACACCAGTTGCGTTAAATTTGGTGCACAGATCTAAAGAAAATGAGGTGCCTAGAAAACCCTTTTCGCTGAAATCCAACAAGACCCAGCCTCCATGCCTTGGCCCGAGGCAATGTGGTACAACTACCATAAAACCCACCTGCAGGAATGCCCAAATTTCTAAGCCTTTTTCTGGTAAGGCAAATCCAGTGCATAAGTTGAAGAAAGGGTCTCAAGAGTTGGAAGCCAAGTTGAAGAGGCAGAATGGTTCCGGTGAGCCACCTATTGAGAGTTGTACCCCTGCAGTGAAAATTGGTGCTGGCTGTGGTTTAGATTCTGTTAATTCTGATGGCCATGAGAATGTGGGAAAGGAGTCAACTTCGAAAACAGGTAATACTAATGGTGATAGTGCTACGTCTGTTAAAACACCGCCTGCGGAGGCCTCGGTATCTCCTGAAATCCCATGTGGATCCCAATCTAAAATGTTTTTTCCTGACTCATCAGCAACGCCTGTTTGCTATGGTGCTGGCCACCTTCTATCAGGGGTCACTGATAAGAGAAAGTGCAGGCGAAGAGGGAGTCTTAAAGGAGCTTGTGAAAAAATTAATCTTTTTTATGATGGAAATGTGGTTAGTGATTCGCAGGATTCTTCGATTCCTTTGCTTGCTGAGGCATCTGTGCGCTGGCTGTTGTCCCCATGTGATGAGGGGCGCCAGGATTTGGGAAGTGATTCAGAGGATAGGCTACAAAAATGTAAAATGGTTCATTGTAATGCTTCTCCAACACTTGATTTACTGTCTTCACCTTCCACAGTATGTGGAGATGTATCTGAGTTAGGTTGTGCTAACGGCAACTACAGTGATAGTGGCAAGAGGGAAGCAGGGATTCTTGTACTTTCCCCTGGACAAATCGTCGAACTGGGATGTTCAAAGGACAAAATGCATGAGCGTTTGTTGATTACAACTCCCAATTCTACTTCTAACCCCAATGTTATAAGTGCAGGAGAGGAGAAAAGTTTCAGGCGCAATGTGATTGAGAATGATTCTGCATTGTCTCTAGGTTCTTTAAGTAGTGGGAATATCATTCAGACACCAAATTCAGACTCGAGCACAGATGGGTGCAGTGGCAGGACAAAGGATAGGTTTGAACTTGACTTGATAACCGAAACACTAAATAAAGTAGGTCTGTCACCTAGAAGTGAGATGTCAATAAGTGATGCACCTGGTATCAGTTTCCAATATGCAGATATGGATTCATCTTCCAATTCCATTAGCCTCAATCACATTCAGAAAAACATAGACACTGTTTGTTCTTGGGTGTCCGATTCCACATTAGAAAATTTGGCACTATCTCATGTGAGGATATCATGGAGGGATGGATTAGTAGACAGGATTGATGAAAATGATGAATTTGATAGCTGCCGGTTTTTGTCCGATGAAGAGATTGACGCTAATGGGTTTTCTGATAAGAAGCTATCATCATCTCCAGTGTCTCAATCCAGAAGAGTCAGAGAAACTGGTGAAGAAATAAAAAGTTGCCTTCTTGGGGCTGAGTCTAAGGCAAATGAAGGAAATGATGTGGGGATTCACAATGATGCTTTGCCTCTGCTTCTTGCTTTTGAACCCTGCATTTCTGCACTTGGGAACGAGAAAAGGTTGCCAAATAACGCAGAGTCCATATGCACTAATGGGGGTGACTTAGTTGCTTCGGGTGATTCAGATTGGACATATTTCAGGGATGATCACTTGTTTCAGGTCGAATAGTCCCAATTGGAAGTAAGTTGGGGTGACATTAATCTATCTCTTGCTTCATTTGCATGGCATCTTAGTCTCTGATTTGTACTCCAACTCATTTTAGCATTAAAATTCTCTCATATATCTTGATATGTCTTCATTAAAAAGGAAGATGCATGCTAAACTGATGAACTAATTTACGACTAGCTATGAAGGCAGTGATATACATACTATGTACTCCTTACATCTCCTCTTGCATAACCCCCAATTTTGGGTTCTCAGATTGCATGAGTCAGCTTGGGTCTGGAAAGGGGACAGACCATCCTAGTCTTGGCACTTAGTGGTTCTTTTGGTCGGCTGTTTTGGTGTTGCAGTGCTTCTAATCTTTATGCCTGATCTGCATCTCTATATTGACTCATTGGAATATGCAGTTTACATTGGCTGATTTCAGGAAAGTAGTTCCATTAGAAATTGTTTCGAAACATGTTTGCTTCTTTTGAAGTTTTACAACGAAACCAGCCATTGTTTCAACATTTTACACCCCTGTAAAACATGATAATGTTACGTTTATTTCCATTTGCAATTTCCTTAGATATGAATTTCATATTGAACTCGTACCACTTGTATCCAAACTATTGTAGGAGCGGAGCAAAAACTTGTTAATATACTATCATCTTGATAATAATGGAACAACCAGACCATCATCTTGATAATAATAATAATATTGAGGTGGTGAAGACTTTAATTTTAGAGCATTAAATTAATAACATTTGATTGATTATTACAGCTGGTAGTATATATATATATATATATATATATATGATATGATATGATCAATGATCCAATCAACATTAATATCCTAATCCTAATCCTATTCCTATTCCTATTCCTAAGCCAGCAAGAAACTATTAAATTGAATTTGTTGACGAATAAGTGTATCAAACTATTATATGACAAGTGTATTGACACATATCGTATAATGAAACAATTATAACACAAATTGGGTTTGGCCGGACATGAAACAATTATATAACAAGTGTATTGCATATGTCGTATAATTGGTGTAAATTAAGAAAATTGACCAATCACATCATAAGTATATCATATTTATTCTATTATTACTACCAAACCTGATTTGGTGAAAAGAGGTTTTGTGTAGCTATGAAGTAGTTCAACTATATATATTTCCTAAGAAATACCATTATCATTTTATTTCACATCGATTTTATGCGGCGCAATCTATGGTGCTTAGATAGAGATAAGAAAGAAGTAAAACTATTTTCCCTAAAAGAAAAAGATTCGAATTTTGAATTAACCAAAATTGGGTAATTATTATCTCAATCAATACGGGAAATTTTCACCCAAAAGTGGATTGGGTGAACAAGAAACCCTAATAAGCCTCTGGACTTTGAATTTTAAGTGCTAAAATACAATCTACCTACCTACTAACCCCCACCTAAATATATACATATTGCATCTCATCACTATGTGTAAATATGAAAACACTCTAGTTAGGAAAAATATTGGCTCCCTGTTTCCAAATATTTGTAATCATTTTACCTAATCTAGTTGAAATAAACAAATTTATCTTCAATTGACTTAGCAAATCTAATTATATTGACTTAGAGATGGAGGGGCTGATAAGGATGACACAGCCAATTTCCATTCCATTTATAATTACAATCATTTGTTCTCAAGGGGAAAAAAAAACAAAAATAAAATAATTAAGTAAATAGAGAGAAGAAGAAAATGCATTCCTTGAAAAAGAGATGAGGGCCGAGGGGAGATTTTTTATTTTTTATTTTTATTTTATTGACACACACACCCATCAAAAAAAAAAAGAGAGAGGAAGAGAGAGAAGAAGAGTTGATTGTATTGGCAACAACAACTTGTTTGACATGGCAATGAGAGCTAGCTTTGACTGAATCAATCAACAAAATACAAGATATTTTTCTTTATATATAACTAGTTCATATTATATTCTTTAATTTTCATTAGTAGCTAGTGATGGTGTTGAAAATGTTGGATTAAGATAGACTTAAAACCAATTAATGTCGACATCTCATATGTACGTATAAACAATTAAAGTTGTCATTAATAATATTTGAATCCCATTTCTTGAAAAATATAACATCTTAGAATTAGGCCAATACCCATTATCCTCATAATTAATTATGTCTCTGTACGTAATACCTTAACTAATTATCATCACATTCATGTTTGGAAGAAATCCAAATTGTGGCAACGCATATATATATATATTCAAACGTAGTTTATGGTTTTCTTGATTATAGAATTGAAAGAATGGAAGGGCTGATCCCGTTGGTGTACAGGTCGGTGAAGAAGAACATCATCACTCGCCGCCGCCACTACGAGTGTCTCTCTTCTGGTGCAGCAGCACAGACCACCTACGACATACCTTCAGATCATCATCATCATCATGATTATTTCAACATAAACAAGGATTCGGGCCACCACCGGCGATACAACTCCGTACATGTCGTGGGCCGTGCCGCTGGTTCTGGCTTGGAGGAGGAAGAGGAAGAGAAGCCTGCTAAGCCAAAGCAAGTTGTAAGGTTTAGGAGCCATAGGAGGATGTTCTCATGTGTCACTGGTGCATAGCTCTCTCCTTTTCATTAATTAATGCTATACAATTTAATCATGTGTTTTTTTTTTTTTTTTTTTTCTTATTTTTGGAGTTGATGAGTGTATAAAAATTATTAAAGTGTAAATATATACATTATTAGGGAGTTTGGTGTTGCAAAATGAGTTGGGACAAATTAATTAAGGTAAAGAGTGTTTGTTCTGTTGATGGATTTACAAGGAGGTAGGTAGGTAGGCTGCTGTTTGGCCTAGAATTTTGTCTTGTCTTCTTCATTCATATTGTGATGAACAAAATCGATTCTGGCAATTCAATGGATCAGATGTTTCCAATACAAGGAGGACACACTAAAGGTTTCTTTTGTCAGAAAAAGACACGCTTCCTCTGTCAATGTAGTTAACTTCAATGTAATGAATGAAAACAAAGAAATCAGCAGCAGCCATACAAAAACAATACCATTCATTTCGTTAAGACAAATTGATGAAATCAAGAATGGGATTGCAACATTATATAATAAATAACTTATACCCTCAGAACAAGAATCAAATCAAGCCCAGGGAAAGGGAAAGGGAAAACAAGGTATGGACAGCCACTGCCTTTCTCTTGTTCTAATCCTGGCTGTTGCTCAAGCAGCCATTGTCTGTGGCAGTGGAAATATGAAAAGTCCCCATCTTTGCAACCAATGTAAAGCATGCGATACAGATAAATGTCCTCCCAGTGATGCATATCCCCACATGACGGCATTTGACGACACTCTTATTGCCGGCGCTTTGCAGTCCGACTACGTGAGTTCAAACGACAGAGGTGTTTACTCAGTGCCAAATATTAAAGGCAGTGAATCAACCAAAAACAACTCCTATTTCGGCTGGGAGTCCACCTCGGGATCAGCTTCTGGCTATCATAGGTAATCAAGATTTAAGAATTTTTAACTCGAATTGAGCTTTGGCCAAATATAACAAATCATATGTCAAATGTTATCACACTTGTCATGTTATTACTAGTCACTCTCCTTATATTGTACATCAATCGCATAGAAATGAAATTGATGTGATTTATTTTGGATCAGTGTAATCCAATTCCAACTAGAATTTTGCCCAAGAATGATCACTTTTGGCAACTCTACTGCACTACTTTTTCAGGTTAGAAGAAATGAATATGGTGCATAACTATGTATTATCTAGATACACAGAGTATGAGCTTGTTCAATTATTTAATCATATAGAGGATACAAATACAACCCATACACACACATCTAAAGTAAGCCAGTTTAAAGGATTAAAAATGCATTTTAATGGCAACATTGACCTCCTAAAACTTGCTTCATGGAACAACCAGATTCAGGAACTACATGGACAAATGCTCGGACGAGACCTATCTTACAGTTGACAAGCATGGTACAGTCAAACTTCGTGCACTGAAAAAACTGAGTGATTTGGCAGATGCAGACTGGAAATCAATTAATCCGCCCAAGAAGTTGAACCATCATGGATTCAGATTCTGGGTTTCTCATAGTACAGGGAAATGTCTTACAGTTTTTGGAGGAAAGACAGACAAGCAAACTGTCGGCGTTTCTGATTGCGAGTTTGACGGCTCCAACCCATTCCAACTGTTTGCCTTCCGCTTCCATTACCACAAAGCCTTCTGTTGCTGTGGAAAGTACAATGAGTAATTAATTTACTGCTAAACACTCAGTCTTTTACTGTCTTTCGCAATTCAACTACAGTACAACATGAAAATCATAGGTGAATAAAGGGACCATTTGCAATGATTAAGTTGCATACAAATAATAATGGAAGCTTTGCCACTGAGATACAAAATACGTCTCAGAGATGAATGAATTGAAGGTTGAACTAGCAGCATCAACTTTTGGTGCAAAACCTGATATATTTTGGTAAAACAATTTGATCGGAAGCAAAAAACATTTAGGCTCTAATAGCATCAACAGATGTTTGTCCTCCTCTGTGATGCATTGTGTTATGGAAGTCTTGTATAGAGGAGTAGAACTCAAGTTAGTGTTATGGGCCTTGAAAAATGTGAAATCTCAAGTTAGCCAAAATGAATCTTCAACCTGTACTTGTTATGATTATGCTTCAAGGAACTCAACATTTCATTGAACCTCTCTACAAGTGCAGAGAAAACCTACTTACCCATTAAAAGAATCAACTCTTGGGAGCAACAGCAACTCTCCAGGCTTGTGTTGCTGGCAAAGTCATCTTCTGGCCACATGACTGTCTTATCCCACTAATACAATGGTTCACCTTTCTTCAATAGCTCTTTATTGTGGAACAAAAACTTTTCCTGTGTGGGCATGGAACTATCTAATTCTCAATCACAATAAAGAAATGAACTTTCAGTACATTATACCTCTCCGCACATTGAAGATAAGTTAACTATTATTACTTATGCAGACAGCAGTAATCGAAAATTGTTCGCTAGACGAGATATGAACTCTTTCCAATAAATACTATGTAGAGGAAGCTGCAGGTACAAAGAAAAGTTACCCCACAAGTGGGTTCCCGTTTGTCATTGGAAAATTGACAATTTACAGGAGAGAAACCCCACACAACAAACTTCAAGAATGTAAGACCTCCATTGAACAGCCAGATCAAGAATAGCATAATTACATTCCGTGCAAAAACCAAGTAGATCATAACTGCTGATCTTCCGATTCACATCCAACAGGCACAAGTACTGCTTTCAGCTATTGTGCAATCCTTGGCTCTGCAACATGCAATCGACCTGAAGCGTGCAGTTGCATAATTTAAACCTCTTAAACTAAGTAACAAAACATTCAATGAGCTACCTGCCTACATAAAACCACATCATTTTTCAGAAAAGATGGTAACTTTCTCCACGGACTGTTGCTTAAAAGTCACTAGAAGTTTAAGCAAACAGATATAACCAAATGCCAGAAATTAAAAAACATATTTTAAACCATCATCATATATCTTCACCATTTTCAGTAACTACTGTTGGATAAACATTGTACATCATGCTAGATTATGCCATTTGATTGGGGATGTTCACTTCTAATTTCTACAGTAGGAATTGCTTCTTCCATGTTCACAACTCCGCTCAGACAAGGTGGCTTGGCAGCTCCATAGTAGAAGAAAGCCATTATCTTTGACAACTCATCAGCTGTTCGGAGAGCTGAAATACAAAATAGTGAGTAATTACGGTTAAAAAGAATTTACTATTCTCAAATAAGTGGTCAATGATTGATTATTGATACTTACCTTTCTCACGGTATAAAATTTTCCCCGCCCTAGTGAAAATGAGTTCCGGAAAAACAGAGACTTTTAGAGCAGAAACCAAATCCGGCTCGACAACAGCATCAATTGCGACACACTGTTGGTTAATGCACATCAGCAGAGTGTCACAATTGATAAATATAATTTGATCATGCAAGAAGCTATACTTACTCTTGGTGATGGTAGCCTGCAGTTCCATATGATGTTCACAGCTTTCTCTAATTCATCTCGAATCTTTTCATTTTCCTTTGGTCTGATATTATTCAAATGCATGAAAAACCAAAAAGAAAATGTATTACTTGTATTTGCCAATTTCCAGAGTTTACAATTATGTGAATTCATTAAAACCAAATTGAACAGGACTTCGAGCAGTAAGGCCTCTGATTAGGCTCATCCTTGATGCTAACAAGTCAGTTGCTAATACCAGCCCTTGCATTCATGCTAAGATAAGAAGGTTGTGGAGTGATACTGGGGCAGCTCTAAGAATTAGATGAAGAAAATTAAAAAATTGATGTAAAGCCCGAAAGCAGTGTAAGTTCCTCAAAATGAGCATGCATAAGCACTAAATAAATGCGAGTGGTGAGAAATCAGGACTGGAGCATTTAAAAAAGAAAACAAACATGAAGCATAATTTTAGGACTATCAGAGCAACTTTTTTCTGTCCGTGAAGATCCCACCACAGCACCTTCTACTTCTAGTAGGCCATGAACTAAAGAAAAGAAGAAAAGAAAATATAGAACTACCTTCTGTAACGGTTATGAACAAGAACAACGAGAGGGCTGATATCCTTAAAAATAGCCTCCTCCCATTCTGCAGTAGTTATATCTTTGATTGGACGAATATAATCATCATCCTGCCATACTATTTCATTTTCACTATCATAGTTCTCATCATCATCCTTTTTGACATTCTTTATGCTGATCTTGTTGAAGAACTGACCCAAATTGAAACCCCACCCATCGGCATCCTCTGGCCAATCTGGATCCTCCTCCTCAACAACAAGGGGGTATTCAGCTAAAAGCTTTTGCATCTTTTTCCTCTTCTCAACAAGGTCTGTCTCTTCTTCAACATCAGGAATTCTACCCATCACTTCTCTAATCTTCCGTCTCCACTCCTTTCTCTCTTCTGCATCCATAACAAATGAATCCTCATCTCCACCCTTCACCTCACTCCCACTGGACTCATCTTCATCGTCTTCATTCTCTTCACCTAGCTTTAGTAGTTCTTCTATTTTGGAAACATTTATTCGACCTCTTCTGCTACCAGCACCCTGTTACACACTCCAAAGCTATGTAAAACATAGATACACAGGCACGGAATTAAGTAGTAACATATTAATCATTAAATGTTATTTATAAGCATCAAGGAGTGAACCAGGGTGAAAAAAATACCCGCGGAGGTGTTCTTATGGGGTTTTGTTGAGAGAGGCATAAAGGTCGGCCCTTGCAGTAGGAGGAAACTATAAAGCTGCTGCTGGTCTTTCTGAACATCAGGGAATCCAAAGAGAGGAAATTTATCGGACATTTTTTATTCAGAGGGCTGAACATAAACTGCAGCCTTACAGTATGCTGAAGTAGCTCCATGCCCTGCATTGCTAATTCAAGATTGCAACTTGCCTTCAGTTCTTATACCATGAACAAAAAGAATTATATCCAGCAGCAAACAAATAAATTACGGTTCATTACTAACTAAAATATACTTTTACCCCTTTAATTTATTTCCTTAAGTCTTAATTATAGAATCAAACTAGGGGTAAAAAAGCGAGAAAGTAAAAGAAGAATGATAAGGGATAAACGTTCTTTATCAGTGGGTGCAAGTGTATAATTAGAAAAATCACCCAAAAAACAACACAAAATTAGAGAAAGAAGTGGCATCCATTAAAAAGCAGCTTAGATTACATGATAACAAGAAAATAAAATGCCCATTTTTCAGAAGTGAATAGCCAAAAAACAGAGAACCACCTAAACCAAGAAGACCAGACAAACCATGCAAACAGAAATCATAAAAAAAAAAATAACAAAAAGGCCAAGAAAATACGAAGCTACCCATCAAAGGTTTCGAGCTACATGATGATAAATGAAGGGGGGAAATGGAAAGGAGAAGGGAAAATATAGAGCATGAGAGCGTACACTGATATTTTAGCTTCCACTGACTCTTTTTTGCTGAATTTTGAGTAGCTCAAGCGAACAGAGCAAGTGGAGACTTCTATTCAACTAAAACCCAGAATCCCATCATCATCTCTCTCTTTTCGGCAATATTTTGGATTATGGTAACAGAGGACGGGGAGGGGGGTACTTATGAAATTTACCCTTTTATTTGTCACCAAATTATAATATATCCATTTCCATTCCGTATAATAACCCTGGAAAATTTCAGGGAGTATAGAAATTGGAACTTAGCCTTCCATTAGGCTAAAAGCAAAATTAAAATGAATACAAATACAATAAATAAATACAATAATTTAAAGTAAAAAACTTACAGAAGTGTAAACTCGTACACAAAGCTGAAATCTTATTTAGTGAGGGACAAAGAAGGTGATATACATGTACAAGGGTGTTTTCGGTCTGCCTCTAATGATCTAAGAGGGGGTATTTATAGGGAGGCCGGATCTGAAAGTATTATTTCAAATCCGTCTGTGATTGACAGGTGTCTTATGCATTAAGACACATGGCTGGAGTCATCTCCAGACGTATTACATGAATGACACGTGTTGCTGTATGTGTGACACGTGTTGCTTTGACTCGGTCAAAAATTTTCGACTTTGTTTTCTTCCGGCATTATGCTGTCTGCTTTCATTTCTTCATTATTTTGGAGAAATTACTTTCTTCCGATTCTTCTTCGGATCTTTTGTGGTAATCTACCCTTAATCCTAACTGTAGAATACAAGATAATAAGTCATTAGAACAAACTATATTTTTTGAAACAAATTTACATAGTTCTAGAATTAATACTAGAAGGCAAATAAAATGGAGTGAAATAGAATTCCCAGAAAGTTGGATAATTGAGAAAGAAGTTCCAATTTTAAGTCATATAGAAAGTAATTATGCTAGTATTGTTCAAAATCCAGAAGGAAATGTTAGAATAGACTTTATTAATAACCAACCAAAATGTTTAAGAAGCAATTCTTCAAGATATTCTACAATATCATATTTTTCACCAGTTGAAATTATGACTCCATCTAGAGCATCCACTTCACAAAATAGAAAAGAAAATAGCCAAGAAGATATAAGAGAAAATAAAGTTGAACAAATAAGGATTCAGTCTAATAATATTGCTAAAGGGATATATAAAGATCCAAGATTAAATGAAGAATTAACTTCAGAAACAAATTTTTGTTTATAAATGAATAATTTAAATCTAATTGATTTAGAAACAGAGATCCCATTAGTAGACTATTCTAAAATAATAGATTTTAGTCCTGGATCTCTAGTTAGAAAAGAAATTCAGAAAGAATTCAAGGAAGAAAGATGGAAACCATTTAGAAAATGGTTCTTTGAAAACTTTAATATAGCAAACCAAAAAATAATCTCTCAACAATTTTATAAAGAATTAACTATAAGGAATAAAATAGTTGCTTTTGTTCCCTGGTTTCTCATCAAATATTCAGAACAATATTTAAATGTACTAGAGAGAAAGTATTTTTTAGATAATGGAAAAATTTGTTAATAACATATTTCCCCCTCAACAATCATTTAAAATGAACTCGAATGAAATAGAAATTAATTTCAAAGCATTTTCAAAATTAATTGAAGATGATACCCTAATAATTACAATGGCCCAAATTAATGAGTTAATGAAAAAACAAAATTATACAAATTTGTATTTAAATATTATAGGAGAACAAATTACCGAACTAAATAAAAAAATAGATAAAATATCTAATTGGCAGCAGGAAATTAATTCTAAAAATACAGTAATTGGTGGACTAAATAAAGAAATCATAGCAAAATCATCAATCCAACCGCCTCCTGAAATTGAAGATTTCCATTTAAAACCCTTAGGAGAATTAGAAAAATTATTGGATCAAAAATTTAGGGACTTAAAATTAAACACCTTAAGTGATGACATGACAACTGAAAATAGTAGAAAAAATTTGCCAGAAGGAATAAATAAAATAGAGAAATATGCTAGGAAGCCTATGCAAACAAAATTTTATTATCCTAGGCCCACACCTCAAGACATACTATATGAGGAACAAGAGATTTATGACCAGCATAGCTATAATGGGAAACAAATTTATGAATGGAATATTGATGGTTATACAGAAAGACAAATCTACAATACTATTCACAGAATGATGATGTATAGTACTGTCTGTAAAGGAAATAATAATACAGATAAGGCTATTGCTAAAATGATTATAGCAGGTTTTACAGGACAATTAAAAGGCTGGTGGGATAATTATCTTAGCCCGATGGACAGAAATGAAATTTTGAGTACAGTCAAACCAGAAAATATGGAAGAACAAGCAGTCTATACACTTGCCATTAATATAGTAGAACATTTTACAGGGAGATGGTCCGATAATAGTGAAAATATTAGAACCCTATTACAGAATTTCCAATGTAAAACTCTAACATCCTTTAGGTTTTACAAAGATGTCTTCCTTACTAGAGTAATGGAACTCCCAGAATCCAATGATGCTCATTGGAAATCTAGATTCATCGATGGACTTCCTCACCTATTCGCTGAAAGGGTTAGGAAGAATCTCAGAAATGGAGGGGTAGCAATAAATTATAATCAATATACTTATGGGAAGTTAATTGGAACTTGCATTCAAGAAGGTTTAAATCTATGCAATGAAATTAGATTAAATAAACAAATTAAAAGACAAAATTTAACAGAGAAGAAACAACTAGGAGAATTTTGTGCTCAATTTGGAATAGAAATGATGCCGTCAGATAGACAAAAAATTCCCAAATATAGGACCCCAGAGGGAAAAAAGAAAAGACATAAAAAACGGAGTGATAGAAAAGAAAAAAATAAACAAAGAAACATAACCAGAAAAGATGAATGGAAAACTAAAAATAATTTAACAAAAAAGATAAGAAGATGTTACATTTGCGGTGAAACAGACCACCTTGCAAATAGATGTAGAAATAAAAGAGCTAAAAGATTAAAAAAGAAGATTAATAGTCTTAAATTAGAAGACCAAGAAAAAGAAAATATAATAAATACAATATTTTCTGAAGGAAAAGAATCTTCCGAATCTGAAGAATTAGAAGAAAATAATCAAGATGAATTAGGAAATATAGAAGAGAATCCTGAGAATTTATCAACCTCGGATGAATCAAATGAAGAAGAAGATTCTTCTTGTCCATGTAAACAAGGGACTAATGAAGAAGAATCAGATGATGAATTTTATGAATTAATGGCACAATTCAAAGATTTGTCAACAGTAAATGTCCTTACAGATAATCATATAGTTGAGTTGCTCAGGGAAATTAAGGACCCTGAAATAAGAAATATTATCCTTAGTAAAATGGATAACAATAGAGGTTCATCTTCTGAGTCAAATCAGACATATGAAAACTTAATTAGTAAACCATTTGAACCCTATACAATTACTGAAGTTAAAAAAAATACTCAGAGAAAAACAAACCATTAAAGATAACCCTTCCACTGCAGAAGATCTAAAATTAGAAGTTGAAAAATTAAAAGAAGAAATAAAAAATATTAAGAAATATAATCAGACTCTTACTACTAGAATAGAAATATTAGAAATAGACAAAAATAACAAATTCATTGAATTAAGTAAAGAGAAAATTGAGGATAATTTCCTATCTACATTAGAGGTAGTGACCAGTCAAAAATGGAATATAAAGATTGACTTATTGATAAGTAATAATTTTAGAAAAACATTTACTGCTCTAGTAGATAGTGGGGCAGATATTAATTGTATAAAAGAAGGATTAATACCAACCAAATACTTTGAAAAAACAACTCATTCATTATCCTCTGCCAATGGGCAAAAATTAAACATAAGTTTTAAAATCCCTAATGTTAAGGGTTTAAAAGCAATTTGTACTAATCCTATATGTAAAAATTTATATTCATCCTGATAATGCCCTATATCCATAGCATCTAAAAGTTTTATTACTCTTTCTTCATTATCAAGGGCTATTGATTCCTCACTAGTCTTTACAATCTGTTTTGTCTTCCAAAAATCAAATCGGCCGAAATTATAAATTAATCTAGGATTTACCTTAGGAATTGTCCATTTATTTAATTGACTTAAATTCTTAGGAATTTCATATTCTTCCTTTTTGGAATTTTTAACAGTATTTATATCTGAAACAGATAAATATTGCATATTAAGCAATATATAAAACAAGTACTGTTGAATTATCCAATACAACTTCAATAACATGGCTCTGATACCATGGAGGGATCGGGAATATACAATACAAAACCTCGCCGTAAAATCCGACCATGTAGGCGGAATATAAATCCGGCCATGTAGGCGGAAGACGAGAGATACCAAAAAAATCGCCAAAAATCCGACCATGTAGGCGGAATGTAAATCCGACCATGTAGGCGAAAGGCGATCAAAATAAAGGAGTATCTTAAATAGTGATCTATATAAAGAGAATTTAAATGAATAGGAATAGAGTAAATTTGGGAACCTTTTACGCTCCGTTAAATTAATAAGTACGAATTCAGTCTTAAAACACCACCAAAAGGCCCACACAACGCCATATTTGGCAAAACCGGGCAGCAGTGGTAAAACAGACTTCCTTCATCCTCATAATTTAAGGGAACGACCCAAAGGGTCTCCTTTCCATATTCATTTATTTTCCCCGTATATTTATCATAAATTTAAAATACTTTTTTTTTTTTTTTTTTTTTTTTTAGAACCTTGCCATCTTCGTTGTCATGGATAATTCAACAGTATGAACTTAGCCTTCCATTAGGCTAAAAGCAAAATTAAAATGAATACAAATACAATAAATAAATACAATAATTTAAAGTAAAAAAACTTACAGAAGTGTAAACTCGTACACAAAGCTGAAATCTTATTTAGTGAGGGACAAAGAAGGTGATATACATGTACAAGGGTGTTTTCGGTCTGCCTCTAATGATCTAAGAGGGGGTATTTATAGGGAGGCCGGATCTGAAAGTATTATTTCAAATCCGTCTGTGATTGACAGGTGTCTTATGCATTAAGACACATGGCTGGAGTCATCTCCAGACGTATTACATGAATGACACGTGTTGCTGTATGTGTGACACGTGTTGCTTTGACTCGGTCAAAAATTTTCGACTTTGTTTTCTTCCGGCATTATGCTGTCTGCTTTCATTTCTTCATTATTTTGGAGAAATTACTTTCTTCCGATTCTTCTTCGGATCTTTTGTGGTAATCTATCCTTTGTTCCTCTGAAGATTCAGAAGTCCCAACTTTTGATTTTGCTTTCAAAGCAGTCCTGATTCCCTGAAATAGTTGATCAAGGATAATTTCGTGGTTGGATTCTTCAAATGGGTCTTGTGATTCCCCTGCTAAACAAGAATACTTATTTTCTTCATCTCTGGAAGAGGTTTCCATTGGGGACTCTGCTCCTGTCAGATTTCGTTTGAGGTCTTTCTGGACTTGATTGAGATATTCCTCAATCATTTGTTCTTTAGAGATAATACCTCTCTTGCTCCTGATTCTTTGCGATATTTGCTCGAATGGGCTAGGAGTCTGATTTTCTTCCTTCTCCAGGAGTGCTTTGTATTCTTGGAGTTTTTCCTCCATTTCATCAAGTGCTTCTTGACAAAAATATTTTTTTGTTTCCGGATTGATGAGCATTAATTTACTCCAGAATTTAGAACAAGATTTCCTTTTAATACAAGGAATTTTTTGTAAGGTCATTCCTACTTCAGGTAGCCATTTCTGTGATTTTTCCGCCTGGATAATTTTTGGCGAACAATTGATCCATTCCGTATAATAACCCTGGAAAATTTCAGGGAGTATAGAAATTGGGGGACCATAATTTAACCACCATTGAAATACCCAATTTGGTACTTCTTGTTGGAAAACTAATGGACAAATTTTGAAAAACCATGTGTGTTTTCTCTTATAATTTTCATAGAGAAAAGTTTTGTTGAATGCTTCAACATAGTCCCAATAATTAAATTTTATTGGGGATTTAGACTCTGGATGAATATATTCTTTTTCACCTAATGGGTTAATTCCCCATTCAACAGCAGTAATGAATTTTTTTATTACTGCTTTTGAGTAATTAAATTCTTTTCCATTATTGGAATAAGTGTGAGTAATTTCAACACTTTGCATTGCTTTCAGGATACACTCATAATGAGCCCTTGGTTTATATGAACCTGCTGTGAATGCTGTCATATCCAGATATCTTTTCATTAGATACCATGGATCTTTTTCCCACCTTAAATCCTCATTTTCCAGAAGTATAATTACTTCCTGATGTTCACTAAATTTATAGTTTACTAACTCATCTTCTTCTTCCAATATTTTAGCATAAGATACTGAAGAAGATGATACTTCTTCGGCGGCGATTTTTTTCTGCTCCTTTTTAAATATGAGGAATTGCTGGAAGAGCTCATTTTCTTCCTCAGAGACTTTATTGTATCTTCCTATTCCGGAAATGTTGTCTTTAATTAATGATCTGTTACCTTGGCGTATAATTTCGCCTGGTCTAAATCTACCTCCTCTCTGATTGGAGGAGTTTTTGCCTCTTCCTTTTTGAGGAAGCATTCCTGCAATAAAAGGATTATTCATTTAACCGGCATAATATCCTGCAATTTTTTGGTGATACAACAAATTTGCTATCCAAATATTTTTTATGCGATAATGATAAGACATGTCTGCATTTGGATGTTGAATAAGAATTTCCGAAATAATTTTTTTTTCTCTCCTCAATCTTTTCTTATTATTCTCTGAATTCTTTTAAGTCGTGCCTTATATTCAATAGGCTCATCCCAAAATTCAAACCTATATACAGGCCATTTTAGTCCATTCATCCAATAACTTTCTCCTTCAATCCTATCTTCAACCCAATAATCTGGGATTTTAGAGGAGGTACTTACTCCTATAAAGAATTCTCCTCCAATCCAGTTAAATTTACCAATGTCTGTGTTCATTTAGATATTCTCTTGATAAGAAGTCAGGAAGACTATTAGTCTTTCCTTTAATATGTTCTATTGTAAAATTAAATGGAGCTAAATGTGCTTGCCATCTAGCAAACATTTGTTTAGAAACATCATGCTTAAAGTCTTTGTTAAACATAAACTTAGCAGCAGAACAATTTGTTCTGATAATAAATTCTTGGTTTAATAAGTCATCTTGGAATTTTAAAACACATTTAACAATAGCAAGAACTTCTTTAGCCACTGTAGCATAATTTAATTGGGCTGCTTTCCATTTTCCAGAATGGAATCTAACTAAATATTCTTGTTTATTATTATCGATTTGTTTTAATATTCCTCCAAATCCTATTTCAGAAGCATCTGTTTCTATTATTTTCTTCCAATTAGGATTTGCTAGTGTTAGACATGGTAATGATTTAACCTTCTGTTTTATTAGCCTAACTGCTTTAGTGTGATCTTCTGTCCATTCCAATGGATTTTTCTTGAGCCTATCATATAATAATGCTGTGTCTTGTGCAAGATTTTTGTAATATGGAGCTATATAATTTAGGCTTCCTAAAAATCTCTGTAATTGAGTTCTATCAATAATTTTATCCGGAAATTTATCTGCAAATTCTATGCATCTGTTAATGGGAATTATTTCTCCTTTTTCGATATTGTGACCTAAAAATCTTATCTTAGTTTGGAAGATACTCATTTTTGGTTTAGATATTACTAATCCATTTTGAATGACTATCGTTTTAAACATTTCTAAATGTTTAAAGTGGTCTTCTATGTTATTGGAGAAGACTAAGATGTCATCAATATAAACAATAATAAAGTTCGAGAATTGGTTAAAAATATCATTCATGATATTTTGGAATTCTGAAGGTGCATTTTTCAGACCAAAAGGCATAACATTCCACTCATAATGGCCAAAAGGAACTGTAAATGCAGTTTTATATCTATCTGATTCACTTATCTGAATCTGCCAATATCCTGATTTTAAGTCAAATTTTGAAAAAATTATTGCCTTATGCAATCTATCTAAAAGATCTTTTTTATTGGGGATTGGATACCTTATCCATTTTAAAACTTTATTGAGGGGCTTATAATTGATAACAAGTCTAGGTCTCCCTCTTTCCTGTTCTGCATGTTTATTAACATAAAAAGCAGTACATGACCAAGGTGATTTAGAGGATCTAATTAGTTTTTTATCTACTAATCCCTTAATCTCCTCTTTGCATAACTCTAGATATTCGGAATTCATCTGACAAGGTCTCGCCTTAGTGGGAATATTTTTTTCTAAAAACTCATTTTCATATGGGAGGCTTACAATATGTTTCTTTCTATGCCAAAATGCATTAGGGTGTTCATTACATGTCTCAAGTTCGAATTTATTTTGAACCATTTTAATTTTTGCTTGTAATTTTGGATTTTGAAGTAATTCATCTATCTGTAAAGAATTGATTTCTTCTTTTATAAAACAGATTTGATTTGTTTTAGAAATTATTAAATCTCTTATTTCATTAATAACTTTATCCATTGGTTGAGTAATAAATTCAAATTTTATTATCTCATCTTCAAATGTTCCTATTATACCTTTGTCATTAATGTTTTTTATTGGGAAAATCTTTTTTAGAAAGGGTGTTCCTAAGATTATATCATTTGTTAAATCCTTAATTAGTAGGAAACTCATAGGGATACATTTTTTATTATTACATATATAAGCTTTTGGGATTTTAAAACTTATGTTTAATTTTTGCCCATTGGCAGAGGATAATGAATGAGTTGTTTTTTCAAAGTATTTGGTTGGTATTAATCCTTCTTTTATACAATTAATATCTGCCCCACTATCTACTAGAGCAGTAAATGTTTTTTCTAAAATTATTACTTATCAATAAGTCAATCTTTATATTCCATTTTTGACTGGTCACTACCTCTAATGTAGATAGGAAATTATCCTCAATTTTCTCTTTACTTAATTCAATGAATTTGTTATTTTTGTCTATTTCTAATATTTCTATTCTAGTAGTAAGAGTCTGATTATATTTCTTAATATTTTTTATTTCTTCTTTTAATTTTTCAACTTCTAATTTTAGATCTTCTGCAGTGGAAGGGTTATCTTTAATGGTTTGTTTTTCTCTGAGTATTTTTTTAACTTCAGTAATTGTATAGGGTTCAAATGGTTTACTAATTAAGTTTTCATATGTCTGATTTGACTCAGAAGATGAACCTCTATTGTTATCCATTTTACTAAGGATAATATTTCTTATTTCAGGATACACTCATAATGAGCCCTTGGTTTATATGAACCTGCTGTGAATGCTGTCACATCCAGATATCTTTTCATTAGATACCATGGATCTTTTTCCCACCTTAAATCCTCATTTTCCAGAAGTATAATTACTTCCTGATGTTCACTAAATTTATAGTTTACTAACTCATCTTCTTCTTCCAATATTTTAGCATAAGATACTGAAGAAGATGATACTTCTTCGGCGGCGATTTTTTTCTGCTCCTTTTTAAATATGAGGAATTGCTGGAAGAGCTCATTTTCTTCCTCAGAGACTTTATTGTATCTTCCTATTCCGGAAATGTTGTCTTTAATTAATGATCTGTTACCTTGGCGTATAATTTCGCCTGGTCTAAATCTACCTCCTCTCTGATTGGAGGAGTTTCTGCCTCTTCCTCTTTGAGGAAGCATTCCTGCAATAAAAGGATTATTCATTTAACCGGCATAATATCCTGCAATTTTTTGGTGATACAACAAATTTGGCTTGGAGCCATGTTATTGAAGTTGTATTGGATAATTCAACAGTACTTGTTTTATATATTGCTTAATATGCAATATTTATCTGTTTCAGATATAAATACTGTTAAAAATTCCAAAAAGGAAGAATATGAAATTCCTAAGAATTTAAGTCAATTAAATAAATGGACAATTCCTAAGGTAAATCCTAGATTAATTTATAATTTCGGCCGATTTGATTTTTGGAAGACAAAACAGATTGTAAAGACTAGTGAGGAATCAATAGCCCTTGATAATGAAGAAAGAGTAATAAAACTTTTAGATGCTATGGATATAGGGCATTATCAGGATGAATATAAATTTTTACATATAGGATTAGTACAAATTGCTTTTAAACCCTTAACATTAGAAGGTTTACCTGAAAGTTTTTTAGCTGCTCTTAGAGATGCAAGGAATTTAGATTGGAAAAAATCTTTGATTGGGATAATACAATCCAGCCTAGCTCACGGGCCGGTATTTTTTAATGTCTATCCGAATTTACAATTGTCCTTATCGGATGCAAATATATTAGATGCTTTAACATTAAATGTTAAAACTCATGGGTATAATTATACACCCGGATCTGAATTAATATGTGTATGTTATAGAATATATTATAAACTTCTTCATACCCTTAATCCTAACTGTAGAATACAAGATAATAAGTCATTAGAACAAACTATATTTTTTGAAACAAATTTACATAGTTCTAGAATTAATACTAGAAGGCAAATAAAATGGAGTGAAATAGAATTCCCAGAAAGTTGGATAATTGAGAAAGAAGTTCCAATTTTAAGTCATATAGAAAGTAATTATGCTAGTATTGTTCAAAATCCAGAAGGAAATGTTAGAATAGACTTTATTAATAACCAACCAAAATGTTTAAGAAGCAATTCTTCAAGATATTCTACAATATCATATTTTTCACCAGTTGAAATTATGACTCCATCTAGAGCATCCACTTCACAAAATAGAGAAGAAAATAGCCAAGAAGATATAAGAGAAAATAAAGTTGAACAAATAAGGATTCAGTCTAATAATATTGCTAAAGGGATATATAAAGATCCAAGATTAAATGAAGAATTAACTTCAGAAACAAATTTTTGTTTATAAATGAATAATTTAAATCTAATTGATTTAGAAACAGAGATCCCATTAGTAGACTATTCTAAAATAATAGATTTTAGTCCTGGATCTCTAGTTAGAAAAGAAATTCAGAAAGAATTCAAGGAAGAAAGATGGAAACCATTTAGAAAATGGTTCTTTGAAAACTTTAATATAGCAAACCAAAAAATAATCTCTCAACAATTTTATAAAGAATTAACTATAAGGAATAAAATAGTTGCTTTTGTTCCCTGGTTTCTCATCAAATATTCAGAACAATATTTAAATGTACTAGAGAGAAAGTATTTTTTAGATAATGGAAAAATTGTTAATAACATATTTCCCCCTCAACAATCATTTAAAATGAACTCGAATGAAATAGAAATTAATTTCAAAGCATTTTCAAAATTAATTGAAGATGATACCCTAATAATTACAATGGCCCAAATTAATGAGTTAATGAAAAAACAAAATTATACAAATTTGTATTTAAATATTATAGGAGAACAAATTACCGAACTAAATAAAAAAATAGATAAAATATCTAATTGGCAGCAGGAAATTAATTCTAAAAATACAGTAATTGGTGGACTAAATAAAGAAATCATAGCAAAATCATCAATCCAACCGCCTCCTGAAATTGAAGATTTCCATTTAAAACCCTTAGGAGAATTAGAAAAATTATTGGATCAAAAATTTAGGGACTTAAAATTAAACACCTTAAGTGATGACATGACAACTGAAAATAGTAGAAAAAATTTGCCAGAAGGAATAAATAAAATAGAGAAATATGCTAGGAAGCCTATGCAAACAAAATTTTATTATCCTAGGCCCACACCTCAAGACATACTATATGAGGAACAAGAGATTTATGACCAGCATAGCTATAATGGGAAACAAATTTATGAATGGAATATTGATGGTTATACAGAAAGACAAATCTACAATACTATTCACAGAATGATGATGTATAGTACTGTCTGTAAAGGAAATAATAATACAGATAAGGCTATTGCTAAAATGATTATAGCAGGTTTTACAGGACAATTAAAAGGCTGGTGGGATAATTATCTTAGCCCGATGGACAGAAATGAAATTTTGAGTACAGTCAAACCAGAAAATATGGAAGAACAAGCAGTCTATACACTTGCCATTAATATAGTAGAACATTTTACAGGGAGATGGTCCGATAATAGTGAAAATATTAGAACCCTATTACAGAATTTCCAATGTAAAACTCTAACATCCTTTAGGTTTTACAAAGATGTCTTCCTTACTAGAGTAATGGAACTCCCAGAATCCAATGATGCTCATTGGAAATCTAGATTCATCGATGGACTTTGACAAGTGATAGGTCCAAGATTCTTTTCATTTTAGGACCCAAAAAATCTGTTACAAGTAATAATAATAATAATAATAATAATAATAATAATAATAATAATAATAATACTTCCCTAAAGTTGATGTATTTTGCTTTTTCATTGGCCATTCACTCTGCTTTCTCATCATCATCACATATGTTAATACAACATCTTCATATCAACTTATCTAAATTACAGAAACAACTTTTCAGCTCCCATTGCTTTCAGTTTGTGTATTTATTGTTAAATTGTATTGGACAATTATTATTATTAATTAAATGAAATTTACTTTGAAAGTTTTTTATTTAAATATATTTTACCTTTTAATTTAATTAATTAATATATAATGTATTAATTGTTACATATAAATATATATATATATATATAATAAGTCCAGTTATTTGGTCCAACCGGACCCGTGGCCCAATAATTTATCTGCTCCATTCTTAAAAACATTAATGCTACATTAGCATGTCACAACATCAAGTACAACCAAACATCTGACGCAAATTCAGCAGTACAACAAAGCTCTCAAGAAGGAAAAAAAAAAAAGAAAAAACAAACAAAGCTCAAACAAAGAGGATCAAATTTGTACAAAGAGAAACCTTTTTTTTAAACATAATACCAGATTGAATGCAGCAAGTGATAGAATTTCACATAGAATGAGGCACGTCCAAAATCATAGGATGAACATCATCGTACAAGGAGGGAAGAAGCCAATTGAAGAAGCCAATTTTGGTTTGTCGTTTGAGTCTCTGAGTTGAGTACTCCACTAAAATATTCCAAACTTCACCTACAGTCCATCCCTGGGATAAAATCCATTGCACCACCAACTCAAGCTTCTGTAATGCCTCCAAATTAAATGTGTGGTATAAGACAAAAGGTCTCAGTGCTTGAGAAGCTGCCAGCCACTGGATTATGGCTTTAACTTCAGGATCTCCCCCAAAAGCACCACAACCCCAATTACCTGTTGCAACACCAATCTCACCTTCATTTCCTTTATACTGAAGCATCTGTCCCTTATTGTTCTTCCTCACCTCATAACTAGTTTGTGTGTCAGCTTCACAGGATGTTGACGGATCGTCCGTGGTCAAAATATTAGTTTTGGAACTTTCAGGTGCCATTCCTATGACTTGATCAGGCTCAGGTGCCAAAAGCCATTTGAGTCCATTTGAGTCTATTTTATGCTGATCAAAAAAGCCACAAAATGCCTTATTAGTTTCTCGAAGGAGGCATTCGAGTGCGTATTGTCTCTTTCCAGGTCTGCTAAGTGCATCAATTGCAATAATCCTCGTCCTGCGCCTTCCCATTGTGTCAACACTCTTAGTGTCAACATGGTCTCCACAGAAGCGGAATGAAGCAGCATAGCCAGAGTAATTTGAAAATCTTTCTGCACCAACAATCTCAACAGCCTCATTATCTGCCATTGAAGGCAAGAAAAGCCTGGCAACAATCAGTTCCGGGTTGATCATGCAACGAATCTCTTCTTGTACACAGCCATGTCTGAGAGCACCACCTCCTATGTTTTTATTTGCAAAATCTACTTCAAGAGCTTCAGTGGGCTGATCTTCAATTAAACCAGAAGTCCGAGCCTACCACAGGATTCAAGTAGAAAACCATCATTGAACTGAGAGAAATAGCAAAAAATGAGCCATCCCCGATTAATTGGCAATTTAGAAGCTATTTCTGATGGTGGTATTAGAAGACAATCAATAGTGTTGCATAATAGGGATGATTTTGGGCACGTTGGAGGTAGTTTTGGATAAAAAAAATAAAAAAAGGAGCTGGTAAACTTTATAATACAATTGGCTAGTTAAGAATATATGATAAGAGAAACATTTCCAGGCTTATTGCATGTAATCACTAGATTAATAACTTCATTACCTCCAATCGGCAGAGAGAGACAGTAGACTTGCTCCAGAAATCAGCTTCAGGGTAAACAATGTTGGACTGACTGTTCTGTAAAGGAAGAACCTTTCGCTCAAATGAGACATTACCCATAGGCATTTCCGAGCATGTCCTCTCAAAATAGTGAAGAATGCACTTTATTTTATGTTCCTGCTTCACATCATAACGCTCATATAAACTCCTGAAATCAGAAAAAGGGACATGAACCAACCTCCCGCCTGTGATAAGCATACAATAACATATTACAGAAAGAGGAACCAAATGAAAATGTTAATAAGGAAACACAGAAATGCTGCCTGTTGATTTACATACAACTGATATCCATGACACGCAAATGAGTTGCAACATTTTTAAGTACAAATTTACCTTACATTAGTTTCACCATCAAGAATTACCACTCTGAAATTAAAGAGACAAAAAAAAAAAAGACTTCCCTTCCTAAGAAAACTAAATGGGAACACACAGCAACTTCTGCCAATCCTATTAACAGTAAAAATACCAACATAATATTCTTGGCGACATAGAAAAATCACAATAGCAGAGATCGATGGGGGAAGGTTGCAATAGCATTTATCCTTTAGAATCATCAAGGACCGAACCAGGGGATGTTAATTTTCTCTATCTTTTCATAATAAGGTAACTTCTTCCACACTTACTATACATTTTTTCCTACAATGTGGAACCTAACCTTAGTCTAGACGTGGGTCACAAGGAAAGGGCATATTTAAAGTTCAAAACACCTCAAGGAATTTAAAGGAAATAGTCAAAATCATTTTACAATAGGTTGTTAGATGTATATCTAGCAAGCAATACATGTAAATGCGTGCTTGTGCTTTTCCATGGATACCCACTTTACATGTCCAGCAATCAAGATCTTCATGCTTTTAGTTATATACTTTTTATGTACTTTCCCACAAAATGACTGAAACAGAATGGAGGTACTTATGAATAAGTAAAATGTTTACTCTCGACATCTTTTAACTCAAGATGCTTAATGCAAAACATTTGCACATTTGCCCAAGCCCAAGCAAAATTAATTATAAGGTCAGTAAGAACCTCACATAATGAAAGCCAGTTCACATAAACTAGATGAATTCTAAGTTCAGTAACACATTGCGTCACGTAAGCTAGATCCAAGGGCCAAATCGCCAAAATAAAATTTAAGAAAATTGTGAAAATACTGTTACCAGATTTTGCTTTGAATTCATATTGGCTTTTAGGTATCCGATGAGGATTCAATATAAGCATTAAAATTTCGTCGCCAAGCACTACTTGGTGAAGAATAGCTAGACATGTTGACTTTTCTAGGAGTTAAAGATGCAAAGAAAGTAAATGAAATTAAGCTTCTGTAGCATAATTGTAATCAACAATTTGTATAAATAATTTAACCAACACCATATATATCCAGAAGTAAGACACTGGTGTAATCGATAAAAAACATTGGTAATAGAGCAAACACATGCAGAATTGAAATGGTTAATGCGACGGAGCTACATGAGTACCAAAATTAACAGACAATATGAATAGAAATATAAAAAACGGGTGATGACATACATAAATAAAGTATCAAAGTTGATGGTTGGGAGATGTTTGGCGCCTCTGTTAGTGGTTGGAAACAAGCAAAAAAGAGCACAAACCAGAAGAGCCGCAATCAATTCCTGAAATAAACACAACTTCAAACTCAGATTTTGTGGTTTAATTCAGCCACATTGCATCAAAAAAGGAATTGGGCATGAGGTAAAACATAGTTATCATGACAGAAGGATGTCTATTTTCTTCATTGCACCATCTCTTCTTGATCTTTGGAACAGATTGCAGCAGACAAGTGGATTATGTTACTGATAGACCATTGAAGAAGTAACATCATAGACAGATACAACAATCTTAACCATAAAATTATGATCCCTTTTCTTTTTTTTCTGAAATCAAAAGGTGCCAGTAGCAACACAAAAGCAGTGGCCCGCATTAGTTGTTCATTGATATATATGATCTGACTGACTAATTAACAAAATGCAGCTGATACCTATTTACTAGTAAAAAACATGAACACACACACACACCATGAATTACCTGACTAAGTAACACCATGCCGGACTGTTGTGAGTCCAATAATCTAAGACTGGTCTCCATCCCAATGAGGCCCGCATTCTGATAGTGTGTCTCCAGCAGTGCTGGCAACCTCAGCAGCAAATTAGCAAGTTGTGGAACCACTTCTTCAAACCACTTCTTAGCATTATCCTTATCCATCAACTGAATAACCATGGCAAAAATTCAAAAGAACCATCCCATGACAAATAGATGCACGGACAAAATCATTGTCCACAAGTCTTATGTCCTTAAGTACAGTAAAACAAACAGACAAGTATTCATATAGCAGCATGATTTGGAAGTAAGTTGGTCAGACTGAATTTCCATTTGAACTAGCTACTGTGGGCTTGCCACAAATAGTTATAGCAATTTTGAATTCCATAATTCATACTTGCCAGAAAATAGGACTAAATCAGGTATACTTGAGTAAATTACTAACAAACGCCAGATTTAAAATCATCTATTAATAGAATCAAAACAAGTGGTTCACAAAAGAAAAAAGATAGACACAGTGATACGAATCGAAAATGAAAATGCATGCATTACCTCCGAATCCAGCACTATTTGATGATCATTTTTCTAATTGTAACAAACAATTTCAGTCTCAGTCAGATATAATCAAGGTCTAGGTTTGTGAATTGGGTTATTCCAACACAAAGGGAACAACGAAGAACTATCAAAGCTAAATGGCCAACTCTAATCAAAATAAAATAGCCCTACTATAATACATTCATAACTCCATATTCACACGTATCAAAACATCTGCCCAAATTAGTAACTTCAATAGTAAAAGAAATGCATAAATAAATAAATAAAATCGAACTCCTGAACAAATTGTACTTCAATTCAAAAAAAAAAAAAGAAAAAAAGAAAACATATGCTCAACTTACGTCGTCAAAGAAGAGGGAGAAGCCAAGCGAGGCGGAGGAGTGGAGAGCGGAAATTCCAAGAGAATTACGTAGGTCAGCAATGGCCAGGGCAAAGAGTTGACCAGAGTTGACATTGCTGTGAATGGGGCCCTTGGAAAGCGATTTGAGGGCTTCCACCACCGACGGCGGCCAGAAGACGGCGGAGGATCGGAGGATTAGCGGCAAAAACGGCAGAATTGACCCTAAATCACTCCTACTCTCCATGGAATGCAATGATCGTTTGACTTTGGACACAAATTATTACTATCTTCCATGAATTGAAGTGACTAGTGAGTATTATAACAAATTGGTATTGGGAGGACGTGGTGTACAAGTTTTTGAGTACTTGGAGGAGGGGTTTCCATTTAATAAAGAAACAATTTATATATTATTGTTTAGCCATTCATTCATCTTCATAACTGTTAGCTGCTCAAATAAAAAATTAGTTCTTCACTAGAAATGGTTAATCATGTTAGTTAGGTACTATGACCATTCAATTCCACCCTCTACCTCTACCATATCTGTGAGCTTATGCACGTGTGAATTTATTTTTGGAGATAATTTAAAATAATATAAAATAGGTGTTGTATATATATTTAGTTTTGATTATTAGAAAATAAAATTTATTGTTCATTGTCAAATCACGTCCATGAATTTATATACATATGTATATTGTTTTGTTTGTAGGTAGATTGTAGGGAGCTTTTTGACTAGCATTTGAAAATATGTCGAAATAAGCAAAATACACAAATTAAGTCATCATGTCTTAGAGTGTACTATACCCAAACATTGGTATGTTACACGATGGGCTAAAAATAAAAACAAATATAGTGTTAAATTTTCATCCTTTCTATAGTTTTCATTCTTTAAATTTTAATTAAATATTTTTCAATGAAAAAAGAAAAATTCCAAATATTAATTGTCATTTGTATACATACATGCACACACAACTTGTGAAGTAATCAAGAATCAACATATTATTGTATATGAAAATATACAACAAATGAATCGCTTAGTAGGATCCGAGCCCTTTTCTTTATTTTTGTTTACTTATTCCTTCACTTTCGTCCACCACAAGTACGTCAATGATTACTCAAATAGACATTTTTGTGTCGTTAAGTACATGTTTTCTCAGACCTGGAATGTGAATTTCCAAAAAGTACTTCCTCCAATCTATTTTTGTGGCATCAACTTCAAAGTTAAGTTGCTCATCTTTGGACATCTCTTTTAATAATATTTGCGTATTTCCTGTATCGAACCTGATGCAAATATTTCAAATTCAAGTTAGCAAATAATAGTCAACCCAAAAACAACAACAACAACAATAATAATATAGCAATGTCCACATCATATGATGACTATATAAATGATTTAATTAATTAAGGTAATCAATCTTACCTCCCTTTGAAAAATCCAATGAATTCATACATCTTGCACAGTTGCTCAGCATATGCAACCTTTGCTTTGCTTTGTTTACGAAGTTTCTGAAGCATCTTTTCATCCGCATCAGCAGTACCCATCTCATTACGTTGAGATATCGCATCCCGGGTGTATTTAGACAAGTCACTCATATTGCTAAGACATTTGATTTTACTAATATTTTTTATATTAAATGTTAATGGTGTTGAATTAAAATACTCATGAAGGATTTCGAAAAAGTCACAAAATCGAAGAGGGTTCACAACACCAGATGCTACATGGTAAACATTCAATTGTGGTCTACGTGAAGTTGCATGTTTTGCAATAGCTGCAATTGTTGAATTTACAACCATGTCAACAGGAATCTGCCAAATCACATAATAAATGGTAATAATTACTACTTAATATTATTATATCAAAAAAGCAAAAACAATATAATATAGCTAATTAATATATATTATTCGTAATTAGAAAGAAAAAAGATAAAAAGAATTAACAACAAATTAAAAGCTTATTCTTATACTTACGATATCCATATGCACTTGGGGATCAGCCAAATAGGCAGGAAGTTGTCCTTTTCCATAAGAAATAATCACAGGGTCGAACATTCTGAAAAAAAAAATATTCATGAATTGAAATCACAAGAGAACATATATATATATATATCAATGCAATGAAATTAATTTATAGATATATATATATAGTATATAGATGTTAATTAATTTGTGGGAAAGAGAGATGATGTAATTAAGTAATTACCTATTTCCTTGTATCCATCCAGGAAAAGGTTGTTTATAGCTACTCTCAATAACAGTTGGCCTAATGATAAGCACAGGTATATCTTGTCTAATTTCGTTGAGGACCATCTCGCCCATAGCCTTGGTCAAATGATATGCATTATACCATCCAAATAAATTTGCTCTGTAATAATAATTATACACCTGATGATCAGTACTTCGTAATCCAAACACGCACAATATATATATATATATATATATATATAGATATCTCTTCACTTTCCATAATATATAGTGTTAGAAATTTAATTAACAAGACTAGAGTAAAATTAATTAAATATATAAAAGCTAAAGGAAGATCGATATATAGTTAATTAAGAGGGAGTATTCGTATGTAACCTCTCTTGGCCTAGTCTTTTCAGATTTTTGGTCACATCGTAGTCGTCTTGAGAGGCTACTTGACATGATTTCATAGCCAAGCTTATCTCATCAGCTAAATCAAGCCGAGGAAATGAACAAGACATGATCTCATCAATATCATCTTTGTTGTCGTCGTTTCTCCCATTTTCTCCCATAATTAGGGGCTTTTCCAAGATCAGCCCTGCTTTTCTTCCATTAACATATGCTACGTACAATAATTTTGCATTTAATTAATTATATATAAAATGTTGTTTAATAATATTATTAATTAAAGGGCATGCAGTAGTTAATTGTATATATAGTACTAACCTGTTGAAATATGCACAAACAACTTAAGATTTTTGCATGTTTTGGCAAACCTCATCAACCGTTGAGGGGCATTCACGTTTATATCGAGTAAATTATCGTACCTGATGAAAAAAAGAATATAATTAACATTAATGATCAACAATAGATATGATGAAAAAAAGAATATAATTAACATTAATGATCAACAATAGATATTATTTCAATCGTACGAGTATATAGCTAGGAACTAATTGAATAATTAAAACTTATATATAGAGATGAAGGAAAATTGATTTGATGATATTATAAAGTACCTATCATTTAAACTTGTGCTGGCTGCCGACTCTATTATTACATCTACGTCCTTGATAATTGCAGTAGTAGAATTTGAGTCCATTCCAAGGTTTGGGTCGCAAATGTTTCCCACAACTGGTATCAACTTCTCTTTCACAAATGCTTCATAATAATTCCCATGTTTTTCTCTTAGTGATTTGAATAACTCTGAATCAACAACCTTGAGGGAAAAAAATAAAATTAATTAATTAATTACGTACTTACTCAAAAAGAGAAGAGAAACTTATAATAATTAAGATAGCGAATGCATGGAAATGGAATATTATATTGATGCATACTTCCTTTTTCAACCTATCAACTGCTGCCTCCTTGTCTTCTGCCTTTATTAGTAGATAGATTTTACCCACTGATGTTGATCTCAATAACTTCTCAATAAAGGCTGCAAAAAATCGTATTACAACAAATTAAATTAAATCACATGCATACATACATATATTATTATCTATTATTAATGACTACTTACTGATCAAATGAAGTTAATTATAATTAAATTTGTTATTTGCAATTACTTAATTAAGCTAGCTATGAAATGATTAATTTGAAGGCGTTTGCATGCATGTGTGTAGCGTACGTACCTTTTCCAACTAGGCCAGTTGCACCAGTGATAAAAATATTCTTTCCTTGAAAAAACTCAATGATCCCTATGCCTCCGCGGCGATCATCAGAGTACTCCTGCTGCACCGATGATGCTGCTGGCAATTCAGATTCGAGAGGATGATGAAGAGAAGGGAAATAGGGATATCCGTTGTAAAGGACGTTGACGGACAATTTGCTCATACGTCTACTTGTTCTTCTTGAATAGTAGTAGTCGTTATTCATCATCATCTTTTCCTTAGAAAACAATGAAAACTTGATTGTTTTGTGGTCATGGTAGTTTTTCAAACAAAACTTGACCGCCCCAACAGTAGAAGAAACTTTTGTTTTCTGCTGGAAATCAGATAGCTGCAGGTAATTATTGATTGGATGAGCGCCCAAAAATGATGAGGACAACATGGTCATGGTAATATTGATTAACTCAAGAAACCAGGCTAGCTAGTACGTATAGATCGACTGTGAGTGTGTGTAATAATTCTAATTTGGACTTGGATTGATTTTATGCATCCAAAGATCGATCACCAATTTATAGGCAAAACGACTGATATATATTTTTTTACTTATATTGGTCTTGGAAGTGCGTGTGAACAGCTAGAAAAATGGAAATTAATTAATAAATAGTTAAGTTCAATTTTTGGCCAAGAATCTAACTTAATAATTAATTAGAGAGGAATCCCATGGTGGTTATAATTAACTTGAGTTTAATTGTATTAATCAAACGATTCAAACCTGGTGCATGCAGGATGCTCCTAATCAGGTTAGCTACACACTGTTTTATTTATTTGGTGAGGATGAATATGATCATAGATTAATTAATCAAAGGGTTGTTTTAGCACAAGTTGACACATCATCATCATCATCATCATCATCATATACATATATGTGTGTGTATGCATGCCGAAGCGTGCATTTTTGTCATTGTACCAGACAAATGTTTGTTCGGTACTGTGATAATTAATAAACACTTATTTTGTTGCAGAAGCAGACAAATATTTGTCTGTTGTAATATATAAATAATAATGACTTGTTAATATCATTGTATGTACTTACATCTCCCAGTTATTGAGCTTGCAATGCATATTTGTTTAGAGCACACTGATTTTGACTAAGCAATCCTTCAATACATATCCATCCATAGGCTTCTTTCAACTATATATATATATATATATATATATATATTAATTCATAAGTAGTAGCTAGTAGTAGTGGTGTTTTGATTGACAAACGTCATTTTTTGTTTTTCCAAATGCTTATCCTATAATAAATAGTGAAGAAAAGACAAAACAAAAAGTTGTTGAGATCAGTTAGGTATTTTACATATTTTTGTCCTTAAACTCTAACCAAGTAATTAGTATTTATCTGCTAGTTTTCAAATATTACATGTGAAATGAATTTCTTTGAACTTGCATGCATCTGATCATGATGAGTAAATTAAACAAGGACCACATTTTTGTCTCATCTGTTGTTTTCTTCTTCCCTAGATGAATCTCAGTCTCATGATCCAAAAAAAAAAAAAAAAAAAAACAACATGAATTCGATCGATGTTAGTGGAGCTTAAAAAACAACATGCAGTTAGGAGACAAATCGAATATTTGTCTAGAAACTAGTAATATACACTTCATTGAACTATATATATATGAATCATCAATGATATATTATTCACTCTTGAAAAGTAGCTAAATAAAAAATAGGTTCACATAATTTTGCTCAAAATTGCTGCTTTCATTACTATATATATAACTGGGAAAAATGTAATTTTGATCCAGTAATTTAGGGGTGGTGGCACTTTTGGTCCAGGTCTTTTCCAAAATAGTGTTTTAGTACTTTAATTTTAAAAAAAATGGCAATTTTGGTCCACTAAGCCCTAATTTTGCCAGAAATTGTCACATGGGGCGCATGTGTCCTGTTAAATTTGGGGATTTTGTACAATCCGGCCACCAAAGCTTGGGTGGATTAAAATAGTCCGGCCACACCATACATGGCAATGCTGACGTGGTTTATAATATCCCAATCACCTGCCACGCCATCCACTAACGCCATGTCACGTGGAAAATTGCAGGAAAATAGGAGACGCACGTCGTCTCTATAATTAGCCCCAATTCTTAACAGACAAGAACCCTAGTTCTTGGTTTCACTTCCAAACCACCATTAAAATCTCCTCCAGCAACAAATAGAAGATGAGTAGTGTTACCGGCTCCGTGGAGCGCTTTTGTGGCAGGAGACAGTGCTTCGAACCTCTTGGACTGAGGTGAGTCCGGGAAGGAGGTTCCATGCATGTAGGGACTACAATGTAAGCTTCTTCTCTTGTTTTCGTTTTTGGATCTATTTCACTAGCAAGGGTTTAAAGATGTTTAATTTTCTTCATTGTTCTCCTAATTGTATAGGGGTGGGTGTCAATTTTTTGATTGGGAGGACCCTCTAATGTGTAGAAGGGCACGTTCAATTATACCCGGTTTATTTAGGAAGATGAATGAAATGGAGGTAGAGATTTTGAAGCTGAGATGTACTAAAAAACGATTGTTGAAGGTGGCTTTTATTTTGTTTGTTGTTTGTTTGGTATGCATTTGGGTTATCCTTGGAAGCTGGTTGAGGAAGACTGAGGACTGCTGCAGGAGTTTGAAGATGAAGATGGTTGCCGACAGAGTGGATTTGCGAATATTATGTACTGATATGAAGGGTCCTTTTGGTATGAGGATAGCTTTGTTTAACTAGAACTATGTATTTAACATTTGTGGCTCATTATGTACTTCACCTTATGTATTTAATTAACAATTCTGTTGACTTTGGTGGCCCTGTAATATTACAATTTCCTGCAACTTTTTTGTCCGTATGCAATATAACTCTTTTAATATAAATTAAAAATAGTAAAGTGCATTAGACTGAAAGATAAAAGTTTCACTGTCATTAAAATTCACCACCAAAAAGACAAAATATTAAGTGTCTGCATATCCACAAAACAACCAAAAAGCATTAAGACATATGCACACATAAACAGTTCCAATATGCAGGAACAACAACATTCTAATTCAATCAAACTTGATTCACAAAAACAATCAAGTCACCAAAAGTCTACACTAATCTACTTTTCCCATGAAGTTTAGATGATTGACTTGGCCACTTTGAAAGATCAACAAACTTTTGCCCATGCTCCTTTATGATAGGTTTTTGAACTTGACTTGCTGGCCTGCTTGAGAAAAGAGGTGTGAATCCTACTCCAGTTATTGGGGGAGGTGCCCTAATGTTCAATCTTGGATGCAAGGTCATTTGAGGCTGGACAGGTAGGCTTGTGTGGGCCATTTGTAGTTGTTCAAACATAGTAGGACCCTGTACTGATGGTTGAGTCATTGAAGGTCCAGGCATTGTTTGAACTGAAGGTGGCTGTGTTGGTGGTGCAGCATCTGCTTGGATTGATACCTCTTCTTCAATAATTAGAGGTAAAATGGGTGGTGTGGTATTTATCCCGGATTCTGAAGCACTCACAGTTTCCTAAACCAAAGAAGAAAAAGAAAAACATCAGTGTTATACTTATAAATCAAAGTAACTGAAACAGTTTAACTTACCCTGCTTGGGTCTTGGAAAACACAGTGTTTTCTTTCCTAACATTACTGGAAGATGAAGCCCCTCTTTGCCCCTGAAACAGGATGCAATAATGTGAGATACCTTTGCAATATACAGATGTTATAATAGGATGTAATGTTATAATGTGAGATACCTTTGCATTTTGGTTTGAGAATAGACTTTCCAGTAATATATCATCAAGTCCAGGTTCTTGCATATCTTCCCACAGTGCACAACCCTTTGCATTATGTCCAGCCACTCCACAGATTCTGCAATGGTGTTTGGTAGGGTGTCTCTTATGTCTGATTGCATGTGATTGCACTGTTGTTTTAAACTCTTTTTTGGAACTGAAGATACATCCCCAACTCTAAAGTGGGGTCATACATTTCTACAGGGTTGAACACTGCATAAGAAGGCCCATCCTCCTCTTCATTTGACAACCTATTTTCATCCAAGTCGTTCTCACTGGCAACCACCTCACATGATTCATATTCTGATGAAGATTCAGAATCCCCCCAAAGCTCAATACTGTTTCCATCCACAAAATTGGAAAAAGATCATCATCATCAGTACAAGTACCCCCCATATCATATTCATTTTCCATGAAGTCTTCAGAATCATCCTCATCATCTACCTCTACATCACCTTCATTGATCCCAATATCCCCAGTTTCTGGTCCACCACATCCTGTCTCATCTAACCCCATAGCACATCCTGTCTCATCTACCCCCACAGCACATCTTGTCTCATTTACACCTAAAAATACAAACTCATCATCATCAACAACCACCTGCTGTTGCTTACCCTTGCGTTTGCTCTTAGCTTTACTCTTGCTCTGTTTTTGTTTGTTCTTCTGCAGATTACTCCCTATTTCACCACATTCCACAGCAATCTCTTCAGGTGATGGGGGTTTATACTCAACATATATATTAATTTGTCTACTCTCCAAATGATTCAAACTCTGCAGCTGAATATCTTCATCTCTATACAATAACTTAAACCCACAATTAATAATGATGTAATACCTAATTCCATCCCTATTTATTCCACAATGTCCAACCATAATATCCAGTTTCTGTTTGTTCATGTGTGCTGCATTGACATAGTCATACTTTTTCAGTTTTCCTCCAATATATCTAGCTACTGGCAAGTTTTGTTGGAAAATGGTGAATGATAAATTAAAGAATAAATCGTGACAAGTGATTGGTTACGATGTGCGGCGCATAACAAGCTCGTGATAGCTTATGACAGCTCGTGATACAAAGATGATGGTTGATGGGCCTCAATCATCATCCGGTCGTGTCTGGTCAACCTAATGCGTGTGTCCTTTGGTTGAAATGATGTGTCCATTGGGTGAAACCCTTTGGATGAAATGATGTGTCCATTGGGTGAAACCCTTTGGATGAAATGATGCGTCCATTGGAGTGAAATGGTATGTCCTTTAGGTAAAATGATGCGTCCATTCAGGATGAAAGGTCATAACCTTTCAAATGCATCTTTTTTGATTGGACATGTCCGTTCGAAACACCTTTCCAACTCCTATAAATAGGCTTCCCATTTCATTTCATTTAATCATGGAGCATAGGATTCAACTCATCATAGCATTCATAAGCATAAAAGCATTCTGCAAATAGAGTTTAGTAAGAGAGTTTCAAAATATCATTTGGTTCGTCGTTTCTCAAAGTTTTTAGTGCTGCTACTTTGAGATAGAAAGTTGTTGTATCTTGGGAGACAAATTTCCTATTCCGTGAGCACCAGAGCGGGCAATAATTGTCTTAAAGATAAAAAGTATAATTCTTACCTCGACTTCATAATACACAATTTCCCGCACTATCCATATCATTCATTCCCTACAAACTTAAGACAATTATTGCCATTGTGTATTGTGGCGACTGGATCTGCTGCTACCAATCCGGCTATAGCAACTGGATCTGTTGCTCCTAATCCGCTACTATGGTTGTCCAACCATATGTGCCACAACCGATTGCTACCCCAGGAGAAAGGCCGGAGAAATTATCAGGTAACGACTTTAAGAGATGGCATCAAAAGATGTTGTTTTACCTCACTACGTTGAACATAGCTAAGTTCTTAAGTAAGGAAGCCCCCGTTGTTTTTTAGGAGGAGACTGATCCCCAACAAAGGGTTGCTTTTGATGCATAGGGACATGAGGATTGTCTATGCAGAAATTACATCCTCAATGGCTTGAGCCATACTTTGTACAACGTATACAGCTCAGCCAAGACTGCAAAAATCCTTTGGGAATCCTTGGAAAAGAAATACAAAACGGAGGATGCCGGCTTGAAGAAATTCATAGTCGGGAATTTCTTGAAATTCAAAATGGTGTATTCCAAAACGGTAATGAGCCAAGTCCAAGAATTCCAAATGATCTTGCATGATCTGCATGCAGAAGGAATTAGGCTCAGTGAATCCTTCCAAATAGCTGCTATGATTAAAAAGCTACCTCCCCTATGGAAGGAATTCAAAAGTTACTTGAATGGTGAGTTAGATGAAGAGATCTACATGAAACAACCTGAAAGGTTTGTCGTTCCTGGCCAAGAAAAGAAAGTCTGTAGACTCATCAAATTGTTGTATAGGCTTAATCAAGCTCATAACAAATGTGGGGGATTGTTGGAAAATGGTGAATGATAAATTAAAGAATAAATCGTGACAAGTGATTGGTTACGATGTGCGGCGCATAACAAGCTCGTGATAGCTTATGACAGCTCGTGACACAAAGATGATGGTTGATGGACCCCAATCATTATCCGGTCGTGTCTGGTCAACCTAATGGGTGTGCCCTTTGGTTAAAATGATGTGTCCATTGGGTGAAATCCTTTGGATGAAATGATGCGTCCATTGGAGTGAAATGGTATGTCCTTTAGGTGAAATGATGCGTCCATTCAGGATGAAAGGTCATAACCTTTCAAAGGCATCTTTTCTGATTGGACATGTCCGTTCGAAATACCTTTCCAACTCCTATAAATAGGCCTCCCATTTCATTTCATTTATTCATGGAGCATAGGATTCAACACATCATAGCATTCATAAGCATAAAAGCATTCTGCAAATAGAGTTTAGTAAGAGAATTTATATCATTTGGTTCGCCGTTTCTCAAAGTTTGTAGTGCTGCTACTTTCAGATAGAAAGTTGTTGTATCTTGGGAGACAAATTGCCGATTTCACGAGCACCAGAGCGGGCAATAATTGTCTTAAAGATAAAGAGTCTAACCCTTGCCCCGACTTCGTAATACACAATTTCCCGCACTATCCATATCATTTATTCCCTACAAGTTTCTACCCTCTCCACCATAATACATAACTACAGTTATGCTCTGACTTTCAGGATCTGTCAACCATAAAAACAGAAGACATAAAACAAAAATATTCAGAACACTACATTCAAACAACCACGACAGAAAAGCAAGATTCAAAACAATATAATACTAAATAACAATAAATTACACTAACCCACATGTAGGCCACATTTCATTAATAATAATAGAGCAACACGACATAAAAGCAAGATTCTCACTTTGGGGGTGGGGTGGGGGGGGGACCAGTCATGGCATAAACAAATGTGGCTCTCATTTAACAAACAAAAGGCATCTATTTCCTTAAAAAGATGTTCTTTTATCCCAAAATCCACCAAAAAAGCACATTTAGTAAATGGAACTCGCGGTAAGCATGTGGGGGCATGTCAAGGTGCCTTTCGCTTCGAAACTTCACCATCTTCGTCAACGTTCGTCTTCCAGAGCCGTTGATAAGTCACCTTTTCGACGTGCGAACACCAAAATCGATTGATTCTTCTCTCTCGCAGCAGGTTAACTTCACAAATTTGGGGTTTCTTGGTCGTCTGAATTTCTCTAGGGCTTTTAGGTTGACTTCAACACATGATAGACGACATCGTCTCCTTTTTCCCTCCAATTTTCCGCGTGACATGGTGTTAGTGGATGGCGTGGCAGGTGATTGGGATTTTTTAAACCACGTCAGCATTGCCACGTATGGTGTGGCCGGACTATTTTAATCCACGTAAGTTTTGGTAGCCGGATTGTGCAAAATTCCCAAATTTAACAGGACACGTGCGCCCCATGTGACAATTTCCGGCAAAATTAGGGCTTAGTGGACCAAAATTACCATTTTTTTAAAATTAAAGTACTAAAACACTATTTTGGAAAAGATCTGGAGCAAAAGTGCCACCATCCCTAAATTACTGGACCAAAATTGCATTTTTCCCTATATAACTACTGACATTAAAATTTCCAGTTAATAGAAACTAGCTGTGTCATTGTAATTGATTACATTTTCTGCCTGATGCTTAATTAGCTACTTCATAATGAGGATTCTTTATTAATTAATTATATAGTAATGTTATAATTTTTTACTATTATATGAAAGTAGTAGTTCTCCTGTGGTTATATCTATACATACTTCAATTAATATTCTATTGATTATGTATATAATTAGAATATTAATCCAGTATTATTAGCTAGGATAATATGGATATACGAAGATGCAATAATATTTCAAATGATCAGTTTGTTAATTGAATTTCACTTGAAATTAAGCTTTATCTTATTTAAATTAAACTTGAATTATATATTTTCCTACAATACTGAGTGCAGTGTACGTACTACATATCTTAATTGAAAAAGAGTACACTACAAGGGGCCAAAGTAAAATTAACCCTTCTAAGGAAAAAGGATAATAATAGATCATCTGACAGATATAGTTTTTGTTTAACAATTTGAAACTTTTAAATAAAGTGATTTTTTTATGTATCTTTATTTATTATCAATTCTAGTTTATACAGTCAACAATTTAAAGTTTATATAGTCCTTTGGACCACGGAACTAGCTAGAATTTGGATTTAATTTCCCACATATTGGCTCACCATAAGTACCTCTATATTTTGCCAAGTACGATTAATCTACAATGGGTTAGAGTGAGTGATTGGAAAATGTATTTTTCTCGATTTTGATTCGCCTAGACATTTTGAAACTACAGGTCTAGTTGGAGTGAAGAGATACGAATTCATACTGGTATCGTAGAATCTCTTAGTCTATTATTAGGTACCATATGAACAGGTTTGAGAAAAATCGAGTATGGCTTCTTAATACAAACAAATTCAAGTTACCAATAATCTCTTGCCCGAACGGTGAGGTTGAGATCCCACAACTAAGAGGTCGTGGATTCGAGTACTACAAATATAGGGAGTTGTTTAATTTATAAAATGTTTGTATTGTTCCTTTAATTGGTGTTGGTAGATGTGGATATGATATTATACCGTGGACCGAATAGATGTTGTTATACTTTGCAGTGAATACTGTAATAGCAATTAGTCGCTTTAAAAATATTGTTGTACTTTCAAATTAATAGTTCATCGTTCATTATAAAAAAAAAAAAAACAAATTCAAGTTAATATATTAATTAAGCACATCATGTGATTCCTATTTACTCGTCAATTGTTTATTAATTTCCAATTTGTCCTCGCACATTAAGGAAACTATTCCACATATTTACATTTCCTGCACTACAAAATTGTGTCAGTGCCACATGCAGCTCCTAATATTTAATTTTTAATCTACAGCCCTCTGATCACCATGTTTAAATTTTATTTTACTTTAGTTATTTCAAGTAATCTTTTTCTTTTTTCCTTTTTGGAGATCCAATGGTACTATCATTTTGTAGAAACTACAAAAAAAAATCCTAAATTTTCAACTTAAAAATCTATTTGATTTTGTATAGTAAAAAGTTTACAAGAAAATAGAAGATAAGTGATAAAAAAATCAAGTGACAATTTTAATATTGTTACTAATTATATATATTTAGTGACAAAATAAATATTTTGTCACAATAATGAATTTTATAATTTTAATAATTGCTATTATTTTGTAAAAATTATTATATTAGTGACAAAAAATGTGCACAAAGTTGTCACTAAATACAATTAGTGACTCATATATAGTGACAACCTAGTGACAAAAAATAACTGTTGTTACTATATTGTGTTGTCACTATACATGAGTCATTAATTGTATTTAGTGACAATTTTATACATAATTCTTATCACTAATAATTATATTATGACAAGATAAAAAATGTTCTCACTTAATACTTTTTTTTAATGACAACTTTAAAATTGTCATTTGATATTTTGTCACTAGTATTATATTTTCTTGTAGTGATTTCTATATATAACTAAAACTTGTGAGGAAAAGTTGTGCAACCTAGCTAGCAAGCATTAATTTATTTCAAGAATTATAAACTCATCACAAACATAAAAAGATATTCTAAAACTTTTTGATAACCAACAAACAAATTTAGAAACTCTATATAAAAGTTTTGAGCAAATATTAACTGATTACTAGCTAGGAAAGGAAACACAAAGCTAACTAAACTTGTAAAAAAAACTAATTAACCTACTGAGAGCTTGCTTTTGAATTCAAATATTTTAGCTGATCAGTAGATCTCCCAAAGTTCTAAATGTAATTACTTAGCGATCGAGTTAAAACTTTGTATTTGATAAATTTTAATTGCACATGTGATTCTGGTGCATAAATAATTTAAACAATCACTCGTATCTTGCAACATAATATGACTAATTAAATTAACTCATTATTACTTAGTTTCCAATTTGTCCTCATTAAACAAATCAAGTATAAATTTATATATCATCTTTATTACTTGCACAAAATCAATAGAAGAATCACAGACGCACAGACACTAGTGACCAATCACATAGCATTGATTTTGTTCAATCAAATTTAATTTGGATAAGAAATTTTCAAATTTGAGACACTTTGAAGAATTTCATTCCAAATTTCCAATTAAAGTTTTCTTTCCAACAATGTTTCAAAAGTCTTTGTTCCGGGAAAAAGTTCTTAATCGTATCTTAAATTTAAATTTTTTATTAATTCATGTCTTGATGTTTAATTTATAATTTCATCTAATGTTTAAAATATTTTTCACTTCAGTTATTTGAGTTATAATTGTTTACAAAAAAAAAAAAAAAGATAGGATCTTCACTATTGCTTAATATATGAAACTATATATCAAATAAAATATTTCAGTCTGATAGTTACTTTATTATAATTTTATAAAAATAATTACGCAGGATAAAACTATGAGATCAGTTTATGTAGAAACAAGAAACTCTAAACATCCTCAATCTACTGTAATATAAATTTTTACTTTTAAAAAAAAAAAACTTATTTTGTAATAGTTAATTAAAGAATTGCTACGACCTGTCTGATAGTTCTGCAACCTAATACTTTACTTTGAGAAAAATAAAAATTGGCAGACTGCGGGCTTTAATATTTTCAGCTTTGTGCTAAAATTTCTGAATAAACCAACTTTCCCGTGAGTGAGTGCTATCTATCAACCAGAGTTGGTCAATTAATTTTGCTATACTATAGCTTATGCACACAATTAATGTAACATATGGAATCACTTCTAACATAGTGTACGTACCTAATAGATTAAGCCTTTCATAAATTATATTATCTTAAACTTTCGATTCACTTTTATTTTGAGTTATCCACGTTCTTCTCTCGTTTGAAATTAATCATATTTTCAAATACGAATATCGACAACTCCACAAACATTTTTGCAAGCAGTATCCATGGATAAGATTCCAATACTGTTATCATTTGTTACTTGCTGGCAATATTAAATTTTTTGGTTTCTTGAAGTTTATATTTCTCTTTTTAATTCAATATAATTTAATACTATTATACGAGAGCTTAATTTTATTTTTATTTTTTCCTAACAGAAGTTACAATTCTCACAAGGCCCTAGCTACCTGACGGAGAAATACCTACCTAAGTATTAAGATGAAACTAGAAATATCAAATAATAGATTATAATTTTGATATCTTAAGTTTCTCATTAATCCAATTTTGATAGTCATTGTTTCAAATTTGGTGGTCAACGCAGGATTTTTTTTTTTTAAATTCAAAAAATAAGAAATTTAATATTAATTACCAATTAGAGGTATTTGTAAAAAGAGTAAAAGAAAATGGTGGATGGATTGAAACATTCAATCAAGAAGACAAAAACCCAGTTCCCCAATTTGCCTTTGCTTGTTGTTGAGAAGAAAGAAATATAGAATGATGAAAATGGCTGCAAACTGCTCTCTGCGTCCTTGTCTTCCTAGCTTCAATCTTCAACTCTCTCCCATCCACATTCATTCTTCCTCTTACTACCACACATTCAATAATACTAAGTTGACGACGCCCCCTACTGCTTCTTCGCCCATCCAACACCTTCACCAAGGTTTCCTTTTCTTTTTGCTTGTTTATTATTATTATTTTTTGTTATAATTCTTCTCTCTTGTGATGCGTGTCTGTTGGTGGTGCAAGTTTTGCTAGATAAATAATTAATTGCGAGTAATTAATGGGATCTCATTCTTCTTTTGTTGATAGTGGCTCCTGCCTGCAGACTCTGTGTGTTGTTCTTTGATGTGTGGCAACATTCTTGACAGGTTTCGGATTTGGGATTGAGGCGAACAAGAAGAAAAATAATAATTCTTTTTCGCGGACATTGGCCGTGCGACACTTGACTGGCTCGCTCACCTCAGCTGACGGCCTCCGATTTGCTATTGTCCGTTTGCCGTCTTAATTATGCTTTTATTCTCGTGGGGTCTTTACTTTATGTGATTTTTACAACTAACTATCAAATTTATAGGCTGTTTACAATCTTCCACAATTATGCAATTGTCTATGGCTTTGTTTATCTTCGATGCTACTTTTTAAGACGTGAGTTTGGATGTTTGCGTGTTCCCTTAACAACATTATTCGTTAGGTTTGTGTTACGGATAGTGATCTTTTTGTTATTATTGTCATTGCTGCTGCTGGGCTTTTATTTTTCCTCATCTTCTTTCTGATTGGGTGTATACGGTTAAGGAAGTTCTCATCAACTTCAGTTGTGTCTTACTGATATACCTATAAATTTCTCTTTTGGTATTAAGGTCGTGGCTCGCTTCAACGAGATCATTACCAAATTGCTTTTGGAGGGAGCTTTGGATACTTTCAAGAAATACTCAGTTAAAGAAGAAGATATTGATGTTAGTAACCTCATTGCTGAAAATGTTTTCTCCATTTGATTGCTACATGTATGCTAGGATCTCATTGTTGCTTCTGAAAAATGAATATAAATGATCTGAATGACAATGCATCATTTTCTTCAATTCAGTTACTCCCTTGGATGTATGAGGGAATTTTTCCCGAGGGTAAACTCTTCTTTGGTGTCAAGGAATAGTCATCGACTTCCGGGAAAGGGTAAAAGAATGAGACCTATTATGGGACATACAATGCATTACAGACGTACGATCATTACGCTTCAACGGGGTTATTCTATTCCACCTCTTAGAAAGAAAAGAACAAGTAGTTTACAATGTAACATCTTTTAAACAAACTGTAGCTATCCTGTTCTGATTAGTTCAGTATCACATTGCTAATTTCCTGTTGTCGACCACTTCACCCAACAATTATAAAGCTATGTCCCCATTCCAAATGCATGAGTGAAGAGGTTTGGGCCTCAGCAACAGAAAACACATTCAGAGAAGTTGATGGAGACACTAGAAAGGTGCTAATGCATTAGGAGCGGAACATTATTCTTTTTTCATCATCATGGTCATAGTGTTTTCTGATGAAAAGAGGAGTAAAAGACCTTGAAATTATGACCCTAACTCAAAGAAAATGAGCATTGTGTGGTATTGGTTAAATGAATGGCGTTAGACTGTTTTTCTTTTGCATTGGTTTCTATACATGGATGATTATTATTTTTGCCTAGATTTATTTGCTGGAAAGTACATCCTTTGTCTGTGTGGTTTGCGTTTCAGAAACCCCCATGCTTAGATAAGAAACTTTATTTTATCCTCCTGAACTAGGTTGTCTGGGTTCCTGGTAGCTTTGAGATTGGTGTGGTTGCTGAGAAACTTGGGAAGTCACGAAAATACCAAGCAATTTTGTGTATTGGAGCTGTGGTAAGCTTTCTCTTCCCACATTCCTAATGTTTAAAGTTTCATCATCACATTTGGCTCTTTTTCCTCAATGGTTCTCTTTATCCAGATTTCATGGTAGCTAAATCCTTTTATGTTCCTCTTAAACTCAGTTTTTCACATAGGTGAAGAGTATATACCAACACTTCTTTGTCCTGTCAATCTGAAGAGTATTTGTTATACCTTTGCCCTTTGGTTACTAACTTGTTCCTCTCATTGTTGCCATTCCTGACCAGTAGATTAGAGGTGATACATCCCACTACGATGCTGTGGCTAATTCAGCTGCTTCCGGAGTACTATCAGCTGGTTTGAATTCAGGTGAATTATATACTGCAAAGTGATTTCACTAATGCTTAAGCAAAATGATGCCTGTAACTCAGTGTGTCTTCACATTTTAAAATGATCTTGTTTGACTTGCAAATAGATATTGGTTCACCATTTTAGTTTATTGTATGTAATTTCCATTCAAATATTACATTTGTTTTTCTGCTCTTAAATTGCTGGAGAGTCTTGCTGAGAGTATTTGTTACTTTTTCAAAGTCCTTGTTACGTACTTAAGAATGGTGGAACAGCTCAATTTCATGGTGTTATACTCCAACATTCTAAACGATTATCAGTAAAATTTGGGGATTTTGTGGTCATGACGATGCTGAATTTGGAAATGGATGTCTTTATGGCTCAATCGGTCGCTTTGGAATGTGAAAAATGCTGGGGCTATGTCTGCATCTGGCATTTTAGTGAGGAAACACAAATGTAAACTAACCAGACTAAAAACTGAAAGAATAAGTACCTCTTATAAGTATATCCAATCGAAAATAGGTCCTTATTGTTTCCCTCAAAACGAAATGGAGAAAGTTATCTTTGTTTGCATTTACCCAACTAAAGACCAAAAGTCCAGTCATAGTCTGAAACTATTTCAAAAAAATTTCTTAACTCCTTACTCGTGGGGTTGAGTGATTCTAGTGCCCCTATCAGCACACAGCTTATTCTCTTGCTTAATTGACCATAGCAGATGTTCAGCAAAAGCAGAGCGATATTTATTTTAGAAGTCTTTCAAAATTTTAGATGTTCAGCTTATTTCTTTCATAAATTTTCTCTCCTGGAGTTGTATCTTTCAACCTTGAGGATCCCCTTTCCTGTAAACAAGTTTTCTTTTTTAATAAATGTCTGCATCAGGGTCCCCCATACCTATCTCACAGATTTTTTACATGCGCTTAGGTCTTGTCATTCTGGCAACATGAGTGATTGTTGCGACCAAATTATACTGACTTTGAGCCTTCGCAGGTGTTCCATGCATATTTGGTGTGTTGACATGCGATGACATGGAGCAGGTAAACTAGAGCAATTATTTCGTGTTATTCTAGAAGATGAATATCGTGGGGTTTTCCCACTTCAGTCATGTTTCTTAGCAATTCAAACTTTTTGGGAGAGAGAGAGGTCCTCTCTCTCTCTCTCTCTCTCTCTCTCTCTCTCTCTCTCTCTCTCTCTCTCTCTCTCTCGTGCTTGGACAATAGTTTCATAAAATTGCACCATGATGATTGCAGGCTTTAAATCGAGCTGGTGGTAAGTCGGGAAATAAAGGTGCTGAAGCAGCTTTGACAGCTGTAAGTGGGCTCTAATTTTATGGCTTGAAATTTTTGGGGTTGCTTTGTTTTTCCTTTTACTTATGGGCTTTAACATCCAAGGGATGGCATCTAGTATCATTGTCAAAACTGGAGCTATTTTATCGTTGAATTATTTGGAAAAGGAGTAATTGTGTAGAAAAGCCATATGCAAGAATGTGAAGTCTATTTTCCAATATGAACATGTATCACTTCTAGGCTGTGGAGCATGTCTTGCTATGCTTGTGTATTCTGTTTCATGGAAATAAAAGACCTATGAACATATTGCTGTGCTATACTTCCCTTCCTTCCTTTTACTCCATCAAGTTTGAAATAATATGTTATTTCTGTAAACAAAACTGAAATTCAAGGTGCACGGAGAGTAGCTGGAGTTTTACTTGTTTATTTGGATATAACTACCCTTCCATATATGCCTTTAATTTCTCTTTCTAATGCATGATTGAAAATGATTGCAAAGCCCTGAGGAAGTGTAACTATGTAAAGGTGATCCAATGTTGCTCATATTTCATCGTTGGGTCAATTGACAGATTGAGATGGCATCTCTATTCGAGCATCATTTGAAGCATTGATGCGGTTCTAAAGTCATCTTCTGCCGACCACGTGTAATCTTGGAAAGTGCTCTTGCTGTCTGGCTTTGGTTCTTCTTGGGAGCAATGGGAACATCCGGCCCTCTACTACGTGGGCATGCAATGTTTTAGAACTTCACTTCAAACTTGCAGCCATTAACCTGTAAAAGATAATAAAAGCAAAATTACAGCCATACTTTATGCATTCTGACCCTTCTTTTCTTTTTTCTTTTGACTCTTGTTCCTGTTCTTGTTGTATGAGTATCGGCATTATGAAACAAGTTTGCGTTCAAGTGCTTGAACACAGGATATTTGAAGCTTGATTCTCACTCAACTCTGTCAGTCGAAAATTCAGACTATTAAACATGAGAACTTGATGCCGGTTCCCATTCTAATTTCGTACACATGGCTTCAAACTTTCTTGCAGCATATTAAGCTCTTAAACATCACCCCGATCAAATTGAAGAGCATGCAAAAATACAGTCATGTATTTCATCAACCTTATATAAGAGCTTTACTCTATCTATTCAAATTCATCATCCTAATGACATGAAAAGCCAGTAACACAGAGCAGGAGTCCGGATAGGAGTCTCCTATATATACACTAAAAGGTTTTAACATGAGAGCATGACTCTTCAACATACAAGGAAGGCTAACTAAGGTCAAAGTGCAATAACCCCTCTTATTTGGAGACATGCCGAGACGTCGCCCAACTAGTTTTCAGACATGATATATCATGCCTACTTCAATAAGGCTAATGTGAGGAATGTGAAGTGCCACGGCAGGGCCCCTGCAATTCTTGCGCAGAAACGAGTAACCAAAATCGATGACAAGTTTCTTCAAGAACGATGATGACCGTCTAGCCTTTATGTAAGAATGCCCCATGATGTATGCAACACCAGCTTCTTTTGCCTGAATCAAGTCTAAAAGTTCTTCCCTTACAGACGGATCCATCCCAGGACTCTGAGGTATTTGAAACCTCACATGACGTCTCCTGATCTGGGGATTTTCATCATCATAAGCCGACCTTAAACTTTGCAGAGTTAAAGATTTGCTGCTTTGGATTGAATCGCTAACACCAAATTCCTCTGTCTCAGATACAATCAGACTTGAGCCAGATTGAAAAGATCTGGAGCTTATGACTGCCATCCTCCCATCATAAGATACAGAGTCTGGGCTCGAGAACTGAGGCTCTACTGCCTCCATTTGAATAAACTCGGCTATGCTTTGAATCAGCTGGTTCTCAAAATTCCCATCATCTCCCTGTAAATCCTTGTACCCGTATCTCACAATGCATCGATACATGCGATATGGTCTTGGGCAGATGCGGCCAATAAGGAACCGCTCCTCGGGTGAGACATATGGCACTGGAACAGATTTTACACAAACAAATACCAAAACTTTATGGAAGGCAGGGAGATTTGTTACGAAATGTGAGAAGATTGCAGGCACGCCTGTCGCCAGCTCTGAGTATATGAGGCCTATCCCGGGCACACGGACGATACCAAGGCTGGGGCCAAGGCCAAGGATCCATTTCAGAGGCACCTTGTTATGTAAATCAAAGTTGTATTTCCTACGAGTTCCATAGTGCCAGACATACATGACAAACATAAAGATCAAAGAGAGAACAATGGAGACCCATCCTCCTTGAGGAACTTTTATAAATGCAGCTAATAGGTAAGATGCTTCAACGAGCCAAAAGAAGAGGAGGAAACCAGCAGCAAGTATTATACTTCTTTGCCAAACGATGACCATGACAAGTGCCATGAGAAAAGTCGTAATGAACATGACCGACATGACGGCTAGGCCTGGCAAACAGAAATCAAGAGCATAAGAACAGACATTGACAAGGATAAACTGGTAGGACCAGTAGTAATACAGTGCTGTGTTTTGATTAAGTCTCTTCAATTCTCTACTTTATCTTTTCTTTATTCTTTTTAATGTTCAGTCATGGTGGTTGAACTAAGGGCTGGCGGAGTTTCATAAAAAAAAATGGCATGGTTTCATTTTCGTGCAACAACTTATGCATTTTTATATTTTCACTTTCTTCCTACAAGTCATGTATTTTCCTTAATACTTTTAATATTATGCCATGCCTGTGTTAGTGACAACACTATTGTATCAGTGTCTATAACAGGGAACAGAAGTCAGCCAAATCCTAAATAGGGGTAACAATAGGCCTAGTTCTGTAATTTGAAAACTCCAGACTAGTTTGATATAAATGCAAAACACAGGGAAAAAAACGAGAATTAACTAATTATTGAAAAAACAAATATAATAAAGGATTTGGGTCGTGAGGAAGCAGAATCTCAAAGAAATAAATATATATAGTCTTTTCTTCCTTGATTTCTTTCGGGAAGAAAGAGGGTAGACAAAAGGAAGTGCAACAGCATAGAGCTTTAATGGAGTCAAGAAAATTAGAGTCCAGTGAAAAGCAATGAAATGGAATAAAATCCAATGCAGACTTTAATAGAACAGTGAACTTTAAAGATATTATTAAAATAATTAAAGATAGTATTTAAAAGCTCATTTAATCCAAAAAACAAAATTCAAAAAAGTGATCCTCTATCTGGTCGTACAGTTATGTTTCCAGTTGCTGCAGTGATGTATTGCACATTTGAGACCAACAAATAGCAGAATAGTGTTGGAGAAACTACATTTCAATATTTCATATGATACGGCAGAATATTATATGAAGATCTGAAGATAAATATCTCTTCTGGATGACAATAATAAAACATTCATTCCATCCTAGCAGAACATGAAAGAAAGACATCTTTTCCACATGTATTGGCTTACCATATGCATTCCCTATTGCAGTTGTGTCTTTGAAGCCAAGAGCCACAGCTAGAGTAAGAATCATGAGAATCCAGTTAATTTCTGGTATATAAATCTGCCCATGAATTTGTTTTGAGGTGTGAACAACCTTCACTCGTGGGAAGCAACCAAGTGCGTGACATTGCTTAATGATAGAAAATGTGGCTGAAATTATAGCCTGACTACCAACAATAGAGGCAAGAGTGGCAATAACAAAGACGGGCCAGAAAACACTATCTGCAAGACAAGCCAACATTTGAAGAACAACAGGAAATGAAACTCAGATAAAAACATCAATGCATATGGAGGCAAACTAACCAGGAATTGAACCATAGAAGCTATTTGGAATGTCCTGAATATTTTTTGAGAGAAAAGCAGCTTGGCCCATGTATTGCACTACCAAGCAAGGGTATACAAGGAACAGAAATGCAATCTGCAGATAAAAATACATTCAGATTAGAAAAGAATTAACAGGCAGTTAGCATAATATAGGTGACGACAATCTGTGGAGTAATAACACTGGAAAAATCTGCAGTTTATATTGATAGGAATACAGAAATTCAAACCACCCACTGAAGACAGGATATAGCTAACGTTCTTTCTTCCTCACAAACAAATTACATATTTCTTTACAGCTTTCCAATTGTATGAGAGTTGAGAATTCTACGCCCAACCACATATAAGTAGGTACAAAAACCTATCATCAAACTACAAGTGCAGCATTCTTAATATCCTACTGTAACCTGTGGGTCTTGTCATTAGACATCCAATTTTCAAGGCAACATCTTTCCAACTTCAGAAAAGAGAAAAAAGTTTTTGACTCGGTAACTGATGCAACAAGAAATAATCGAGCTTACCCTTATTGAGCATGCCGAGAAATGGCCAAGATCAGCAAACATTGCTTCAGTGCCTGATGACCCAAAGATTGTCAAAAAATTCAAATCAAGTAACTTATCATTCTTACTAAAAATACAGGAAATGACAAGGGGTTTCATGTTTGATCACCTAAATGAAGAATGAAAATAGGATTCAGGACCAACATGTAGACTCTAATTACCTGTTATGGCCAGAAGGACTCCTCCAAGCGAAATCCATCCATCCATCTCTACCAGTTTGACCGAAGAATTTGATGATATAATGTGGAGAAAGAGCCAGAAGAATTTTTGGATTCCACCGCATCGTATTATACAGTCCAATGGAGAAAATTGATAGCAACCAGAGGATAACTACTGGGGCAAACAGGAAGCCAACCTTATGGGTACCACAGTGCTGCAGAGCAAATAGGCCAACCAATATGATGCAAGAAAGTGATCGCACTCCACCTACAGGTAATAGATTGTTTCACAATGAGGACCTAACAATAACTAAGACAACAAGCCTATAATTATTACCGAGATGTAATGCAGTGAAATCTAGTCAACTCACAAAAGCAATGCGCAGACAACTAGACATACCTTGGGGTAACCCTTTGTGAGCAGCTTCGAGCCCTGATACTGATGACAGTACTGCAAATAAAAAGCAATTCACAATGATTACACTGCCGGTTGAGATGACGTTTAGCTTAGTAAGCTAAATTAGCAAATTACTAACATACCCAAGTGTCAAAATTGGTGAAGGTCGCATAAATAACAAGTGGTGAGAGGTGAGTTAATAGCATATTTGGGGGTTGGACACCTTGCACTTAAGGACTGGCATTATGCATGGAAATAAATGTGACAACTGAAGTAGGAACCAATATTTTGAAACTTGGAGATACATGTTCATTCATACCAGATACCTACCAATATATTGTTCAACACACGTAACTCTCGCAAAATGGACAAATCATAACTGAAGTGAAAATTTGATCCTGCACCCGTTAAAAAAAAAAAGTAGCCCCCACCCGGAAAAAAATTGGGAAAAAAAGATGAAGTTACTTAATGGGGTTTCACCACTGTGATGCATGGTCATTAACACTGAAGTTAACATCAAAGTATCTTTGATTTAGCTGTAATTCAACCATACCTGACATGGCAGGAGTAACTACACCGTCACCTATAACCATGCCAGCCCCCAGTAATACCACAAGCAACAAAGCAGTCCGTAACTTTTTATGCTTCTCAAGAAATCTCTTTAGTGATACAGATGCTGAAGACTGTCCTCGGGGACCATATTTGTAGGCTGACAGTTCCTCATCAGCTGCTTGTTGATTAGGAAGTAAACTGAACTTTCCATGTCTACAAAGCAGAGAGTAAAGAGCAAATGTCCCACCTGAAGTGATTGAATAGTTTGTCAAGGCTGATAGAAAAGTTTGATAACAATCTTTTAGTAGAGTGTACGTAGCATACCTTCACCATTATCATCAGCACTCAGAAGGATAATTACATATTTGAGCAACGGAATCAGTGTTAAGGTCCAAAAGATCAATGAAAATGCCCCAAATATTGTTTCAGGGTTCTGATGATTCTGCAACTTCCCAACAAATATACTTCTGTAAACATAAAGGGGCGAAGTGCTCAGATCTCCATATACCACCCCAAAGCTTTGATACGCTAGTATTAGAGAAGTTGGAAAGTTCGCCAGGACAAACTGCAAAAAAAAAGGCAAGTATTTAAATAATGTTGATTTTACCACCAAAGTCATTTGGTGTTCTTCTTCTTTCCTTTTCAGTGTATATATCTTATTGGTAGCAAAGTACTTTACAGATCTTTCTTTACATTAGCCAGAAAGACCATTAAAATGTATGAAACCAAGAGATGAATTGAAGGATAAACTTGAGGGAGAATCATCAACACATGATCACAGCTGTTGTGGGCTAGGTTGTTATATGAGCATCACCAGAAGAAGGAAAAAACACGTATTAGAACAAAATAATAATCAATAGCATATCTAACAGATTGTTTGAGGACAGTCAAACGGTAAAAGGACGAGTGATGTGACTATAGCATCACACATCTCCCTTCCAAATAACTAAATGTTGCTTGTAGACCTTTGCTTCAAACAAAGTTCAGAGGTAATTGGCACTTCAGGAATTTTTGTGGACATAAACAGACAAAATCAGGACTGATAGGTAACAACTATTGTAAACCACAAAAAATACTAGAACAAACTTCGAGCAAGGTTCTAGATGCTATAATTATGTTATCTTAGATGCCTTCTTGCAGCTTTATTCATGTGTCCCTAGCATTATTTCTCCTAAAACACAAATAAACAGCAATCATGTACCTTGGAGGATCTTTTCTTCCCTCCTATCTGGGCATGTTCATTTTGCCCATCTTGTCCAGCTGCCCGGGTTGATTCTTGAGCCTCACCCACTGCCGTTGGCGGTGGCAAGTCATTGCTCTCTTCTTCAAGGGCAATGTCTGGTTGGTTCATCTAAATGAGAATTGGAAATTGAAAGATCAGGAAAACTCTTTCTAAGCTATATAATATCCCCATTATAAGGTAAATCAAAAGCTACAAAATTGCTAGACATTTAAAAACTTTCATGAACATTAATCAATTACAGAGGTCACAGCTTTATGACAAATACCCTCAACACGACATAGTGAACAGTACAAAACAAAGATGAAAGCCACTATATAAGCTCGAAGCATCAAAACAAACCAAACCAATTCCAAACTAAAAAAAGTCTCAACTTCAGAGACAATAATATTGCAAGAGATGAAGACAAACAGTTTAAAAAAGAAGTAGATATATGACAGCCCAAATCCTAAAGTAAAAAGGAAAACCCATCTCAAATCAAGACTATCCTCCCCAGTCTAAGATAACAAAAACTGAAAGCGGAAAAAAAGGAAGAAGAAGATAACTTTGTGCATTGGGGTGTACCTCAGAAAGCAGCCCTCCCAGAAATTGAATCAAATCCGAATCTCCGGTAAGAAACCTTAAACCACTATATCAATAAAGCATATCCAAACACGTATACTTGGCCCAAATAATACGTGTGTAATCCGTGTTAACCAGATAAAATTATACAAAACAAAAATAGCAAAACTGGAGAAGAAAAAAAAAGAAAGAAAAAACCTTTAAAAATAACAGAGAAGAAAAAGAAACCCAGAAACAAAGAGAACCCAGATGCGAAAAATGCGATCTTTTTCAGCTCCGGTGGTGATGGGACCAATCAAGATCTATAATAAAAAGGATAAAGGAAAAAGAAAAAAAAAGTAAATACAGTTTAATAATAATTGTTCAGACAATAATGCAAGAGAAGATTTTGTAAGCATTAGTTGTCGTTATTTTTATTTATATATTTGGATTTTATGATGGAAAAATAAAAAGAAAAGGGTTTAGGTGGGGTGGGTTTACAAGTCATAAGTCGAGCAATGTCGCATTCATCGGACGTGAGAGTCATATGTTTTTCTATATTGGTGAAGAAGGCATTTTGAGTTTTAGGTCAATGCGCACTCTCTCTCTCTCTCTTCTCTCTTCTCTCTCTCTCTCTCTCTCATATGTAAAAAAAAAAGAAAAAAAGAAAAGAAAGAAAGAAAGAAAGAGAGGAAAAAATATAGTAAGGAAGGAACCTTATCTTGATTTTGGAGATTTTTAATATTTTTTTGTAACTAAAGGTTTTAAGTTGAAGACCTAATTAAGAACCCATCTTCCATTTAAGAATTTTTTCACAAATTATAGTTGGAATTGTATGAACACTAAAATATGAGATATTATTAGTATTTATGTCAGTTTCGATTATGAGAAATTAAGAATAGATTAAACGTCTATAAAAGTATTTTATAGTAAATAAAATTAATATTTAGTATTGGTAATGAAGGCAGCAAGTGAGGTAGGTGGGGGCAAAGTTTTCTTGAGCCAACTCTCTCCAAAACAATTACACCACTTCACTTGACTTTAATTTTATTGAAAACACATTGGAATTTTCACTCAGTCTGAAGGAAGATGGATAATATATGTATGCTGTCAATTTCATACCAACACTTGTATTCATAGTTATGAATTATTGATCGACTAACTAATATATATATATATATATATATATATATGAGTTTGAGTTTGAGTTTGAGTTTGAGGTGACATAACAGTAGCACACATTTCTTCTTATCATTTTACTGTAAAATATAAAGTTAAAAAATTAAAAATCATTTTCATCCATCATCATCATAGCAGATCATACCGTACCGTACCACAGTGGAGAGGAGATGTACTGCTCTCAACTCTTTGATGATGGACACATTTTAACAACTTGATTTGACTCTACAAATTCATTAATTTCTTTCTTTTTTATGTTTCGTATGAATAACAGTGAAAGAATAGTCGGTCTATTGATTCCTCTCTTCTCCCCCATGGCCCTGACCCTGAGCCTGAGGCAATTAATTTTGAAGATACATACATACATACATACATATATGTTGAGCTTCAAATTCAAATTTGTTAGCAAAGATCCTACTCTACTGCTTTTGACAGACAGGGTTAGGCCGCCGCAATATGAATATGATGATCCATCTCATGAAAAAGCTGGTTGCTGCGAAAACTAACTTTAAATAGCCCAGAGATTTTTAAGGGGAAGTTTATGTATTTGCTTCGCCTCTTCTTCCTCTTGCAAAGCTTAGTGGAGTTGGGATAGTGGCTGTGGCTCTCCATAATTTGGATGCAAATACAACACCACTCTACGCTCCTCAACCATTCAAGCTGCCATTACATCACTCTATTTTTTGGTCTGTTAACAAACAACAAACAGAATCCAAAATCAGAATTTGAACCTCATCACTAAACCTCATACAAATTAACTACAATTTTTCACTCATGAAACAAATCAAGGATGGGAAGAGACAAGCATTGTTATTTTTTTATAAAATAAAGATTAACCGTACCAATCACCACAAGAAAAAGCCAAAAATTGACGTAGCTAAAGAAAAACCCATCAATGGCTCACATCACAAGCCGCCCAATAATGCCAGTAAATTATGATAGTTGCACTTAGAAGCCAAAACAGCTAAAGGAAATGACAAAATTTCCAATTATACCCCAGTCATCCTGACCTGCCAAACCATATGGATAATTGGATATTATATTACAAAAGGAAGCGGTGGAGAAAAAGAAAAAGATACAAAAAGGTAACAGGAAGCAAGATGCATTTAGTTTACTTAGAGGTTCCTTGATGAGCATCAAAAGTTACAGCCTTGAGTACTGATGTCAAAAATATTTTCCTGGTTAAGCAGGAGACAAGATCTTCGAACCATACAAGAAAAAGGTAAGGGCAACAACATCAAATAATCCATGAAATACCGATGGCATGTAAGATATTCTTGAGTAAGTGTTCAAATAAGAACAGCCTAGCCCAGAACATGCATTACGCACCAATATAAGGTATATTTGCCACAGAAAATCCTGTGGCACCGATGTCGGCACCTCATCATACTATATCAGTATTTCAAAGGAACAGATAAAATTTGCAAATTTAAGATCATGAACCTCATTGATGGCAAGCACTTGATGTTGTTCTTCACCTTCTTACACTTCCTCAATCAGTACCTTCACAAATCAAAATCAACTGGAAGCCCATTAGATGCAATCAACAATAAACCACCGCTGCCAATGATCAATATTACATGACAAGACACTTATAAAATCAGTTGGATCCCCATGTGGAGCAGCATTCCCTCTATTTAACTTCCACTCTGTTCTCTCTATGAACAAGAAACTACTATAAAATTACTCATCACAAACTGGCAAGCAATATTACATACTAAGGTTTTCCAACCGATCACCACATAGGCACATACTTGTGCAACTCGTAGTCATAGAATCCCAAAGGCAGCTCTTTCCAATGTCGCTGACCAATAGCTTGAGCATCTCATACTGTGGACTTTTCCGAAGCTCCACACCAAAAGACATGGGCATTTGCTAAACAAACAGTAACAGTAACGAATAAAGAAAGAACAAATAACTATGTTGACAAGCCAAGAAAAGAGATATAAATAACAGGCACAGGAAGGAAACTTAATCTACCTTCGCAAGCCACATAATGTAGGCAGCAGAATATGTTGCTTGTGCTTGATAATCCCCAAATTCATTGTCAGGGATAATTGTGCAGGAACAGAATAGCATCAATTCAACTTTAACGAACGTGCTAACGTCAAAAATCTCAGAACTTCGGCAACAAGAATGGCAGGATATACTTTGATCATCACTTGCTAAATGTTTCAACCATACCAGTGAAAGGAAGCGACGATGAAGCCATAAAGCCTACAGAAACAAGCACCAGAAAAGAAAATAATAGAAAATCAATGATTTACAGGGTCCTCAGAGAAAGGGGGGGGGGGGGGTTATCGGCCTATTCGAAAACAGCTGGTGATCACAAGAGTCTCCAAACCAGAATGCAAATGATATGCAGTTTACACATAACTGAAAACATGAAAAATTCATTGTGATAATAACTTCTGAAAGCAACATGAAATAAGAAGCAGAAAATGCCAACAACCCTTTAAACTGTTCTGATCTATTAGATAACAATGCTTGTGTACTGATAGACAGGCACAGCAAGAAGCAAAATAGTAACTCATGAAAAGAATCAAATATACCACTATCCTATATTTGGTGTTTATATTGATCACACCAACTAGGTAAACAATGTATTCTCAAAATCATAAAGCCACGCCACTTGATATGACAGACACAAAACTGGAATGTGCCATGGTTACGGATTCTTAGCTTCTTGGTTTAAACCAAATCAACCCAAGGCTTTCAAATTCACCTATTTATAAAGTAACAAATAGGCATCAGAAATCCTGCAGTGACGGCATACCTCTCTTCCCACATAACGCCTTATCAACATTCCAACCCAGTCTAGCTCCTCCTATCATATATCAGTGCCAATGTCAGAGAGAAATCACAAGATACAAAGATAGATAGAAATAACTCCTAGGCGGTCACATCTGGGACTATTAGCGAGCTTTTTCAAATGCCTGAGGCAGATATATTCAAATGAATTAGAATGAACAAAAAAACTCTTAGTAAGTAGACAGAAAATGCAACTAACTTCCCAAATTTACAGCCAGATCATCAAGACTGTGGAATGTTCTCGTGACTAAAAAAGCGGAATTGAATACAACATGCCCTCTTTCTTGCAAACAAATTTTGGTTAACAATGATTTTGCCTTCAAATCAAACGGACGCGAGACAATACCTTCCACACCTGATGAAATTCTGCACCTGACAAACCAGCTGGCTCGTTGTTCTGCCGTAAATTCTCTATCATCTGGAGTAGTAAACGCTGTCTTCCACAAAATGTTACTCAATTTGTTAGTACAGGCTATCTCTTTATATTTCTGTAAGAGTATTGAAAAACAAAAAAAGCTAGCCTCTTTTTGTTACAGTTTGTTCAGAACAGTAGGCATCTCCACCAAAAAATGAGTCTTAGACTCTGAAACTCACAGCTCGGTAATGGAAACAAGAGTTATCAGCAACATGAACTGCAGCCCAATCTCGAGAAAGCTGCAACTCAAGTAGCACCTGGATCAAGGCACTAAAAATCACTCAACAAAACCAAATATAGTTACACAGAAGCCATTTTCAAAAATACAAAAATAATATAGAGCTCACAGAACCGACAGGGAAAGCTAAACTCTAACTTGAAGAAGACTACAAGAACCACAAAGAAAATAAAGATGAACTATTCTCTTAAAACAGAGCTGGTATTAAAGGAAAATTGGACAGACAAGGGAAAACACCGGTTATCGGTCTTAGCTTTTAATCTTACCTGTGAGTCTGACATGTAGGAAACTAACCAGCAGCGGTGGTTCCAAGCACGGTAATTCATTTTAGAACTCTGCAACATAAACGAAAAAAAATATATATATTTACTGATCTTCAGTTTACGGAGTCATCCATGCATGTTCATCTATGCAAGCAATATGTGACTTCAAATAAGATAATGGCATGCCCAAGCTGTGGAATTATCAGATTTCGACCAAACAGTGTAAAGTCTTGACCTCTATTTTCCCAAGGAGGGAAACATAATATGCATAGGTTGTTGTACATAGTCAAAGTAGTATAGCAGATTAGCAACTGAGATTGTGTTTATGGTCTGAAACTTACAACCAGTGCTATTTGTTTTCACATTGACAAGTTCTGAACAGATACAAATAGAAGTCGGGAAACATACAAAGAGTACAAAACCCTAAAAGTTAATGGCTCCAGAGAACAATTTCATTTTCATCTAGAGAAACCACTTTATTCTATGAGGTAAAAATTTCCATCTGGAGACACGGAAAAAATGTAACAAAACAAGTTACTAGGATAAAGCAAGAAATACAGAGATAGATTTCCTTTGCAGCAATTTCAATGTTTTGTATACCTATTACCATCACAAATCTAGTTACGATTAAATAATGTATTTATTTCTCCATAGCACTTGAAAGGTATTTCAAAGTGATTCTTTTGGAAACCCCTTACCAACCTAATTGGTCAATATAAGCTATTTTCCACGAAAGATTCCAACTGTAATGAAGCTGTGACCTGTGGTCTGCGGTTTATCAGCCCATCAACAATTCAACAACTTTTCATACCTTGAAGGACCTTAAAAGTGGATCTGGCAGGCCCTTCCTAAAAGAAATTTTTTTGACTTCATGAATTGGAATCTGATGTTAGTCCAGTTTTTGTTAAAATTCAGCTCACACTAACTTAATGAAGATGGAAACCTAGAGTTGCTCAACCCGCATACATTTATCCCAAGTAACTTTCTCCAATATTTCCCAATTTTCTTTCAAGAAATGGCAGTCTAACCCATCCAAATGAACACCTGGCAAGTACAATCTGCTTTAGTGAAGATCAAGTTCAGATTTAAATAAAGGCTGATATAAAAAAATGTACGTTCTTGCGTTATAAATTTAGTAGGTAATGACTTGCTACGATTAGAAAGGTAAAACTAAAAAGACAAGTACTTGACAGCATCATTGTCATTTGCAGATATTTTAAATTGTGTTGGACACCAGTGGTAGTACACGAATTTAGGGGCTCCGGTTGACAACAGCCACACGTTGAACATATTTACATTGTTTCTCATGCAGACAACTTAATATCCAATTAACAGGTTCAGCAAGCTAGAACTAAGTAAACCTATCTACAATACATCGCATGTGAACAGCCCAAACTACAATGAAATAAACATTTAGTTGTAAGCATGTAACTTGCAATTTTCTTTTAACTAAATATGAAGTATGTTTCTGACATGGTAGCTAGGAAAAATTTCATGTAACAATAGGAGAAAGTCCACAACTCGGATAAAACAAAGAAATGGTTAGAAAGAAGCTTTAATGCACCAGATGCCTCAAAATAAATTTAACAATGATTCAAAAAATTCCTGGACCAGAATTAAACCTCTGCTAGGGTTTTCACTAACTCAGATTCTCTTTCCAGAATCTCTTGTAGATTTGAAAAGTTTCCAGCCATCATCTTGATCACCCACCTCCTATCAGCGTTGACATCATTAAGAGGTAGGGCTCAGCCAATTATGAAAATATAACATAAACACTAGATATTTATCATGTCAGCATATAGCTATCACGTACATTTTACACTGAAATAGGGGTGTGGTGTGGGTGTTTCTAACATAATGCATATAGTCATGGTATGTTACGAGTTAAGGAGGACAATAACATCTTATTTTCTGAAAAAGTAAAAGAGAGAATTAAAACACAGCTATAGTGCATAGTCACCAAACCAATAGAAAACAGCCAAATAAGTATACTACCTGTGGCTCCAAGCACGTTCACTTTTTGGTGAACAGGACAGAACTAAAGCTGATAGGCGTAGTTCATCCATAAGCACTGAGAAGACCAGCTTCTTTGACACGATTAACTTCCTAGAAGAGGACAATCATACAAGATGACCACAGCATCAACTGTGGTAGTATAATGATAAAATATAGAGGAAACAAAGATAATGTCAAGTATTCAACTCCATCCTTCAGCACTGGAGGTCCAAGGAGTGTGAAGAGCAACATATTTGCAAAGTGAGCTCATATTTTCAGTTGATACATAACAAACACTTTTTCTTCTCACAATTATTTCAATAACCAAGATTCCATCAAATCTAGAAAGTTGTGAAAATACATGCAAAAGAAAAGCTTATTTACGAAGAAAAATGATTTTTCCAACAGCAACCATGAATGTACTGTAGACTGAGAAATAATTTATAATCCATACACTTGTAATTTTTCTAAGAAGAAAAGAGTTGCAATGTTGGAGATATATGTAAGACAACTACATCTGAGCTCCAATATCCCCCTCCCAAGATCAATTCAAGACTTCATCCTGGTTATTAGAGATCCTATTGGACACACCAGGATATGTCAGAATGGATACACATCACCAACACAGGTGTTAAGAAAATTGACCACATCTTGTCAACAAAAATATGCAAATTTACATCTTGACGAAATGAAACCAAGTAAGCATATGTCGAACAGAAGAAAAAAGGTACCTGGAATTCCATGCAGTGCCAAAATCACAAGTTAGTAGAACAAGTGCCCTGCTGTGTTTCATAACTTCACTTTCCACAGTGTCCACGAAAGAAGATGAGGATTTTAATGAATTGTCATCTAGTGTTTCATCTTTCTTTACTTGAGAGCTGCTCAACATTCTGTATCGTTTATAAGCATCCACGAATGCATCTTTAGCTGCGTTGTATAAAGGAACAAGAACAGAAGTAGAGATACCCAGCTTATGTTCATTATGCCAAAAGAAAGTATCAGAAGTGCTATCTCGTACTGGATTTGGTTTGCTAGTTTCAGGTGTGGACTGAGATGCAGCTTCGGAAGAAGGATGGAGCTCTTGATTCAATGCAGCAAACTGTGATGGATGAATAAACCCCACTTCATCACTGGAGAACAAATAAGCAGGAGGGTTAATCGTACAAATATACGTAAAGAACATAAAGAAATAGTGTGTTGGAATCGTCTAGTGACATAAAAAAGGAAAATCAAATCTACATCACTGATCGTGGATATTACAACTACTTTCTTATGGCACCAGCATAAAAGAAGAGCAATTAACGATTCAACTATGATGATTAAACATAAATAACAACTTACATGTGAGGGTCGGAATCCAAAATATTCTCCAGATAGTTTAAAAGACGAGACGGATTAATAGCAGGTCGACTCATTGCAAAGACGTATAATTTGAGCAGGAATCAAAAACCCTAATTGAGGGCATGCAAGAGACAAGTGTGGAGAGAATGAAGGCTGAAGCAGCAGAGTGGGAGAGAAGCGACTGAACCCAAAATAATTACAAATAGGATCAGAATAACCCTAAGACTAAGCATCTTATTTGATAGAGGATTCTTAATTTTAAAAAGATATTTATATATTTGTAATTTTACCTTTCAATTATGTGCATCATTCATCATTCATCTCGATTAATTTTTGAGCTAATCAATTTATTTATTTATAATATTTCAGTAATAAATTAATTAATAATAAATATAAATTTTTATTTTTATTTTTTTGTTAATATTAATAAATTTTATTTATTTATTTTATTAATATTAATAGATTAAGTAGATTTTAATAAACGGATGAATTTATTTGCAAAACGAATATAAATTTTAAAAGTATTATAAATAATTTTTCAAATACAAATTATCTATGTATAATTATATTAAATATCAATAGAGATTGTTATAATTATCTTAATTATTTTAGCCTGTTTCCATTCATTCAACCACAATTGTCTTTTTTTTTTTTTTTTTTGTTTACAGATATTTTGTGTATGCATTTACTTATTGGGTTTGAAGAAAATATTTGCAGGGCCAGTCTCCATCCCGCTTCTTCTTTGATCTTTCCTTTGTCCTTGTCGGCGAACAAATCATTTTTATCAACACACACACACACACACCCTCTCACTAACTATCTTTCTTTATCTTTTTTATTTTCATCTTTTATATATATATTGTTTGGTCTTACTCGCACTCTATTTTCTTGGATTCATTTTCTTCCTCCTCTACCTCTACTTTGCCGCTCGCTTCACTTGTTCTCTCTCAACACTTGCTACTGGTAATGTTCATCATACCCACTCTTTCCTATTTCTATGTTTTACGTTTTGTTTTCCTTTTCCTGTAAAGATGTTGATCCTTAACTTGGAACTTGTTTTATTCTTCTTCTACTTGTTATTTTGTCCATTTGCTGATGAGACCTTAGATGGATCACTCACTAATAATCTTGGATCTCTTCTTTTTTTCCCCTTCAATCTGAAGAGACAGAGAAAAGGGGTCAATCTTGACTACTAATTCGTTTATACATTTTCTTTTGAGTTGGGGTTCTGGATCTGGTTGTTTACCGGCTACATCTATATCCTAGAGATCACATGGTTTTATGTTCCTTCTCACTCTATTGGAATTGGTGGGTGTACATTTCTTGCAATTTAAAGTCTTGGGAAAATTAAGGTGAAGACGACTTGATCTGTGAAACTGACCATCTGGATTTATATGGGATCTTTTAGAAAAATGGAGCAAAAGATTGAGTACCCTTTTACCTTAATCACAAACTTCTGCATCTTCAGATGTGGTTTTATAAACCTCTCATTTCCCTATTTGATTCTGACTGTGAGAATGTAGTCAGATTGGGCTTGTCTGTCTTCTGTAATGATTTGCCCTGTTTTTCTTTGGAGATATGATTCTTGTTTGGAATTGAGATTGTTTTTCAACAATTTGAAAAAAAGTCATCACATAGAGCAGATTTTGGGACGTGTCTTCATTTGACTCTATTTTGCACTTGAATTTTGACTTTAAATAGGATTGATAGAAGATTAGCTTCTTGTCTGATGTTATCTTTATGATACTTCTTGGACAATGACAAGTACAAATAATGTTCTGAAATCACTGCTACAGACCTATATTTTTAACTTCATTTTCTGAGTTCCTAGCTAGTTTCTTTATTCTACTTGTCTTTGTAGGATTGATTCAATATGCACTGCTTCGTTGCCAAGGTCATTTTCCTCCCTTCTGTCTAACATTTTTCTGCAATTACCTGGAATCTTTTGCTTGACAGATATGGCATCTTGTGATAAACCTGAGGTTGTCGAAAGGGAAGTCCAGGACAGAGAGCATAAGGAAGATGAAGAGAAGGGTGGATTTCTGGATAAGGTTAAGGATTTCATCCATGACGTAGGTGAGAAAATCGAGGAAACAATAGGATTTGGGAAGCCAACTGCCGATGTTACCGGGATTCATATTCCTCACATCAATCTTGAAAAGGCAGATTTACTTGTGGATGTCCTTGTGAAGAACCCGAATCCTATTCCTATCCCTCTGATCGACATAAACTATTTGATCGAGAGCGACGGGAGGAAACTAGTTTCTGGACTGATTCCAGATGCTGGAACGATACAGGCACATGGTTCTGAGACTGTTAAGATACCCGTTTGTCTGATATATGACGACATTAAGAGCACATATGATGATATAAAGCCCGGAAGCATCATACCCTACAAAATCAAGGTTGACCTCATAGTGGATGTGCCGGTGTTTGGAAGGCTTACGCTTCCTCTTGAGAAGACTGGAGAAATCCCCATACCTTACAAGCCAGACATTGATCTGGAGAAAATTCATTTTGAGAAGTTCTCTTTTGAAGAAACAATTGCAACTCTTCATCTGAAGTTGGATAACAAGAACGACTTTGACCTGGGGCTTAATGCTCTGGACTATGAGGTTTGGCTATCTGATGTGAGCATTGGGGGGGCTGAACTGACGAAATCGGCTAAAATTGAAAAGAATGGAATCAGCTATATCGATATTCCCATCACCTTTAGGCCTAAAGACTTTGGTTCTGCTCTGTGGGACATGATTAGAGGGCGGGGAACGGGGTACACAATGAAAGGACATATAAATGTGGACACCCCTTTTGGAGCAATGAAGTTACCTATCTCCAAGGAGGGGGGTACGACTCGTCTTAAGAAGAAGGAAGATGATGAGGATGATGAGGTATGCTAACACCATTCTTTTGTAGCATGTTGGTATCGATGAGATTTGATGTGGAAGTGATAATGTATTGTGTTTTTGTTGTGCAGGAGTGAGAGGAGTTGTTAAAAGTGGGAGCTGTTTCTGGTGGTCTTGTTGTATGGTGTTGCCAGAAGATGTTTATTATTATTAGTAACAGTAGTAGTAGTAATAAAGCATATAGGAAGTGGGAGTTGAGGGTTGTGAGCTATGACGATATTGGTGTTATTTTGGGAGTGTAGTGTATTCATCTTCACATGCTTCTTGCACAAACAAACAAACAAACAAAGACGATAATGCTGGAATTGGAAGTTGTTAATTTTATTTGTAAACTGAGTTGAGTGTTCTGTTGCTGTTGTAATTCTACTTTTTACTTGTGGAGAATGTGATATTGTGTTGGGTGTTGGGTGTTGAAAATGGGGACTTATATAACTATAGTTTGTGAGGAAACAGGCAGGCAATCTTACATTACATTAGCGATTAGCCCCCTCCAACCCCTATCACAACCAACATTGTTCAAGAATCATTTGTGTATGTGCTCTCATAATGATCACAGACATGCAGATACTCTCTCATATCAAAAAGTTGACAAGTAAAAAGAGGAGGGCATTTTGGCAGCTTCCCTGATGGAGGGGCTGGAGGCATTCTTGTCACTGTAGCTGGATGAAAATATGATGAAAGTTAAAAAAACCATGTATTTTTAACATGAGAAGCATTTCATAATACATGAAAGTAGCAGGCTGTAGTTGAGGAGCCTGAACCGGAGGTTGAGGGGCCTGAGATTGAGGAACCTAAGGTACACTTTTACAGCTTCATCATCTCGAGGAACACAAGTCCTCCTAGCTGCTTTCGCTCTAAGTGCATATCGCCCATTCTGGAACCAGTTCCAAACCTGTCCAATATAATTGAAGTTATTCAAGGCATCTTTATAGATACTAGAAGGCATCACTTCCAGATGCCTTCTACTGAAGTTTTGTTCCCTTTTCTTGCTTCCATTTTTTGGATTCCTTTTTTCTTTTTTAGTTTTGTCTACTTTCTCGGGTTGTTCTTGAATGAGTTTTTTTTTTTTTTTTTTAATCTTTTGTCTGATTTGTTGAATATATAAATGATTATATTGATTATGAATGGTCGGATTATTCAAAATGCTTTTGTGGTTGAATATTGAGTCTTACTCAAGAGCTACATAAATCATATTCTCTGCTGCTGCTAACGACTAGATCTATGGAACTTTGGCATATGAATGATTGTGATAGCGTAAAGTTAGTTATCATATGAGATAATTAATGTAATTGCGGAGCTAATTGACTTTGGTAATTGTTATTATTTTGTATTGAATGAAGATATGAAAATATTTTTTATTTTACGCAATTGTAATTATATATTCTCTATCGCTACAAGGATATTGAAACAATTTATAAATTACTATTGTTTTCTATGTATAAATTTTGTTTTTTTATCCTTGGATTCTTGCATATCATGGTTTGGGGTGATTGTTCATGAAGTTGTTGTTAGCTTCCGCAAAATTGTTGTTCCATATTAATATATTACAATTATATAATTAAATTAATTATTATTATTCTTGACTAATATGGGATTTATAAAGTTATAATCGATTATCTATTGATGCATTTCCCTTCTATCTAAATCTTTTATTCAATGTTTTATTTCATGTTGTATTTTGATGCATAAATTTGTAAGTGTCTAATATTTTCAAAATATTCTTTTTAAACTATAGAACTTAAAATGGAGGGTTGAAAATATTCTTTAATTCCAACTCCTATCAGGTAATGCATTTTGGGAGGAGTAACCACAACAAGGTATATATGAATATGAAATTAGCAATTCATAATGGCATTTTTGTTTTTCTTTGCATATTTCTTCAATAAAAATAACAATAATAATTTACCTTTAGTTTAAAATACACATAGGTTGCAATTTTTAATGGTATTGTTTTTTTGTTTTTTTTTTTTTTTTAATTTTGTGTTACGAGTTATTTGAGTTTATATAAATTCTCATTATCTTGAAATTTATCTTGGATGTTGTAATAGAATTTTATGCTAATTTTAAGAGCTTTTTGTGTAAAAGAAACTTATTATCTTGGATGTTGTAATAGAATTTGAAATCATTTTTTATCTTTACAGATTGCAAGTAAACATGCTTTATAATGTATTTATTTGGTTCAATGCTTTTATAATAGGAACTAATAGTAATTGATTATCATTTTGAGTGTATATGTATGTGAGAGAATATTTACATACTGTTGTGGGTAGCTTACTCGATCTCCTGCGATCTCCTTAGTTTAGGTATCCTCGATCTCGATCTCGTAAGCTTCCAGACAAGTAACCTGAGAAGAAACAAGCACGTGAGACTAATCGGAAGTATCCGCCGCGTAGACCCTCCGATGCTTAAGTCAGACTCTGGTCGAGATAGATATATGGCGGTCTAGTAAATAGAACTAGACGAATATTACGAGAATAACTTACTTTAAATATGATGGAGGTAGGCTCATTTATAGCACAAAATATTACGAGAATAATTTAGGTTAAGATTTTAATTTATGAAAAACTTTCACTTTAATTCTTAGAACTTTGTTGTCTTTCATTATGGACTTTTATTGTAAGAACAATTATTCATAGAAATTATTTTGTAGTCGATTGTTATATATATGTATTGAAATGAAGTCGTCCTTAGTGGATAATTAATATATTAGTAATTGGGACTGGCAGAATGTGTTGAGATTGAGATTAGAGTTTGGCAGAATGTGAAGCTTCTTCATACCACTTTCTTACACACACACACTCTCTCTCTACCGTATTTTCTGTGGGTGGAAGGGAAATGGAAATGGAAATGGAAATGGAAAACCAAGGGCCTGCCGCCAAAACCACACCACTCTAATTATTAATTAACAATTACAATTCATAATAATAATAATAATAATAATGACTAGTTTCCGTGTCCAAATACAACCTCTTAACTCCATCCCCCCTTATTCATAAATAAAAACATAACAATGAGGTACCTCATTTATTTAATATTTAATTAATTAAGAAAGAGCAAAGCAGACATGAGATTGGGGGGTTTGGTTTCATTGTCTCCGCCCGCATCATAACATGTTCCAAACAACATACACCATCATCATCATCATCCCCCCATTCTCCCCACCAACACATCATCCATCATCCCATCATCATCATGTTCTCTCTCTCTCTCTCTCTCTCTCTCTCACACACACACACACATACACATATAATAGTAATTATTTATTCACAAAATTATATATTTATTGTGCCTTTGTTAATCTAATTAGCAGCACCAATGTTTCCGATCTATGTTTCCATTAAATTAATTCTTTCTCATAATTAAAGACATATAACAGACAATGGTAGTGCTACTGCCCACTTTCAATTAATTACCACTACTGATCAATTATTTATATATATACATATTGGCTCCCAATTATTTCATTTCATTTAATATAATTCATTTAGTGATCTCTCCAGAAATTTAATAATGAGCAAGATCGGATAATTATTAATGTATATATATTATCAAGTCTGTGTTTTATAAACTAGATTAATTAATTAATTAATTAGTGACTCACTCGCCCCTAGATTCAGCAAATTAATATATATTGTTTATTATTTAGTTAAATATTTTAATATTTGTGAGGAATAGGATAGAAACACAATGTTATGTTAGATGAAGATGTTTCAAGTTGTCTTCACAATCAATTAATAATCAGTATATATGGGTACTGTTACATGTTATTAGAGACCACATCCTTAATTAATTATAAACAATCTGAATTATAAAATAATAATAATAATAATAATAATAATAATAATAATAATAATAATAATAAAGAAGGGAAATGAAATTTAAAATAATGAAAGATGTTGAGCGTACGAGGAGGAATTAGCCATTAGGGGAAGATAATGCAAATGCAAATGCAAATGCAAATTCAAATGCAATGAATGAGTCATGATTGAGGGTCAGAATCACATGACATGCCATTGCTATTGCCATTGCCATTTTTAATTCTGCCTCTGCTAATTCCAATTGATTTGCATTAATACTAATCTCGTCTATATAAGTTGTTGTTGTTAATAATAATAATAATAATAATAATAATAATAATAGAATGGATTAATGTTTATGATGAATTATTGATTTGAAAAGAAAAATTGTGCTAGTGTTGTTGGGAAGGGAATTAGAATTGGTTGACTTTTTGGGAAGGTGAAAAGAAAAGTAGAATTAATCAATGAATGTGAGAGAAAGTTGAAACCAAATGTAGGGAGAGGATGTTTTTGTTTTTGTGGTAGCAATTGGGATTAGGCATTACATAAATGAGTGGACAATATCTCATTCTCAATTTACCTATGTTAATGGCTACGCATCACACTCTATTTTATTTTGAATTTAATAAATATTTATAGTTGTTACTTATATATCATGATCATTAAATTTTATTCATGTAATACCGAAAATAATTGAGTTTGATATGGATTTTATCAATATTAAAGTGAATGAAACAATTATACATATTCTTTTTTAAAATAATGATATCATCAAAACATATTACTAAATTAACTTAATAAAAATATTTCATCAATTTGTGATTCATAAATATTTATTTTGATGAATTTGAATCCGAATCGTAGTCTAATATAAAAATATTGAATCTAAATTTCACATCATAAGAAACTGTTTAACTAGCAATGAAGAGGCAGGCAAGCTCACTTTTTTATTTTATTTTATTTTATTTGGAATACAAATTAAGGTTAGTATGAATGAAGGGGAAAGGTGAGGGACAGGGACAGGGACAGGGACAGGGACAGGGACAGGGGAGAAGAACCTTATATTAGTTCTGATTTGGGACATCCATCCCTCCCTCCCATCCCATCCCATCCATCCCCCTTCTAATCTAATTCACATATATATTTGCTATTCTCAGCAAAACCCCTCCACCTGAGTTTCCTCATTCACTGAATCTGCCCCCTGCCCCCTACGCCCTACCCCCTACCCTTTAATTAATTACTTCTTTTCTCTCTCTCTCTCTCTCTCAGACACACACAAAAACAAGTGGGAGCTTTCTTGAATCATGATACTATTATTATTCTGTACAATAATAATAATAATAATAATAATAATAATAATAATCTATAAATAGTAATCTTCATGCATCCATCTCTCTCTCTCTCTCTTTCTTTGAATCAAGCCAAGGCAAGTAGGCAAGTAGGCAACCCCTATTGCTATCATCCAATCAAATCTGTTTCTTACTCCCTAATAAACCATTCCTCCCCTCCCCTCCCAACTTAATACTATATATTATACACTTTTCTTTTCCATCAATCCCCTCTCCTTCTTCTTCTTCTTCTTCCACAATCTCAAGGGTTTTCTGAAAATTAAGTATACATAGTTAGAGATTTGTTTTAAATGAGTGTGGAGCAGCAGTCCAGGTCGAAAATGGAATTGATGAATCTTGAAAATCGCTACTTGAACAGCATTATGGATGTAACATCAACATCAAACAGACTGAGTCCTCCAAGAATCAACAACAACAGCAGCTTACAATATCGGCTGCAAGTAAAGAAAGTGGACTACCACCGCCGCTGCTCTTTCTCACAAGGCCATGCGCAGGCAGCCAAGAAGATGTTCCGTTATTTCACATTGGAGTCCCTCTTTCTGCTCCTTTGCCTCACCATGTCTTTGCTCATACTGCCGCTCGTGCTGCCGCCATTGCCGCCTCCGCCCTTCATGCTGCTTCTGCTCCCTATCCTCATTATGGCACTGCTCATGCTCTTCGCTTTCATACCCTCTCATAATGCCACTACTCATACTTGCGTCTAATTCTTGTAAATGCCATCCTCATCCACACACTATTCATTTTTGTTGCAATTATGCAAATGAATATAGTAGCTACACAGACTTGTTTCATTTCTTATACAAATTAATATATATGTATTCTTCAGCTTACTGCAATATTCTTTCCTTACTTTCCGATGGTTTTGGTCAAGTTTATATATATATATATATATATATATATATATAGGGTGCACCTACAAGAAGAACATAGGAGTTAGGACCCCTCATAATGAAATCCCCAATTCAACATTATACTGTCACATACTTCCTCCCTTGTCATAATGTCACATACATCAACCGGCTCATTATCAGTAGCTTTTATTATTATTATTATTATTATTAGTCAAAAGAAATCTCTTGCAATTGCACACCCACAAAGAGCTAAGATGAGTTGGGTTGAACTTAATATTACACAAGTCACCATTACTTTGCCAACCACTTACATCTTCAAAACTAGGTTTTCGGCATCAGCACAAGGCGAAGAACGTAGGACACTACTTAAACACCACTAATACATCGTTATTTTCTATAACATTAGAGAGAGATGAAGACCACAAAGATGGAATGATTTTCAAGTTCTAGAATTCCTGGGATATAGCAGAAATGGAGGGAGGTGATGCTCCAAGACTGCCAGCAATTCCCTCCTTTGGCCGGGTTTGTCTAGCACCACGCCCCCAAGCCTTCTTGCAGCTTCAACAAGCTGGCCCCGATGCCTTTGTGACAACAAGCTGCCTCCAGCCACAATGCACTCCCTGTACAGTGGCAGATAAGCAATTGCTACCCTCAATGGGCCAGGGAGATCCTGTAAACAAATCGGAGATTGGCTGTATCTTAGAATCTGCACCAGGTTTGAGAAATGTGCTTCTCCTTGTGTCAGTCCATCCACGAAAGCTGCCTCTGACCAATGCTCTTGGAGAAAAGCCTTGAGCTCCGGAGCAACTGCCTCATCATTGGACCTAGCAATGCTGTCAGCAACAGCATAGGTAGCAGCAGGATCACGTAAAAAATCTGAACGGAGAAGGAATGATACCCCTTCGAGAGACCTGCCACTTCTTTCACCAGCAGCCTTGAGAATTTCGATGCTGAGGGCAGCAAGAACGTGCTGGGGAACATGAGGGAGGAGATGGGCTGCTACCTCTACTTGACTGCTTGATGTGGCAGCCGTAAGAGCGAGACAAAGTTCCATGTCTCGGCAACCCCTTTGAACAAACCATTCAACGACTGGCATGCAACCCCTCTCTGCGGCTCTCATTAAAGGCCCCAAGAAAGCCCCAGCATTGCCCTCTTCCACTAGACACTCCATAGTGCCAATTTTACCGTAATGAGAAGCAAATCCCAGGGCCAGGTCAACATCCACATCCAAGCTATTCCGTTGGGCAATCTAATAATATCCCAAACTTGAGTTAAACAAACATGTTAACATAAAGCAGGAGGTTGGTGAATAACATGACTAAAATACCATTAAGCAATGAAGACTATCAGCTACAGTGGCACATGCACAATGCAACCAACACCATTTCTTCTTAAATGACAAACATATTATCAGGAAATTTCACCCCATAAAGCATCCACTACGAAAGTACAATAAGCAAGTACAACACCATGTAGCCCTGATTTTCTGAGTATAATGAATCAATAGGTTTTATCCAGGCAAAGTTGAGTGGCATAGAATGGGGAATTTAAGGACTTGCAAGAAAAGAAGTATATTAGGACAAAGTCCTTCAAAAAAATGGAGGAAGGAAGTGGGGCTAGGAAGCAAAACTCGGTCAGGTAGAGTTTAGTTAGGGAAGGGAGATAATCATCAGGCACCAACTCATTACGTAGATTTTCAACAGGTGTGGACACAGAAATTCATGAAGAACCTGTGCAAAAGCATTGATCAATCACAAGCCTGCCAAAACGAGATACCTGCAATAAAATGCGAACAAGCTCTGTGCTCCCAAAACGTGAAGCCTCCAGAAAACATTGGTTAACATTGTCCGCACCCCCCTCAACCAGCATGCCCAACAATCCTTGGATTGCAGTTGCTGATATACCTGATGACCAACCATTATCGAATGTACTGGAGAATAGCGTAAGAGGGAAGCAAGCTGCATCAAATGCTTCGGAGAAATCCTTCCCAGTAAGATGGTTGCCGGCAAGATCAAGGAAGGTCTTGAAAGCAGATAATTGTAGTTGGATCTCAAGAGTAGATTTATGGCCCACTCTGTTTATATTTCCCTGGGAACGAGAATGGAAACTTATACATTTAAGAGCCCACTCAGTAAATTTCTGAACCTTGGCACCAGCCTCCGCTTTTAAAACTTCATCACCACTGCATTCCTGAAGCCTTTCACTCAACCTGCTAGGATGGGAGGGAGAAAGTCCTCATAACAAATGCTAAATATACATGCAATAGTACAGGAAAAAAATGAAGGGCCATCACAATAAACTAGGGCAGCATCCTATACCGCAATCATTTTCTCTTCCACTAATATGGGCTAACCAAAGCTCTGTTGATTCTTCAAGATTACAATGCCAACGCATGCTATTCCTGAACTATTCAAACTTTATTTCTCTATCTAATCAGTAACATTAATGGTAATTTCAACCACCTCTTCAACTAACATGAGATTTATATTCTTTCATTTTATGAACCATAAAGAGCTATGTATACATATAATGCTCCAACTATTTCTTGAGTTTGTAAGTGTAACTTGTTCCCTGAGGTATTAATAAAATAAAATTAGTGGAGTTACTACATTATATCATTGTAGGTTATATGCAAGTTAGAATCGAGCAGAGCCTAATGAAAGAGAGAACTGGGATTCAGTTCATAGTAAATTTCATGGATTTGGATTATTCTCGGTGAACTTCCCAACAGATTCGAACTAGTGGACCTTCATCTCTCTCCATGTGATTTTCTGTGATTAAATGTATTCATCTCACTACAATCAGGACAAACATGAAAATAGGTTTTCTTCTTTTTTAAAGAATACATAAATACAGATGTGAAGACAGGTATAATTATAAATATACACAATGAGGAAGTATCATACCTTTGTGACATCATAGTCACAGTGTCCGCGAGGCTCATTGTTTGACTCTGACAAGCAGAGACGCAAGAAGCAAGAAATGAAGTTCTAAGTGCAGCTCGAGTGAAGTCATACGCCCCATTGGTAATAATCTTGTTGATTATTCCGGTAATTCCATAAAATTCTTGTTGTGTGCTCAAGAACCAGATTGAATCCAAAGAAATGCACAGTGCATCATTTAGAGTCTGAGGGTCTGCCAGAAAGATCAGGCTTTCAGCAAGCTCCCAATCATGTGAACATACAGCCCCCTGAAATAACCGCCCTAACTCAATTCTATCTTGTCGACTGAGCTTCCTAGCATTTTTCCCATTTTTAGAATCAGAAACAGCCAATTTGGATTTAAGTTTCTCAGCACCACAACTACAAGCACTTGTGCTCAAATCTTCTTTAATTACGAGCGGAGCTTCTCTTGAGAAAATCACATTGCCATGGCATCCTCCATCACTCTTCTCTGAACAAAAACCTGCAATCTCTGTCCCACGTTCTATCTTATTGCTGAGGCTCGATACTCCAGCCTCAGCAGTTTCCATTTCCATCATTTCAACTTCAGCACACTGAGGTTCTTCCATATTAATGTCATCCTCAATATCTAAGTCTTGGCTTCCGATTTCACTGTTGGTGTCAGTTTCCCTTCCCAAAAAGAAGACTTTCTTTGTTTCCATTTCGGTTCCAAGCACCTAACTTAACTGACAAACCAAAAGCACTAGAGCGATGCCCCTTTTTGTTTAGTTTTTTCACCAGAAAAAGATGTCAAGAAATCAGGTATCGCCCATTCAAATACTTGAGAAAATCCTCAGCCCAATGCCACCTTAAAACTCCAATATTTGTCCAACAAATTCAGACAATCCCTCACCTGATAACTGCCCACAATCCAAAATTCTAATTGTGAACACGTAATTGAATTTCCACACAATCCAAAACCACCAACACGGTACCAAGTCAGAGATCAAACCCCTTTTCTCCAATTACTATTATTATTTATTTTGTTCATAAAACTAAATGCATAAAACGGAGAAATTCACAGAAGAGCAAAAACCCATCAGAAAGATTCAGAGATTCCAAAAGAAATATGAGCTTTGCACTCCTGAATCAGGTGAAAAGCTTTACAAAACCCGCAAAACCCTTCACCTCCTTCAAGGTTTGCAGAAATCGATTCACCAGCAGAACCCTAAAAATTCATAAAATAATCAGAATGAATAGCAACAAAATGACCTCAACAATAACGAACCATAATTGAAAAGAAAAAAAAAAAACAAAACAAAGGGAACAAGGAAAGCGGAGAATGCTAACACGCAGAAATCTTGCCTTGCTATAAACGAATCAAAGAAATCAAACGAAAAGGGGAGAGAGAGAGAGCGCATAGATACCTGAATGAATAATTGAGAATGGGGAGGGAGAGAGAAGGGGAAAGAAAGAAAGAAAGAAAGAAAACAAAAATTGGTGGGGGTGGGTCTTAGTTTTTGGGTGGATGGTGGTGAGGTGTATGTTGTTTGTGTTTCTGGTTAAAAAGTTGCTAATTGGTTATGTTAAAATTAGGGAAGGGGGGAACACGATTTATGGTTTTTGGGTGGGTAATCCATTCATTTTCCCTTATTTCAAGCATCCGCCTCCCACTGCCTGCCCTTATATCACTCTACTTCTTTCATTTTCTACTTGTTTTTTGATTCTGCTGCTGCTGCTTAGCCTGCTTGCTTACAAATAAAATCTGCTGCACCTGTAAAGGAGAGCAGCACTTGCCACTTGCTTGCCTCTACCCCTACCCCTAACACACCACCCACCACACTACAGCTTTTCATTTGTCTCTAGACCTCTACTTATTGCCTACGTGCATTCACCAACAACTTTTTATTATTCATACTATTTTAGTTAATAATTAAATACTTAAAAGCAACTATTTCAATTTCTTAGTTTCCACTCTACCAACAAATAATAATAATAATAATAATACATGTTATTATTTAAATTAAATATATTTATTGACATCAAAAATTTTGGAATATTAATTACCCTTAAAGCCCCTGGCTAATTATATTGTGGGAGTTGTTACCTATCATACTTTATGGAGTTAAATGAAATTATATGCATAGTTAAGAGATCCAAAATGTATTTAACTCCTACTTTTATATACTTTTAAAAGTGATAAGGTCGTTGTATGTTTTTTGAATTGAATTCCATGAATGCATGATTATATATGACCCGTTATGAGACTGGTCTGTCAAAAAATTCACAATATTTAAATTCAACGAAAATAAATTGCAAATCGAAACTGTAGCTCGTGCCTATAAAAATAGGCCTACATTATACCAAAAAAACATGCAGACAACAAGATGTACAACCAATTCAATACATGCAACAACTCAAGTCTAAAGCAAATTAAAACTCTCGATAGCTATGAGTTGTTGTAACTATGAGGTTCCACTTCCACGTCTTTCATGTTACAAATATTAAAATTGATAATAAATTTTTTCCTAAAATGACTCGTATTTTTTTTTTTTTTTATATATAGTTTGAAACAGGTTAAGCACTTACATCCAATAACAAACTTTAAACCATTGAATCACATGCTAGATACAATGATCAGGGGAATTTCCGATTTAAAAAATTGTAACCTTTTAATTTAGAACTATAAATTTTTAATACTAATGATATATTTGTCTTTTTATGTCAGTGTAAAAAAAAAGAAGAGCAGCAAAACGCAAAAAAAGAGAAAGGGTATCATTTAGCAGTAAAAGGTTGGATTCGACAACTCAATTGACTGAGAGAGAAACCAAGAGACATTTCGCGATGGTTGTGGCGAGTGATACTATGGTTGATACTCTCCATCAAACCCTGGCCTCCTGCTCCAAGGTAATGCACATTGCACGCATTTATACATAAACTGTGTGCATAGTTTCACGCATCAATTTGCTAAAATTTTGTTTAATTATTGTTTGATGCAAGCAGTCCATTGAATCGGGTGATTACAGCAAGTCAGACGAATCAATCACGGAGCTCGTAATTTTCCTTAATTCAATATCCGATTCTCTAGTCGCGGAACAACGTGAAAATGAGGATCCTGAGAAAATCGCGGTTGAGATTCTCACTCATATTCACCAATACATGGCCTCACCCGCAGTTAAACAGGTACATACATGTATTTGATTCTTTCAGATGTTGGTGTTAGGTTTTGAATTATGATGATTTGTCTATTTTATTTACTGTGAAATGATCCATTTATTTAGGAGGTTATTGATGCTTTAGCATTTGAGTTGCCCAAGGCGGTGGCGAGGTTTGCTTGTGTATCCACCAAGTGTTTGGAGGTTGCTGAAGATTTAGTTTATTGGTTTGTTGAGAGATGTAGTCCACGCGATATGCTTTCCATCCTCTGTGAGGTATATAGTCTGATTTTTTGTTTCCCTCCTCCTAGTACTACCAAACAAAAGATGCTCAAAGAGGCATTTTCTTTTGAATGATACTTTGCATGACATTGATCTTTTGTCCAAATCAATCTGGAATTTTTTTGTAGTTTATAGTTTTGAGTTCTGTGGAGAGGTTCACTAATCTTTTTCCGGCTCACATATGCTTCTGTTTTATTTGTTTAAGAGCAATTTTGCTAAGCATTAGGATATTATGTGCTGTACCGAGTGGTTGGGTATTCTTTTTCATTATATCTTGTGAAAAAGTACACGTCTTCCAAGTAAACTACTAATTTTTTTTCCTACTGAAGAAATTTGGATTTAGTGAATGCTCTAAGGTGCTGTTTGCTTTCAATAGATTGATAAGAATTGATGCTTGGAGGATTAGATTGCCAAAAAAGTATGGGTAGCATTTTTAGAAGTATTTGATAAAGTTATCGTAGAAATATTAATTTGGTAACTTGAGCATTATAATATGAGTTAGAAATGACCTTGTGTCTACAAACCTCACTAGAGTGGAGTGATCAAGTATCCACAAAACAGGTTAATTGCATAACAACCAAGAATTATTTATAGGCCTACCAAGTGTGAAGCCAACACAAAATTAGAATGGTTTGAAGTAGTAAAAGCAAGCAAAAGGCCCTTATCAAGTGCCCACTACTTGCTATTCTTTTCTACTTGTTTGAAGAAGTGAGTATAGTTAGTTCGTATTTTGTAAACTATTCATTATTTTTTTCAGCTTGAGAGTGTTAAATATAACTTTGATTTCATGTTTATCCTTCGAAAGGAAGGATGTCCGTGCAGTTAGTATGAAGCGGATTCCAATGTATTGTTGAATGTCAAAAGAATCAAATTACAGATTAAAAACTGTCACTCTTTGTAGGCCTAGCACTAGTAAGAGATGAAATGAATGAGGGAATATAGTATATTCCCTAATGTCCCTTAATCTATTTTCTTCTGGAAAGACTAACTTGGAACTGCTAGCCATAATTTTAGAAGGCACTTATCTAAAATGACAATTTGAATGAAAATGGTGAAGTAAGATATGAACCAAAGTTAAGAAATTCACAACATGGCCAGAGATTTCTGAACAAGAAAACTCACAGCTTTTACTAGTAGGTCAGGACAAAGCTTAAGTTGCTGGATTGTCATTAGTTGATGCACAATGTCCTAGGGAAGGTGGTTTGTTACTTTCCTTAGACCAAACGGTGGAAGTATGCAATGCTGGCCTTTTCTTATCAATCTGGCATTTGTCTTTTCATCTTGTCAAATAATTTACATTTGTTCATTTCAAACTTTCCAGGCAATAGGTTCTCCAAGCGAGCTGTTCACTGTTCCTCGGTACTTTATTCCTCTTCTTGGTGGGCTAATGAAAGGTATGTAGATGGAGTATATTTTATTTGTCTTATGCCAGGGTAGGTAATGATGGCCATCTTAAAATTTAGGAAAAACTTATGTGAAGAGGAATGACCTAATGCTAATGAATAATGGGAATGACTCTTGCTTATTTATGACAAAAGACATGCAAGTTATATTCTGCATAATATGTAATTTGCTATTTGTCATCTCAGGCTATGCATTTTCCTTGATGCCTTTTCACGCCTGAAATATAGAGTCTAAATGATATTCCTTTGATATAGATGTATAGTCAATTTCTTCATGTGTTTCTGCTTCCAGTTCTTGTTTTAATTCAGAGGCGGCACTATCAGCAAGTGAAGTCTGCAGTCCCGGTTATTCTGAATGTTTTAAAGACCATGTGTTCTACGTCAGACGATGAGGATACAGATCATGAGAAGTTATTCCATAAAGCAACTGGGATTGCATACTCGATAAGATCAATTTGTGTAAACTTGGTCTGTGACACCATCCATTCCGTTATTACTTTAACTCCTGGATCCGAACCAAATTCTCAATGATATCTTTACTTCCTATGGCAGAAAGGAGAGGACAAGAACAAACTCCGTGCTTTATTAGGCCTATATGTCTTGCAGATCATGGTGGACAATTCTTGCGAAAGTGAAATTTCAATTTCAGCTGTTTTAAGTTGTGTCTAAGTGACTTGATGCCAGCTTGTTTGTGATTGTGAAGCATCCTTGATATGCAGGCTCTTCTTTCGTTTGGAATGACAAGTGACATATTGAAATGTCTTCCGTTGGTGGTGGAGTTTTCTGACTTCCTTCAACATTGTGAATTGTCTTATGTTGGTCTGATAACTGGATGTGAGGTTGACACAATCTCTAAACTAGTTGTTGAAGGTATATTGTTAGCACTTGCATGCCATGAGCCATTTTTTGGGGTGTTTGGTGGAGTCTACGTTCGTCCTTGTTGAACAGCACATTTAATAATGGTTCTTTCTGATTGAAGTTACAGATGATAGCAAGGATGGGATGGATTGCTTTTCTCAAGCTAAGCTTGGAGCGGCACTTGCAGGTTGGTAATTGATATTTTTATATTTACTTGATACTGCTAGTTGCCTGAACATTGACCTAAATAACATTTATTTACTCTCTACAAACTCGATCCAGTAATTTGGGGTTACAAGGCTAGTGAGGTTGCTGCAGCTGCGAAAGCTGATTTGCCCGTTGTCATAAAGGAACTTCAAGGTAACTGGGCTAGAAGATGTGATGCAATTGGCATGTTGAAGTACATATTCTCGTGTGCCAACCTGCCGTGGGAATTAAAGCAGCACGGTATTAGATTCCTTCTAAGAGTCATGGATGGCATTATATCACACTCGTATGATGACCATGTTGACTATTCAATGTATATGCCAACTTTGTATACCAGTTTGCAGGTTTTGCCATCTCCTAAGTTCTTCTTTGTTCACATTTTTCAAATTCATATTTATCTAATAATTTGACTCACTTGCCACTCTCAGGCTGTTGAAATGGTCATCATGTATGCGTCAGATTCTCCATTAAGGAAGGATGCATTTAGTGCATTCAAAAAGGTAAAAGTTTTAGTGCTAACTACTCCGAAGTTTTGATATTGTTTATATGAAAATTGTTTTGCTGGTTCCTTCAGCAATAATGGTTGTAAAATGATGCTGTAATGCTCTGATTATTGGTTTTGTTAGCAATATTGTTTAGTATGTACTCCAGGTCACTTCATCCTTAGCAGGGTTCCTAGGTTAAATAAACTAGTAACTTAAGAGAAGAAGACAAAGCAGGAGAATTGTTGCTTGAGCATCTAAAACCCTTAATTTAACCACTTGAGCATCTAAAGCAACAATGTATGAGATTCCTCACTCAAGAGTCAAGATATGTGAAAATTGGCATGGAGGTTGGAAGAGGGACTGGAATCAGAAATTGCAACAGTGAATAATGTTTGGAATAGAAGTATGGTTCATGTCAATGGTTTCCTTGAACTAGTGAGATTGAAGGTACTGCACCAGTGATTTTAGTCCCAAATATAGTAATTTGCTAACTTTATTGTTATATGCCCTTATTTAATAGCTATCTTCCTAACTTCACCTGGAATGTGGAAATCTTGCCTCTCTTTCTTATTCTTCTTTTCACTAAGCTAAATTTTCTGAACCAAGAGTGCAGACTTCCTAAGGTAACAGAACCCAGTTTGTTCTCATATACTGGCCCTCAAGGCTTAAAATGGTAATAGTCATGGTATTTTGGTCATTTTCTTTCCTGTCCTAAACTTTGCAGCTTATCAGAAGTAATGATATTTAGCAGCTCCGAATCATTAAGCTTTTTTTTATCCTTTTGTTAATTGTTGAAGTCCGAAGAGACCTTAACATCATTTGATGTTTTCTTGTTTGCTAATATGTGGTGAATTCACTAGTTGTTCTCATTGTCACAATGAAGCCTATGGTAATGTATCCCTTCGTACATCTTAGAGCTTTTGATTGAATCTTGTTCTTTTGCATGAGCAGTTAGTGAAGTCTTTAATATTTTTCTCTTTATTTCATGTATTCAATCCGTTGTTTCTAAAATCAGGTGCTTGCAGACATACCGACTTCTGTGAGATTTGATGTCTTAACGGCGTTGATAAAGAATAGTGACTCTTCTTCTATGGTAAGCCCTTAAATACTTATCTAGAAGCACACGGGCTGTTAAGCCTGTTGGACTGATAAAATTTTATGTTGGTAATATGTGATACTTTGTGTCATAGATTGGGATACTTCTAGATTGTGTCAAAGAGGAAATGCGCATGGGAAGAATTGAAAGAAGTTCATCTGCCGATGCAGTCCTAAATAGTAAAGTTAGTCAATCTACAGGTTTTTGGAATCCATCTGTGCTTGAATTGGTGGAGGTGGTCCTCAGACCTCCAAAAGGTGGACCTCCATCTCTTCCCGAGTCCAGTGATGCTGTAAATCTCTCTCTCTCTCTCTAAGTGTGTGTGCTATCTGTCTATATATCTACTATCTATGTATTTCCCCCTTACTTTCATATGTGTCTATGACATCTTCAGCCTAACTCTAATTTTCTACACTCTTGTACAAGCATTCTTATGTTCTAATTCTTAATTTGCCTGCCATGAATATGTAAGAGTTTCGAAGTGCTTTTGGAAGAATTAATTCAATTGGAACTGTTTAGATTGCTCTTGGAATGGAAAAGAAGAATAGCAAAGGGGTTGAGGAATTAATGTAAAACTCAACTATCAAGGAACATCTTCAAACTTCTAGATTACAGAGTCTGTTCAAATTGACCCTTTCTTGTTTAAGCTAATGTAAGGGTCTAAATCCTTTTTATGATGAGTTTATTTTTATTTCTCTTCTTTATATTATCGTTTGTTCAGTTGAGGACCTTTTCATAATTATTTTTGTTGTATTAAATGGATAGTTTTGTGTTAAATTCTTGTAGTTTCTTTATGTATATCTTGTGCAAGCAGGTTTGTCCTTGCCATCTGATGTTGATTATATCATGTGCTTGCTTCCTTAAAAGTGCAATTTGTGTTTCTAGAATCCTTACAAGTTCAGTTGTCATTCTTTCTTCATATGCTTTACCCAGGTTGTTGCTTAAAGTCACTCTTTCCACAAAATTCATTCAGCTAAATTGTGCCTTTTTGTTTTGCTGATAGCTCCTCATGAGAAATTATCAGGGTTTCAAACCAAGAAATTATTGAACAATTTTAATAGAGATTGTGAGTGAATTGAATCAATGAAGAATTCAGGCACCTAGTTCACATACTTGTGTGCGAGCGCAATTGAGGGGAGGTGTTCAAATCACCAAAATTATTAAACTATTTTGGTAGAGTTTGAAAATAATGTTGAAAAGAATAGCTCCAATTACTCATGCAGACAAACACTATTGAACAAAGAGGACAAGTGTGTTTAATAAATTTCTGAAGCACTGTAATGATTTTGGAACTTTGTTGTATTTTCTTACTTTTCGGAGGATCTTTTGGTTGGATATTTTGTCAATTTTTGGAAATGTTCTGGAGGTTACAAAGAGGTCTGGCATCTTCAGAAATTTCCTGTTAATTCTCGGCATATTTGTTTGAATTAATCTGGATCTCTAAACAAACATTAGGTGAGGGAACATGGCTTGTAAGTTCCTTCTCAGGGTTTGGTGAAATCGATTCTGTATGTGCTGAATTTTGGTGTTAGTCCTGAGGCTAATTGATTCTGTGCTTCTGTGCAATTTCTTGCTAATGCAATAAAGTTTCTTGCAATTGAATAATCAATCTCCTCTTATTTCCTTTATGCTGCAGGTTTTATCTGCCCTTAATCTCTATAGATTTATTCTGATTGCCGAGTCATCAGGTAAAGAGAACTCTTTGGATTTGTTGACGTGCTTTAATTGATTTCTCATTTCTTCAATATTATGGACTTCTATGAAGATATTTGTTAATTACCCGTTTGCAAGTTGATTGTGTGGCTATTATGAATGCGTTTACATACATAATCATTACCTGACATTAGGTTACTTGATAAGTAAATAGGGAAATCTTAAGTCATAAGATCTGCATATGATGCATGTCTTATGCTAGTTATTTCATTTAATTCCACCCCCCCCCCCCCTCTTCCCCTTGTTTTTTTTTTTTTTTTTTTTTTTTTTTTTTGTTTTGCTTACATATTAATTATAAATTTTAGGCGACTCCTGCTGTGTTGTGTCTTTCATTCACTATGTTCATGTGGTGAAGCTAAAAGCGCTTGACTGATTTAATTGCATAGAGTTACATGTTCTGATATCATCGAGGTTATGAAACAGGGAATTCTAACTCTACTGGAATACTGTCCAAGGACAAATTGCAGAAGGCCTACAATGAATGGCTTCTCCCACTGCGCACGTTAGTGACAGGAACTATGGCAGAAAGCCAAGAGGATTATGATAATCTAGCATGTGATACAATATGCGCCTTGAACCCTGTCGAGTTGGTACTTTACCGATGCATTGAACTTGTTGAAGAGAAGCTGAAACATTTATAAGGAGCACACATTAAATGTGTTGTTTGTTCGTACTAGATAGCTAGCAGCATTTTTTTTTTCATATGTTCTAACTCTTCATGGAGTCGAGGTGATGATACATTTGTTCCCAATCTTTCTTTCTTTGTCTGTAAAATAATTAAAATCATCAAGAAACCTTGGCAAAAATATGTTGTGTACTTGTCTTGATCAATTTCCCCATATGGTTTTTGTTAGTTTGCCACAGCCTACAATCATGATGGCAGGAACTAAAATCATGGCACGTATGCGCTGTTGGGTTGCGTCAGAATTTTACATTGGTTCAAGGGAGAATGCAAGACATGGAACCTTGGGAAACACAAGAGTATTGAGCAGTGTGTAAAGTATAAGTTGATATTAGGCTGTCAATTGGGCCTTGTGTATTTAGGCAGTGGAAAAAATTGTATGATGAACAATTAGAGACAACACATTGTTTGTGGTGCTATCTGTATTATAACAAAGATGATATGATATACTCTGCAAGAATCATGTCTGGATGTTGATACAGGGGATGCTCATTTCTGATCATATGAGACACTATTAGTAGTAGTTTCAATTTCTAGGCCATTGCCTTGAGATGCAGCTGATGGAGCTGGGGAAGGAGACTCTTTGTTGCCCACTTGGCTGGAGCCAGCGACACCCATTATTGCTTTTCTCTGGCCCTTGTTGTTCCTCTTTGCATTTTGAGCCCATCCAGTAAGCTTCTCTTGTATGTGTTCCTCAAAAATTGCCCTGTTGAATGAGCTTCCCATCTTCAATAGCAAAATTACAAACAAGTTATTCATCCAATTAGAGAAGAATTCGAATTTGCAATTCTATTCTGGTGAAACGCGAAATACCTGTGCTACAATTGCATATAGTGGCAGTGTACTGTAACTGCAAAGGAACTGCACCAGCCCCCTATGATGGAAATGGAATCAAATGCATGCATTATTAGATCATTCACCTGTTTTACAACTCTTCGAACACACATAAATATGTGTGTGTGTGTGTGTGTGTGGAGAGAGAGAGGGTTAAATTATTATACCCTATTACGAGCCGCGGAATGATATAACGACTGTTCCCCATGATGCAGGAATCAAATTGGAACATAACCTATCAATCATGAAGCAGAATGAGATGGATATGTTTATGCCATGATTCAAACTCTGACAGAGATGAATGAGAGTATATTATTACCAACATCCAGAAGAAAATTGCAATCTCAAAAGAATTCTGGAACAAAATTATGTGGATGAGAACAAGGACAAGGCGTGGTTTGCTGAACCAGAAATGATGATCTGAAGGTTTAACCACCAATTCCCCGGGAACTGCTACATGCCTCTGCGCAACTTCTTCTGCCAATTGGGTGATAATGTGCTCCAATTTAGTCCCCACCGCAAGCAAAAGCTATTTACCAATATCTCTGTGTTAGTTACTCACAATGGAGAATTGCTTCTGTCAAAGAAAACTAGGATTACTTACTATCAACGGGACGAATGCAATCCAGAAATATGCATGCCAACCTGCACAATGTACCATCACATTCAGAACGAAAATGGAAGTAAAAATCAGAGACTAAAGACAGGGCTGATCAAGTGTCTTACCGTGAACATTCAACAACAAGAAAAGTACCACGAAAATCCACAGATACCAACTGCATGCAAGTGACAAAAGATAGTTGAGATCAGTTGACTAGTTAGTGCCTGCCTGTATATGGGAAAGTGAAGGAGAGAGTGTAACACCTTATACCAACAACTTTCTTGAAATCAGTTTCAAGAGCACGAACCATGTATTCGTAAAAATTGAACTTTGGATTGTCCCTGTAATGATTCTGAAAGGTAACAATCTCAGCAACACAAGTGAATGCTAGGAGGAATTGAGCTCATGTATATGATGATAATATTGAATAGCTGCCTGCCTACCATGATGAAGCCACGTCGGAGAGTTGTATAATCTGATTCATTAACAGATCCGTAAAATTGCTTCAGAAAAGAATGCTGAAGATCAAAAGGGATGATGATCAGTATCAGTACATAGTTCCACATGATGCATCATATTTTCTTGTAGTGTTTTCATGAGACTTACCACCCAACTCAAGAAACTTAAATATTTACCGATGCCCCGAAACCTTCCCCTGATAAAGTCATGCTGGTGAACATGGGTAACTATCGCTTTTTGATCTGCAAACATAATGTACATTTGGATAGTAAGACTTAAAAAAACCATCAGATGTGGTGACAATCTTAATACGCATTTACCTTTTGGATCATGTTCCTTTTTCTGGATAGAATCTTCCCATTGTTTCCACTGACGAATCTGCAGTGCACATGAGATTATGATTATTGTTGAAAATAATGCATAATTCTAATTGAATTTGAAGCTATATATATATGGATGAAAAAACGCAGGAAGGAAAGAGTTAAATGCAAAAAGCAGTTATTACCTTTAGGCTTCCAAACAGAATGGTTAGAGCAGAGAAAAGGACGTGCACCAGAGCTAGCACAAATATGAAAATGTGAAGGTCATGCAGCGCATCCAGAGACAATAATGGCTCCTTACCCTGATAATCCGAATAAGTAATTAAGGAACATATATACTAACTACTATTTGATATTGATATTGATATTGATATTTCCATTACACAACAAGAGGCTAATTAATATTAAGTTTTATGCCCTGAAAAGCTAGCCGACCGACTGTTGTGATAATCAGTAGTTGATTAATTAATTAATTTTGAGGGAATATAGTATACCTGTTTCTGACAGTGGCCGGGTTGGGCATTATCAGATGGTGCTGCTCCTGCAAGAAGGCGGCGGGCATGGGGGAGAAGTTTGGTCTGAAAGTGAGCAGTGGGTTTAACTTCATCTGTTTCCTTCTTACAAGGTAGCCAGTCATCTGTCAAGTGTTTGGCTATGCAAATTGTACTGATTCTGCCTTGGAACACAGTCAGCATCAGAGATATAAATCCCAGCAACATGAGCTCTGTAAAATCATCATCATCATCATTAAATGATTAAAATCCACACACACACACAGAGACAGAGAGACAGAGACACACACACATAAGTATTAATTAAACATATGTATATATTTATACCTTCCTTAATCTTTATGAGGGCATCAAAAAGGGGTCCTTGTTTTTTGTCGATCAAGAACTGCAAGAATTAACATATATAAATGGAACATGAATTAAGAGAGTAAATAATTTAAGGATATTGAGATGAGGATGGAATATTGATGATGATGATGATGACCTTGCCAGTGTAGTGAAGGAGTCTTTCAGCAGCCAAGGAGATGGCAACGATGACTGTGCAGACGAGGGCGACCACCCACGTCGGCGTATACTCCAAAGACGCTCCCTCTCCGCCGGCCATAAATTATTGAAGTCTGGGTGATCAATAATTAGCTAGTGACATGCAGCTGTAGGATGGATGATATATAGAATGAATTGGAAAGGATTCTAGCTTGTTTCTGTAACTTTGTTGTAGTAATATATATATATATATATATATATATGTTGTTAGTGGTGGTGGCGCTGCTTTTTGGTGAATAGAAATTGGAAAAGTGATTGATAAAGTCAGGAGTTGACGACGACGACGATAAAGCTAAGACTTGGCAAAAACAGGCACACTGTCTGTCTCTCCATCTTTAGGAGGTGGCTCCACTTCACTCCATCTTATTCTTTCCACTTTCATGCAAATTTAATTTTTTCACATTTCTGCTTTACTTCTGTGGCTGTGGGCTCAACTCAAATATAATAATACAATTATTATTCCCTTCATTCTCCTTCCTTTTCTTTTTTCTTACATATTTTATTAATTAATACAAGAATATTATGACTAATTAATATTAATTGTTACAATATATATATATATATATATATATATATGACCCCATGATCACTAATTAATTAATTAATTAGTGCATGGGATGGGACGACAAAAAAAAAAGAAAGAAATAATTATTTAGAAATTGGAATAATTCCAAACGGTCAACAAATTAAGGCGATTGGAAATGGGAACCTTCCTCTTCCTTTTCATCATCATCATCATCAAACTATATATAAAAGTGTGTATGTATGTATGTATGTGTGTGTCTATGTAAACTCAAGGAATTAAGGCTGTACCTAAATCCACATCATCACACCTATCTACAATTCTTAACATCTATTCATCATCTAGTTACTTATTATGTTTTATCCTTCCTTATTTTCATTTATTTTTAGTCGCATTAATTTGTTGTATTGTAGTAAAAGTAAAATGCATACATGATATTGAAAATTTTAATTTGAAGAATTATATTCACAATCAAAGGAACGTAAGATTGCCACAATTACAGAAAGGGATGGATGGATTGAATAGTAAAAATTACAGAAATTGTAGAAATTTAAACATTTTTACCGTAATACAATTTAAGAAATAAAATACAGGGACATTATGAGCATCTTGTTGCATACATAAAATGTTTAACCCCCTCCCCTTACATCTCATCATTAGTTGATCATTTGTGTAGGAGTAGGAAGGTGGACTATAATTTCAGAGTTTTCTACTTGATTTGTTGTAGACATCTCAACTGATCTAAGAGGAGAGTCTTGATGGGCCACTTGGTTATTAGACGTAGACGACGACCCACCACCAGCACTCTCTACAACTTTTTTCACTCCTTTATTCTTCTTCGCCTTTTGCGCCCAACCCACTAGACCAACTTGTATGTGATCGTCGAATATAGCCTTGTTGAATGAACTTCCCATCTACATTCATTAATATACATACAATATTTTGATATATTTAGAATGAATTCTTATGTGGGCAAGACATGATTAATATTAAATTATATATTAAAAGATATTAGTTTAAGCAATTAATATATAATTAATGTTTACCTGTGCAACAATGGCATAGAGTGGGAGAGTGCTGTAACTGCAGAGCAACTGCACAAATACCCTGCATATATAAGTCAATCCATTAATTATATATTATTAATGCATGTGATGATGAGTTATATATATAAATATAGGTATATACCCAATGACAAGTCTGGGAATGATGAAAGCAACTTGTCCCATGATGCAGGAATCGAAGCCAAAGATCCACAACATCCATAAGAAGACAGCAAACTCAAAGGCATTCTGGAACAACACAATATGAATCATCACAAGCACAATACGGGGTCTGTGGAACCAGAAGTGATGGTCCGAAGGTCGAACAACCAATTCCCCTGTAACCGCAGTGTGCTTCGAAGCAACCTCTGCAGCTAATTGTCTCATTATGTGCTCCAATTTACCTCCAACTGCCACAACAAGCTGAACCACAAATTATTCATTAATTAATTAATTAATATATATGGATCAATTGGTATTAATTACTTACCACTAAGGGAAAGAAAGAGATCCAGAAATAGGCATGCCAACCTGCACATCATCATATTCATATTCATATTCATATGTCATGTTAATTACTGCAGGTTAATTTCAAGAATTAATTAATTAAATAATTGGGACATTAAAATATTAATTAAATACTATATATGTGTTAATTAATATATAGTGGTGTGTGGACTTACCATAGACATTGAGCAACAAAAAGACTACCACGAAAACCCACAGATACCAACTGCATGCAATATGCATTTATATCCACAAATTAATTTCACAATAAGAAATAAACACAATTAATTCTCACAACTTAAATTAATAAAATCTATATATATATATATATATATATATATACCTTATTCCCACTACTTTCTTGAAATCATTCTCGAGAGCACGGGTCATGTACTTGTAAAAGTTGAACTTTGGGTTTCCCCTACAATGACTCTGTTAATTATCAATTAATTATATATTAATTATAAGCTACAATTATATATAAAAATTAATATCTATATTTATATAAATTAATTTGATCATGTTAATTACCATGATGAACCCACGCCGCAATGTGGTGTAGTCTGACTTCTTCACTGATCCATAGAATTGCTTCAAGATTGATTTCTAGAGATCAAATAATATACATAATACAACATATTAATTGTGTTTTGAAGTACTCATAATCAGAATAATATATATATATATATATATATTATTGAATGTTGATCATCTTTGAGAGTAGCAGTTTTTTACGTACCAACCATCCGAACAAGGCTAATCTACCAATACCGCCTGATGAAAATCTGGATTTGATGAAAGCATGATCTTGGACATGTGTAACCTTATTACCATTCATACCTGCATGCATCCTCCATCGAATATTATTACTAATCTTCAATATTCATGCATGTATTCTTTTCGAATAACCAATTAGAGTGATTGATCCATCATTCTAATCATATAGTTAATAAAATTACCTTCTTCTGGATCATGACTAGTTTGTTTTTTCTGAATAGAGTCTTCCCAATGCCTCCATTGTTGTATCTGATCATGACAGTAGTGAAATTAAACTAGCTAGATGCATATATATTGAAAAGTATTATTGATTGTGATCAATATTCATTACCCTTAATCCCCCAAACATTATTGTGAGAGCAGAGAAAACAACATGGGAAGCAGCCAGCACAAAGATAAAGATATGGAGATCGTGCACCGCTTTCAATGATAACAATGGCGTCTTCCCCTATATATATATATATACACACAATAATATTCAAATCAATACGAAATTAATTAATTAATTAATTGCTCATCGATCACCATATATATGTATATATACATCATTAATTAATACGTCGTATCGTACCTTGGCGTCACAATAACCTGCAGTGTCTGAATTAGCGGCTGCCAAGAGATGACGGGTGGCTGCTGGGAGTAGGTCGAAGGAGAAGGCTTCAAAGTGTGCGGTGGATTTGGGTGCAGCAGCGTCTTGTTTATTACATGGAAGCCAGTGATTCATCCAGTGTTTTGGGATGCATATTTTGCTGATTCTGTCTTGAAACACGGTCAGCATCAGAGATATAAACCCCATCAGCATTAACTCTGTCAAATTCAAAAGGGTTAATTATGAGCTTGCTAGAATCATATCATCAAGATTCAAGCATGTACATGCATGTGTAATTATATATCAACATTATTTGGCCTGCTGTATTAAATAAAGTAGGTAATTCTTGAGAAACAATATACATATATTATTCAGAGTGGTACCTTCTTTGATTTTCTGTAGGGCTTGAAAGAGTGATGGCTGGTTTTTATTCAGCAAATACTGCACAATCATCATCATCATCATCATCATCATATGTTAGTACTGTACTGTAATTCTCATGATCATCATCATCAAATTTTAACAAGTAATTATATATCAGAACATTATTAATGATGAATTTTGCATATATATATATATAAAAGCGATGGATCGACGTCGTATACCTTTCCAGCAAAGTGAAGGATTCTTTCAGCTGCTAAAGAAATGGCAACGATGACGGTGCAGACGAGGGCCACCACCCACGTCGGGGTGTACTCCAATGAAGCTCCCTCTCCTCCACCTCCTGCCATCTCTCTATAGATTAATTCTCGCGCGGCCTCTTTTCTAATTGCTTATATATATATATTAATTGTCCGAATAGCAACTAATATGTATAATTAAGTAGTAGTAGTAGTTGAGGTATGTCTGAACACAGAATTAAGTAGTAGTTGGGGGATGATCAGTACTCTCCATCGCTACCCACTTAATCCATAAATACACACTTCCCCATGTAAGATTTCATTATGGACTTGAACTTCTCCAAAGTCCATCTTTACATTTTCTTTCAGAAGAATTACTTGCCATTATATATACATATGATAATTAATTAGAGGATTGATGTTTTATTGTCTTGATCAATAATTAGTTGACAATTTATTATATATATAGTTGTTGTAATTTTTATTATTATTGAGTGCTAGCTAGCTAGACAGCGTTTACCACTACTAATTAATATTTTGTGCCCACTAATAAACCTATAATTAATAATAATATAAAACAAATATATATTTATTACTAAGACTTGGTCCATATCATATGCATATAAAGTCGTAATAATTATTTACAACAAGTTTTCATCATAATTAATATTGTATTATAAAATTTCATCATTAACAATTAGTCACTATATATATATCTGAGATTAGACGTGCATACTTATTCATTTGCCTATTCTTAATTTTATACATACACTCAAAAAGTCAATTAGTTGAATTAAATTAATCATAATATTTATATAATATATATATCCTATTTAATTAAATTAGAACCTAAGCTAGCGCTCTAATAGGCCTGCAGCTGATATTTCCTCCCAAAATTCATTGCCTCCTTTTCCATCTTTTACTAGATACATATATTTCCATTTTTATTATTGAAGCAGTCCTCTTCTATATATATATATATATATGTTTAATTAATGATATAATTAAGGAGGACAATTAACCTCAAACTAATTATTGAAAGAATGGGGCAAAATGAATCGTGTCTTCATTTCATAGAATGTAAGGTATATATACATGTACACTTCCATGATTCAAGGAGTGAATCTTGCCTATCCCATGATTCTAGCATAAATTATATACACATCTAATCAAATCATATATACACACCTAATAGTACAATATACACTACACACATAAAATATATATTCCTAATATAAAATATATCCTTGCCTAATACTCCCCCTCAAGTTGGTGCGTGTAGGTTACGAATGCCCAACTTGCGAAGAAAATAATCGAACTGTTGTCTACCAAGACCCTTGGTCAGAATGTCGGCGAGCTGTTCAGTAGTACGAACATATGAGGTTGCAACATTCCCACATTGTATCTCATTCCGAATGAAGTGACAATCCACTTCAATGTGTTTAGTCCGCTCGTGGAACACAGGATTGGTTGCTATATGCATGGCGGCTTGACTGTCACAATACAAACGTATAGGTTCGCCGTGTGCCACACCCAACGAGAATAAGAGTCCTTTTAACCATTTCAATTCACAGACCGTGGTGGCCATGGAACGATATTCTGCCTCAGCCGATGAACGAGATACAGTATGTTGTTTCTTTGTCTTCCATGATATAGGCGAACGACCCAATAGAACGAAATATCCCGTCAAGGATCCTATAAGGTCCCCACATGTCACAATGAATCAACGAAAAACAATCATCTGCTCTTTTATTACTTTCAACAAATGTCTCTCTTGTTTGCTTTGCCCTAAAACAAACATCATATGCTTTTGAGCTCGATACTCTTTTATTGCTACTAACCTCTGGGATAAAAGACATTATTTGGTTCGACGGATGTCCCAATCAAAGGTTCCACAATTTGCAAGCATCTGTTTTATCAACTTTATTTGCTCACTTTATTCCCGCTGCTCTGAAAATATAAACCCCATCGCATTGCTCACCCGCTCCAATCAGCGTCCTCGAAGTTCAGTCCTGTATCACACAAAGCTTGTCAGAAAATGTGACGATACAGTTTAATTCTTTCACCATTTGAGCAACGGAAATAAGTGTACAATTCATATCAGGAACAAATAGAACATTATTCAAATAAATATGTTTTCCAAAACATATTGTCCCTTCCTTCATTGTTGTGGTGTGCTCGCCATTTAGAAGTCCCACCAAACACGGTGAAATCTTCCTCACACCAGTCAAGAGCTTGATATCTCCTGTCATATGTTGTGATGCTCCCGTATCTAATATCCAATCATGACAATAAGTCTTACCAGTGAGTTTTTCTGATGCACCAATCTTATGAGTGTTCAAAAGGTTCAAGAGCGCAACCCATTGTTCATTGGTTAACCCGGGAAATGCGCTTCTATCAGCTTCGTTCTGCTCGTTCTGATGTTGCTCAACACCGTTAGCTATTTGTGCCGCATTTGCTCGAACATTACTACGCCCACGTCCAGATGTATTTATCCCACCTCGGCAGCGTCCAGGACCTTTTCCTCCTCCTTGGGGTCTATCTCCCCACCAATCTGGATACCCGATGATTTGGAAGCACTCTTTAGCCTCGTGTCCCGCTCTTCCACACTGTGTGCATGGCGTAATTTTGTCCTTAGTCTTCACTGCTGCCGCCCTTACACTTTGTCCAGTTTGTGTTCTAAAGGTCACTGCATTTTCTCGTTCATCTTTGGTTCGTGCAATATTACGGTGTCGTTCTTCTTGAACAATCATAGAATACACTCGCATCAAACTTGGTATCGGCTCCATGCTCAGAATATTTGATCTCACTGTCCCAAAGACCGCATCATCCAAACCCATCAAGAATTGATGGATTCTTTCGTTCTCTTGCTTTTTCATTAGTTCGGCCGTAATATTGCACTTGCATCCGCTACACTGACATACGGGTATCGGTTCATAACTCACTAGTTCATCCCACATCATCTTGAGTCGGCCATAGTACGAAACCACTGCTTGTCTCGCTTGTTTGCAATTTGCAATGTCTGCTTTCAATTATTGAACCATATAGAAAATCTTTGTCGTAGGTCTTCCCACAAGTCTTTTACGTTCTCCATATATGTTATGGTAGAACGTAAACTTGGTTCAATCGTATTAAAAACCCATGCCACAAGCATGGAATTCACCATCCACCAATCTTCGATTTTGATGAATCGTCACTTGGTCGAGTCACAGTTCCATCAATAAAGCCAAGCTTCTTTTTGGCTCTAAGTGCATTCCTCATAGATCTCGCCCACTCATCATAATTCTCTCCTCTCAATTGGACAGGAGAAATAATCATCCCCGGGTTGTCAAACGGATGCAACGTATAAGGAGATGCAATCGTCGAATCATTTCCGGAAGTCGTTCCCTTCTTCTTGTCATCGTTGACTGACATTCTCTTTTTTTTTTTTTTTTTGTGATCGGAATGTTGGTTTGAAGGTATAGTGTTTTTGGTTGAATTTGTTTTCAAGGCTCTGGTACCATGAAAGAATGGGGCAAAATGAATCGTGTCTTCATTCCATAGAATGTAAGGTATATATACATGTACACTTCCATGATTCAAGGAGTGAATCTTGCCTATCCCATGATTCTATCTTGCCTATCCCTGATTCTAGCATAAATTATATACACATCTAATCAAATCATATATACACACCTAATAGTACAATATACACTATACACATAAAATATATATTCCTAATATAAAATATATCCTTGCCTAATAATTATTGTTCTAGCTAGGTAACTATATTATCATTAGTAATAACAAGATCAGATATATGGGGATATATTCTATAAAAATAAAAAGATAATATAGTTTGAGTACTTTAACATTAGATCCTATATCATTTTATTTAGATTAATTATTAAAGAAATACGTACTTTAAATATAAAATTAACGAGTAATTTATCTAAAACTAGAATTACGTTATCAAAAAAGAGAGTTGAATATATATACACCAAATTAATGCATCAACAAAATTTCAATATAATAAGATTTTTTGTATTTTTATATGATTTTATATATATAAACAACACATTGATTAATGATATATTTACTTTTGTATTTTTTGTGCTTGTAATTAAAGAAACCAATTAATAATTACACATTTAAAGATTTTCAAAAATATTTATAGTTATTATAATCAAATATTCATGCATTTTAATTTCCTAATATTTTTTTTTCCAAAAAATAATGATGATAATATAGTATATGTTAAAAGAAAAACAAATATTTTAATAATTATTGGGTTGGAGGGCCCAAGAAATTTCGTTAACCCATCCGGCCCGATCACAAATGGGCCATTTCATATGAAGCCCAAAACAACACATTCTTTTTTTGTTTTTTGTGAAGCCCAAAACAACACATGACTGACTAGCATGAAAATTTGAAAAAACTGCTGCAATTGCAAAAAAGGGAAAAAGGAAAACACAGTGTAAAAACCTTCGAAATTCCGCAAGAAGGCGGCTTCAATGGCGATGAATTTCAACACAAGGTAATCAAATAACAATCAAATGCTCCTTTCTTTTACTGTCTTTCACTCTTTTTGATCTCTCCCTCTCTCTCTCTCTCTGTGTATAAATCTTTATGGCGGTGCCTTATATCGATTTGTGGCCAGTAGTTTAGTTGCCTGTAGCACTAAAAGGAGATTCTTTTATCAATATCTTTAGGGAGGAAGCTCCTCGTAAGAATGAATAGCAGGAATTCACTCAACAAGTTCTGGAAATTGGGTTTCCCAGAGATGATGTTTTTATGGAACACGCAACTTTATAAAGCTTCCTTTAGTATTGATTTCTTTTTATTACTACTATTTTTCCTTCTTCTCTTAGGTCATGCGAATGCAACGCAGTATTCCGCTCCTGAGTTAAATGTGTTTGTTGTTGTTATTGTTGTTGTTATGGTGCGAGCACGACTTTATTGTAGTTATTTATTTGAATCCTATGACTAACTCATAATTTACTTCTGTTTAGATATACTAAACACTAAATTGATGAGATTGGCGTTCCAAAGCCTTAAACTTTGAGCAAATAAAAAACAACACTTGAGAAACATATATCCAAAGGAGATGGCTGAGAAGATATCAGAAGCTTCATTTAATGCCACCGAGAAACAGGTACAGATTGAGATCATCAAAGCTTCCTGTCAAATCCGTTTGACTTGATATTCAGCTCACATAGTATATAATATGTTTATGTCAAAAGTTGTCCCGTATCATTTTTCGTTTTCTGATTATTGCGCATTTCCATTTCTGTGCCAGTCCTTCGTGGAGAGTGATGATTCATCAAACAGTGATAAGAAAAGTGATCCCAATCTAGTTCGCAACATATGCATACTTGCACATGTTGATCATGGCAAGACTACTCTTGCGGACCATTTAATTGCTTCTTATGGTGGAGGCGTGCTTCACCCAAAGCAAGCTGGTAAACTCAGATTCATGGATTACTTGGATGAGGAACAACGCCGTGCTATCACTATGAAGAGCTCATCCATTGCCCTCCAATTCAAAAGCTATTTCATTAATTTAATAGATTCACCAGGCCACATGGATTTCTGTAGTGAGGTATCTACTGCTGCACGGCTGAGTGATGGTGCACTAGTATTAGTGGATGCAGTGGAGGGTGTTCATATTCAGACCCACGCTGTATTACGTCAAGCATGGATTGAGAAGTTGACACCATGTTTAGTTTTGAATAAGGTCGATCGGCTCATATGCGAGTTAAGATTGAGTCCCATGGAAGCTTATAATAGGTTATTGAGGATTATCCATGAGGTTAATGGCATAGTTAGTGCTTTTCAGTCTGAAAAGTACTTATCAGATGTGGACTCCATGCTGTCAGTGGTTGCATCTGGTGATGCAGGTGAAGAGAATTATGAGTTCATAGACAATGAGGAGGAGGATACTTTTCAACCTCAAAAAGGAAACGTTATATTTGCCTGTGCCCTTGACGGATGGGGATTTGGGGTATATGACTTTGCAGAGTTCTATGCTTCTAAGCTTGGAGCGAGCTCAGCTGCGTTACAAAAGGCATTATGGGGGCCTCACTACTTCAATGCCAAGACTAAGATGATTGTGGGCAAGAAAGGAATAAGCAGTGCAGCTAAGGCTAGACCTATGTTTGTGCAATTTATTCTGGAGCCACTTTGGCAAGTTTATCGGAGTACTTTGGAATCAGATGGTGATAGAGGAGTGCTTGAGAAGGTTATCAAATCATTCAATTTATCTATTCCTTCACGTGAACTTCAAAATAAGGATCCTAAAGCTGTGCTTCAAGCTGTCATGAGCCGTTGGCTTCCATTGTCAGATACAATCTTATCTATGGTAGTCAAGTGCATGCCTGACCCTGTTGCTGCTCAGTCTTTCCGGATATCAAGATTGCTGCCTAAAAGAGACACCTTCGAGAATGCAGATAGCTCTGATGTGCTTACCGAAGCAGAACTTGTGAGGAAATCTGTTGAGGCTTGTGATTCCAGTCCTACTGCACCATGTGTCGCGTTTGTCTCTAAAATGTTTGCTGTTCCCATAAAGATGCTTCCTCGTGGAGAGATTCTGAACAACTCTGTAGACGAGAATGATTCAGGAGAGTGCTTCCTTGCATTTGCTAGGATCTTTAGTGGGGTTCTCTTTGCTGGACAGAGGGTTTTTGTGCTGTCTGCTTTATATGATCCACTGAAGGAAGAATCAAAGCAGAAGCATGTCCAGGAGGCCGACTTGCAGTCTTTGTATCTAATGATGGGTCAAGGACTGAAGCCAGTTGCATCCGCGAAGGCAGGAAATATTGTTGCCATACGTGGGCTCAGCCAGCACATACTAAAGAGTGCTACTCTTTCGTCAACAATTCATTCATGGCCTTTCTCCAGCATGGTTTTCCAGGTTGCACCAACACTGAAAGTTGCAATTGAGCCATCCGATCCTGCTGATATGGGTGCACTCATGAAAGGACTGCGGCTGTTAAATCGGGCAGATCCTTTTGTTGAGGTCACTGTTTCTGCTAGAGGGGAGCATGTCCTTGCTGCTGCAGGGGAAGTTCATCTGGAGAGATGTGTAAAAGATCTAAAGGAGAGATTTGCAAAGGTGAGTTTGGAAGTCTCTCCGCCCCTCGTGTCTTATAAAGAGACAATTGAGGGCGAGATGACTAATACTTTGGAGAATCTGAAGTTGTTTAGTGGAAGCTCTGACTACGTGGAGAAAACAACACCAAATGGTAGGTGTGCTGTTCGTGTACAGGTCATGAGACTTCCCACTCCTCTGACTAAGCTTCTGGATGAAAGTTCTGAATTGCTGGGAGATATAATAGGAGGTAAATCGAAACAGGTTTTGAAAAGCTTGGAAACCTTGAGGGGTAGCATTGTCCAAGATGAGAACCCAATTGAAGCACTCAAGAAAAGGATGATGGATGCTATAGATAATGATCTTTCCTCCGGAATTAGCGAGATGGAGAGAGATCGGATCGAGAAATATAGGACACTATGGAGAACACTTTTAAAGAGGATTTGGGCGCTGGGTCCTAGACAGGTTGGTCCTAACATTCTGTTTACTCCAGGCAGGGAAAAGAGCATAGAAGGTTCTGTTCTTATCAAGGGCTTCCCCTATGTATCTGATAGATTAGGTTTTTGTGATGTGGGTGAAAGCAATGGTACAACTGGAGAATCATCGCCTATAGCGGATGAAATGTTGTTAAGAGAAGCAGAAAGTCTAGAGAGCAGTGTTTTGTCTGGATTTCAATTAGCTACATCGGCTGGTCCTTTGTGTGATGAACCTATGTGGGGTTTGGCGTTTGTTGTTGAGGCTTTCATATCTCCCATTGACCGACAGTCAAATGAGGATAATATTTCTATCCAGCAAGCAGAGCAATATGGCATGTTCACAGGACAAGTTATGACAGCTGTAAAGGAGGCTTGCAGGGCAGCTGTACTGCAAAGGAAACCTAGGCTTGTTGAAGCATTGTACTTCTGTGAATTGAATACTCCCACAGAGTACTTGGGGTCCATGTATGCAGTGCTTGCTCGAAGGCGAGCTAGAGTCATCAAGGAAGAAATGCAGGAAGGGTCACCATTGTTCACTGTAAATGCATACGTCCCAGTTACAGAAAGCTTTGGATTTGCAGATGAGCTGAGAAGATGGACATCTGGAGCATCAAGTGCTCTACTTGTTCTCAGTCACTGGGAACCACTTCTGGAGGATCCATTTTTTGTGCCCAAAACAGAGGAGGAAATTGAAGAACATGGAGATGGTTCCAGTGTGCCACAGAATACAGCCAGGAAGCTCATCAATGCTGTAAGGAGGAGGAAAGGTCTTCCGGTGGAGGAAAAAGTGGTCCAGCATGCAACCAAGCAGAGGACTTTGGCTCGTAAAGTGTAGAAGTTGCAATATGGTATCATTATAGCCTCTGTAACGATTGTAAGCTGTTGCATCGAACATTCTCTTTTCCATATACTTTACTGGTGACAAGTTGGTTTTAGTTTTTGAGATGCTGCTGTTTATTGATCACTTATTCATACATGTACTCCAGGGGAAATATTGATGATAGACAGCCTCTTCTGAAATTAATATATGTTTTTCTTTTTTAACTCTTTTTGCTTTCTAGCGTAGTATTGAATTGGAACCTCAGCTCAAATGGATGAAATCGAATCTTATGTTTGAAATTTTTAGTCAAGAAAACTTTTCTTCTCCTGTCTTTGCCACTTGCGCAGTTGATTGACGGACTGGAACACATTTTGAGGTGCCCCAGTTTTTCTTTAAATTCTGCAAACTGGAAGTATGAGGTGATGTTCGATCGGATCATACTGATGATTGGATTCCGCAAGGAAGCAGATGATAAGAACAGTAAGTGGCAAAATGGTGCAGTTACTCTTAGTCTGAGATCCGATTCTGTTAAGCGAAAGACAATGCAACTTGTCTACAGGGCACAGGATTTTTGTTAGATTTCAGAAAATTTTGAAGGTATGCTTCTTCAAGTAGCTTTCATTTCAAAAAAAAAAAAAAAAAAAGAAGAGAAAAGAAAAGAAAAGATGATTTGATTGTATTTAATGTCAGCCTACACATGCATAAGATTTTGGCAGCTAACTTACAGAAGTATAATTTCTGATTCTTTTAAGTGTTTTTGTTTTATAAGACAGCAGTAAGATGGTTCTTTTGTTTCATATAGTGCATAACATGAGACAAGCTTCCCTAACATTTTGATGCTCTGGCACTTACAGGACTGGTTTTCAAGTCCACATTGATAAGAAAAAAATATAAGTAAACATTTATGTACTTGTGTAAAAATCCTGAATTGGCCCTTATGCAGTTGTGACTTGTGAGAAACAGAATCTTTTCTTGTTTCCCGGGTTTGGATATTGATGTCTGCTTTCTTATCTGTGCTTTTTCTATTATTACACATGAATGATATTCAGCATCCAATACCTGCCATTCTCTTCTACTTTAGTTGAAAGGGAGCACTCGCTTTCCTTTGTCATTATAATTCAACCACTATCGTCTCTAGACTCTGGCGGGTCTTCTGGATGTTTTTCATCTTTTGGTATACAACATCACAGCTTAAGGCTGGAGGGGCCCACTGTCGTACTTTTCTAGACTGTAAATCCTTTATTATGATGCTGAATGCTAGTAGATGTCAACTTACATGAATTTGAGGTCAGTTATTCTTCACTTTAAGAATTTTGGAAGAATCCTAGTGTAGTGATGCATATATTTCTACTCACTCAAATCTATCCAATGCTAGATGTTGCTAAGGCCCTAACAAAACGAAGTCCAGCAATAAATGTATAGCAGAGAGATGTCTAACATTACATGACTATTTGAACAAGCCAAGTCTGACATATCTATAAAACAAGTTAAATGCCTACCATTTTACAGCTAGGATTAAATCAGACCAGTCTCATCCTATTTGTTTAGTATGTTGCTGCTCTATGTTTTACATATTCAACATTTATAGGCCTAGAGCTTAACAAGGGTTTGATGTTCCTCAAAAGCATTTGCGATGAACAATAGAAGGTCCAGTTTCATCATAATCGGCTTTCGTTACATGCTGATTTTGAGGAAACACCACTTTGGCCAGTATGGCACCTCCCACCCATGCTGAGTACTTTGACAAGTTGTCCGGCATATATTCTGGAGGCTGTAGTACAGTGAAACAAATAATTCAAGCAAAACAGTCTTCATTGCAACATCAAATTGAAAATTATGTTTCAAACTCATCCCAACTAATTTAACACTTGCACTGTCATAATTAGAGGACTTGAAGATGCTCTATCGTATGTACAAATGATTAACATTTACAAGGAACTTGAAATGACAGTAAGTAATAACAAATAGAACCTAACCAAAGAAAGCAACTGTTCAGATTACCTTCACCAGACAAGGCCGGATGGCTGAGGAGGAAAGGCTAGCTTCTTTCTGGAACCTATCTTCAAAACCTACAATAGCAGGCAACAGGTGATGGTATCAGCTGCTGCAGAATATCTTAAAGTAATCCAAACAAAACATAATTCCCTAAACATGTTAGCAGCAAAGCAGCTCTACCCATTGGATCTTCTTAAAATCAACTGGATATCAGCTGAATATCAAACTGAATTGGTATATATCACCACTCATGTCATTATAACACGCGAACCCATGTCATGCAAATGGACAACTATTTTGTCCCTCGACACAATCCTCGCCAATTACAGAAGGTCCCCCCTTTTACCAAGTTTTGCCTAATTTAACTAGTGCAGCTTGTGTTGCAAGCCAAACATCACATCTATCCTTAAACTTCATTTTCATCAAAACTTAAGCAGAACAGGGAGATGATAGGTCAGTCATGTGGTTTGTACAGCAACTTAGATGACAATAACTGATGGCTACAGGTAAATACTTAAATGTATGAAATTGAGGAAAAAACTTTCATCAACATCCAAGCATATAAGGTAGTTAAGTCCTCCAGAATTCATTTACAGGTAGTTGGTATGAACAGAGAGCAGCATCCAACAGGGAGAAAGAATCAGTTGAATTTCCATGCTAGGGATGGTAATCATTATCATTGTGATATCAAAGGCTTCCACTGCTATGAAAGCGTGATTATGATGTGGCATATTTAGCTTAGAGAACAAGTGGAATAAGGTATGAAAAGAGGAGGCATTTTTGCTATTTAAAATCCTTCCGGATCTGCATAACGTTATTCAGAGCTATCACTGTTATACTTTTCTTACTATAAGCACGGTGATTGTCACAAAATTAGCTAGCTAATAATGAAATCAGATATTAGTGATGAGCCAGGTCGCTCAAGAATAAATAATCAAAATCTCACCAGTCATAGAAGCACTTCCACCACAAAGCACAGTATTTTCTAATAGCTGGCGGTGATTCTCGGATGAGACAGTTGAAATACAACGGACAAGCTGCTCAACTATTCCATGCAAATCCAGTCCTAAAATAGATGGTTGAAACAAGGCCTCACCAACAGTATACCTTTCTCTTCCAATTTTTATCACCTGAAAGAAATAACACAAGAATCTCAACGTAAATAAAGAGAACAGGAATATACAAAAGAGCTGCATTGGGAGCAGAACACAGCCAACTTGGGAACACTAAGTATTAGAAGCAAGACTACATTTTCTAGTAAGATACAAAATTTCAAATTTGCAAGTAATTGATCCTGAAAACCAGCAAGTCAGCAATCTTCCCTGCTTTATATATTGAAAACATGACGAATGACTATGCGAAAAAACTTCCAATCAATCCTAAAAAGGAGTGATACAAGCTGTAGTTCCAGAGCATGCACAAGGTACACATTGTTTACTTCAAGCAAGATGCCAAGTAACACTCCCTGTTAAGCAGGAACTAAACCCACTAAACATATTGGTTTTAGTTGCCTCCAGGTACTTAAACATCAACGGTATAAAACATGAAATGCAAGACTATTATTTAGAAGTGAGAGTACAAAAACTGGAAAACCAGAAAGGCCCATAAATATCAAGCAACAGTTGAAGACATGACCAGACAGCTTACATGCATTGCAGAAAACCTATACGTTTTATCATCTATATACAATGCTAAAAAACATCTGCAAAGTAAAATTAGAAGATAATATCTTCCTATAATTAAAATTGCCATCACCATCAAGGGGGAAAGTAGATATACTTGTCCATCAGGCAGAGTGTGTTGCTCCTCAGGGCATGCCTGCTGGACCTTTTCATAAGCAGCATCATCCTCAGCACAGCAAGCATATCGCTCCTTCAATTTCTCAACATCAGAGATGCTAAAGTTCACAAGCGGATTGGATTTGCGGAGCTCTTGAGCAAACAAATTTGTCAAATCCAAGCCTCCTATTTCAAATCTTCTCGAAGATATATGCTGAACAGCACCTTCAATTACAGATGCAATATCTGAAAGTATGAAAAATAAGTCATACGTCAAGAAGACCATATCAGTCAAAAGTTCTTTTAGCTTCTTTAGGCCATAAAGAAACCTCAAAAGATGAACTGAGAAAGTAACTACACTATATCAGGAAAGCAAACACTTCAATGGTTATGATAGCAAACAGCATTAGTTAAAGGGTGCTGGATGAAAATGGTAAGTTCAATTTGCTTTATTTTAGCTCCTTTTCAAAAAAATTGTTTCCAGTCATCTCAAGAAAAGCAAGAGAGCACTGGATACCAAGGAAGCCCTGTCAACTCGGCCTTTTCCAACAGAAAAGGCAAAAATAAAAGTTGCAAGGAAAAATGAGAACAGGAGCTGCATTTGTTTTGGACTAAAATGTCTTATTGCATGTTTATAGGAACAAAACTATCTCTATCCTTTTGCACTATGCTCCCTTTATTTCCATCACAGCTGATGGCCTTCACCAATAACTTGATATCCAGTTTCCCGTCTCACCTTTTCAATTGCACTTTATTTCCTCATCACCATGTTAATCACCTTTATGCTCCAGAAATATAATAGTTCTCAAGGTTCTTCAAAACTCTCCTAAGGCAAGGATTGTTTGAAACTTATTCATCCCTCTCCTGCTTCCATATCCAAAATTCTTAGCCAAAAGGAGAGTCGTTACCTTGAAAGGACACATACTACTATCTTGGATCAGTCATCACCAAATGCCTCATTCATCATAGAGTGAAAAAGGCCTCGGTATGGGAAAGACAAAAGTAAGAACGAGCAGTTGGGATTTTAGACCAAGTTGGTTTGTAGTCAAAAGGAACCATTGTTAGAGTTAGTACATGAGACCCCACAAATGACAGGGAGTTGGCATATTTAAAAAGAAAATTCCTCTCACTTGACCAAGTCCAAGTAAGGACCATCTAGCTAGAAGCATAACGGGACAAGTGCAGAGAGAAAACGTGGTTGCTCATAAAAGACCGAATAGATTAAGGGACGATAGCATTAATTCGCATCAAATAGCCGTCTTATTCACCCACTTTATTAAATAGCTCTAGCAAACTGTTAGAATTAACATGTAAATAGCTAATAGCCCAATAGAGGATTGAAATGAAAAGAAAGTAAAGAATAAGACATTATATGAGATGTAACCATAACATATCAAGATTATAAATCAGTAATGGTGTTAAGAGCAGGAAAGCACCAGTTACTTAAGCAATAGGTGTTATGGGAACAACAATTTCAGTGACACATACCCATCTTGCCATGGCCTATATCAACAGTGCATCCTGAGATGCGCCCTACTGCATAAAGTGAGAGTACCGCTTGCTCAGATGCAAAGAAGCCCGAAATGTTGAATTTTTCAAACATCATCTGTACCAATTGCTCTCTAACTGCCTGTTCACAAAAATACAAATATAAAAAAATAGTTCAAACAATTCTTATTTCTATGCCATATCATTTGAATCACACATGGGTCAGCATGGTTAAGAAAAATATATCTGAATCCTGAACAGTTCCAGCCATTCCTTCTAAAAGTTCTCTTAGTACAGCAAATCAAGCTCCCATGCATATCTGCAATTATTTCTTTCCATGACGAGTTGTCTCATTAACTTAAACCACACCTGCCCATCCAAACTCATAGTTTTGGGGCTTACCACTTTAACTATGTGGAATCGGGAGATGAGGATAGAGAAGGTCAATAGTAGATTCACTCGGGTATATGAGACCGAAAATAGTAGACTACTGTCTCTATGAGCATGAACAAGAGCAGAACCTGCTACAGGACATGTATAATCCTATAATGCTTCAGTACCAAAATGTTCAAATCAATCATTTGCTATGTGTTTGGTTAGTCTATACCAACACTTAAAACTAATTAAATCTGTGGTAGCTCCAACCATGTTTCGTGCAAAATCAAACCCCATGAAGAGAAGTATATTTGTTCTCAAGGGACAAAAAAGGAGCTGAATTATCATCATAGCAAGTCCTCTATTTCAATACCAGCCTATGTTTTTCTGAATGTTATAACTTTTCTGGGTGCTACAACGTCATTCGTTGTAATACCAACAGAATGTTACAGAAACAAGGGACTCATAGCTTATTCAGCTTGCAGCTGATTGAGCTACAAAGGTATTTGTATAAGCTCATTGAGGATATGATTCATCAGTACATATCCATAGCTCCACCAGGATAATCAAGCATTGAGGAAATCATACCTGGTTAGAGTTAAGTCTTACCTGACTACATTCTCCACAATACGCAGTACTTAACCCTGCCAAACTAGTCATAATACATACACATGCACATCCCTCACATCCAGCACCTCATAAACTAATACTAAATTAGCAGAGGAAAAGCAAAACTATCAATATTTTAACATAAAATAATATCAAGAGACTTTGCCTAACCTTTGGAGTCGCCAGTGGATCTGTAAATAAAATTTGTCCTTCATTGCCAATCTCCCAACCCAGACCAGTATATAATACGTGGCTTAACAGGTCTTCCATGGCATCCCAGTCTCGGATAAAGCCTCGAACAACTGGATCAACAATAACATTCTCAAGCAAGGAAGCATCAGTCGAGGATTCATCTTCAGGTACTTGTTTCATTTGCGTAGGGATCACCTAATATGGGTATGAAACAGGGTGAAATAAAATTGTAAGAGAAAACGGAAAATGTAAATAAGATAAGGGAAAGCATGGACATGAAAAAGGTAAACAAAATCTACAAGGAAAATATAAGCAGTCAAGAATTTGCCAAGGAAATTAATACAGATATACTCATTGGTAAATAAATAGCGCCCCATGCCATTAAACATGTTGCTGGCATTTCCTGGAAGTGCATTATAGACAAGGAAAACAAATTTTAATTGCACTAATCACACAGCTAAGCAATTGAAAATGAGGAATCAATAACTCACGATAATACCGGAATTTGCAATCTGTTTTGGGCAATCAGATAAGTTTGTGTCCCTTGATTCCCACAAACATAGCCAAGATAGAAAAGTTCAATTTCCCTTCAACCCATTCTTTAACAAATGCTGTAGTGATTTTAAGTTGAGTCAACACATTAAGGGGTAACCTAGAGTGTGTTGCACAACAGTAGAACTCATTAGTTCAATCAACAAATTATCGGTTACCGCAAAGTGGTTGAACAATATTAAAAATCATTCTTCCATTTCCTTAATTCCCGTTGTGAAGCATCACCATCTCCACTCAAAACTCAGGTCCTAGAAAATCTTAAGTGTCAACCACACCCTAAAATCTCTATTCCACAAGCGAACTTGAAATCGCCAATTGCAGCCTAAGAACCCTAGTCCAATATATCAGTCGAGATCCCGAGTTATAGCATATCCAATAGCAGGAAGAAGAATGAAAAAGCAAAACTTCCGCCAAAATTTTCATGGCAACTTCCTCACTCTAATAGTTTTCCAAGAAAAACATCTATTCCCCTACTTCGACTGTCTAATAAAGAAAAAAAGGTTACCTCAGGGCCATATTCTGGTAAGGCGTGATTAAATTTGAGAATTCCAGAACCAGCATCAACCACAGCGGGCTCCATGCTCCCAATGAGTATGAGGCAAACGTTGCGGCTGGCCTATGTGATGAAAAGGGAGCAGGAGTTTGGTGGAAAATAGGGTAACCTAAAGGGGAAAATATTCTTTTATAGGTAGAGGCCAAAATGGTAAAAGCATTCATCTATCTGATGGTACTTTGGGAAGCTCAGATTCAAGTGATAAAGGTCAATAATAACCCTCACATCAAAGCATTTTGAATTATCTTTTATTCACATATAGAATTAACAATTAAAGATTATCTACTCAATTGACTACAGTAATCTCTAAGATTGAGACAAACATTAGCATCATTATAATTGAACGTTTTAAAGATACCATTACCATAAATGAACACGCCAAGTTGACATTCTCTCCATTAGAGGAAGATTGGTGCTCATTGAGGTACCCTGATTATTTCTCTTATATCATTGAAGTCCCTTCCCAGTTGACTAGACATACCAGCATCTCAGTTGGCAAATTAAAGAGACCAGCAATTGACACAGATACCAAATCAGTGAAGGCTGGTGATGCCTTCTCCTTAAATGCCTTGTAGTCTATGTCACATGGACAAACTATTTGAGACACGAGCAACTTAGTGCTTGAACTGGTATGGAATAGAAATTACTCTTTTCATTCGATCAAGAAAGAAGCAGGCTGAAGGCTGAAGACATGCTCGTATGTAACATAGCACTCATGCCTTTGTTAAGATACATAAACCCTATGGGAACCACGCTCTATTCAATTCTCTGCCAATTAAAATAAAGTCTAAGCAGAAATGGGTAATTTCCTAGAAACCATCACTTTCTAAAGCTTGTGCATGGAAACAGAAATATTCAGTTAGTCATTTTGCTTAACTGAATGCAATACATAATTGCTCAAGGTTCTTTATCTTCATGACTTCATCCTTTTATTTACTCTCCGCTAAATTTCCTCATATAAAGCATTAAGAAAAGAAAATTAGCATTAACACCATGCGCCATCCAGCGCAACCAAAGAAACAGATTATTGGCCATTTATGATGACTTGTACGGCGTGAGAAACACAAGGACCTTACTTCCCCATTCACTCTGCATGCTATGAGCACAAGTGCATTAAGATCAATTCATCTGTCGTGCATTTTGTGATACTCTTAGCATCACTATTATATTGAGACAGATCAAAACTGCAATCACTAGCCAGAGATGCTCAATTTTTCAATCCTTGAAGCCACAATCTCGTACTTGAAGATTGCAGGTAAGGATAACAATGGAGACTGTTTCTCTCGTGAGGGGCCCACCATTTTACCCCAAATCAAATGCACATAATCTGCAGCCACATAAAAATGCCATAACTAAAACACTGAAGGAATCAAAGCAGACCCTGCTTCTTGTGTTCTTATCCCAATGCCCCTTCTTCATCGATATTTCTAGCAAAGTGATTCAGATCCCACCAAAACACCTAAATAGTCTTATCATTAAGTTCATCAGTGAAACAACAAAAGAGACAAAGACCTTATCCCGGTAAAGAATACATATGCTCGTACAATGAAATATGGCAAATATTGACTTTAAGTCTAACCCTAGGAGATAGCTCTCCAAAAGGTTAGTATGCGTGCTTTTCTCAATTATTGTTTCGAGGAAAACAGAACAAAAACTGAGGTAGTTCAAAAGCCCACGAGTCTTGTTATTGAACGTAAAGCTAAGAGAAATTCAATTACAGCATAGACTGAAAGTAATGGCTTCTTGATAACTATCAGATTCCAGCCTGCCCTCAGCCCATAACTTAGACAGTGTGTAAATGGAAAAAGACAGGGCTCAGGTCCTAAATCAAAGACCTAGGTAGAAATCAGGGAGGGTTTGGGGCAACATTTCTATAAGGAAGTCACAAAAGAAGATAAAAATGTGAAAGGATTACATTGCTGTTGCTGATATTTTGCTGAAAGAAAGTCGAGACACAGTACATCAAGATGAGAGTGTCATGTAAAATCCATCTCCATTTTCTCAGGGTTTCTAGGACTCACCTTTTCTTATTCAACAAAATGGTTGAATCAGCGACAGAAATACTAGTATCGTGAAAGCAGCAAGAAAAGGACTGGAGATTTTAAAGTATTTGAATAAGTGGTAGTGCATAGCGAGAAATGGGAGAAGAAGAATTATAGGAAAAAGAGGACTCACCATAGAAGGAGGCTGGTCCGGAACTGCAAAGCCGGCTTTGAGCAGTTTGGTACCGGCGTCAACCACCACCGCCTCCATATCCACTCAAAATGCTTATTTCTCAGTCAGAGGTAGCAATGCATCAAAGCTTGGAATTTGAAACAACGGTGGCGCCCAAGACGGAGGTGAAGGGAGGACGCCGGTGGGTGCCTAGGTCTTTTCCTTTTCTTTTTCTTTTTGGACCTTTTTATTTGGACAAAGCAAACTTGGTTACTTATTTTTATTTGGATTTGGACAAACTTGTTGGTTATTTACATTACTTTTATTTTTATGTTAATCCAATACTTCTCTATCATTTTTCATTTTTGTGTTTATCTGATATTATTATAATATCTATTAATATATATAGGATAAATTACATATTACCCCCTGTATTTTTAAGATTTTGCTAAAATTCCCTCTGTGTTATGAAAATATGCAAAAAACTCCTATATTTTTCTAAAACTCTGCGCGAAACCCCCCTTCCATTAGAAACTAACGGAATGTGGGCCTGATGCGCTATCTGTGCGAATATGGATGACTTTTGACGTTTTCTGGCACATTTTTTGACTTGTTAAAAATTAAAATACCCTCATTGTCCTATTAAAGCATTCCGGATAAGTAGTATTATTTTTAAAAGAAATATTTTTTATTCTTTTTCATTTGAAGAGGTAATAACCCTCATTTCTCTCTCTATTTTTTTATGTGTTAACTAAAATTTACTCTTTTACGTATTTATATAAATATAAATATAAATTAATTATTCAATTATATATTTATAATAATCATGTATAATTTACTTTAAATAATATTTTAATAAATTATATTCAATTAAAATACTAAAATATTATATTTAAATTAAAATGGTCATTGTATGAATTTTCACCATATTTTAATTATTTTTATGAATATGAATATTAATAAATTATAATATTTTATATACTATTAACTAATTTAAATTAAATCTATTTAAATAAATTATACTATTAAATAATATTTAAATTTAGATTTTTATGTGAATATATAAAATTTTCTATAATTTTGTAAAAAGTCAATTTATTAAAAAATAAAATTAAAAAGAAAATCAGGGCAACAACGACGGCAACCCTCGTCGTCGTCCAGACCACCGTCACGGTAGCCCAGACGAGCCCTGGGTGCCGCGACCACCATCGCAGTCGCCCAGGCAAGGGGCGACGTACGCGGGCAGCTGGGGTGGCGGGGCTGAGGGTGGGGGAGAGGGGTTGGGGGGTTTAAAATAAATATTTTTTTAAAAAATAATTTATTTTTATAATTTTAAATATAATAACAAAATAGATTAAATCTAGACCCTTGATTTTTTATAAACTTAAGATGTATCTGTTGTTATGGATTGATTAGATCCTACGGCTTTAATTTAATAAAAAAAATTCAACGGTTGATTAAAAAATAAATAATATAAATGTATAAGGGCATAACGGTCTTTTAACAAAAAAATTAACACCGTTAGTCTTAGTTAACTAACAGTGATAGGCAATTGAGTTATAATCAAATGAGATCCAACGATTATTAAAATAAAAAAATAATATATAATAAAAAGGGCATAACACTCAAACGAAAAAAAAAACTGACACCGTTAAGTCAATTTAACGGAGAGGGGTAATTGAGCTATATTTAATAAAATAGAAGGGGCTTTTTCATCTATTTTTAAAACACAAAATAATTTTTAGCTGAGTTTTTAAAATACCGAGGGTTTTATTGAATTAAGCCTACAACATTAACAATAAGTCTCATCGTTGGGCCTAATTGTGCAATCATAATTTTGCGACGTTCATCTATAGTATATATTATTGGAGAGGATTATTTTGGTGTCCAAATTAATTTTAGTCTGTCAGATTTTTAAAAAAATAATTAATTTTAATTTTCCTACTCATTATGCCGCGATTACCTTTTGGTAGTTTTTGTTCGTGCATTTTGTTTTATATATATTTTCTTATTTTATTATATATATATATATAATTTTAGGTAATTTTAAACTATACGAAAAATAAATAATATAATTTATAAACGTATTTTAATTATAATATTTTAAAAGATATGTACATACATAAAATATGTCACACTTATTAGTCATGAGATAAATTAAAAAAGCCTCGTTTACTTTGAGGTATGGAATTAAGTGGGGGATAGTTTAACTATGAATAAACTTTGGCAGGCTGTATACTTTATTTATAAATTAAATTTGGAATGAAATTAAATTTGGAAAACAAGTGAAAGAAATAGATAGTTAATTTTGTAGGTATCAAGAAGAGTGAGGTTATTTTCGACCAGATATTTTTGTATATAGTAATAATGCTCAAAATCATGTGCAATTCTCCTCAAGTTAGCCTGGTAGGATGCAAATCATCTTTGTATCATGATTAATTATGATTCGAGTGATATCATTGAGCCCGGCTTAAATATAGTAAACAAGAAATTAGGTTGGATATCTTAAATATACCGGACTCAATCCCAACAAGTAATCTCAAGAATAATATATTGCAGGTGATGAAGAAATTATACTAACAAAGGTTTTGAGGATTCTCATTCTCAGCATTTCCATAGCAGATTTGTGAGATCAAATCATATTCCATATTTCATTATAATACAGTGGGTAAACATCATTTTTGGTCCCTCAATTATGTCACTTATTCACTTTTGATCCCTCATGTTTTCTACTCATCAAATTTGATCCCTCAAGTTTAAAGATTTCATCACTTTTAGTCCTTTTGTTAAGTTTTCCGTTAAAACTAACGGAATTCTAAAAAAGAAAAAAAAATGCAATTGTGCTTGGAAGGATTCGAACTCAGTCATTTGTGTAACAAAAAAACAACTATACTACTAGACTAAATCTAATGCTTGATACTTTAGTCACCCATAGTTTTGTGCAAAACTTCTGTGAGTCCCAAGCTTCTCGGTTTTAATGTCTCCCAAATTTTATAACAAGTCTCTAAAATGCTATATTAGTCCCAAATAATTCTCAGCAGTTTCTCAATAATTCTCAACAATTTTAAGCAATAATTGCAAAAACTCTATCTTCCTCACAAACAATAATTTTAAAAAACTCAATAATAATTCTCAACAACTGTTACAAATTTTAGCAAAAAAATCTCAAAATTTTGCAGCAAAAAAATCTCAAATTTCAGCAAAGACTTACCATATTTTGGGGTTTAAGGATGTGAATCTTTCTTACCCACCATGGCTCTCCTCTTTGTCGTCACGGCTGTTGCTGCTGCTCCCTCGTCGCCACACATTGCTCGGGTTTGAAAAGAAAAAACTTCGAATCTTATAGTTGATTTGTGACGAATACAACTACTTGAGAGAACAATATAAGTAAACTGTGGGTAGTTAATATATTAAAAAGTAGACTTGATATATTAGTTTGACTATTGTATTGTTGTTTGCAAGACTCAAGTTCAAATCCTTCCACGCACAATTGTATTTTTTTTTTCCTTTTTCAGAATTCCGTTAATTTTAATGGAAAACTTAACAGAGGGACCAAAAGTGATGAAATTTTTAAACTTGATGAACTAAATTTGGTGAGTACGAACCATGAGGGACAAAAATAAATAAATGCCATAGTTGAGGGACAAAAAATGATATTTACCCTAATACGGTAAAACAAACCTCTCCTCCCAGTCCCGGGCCTTAACTAAAGGAATTGCACAGACAGAATTCTTCTTTTGACAGTGGAGTGAACTGAATAAGAAGAGAAGAAAAGATTGGGGGCCAAAATGAAAATATGAAAAAAGAAATTCAGTCCCTGATAATTGATAAACCCCCCGTCATTCATCATTCATCATATTCCAATTTTGATGATAACTCCAGATTGAATTTGAGGGCCGTCGAAGTAGCAGAGGTCTGAGATTAGTGGTATGGCGGCTGCTAATGCTACTACTCATTTTCTCTTCAAGGGCACTGCTCCCTTCCTCCTCTCTTGCCGCCGCCGCCGCCTCCTATACCATTTCCCCAACACCGCATCCGTCCCCGTCCCCGGAGGCAGACTAATCAAGAGTTACCATTGCAGCATTTCTGGTTACCCACATGCCATTTTTTGCAATAATAACACCAGTCATAGTACGTCAACACCATCGAGAAGAAGAGAAAGAATGCACTTACTGTGTTACTGTACGGAGGTGGCGGCACAGGATAATAACGTTGCAGCAGCGCCATCAACAGCAGCAGCAGCAACAGTGGATGTGGAGGATGACAATAGCATACGAGAGGCTGCCAACACCCTGGATATAAGGGTCGGGAGAATCCTCAAGGCTTGGAGACATGAGGAGGCCGATTCCCTTTACGTCGAGGAGGTGGATGTAGGTGAGCCCGAGCCCAGAACCATTTGCAGCGGCCTTGTCAAATACATACCCCTTCACCTTATCCAGGTGGTTTACATCTCGGTTGTTATTTTGATTTCTTTATCTTTTTCTTATCCTCCTGCTGATTGTGTTGCACTAACCTGCCCTTTTTGCTTGTTATTTGCTGTATCATGTGATTCTTCGAAGAGATTGAATCGAATATCTGGTTTTCCTATACAAGTTTCTGATTAGTCGCAGTGCATTGATCATTTACTTGTTCTGTGCTGCTGCTAATGCTTTCAACGAACCTAAATCATTTCCCTAGAGAATTTTATGTTTTGTCATGTGATTGAAGAATAAGAATGCAGAGTGTTAGTAATTCTCTGTCACATTAGTATCATCCCTGAGTCAAATTTTTGTAGTTGGAATAGAGAAACAGGAATTACTGTTCGGAGATCCTGCTTGGTTGTGAAGGCAGAAACTCCTCAATTGACATGTCACTCTAATACTTGGACAGTCATTTTTTTCAGTGACACTATTGGATAATTACGTCATGACTTACATACCGTACCCAAACTGTTATTTGTTATTTGTACATAATTCTGCATACTCTTCATAGAATTCTATCTAAATTGCAGCTGATCGTGCCTGAGATGACTGAGCTAAGACTAATTACCATACATGACCTGTTAAGGAATAGCTGATTAACTAATGCAATTGAAAGCATGATAAGCATGTAGCAAAGAGCAAGCGAGCGCAGAGAAATCCTACACTTAATTCCTGCTCCTCTATTGTTTGCACTAATATAAATAATCTGATCTGCAAATATATAAAGAGAGAGCTGCAAAGATCTGTCGGCAGTTGCCATAAATGATAAAGCAAATCCTTGAGAAACAAACCAAAATTCTTGATCATGTATTAGTTTGAATATGCCAATTGTATCCGATAAACCTAATACATATCCAAGGGACACATTCATTAATTATTGCAGCTGCTCCAGGATACAATGTTCAACAGGAAATGTGAAATATACCTATTTCAGAAAACGATATACATAGGTAATATGCTTTCCATCAGACAAGAGGTTTTCTTAATTAATTCTACAGCTTGAAATTCGCTTTAGGTATTCATTTTAGGACACACTCTGTCTCTTGCCCTCTCCCCAATGTCCATGCAGATTTTGTGGCTAAGATGTAATCAGAGTTCATTGATTTACACGTAATTATTTGAATTCCTCAATAGAATCGTGCCCAAAGACCAATAGAGCGCACTTGGTCTTTTCTCTTTCTAATATATCAACACATTGCAATTTCTACACAGTGGATATTAATCTAGGAAAGGATTAAATAATCTTTATTGCAGGACAGGAATGTAATTGTTCTGGCTAATCTGAAGCCTAGAAATATGCGTGGCGTGAAATCATTTGGAATGCTGATGGCGGCTTCTGATGCAACACATGAGAATGTGGAGCTTCTTGTGCCACCTGAGGGTGCAGTCCCTGGTGAAAGAGTATGGTTTGGTTCTGTTGATGAAAAAGAGAACCTACCTGATGTTGCATCACCAAACCAGGCAAGTCTCCGCTCAATATTCGCTTTTTTACTAATTATTATTCAAATTGAAAAGTAGATTTTCTTGTATTGCTTGGATTGTTTGTTCTTTACCATCTTGATTTTCATAGTTGCAATGCTACCTCTTCCTCTTTATCCAAGATTTTTTGTTAGTAAGGTAATTGCCGTCACAACTAGACTACCAACCACTGATTAAAATTCTCATGTTGTGAAGTATTGTATAAATGACTTTGTATAAAAGATTGGACTTCCATTTTCTTTTATCTTTTGACGAAGTAGAAGTGTCAAATCAGCATTGGTATTCAGATCTATAAATGAAACTCATGTTAGGCTTCAAAATATTACACCAAAAATTTGCATCGTCATGCAAATGAATCTATAATAGATTAAAATGTCAGGAAAGCTGTTATAGTTGTTGGAAGTTGGGAGAAAGCTACTGATGTTATACTATTCGATTTTAGTACTCCAGCAATGATCTTACATGATAATAAACATTAAAAGATGCAACAGATTTTTCATGGGAACATGTGTAAATGGTTCACCGTGTCATATCATGCACGTGGAAGGTGTTTTCAAGCTAAAATCAGTGTGGTTTGGAGAATTAGAAGCTACGCAAATGTGGGCACATGGTAGACTAATAAAGGCAGGAATACGTATACACAGTAGGATCATGCTTATGCTTGTATGTATCGAAGAGATATACTGGGTTGGTATCTTGATGAATATTTGAAGCATAAAGAGCATATGATGATGGATGAATTGTCAGTTTGAAGAAAGAGAGTTCATTAGGTGTTTTATTAACTTATGCTCGAGCTGAATTGAAGTGTTGGACTATTAAAGCTCATAGTCTAAAGCAAGATCGTTTAGTGAAGGTGGCATGGTTGGACATTCCCTAGCTGTCCTTTAAGTGATAGGATCTGTTTTATTTTTATTGTTTGCACTGAATTTCGTATTTCTAGAGCATGCATATATCTTGTGCCTCATCCTGCTAGGCTCATTAGTTGGGTATTGGATACTTTGCAGGTTCAAAAGAAAAAGATATGGGAATTAGTCCAACCTCGCCTAAAGACAGATGACTCGGGTGTTGCTAAACTTGGCATTCATCACATGCGAACATCAGGTGGTGTTGTAATCTGCGAAGCTCTGAAGAATGCCAACATATCATGATGAAAGTTGCAAAGGGTGTCCTTAATTTGATCAGCCTCCAATTTTCCAGAAGAGAAGCATGTCAGTTTTTGTACTGCACAAGTTTGTTGTGGTGCATATATGCTGCTAGTTCTGGATGAAAAAGCTGATATTGGCTTGTGTTATGTATGATGCAGATGGACATGCTATTTCTAATTTGTCCTCAGACTCGGAATATCTGTTAATTTGATTACCCAATACTCTTTTTTCTTCGGTTTTTTCTTTTTGAAATCATGAATGAAAACCAAGGTGGTAATTTATATTTTTGAAAATTAATAATTCCTTCAACAAACTATACTACATTTTTGTACATTTTTTTTATTTATTTTGTTAATAAAGTAATTTTATAGTCTATGTACGAACATATATATTAAGTGGACATGTGTTGCTAATAGAATAATAATTAGGCATGGTATGATGTAATTCTGCAAAGAAATGGGAGGCATGCTGTGCATTCAATTAATATGTGAGAATACTAATAATGGGTACAGCAAATCTTTAATTTCGAGTCATATGGATGCACGTATTTAATTTACTTGTTGATTGATTTAGAATCTAGTTGATTTACATGTTAATTGATTTAGAATTATTGATGTGGGGTTTTTTTTTTTTTTTGAAGTAATGGGTATGAGCCTAATGAATGCTTTTTAAGTAATTAGTTATAATTAATTTGTGTTATAAAATTAATAAAAGAAGATGGCTTATTTATTATTTTAATATCAAGAAATTAAAAAATAACAAAAATAATTATAATATATATTATATAACGTAAATGTTAAAGTCGAACTCTTTGAGTTTGATTTTACCAATTTTTTATTTTTTATTTTATAAAATTGTGAAGTCGAACTCTTTGAGTTCGACTTCAACTTTTTCCTTTTTTTTTTTTTTTTTAATTTTATTATTATTATTATTATTATTATTATTATTATTATTACTACTACGTATATTATATATAATATATTTATTTATACTGATAATTATTTAAATGTACAACAAAAAATATATATTAATACAAAAATATAATTACATCAAAAAAATTATATTTAAATCAAAAATAAAATTTTAAAAAATTAATTATAATAATTACAATTCTTAAAATTAATTTATTGAAAAAAATAAAATACAATTATTATTGTCTCCTACGACCCCTCACCGACGCAGCTTGTCTTGAATGCCTCTTCCTTTATTGGTATTGTTGTCTATATCGCGTTTGTGCCCAATCCATCTCGTTATGAATACGTGATGTTTGGCTTCTACCAGTACGAATAATGCCACACGAAGTAGTGTCATGGACCAACTCAAATTGTGGAACATCCCAATAATCTTCCGCCATCAAAGGATGAAAAGACTTAGAATATGTTCTCCTATAAGCCATTATATCATAATCGTCCTTCACCATTGATGGGACACTAATTCTATATGCAGTGCATACCTTTTGAGCATGCGAGCACGGGATGCCGGATTGACTCCATTTGCCACATGAACATTCTCGTGTGGCAATCTTGACGACGTGAGTGTTGAACCTATGTCCAGTCTGACTTTTGTTACAACGGAGGCAGACTGTTGGTGCTGACTGTATCTCGTCACAACATGTTCAACACTTTTTTCGAACCAACGTTGGAACAATTTGTTTGCAAAGTCCGTCCATAGTTGGTTGTTGCTTAACATGACACCACTCTTTGCCATCCTTTCACGAAAATAGTGGACTGAACGGGCAAATGTTATTTTCACTATTGCAGTTACAGGCAATCGACGAACCCCTTTCAGAACTCCATTGATGCACTCTGACATGTTGGTTGTGAGAATTCCGCACCGCCATCCGCCATCGTGAGAAGTTGTCCATTTTTCCTTTTCAATATTTTCTAAGTACACAAACGCTTCTAATTTGTTCGCCTTTATCTCGTTCATTGTTCGATTGAACTTGCTGATTGGATATTCAGAACCAGCTCTCCAACAAAGGTCCTTCAGTTCCACATTCTTGTGACGACTGTTGAAATTAGAACATATGTGCCGCAAGCAATATCTGTGCACTCCCTGTGGTGACATAAAATCTGGAATTGTTTTTACTGCTTTGATGAGACCGGCATTACGGTCAGAAATAAGACACATCCCAGACCGTCCTCTTATAATAAGTTTGCTCAACATTTGAAGAAACCAAGTCCAAGATGCTTCGGATTCTTCATCGACAATAGCAAACGCAAGAGGAAGTACCTGTTGATTCCCATCCATGGCAGCTGCAACCCGTGACAATGAACGCTTTTCGAAATCCTTCATACATTTTCACTTTACACAAAACGTAAGCTGTTGTAAAATATGGACAGAAGACAAGTGTATGGTCCACGCGACGAAACCGTGTTGTCATCACAACGACAACACAGGTCTGATGATGTGCTTGATGGCGATTTAGATGAACCCTTAAAGGCACGATGTGCGGATGGTGCATTTTGGACACACTTCCAAGAGCATGCCCCACATCATAGGGTGCTGGCAGTACTACACCAGATGGGGTTTTATGGTGTGTACCGATGCGGCAGGATTGTGTACGATGCGCATCTCATCACAACACTAGTTGAGAGGTGGCGCCTCGAAACACACACGTTTCACTTCACCGTAGGGGAAACGACAATGACCCTACAAGACGTCCAAATAATTTGGGGACACCCAATAGACGGACTTGCCGTGATCGGGGTGGATGGGGAGAGATCTTGGACAGAATGGCAAGAATATTGTGCTATTTATTTGGGTTTCCAACCAGACGATGGGGAACTTGGGGGTTCGCGTGTGTCCATAAACGCAATTTTGCGTCACATTACACCGATCAAAATTGATGATAACACACTGTTCCCCAATATTGTACAAATATGCACGTTGTATGACATTAATTCTTTTCGGTGGGGTGATGTTCCCTGATTCATCCGGGCATCTGGTATCATTACTATATGTCCAAAAATTAGAGGATATCGACGCCGCCCGAAACTATAGTTGGGGCAGTGCTGTGCTCGCATTCTTGTACCGTGAATTGTGTAATGCCAGCACCAAAGGCAAAGCCCAAATTGGTGGCCCGTTGCAGTTACTGCAGGTAACATTAAATATTTATATTTCTTATTAACTAACTTATTGCAATATTTTATTTTTGACACAAGCTTATCATTTTACAGATTTGGGCTTGGTCGCGTATCACACCAATAACACCCGGTCTTGGTGATGAACGTGTAACGATGGGCCAATACAAACTTATAATAATCGGCTCCTTTCAATACCACCGTACGGTACAACGTGGAACAAAATACACAACTTCACCCGCACTGTACGGTAGACTGTCCGGGTATTTAAAGATATGCTAGATAACATGACGGCTGATCAGGTAAACAAGACTCATCGTTACGCATATTTATTTATGAATATTAATTACCTACTAATTTAACATATTTGCTTTTATTTCAGTTTCTTTGGCAGCCGTACGACATGAACTTGGAGAACATTCTAGCCTACTCAGATGAGTTCAACCCCCAGTTGTGGACATCAATATTTCCTCTAATCTTTTATGCTATTGTGGAGATGCATCATCCTGAATGGGTACTTCGCCAATTCGGTATGAGGCAAGACATCTCACAGGGTACAGATAGTCGGGAAATGAGCCCTCATAACATCTCCCGTAGAGCACGTGGGGGCACACACTGGGAGACTCATCACGCGTTATACGTTAGTAGATGGGATAGACGATATGAAACGGTTGTGCGCCGACCATTCATTTCCAATGGAAGAGATACAGAAAATGGATATTGGGATTGGTACGGTAGAATAACTCGTCGATGTAGAGAGTGGCTATCAACCTGGACATGCACCAACAATACAACATGTGGTATGTTGTGCAATAAAACTTGATTCATGTTACATTCATTTTTCTCTTAGATTTAAATTCATTATTTTAAAATTGGTGCAGGAGCAATATGCAGAGGCCCTTTATCTAAGTGTGAAACCTCCACCAACCAATTTTGAAAAGGCTTTGCAAATGCATCAGCGGTTTATTATCGGAATGATAATCAGCCCGAAAAACAAGCAGCGCCACATGATAATGCTCCGTCTACGTCCCACAGACAAAGGAGAAGCAGTAGCAGAATGTCTACAAGTTCACCTAGAGGTGATGATACTATTGGGGCAGATATAGCTGGTCCATCCACAGTGCATACACCTCTAAATGTATATCAAGATTGCTACGTGCCTCAACCGCCCCAACAAAGTGATTGGTTTGATTCAGCTCCATACATGCCAAGTCAACAACCTTATTATGGACAGGTTGATCTTGACCTTGGCCTTGACACGAGTCAAACATATGCACCAGAATATAACATCTCACCAATTCCATTTCCAGCATTTGGTGCGTATCGTGATTATGGAGAGTTTAGTTTTGCAACATCATCAAGTCGGTTGCATATGAATGCAGATAATGATGATAATGTTGAAGATGAACCAATACAAAATATGGGTGAAGAAATAAGAAGACCTCGGCGCCAACGACACCGACGCACTTGTGGGACGGACGGTCATTTTCAAGAATTGTAATTATTATAATTAATTTTTTAAAATTTTATTTTTGATTTAAATATAATTTTTTTGATGTAATTATATTTTTTTGTATTAATATATATTTTTTGTTGTACATTTAAATAATTATCAATATAAATAAATGATATTATATATAATATACATAGTAGTAATAATAATAATAATAATAAAATTAAAAAAAAAAAGAAAAAGTTGAAGTCGAACTCAACAATTTTATGAAAATAAAAAATAAAAAATTGGTAAAATCGAACTCAAAGAGTTTGACTTTTACCATTTACGTTATATAATATGTATTATAATTATTTTTGTTATTTTTTAATTTCTTGATATTAAAATAATAAATAAGCCAAAAGAAGAGTGCGGGGAGAGAGAGAGAATGGACCACGTACGTAGGACTACTCACCACCACCACTCAGTTTCACACCACTTGACAATTGAGTTTGAGTGTGGGTATTGGATAAGGTGAAATAGTGTCGACTCTTTCTTGCTTGCTGTTGCTGCCGCCAGCCGCCAGCCGCCAGCCGCCACATTCCAATCTCCACCTCTATATTATCCCGCCGTCTGCAGGTTTTCATGCATTTTCGGCCCATCAATAATACTGTTCACCATCGTCATCATGTATTATGTACCTCATTATTGCCTGATACATATAGAATGTTTACGTCTTCCTCCTCCACCTCCAGCTCTTCTTCTACCGGAACCACCATCACTATTCATGCATCTACCCATGTGAATTCTTCTTTTCCATTATATCGCCGCCATTCCTCATCCAACCGCCGAAGATGTCAATATCCTTCTCCTAATAGTAACCATAATGTTAAACATCATTTCTGTCGCGAGGCAAAGGCGAAGGAGGACCTTGGTGATGATGATGATCACCCCCAACCCATCATCACCACTTCATCACTGCCACAAGTACCAGCTATCATCATCCCTGGCGCTCCCGATGATGATGATGATGATGATCAATCGCCACAACTACTACAACTAGCCAATTCTCCCATTTTATCAGCTTGTTTAATTGGCCTCTTCACTGGGCTTGCTGTTGTGCTTTTCAATTACACGGTAACTCTTATTCTTCTTCAGTTCCCGTCGTTTGTATATATTCTCCTCTCTACTATCCTTTCCATGCCAATTTGATGGGATCTCTATTAATAACTTATTGCTCTGGATTACAAAAATACCTATATATACTTGTTATCTCCAAGACTCCAACACAATATGCAATTTCAGCGCACAGCACATGCATATTGATAATGGAAGATAGAGTAATCATGGGCCTGCTTTAGCATGTCACAACTAATCCCTTTCTCAGGCCTTCGTATTTCTTTCCTTCAAAATTTGTTGCTTAAGTTTTATGAGGCAGGAATACTTTGCAGGCCACAAAGCCATCATATATACTCTTAGTTCTCGTGTAATAGGAAATCATAATTGATGTTGCCAGCTGTGAACTAGCTTAATTGTCGTGTAATACTAAATGATAATGATGTTACCAGCTGAAAATAAGTGCTATTCAGATTCTCCCAGTTCAAAAGAGTTCACTTGGTTGTAGTAGTGGTTCAGAGGTGTTCTTTTAGGGCCAAGAATGTAGTAATTGATACATGTCTCCTCCTGTGTGCCAATAATCATTCCTTCTTACTTCTTTTGAGAAATCATCCGTGCTACCAATATATGATGGGTTGGGGAGATACTATCTCATGTATTGCATGTTGGCTATGTCCAATTTGCGGACACGTGATGTGACATTAATGAAGTTCATTAATAACCTTTGGGCCCTGATAATTAAAAATTCTTAGTAGGTACATGAAATACGTGAATTGAGTTGGGGTGAAATCCCAAATCTAGGTGCCTCATGGTTAAGGGAGGAATCAATTGAAGCAAAATGGAGACGTGTAATCTTAGTTCCTGCTTCTGGAGGGCTGGTAGTTAGTCTGATAAACATGATTCGAACTGCTGTCGAGGAGGATTCATCAGATGGAACTGTGCTATCCAACATCAAATCCACACTAAAACCAATTTTGAAAACTGTGGCTGCTTGTGTCACCTTAGGAACGGGGAATTCACTGGGACCAGAAGGCCCAAGTGTTGAGATTGGTGTCTCCGTTGCTAAAGGAGTATGTAAAGTTCTTGATAAAGGAGCTCGAAGAAAGCTATCACTCAGGGCTGCAGGGTCAGCTGCTGGAATCTCTTCTGGTTTGTCATATTCCTATTTAATTATTTGCAATGGTGCATCATCTTCCTCTATTGTTATGATTTGGGAACTGTGTGTTTAATGCAACTTAGCATTTATCTGAAGGTATTTCAAGTCTGTATTTATATTTTAGTAATGTTTAGATTTTCTTAATGGAAATTACTTCTCCCTAATACGAAAATTACATGCGTGCTAAGTTTCCTGCTTTTGGCTGTGGATAACAACTGCATGGAGAATTGAAGACGTGAAATTAATGTGAAACAAAGGACTAAAGAGTTTAAATCACAATATTTGGAGACGTTTTCAATTTTTCAACTAGGAGGCAGACTTTAAAATCATAACAATGATAATGCCGAACAGAACTACAAGGAAATGCATGTTCTCATATTATCAGTTAATTTTCATTTGCAGTTTAACCAATCAAATAAGATAAATTGGTTTCATCAGGCTGCACATCACTTTCTGAGGCATTTCAAACAGTTTCCTTCACACAAGTCCTACATTACCTTTTACTTTGTTGACACACTTTATTGATGAGCTTAGAAAGAATTCAAAAATATGAAGGTGTTAATCAGTTGCCAGTGGAAAGGATTATTGGCCTTCTACTGTGATAGTTCATCGTCAGCCTCTCTACTTACAAATGCATGCAAAATATACATGCAAATAAAAATAATGTTTGCAGTGACTTTAATATCTTAAATCCGATATCATGTTTCATTTCTTATTTTTTATTTTGTCAGTAAATATATTGCCCTTCATTATTGTCCATAGCGTTCGCATATTGGTTCTTAGTGCCTTAACTCGACCTATGGATACTCACTCTGTATTGATTACTGGGTGCTCTAGATATTGATAATAATGTTTTCTGTTTCTGACATTTATTATGGCTTTATAGTGAAAAGCTTCTGATTTTTCTGCTAACAGGATTTAATGCTGCTGTGGCTGGTTGTTTCTTTGCGGTGGAGTCAGTCCTGTGGCCTTCACCTGCAGAATCATCCTTATCCTTGACAAATACAACTTCAATGGTCATCCTGAGTGCTGTAATAGCTTCCGTGATGTCAGAAATTGGTTTAGGCTCTGAACCAGCTTTTGCTGTTCCAGTCTATGATTTTCGTTCTCCAAGTGGTAATTTTCTAACATCCTATAGTTCTTTACTCATCACACCTGTGATGAGTTTGAAAGGTTTAATACCTTTTGTAACATCAGAGAATGATCCTGGTCATCGATCTCTCATTGCTGTGCCATACTATCTTTCAGTCCTCCAGGTTGTAAGTTGCTGATGACCATCTTTTGTCAGTTTAGGCATATACACACGAAAACACCATATGCTGAGAACACCGACATGACAATCAATCACAAAATCATGAACACTGAAGGTGCATTGATGACTTGGGCTCTATTAATTACTTAAAATATGAATTAGGAGACAGCTTCCTTTTCATTTCAAGTTTATAAAAACCTTAGGATCTTCTCTAATATACATGTACTTTAGAGTGGAGAAGATTGTTGTAGTAGCTGATTGGATACCATGATACTTGCATAACTGAGATTCTTCCATAGATATGAGCTGAGAAAAATTGTTCTCTCTTTTCATTTTTAAGAAATAGTTGCCTAATTGACTTCAAAACAATAAGCTGGGATGATGATATATCTTCTTATTTGTTATAATTAAGGTTGGTTTGCCAAAATTTAATTAGTTGTGGAAGTAGTACTGATGGAATTTTCTCTATGACAGACCCATTGCAGCTCCACAGTTACTTTAGACGGTTTCTTATTTACCATTTATTTTGAGAGTTGAAACTATGGTGAAATTGGTAGTGAATCATAAAGGAAAGCTTATAGTCCAATATGTGTTAATTTGCAGGCTACTCTTTGCCAACAATTACACATTTACTTCAGGCATCAGGATGGACTTAAGGCTAACTGTATCATATTCTCTTCAAGCTTTCACTCAGCTTCAATGTAAAATTGTTGAATAGTAATAAGAGAAAAGATTAATTTACATTGAAGGACTAGTCCCACTTATATAGTGTTAGGACTAGAGAGAATAAGGTAAGAATATGATTGATCTACCTACCAAGAATAACAACTATGAATAAGGCAAATATACACAAAATCCTAATCAAATCTTCTAACACTCCCCCTCAAGCTGGAGCATATATATCAACCATGCTCCGCTTGCTACATAAGAATTGAAACTGTTTGCACCCTAAGGCCTTGGTGAACACATCTGCTATTTGTTCTGATGAAGGAGTAAATGGAGTACACATTTTTCTACTCATCACTGCTTCACGGATGAAATGACAATCAACTTCAATATGTTTTGTCCTTTCATGAAATATTGGATTGCTTGCAATATGAATGGTTGTCTGATTATCACAGTACATAGGTAGTGGCTCATCGTACAGGAATCCCAACTCTCCCAACAAATTTTTTAGCCACATCATCTCACTAGCAGTATGAGCCATAGCCCTGTATTCAGCTTCTGCACTAGACTGAGCAACAATAGTTTGCTTTTTACTTCGCCAAGTAACTAAATTTCCCCCAAGATAGGTGCAATATCCAGAAGTAGACCTTCTATCATTTCTAGAGCCAGCATAACCAGCATTTGAATAAGCTTTTATCTTTAGATGGCCATGTTTCTTGAACAACAAACCTTTTCCCGGAGCACTTTAACATATTTGAGTATCCTGAGTGCAGGTTCCCAGTGGATAGTCCGGGTCTATCCATAAATTGACTCACTATGCCCACAACAAAGGAGATGTCCGGTCTGGTTACGGTCAAATATATTAGCTTCCCAACTAGTCGTCTCTATTTGGCCTTGTCTTCAAAATATATACCATTGTCATTCCAAAGTTCAGAGTTGAATTCTATAGGAGTATCAACAGGTTTGGTGCCTAGTAAGCCAGTTTCTTGGAGTAAGTCAAGGGCATACTTTCTTTGGGATAGAGAGATACCATTTTTGCTATGAGCAATCTCAATGCCCAAGAAATATTTAGGACGTCCCAAGTCTTTGGTAACAAAATGTTGCTGATACTTCTTCGTCTTCTCTATTCCCTTAATGTCACTTCCAGAGATTAGAATGTCATCAACATAGACAACCACAATAACTATACCGGATGGTCCTCGTTGGACAAATACTGCATGATCTGCCTGACATCTGTGGAACCCGAATTTATTAATCACTTTGCTGAACTTGTCAAACCAAGCTCGAGGACTTTGTTTGAGGCCATAGATCGCCTTTTTAAGTTTGCACACCATGTGTTGATTCTCTCCCCTGAACAACATACCCCGGAGGTTGCTCCATAAAGACAGTCTCACTTAAATCACCATAGAGAAAGGCATTCTTTACGTCCATCTGGTACATAGGCCAATCCTGATTGACTGCCAAGGAGAAGAGGACTCGAATAGAATTGAGACGAGCAACAGGAGAGAATGTCTCAAAATAGTCAACTCCATAAGTTTGAGTGAAGCCCTTGGCAACCAAATGAGCTTTATACCGATCAATACTCCTATCAGCCTTGTACTTCATAGTGAACACCCACCGAGATGACACCACATCTGCATTAGTGGAAGCAGACACAAGTTACCAAGTGCCGCGAGAAATTAGAGTTGACATTTCCTCATCCATTGTCAACTTCCACCGAGGGTGTAAAACTGCTTCATGGTAAGTCCTGGGGACAAACGTACTAGAGAGCGACGCAGCAAATGTACGAAAAGAGGGACTCAAGTGGTCATGAGAAATGGAGTTAGCTTGTGGATGTGCAGTACATGAACGTTTACCTCTGCGAAGAGCAATAGGAAGGTCATTTTCTGGCTCAATAGGCAAAGAGGAAGGATGAGCTGCAAGAAGAGACGATGGATGTGCTGAATCATCAAGCGTGGTGGACGGGACTTGGTGACGTCAAACATACACCTGTAGAGGGCGAGAGGAATGTTCGAAAATAGGTACCAAAGAAGACGCAGAGGACGGAAGAGGCACTGGGGTAAGGGGGTCTATCAGCGACGTTTTTGTCTTTGTCTGATGAATAATAAGGGGTAGACTCAAAAAACGTAACATCAGCAGAAGTGAACGATCTATGAGTTACAGGATCATAACAACGATACCCTTTTTGGAGGTGGGAATAACCTAGAAAGATGCACTTGACAGATCTAGGAGTCAATTTATCAATACCATGAGTGAAGTTATGTGCAAAACACACACATCCAAAAACCCGAGGTGAAACATGATAAAGAGGCCTACTGGGGTATAGGCAAGAGTAAGGTATATCTCCATGCAGAACACTAGAAGTCATACCATTTATTAGAAAACATACAGTAAGCACAACATTCCCCCAGAAAGACTTGGGAACATTTATGTGTGACATATGTGTGCGTGCAACATCCAAAATATGCCGGTGCTTACGTTCTGCCACACCATTCTGTTGTGAGGTATGGGGGCATGAAGTTTGATGTAGGATACCATGTGATGCACAAAAAGTGGAAACATCATTTTGAATAAATTCCCAATGCATTATCACTAAGAATAACACGAATGTTGGTAGAAAACTGAGTTTTTATTTCATTATAAAAGGAGCTGATTATATTAGGAACTTGAGACCTATCTTTAAGTAAATAAAGCTAAGTCATCCTAGAGTAATCATCAATAAAGCTAATTAAATATCTAAAACCACCAACAGACTCGATACTACTAGGACCCCAGACATCAGAGTGGACAAGATCAAACGGAGACGAACTACGATTATTGACTCTAGATGGATAGGAAACACGATGATGTTTCCATAATTCACAGGACTCACATTCTAACTTAGAAACAGAAGACTCAAGGGGTAAAAGTTGTTTCAACTTAGCTAAGGAGGGGTGTCCAAGGCGACAATGCCATTGAAAAGGAGATATGGATGCGAAGAGGGCACAGGCACTGGCAGGTGTAGTTGTAGTATCCAAGTAGTATAGGCCATCACGCTCATGTCCGCCACCAATCGTCTTCTTCGTCTGCAAGTCCTGAAACACACAATAAGAAGGAAAGAAGGTGACCGAACAATTAAGAGACTTGGTTAGCTGACTTATTAACATTAGACTGACGAGAAAACAAGGAGCAAAGAGAACATTATCTAGGGCAATATCTTTTGAGGGATGAACGATACCAGAGCTAGAAACAGGAGAACGAGTGCCCGTGATGAACCACAACCTTGAATAGCCAAAGCGGAGGTCTCAGAAGGAGGTGGTCCCAATGTGGAACCAATGGAAACGCGAAGAACCCGAGACCAGGCATTAGATAAAGTAGGAACTGAAGCACTGACAACAAAGAATCTTGAGTGGCACGTAGGGCGGAATGTAGGCCAGATAGAAATTTAGCCACTAGAAACTCTTCCCATTGAGCGTGTCTAGCCTTAACATCACGAGTGAGAGGATGATATAAGAGAATCTCATCAGCGGCACCTTTCAGTGAGGCAAAATAATCTGTGACAGAGCGTCCATCCTGCTTTAAAGAAAAAAGTTTCTCATATAACTCAAACACGCGAGAAACGTTTTTCTCATGGTAATACTTATCGCGTAGAGTATCTCATATTTCCTTGGCGGAACTCAGAAACATTACATTGGCACTAACATTCTCCTCTATACTATTGAGCAACCAAGTCACAACAGAATAATCAGATTGTTGCCATGTAGTAAATTTTTCATCAGTATTTAGTGGAGGAGAGGAAGGGATATGAGATAATTTATTGTGAGAACCAAGGAAAAATTTGAAGGCTTGAGAACAAAGAACATAATTACGACCATTTAATTTCCCGGTCGTACCAAGTGCTCCTTTTAGATCAGATGAGGACGGCATAGATACACAATTTAAGCACACAGAGTTATAGGACAAAGATCAAGAACACATCACGAGACAGCAGACATGACCCCCCCCCCCCCCCTTTTTTTTTTGTTTTAAGGGATCATATCTACAGGAAAGAGGAAAAAAGTGCTGTTAGAAGGTAAAGTAGACGAAAAAACGAGAGTGACGATGAAGATAGCCGCGCAGGTGGGTGGTGGGTTGGGGAAGTGGGTGAGCTAGGGTTTTACAGGTTTTGTTTCGTAAACTTGCTCAATACCATGTTGAATAGTAATAAGAGAAAGGATTAATTTACATTGAAGGGCTAGTCCCACTTATATAGTGTTAGGACTAGTGAGAATAATGTAAGGATATGATTGATCTACCTATCAAAAATAGCAACTATAAATAAGGCAAATATAAACAAAATCCTAATCAAATCTTCTAATCAAATTTATGGCAAGAATGTTTCTATGGGCCAAAAGACTTCAAAACTAAGTTTTTGTGCACTGTCAAGGCATTTCTTCAAGATTCGTCAATTTGGATGAGATATGTTGCTAAAATGTTGGAGAAAGAAAAACAGGCAGCGGATGCATGGACCGGTACTGTAAGCGTGAAGAAGCATTCATGGGAAAAGAATTATTGGATGGTTACTTGGTTAGACATTGTAAGATAGGAAGATAATTTTCAACTATACATCAAAAATAGACCTGGTATAATTATCAGCATTCAGAACATTAGATACTTTTCCATGGAGATATGCCCCCTATGCCTTTTAGCGCATGTGCCAGCCACTTTTGGCTAGATCCTGAAGTTGTACTAATTTCTTTTAAACAGTGACATGTGACTGATTTATTTTCATCCTGACTGGAGTTAATTCAACATGTTGCATGTTTATGTATAATCTGTCTGATTCTCTTTAAGTGTTCTAGCATCCATTTATTGTCATATACCCATCAGTATCTGCATTCTGGCTACATCTATAAAAACTAATGTTAGACAGGCAGTTCATAAACTTTTTCTCTGTAAATTATTTTTTTTTTATCTTTATCCCTGTTCTTGTCAGTTCAGAACTGCCACTCTATCTTTTGCTGGGTGTTCTATGTGGCTTGGTTTCACTTGGCTTATCTAAGTCTACATCTTTCATGCTGGTTTTCTTTGATGGCATTCAAAGAGTTGGAATACCAAGAGCAGTATTTCCCATACTTGGTGGTTTGTCTGTTGGACTTATAGCCTTGGCATATCCTGAGATTCTTTACTGGGGATTTCAGAATGTTGACACTTTGTTGGAGTCTCTCCCTTTTGCAAACAGCCTTTCTGCGGATTTGTTGCTTCAGCTGGTGGCTGCAAAAATTGTAGCAACTTCCTTGTGTAGAGCTTCTGGGTTAGTGGGTGGTTACTATGCACCATCTTTATTTATTGGTGGTGCTACAGGTATGGCATATGGGAAAATTGTCGGTCATTTGATTTCCGAATCCAATCCAATCTTCCATCTTTCGATCTTGGAAGTTGCTTCACCTCAAGCATATGGCCTGGTAATGTCACTTTTGTCAATAACAAAGTTGTTTAGTTTTGTAGAGTGGAGTCCTGTTGCTATTTATTTTATCCTCAAGCTCCATATTGATATTTCCAAGCTACAATATCTGGATAGTTATCATTTTTGCTGGCTCTTTCTACCTAAAGGCCTTATTGACATATATAATCAGTTTTAGATAGCTTTGATGGTTAAAGAGTTTATATTCTTCTCATGCCTAACATATAACTAGGTGGTGTACCGTTCTCTGTTTCATTTCACTTGTTGACTTGCCATCTTTAACATCAGCCAACAGGCTACTTTGTGTATTAAAAGCATCGTCGACTTGAAACTTCTGAGTGCTTAAAACTGATCGTTTCTTCTTTCTGTGATATTAGCCGTGCCATTATTTACTATCTTTTATTTTACTTAGATGGGGGTTGGGGGAAGGCGGGGTTGGAGGTTAGTAATTTGGATTGCAGTCGTCAGTATTGCTAGTGAAGAATCTGTTCTCTGTACTCAACTCCGTGGGCAGGAAGGTTCCTTTGCTCAACTGATTTGCTTCACCAATGTTCTTGTTAGTTGCCAAACTTCAGATCTCAGTTACAGTATTTGTAACTCATGGACCAATTTGACATTTAACGCAAAATTCAAGTATCAAGTCGAATATCTTTAAAATGTCGTGTAACAATTCGACATTAAGGGCAAAACTATGTGTCAGTTATAGATCATTTGTAAAACATATATATCAACTTGAAATTAATAGCAACAGTCAGTTACCGAAATAACTTTTTATTTGTATTGGATTTACTCGAACATTTTGAACACGACATTTTACAGTGATAAGCCTCTGTGATTAATATATCAAGAAAAAATCTCTTGGAATGAGGATTGGCAGCACCTCGTTGTCCAATTTTATGTTATTTGTCTTGTTTCATTAATATTTTACTTATGGTTTATCTTTGGTTTATTTTAACACAGGTTGGCATGGCTGCTACTCTAGCAGGGGTATGCCAGGTACCCCTTACTGCAGTTTTGCTTCTCTTTGAACTAACACAGGATTATCGAATTGTTCTGCCACTGTTGGGAGCTGTGGGGCTCTCTTCATGGATTACATCTGACAAGACAAGGAAAAGGGCCATCGATGACACCAAAGAACTGAAAGATGGAAATAATGCTATAGCAACTTCACGAGGAAGATATTCTTATGACTTGAGAGTTAATTCTACTTCTCGTGATGCCGACGAACTGAATGGAAGTAGCATTTGTGAACTTGAGAGTTCACTCTGTTTGAATGATGATTCCGACAATGATGAAGATAACTTGGCAAATGAAATTCTGGTTTCAGAGGCCATGAAAACAAAATATGTCAAGACACTGATGAGCACTTCTCTGACAGATGTAGTGTCACTCATGCTGGAAGAGAAGCAGTCTTGTGCAGTAATAGTTGATGACAACAATCAACTCGTCGGTCAGCTAACTCTCGGTGACATTCAGCAGTTCATTGAGTTGTCCAGGGCAAAAGGCAGGAAACTTCAGGTAGCTTTGTATACAAATTATAATGTCAATTTTTGAATTCTTAAACAGTGAGTTATCCAGATGTTCTCCGAGTGCAGATCAGGGTACAACATACGGATACCTTTTAATTAAACCAGCTGTGCCTTTTGGGGTTTTGACATGCACCTACACTGGTCTGTTAAAGTCTGCATGGACCTAATTCCCAAAAAGTTGTGAATAATCAATACAGTAATTTATCGAGCCTCCGAGTTCCTTCTAATGCTCCTTATGATTCTCGTTCATTTAAAATGTGCTCCTTTAGAGACATCCATTTTGTTTGCCAGTATTTGAATCTCAAGCATAATGTATTGGAAAGTGCGGGCTCCCAACAACTGAACCAAGGTAAAGAGGGTTGTACTTAATGAGTCCACCTGGAACCAACTGTTTTGAAGCTTTCACATTTTAAATCCGTACAAGATTGCTCACAATTGTACTGTATACCATTTCTTTGGTGCTAGCTTGTTATTGTGCTAGCTCATATATAAATTGAGGGAAAATAAGGAGACAGAAAGTTTTAGATGTCTAGAAAAATTGGGGAAAGAAAGGAAGTAGGATACATAGTATCATGCCTCTAAATTGGTTCAGTAGCACAACAAATAACATGTTCATTGCGTGGTTGGTTTTAAATTTCAGTCGTTTTTCCATGCTATATGTCCTGTTTGGAAATTCTCCAAATGACATTGAACTCTTGGATTTTGGACAACAGGTGCTTAGGGTATCTGAACTATGTTCCTCTTTTGGTGCAAGATGTTCGGTATCGTGGATCGCGACTCCAAATATGAGTCTCTTTTCTGCCAGGTCTCTGATGGATAGACATGGAATACGCCAACTGCCTGTTATCATGGAGGATGGAGGCTGTCCAGTTGGTCTCTTGGACAGAGAGTCGATCAATCTTGCTTGCAGGTAATTGAGTTCCCATTTACAATGGTCTTCTATCCAAATTGGTTGACAATCTTTTCTTTTTAAACTATGGACAGATAGAAACCTGTCTTCTAGTTCTATTTCGTCTGAAGTTTAAAGTGATCAATTGTAGGGGATGTAGATATCTATTCTTTTACATTGAATTGAATTGAAATGAGAAAGAATTGGCGGGCTCTGAGTAGGATAGTGTCCCTTAAAGAGATATCCAAATGGAACACTGCAGCATGTTCCTGGTTATCCTGAATGCATGTTCTTGTTACTCATGCGATGTCTTTTTGGAAACAGAGCATATGCAGTTCGAGAGGGCCTCAACTGGTGTTTGACGTGGGAAAATTTCAAGAGTTGACACAGATGGCAACATGCTTAACATGAGTTGGTGCCCAACGAGGAATTTACTAATAGCTTTGTGGCATTCAGTTCTCAGATGCTCCACTATATATAGACTTGTTCCATTGTCAGACCGACCAACTACAACATACTAGAAAAATGAAGTTCTTTTGTTGTATATATTGCCTCTGTCACATGAAAATGTTTGAGATTTTTGAATATAAGGAGGGAGTGAAGAGTGGTGGTCAGACATCTTTTTCTGTAGCCAGGTACTGGATTCATGAATCAGGAAGAATCATCAACAGGCCAAGCCAAACTTCATTTAATCAGCAATATTTCTCAAAGAGCCAATCTTTATCCTCCAATCACAAAGTTACTTTGATAGTTACTAAAAAGCTATGAAGCCTCAAATAGGTGTTCGGAGACCTCCAATTATATTTCTTCTCAGCAAATATTAAAACTTGATTAAGTCACATGCCGCCTGTTGAGTGAACCAGTTGGTTTAGCCCAAAACACAACACAGACAAGTACAGCAAACAAGTAGACAAAAACTAGAAGAACAAAAAATAATTGGATTGGATATGGATATGGATATGGAGAAGCACCCTATCCGCAGCATATGTATGCAAGAGTTCTTTAGATGACCAGAGGGTTGAGCTAGTAAGTTCAAAAAGGAAAGATGCCTCAACTTATCAACTCCAATGCTCCTTCAATTCAAATGCTTCTTATGCCTTGCAATTTCCATCTGCTAATATGCTATAGAAGTTCACAGACGTCCTCTTTCCTCATTATAATGGCCTCATGTATGGAAATCATGCCTTGTATAAGACTATCCTATTCTTTCCTTAAATAAAGATTTGAATCACCATCCATCTATTTCCAAAGAATTCAATCCTCCATGGTGATGCTAATGTACTTTGATTGAGGACCTATCCATAGTATATGTATGTTCCACTCAAGCATATATCATAGAACAGGTAGGGAGTTGATGTTTCTATCTACCGGGGGATCTACAATTTGCCGACAAGGTAAAAATTGATTGATTATTTGCAACACAAGCGCATTAATTCTATCTAAGGGGAAAGAAACTTAAGAGGAAGACGGAGACAGATATTCCACTGAACTGAAATATATATCTGTTTTGCAGTTGAGTTGGAAGAATAGAATTCAACTAGAAGGTGAAAATACAAGTTCAGGATCCACTAATATCCACAAAGCTTAAGTTAGTTATGTGCCTTTCAGGCTTTCTTCTGCTTTGTTGGGGGAGGAAATAGAAAACGGAAAACCCATGCAGCCAGAATTGCTCCAATGAAGGGGCAGATCCAGTATACATAGAACTGCTCCCACGTGTTGTGCTTATTGTTTATGTATGCCCAACCAAATGCCTGCAAAGATGTTAATGCATTGTAAAGCAAAGTTAATCAGGAGCTTACAACTCACAACACACACAAAATATACTCAAGAAAGAACAATTCATATAAGCTGTTCTGGACATGATAAAATAACATTGCCGAAAAACCCATCTAAAACAAAGTATGGGACAGCACTCAGATTCAAAATAATAGTGGAATTTGGCAAACTCACCCACAGAGTAAAATACAATCCTATTTAAGGACATAGAAAATATAATGATTGTTGAGAACCTTTTGATTTGGCAAATTGGTTGTTGGCAACTTGAAAGCATAATTGCCTTAAAAAATAATTACATATAGAATCCAGAAAACCTGCCAGGTATATAGGCCGCCTTATCTAATATGTCACCACCAATTAAATTTTCTCAATATGGAGTGAAAATTCTCATGTAAGGAGAAGAAGACAATGTAAGAATGGAATTCGAGGCAGGTCTAACAAAACTTCGTCTCTACATTCAACACTAGAGGATAAGATCAGAATGCTCTATAGCCATGTCATGAAACTTACAGTAAAAAACAACGATAACCATCCTTTCCTAAGTGCCTTCTTTCTATTTCATATGGTCCTCAGTAAAGCTAATTGTCCCATTGGCAATTGAATCAAGTTCACAACAATCAGCCTAGCAAAGGTCCAACTCATAAAAGTGAGAACTGAGAAGACAGTCATATGTGGCAAGTTTCTTTTTCCTGAAAGACAAGAGCTGATGTCCACAGACAGTTATGACTTGCCATTGTTACTTTCTAGAACTGTCAAAAGTTGAATTTAAGAGGTTTCTTAGTTCTCTTTAAGATGTATTTATAAATGATGTTTAATCTTTCACATCAAGGGATGTATTTTGGGCAAACCAATCCCAGATCCTTGGTTTCATTCAAAAGGGAATGAAAAGTTTTCCAAAAACAACATGAAAACGTTACTAAGGCACTGCTTGGAATCATATTGGGTTGCTTTGAGGGAATACTTTGAGAAAATGTATTTGGGATGCATGGACAATGAGGATATTTTGTTTCATTTGGAAATGTTAATGTGTTAATGAGGATATTGTGTTTCATCTAGAAATGTTAATGTGCTATATTTCCAGAGAAAAATACATTATGTCTTATGACAAAAATGACATTTTGTACTGTAGACATTGTATCATGCATAACTTTGCCTGAGTCAACATTGTACCATAAAACTCGAACTACACAGTGTTTTCGCTTTCCTATGATCCTATTGTTTCATTAAGCAGAAGTCCTTAATCCTTCTAGCAGAAATAATTGCCAGCATAGTCCTGGTGATGGTTGGGAGTAGAAATCTAATGCCACCTTTAGAGCCACGACATCCTACCTCGGGACTATGCACCAGACATGAAGTGAAATATTAAAGACCAACAGCTACAAGAATGCATCAAACAACATGCATGTCAGGGAAATGGAGAAGATTTCATGGCAGAGGAGCTTGATACTCATCGTAAGTAACAACTTGATCAGGAAGTATATGCTTGCATGCAGCAACAGGATTATCTCCTATTACAGCAAACAAATACTAAGACTCTGCTGATGGACACTCATCCAATAAATGCCCAGCTAGCATTACCTGCACCTGGTTCTAGAGAGGTTTAGATGGTAGACTACTAGGAAATTCCGATTAGCATCTATGTTAGAACTCCAAGGATATATAGTAAAGGGAGAAAAGTTCAAGCTTTGACCTTCATCTTAAGCAAAGAAGAAATCTTTCTTTATTGTTGCTGATTTCTTTAATTAAGAGTTGACGAGCAAACATATAACATACCATCAAAGACATAAAAGACAAGATTTTCTAATATACTTTCGAAGGTGCAGAAGTATAATAAACAAATGATGTCTTGCTTACATTGGCAGGATTCATGGAAGGTCCTGTGTAACTGGAACCTGCAACTACTAATGAGACAGTTGACATAGCAAGCAACCAGTTCTTGATAAGTGGATTGCTAGGACCCCTAAGCACAATGAGGAGGACGGCAAAGGTGATTATGAAAGTCAAAACCCCCTCAGCAAATGCTCCGGTGTGCAAGTCAACCTTTAAAGAAGGACCCCCAAGCATGTGTTTGTACTGCATTGGCATAACCTCCAAAATTGCAAGCGCACCACCCACTGCACCAGCTGCCTGTCAGGTAAACATCAAACAATTCAATTTTTCATGAAAACAAAAAGGACAAAGACATCTTTAACCCACGCTAGTCCTAGCCAGCGTTGCGACGTAAAAATGTTTAAAAACATATTCATTAGCACTTTTCGGAAAATGGATTGTTCTTTGTGCTTGAGGCATCAGCGGGGAACATGTGTTCAAAGGACTAGTCTTTATTTCTTTGAACACATAGAGATCAAATGAGCAGGAATATGTGGATTTTTTAGAATATGAATGGGTCTCTAGAAAGGGAAATAATCAACTCCGAACTGTAAATCCCCCTTGTGCGGAGAGTTGAGGAAAAGGGTCTTTATCATATTATGCATCATCGAAGAGGTGGATGATAAATGCTCACAGTAAATATAATAAATAATAATAGTACTTTGATTATATCATAGTAGAGCTGTCTTGTTAATCAGTAAAAAAAGTAAGAGAAGCAGTAAGGAAAAAGGAGAAGAGATCAAAATAAAATGACCTGAGCAGGAAAGCGGAGAGCAGCAGAGACAAGAGAGTCAGCACCACCAACTCCGGCAGCATAGAAGGCGGCGATAGCGGTGGGATTGAAGGTGGCACCACCGAGAAGATCGCCGATGAATCCAAAAATGAACAAGAGAATAAATACGATGGTTGTGGTGATGAGAAGAGTGGAGAGGCCGTGGGCCAAACCCAGAGCAGAAGAAGCGACGTATGTGAGAGCACCGAGGGAGGATGCACAGAAAATCCACATGAAGGTCAGCAGGCCATCGGCTATAGCGGCCTTGATAGCCGCCTTCATCGCCATCAGATTCTTTCTCTGCTGTGCTGTGACAACTGCGGATGAGAAAAAGAGTTAAAAAGAAGAAAGAAATACTGATCTGAACTGAATGACTCACCTACCAATCACCCACCAATCAAATACTTATCACACCATAAGCCTAAATCTTGGAATTTGTTTCTCTAAGCAAAGATCAGATAAGGTTTAGGAGTTAGCTTAGGACTAACAATTGAAATAAATAATTACGGCTCCATTAAATTAATATGGGTTTCTGTCCCACTAAAAGGTTGTGCTTTGTGCAATAATCTATACCAATTATATATAAAAAAAAAAAAAATTTCTTTTGTGTTTAATGTATAAGTTATTTATGTATTTTTACAATAATTGTCCTATATTTTTTTTTAAAATACATTTGTTGATTTCTTTCTATAAGATGAATTAATTATTTGTGGAGGACAAAAATAAAAAATTCATCATCTCATTAGTAATTCTCATACCAATTTTATAAACTATCAAATATGTCATCTTACCATAACTACAAATAATTTATTAGGATTGTCAAGGATAAAAATGAAAATTACTCCAAAATAATGTAGCTCTCATACCAAAATGATGTTAATCAAATTTTGCCCCCACAATATAAATTATGTGTAGATTTGTAATTGAATAAAAACTGGATATGCATGTAGTACATTATAAAACAACATGAAATGAAAAAGAAAAAAAAGAAAAAACCAAGTTGTAGTTGTACTTTTTTATTTTAATTAGATCTGCTGAAGAAAAAAAATCAAAACTCCTTCATTTTTTATTTTTGAAAATCCTAATAAATATATTTATTCAATTCAAAATTCAGATTTGTTTTGAAAGGGTATTTTTTTTTTTTTTTTGAAAGAAAGGTGATAGAAATATGAGATAACCACCATTTGTTAGACGAAAAATAATATGTTCTTTTACAATAGTATAGATATATTACGCTCATTCATTTAGTGTTTTTGTAAATTAATTTTATAAAAATTTACATAATTATTTTGCATTATATCATATACTAAAATTGGCCAAAATACGTAATTTAAACACATAGATTAATATATGTTAATATTTTTATTTATTCACGCATCGCATGTGCGTGGACTCCTAGTTTACATTAAAAGAAATTTGACGGACACATTACACATACCACTAAAACACGGATTTTACCTAATTTTAAAATTCAGAGGAGTTTTTAGTTATTTGACGAAAAGACAAGGCATGGTTAAAATAATAAATTCTAGCTTAGATTTATCCTTAATGCGGACCATATTCGTTGTTGCAATTAATTAGAATCCTATTGCTGCCCAGTTTTACTTTGAGTATGTATTAGAATGGATAAATTACAACAAATTCTCTTAAAACTTGTTATAATTACAAATACCTCTTTATTATTTAAAAAATTATAAATACCCTCCTAAAATTAATGAACGCCTAATAAATATCTCCTAATGACAACCCATTATAAAGGGTATTTGTTCCGTTAATTCCAAAAAGATATTTATAATTTTTTTAAAAAACAATTAGATATTTATAATTATGATAAACATCGAAAAGTCCATTATAATTTACCCCATTTTAGAATTGGACATAAACAAACTCCCATCAAACATAAAAAAAACTATTCAATCCTCGGAACAAAAGATTTCGGAGACAACTAAAATACTTTATATGTATTTTGCGTTAGATCGTACAGAATTATATACTTCATCTCCTGGGCCACTTCATCTCTATCAATATTTGGTGTTTCAGAAGCAAAGGGGCAGAATCAGTTGGAATGCGAGGTTGCTCTACCAATAATTAATTGCAATTCCTTGAGATGGGAAAACTTAATCAGTTGATCAGACTATTCCAACGATCTCGGAGAATGATACATGCCCTGCTACAGGGCATAGCCTGCAATATGATTTGCCCATCAGCCACCTTTTTTGTTACAAGACCGAGCCTCATCAGTGTGCCTATGGCCTTGTCAACCGGCATTTCAACCTGCATACAGCTTAATAGAATGACGATAGCGCAGATGAGTGAAGAAGTTAGATAAATAATTTTGTTTGGTTACCTTTTCTTTGAAAACATTGTAAATAAATGTCTCACATTTATCTCCAATAGTTCTTGTGCTTGTCACCTGCATTCAAGCAATTCTTGGTGAGACAATTATGATTAGGTACTAAAAATAGGGAACTTGTAAGAATTACCATTCTTAGGTTCCTGAAGAAGCTATTCCTCATTATGACTACTTCAAATAAGATGACAAAAACTGCCAACTTAGTATCACACTAGGAAATACGGAGATCAATAAGTTGATTGCATAGCATTAACATCATTTTAGCCTCATGTGTAGACAGCATATCTGATGGTTTGAGTAAATTAGTATAGAAACCAACTAAATTTTAAACAGTATACAGAGACAAAAAGTACTCAAGTTAATAAAGAATGATGAAGCAAAGGAAGCAAATAGCATGGGATCCCTATAAATGGATCTGAGATTAGAAACGCCAAATTTAAAGACATTTTCGTTGAGCAGAATTCTTGAACGTATGCAACCAGAAATCCTTCTTATTCAACAAAGGACTATCAGCTGAAAGCTGTAACAAGCACAATTCTTATGTTAAAGCCTGCAGACAAACTATGTAAAACACAAAGAATAATGGCCAAAAATAACCTGGTCATTCTCTGCTTTAAGTAGGGTTGCATATACCAAAATGGCTTCTTTGTACTGCATGAAGTGCCAAAAGGAAAAGTATGAGGTATTGCACCAAGGTTGAAGTAGAGGGTAACCAACACCCAGATAAGAGATTACTAGAAGTCTTGTGGTTTCTCACTTGCTGCTGTTCAGAAGCATCAAGAAGAAAATGAATGGAACCGAAGCCACTAGCTACGGTTTTCTCATGAAGCGTCCTATTGACCAGAAGCTGAAACAGATCTTTAAATAGGTAAGGTTGACCAAGGCACCCTTCTTGAAACAACAAAAAGCAAGAGAAGGGAATGTGATCAGCTCACTTGATATCTATCCCTTGTTTGTTTGTAGCCCAAAAGTACACGAGTCACATATATCACAAGTGCACTGGCTGCAATCGCATCTAAAAGTACTGCGGATCTGCACAAATCATAGAAGCCAAACAAATTTTACAAACTATAGATCTCGGTAATTATTGTAGAATTATCTTAAGTAGGCATAGACATGAACTGATTATGGCCCTCTTATTCTGAGGAACAACATAATTTTTTCTTTCACTTGGTTTTTCTTGCCAGATAAGAAAGGAAAGTGTAATTTTCTAGATATTCTTGAGCAAGAATGACTTGTCAACAAGAATCCTATTAAGGTGTAGGTACGATGAGAATAGTGTGTGATTTATAAAGTAAACAACACATAGGAATGAATCCAAACAAGATAAGATAGCAATTTGAGAAAAAATAATAGAAGTAGAAATTAATAAGAAAAAAACAGACAGGATATCTAGGAATAGGCATCTGTAAAAGCTTTATAACTTGGAAACTTATTTCAAAGTTTCAATGCATTAAATGCTTGTTAAAGAATACTTTATTACATTCTCCATGGGCCTGAAAAAGTATGAAGTTTAGTTTTGGTACTAGACGAGACAGGAAAACACTACTGGGAACGAGAGAGAGAGAAAGAAAGAGGGCAGAAGTTCCAGAAAACTAATTAATATTAGTGGACTACAAACTAATCCATTCGCAACGCATGTCTGCTGTTATTGTATAGACTCTAAATGATTGTATTACTCTAGATCATGGTGATGAAAGGGAAACTACCATCGTCTACAGAACATGAGGTAAACATAGGAATAATTTTGGTGACGCCCCCTGCAAAGTTGTCAAAATACGAAATTACTCTTCTATTTTGAATAATTACACTAACATCTCCAGATGCTAAAAGTTTGCTTTGTATTAATACCCACCGACAGTTTTCGATTACAGAAATGTTGATGTCATGACAAAGTACTAAACATTCAGTTTTACCCTTTGATTCATGGTCTTCTTTGAAAAAAGTTGAACAAAAATCCCCTTTGATTTTGCATGTGTTTGCATATTCCTTTTTTTTTTCCAATGTGCATCTCTATATGGGTGTGTGGAGTGGTACATACACATATATGTGTGTGTCTGTGTAGAATGAATATATAGGTGAGCGTGTTTGTTTTGTACAGTGTATGTAATTTATATGTATATATACATGTAGAAGGATATATACGACAAAGAGAGAGAGAGAGAGAGAGTGCAGATATTTTGTAGAGGGAGAATAATTAAAAGGTGTAAAAACATCTACACATTTTTGGTTAAATTTCTATGCTTTTTAAGGCTCTCAACGAAGGGACAAGTAAGTAGTTTGACTTGTTTCACTCTCTCTGGCTGCTTTTATGATAGACGGTGTTAGTGTAATTGTTCAAAGTAGAGGGGTGGTTTCTGTATTTTGACTACTTCCAAGAGGTGTCCATGTAATTATCCCTAAGAAATACGGACAAATTTAGGGCAACTTTATGCAAATGGACCAACTAGGTATTCTAACTGATCATGCTTACAAATCATTTTATGTCGACCAAATTTCTTCCCAACTTGGCACCACTCTGTCCTGTAACATGTAAACTCAGAAAAACATGGTAACATATCAACGGAATGAAAAATATCGGAATTTTTGACATGCTGGCCTTGGAATTATAGACCCTGAACGTAATCCTTGTACATATCTGTCTACCTACAATTCCTAACTGCGCCGATACTTTTCTTACCCTATTTGTACAAATTCCTATCTACAGGAGAAGTCTCTTTCATGTTTAGTCACGGAGCCACATGTCCACTCAAGAATTTTTAGATTTTAACATTAAATATATAGGTGCAATATATACATGTATATATGAATTCCTGTAAAGTAAATAATGCCTGTAAACCCCATTGTCACCAAAAAAATAAATATTTTTCAGTTCAAAAAAATGATTAATTAAATGATTAGGAAAATTGTAAGTACTTGCAACCTTCTAAGTTTTAGTATAATTGGAACTTTCATCTCCTATTATTGTTACTCTTCACATTAATGTAGCGATGCAAGTTTATTCTATAATCTAAATGTGTAATATTATTATGAATTATCCTTGAAAGTTCAGTCCATTGAAAAAAGTAAATATGAAACTGGTTTTCCTACATTTGTCGCATCGACCACAAAGAATACAACATATCTTGTTTTTCCTGCTTCTTCTCAACTGCATATCTTGCTCGTCCTGCTTCTTCTCAACTATCATATGAATAGCTCACCAAAGCACAAGTCTTTCTTGTTCTTTCGAATTCCTATTCCTGCTTCCCCATCCTTCAGCAACCTCTATCACAAGAAACCTAGGTCTCTTGAAAGGTCTAAGACTAAAACTCACCTTCCATCTCCATTATCCTGATATAGCATGCTTCAAAGCCATAGGCAATGATTATTTGTCTGTTTCTCATTCACCATAGTCAAGATATGATGGAACCCGTCAAAAAGTTAAGCCATAAGGTCGCATGGATATCAACAGTTTACTTTGTACTATGGTTTCATAGACTAGTCTTAGCGATCGATTGGCAAATATAAAAAGTCCGTAATGGCCTAAACAGCAATAAGAACATAAAGTTTTAAGTGATCAATATGCTTTTTGAAGCGTATTGGAGATAGTCATACTACCAGAACTCTCTTCAATATGAGAAGTCTCCTTTTAGTGCGGTGTTGAAGGGTCTATAGTATTCTCTAAGTTTTTATGTAATGTATATCGTCTCCTGTTCTAATTCTGCAGAGGGACAGCATGTAACCTCAACAAATTTGCCCTGACTCAGATTGTCCGCCTAGGCACTAGCTTACATCGCTTCATGCTAAATTGATTACTTTTAAATTAATAGACCTTGAAATCCTTTAAGATAACCCATATTAAAAAACTCAGGTCCACAAGTTCCATGAGATTTGCACCTAAGCATGCATGAGTCATCTTTATGTCATGAATCAGCCATGACTCTGAAACTAAGTTAAGCACGTCATATCAATCATGCGGGAGAACTTAAGAACCAATCATGGAGCATAACTTTTGATGCGAGCAAATATGAACATGCAAGTACATACGGGGAAGATAAAATGTCTTCAAATCTATAACTGAAGAAGTATGCCAAAAGTCCCAATATTGTCGCAACATCCAGGCGTACCTGCAGAAAGGCATCCAAGTTTGTGCTAAGATTTTGTTCAATAAACAGAAAAATATGATTAAAGCATAGAACAGAAGAAACACATTAATCACTTTGGAAATGCATTCAGTGAACAGTCAACATCTTGTGGAGCTACGGCAAAGTGTCAGATTTATATCAGCCATAGCCATAGATTCCTTCTGTTTATAAGAAATGTCAGTATAGTATCCATAGTAGTGCAGACAGATCCTTGAGATTTAACATATTTCAAAATAACCTGCCCATTACTATTTCCCTTCACATAATATTCTCAGCAGGAGGGTGTTCAAATATATTGTTCATTCTTTCCCGTTAATTTTCAAACTTCTTTCCTGTTCATTATTGAGAATCTGAAACATTTGGAAGAAAACAAGAAGACCACAAAGTAGATCCTGCTTGCCAAACACTGATCCCAAGTCATCATATAGGAATTCTTTTCTAATTCAGCCCATGAAAGCAATGCCTACAACTTGGTCTTCCTCTGATACATGACTTTAAAGTGGAAGGAGCAATTGAGGTTCCCATTAAAGTACTCTTTTTGATTCTATCAAAGCATTCTTTACTTTCAATTATGATTAAACCACTGAAACAGAGGTCATTGGCACAACATGGCACCTGAGAGAGTCAATTCAGCAATTTCAAGATGAAGTAGTGAAAAAGGAGATGTGAAACATGAATCATCAAGATATTTTTCAGTAGACATATCATCCTGAGAGATGGACTGAAGATGGGACAGATGAATCTCGTGGAAAGTTACTGTTAGAAGGTCTTCTTTTCCCATCTGATTGCTAAAAATAAAGAAGGAAGACTGAGAGAGCATATTGTTTCAGTAAAATTAGGTGACCACAAGGTGGAAATATTTTGCAGGCCATGAGAACCGTTATAGACCTCAAGTGAGAAGCATAATATTATACTTGAACAGGATAGCGGAAGATTCACATTCTGTAGTGAAAATGATTACCCAAGAACTAAAGGACTCCACTACCCCCACTCACCAATCCCATCTCTCTACCATAGTCCATGTAAGGTATCAAACTGATTCAAAATCAAGTATGGCATCTTGTATTGTCTCAATCAAAATTGCAAAAAGCAAATTTGGAACTATATCATGCTCTTAATTTTTTAGCAGAGCAGGAAAACTATTTGGAGGCTATGGATCAGATTAGTTCATATTCTGCATACCGTGTCAAGAATACGGAAGGATAGCTTCTTGTGAGGAAAAACAACCTAGAAAAATAAAGAAAGTATCATTCACCCACACAAATTATTTCCATAACAGAAGGCTTTCAGTGCTGAAGCATTTACCGGGAGATCTGGAATAGGAATCCTCTCATAGATTTTCATTTGCAATGTAGGTACCTCAACTTGATCTGTACTTTCTCTCTCTTCTATTTCGTCAGCGTAGAACAAGATCAATTCTTGGAATGAGGGCTCCTGGATGGCAAGATCCTTATTTTAACTCATAAGTGATCATTAGAAATAAAATAGAAGTGCTTATACAAAAAAACCCAAATAACCTATTTATTTCATATTAATTGTAGCAAACAGATCCAATATAAACTAACAAAATAAGTAGATGAAATATCTTTATTGACTTGCAAGAAGCATTTTTATGTGTCTAGTTCTGATGTCAAAAGAGCTTTGGGAATTAATTCTGACTGAGAAAGTACACTTCACTCCTAGTTCCCCCAAAATTCCAATTCCTCCAACTTCGCGAGACATGACACAAGAAGCTCATGTGCTATCATTGCATCCTGATCCTTTGTAGTCTACTGCTCAGGATTGCTAGAGTTCTCGTTTTCAACTACATCCACTAACTTTAGAAGTTCCAAACCTCACAGTTTTTCATATTGCTTCCAAATATATGGTAACTTAATGAGTTTAAAGCCTCCCTTGTCCATGAAGCCGCGGACTCTTCCGTTTAAACAGGTTGTCCTCATATGAATTTTTTATTTCTTTAAGGATCTAACTGATAGAACTAGGGACGTTGTGATCCTCCCAAAGGTTCTTGCAATAGTTCATCCTCTTTTTCTTTTTCTTTTTCTTCCATCCAAGATTAAGGCTTTCATCTGATCATTAGTTCATGAGAGGCAAAACACAATGATTTGTTGCAAACCAGGATACCTTATAAGGTGTTTCGTCCAGAATTGTGTCATCTGTGAATATCATAAGGAAAATAATGGTCATGTTTTCTTGCATTATCCAACTTCAAGGGCACTTTAGGAGAGACATTTTAGGTTATTTTGATATATATGCGGTTTATAGAGTTCCAAAGAAGCAAAGAACCTAAGATATTGTGTAACTTAGCTGTTTCTTCAACGAATTTGTTTGGGTAGAAAGTCACGCACATATCTTTAGGGACCACTAGTCCATTTAATAGTTGCATCTGCCCTAAAGTTATAAGCATTGGCTCTTTTTGATGCAAGGCATTAAGTTTGCTTAGGGGTCTACCTTTGTAGAGCTTGCATAGAGATTGGCAAGTGAGTGTTTTTGTAACTTATTCATGTGTTAGTTGAGGATTTCTTGTGTTCCTCCTTACTCTCCTTCTCAATGGAAATTATTTTTATATCAACAATTCGCATGCCTCACAGAAGTACAAATCTGAAAGTTGATGTTTGTATGGTTGGACTAATTATGAACAGATGCTATGAAGAATGACATTAACACAAGCACTTAAAGGAAGCACCAAAAGGCAACCATAAGAATAAAAAAACATTAGGTACATTATCATACCTGGAGAATAGATTGTGAGAAAAGAATAGAAATGGCAGTACTTAACATCTTCCTGAAGTCATTCCCACAAGATTTAGGTGATGCGGGTTTCCATATGTCACCAAGTGATATTCTTGACAAGAAACTTGGGCTGCGTAAATGAAAACATCTCTTTTGATTATCCACAAAGAAAATACTACAAGCCTTCGTTCCTGTTCACATTAACTTCCTTCAAAACAATTAAACCCGCCCAAGCCTGGTACTATAGCATATCTATGGAAGCAGCTGCACTTTAAACAGTTCGTCTCTAGCCAAATACATGCAGACATAAGACTGGCTTGGATAACCTACTTAAGTATGGGCTTTAACACTACAATCCTTAGGATCCATCCTAAAAAAGAACTATCAAATAGTTAGGGAAAATGAATAAAAATCTCATAAGCTAAAGGTTAGGAAGTTCCTTTTAACTAACAGATTGATTACAAATTTTAGTTGATTTATGACAAAAATAAGTAAAGATATCAAAAACTCTAGAAGTAACTCTTTTACAGAAGCTCTTATTGGATGGTTGCCCGTGCATCAATAATGCAAAATATTCTAACAATCCCCAAGGGGATGCTAGCCTCCACACCCAGGTTAATCAACATCACACTCTAAATATCAAATCATAAGAATTTTGTCCAAGCAAAGTTTAGTGAGATTATAGTAAATCAGCATCTAACCTTAAATTGGATTCTGAACCAGTACAATCCAAATTAAAGTCAAATGCTTGCTCGGGAGTTGATGGTACTAGACCAGTCCATGCAAGAAACTTCTTTAAGAGCCTCTCACGAGGCCCAACTTCTGAGAGAATTCCTTCATAACGAGTTACTGCTTTCTGTGCAGCCTCCCAAATTGGACGATCACTTGATAGGATGTCAACTCCTTTAAGATTATCAGATATTTGATCATAGGACTGTGGTTTCAGGGAAAGGGACAACTCCTTAAGCCAAAGCATTAATTTATTATCCAAATCTTCTGTATCTTGGTTCTGAGTAATGCTCCGGGAAACCTGTTTCAAAGAAACATAGAGCATGTCAACAGAGGAAGCAACAAAAACATGTGCACTGTGTGATTGAATGAAAAGGAAGTTGGAATTGGGAGTTCAATAGTCCGGATTTAGCTGTTCCAACAGATTCACCAGGTAAAGTGGCTAACCACACATCTTTAGATGCTTGTTGGTCTGTGCCCTGGAAGTTGTGACTACGAATTGCGAAATTTATTATTTACTTCGTAATTAGCTAGAATAACCAGTGAGTAATTTGGTGGTATTACATATATAGTGCGATTGAGATAGAACAATTTCAACGAAAGCAACTTAACAGAGGATTTGCATGCTCAAATAAACAAGGATGGCAGCAATAGTAGGTCATTAAATCAACACAATTTCATTTACTTGGAGGCTCATCTGTTATTAAAACAGAAATATTTCAAACACATACACCATGGAAAAGAATAGCCACAATGCTGACACAAAATTTGACGAGTCCACGAATAATAGAAAGAGTAAAATTAAGACTAAACACGGAAAGCACAAATCCATTTATTGCTAAATCATTCTGCAGTTTCCAAACTCAAATGCAGGCGAAATAAATAGACAGTCATTGTGAGTTCGAAGAAGATGGACAAGATATGAGATATGAGTTCGAAGAAGATGGACAAGATATGAGATATGAGTTCGAAGAAGATGGACAAGATATGAGATATGAGAAAATGCTAATCAAACTCAAGTCTAGATATGCATAGCATTAATCTACTGCCTGATGTAAATGAATCCACCAGACTTAGAAATCCCCTGTTTTCTGTTTCCTTATTACCTCATAGTTTTCAAAGCTCATAAACATAATATTAGCCTAACACCCTACTTCAAAAGCAAAACTGTTCTGAACCACAGTTACCTATACACAAAGACTCATTAGACTGGTATAACAGAAAACTCAAACCATATCTAACACCAATTACCTCATTTAACCAGACTCCAAACTTCCCCAATGGTTTGGCTATAAGAGCAAAAAAGTTTTGCAACAACTTTGATTGTAAGTAATCCAATTTTTCAGCAATTAGCAAGCCCTTCTGCCTCTCAGTTGCATATCCCCGCCTGTATAAAAAATGATCACGTGGGAAGAGTGAATGACCTGCCAATATTCATCAAGCAAGGTCTACAAAAGATGAGTCCAACATGAGCACTGGAAATAAATGAAAAGAAATTATGTAAGGATTCTCTCTATTTAAGGGAACCAAATTGAGACTAACCAACAGGGAATTGAAGAAAAAATTAATAGAATTGTTTATAAATGCAGCTTTTAGTACTCTTTCTGTGCAAAAAAAGATGATAGTTTCTTCTCTACCAACAGAGTCAGAGCAGTATTTGGAACTGTTACGGGAAAAATTAATTTTATCTTTTTTACATGAAAAATATTGTTAAGATTCAAATACTATTGGTTCGGTCCAAGAGTCAGATGATACAAAGATTCTCCTTTGTTCGTATTTTAATTCTAAAGCACAAAATATCTCTTCCCCCTTAATAAATGGATCGCAAATTCTCCTTTGTCGGGTTAGTAATTTTCTTCGTCTGTGGAATAGATTGAATTCTCTAATGTGAATAAGGATGCGGAGAGCACAACGCAAATAGTTCGAAATATGATCATGTGACCAATCTGAGCATTCACTAGGTGGTAATTAGTGCACTCACTCTGTATCATTTACCTGAATATAATTGCATTGGACTCAGATGCTTTTTTCCAGTCAATATAAATTGGTAATGTAAGCAGATAATCGGTATTTAGTGCTGACGTCAACATCAAATCTCTGGGAGACAACTCTTCAAACTCGGCATTACAGAGCAGTTTCATGAAAGCACGTTCAAAACGGCCTGGGATGGCAACTCTACATAAAACCTCATTGATAAATCAAATACTGGACAAGCATGAAAATGAATAGAAGGTAACAGGAAACAATCAAGTCTCTTGACAGTTGTGATAAACAAATAACCAACATCTTAAACAACAGAAGATATCCATTTATTGCTAGAAAAATATCAAAGGTTAAATGAGATATCTCAGAGAAAAAGAGAACTTTTAGTTGGGCAAACAACTGCAGTAAGTACTACAAGAAGCAACTTAAACATATAGTACTGTATTTTGTTTGTACAATCATCTTAACAGATTAATAACAATGGCAATCCAAATTGCTAAATATATAACATTTACAAGCCAAATAAAGCAAAACAATAACAGTGTTGATAAAAATCATGGCACTATGTCATTAATTCAAGCCTGGACATTCAAGAAGATCTCTTGCAGCCAGTCAATTGGTAATTACTTCAGCTACCAAGTTGAATGTATTACAAAGATCAGAATTAAGCATTAGGAATATAATTTGTTTAAAAATGTAAAGTATATGATTTTTTTATTTCATGAAAACAAGAAACAAGATTTTTATATCTAAAGTTCACTTTGATAATTATTATATTCTTGTCAAGTTTCAAATGACACTAAAACCATAAATGTCCATTTTAACAACAAAAAAGTTTGACATTCTTGGCTGTATCACAAAACAAACTTGGTGGCAGGCTGCTCATTTTGTTGCTGCTCTTTGATGCAAAGGTTTCGACTTCTAAGCCTCGGACTAATCATGCTAGGCTTAAATGTGTATGACGCATAATGTGCTTCTGTTTAAGTCTTTGTGGCTTGAACCATGACATTAACTGACAAATAACTCTCCAAACTGAATAACAATCACTAATGGGAAATAGTATCTAAATGCAAAATGAAACTTTAAACCAGTGATTTGTACGAGGTCTCGACTTCTAAGCCTAGGACTAATCATGCAAGGCTTAAATTTGTATTGACACATAATGGTGCTTCTGTTTAAGCTTTTGTGGCTTGAACCATGTACATTAACTGACAAAATAACCTTCCAAACTGAATAACAATCACTAATGGGAAATAGGTATCTAAAATGCAAAATGGAGACCTTAAACCACTGATTCGGTGAAACAGCAAAAGTTCATACACCTCTAACCTTACTCAGCTGCAGGTTTCCCATGAGGACCGTTGCTCTAGTATGGCCTCTATCATTACATATATATGCAGAACTGTAGGTTTGCAACCAAGTGCAACAGTACACACAATTTTAAATTCTTTTTCCATTGTGAGATGAATTAATAAGTGTTTCATATAAGATGGACTCTGCCCAGGAGTTTTAATAGACAAGGCTTACAGATTTGTCCTAGTACACTTGTACACAAATTGGCAAAGGTTCATCTGGCACTTGCTTATCCAATAACCCTCAATGCAATCTCACTCTCAAATCATCTGAGTATGGAGGATTTCAGGGTGTACTTTAGGCATATTATGTGAATATGAAGATTTTAGGAATGTAAATTGTATATTGCAATTCAAAATGGAAAAAGTACTATGTCATGAAGAAAATACCTAACTAACCACCAGGGGAAATTTTAGTCTATGTTTCTCTAATAAATCAGAAGTGCAGTGAAATATACCTGGACCTCTTGATAGGGCTTCTCTTGGCAGTTTTAAATGAAAAATCGAATAATTGTTTCAAGTCCCGGGTAAAGTCAGATGATATTAGCATCTCAGTGTCAGCCTTGTCTTCCTGTTCCGTGTCATCTCTCTTAGAGTTATTCACGGGAGCACCAGACTCCTGATTAGGCACATCTTTTCTTCCCAGTGATGGAAAACGATCAGGACTTAATCTGTTGCTCTTTGTGGAAAGAGTAGCATCGAAGTCAGCTCTCATTTCTTCTAAAATGGTTTTATGCTCAGCGTGAAGAATCGAATCCAAGCATCTGCAATAGCTCGAGCAGATATAAAAGAAGTCCAAAATTTAACATCTAAGGATAGAGAATTTGAAGTTACATTCATAAATTTACAGCTCTTAAGTGTGCATTAACACTGATGATTGATACAATGTAAATTACCATAAGAAGTAGTGAATAAAGAAAAGAAGTAGGAGATTTATATGAAAAAAGTAAAAGCAGAATTATACTGGGATAGTGAAAGAAATTGAAGGGCCTCGTCGGGTGAGGGGAACATGGCGGAGATAATGGCATCCAATAGGCCAGATTTGGAAACTGATATGTATCTCTGCCTGGGGAGCTGAATCCCAGAGCGGGAACTGGAATCGGCTTCGGTGGTGCTAATACGCTTATCCTGCTGGGTTGTGGGTGGCGGAGGCGGAGGCTTAATTTGAGAGGGAAGTGCTTCCTGCACTGAACAAAGATATGCGAACAGGGGCAGCGCCACATTGATAAGATGATGATGATGATGATGATGATGAAGAAGAAGAAGAAGAAGAAAAGGACACAGCGCTAAAGCAGCGCACAATCTGCAAAGACACTGACATCTGAGCACAAATTTTCGGTGGAGTAAAGCTCGGGCGTGTATAATAAATATTATTTTGTTGGAGGGTTAAGGAAGAGACACCACACAAGTCCGTTTTCAGTTTGGTTCTTCTATCCCCTCACCAACTCCTCACTTTTCCCATATTCTTCCGTTGCACCCCTTGAGGCTTGTCCGTCCACTTTAAATTTGGGCCAAGCTCCATTTTACTCCATGTATTTTATTGAAATAACTAAAAAAATTCTTGTATTATGAAAATAAGCGAAAAATTTTCTTATATTTTAAAAAACTCAGAAAAAATTTTCTATTCTGTTAGCAATTGACGAAGAGTATAATGCACGTGCGAATAGTGCGCTTGGGAGGGTGTTTCTGATGTTTTGAGTCTTATTTTTAAATATTTTTTACTAAAATACCCTTATATTGTGCCTAAAATTACAATAGTCAAAATTACTTATTTTAATCTTATTTTTAGTGCTTTTCTTTTGCATTTTCAACCATTCTAAAAATATAATTTTTTTTATCTTAACTATATTTATTTAAATATCAAAATACCAATAATAAGAATAAACTAATTTAAATTATTATTCAATTAAAATACATTTTAATAAATCATTTTATTTACTGTGAATAATTTTAATAATTATATTATCTATTGTGAATAATATTTAAAATTAAATTACTATTATATATTTACAATGAAAATTTTAATACTTTTAGTTATGATAATTAAATTTAAATCAAATTTCTTTTTTTTTTTTGAAAATCTTAAAAAATTTAAAATTTAATTTTGTTAGTTTTATTTTAATTAAATCTTAATTAAAAGTTTTAATTTTTTTAAATGGGGGCGATGGTGTCGGCGCCGCCCCCCAGAAGGGCGACGACGTTCGTCACTACGGGTGGCCGGGTGTGGGGGGATGGGAAGTAGGCGGTGGTGGTGGGGGGGGGGCAGGCGGCGGCGGGGGTGGGGAGATGGGGTAGGCGGGTTGGTGGGTGGGGGGGTGGGGGGGTAAGGTTTTGATTTTTATTAAATAATAATTATTTAATTTTTATAATTTGCATAATAATATAAATTTATAAAATTGTTAAATCTGGACCTTCAATTTTTTTAGATCCAACGGTTAAAATAGATTGATCAGATCCAACGGTTTTTATTCATTAAAAAAGATCCAACGGCCATCAAAATAAGGAATAATATATATAATAAGTAAGGGCATAACTGTCACTTTATAAAAAAATTTAACGGCATTAGTTACATTTGACGGAATAGGGCGATTGAGCTGCAATTAAGAAAGCGGAGGGGGGGTTTTAGTGTATTTTTTAAAAACATAAGGGGATTTTTTGCTGAGTTTTTCAAAACATATGGGGGTTTTTATGCTATTTAGCCTTAAATTTGCAATATTCTAATTTTATTTTTAGGATAATTACACTGACCATGAGAATATACAAATTTTTTCTCTTACTCTAAAAATTACAAACACACCCCTCTTACTAATGGTCCTTATGATTGATTGATAGAAATTTAAAAAATTTATACTTTTGTACTCACTTAAAAATTTAATATATAAATAAATAATCACGCAAAATAAAAAAATAAAATAAAAAAAGGCAAACATGCCCTTAATCTTTTCATGCTTGGCGAAAGAATTTCCATCTTCCATCTCTTGCTTGGTCCTTCAAACCTCTCTTCAGAAATTTCAGATAGAGGAATTTCACGGCAAAAGAGATCAGGTCGGGACGAAGAAGGCACATGAGATCGTTTCTTAAAGAGTAACCTTATATAAATACCATAAATAAGGTTTGATCTTGATCCTATTCCATTCCAAAAATAGAAAGTTTAACACAATTGGGATTTTGTTTGAAAATTGAATGCAGTTACTAATTCATGAGCCGGCATGTACAGAGGGAAAACTTCATTCTCAATTCTACGAGAATTGCCCATGCCTTTTAGTAGTTAGCCTGGTGCTAGGAGAAGCAAGCCAGCTAAGCAACTAATCAAGTAAGCTAGAAAGAAAGTTCAGTCCATGGGTAATCCTCTACAGTCGAAGTCAGACTTGACATTAAGAGTTGCCCTAAGGTCTACCCTTAAGAATAAGAAGGAAAGAACAACCCTGTTTGTCCCCATTTGGTGCCTCATTGTAAGTAGATGATCCGGGTCGTTTATATACGGTCTCTCGAAGGTCACCCTGATTTGTCTCCAAGCGATCTTCCAAATGATGTGTAGTACTTGAGAAAAGAAAGCACGTCAGGCTAGCTGGAATGGTACCCGACAAAGATCCTCCGATGCTTAAGTCAGTCCAAGTCGAGATGATAGATATGCGATCTTGGAGAAGTAAATGTGGTAGCATGTAATAAATGAGTCTTAACATAAATGCAATGCAATGGGAGTATTTATAGGCTAAGTGTGCTCACTTGCCTGGTCCACGTGGCATTTATCTCAAGGATTATCACAATCTACGGTCCAGATCTCGCATTGCCTAAATGAGTTCGGATCTAGGTCGCCGGGTCGGGTCGGGTCACAAGGCCCGACTCCGCGGGTTTATTATTTGTGGTAGGATTCAAGTGATTATGGTAGGATTTATTATTTGTGGTTTTTCCAAATTTTTCAGTGCATCACGTGTTTTTACCTCTTGAATGTGTTGGTTTTCGTTTGATGCATTTTTCTTTCTCGGTGTATCTCTCTCTCTATGTTTGGCTATTTTGGCCAGCAAAATTCACCCTCAAAGGTATCTTGGTCAGCAAAATTTATATAAATCCTACTCAAGGGCAAAATAGACAGGTTACATGAATATTTGGACTGACATTTTGACCGTTAGTTTGACTAATGGAGGGGCCAATTTGCAATGGTAATAAACCAACAAGTTAAGTTTATGTAATTTTCATAGTAAGAGAGAAAAATCTCTATATTCTCATAGTAACAGAGGAGGTCGGTATAATTATCCCTTATTTGCATAAATATTTCAATATCTTCTTTCATTATTTTTTTTCAAATTACTCATAACACATTATCAGTCAATGAGTTTCGCTCTTCAATTAGTTACCTCATTCTTTATAGCTTCAATTAGTGTTATTATTTATATTAATATAAAAAAGAATAATTATGAAATATTAATTATATTCTTAAATATAATGTATATTATTACTTATCTATTTTTAAATGGTTCACCTATTCATTCTCTTATAACACTTTAGTTGTAAGTCAATCTTTTGCTATAATATTTAATTTTTCACACTATGTTCATTATTAGTGTCATTTTTAATGGTGTGTTGATTTTTGTTTTTAAATTTTATATAAAAATTGATCAGGGTCGAAGTAGATAGTGACTTGGATATCAAGTATGCCTGACTTGTTTGGTGAAGTTGTCTCCTAAATCCCTCTTTCTAAATCAATGAGTAGGTTGACTTGTAACATGATTAGATTCGTGGAGTAGTCCTCAATTAAAATTTTTTGAAATTTAAGTCAAAATAGGCAGTGAGTATGAGTGGCAATTGGACCTAAACCGCTCCTTTGGGTTTAAAAAATGGAGACCAGGGCCGGTGGTGGGATAGGACCCGCCCTAGCCGCGAGTGGATCTCAGGTCCATGAGGACCTGTCCCAAGACCCATCCCGATAAAATTAATTATTTTTTAATTTTCATGTTACTAATAACTAATTTAATCTCTAAGATATCATTCGAATCCCTAATTTTCTCTTATCTTTCAAGCAAGCAACCCCAACTCTCTCGTCCTCGCAGCCTTGCCTGGTTGTTGATGGCCCTTCACTGTTGCTGTTCTCTCTTCTTCATTTTCTTTATCTAAAAAAAGAAAAGGAACTTGAATCTATCAATTTAACCAGTCCTGACAAATTTTGTAGCAAAGTGGGGCTAGACAGAAGAAATGTTGGGGCAAGTCCTTGGTCCACTCGAAATTGGCAGGACGGGTTCCAGGTCCACGCCATTGCCACCTCTAGTAATGAGATAATTGAGGTCGCAAGACTCGATCTCAATATAATTAATACGTACCTTAGAAACGGAAACAATTTTTTTTTATAAGATCTATTGTGTTGGGTCATACTGAGCGGTCATACTGAGCCACGTGTCAACTTCAAAGTCCTAGGATTGATGTGGTATCAACGGCTATATTATTGGGTTGTTGGATCGGGTCGAGCCCAACCCGAATAAAATGTGCGACCTTAATAATTCGGGGTAAATATATATATATATATATTTAATGTTTTACCGAATGACTTTCAAAATCCATCTAATTAAATGTAAATGTGTATGTATAAGCAACATGTGTGAGGATAATTAGGTATAGAAAATAAATATGGTAATGAGTCAACATCATCAACAGCTAGTTTTTTCAAATAATCTCTAAAGGGTAGATGAGGAAACGGTGGGGTTGGGCCGTTGGGGTTGCGTGGAAAAGATGTAGTTGGTCGCCTACTCTCTCACTCACACTCACACTCACACTCACACTCACACTCACACTCACTTGCTCCTCTCTGTCAGAGGTTATGGTTATGTGGCTAAGGCTGATGAACAATCACACTTGATGTCATACATCCTATCCCTATCTCCGTCAAAACCACCCCCAACCGCCTTCCAAAACAGTGAAACACATTCTTGCAACTCCGACTGATGTTCCAATTTATTCATCCATGGAAGTGGAACCTCAACCACCTATCTCTCCAGGTCCAGGTACCTCCACTGTGCCTCTTTACTATCCATATTTCTCATTTCTTCTTTTTATTTACACCCTTAATTGCTTCCATCTTTTGAGATTCTACGTACATCCTCAATCTCACTCCACTTCCAACCATTTCTTCTCCTTTATTCATGTCCTTTTGCGTTTATGGTGTTGTCATGATCAGGGCCTCCACCTGTAGGAAGCGGAGGAAAACCACATATTTCTGATGATTTCAAACCACAAGTTGATGATATCATTAATTGCAGCTTCCACTGCGCTGGGACTAATAATCATTTTGTTTCTTCTCTATATACATCACCTTCGCAAGTACAAGCTGCACAAATCCTTGCACGAAAATGACCCTAACATCATCAGGTACGCCTCACTCTTCATTTTTCTCCATTTCATTTTCAATTATCACCACCCAATGCCCATACCTAATTACGTTAATCTGCCGCCTGCTCCTAACCTAATTGTGTTGTTAAATATATATACTTGTTCCACAACAAGTAATTGTAGAATGAGATCTATCACTATAATGGACCACAAGACCTTAGAATTAGCCACAGATAATTTTGGAGACAGCAACATGTTGGGCGCGGGAGGATTTGGTTGTGTATACAAAGCCAAGCTGGAAGGCGACCTCTGTGTTGCTGTCAAAAGACTTTCTGGGGGAAATCTAGATGCTATAAAAGAATTCCAGGTGCCATGATTCTCTTCATTCTCTCTGTCTCTGCGTCAGTCGACTAACCTTAATTATTTTTCCACCATCACATATCATCTTGTATTCTAGTTCGTTCATCTTCTTATTGCAATCATGCAGACTGAGGTAGAGTTACTGAGTAAAATTCAACATCCAAATATAATTACTCTATTGGGTTATAGCATTCATGCTGACACGAGGCTTCTTATTTATGAGCTGATGGAGTATGGATCTCTGGAAACTCAGTTACATGGTATGTAAAAGAGTATATATTAGAGTTAGCTAATCAAGATAAAAATTTATGAGTAACTAAGTCAGACTCTTTGGCTCTCTTAATTGTAATGTCTTTAGGACCTTCAAGGGGATCGGCATTAACATGGCATTTACGGATGAAAATTGCCCTTGATGCAGCAAGGTGTGTTAATTATTAGTATGATAGCAGACAGCTAGCATCATGTCGATATTAAATGTTATTAATGGTGCTATGTTAGTATTAACATATTGCGACTTTGTTGACCAGAGGATTAGAATATTTGCATGAGCACTGCCATCCACCAGTAATTCATAGAGATCTGAAATCATCTAATATTCTTCTAGATTCCAACTTCAATGCCAAGGTAAAACTCTCTCATCCGTCCTCTAAAAATTAATAACCTGTTTCTATTATACCTGTGAAATGCATCATTTTTCAGCAGAAAAACCCACTATGCGTCTTTCTAATTTCTTCCTTCTCGGCAATCAACTCAGCTTTCAGATTTTGGCCTCGCTATACTTGATGGGACTCAGAACAAAAACAATATCAAGCTTTCAGGAACCCTGGGCTATGTAGCTCCTGAATACCTGTTAGATGGTCAGGACCTATAACTTTTTCTCTTTTATCATTTCAGAGTGCTGAGTTTTCTAGATTCCGAAATGTATTTGTTATCTTAATTTTATTACACAAGTACGGATGAGTTTCAGCTTAACCGCACATGTAGTCATGTACTGACACTTCTATCAATTAGGAGTAGCTATTTAGAGAAAATATTGAGGGTGAGTTTGGCCGAGCTTTCAGGAAATTATTCTACAAGAGTTGATTTTAGTAAAATTTATTCTGACAAATATTTAAGTTTCCAACTTCCATGCAAGTCATAGCAGTTCAAAAGTGATGTTCTTGGTTTTAGTTGCCAAAATTTGTAAAAGTCAGATTAGAGTCTGTTTGGTTATGGAAGCCCAGGCTCAAACTCGCCCTACGAATCGATAATCATGAAATACTACCTTTATATGTTCCTAGTTTCTGGTGAGGTCTACTAAATTTGGCTGAAACTTAAGAGGTAAAGCAACCGTGAAGTTTTTTAATTATACTTTAAGACGTTTAAGGTAGGTACCCTTGATTGATCTATGGTATGCGGTGCAAGTATCATCATATAACAAAACCTGAAAAATAGTTTTCTAAACAATCGATGAACATGAGGCATCCAAGAAATGCAACTGGTCTACTGGCGAAGTTTTCCAATATTAGTTTCCTTCCCTGGCATCTTGAAGTACTTGTTGGAATTCATTCTGGTGTTTGTAACTGTCTATTTGATCTGAATAGGTAAATTAACTGATAAAAGTGATGTTTATGCCTTTGGAGTTGTGCTGATGGAGCTTCTACTAGGAAGAAAGCCTGTAGAAAAAATTGCAGCAGCTCAATGCCAGTCTATGGTCACATGGGTAACGAAACGCTATCCATCTAGTAAAGTAATCTCTTTTGCGCTTTTGAATGGACACTCAATGTTGTATTCCATCAATGACATGTAGGCCATGCCTCAGCTCACAGATAGAACAAAACTTCCCAACATTGTGGATCCTGTGATTAGAAACTCTGTAGATTTAAAGCACTTATACCAGGTTAACGACCTTCACTCAGGCCTGCAAGACATTAGTATGCTGTTGGTCGCAGATTTCTGTTTCAGATTCTGTCGGTATCGGCTGTTTTGGTCTTCAACTAACATCTCTTTTGCAGGTTGCTGCTGTAGCAGTGCTGTGTGTACAACCAGAACCAAGCTATCGCCCGCTGATCACAGATATTTTGCATTCTCTTGTGCCCCTTGTCCCTGTTGAGCTTGGTGGGACACTTAGAGAAGCAAAAGCTGTGGCTACAACTCCGGAAATCTAAAACATTTCACAACTAAAGACTAATTATTTAGGGTAGGCTACTCCTTCATACTGTAACTGCTCATCGCCATTCCGTATGTAGCGATATTGACTAACGATTGATTACATATGTAGAGAACTAAACCCTGTATGATTCTGCTTTTTGCCAAGCTTGTAGGGTGTTCGCGTGATTATTCTTTTGATCTATGCGTAAGTCATATAACTTTGTGAACAATATAATGTTGATTCAGAAAAGTTTATGTATTCAAAATAGTTCTGTTCAATTTATTTTTCAACATTAAAGATACTCTTCTCCATTTTTATTACATCTATTTATGTTATACAAGGATGAATGCACCATGCGAATACAACATATATATTGCTCGTTCTTTAAGAATATATTTTTCTTGACTCTACTTATCAATTCTTCTTTACCAATCAAATGTTTACCCATGAGTTACAGAACTTTTGGTATCATATATTTACTTATTTACTCATGAATTGCCTAACCACTAATTACTGCCGACACTCAATATTACTCAATCTTTCTTTCCATATTGTGCTTTTCACTCCAGTATCTTACTCCATCGTTGGGGCAAGTCCATCCGAAAATCTCCTAATTAATTCCCCCGCCTAAAGGCATGTGTTCGGTTAGCAGATTAACCGACCACATCATCACTCAAATAAAACTTGAAATATGGAATTCAGTTCTCGAATTTGGGCATAATTACTTACAGAAATCTCGTGTAAATCCATCAACAATTGTACCTGTATTAGATTTATTAGTTGTTATGTAGGTCGACCACTTAATCGACTCTTTGAATGGCCATGTTTTTTGGAAGTGAAGAATCCAACTCTTTTTTCAGCCCATCACAACAATTCTTCAAACATAAAACCAGTCAGGAACAGTGAAACCTCAAACAGATTTTTAGTCGAGATTGACTACAGTGAAAATTGATTGATGTGCTCTCCAACACGGTAAGCTCATGACCATTTCCTTTAGCAACTTGAATGTATAAGCTTCCCACTCAGAAACTACAGCAGAAAACGCACACCTGTCAAATGACCTTTGTGAGCTCTTGCCGGTGGTTTGTCCAAGTAGTGTCTCAGCAAGTTGGATATCCTTCAGAAGCAAAGCTTTCAGGCACCTAATTTTCTGTCGTTGTAACTCAGATAGAGGTACTATGTTAATCAATGACTCCTTTAGTTCAGCTGGCTCCAACTGCAATGCCTTCCAATAGTAAAACTGCACCACCTGTTTCACAATAACGAAAGATGCCCGAGGTATCTGATTCTCAGTGCATGCTAAGACACCACATACAAGATGATGTAGTGCATTAAACCATGACCAAATAGTACACCACTGAAACATTGTAATGCATCAAAGTTCAAAGAACAAGCTTTGCCATGAAACCTATCCTAAATGCTTGTGACTCAATTATACATCAATTCTACTGCCAATGCACTAACTACCATTTCATAAATCAAAGATGGAAACTAGAACTGAAACTCTTTATCCAGATATAAGCAAAGCAAAAGCACAAGTCATCATCATTTAGTTTCTGCTTCTTTTAAATAAGCGACAGGAGAAGAACTAAAAGATGAAAGCCCACAGAACATAAGTACGGTGTGAGGTATGGGTTAAAGCGAAGCGGAAAGGACAGAAAACCAAAAAAGACTTGAGGCCTGAAAAGAACTGAGTAAAGAAAGTAACTTTCAGAACCTCCAATGAATTTCAATTCAGTTATCCAATATGGCAATTGGCGCAAAAGAAACTCCTACCTCTTCCATCTTATTTCCTTGTTCTTGTCATGTGAGGTCATTTACTCTTCTTTCATGAATAGTTTTTCATGTGCTTAAACATGGAGATACAGATTTATCTACCCTCACAGGAGAAACTGTCGACAGGCTGGATAAGCATCACACAAGACATACTCTAACAAAACTTCCTAGGCCAGGACGTCTATTAAATTATTAGTTTCTCCTCTTTCTCCATTAGTTGAATACAAAACAACAAAGCAAAGCTAATGCAAATAAACCAAAAAAAAAAAAAACAAAAAACAATACACAATGAAATAAGAGAATGGACCCAGTACCAAGATGATTTATTCTGACTTGAAGGTCTTGTTCAACTCAGGAAGACACACATCTTAGCAAAAGACGGTGCTATGGTCAATGAAGACTTATAACTAGAAGCCAATGCATAAAGCAAAGCACAAGAATATCCAGGTTTATATATATATATATTTCAGTCGCAAGAACTAGCCAGACACTGTCTTGAGTACAGAAATAATTAAGAAAGGGGAAGATTGTTAGACTTCATTAAATAAATATTATATGTCGTGTAGGCACATCGCTCTCACTCCTTCAGGGTTCTCATTTCACAAATCTTAGAACTTCATAAAGATTCAGCAAGAAAAGATACCTGAAGGGCATGCAGAATGTTAACAAATTCACATGTGAGTAACTCATCCCCACATGCCAAATATAATGGTTCCTTCAATAATTTCAAGAAGTTGCAAGCTGAATCTGGTGCTGATAAACAACATTCTTCATCAGTGGTAGAAATGTCAAATCCGAGAACATGTAATCTTGCAGAGCATATATAAAATCCGGACTGGAATCTTGAGGCTTCTTCAGGCGGAAACCAGTACATATTGTTTGATGCTAGCACGGGCAAACAGGAAGCTATCGAGTACATAGGACTGCTTAGCGAACAGTCAGAGAGAGATACCAGAAGTTTGGCATCCTCATCATGAGAAGCATCACGACTGAACCACAATGTAAGGGTAATTCTTTCTCCTTCACTCACCTGTTAAAAATAAATGTTCGTACATATTAACAAATATAAAGATGAATTCACAAAAGATAAAACTGAAGAAGCGGTCACTTAGTTGCGATAGGCTCAATTTCTATGTTCAAGACTCAAGATAGCCTTTCTCCTCTGCTGATCTGATAAAACTAAACAGTTTGCATATTCAAGATAGTGAAGTAGTAAGTTAGTTGATAGAGTTCAATTTCTACATGCTGAATTATAATAAGTAAAGCAATACCAATGATGGTTGCAGGTAAATCCACGAACTTTTCAGGACCTCATTACAACAAATTAATCTCCTGCAAATAAGCATTCCATATCAAAGTCCAATGTTTTCCATAATACGAAAGGTCAGTCGAGATTTCCTTCTTGCAGCAACCATTCTCAACCAAAAATGCAACAGATTTTGATAGGAAAATCAGTCATAAATGGATAGAGGATAATAGTCTAAGTTCAAATCTGGCATTTATTTCAGGCAACAGCTAGATCACAGGCTCATTGGACCCTTGTCAAGGTCTCAAGCAGTTTCCAGCATTACACAATCTGCTCATCTTCAGAGCTCGTAAATTAAGTTAAAACAGGAACATACATAATAGTAAATATTAGTCAAAACTAAATGACAGAAAAATCTAACAGATTCAGTGCCACTCCTTGCATTAGAATTATATACTTTAAGGCCAAAGTTGTAGACCAGCCAGCATGGAAGTTGGACAACAAGCAGATTAGATACAGAGAGAGAGAGAGAAACTACCTCGCTGACAGAATGAATATTTCTGTTGTCTGCTGTGTATATTATGGCATCCTGCAAACACACAGATCAGTTAGAAAGACTGGCTAGGAAGAAGTAACAACATTACTCTAACTCTATTTTATAAGAAGGGATGTCTGTAGTTTATAAGGAATAAATAGAAATGGTAGCCCACACCTCACACTTCTTTTGCATATTCATTACGGCTAATTACAGCAGTCCCTATCATTATGGGTATTTATGAATTTCTCCCTCTTACTACTGAAATTACAAAATCTCCCTTGTAAGTTATATATATTTAAGAAATTACCCTTTCCGTGAGTCAATATAACGGAATTTGTTGATATCATCAAAAGGTTAGTGTTAACTTCCTATTTTGCCCTTAAGTTGAATAACCCTATTTTAGTTGACTAAACTACAGCCAAGGAGTAATTGGAAATTTAAAAACTATAAATGGTACACTAGTAACTTTCAGTTATTAATTTGTAATATAGTTCTAACCTCATATTGTGTTTTGGGAAACAATAACATTTGGGAAACCTCATATTGTGTTTTGTAATGATATTAATTTAGTTGGAAACAATAACAAAAGCATACAATGTTTGCTGAAAATTATGATTTTCCTTTTACAGATTTTTCTTTTACAAACTAATAACATAAAGCTTACAAGTTTTTGAAATTGTATAAATATTGAAATGCTAAAGATACTCAGGTACGTAACTATTGAGAGTGAAGATATTCGACATAATGTAGATATTCCACCCCAAAGTTTTCTTTTAGTTCAAAATGATCAATATGTAGAATCAGAACAAGTGATTGAAATTTCAATTATGTAGCCAATTCCACAAAATTGGATGAAAATATAAAAATAAACGTAGTTCTAGTATATTTTTAATTCTAAAAATCAGATATGTAACTATTTCAAGAAGAATTAGAAATATAAATATATTTTAAAATTATCACACAAAAGATTATTGTATTATAAACTAGTTAACTAGCATTCTTATCCACTTACGGCGGCGCTAGGTTTTCATCTCTCTCTAGCGCCACTAGGGTTTTTCAACAGGCTAGTTCTTTCTCCTTTTTTTTTTTGTTTTTGAGTAAGCTGCTCTGATACCATGTCAGAATTTTAGATATGTGAAGAGAGGAACGGAAGAAGAAGATTCACTTGGTTCGGCCATATGGCCTACGTCCACGAGACAAATGCCCAAAGGGCTAACTTATGTTATTCTCTCTTCATTTGAGGATATCACCTTCACCTATTCATATAGGTGAATCACATATGCCGATAATGGAAAATGAGGGAAATCTCTCCGAATTCATAAATATTACAAGAATCACTCAGATATTATTGTGATTTTACAATTATTTGGAGAATCAGTTCATGATTCTATAGAGATTAGGAAGATACTCAAATTTAAACCTCCAATAAAATAAAATATTTTATTGATATAAAGATTTAATATCTCATAATTTCCAAGAAAAATTAACTTAAAATAAAAGCCAACAAAAGGCTTCAGCTTTTTCATCCTTGCCCCCAACCACTTGCCTTCCTCAATCTTCATCCTCCTCAATAGCTTGCTTCTATCTCAACAATATAGAAGCAAGCATCAGAGGCTTTTTTTGATTGTTTGTTGTTGGGTTTTCAAGTTTTGGTTGGGGAGGTGTTAGGTTTAGCGGTGGGTGGATTTCAGAGAGGTGGTCGCTGACTCGCTGATGGCGGTGGATTGTTGGTTGGAATAGGGAAGAAGGTGAAGAAAAGAAAGAAAACCTCGGTGGAGGAAAAGGAAGACGAAGAAAGAGAAGACCATTACTGGTGGTAGGGAAGGGAAGAAGGGGAAAAACAGTAAAAAGGAAAGGAGAAAAAGAAATATATGCTGGTATTGTTGTACCTTCATTTTATGTTATTGTTGTTGATATTTTGTTCTCTATATGACGATAGAGTAGGCATTTACCCATCTTCCATCAAGTGTGACATATGATCATTATTTAGGAGGCAGTATATATAATTTTCATAATCAGAGAGGGATCCGCAAATACCCATAGCAGCAGGAAAGGGGATGTAGTTAAACCTATCTACTATAATTGCTTATTTGTGTTTCAACATCATTTTGAACCGTAGAAAAATCTCAGATTATTTGATTGATTTGGGAGTGATATTGGGAATCATTCCATTTAGAACACAAAATATTATGTTCCTAATTCTAAAAGCTTTACTGCAACAATCACCCACACCAACCACCTCGACTGATAATTATCTTGAATTCTCCATCACCATTTATCAAAGACTGTTAAACTCAAATCTATATCTCGGTTTCAAGTTCTTCACAATCACATGGCACTACTGACAGGGGAATATCACCCCGCCCACCCAAACAACAGAATGATTGGGCAAATAGATACGGAACTTGAGAGAGAACATAGATGATTGTAATCTTGTGACTGTCTAGAAGATTCCTTTCTTTTTCATTTTTGGTAATATGATTTGGAGATTTCATGCGCACATGAGATGGTCTGTTGGGTTATTGCAAAAGTTCAATAAAACTAAAAGCTAAACAAAGAACTACATAGTCTATAAACATAGAGCAATTACTAAACCATGCATATCTCAGAGATTGCCTCCGTTGGTAGAAACACCAGAATACATTTGGATAACACTTTGGACAGAAAACACAAGCAATTCAGTTACTTGTTCTTATCTTACCTGTTAAACAACCACATATATAACCCACGTATTGCTTGTAAAGACAGATAATCATAGATGCAATTCCACAGATTCAGTCAGGATACAATATGTAGTGTAATAAAGCCACCTAAATCAAAAAGACATAGTTTCAAATTATTGCATCAAAAGAGCACAAAAGCTAAATCCTGGGGATATGTTCCATCATATTTATATAAGAGAAGATGCACAGAAACTGTGCCAAATCACAAGTATCATTCAGGAACAGGACATCCAGACATAATGAACATTTATTTGCATCGGGAAAATCACTTACACCAGCCATGGGAGCAACAGTAGAGGGTTCCCCATCCTGGAAGTGAAACAGACCTCCATCAAAATCCACCCCGTAACTATTCAAATAGCAAACTGCCTTCAACCAAAGAGAGAAAGAGAAAACTATTAGCTAACCTTCCAAATTCCCCTGACCCAAAAGTGCAAGACTTGTTCTTACTTCATTCCAAGACTACATTGTAAAGCTAGATGAATTATTGTAGTTAACAGCATCCCGCCTGAAGTAACTCAGACCAAAGCAAAAGTATTAAAAAATATCAGGCGGTCTTTAAGGGCGGAGAGAGAGAATTTGTCAGCTAAAATTTTTCCAATCCTCTATGGGCAGCAATGACAATGTTGCGGTACAACTATTCTTGCTTCATTCTAAACATACAGTGTGAAATTTGGTAAATTAATTCTCCATTTCCAAGGATATTACTGAATTGACAGCATAGAATGACTAATAACTACAAGGTACAGTTTTACAAGGCTGCCGATGCATAGTAAGTATGCTATAGCTAGTGCTGCAGGGTTTATTATTATGAACAAACAAATCAAAGGTTAACCACATTACTGCAACTCACCAAAAAAACAAAATATCAGAAGGAACTTCACATAGAAGTATAAGATGGGGCCTTATCATACCGCTATACATGCTTAACAGTGAACAAAAAGAGAAAGCATATGCCATAAAAATAGTGGAAAAAAATGAGAATACCAGGTACAACGAGCAAATATGATTTAACCAAGGGCTGATACTTATATCAAGAAATAAGAAGAATAAAGTAGATCCTATGATGTTCTCAGACATAATGTAACAACAATCAAACAACACGGCAAAAGGACCCTATACATATAAACCACCAAATCCCCTTACACAAGGTCATAGTAGCTGAAAAAGGAAAAACAATGGGTTGAAACACAACAGCAAAGAATCAAGCATATAGGAAAAGGTTCATTATAAGGTCCACCTTTTGGTAATAGTATAATTATTGATAATCTTCTTCCAATTAGGAATATCAATTAAATTTTTAGACGACATCATCATACTTCATAACTCTTTCTTACTTTTCCCTCGCAAGAATGGCTTAATAGTGTGCCAAACTTAGAGAGATGTTGTGATGATTTAAAATTTTATGAGATATTCTCTTTTACGGTACTGTTTACCTCATGATTTTCTTTCTCAGAATAATGATTTGTTAAAAATTAAACTCCTTTTCCCAAATGTTATGACTTGATGATTTCCTTTGTCCTTGAAATTTTCAATCTTCAAGAATTTAATTCTATTAAAACTTTCCATTTCCACATTCTATTTCTTCTTTCTCTTCTATTCTCTTCTTAGTTGTCTATCTTTCAGTTTATCCATATCGTTCTTCTCTAGCTACCACACTTCATGCTGGTGGCTGCCTTCACCTCAGTAGCTTTAACACTGCGTGAATTGTCCCACATGCATCGACCTCTCGTCTCTCTTTCATTTTTTCTTTTATCTTCTCTCATTTTCTCTTTCCTAACATACTTCATCTCCTCCACAGATGAAGTGGTACCTTACATTCCCTAGACAGCCCCCCTCCTCATTTCTCTGGCGTTCCGTTTCTTTTCTCGTGTTTATTTATCAGTTTCCAGTTTGATTTTTTCTCCAAGCTTGTGTTCTTCTTAACAGGCATCCTTAACCAGCATCTTCAATATCTTCGCTATTCCCTTTCCCTTTATTTTTGCATTTTCCTTTTCTTTTTAATTTTGTCCTTGTCTATTTGTTTCCATATTGCTGACAACTTAACTAGCAACATTTACTCATGCAGAAGCCAAGGTGCCGGCAAGAGTGATGGTGGTGATAGTTAAGAGTATAGTGTAGCCTCCAAGGTTTGATGTTGATAAGAACTTGTTGTTGCTAATTGACTTCCAATTGAGTGAATTAATAAAAAAGCGGGGATTGGATTCCTCAATTTCGACTCCATCGAGCCAATTTACGGATTCAACCAACTAAATTCGGATTAGTAACACTTTAGCAAGTAATATACAAACCGCAAAATCCCTTTGCTTGAGATAATCTCTGTTATCATCACTGTGCCATCCAATGCTAGCTCCCTTGCACCAGCTGAAGTGTATATAGCATAAGGCAAGGAACCACACGATAGTCAAATAGTGGTATACATGCCAGCAAATCTGATAGCTCTTTGCAACAAGAATTTGTCAAATTGGAAAGTTTACCAAATTTAAAAATAACAACTCCATCAGAAAATTCAATTTTACTGGGAAAAGAAATCAAAAACAAAAACCAGAAAACTGGTTTCCCGTCCTCTTTTTTTTTTTTTTTTTTTCCCTCTCTCTCTCTCTTAGCAAAACAAGACTCAGACTCAAGAGTTTCTCGAAAATGGTTGAACATCATGGAATAGAAAGAAAAGCAAAGTCCTTGAGTTTCAATAGTTTCCCCACTTAATGTAAGAAAATTTTCCCATCAAACTTCTTGCATTTATAAACAAGAACTGATCGTCATGAATATACCTTATGAGTCCAGTGAATTCCACAAACAACTCGTATTCACATCCAAAATGATCCTCCACTTTCTCCTTCAACCTCTCTGAAAATCATCCCATGAATTCCATAAAAAATAGAATTATAAGTGTGTCATAATTGAAAAGATACTACAAACTGGAATTTGGGTTATTAAATCAAAATAAGTAAATAAGTGGGAGAAGATCGATATATATATATATATAGAGAGAGAGAGAGAGAGAGAGCTATAGTTATAAAGAATGAAACAGATGAGAACCTCGGATGGGGACGAGGGGCATGATAAGATGAGCGGAGTTGGTGGCAATAAGATGAGGAAGAGTAGTGGAGAAGACATTGGGTCTGTACCCAACGGTGCAACAGCTTCTGTGTATGAACTCCAATTCCTGTATTGTTAATTTAACATAAAACGAACAATAGTGATTTTTCTTCTTGAAACAAAGGAACAGATACATATGTACATACGGTACAGTAGAAGAAGCGAAGGAAGAGAGGAACCTTGCAGATTTCTTGTGAGAGGAAACCCCGGAGGATGAGACGAGGGTGCCCCGCCATTTCTTGTTTTGCCTCAATCTCTTCTCAGGCGAGGCAACAAATTATAAGAAATTTTATAGACCCCACCCCAGCAGGAGAGGAGACCTTTTTTTGGTGCGAGGGGAGCGAGCATTTGGGACTGTAATTTGAATTTATGAGTCAGCTCCCGTTCTTGGAAGTTGGTGCCAACTTTGGCTTGCAGTTTGCACATTGAGTTAGTGAGCACTTAAATCTAAATGCTCTTTCTTGTTCACATGAAGCACCTAAATGACTAATCTATTTAATCATAATATTACATTCATTATTGTAGATAATATTTCTTTTTAAGAAAAAATAAATTTTTTTTGAACAATCAAATGGATTCATTTATTTAGTCATACTGCATCTATCATTATTTCTTTAATATTGGATGAAAGAAACATTTTGAATTAATAAATATTTATTTTTCACTTATATTTCATTTTTTTCGCTATTGATCATTATTTTTCATCTATTTTTCATATTTTTCACTTATATTTCATTTTTTCGCTATTGTTAAAGTAGCCATAAAATATTTCATCAATTGTTACGACAAAAATTAATGGCATTATTCCTGTACCATCAAAAGCACTTAAACACTTCATCAAATAAGCAATTAAATCTATCTCTGGAAGGTGACAAAAATATATGACTTCCAGCCTAATCATAATAATGTAAACACAAAGCGAAAAAAATGAAATAACGAAAAAATAAAATATAAGTGAAAATAATACAAGTGAAAAATAGTGGAAAAAATTCATTTTTTTGGTCTCATTTCTCCTGCAATTTTCCTAACATGCAGAAGCCCCGTTAATTATTTAACGGCGTTAGTGAGGAGGGTGTATTCTGCAAAGTTTGGGATTATTTTTGCTATTTTTAACGAAATATGGGACTAATATTAAAATTTTGAAAAGTGTGGGATCAAATTTTAAATGGACCTAATTTATAGAACTAATTTTGTAATTTTGCCTGAAAGAAACATTTTGAATTAATAAATATTAATTAATATCACTTTTTTATTACCATCATACATAATATTTCCAATACCATATACCAAAAAATATTTCAATTCAATAACGATTAAAATTAAATATTAAATTAGGACCAAAAGAAAGAAAAAAGAATCATTTCAAAAATATTGGTAATATATAATATTACCATGTGAACGACTAAATTTTAAAGTTCCTATCGACATCAATATTCTAAACTTAGAGCGTATAAATCTTATAAAAATAGAATTGGGATTGCATTTCTAGCCGATTCCTTTATACCAATTAGCCGGTGATTTCTTTATTTATATTTATACCTTATTATTAAGGGAGAATACTCTTTTGGTGTCGCCCAATTTTTGGTATGTTAATTTCATTTTAATTTTAAAAATCCTATTAATTTATTTTATTTTTTCACTTTTTTCATATTCAAATAACTACTTTTCCCACTTGTTACCTCACTACTTATATTTTTTATATATATAAATTTTCTTTTATTCATTTATTTTTTTATTTTATTTTACTCAATTGTCTTGATAACAATTATTAGTTTAATAAATATATTATTGTATTTGGACACATGGTATATCTTTGCTTAATTTAATTCCACCTTTTACTCTATAATTTCTTATCCTGACGAAACCCTGCACATCAATTGTCGCCGGAGAAGAGACCGGTCAGCTTCACCCTTCGGTTTTCCCTCAGGTGAGTTATCTGATTTATGTCTTGTCCCCTAATTCTTGTTTTAATAGTCTGAGAAAATTAGACGTGTTCTTGTTTATTATTTCGCTAGAACGTGTTCCCGATTGCAATATATTGGAATAAAACTAGGTTTTAGAACTGAAACCTTTTCTCTCTTTCTTTTCTTTTTCCCCCCCGCTTGTGGCGGCATTATCAGTTCAGGTTTGATATGTGCCGACCCAAGTGCAGATGCGACTTATATGATTCATCATTGGCTACTTAATTGAACCTTGATCGAACAATTTATAATTTTTCAGGAGGCTATTGTTACAAAAATCATAAGAAGATGGATGAATATCAGGAGACGGAAAGGTTTAGTATGGATAATGATTATGAGGATGGTCAGTGGATTGGCGGCGAATTTTATGGCAAGCGTAGACAGAAACGTGCTCAGACCAAGGATGATGTTCTTTATGGTGTATTTGCTGCCGGCGATAGCGACTCTGATTCATATGATGGGCTGGCATCAAAGAAGCGCAGGAAAGATCTAGCTAAGAGGACTGACTACACCAAGCCGGTCAACTTTGTTTCAACTGGATCTGTTATGCCCAATGAGGAGATTGATCGTAATGCCAAGGAGGATAATGAAGTAATGCATGAAGATGAGATCAAACCTGCTGCTGGCCTTGGATCTTCTGCTGGTCTTGGATTTGGTTCTGCTTCTTCCAAGAATGTCACTCCTGAAGCTGCACATGCACATCAAGGTAAGGATGAAGATGATGGCTTCCTGCCCTCTGCCTTTGGGAAGAAGATAAAGGAAGGTGCCCAGTTGCGCCGAGAAAGGGAGAAGGAGAAATCCATTCTAGCCAAGAAGTCTTCTCAAGCTGGCAGGAGAGAATTGGATCCAGCTGGTGTTGGTGGATTTGAGAAGCATACTAAGGGTATTGGAATGAAGTTGCTTGAGAAGATGGGCTACAAAGGAGGTGGCCTTGGTAAAAATGAGCAAGGAATTGTGGCTCCGATCGAGGCGAAGATGCGCCCTAAGAATATGGGAATGGGTTTTCAATGACTATAAAGAGGCTATCCGTCCAGCATTACAGGAGTCGGATGAAAAGTCTTTGCGACCTCCAAGCCAATCTTTAGAAGGTCGTACAAGAGAGAAGCTTTGGTCAAAGCAAGCTCAGAAGAAGAAGGTTTATATAACAGCTGAAGAGTTACTGGCCCGGAAGCAAGAACAGGGTCTTGAAGTTGTTCAGAAGGTTTTTGACATGAGAGGACCACAGGTGCGTGTTCTTACAAATTTGGAGAGCTTGAATGCAGAAGAGAAAGCCAGGGATAATGATGTTCCTATGCCTGAACTTCAACACAATGTAAGATTGATAGTTGATTTAGCTGAGCTCGACATACAAAAGCTTGATAGAGATTTGAGGAATGAGAGGGAGACTGTGGTTGCTTTGCAGAAGGAGAAGGAGAAACTGCAAAAAGAGACGCATCAGCAGAAACAACAACTTCAAAACATGGAAGAGATAGTGAATGTATTGGACCAAATAGGCGAGAAGAGCTCTTCAGGGACATTGACTCTAGAATCCCTTGCTATATCGTTCATGGATTTGCAGACAAGATTTTCAGATGATTATACGTTATGCAACTTATCATGCATTGCGTGCTCATATGCTCTACCTTTGTTTATTAGAATATTTCAGGGGTGGGACCCACTTCAGAATCCAACTCATGGAGTCGAGTTAGTGTCCTTGTGGAAAAAATTGTTGCAAGGCAAAGATTCTTTGAATTTCTCAATTGCAGCCTCTCCATACATGCAGCTGCTTATGGAAGTTGTATTCCCGGCCGTGAGAATATCTGGTACCAAACTCTTGGCAGGCACGGGACCCGGAGCCTATGCTTAGGTTTTTGGAGTCTTGGGAAGAACTTTTGCCTCCTCCTGCCTTACAACTCATATTGGATACCGTAGTTATGCCAAAAGTATCAGCTGCTGTGGATTCCTGGGATCCACGTAGAGAAACTATTCCCATCCATTCTTGGATCCATCCATGGTTACCACTATTGGGACAGAAGTTAGAGAATTGCTATCACACCATACGCAATAGATTGGCAAGCGTGCTTCACGCTTGGCACCCAAGCGATATGTCTGCTTATTATATATTGTCTCCTTGGAAAACTGTGTTTGATCCTGCCAGTTGGGAGCAACTAATGGTTCGATACATCATTCCAAAATTGTTGGCTGTTATGCATGATTTACAAATAAATCCTGCTAATCAGAATCTTGACCAATTCAACTGGGTACGAACATGGGTGACCTCTGTTCCTACTCATCACATGCTGCAGTTAATGGATGTTTTCTTCAATAAGTGGCAAGAAGTCTTGTACCATTGGTTGTGTTCAAAACCAGATTTTGAGGAAGTGACCAAGTGGTATCTCGGCTGGAAAGAACTTCTTCCTCCGGAACTTCAGGCAAACGAGCATATTCGATACAGGCTTAACCTTGGTCTGGACATGATGAACCAGGCTGTTGAAGGAATGGAGGTTGCGCCACCTGGTTTGAAAGAGAATATTAGTTATCTCAGGGTGCGTGAACAAAGACAATTTGAAACTCAGAAGAAAGCAGCTGCACAAGCTCAACAACGGGCCTCTCCAGGCTCGAATGCTGGAACTCAAGCAGAGGGCGTTAGTGGTGGGCTTGAAATGACCTTGAAAGAAGTTATTGAAATTCATGCTCAGCATAATGGTCTGTTGTTCAAACCTAAACCTGGAAGGACACAAGATGGCCATCAAATATATGGTTTTGGTAACATAAGCATAATCGTAGACTCCCTCAATCAAAAGGTCTTTGCCCAAAGTGAGGACAGATGGTCTCTGGTATCCCTTGAGCAGCTGTTGGAGTTGCATAAACGCTCTAGGTTGAAGCGGCACTGAGTTCCAAAATTCCTTAAGAGTAATATCTGTACAAAACAAATACGAACTGTTACAATTGGGAATTCACTGTTATTACATTCTGCTATCTGGTCCCCGGATCTAGAAATCTTGTACTACCTTAATTTTGTAATCAGGTATATCTTCTTAATCAATTTGAGGACTTCTTGAGTACTATGGAGTTGAAATCTTTATTTACCTTTAACACAAAATAATAGGTCCGTAAAGAAATACTTGTGAGGACATTGTTGAGGCTATAGACTTATATTTTTGCGTCTTTTTAATGGTTTGCTTTTGATTTATGCAGGATAATTTCATGTTCTTTTCCTATTGGCTGCAAGAGTTTGTAAGATAATGTGTAGTTAAGAGTGGCTGGGGGGGAAATTAGATGAGTAATTAGTTGTTTTTCTGGCAAAACAGCATACTCCAGATAGGCAACTAATATTGTTAGAACAATAAACAGGGAAGCCTGTGAAGCCTGAGGAGCTAAGGAGATTTGAATCAATTGTAATTGAACAAATACAGTCTGAACTGGATGTATTCGCAAAGTAGACCAGGCTGGCTGATGCAAACCAGGGTCAATGGTCTAAGAACTGTTTTGGGGAGGTTAGCTGGCAAGTTATTATGCGGTAAAGTCCAGTTGGAGCTTGGAAAATTTGTCTGATTATTCTACATGTGATTCTTTATCTCCATCACTTGTTTTGATTTATATAGGATCCGGTCGAAAAGTGGAGGCTTTACTAACTGATCCGGAAAATGAAGAATGGCTATTAGCCTCTGCCGAGCTCTGTGGGGGTAAATATGATGGAAATTAAATTGCTTCCTAGAGGACCCTTTGTGTTGGGTAACAAAGTTGTGCTTGTTCAGGAACATATATCGTAAATACAAGGAAAGCAGCACCCGATACTGAAGGAAGTAATCTCCAATAGGTTCTTGTTTTCTTAGATGTAAAATTTGTTTAGATATCTTTTAAGAGGGTAGTTTGAATGATCGACGGTGGCTGCTTCCTTTTCTGTTAGTAGTTGGGTATAATATAAAATTTATGTTGATTCCTTGCACTTTGGAAGCAATATTCTTCAATCGTATGTACCCTCATTCATTGGTTAATTATTGCTTCTCTCATCTTTAATCTTTCAGTTTTTTCGCTAGTAGTGCATATTATACGTTGTAAGTATCATATTCAACTTCGGTGATGCATATAGTTGATGATCGTTATGTTAATAATCCTCCATATTCGAGAGGAAAATGTAGACTCATAGGCTGAATTATCATTCATAGAACACAACTGGGGTTCTTTAGAAAGGTTCTCCATTTAAACCTGAATATGGAAGATATACTGCTATTCCAAGAAGGGGTTCTCCATTTAAACTTGAGTTTAGGGGTTATCTTTTAAGGAAAACTTTATACGATTAACTAATATTCTTAAAAGTTCTGGTTTTGCCAATCAGCTTTGAGTTCTGATACTCCAGATAAACAAAGACTTCAATTTGTCAGGGATTGACGATTGGAAGCAGGCATATATAGCATATTCTCTGCAGGAATTCTGGCTATTAATCAAGTTTCGAAACTTTCAATAAGAAATAGCATGCTATGTACTAAATCAAACTGATGACAAGGAATACAGTAAGACACAATGCACAGATTCTTCTGTACTAAAAATTGTGCATGAAAGGTGTACAACATCAGTCATAAACTGATTTTGCCTAGGCTTATGCAGGAAACATCCGAGCCAACAACCTCAAAAGTAATCACATTCTAGGAGAGATGCAAGCACGCAGTGGATTCTTCATGACAGTGGTGAACTCTTGCTTCTCGGAGAGATCAATTTCATCTCCTTCAAGTGGTGTCCACCTGAGGTACCAAATCAAATTGGCAACAAAATACTCCAAATGAAGCAGAGCCAATGCGTAGCCCGGACATATTCTCCTGCCAGCGCCAAATGGCATCATTTTAATCTCCCTGCTCCCCGTTATATCGAACCCATCAGTACCAGTACCAGTACCAGTACCACTGGAGTCCAAGAACCTCTCTGGCTTGAATTCCATGGGATCCTCCCACACCTTGGGGTCCCAACCCATGTCTGCCACCATGAAATTCACGAGAGCATTTTTTGGGATTATGTAACCATCCAGTTCAACATCTTGCGTCACCTTATGTGGCAAAACAAAGTGCCCGGGAGGATGGCGCCTCAAGGCTTCTAACACCACTGCTTTCAGGTATGGCATCTTCTGTAAGTCCTCCTCCTCTATTACATGCTGCATCGACTCTTCTCTCTCAGTTGTAACCCGAGGGGGCCGTCCCACGACACTAAATATCTCTTGGTAAAGGTTGTCCTGGAAGCGGGGGTACTTGACCAAGTTGGCCATGATCCACTGTAAAGCAGTGGATGTGGTATCGGTTCCTGCAACGAGAAATTCACTGCACAGGCTCACAATCTCTTCTTCGTGCAAATTCCTGTTTTCTTCAGGGAGCTGCAAATCCACCAGCGTGTCCACATATGCCATTGCTTCATCCTCTTGCTCTTGCTCAACCTTATCCTTATTAATGTTCCTCGTTCGTTTGGCTTGGAGACGAGACCTAATAAGGGGAATAAATGCTCTCTCCTGATCTTGGCGCATTTGAATCAATTCCTTCCAGCGTTTGCGGAACAGAATCTTCCCCAGTCGAGGCCAGAAGTTGAGGACGTTGAAACGGCGGAAACCCAGAAGGAGTCTACGCTGCACGGCTTTCGATTTCCTTGATTTGATTCTCCTGGAGCTTGTCGCCAAAGCACATGAGTACGAGTAGGCAGAACATGGCGTAGTGGAAATGATCAATCAAGCCTCACAGATGATTCCAATTGGGCAGTATCCCGGAGACGGTGGATGAGAAGAGAAAGGACCCAGCGGCGAGCGCTGGAGTAGGCCTTGACGCGGGAGGGATGGAGGATCTCGTAGGTGAGGTTGCGACGGAGGAGACGCCACGTGGGGCCGTAGGTGGAGGAGCTAATTGCTTTCTGGGTTCTGTTCAAGATTTTGCTGGTGGGCGGGGGGGCGGGCCGATCGGAGAAGATGGCGCCGTTGTGGACGAGGGCGTGGTGGACGAGGGCGTTGTGGTCAGCTCCCGTTCTTGGAAGTTGGTGCCAACTTTGGCTTGCAGTTTGCACATTGAGTTAGTGAGCACTTAAATCTAAATGCTCTTTCTTGTTCACATGAAGCACCTAAATGACTAATCTATTTAATCATAATATTACATTCATTATTGTAGATAATATTTCTTTTTAAGAAAAAATAAATTTTTTTGAACAATCAAATGGATTCATTTATTTAGTCATACTGCATCTATCATTATTTCTTTAATATTGGATGAAAGAAACATTTTGAATTAATAAATATTTATTTTTCACTTATATTTCATTTTTTTCGCTATTGATCATTATTTTTCATCTATTTTTCATATTTTTCACTTATATTTCATTTTTTCGCTATTGTTAAAGTAGCCATAAAATATTTCATCAATTGTTACGACAAAATTAATGGCATTATTCCTGTACCATCAAAAGCACTTAAACACTTCATCAAATAAGCAATTAAATCTATCTCTGGAAGGTGACAAAAATATATGACTTCCAGCCTAATCATAATAATGTAAACACAAAGCGAAAAAATGAAATAACGAAAAAATAAAATATAAGTGAAAATAATACAAGTGAAAAATAGTGGAAAAAATTCATTTTTTTGGTCTCATTTCTCCTGCAATTTTCCTAACATGCAGAAGCCGCCGTTAATTATTTAACGGCGTTAGTGAGGAGGGTGTATTCTGCAAAGTTTGGGATTATTTTTGCTATTTTTAACGAAATATGGGACTAATATTAAAATTTTGAAAAGTGTGGGATCAAATTTTAAATGGACCTAATTTATAGAACTAATTTTGTAATTTTGCCTGAAAGAAACATTTTGAATTAATAAATATTAATTAATATCACTTTTTTATTACCATCATACATAATATTTCCAATACCATATACCAAAAAATATTTCAATTCAATAACGATTAAAATTAAATATTAAATTAGGACCAAAAGAAAGAAAAAAGAATCATTTCAAAAATATTGGTAATATATAATATTACCATGTGAACGACTAAATTTTAAAGTTCCTATCGACATCAATATTCTAAACTTAGAGCGTATAAATCTTATAAAAATAGAATTGGGATTGCATTTCTAGCCGATTCCTTTATACCAATTAGCCGGTGATTTCTTTATTTATATTTATACCTTATTATTAAGGGAGAATACTCTTTTGGTGTCTCCCAATTTTTGGTATGTTAATTTCATTTTAATTTTAAAAAATCCTATTAATTTATTTTATTTTTTCACTTTTTTCATATTCAAATAACTACTTTTCCCACTTGTTACCTCACTACTTATATTTTTTATATATAAATTTTCTTTTATTCATTTATTTTTTTATTTTATTTTACTCAATTGTCTTGATAACAATTATTAGTTTAATAAATATATTATTGTATTTGGACACATGGTATATCTTTGCTTAATTTAATTCCACCTTTTACTCTATAATTTCTTATCCTGACGAAACCCTGCACATCAATTGTCGCCGGAGAAGAGACCGGTCAGCTTCACCCTTCGGTTTTCCCTCAGGTGAGTTATCTGATTTATGTCTTGTCCCCTAATTCTTGTTTTAATAGTCTGAGAAAATTAGACGTGTTCTTGTTTATTATTTCGCTAGAACGTGTTCCCGATTGCAATATATTGGAATAAAAACTAGGTTTTAGAACTGAAACCTTTTCTCTCTTTCTTTTCTTTTTCCCCCCCGCTTGTGGCGGCATTATCAGTTCAGGTTTGATATGTGCCGACCCAAGTGCAGATGCGACTTATATGATTCATCATTGGCTACTTAATTGAACCTTGATCGAACAATTTATAATTTTTCAGGAGGCTATTGTTACAAAAATCATAAGAAGATGGATGAATATCAGGAGACGGAAAGGTTTAGTATGGATAATGATTATGAGGATGGTCAGTGGATTGGCGGCGAATTTTATGGCAAGCGTAGACAGAAACGTGCTCAGACCAAGGATGATGTTCTTTATGGTGTATTTGCTGCCGGCGATAGCGACTCTGATTCATATGATGGGCTGGCATCAAAGAAGCGCAGGAAAGATCTAGCTAAGAGGACTGACTACACCAAGCCGGTCAACTTTGTTTCAACTGGATCTGTTATGCCCAATGAGGAGATTGATCGTAATGCCAAGGAGGATAATGAAGTAATGCATGAAGATGAGATCAAACCTGCTGCTGGCCTTGGATCTTCTGCTGGTCTTGGATTTGGTTCTGCTTCTTCCAAGAATGTCACTCCTGAAGCTGCACATGCACATCAAGGTAAGGATGAAGATGATGGCTTCCTGCCCTCTGCCTTTGGGAAGAAGATAAAGGAAGGTGCCCAGTTGCGCCGAGAAAGGGAGAAGGAGAAATCCATTCTAGCCAAGAAGTCTTCTCAAGCTGGCAGGAGAGAATTGGATCCAGCTGGTGTTGGTGGATTTGAGAAGCATACTAAGGGTATTGGAATGAAGTTGCTTGAGAAGATGGGCTACAAAGGAGGTGGCCTTGGTAAAAATGAGCAAGGAATTGTGGCTCCGATCGAGGCGAAGATGCGCCCTAAGAATATGGGAATGGGTTTCAATGACTATAAAGAGGCTATCCGTCCAGCATTACAGGAGTCGGATGAAAAGTCTTTGCGACCTCCAAGCCAATCTTTAGAAGGTCGTACAAGAGAGAAGCTTTGGTCAAAGCAAGCTCAGAAGAAGAAGGTTTATATAACAGCTGAAGAGTTACTGGCCCGGAAGCAAGAACAGGGTCTTGAAGTTGTTCAGAAGGTTTTTGACATGAGAGGACCACAGGTGCGTGTTCTTACAAATTTGGAGAGCTTGAATGCAGAAGAGAAAGCCAGGGATAATGATGTTCCTATGCCTGAACTTCAACACAATGTAAGATTGATAGTTGATTTAGCTGAGCTCGACATACAAAAGCTTGATAGAGATTTGAGGAATGAGAGGGAGACTGTGGTTGCTTTGCAGAAGGAGAAGGAGAAACTGCAAAAAGAGACGCATCAGCAGAAACAACAACTTCAAAACATGGAAGAGATAGTGAATGTATTGGACCAAATAGGCGAGAAGAGCTCTTCAGGGACATTGACTCTAGAATCCCTTGCTATATCGTTCATGGATTTGCAGACAAGATTTTCAGATGATTATACGTTATGCAACTTATCATGCATTGCGTGCTCATATGCTCTACCTTTGTTTATTAGAATATTTCAGGGGTGGGACCCACTTCAGAATCCAACTCATGGAGTCGAGTTAGTGTCCTTGTGGAAAAAATTGTTGCAAGGCAAAGATTCTTTGAATTTCTCAATTGCAGCCTCTCCATACATGCAGCTGCTTATGGAAGTTGTATTCCCGGCCGTGAGAATATCTGGTACCAACTCTTGGCAGGCACGGGACCCGGAGCCTATGCTTAGGTTTTTGGAGTCTTGGGAAGAACTTTTGCCTCCTCCTGCCTTACAACTCATATTGGATACCGTAGTTATGCCAAAAGTATCAGCTGCTGTGGATTCCTGGGATCCACGTAGAGAAACTATTCCCATCCATTCTTGGATCCATCCATGGTTACCACTATTGGGACAGAAGTTAGAGAATTGCTATCACACCATACGCAATAGATTGGCAAGCGTGCTTCACGCTTGGCACCCAAGCGATATGTCTGCTTATTATATATTGTCTCCTTGGAAAACTGTGTTTGATCCTGCCAGTTGGGAGCAACTAATGGTTCGATACATCATTCCAAAATTGTTGGCTGTTATGCATGATTTACAAATAAATCCTGCTAATCAGAATCTTGACCAATTCAACTGGGTACGAACATGGGTGACCTCTGTTCCTACTCATCACATGCTGCAGTTAATGGATGTTTTCTTCAATAAGTGGCAAGAAGTCTTGTACCATTGGTTGTGTTCAAAACCAGATTTTGAGGAAGTGACCAAGTGGTATCTCGGCTGGAAAGAACTTCTTCCTCCGGAACTTCAGGCAAACGAGCATATTCGATACAGGCTTAACCTTGGTCTGGACATGATGAACCAGGCTGTTGAAGGAATGGAGGTTGCGCCACCTGGTTTGAAAGAGAATATTAGTTATCTCAGGGTGCGTGAACAAAGACAATTTGAAACTCAGAAGAAAGCAGCTGCACAAGCTCAACAACGGGCCTCTCCAGGCTCGAATGCTGGAACTCAAGCAGAGGGCGTTAGTGGTGGGCTTGAAATGACCTTGAAAGAAGTTATTGAAATTCATGCTCAGCATAATGGTCTGTTGTTCAAACCTAAACCTGGAAGGACACAAGATGGCCATCAAATATATGGTTTTGGTAACATAAGCATAATCGTAGACTCCCTCAATCAAAAGGTCTTTGCCCAAAGTGAGGACAGATGGTCTCTGGTATCCCTTGAGCAGCTGTTGGAGTTGCATAAACGCTCTAGGTTGAAGCGGCACTGAGTTCCAAAATTCCTTAAGAGTAATATCTGTACAAAACAAATACGAACTGTTACAATTGGGAATTCACTGTTATTACATTCTGCTATCTGGTCCCCGGATCTAGAAATCTTGTACTACCTTAATTTTGTAATCAGGTATATCTTCTTAATCAATTTGAGGACTTCTTGAGTACTATGGAGTTGAAATCTTTATTTACCTTTAACACAAAAATAATAGGTCCGTAAAGAAATACTTGTGAGGACATTGTTGAGGCTATAGACTTATATTTTTGCGTCTTTTTAATGGTTTGCTTTTGATTTATGCAGGATAATTTCATGTTCTTTTCCTATTGGCTGCAAGAGTTTGTAAGATAATGTGTAGTTAAGAGTGGCTGGGGGGAAATTAGATGAGTAATTAGTTGTTTTTCTGGCAAAACAGCATACTCCAGATAGGCAACTAATATTGTTAGAACAATAAACAGGGAAGCCTGTGAAGCCTGAGGAGCTAAGGAGATTTGAATCAATTGTAATTGAACAAATACAGTCTGAACTGGATGTATTCGCAAAGTAGACCAGGCTGGCTGATGCAAACCAGGGTCAATGGTCTAAGAACTGTTTTGGGGAGGTTAGCTGGCAAGTTATTATGCGGTAAAGTCCAGTTGGAGCTTGGAAAATTTGTCTGATTATTCTACATGTGATTCTTTATCTCCATCACTTGTTTTGATTTATATAGGATCCGGTCGAAAAGTGGAGGCTTTACTAACTGATCCGGAAAATGAAGAATGGCTATTAGCCTCTGCCGAGCTCTGTGGGGGTAAATATGATGGAAATTAAATTGCTTCCTAGAGGACCCTTTGTGTTGGGTAACAAAGTTGTGCTTGTTCAGGAACATATATCGTAAATACAAGGAAAGCAGCACCCGATACTGAAGGAAGTAATCTCCAATAGGTTCTTGTTTTCTTAGATGTAAAATTTGTTTAGATATCTTTTAAGAGGGTAGTTTTGAATGATCGACGGTGGCTGCTTCCTTTTCTGTTAGTAGTTGGGTATAATATAAAATTTATGTTGATTCCTTGCACTTTGGAAGCAATATTCTTCAATCGTATGTACCCTCATTCATTGGTTAATTATTGCTTCTCTCATCTTTAATCTTTCAGTTTTTTCGCTAGTAGTGCATATTATACGTTGTAAGTATCATATTCAACTTCGGTGATGCATATAGTTGATGATCGTTATGTTAATAATCCTCCATATTCGAGAGGAAAATGTAGACTCATAGGCTGAATTATCATTCATAGAACACAACTGGGGTTCTTTAGAAAGGTTCTCCATTTAAACCTGAATATGGAAGATATACTGCTATTCCAAGAAGGGGTTCTCCATTTAAACTTGAGTTTAGGGGTTATCTTTTAAGGAAAACTTTATACGATTAACTAATATTCTTAAAAGTTCTGGTTTTGCCAATCAGCTTTGAGTTCTGATACTCCAGATAAACAAAGACTTCAATTTGTCAGGGATTGACGATTGGAAGCAGGCATATATAGCATATTCTCTGCAGGAATTCTGGCTATTAATCAAGTTTCGAACTTTCAATAAGAAATAGCATGCTATGTACTAAATCAAACTGATGACAAGGAATACAGTAAGACACAATGCACAGATTCTTCTGTACTAAAAATTGTGCATGAAAGGTGTACAACATCAGTCATAAACTGATTTTGCCTAGGCTTATGCAGGAAACATCCGAGCCAACAACCTCAAAAGTAATCACATTCTAGGAGAGATGCAAGCACGCAGTGGATTCTTCATGACAGTGGTGAACTCTTGCTTCTCGGAGAGATCAATTTCATCTCCTTCAAGTGGTGTCCACCTGAGGTACCAAATCAAATTGGCAACAAAATACTCCAAATGAAGCAGAGCCAATGCGTAGCCCGGACATATTCTCCTGCCAGCGCCAAATGGCATCATTTTAATCTCCCTGCTCCCCGTTATATCGAACCCATCAGTACCAGTACCAGTACCAGTACCACTGGAGTCCAAGAACCTCTCTGGCTTTGAATTCCATGGGATCCTCCCACACCTTGGGGTCCCAACCCATGTCTGCCACCATGAAATTCACGAGAGCATTTTTTGGGATTATGTAACCATCCAGTTCAACATCTTGCGTCACCTTATGTGGCAAAACAAAGTGCCCGGGAGGATGGCGCCTCAAGGCTTCTAACACCACTGCTTTCAGGTATGGCATCTTCTGTAAGTCCTCCTCCTCTATTACATGCTGCATCGACTCTTCTCTCTCAGTTGTAACCCGAGGGGGCCGTCCCACGACACTAAATATCTCTTGGTAAAGGTTGTCCTGGAAGCGGGGGTACTTGACCAAGTTGGCCATGATCCACTGTAAAGCAGTGGATGTGGTATCGGTTCCTGCAACGAGAAATTCACTGCACAGGCTCACAATCTCTTCTTCGTGCAAATTCCTGTTTTCTTCAGGGAGCTGCAAATCCACCAGCGTGTCCACATATGCCATTGCTTCATCCTCTTGCTCTTGCTCAACCTTATCCTTATTAATGTTCCTCGTTCGTTTGGCTTGGAGACGAGACCTAATAAGGGGAATAAATGCTCTCTCCTGATCTTGGCGCATTTGAATCAATTCCTTCCAGCGTTTGCGGAACAGAATCTTCCCCAGTCGAGGCCAGAAGTTGAGGACGTTGAAACGGCGGAAACCCAGAAGGAGTCTACGCTGCACGGCTTCGATTTCCTTGATTTGATTCTCCTGGAGCTTGTCGCCAAAGCACATGAGTACGAGTAGGCAGAACATGGCGTAGTGGAAATGATCAATCAGCCTCACAGATGATTCCAATTGGGCAGTATCCCGGAGACGGTGGATGAGAAGAGAAAGGACCCAGCGGCGAGCGCTGGAGTAGGCCTTGACGCGGGAGGGATGGAGGATCTCGTAGGTGAGGTTGCGACGGAGGAGACGCCACGTGGGGCCGTAGGTGGAGGAGCTAATTGCTTTCTGGGTTCTGTTCAAGATTTTGCTGGTGGGCGGGGGGGCGGGCCGATCGGAGAAGATGGCGCCGTTGTGGACGAGGGCGTGGTGGGCGAGGGAGTGACTGCCAATGAATATGAAAGAACGATGCGCGATTCTCAAGGTGATGAGAGGACCATAGCGGGGTTTGAGGCGGCGGAGGATGAACTCCAGGTCGGAGATGGGCTTGCGGAGCCATATTAAATTGCCGATGAGCGGGAGGCTTAGGGGTCCCGGTGGAAGCTTCTTCTTGCTATTAGTCCACGCCGGGAACAGACTTAAAATGAATTTCACAAGGGGCGAGATGCAGATGGAGACGATGATGATAAACCACGCATCCATCTTCAAGTCTGTACTGTCCCCGTCTGGCGTTTAGGTGAATCTTCTTCAGTGTTCAAAACTAGTATAGCATGTCCAACTCAAATTTCATCCTCCTTTCCTTCCACGATATCTATACGATAATAAGAGAAACGCCAAAACGAAAGCGATGTAGAAGAATCGAGCACGGCATATTTTGCTGACAAAGTCCAATTTCCTTATCTTGATGCCCGCGGGCCGCGGGTTGTTAGTCGGGTTGTGTTTTACGTAATCCAAGTATTCGACACGTAAACATTTATATAGTTTGTTTGTGGGATAAATTTTTATAAAACGTGGTTCACACAAGTATGTAAAAAAGAATCGTGATTTAAGTAAAGAAAAATAAACGGGGTGTGAGAAAAAAAGAAGGAAATTAGTCCATAAGAAAAAACAAATATGAAATGAGATGGGAAAGAAAAATAATTACATTTAAATATGAAAGAAAAGACCCTGTATAAGAAAAAAGACTGTTAATTAATTTTTAAATATGATTATTATACCCCTAATTAGATGATTTTTAAAATTAACTGCAATTATTTTTTTCTATATAGTGACTCCACATTATTTCTACATTACTATTAATTTATTTATTATGTTGATAATACCTTACATTGGTTTTATTTTATTCTTTTTTTCAATGTTTTTTTTATGGTTAATATATTGTATTCTTATTCATATTATATAGTGAAATGTGAAAGAATACTTATTTACTAGAGGTTACACGCTCAATCCTGGAAACCATGACAAAAAAAGAATCTTGTCACTCCTCCAAGTGTGGCAACATCACCTCTAAATCTAAATAAGGCCTAAAAGGGAAGATTATTATCCTTTCCGTTTGCTGAAGGTTCTCGAGGAATATAAAGCTCTCGTGTATATATTTTTCAAAATGTACTTAAAACAACGTCCTATTTAGGGAAAACATAGGTTCCCAATTGTCCTTCGAAAATAAATTATATATGTGGCTCATATAAATTACAATGAGTTAATGCAGTGCTAGTTGTCTAATCATGAAATTGGTAATAATATGAAATTTGATGCAAGAAAGATGCGCAATACATGATTTGACTGTGAATTATGTGTAACAAAATATTTGGATGACACTCAAGTTGATTGTACCAAATTTCTTCTTAATTGAATTATTAGATTTGTTTAACGAAAGGGTGTAAGATGCCTCCTAGAAAATGGACTCACGCCATTTATCGTTACTTGATGCTTTTACTTCAAACACAGCGGCGAGACACACAAATGGGTATACAAGGAATACAATAACAAATATGACATTAACAGCTTATATTTCCATCAACAAGAGTCCCAGAAACAAAAATTTGAAAACAAGGACTCCCAAAATCTCTTTGGGAAAAAAAAAAAAAATATACAACAAATTGAGAACTAGGACGGATTATCTCAAGCAGAATATTCGTTGTTCTTATGATCAGCGGATTCATCATGCTTTAGCTGGTGGAATGAGTACGTATCATGAGCAAGGGACTGCACAAGGACCGATTAGATATGTCATTGACAAGATATCAAACAGGGAAGAAGAAGAACAATATGATAGCAAATTACAGAGAGCTGCCTTAAGCTTTGATAAACTAGTGGTCAAGAGCACAATGGAGTGCTACAAATTAGGAATACATATAATGCTTCAAAGGCATACTCATCGCTCTCATTATTTTCATAGAGGAAATCACTACATAAAAATTAGGCTAAACCATCACCGGTGTGAGTGCTTGTGGAATATGTCATTTCATTTCATTTCATCTCATAAAATATTTTTTTCCTACACGTCACATGTTTGTTTGTGAAATTTCTTTTAAACATATACTAAATCACATTTTACTAAGTTCAAACAAGGCATATCACCTAAATGATAATCGTTAATATTTTATCTTTTGCCTAATACCTTTACACGTAGCATCAGATCATCATTATACTTTATCTTGCCTTCAAACACACACTTAATATTTCCTTCCCCATCTTCCAAAAACTACTTTTACCGCATTTCTTTCTCATTGGGATGAGATGTACAAACACATATCACAAGCAATCATACTATCAGGTTTTCATTTACCATCTCACAATTCATTCCATATTGGACTACCAATGAGCAAATTTTAGCTTGCATACCTGTTCTTGGGCTCGAAAGTACATGAAAGGGGTATAATGAAGGAAATTAGAAACTCTTGAGGTATAAATATCAGCATACCTGCAGTTTGGGAACTAATTTAGATGGCAGTTGGCATCTTTTAACCACTATAAAAGAGTTATATGGCAGACAACATACTTCTCAATTTGTCTCATCAAGTGGCTTTTGTCCCACAGACCTGCTCGTGAAAGGAAGCCCCACCTGAGAAAAGATGAGAGCCATTGGTTTAAACCCCCCCAAGTCCAAATTCTGAAACAATAAGACACATATGCCCTCAACTTGAAGCATGTCAAGCTTGACTGCAAACAGAGAAAAAGACCAAGGAACAGAGAAATTTCAGTTATGAGCTTTACAGCACCTTCTGTTAAAAAGCTCCCCATCTGATTCCATCATGGGAGCAATTTTAAGATCTAGTCGTTGCATCACAATGAGTAGCTTCTGAATGCTCTCCGTGAGTTCCTTATCATCCATGCGAGTTGCAGCAAGAGTCTGAAGGAAAAACTTTTTTCATTAAAGCAGCAACCACATAGCATAAACGAACTGATATATTCTAGAAAGATGGAATTTAATTTTGATGTAGTTAATAGCAAGTTTCCCTAGAACGCATGGATTGATTTTCTATTTCTTCAAAAAGTTCACCTGAAAAAATAAAATTATAGTTTCAGCAGTAACAATCCATTGAGACTGTATCAAATTTGAATAGAATCAAGAACTCAATCATCACAACACTTGAAGAATTCTGGACTCTTTTGATTAAATTTTGATTGATAGGATTTATATTCCAGTTATCACAACTTAATTTCAATTATATATAAAGAGAGGATTTAATCATAAGCAAGTGAGAATGAATATGATTACCAAAGCTAAACATAAACAATGCAGAAGGTCTTGGGTTCAGATCGCACCCATATATATTCCATTGCTTTCTTGTCCTTGAGCAAGTCAACATCTCCACATACGATTTGGATCGGCCTTGTGCTAGTGTGCTAGGCAGGTCCTCTCCATTGTATGATATTTCCTCCTAGTATAACCTTGAGGCTTAGATTTAAACATTCTTTTTGTGGCAGTAATCCTTCCCTTCTAAGCGGACAATTAAGCTCGGTACAGTTGGACTTTGTTTCCATTCCCGAAACCGGATGCACGTCTAGGGCATCCAGGTACACAGTTTTTGTCCAATTGGTCTTTCCAAGCCGGTCCAGTGTAATGGCAACGAAACTCATATCTAAATTCTATCCCTCTCTTTTGATCCAGATGGCACTTAAATTTCCCTAAGCTCACTTATTTCCTCTAACGTTCTCCTCAAGGGATCAATTCCATTCCCCCAACTGTGACTGCTGCTGGGGCTGGGAAAGATTTTGCCTTCAGCAAAAAGGAACATAATTACCCCAGATCATTTCAAAGCCTACTTGCCAATTGACCTCTCTGAAGCCTTCTATGCTGACAGAGGCTGATAGGCAGGCAAGGGAGCATAAAAAAGCGTACGAGCATGTGATGCTTGACCTGGGGCTAATACTCTAGCCATTTTAAACCGTAAAGCAAATATCACAATTCACTAAGATTTCCAAAAGTTGCTCGTATGTAATGTTAAATTGTAACAATTTTCTTGGCGTTATCCACTAAATGACCCCATAACACATGCTATATACTTTTACGATAAGTTATATTAAATTACAGAGAATCTCACTTCCTAAAATTCACAAATCTTTTTAGGCATATCAACATCACCTTGAAATCACAAGGAATGAATAGCAAATATCAGTTCATTTTTTGATTCTTTCCCGTATAATAGGAAATCAGCAAGATTGAACCCAGAAGGGAACAAAAGCAACATCTTTAGACAGAACATGCATGAACTCCACAAACAACACATGGTAAAAGGAGAAGATAGTGATTCCTGTCAAATTACCTGAGCCGGACGTCCTTTACTTCGTCGCTGCAGAGCAAGACGGAGTTGGTTAAAGAGGTCTCCCACAACCTCCTTCTGATTTATAAGCTCTATCAACGTGGCACGATGACCTCGACTACGAACTAAAGCACTATACTGCAAGATAAGGGTGAAAAGACAAGGATATAAATGCTGCAAAATTTAAATTGATGAAATTTCCTTACGGAATAGAAGAGAAAAAATCATGAGCATCTTACTTTAGTTATACTGGAACAGAGGAAGACATATGTTACAATTCTACCCAACAACTCAGCTTTCAAATGGTCAATATAAATGTTAGAGTATCTGTTTCCAGACTTCTCTCTTTTTTTAGAATAAATAAATAAATAAACAAATATATAGATATGTATATATTTGCTCAACCTGCTCTGATACCATGTAGAAAGAGAGAAATTGTTGTGTGTATTATTGATTCTTCCACCCTCTAATATCTAGAGATGGAATTAAGTGATAAACACCAATAAGTGGTAACCTACCGAAGATAACTAACCAGGGATATATACAAATCAAAACAGATACTCTAACAACAAACAACAATTACAAACCTCATCTTCTAGCTCTCTGCAAATTAGCGCCGTACGCCATCGAAGATGAACTTTAGATTGGCTAACATCGGTATATATATGATCACCAACATAAAGAATTTCATCTCCATGAATGCCAAGTGAATTCTCAACCATCTGAGCACTTCCTCCAGAGTATAATCCCCCTAATCATTTTATAGCTCTTCCAGTTATGTGAAATTGAGGATAAAAGAAGATGAGTACGGAAAATTTAATGAATAAAGCGAAAACATCAACAATTTAGAAAAACGAAAATGTACGAATGTTGTAAAGAGGAAAAAGAAAATTCAGAAAAACAAAAGTACTTTGATCTATAGAGAAAATAAGATTTTGAACTTTCATGACATAATCAACTGCAAATGCAAGGATGAAAGACAATCCACTTTTTTGATTTTGAATCCTATGTTGGTATTGCTTTTAATTAGCTAATCCATACTAAAGATGGGCCATTTTAATTGCTGCAGGCAGACATTTAAACAACACATGGCAGCATATGCTGTATATACAGCAATCTTAGAACCAATGACACCGGACTTTGAAGGGCTAAGACACAAGTAAGATCACCTGGATGAGCCTTAAAACATGGACGCATAAGACCTTCACCAGTCACTATTTCATACATTGGGTGTGACATCTGGAAAAACTCTGGCTTCCTGGCAGAGACTATTACCTGCAGAAACAATGAATCACCACATTGTGGCCCTCAAGGAGTCATACACTTTCGACTTTAAGTAGTTACAATAAATTATGCTAACAAGGATTCTTTTATGACTAAATAGGTGTTCAGAACACTTCTTAACTAATTTCATTGTTTAAGGAATGTTTGCAACTTCAAGTTCCTGAAGCATGTATGATGCTGTTATTACTTTGAGCAAATAAAACAAAGACAAAGTAAAGGCGCAATACGTCTACTCACCATGTCAAACAGATCTCTCCAGCTCATATCATTTGGAAGGAATCTATTGAAGGAATGCTGCATCATCTTTTCAGTGTAATGGTAATCTGAGTTGGTAATAAGCAAAAGCCTTTTACCGGCCTGTTAGAAAACAGCAAAATTTTGTCTGCTAAGAAGTAATATTTACAGAGGATATGTGGACATACATGTAGTACTAATTCAGCAATAATTATGTACCAAACAACCACTTTCCAAATGTGAACTAAAAGTACCTCCTTCTGGTCTAATAGTGCCAAGGGTAGCTCAGGATCAGGTTCTACAAACAGTTCTGGCTTTGACATAATTTCACTCTGTGAGAGTATCAGTTGATTAGATGATGTTTTTAAAACTGGATATTGAAAACTAAGAGATATAAAGGGTGAATACCTTCAACTGGCCTTCGACATGTGCCCTGAAGAGCGCTTTTCCAACGGCCTGAAATCAATTGATAAAGTTATGTCATTCTACTATATCTAGGGTCATTTGACTCATTTCCACATAAGTTTTCAACATTAAACCTTGTAAAGCCCTTTATAATCAAGTGGACCAAGATCTGCGGCTATAGCTCCTTCATCGAATCTATCTACCATCTGAAAATGAAGTATATTTATTATATAAATCCATGGTACCAAAAACCACATAAACGAAGGAGAATTAAGTAGTGCCTGCATGGAAGCTTAAAGGTCAATTACCACCCGCACCTGATAGATCTGCATTTTGAAGGGACATCTTATGTTTACAAACACCTCAACCCCACCACCACCCACCCACCCACCCACCCAGATGGTGCTTCCATGGACAATGAACTACGGAACCAAAAAAGATTCTGACCCAGAATGAAATGATTTTTTTCCATAAAAAGGCCAGATTAAAAAAAAGAGCTTTCCAATTGATCTTTGGAATTACCTCCAAACCTAAAAGTATTAAGTCTCACCAAGAGTACATAATCAACAATCATGAGTGAAAATCTTAGGGCATAGCCCCTACTGCTTTGATTTTGTAAGTATTACGCCATAGCTTGTGCCTTATGTCTTCCTCTTTGCAAGTTTTATACAACTAAGACTGCATAACAGCAGATTAAATCACCACTGACAGCCACAAAGCAAAGCAGGGTGTAATCCGCTTTGTTCTTAAAATAACCATCATAATCAATTGTTGAATATCATCATTGGAATCACCAGCTCCAAATCCAGAGTTGATATTGCACTCTTCAGATAATTGACATCCACATTGATGCAAACCAAGTCAGAAAACATGTATAGCAGTCAATTACTTTAACTTGGTTGCTTCTGAATACAAGCTGATTTCAATTCCTATTCATTTTCTGTCTCCTTATTGTTGTTAGACATAACTTTTGCTGAGAGTAGTGAATAATGGGGAAAAAGGAAAGCCATTCTTCTGCAGGCAATTAGGTTAGTTTCCCAGCAATTTCACGTTATAACCGGAGAGTAAAATTTGGAAGTTGTGTACCTGCATATAAGCAACCGCCTCTGAAACAGAGAATAGTGTATTGAGGAACTCCCACCGGCTCTCGTTTCTCAGATCAACAAGTTCTCTCCCGTACATCTCACTTCCATTTAAAGAAAGTTAATGGGTCTAGTGGACTTACTTAAATTCTGTCAAACTCAAATTAATTTGCAGATCACCGAGTCAAAGTAGTAAATCATGAAAAATTATATAATATGATTATGATGGTATCTCTCTTGGATCTGTTGCTGTTGGAAAGTTGTCTCGCTATTCACTTGGACTAGATTTTGGAAAGAAGTATTGCCATTCATGAGGAATATATGACAAGCAAGAAATCAAATCGTGAGCCATACCTCACTCTTTGAGTAGACAACATTCTTGTTCCATGCATAGCCCGCTTAACATATCCAAACCGGTCTGCTTTAACTAAGTTTCCTTTCTCTTTGTCTATCACTAGGCCTCGAATGACCTACAAGCACAAGGTAACAAGGGACTCTAAGACCAGAAAAAGAAAAAAAAAGAAAAAAAGGAATATACAGCTGTCATATGCCACAGACATCCAGCATACCAGTTCTGGATCAAATGCAAGTCCTTCAACAGGAAAACCCATATTTCTCAAATTGTCCATGCAATAATCATAAGCCCTTCCCTCCCAGGCCTGCAAACACACAAACCATTCCCCTATCATTCAATTTTTCAACTGAAATGGCACACCTTGATTCAATCCCCAAAGCATGATGAACAATTCATGGGATGTGCGTGGAATAGCTTTAGATTAATTACACGTTGAAGTAATAGCCTTGTCGGTGTACATTATTGATATAAAACAACCTTACCTGACATAAGTATATGAACAATGAAGCAGAACATCTTAGCTATTAACCTGTGCAGGAATAGCAGAATGTTTAATTACCATCACATTGTAATGCATCAATGTGTAGTCCATGTCATAGCCAATGGCACTAATTGACCGCAAATTAAGCGTTCTACTACAAAAAATGCCACGTGGAGAATATCTCGCAGAAAATGGATCCTGCACATTGGTTCCATGAAAACAAAGTCAGCAAATTCCAGCACAGTAACCAACTTGTATGAACAGCGCGTAAAGATTGGTAAAATTCAACATCGAAAGAATGGAGCTCTACAAGCTTAATGTTTTTGATGCTTGCTTTGTGCTATTCCCAATCTTGCAAGCCCTAAAGAGATGACGGACGCTAAATCATGCAGTGAAGTTAAACTAGCTTCGGAAGATGAAATATTTTATAAGCAACTGCAATAACGTCCCAAAAATTTCAAGATAGGTAGCATAGGTAAGATATTGTCCACTAATTCTTATCTTGAAGTACTGTTCTCCAAGTAACAATAGTCTGTAATTGGCATAGTACCATTAAATAGATAACCTAGTGAGCTATGTTTTCTCTTTCTATGACACCCAAGGGAAATGCCTCAAAGGGGCTGCTTGTCCTTTTGGCTGTTTATAGCTTGAAGGCTCATGGATGGTGTCAAGGTAGTCTTGACTTCTCGGAGTTGGTATTAGAATTCCACTTTGTTGGTCTTCAGAAACTAGCCCTTGTGTGGACGAGGCTGCTCCCAGTATTCGTTATGAGTTCTAATGCGTTATTGACTATGAGGTTGTTTGGCTGAGCTTATAACTACTTAAAGCATTTTATAAAGTGTTCCGAAAAGTATTAAGGAAAGGAGCTTACAAGCTCTTATAACATGCAAAACTTCAAGAGCTTTTTAATATAAAATCAAACATTTAAATTATAAAATACATCTTATAAGATGGTCTGGATAAGCTCAGCCTAACACAACTTCAAGAAAGGGAAACCATAGAATATCAAGAATGATCATATAAAATGGAGCGTTAAGCAAGAAAGCAACCGGAATGCCCAAGTGATTAAGCAAGTGCTCCGCTTCATGAGCTTCCATTCTGGCCACTTCTTCAATGGGTCCATGCAGACCCACCTCTCCGTCATCAATTCCTACAAATGATCACGCTGTTGAGAGTTTTGTCATCGATTAAAGGGAAAATCAATAATTGGAGATTGGTGGACATGAATTACCCAAGTTCAGGTTGAGGTTGAGGTCGCCTTTGGTGCTCTGGCCGAGGTAGTCAAAATCAGCCTTGCTGGGGGGTATCACAGAGAAGATGCCAGTGTTCTCCTTGGTGACGCACTGACATTTCATCTTTATCTTCATCTTCACCATAGTAGTGGCAGGAGGGGCGTGAAAGTAAGGAATGGTGACTGAGGATGGTCGGAGGAGCACAACAGTCATCCTCCTCCGCCACAAAATTACACTTTCGTAGGTTGAGGCGGCAGAGCCAGTGGTCGTGATTTTGGGCGCCATTCATACAATTGGAGGCCACCAACAAACCAATTAACTGGAATGATATTTGGAGTTGCAACTCTACGCAATAGATCCTCCGTATCTGCGCCCAGATAGGAAGATAGTGTCTACATAGGACGGAACAGATAGATCTTTGTTTCTCTTACAGTCAAAATCAAGTCGTCCTTGACAAAAGATGGATATAAAGATGAGAACTGGCTTTCAACCGATTGACCGCCTTGATCCCTCTACGGCGTTGTTTGAACAAATTGAAAAGAAATTGTGAGTTTAATTGAAGTAAAAGTTGATAAATTAACTTTGAGTGTTTGTAAATATTTTAATACTTATAAATTCAATAATCTATTGCCAAAATCAGTAGGGACTTTATAAACAATTTAAATATTAAATTCTAAATAAAAACATTATTTTCAATAAAAAATTGATAAACACTTACTTAAACCTCATGCAAATACCCCTTAAATATCTTCCATAGACTTTTTCCAACAATGAAGCCCAAGAAAAATGTGCACCTCCCCGGTCTTGTTGCTGTTAGGGCAGGCCAATTGGTGATGACCCAATCCTCCATTGCTTGTGACGGACACATCTTTGCGGGATCATCACAGGCTGAAGCCGAAGCTGAGTTCAGAAAAGTCTTCAGTGAAAGAACCATATTTATAGCCCATTCCATGTTTGGGATAAACTTGACCTGTAGCCCAAAGAGATAGATCCACACAAAATTCAAATAGGCCGCATGATGTTGGCCCAACAAAATGAAGCAAAGCCCAAAAAATTCCCTTGAATCAAAGAGATAGGCTACATTCAAGGCCCACCAGAATAAACAACTCTATTTTATTTTTTCTTCTTCTTAAGATGCCTATTCTCTTCTTTTTTCTTCCTTTTCGGACAGCAGGCATAATTCGCAAAAAACTTGATCGCCCGAATCAGATGACAAAATTTGCCCCACTCATAAAGAAGTGGTTCACTGAGTACATAAATATTGAACATGAGAAATGCTTGGAATCTGGGAAACTTAATGCAAAAATGGTCCAAAACAATGTTGTATCCACCTAAATCGAGAAAAAGTTGTAACTAGGAGTATTCCAACATTCAAATGGGTCATGCCTGTTGTGTTTGTAAATGAATAAGTAGTGAAATAAAGCTTATAAAACAACCAAAGTAGTTGTAGTAAGGTTGACCTATTGAAAGGGACATGTGGGATTTGTCCACGAAAGAAACAAATAGAGGGGTTTTTTTTTTTCAAGAAATTGGGGAATTGCCGGGATCCCCTCCCCTCCAAAATAAATGAGAAAATAACAAAGTTAGGTATAAATAATTGTCCCAAGTTGTGGCCGAACACAAAAGCCCATAATCTACAAAAAGAACTCCAAAATTTGCTCAAGCCCATGGAAGAAATTAAAGCCCAAAATCTGCTTTTGAATTGGTTCATATGCAGTAAAAAGCCCATGTACAATGTCCATGTTGTATGAGTGGTTCACGAGGGGCTGCAACAATGCCTACTTCAGGGGAAGGGGCCCAAACTGTGTGCTGAGGGAGCCCAAGGGGGGCTGTGACAGAGAAGCCAGGAAGCCCACGTCTCCTGTCCAAATATAGGGGCTAAGGGAGGATTCTAGGTTATGAATAAATGGGCTAAGGGGAAAGCCCATATAGAAATAACCATGTACAAAATCAACCAGCGCAAAATTGATTTTTGAACTCAGTTTTTTCTACTTCAATACTCCTCCAACAAAACAGCATGAATTTTCGAAGCACTCAAGCAAAACAGGCACCTTGACCCAACAAAAACATATTGTATGAAAAAACAAAACATCAGAACCAAAAGAAATTCTTAGGCAAGCAAACAAAGAGCCAAAATGCTGATGACTGGAACCCAGATCTGCAATCTCTTTCATGCTCAAATAACAAACCCTAGAAGTATTATTCCCAGATATTCTCTGCAGTTCCCCACCTGTCATGAAGAGCAAACAGTACTTGAAGCATTATTATATGCATCCATAGTGTTGGGGAAGGCCTTGGTTGAGTCACCCCCATGAGCGCACACTAACGGAGGACTTTCCATCCAACCGCACTTTCATAATTGTATCTGCGATGGAGGCTGAAATGGAAGTAAAGAGGGGGAAGGACTGCAAAAATAGCGAGGGTAATGAGGAGAGATCTTAAGAGCTTTCTCATGGAGGACAAGTAGTAAACGAGAAGTACTTATTTCCTTTACCAGCACAAGTTAACTCTAAATCTATCAAGTTACTAATATATTCTATCTAATTCCAAAGCTTCTATGTATAAAATTCTATCTCATAACTAAAATTTATTGATTGGTGCTGTATTAAAGTTCTTCTATTGGATTCTAAAAACTCAATAACTCTTGTTGCTATACACCATCAGATTGCCTCATTCCTTGCCCGTCCCTTCTTTCTCGAATGAAAACACAATGTTGTAGCTCTCCTTCAAGTAATCTTTTACTGTCACTGTAGCACTCTCGTCCTCGATCAGCCAAATCGTTAATCCTCCATGTGACACCCCCCTACGTAACTACATTGTATTACCACTAATTACACGCCCCTTTTAATTATAACCTGTCTTATAAGAGATTTCCATTTAGAGGAATAAAATAAATCCTATTAAACATGTAACACTCCATGCTCATCCTCAAAACATATTGCGCCTCTCACTCCATATCACCAGCATAATACTTCCTCAATAAACTTTCCATGTGCGTTCCTTGCAACATTCAAAAGTGAAAGCTAGGCGTCCACTGTCCCAACTGCTTTCTAGCTCAGAAACTGGCCTCACGTCCCAAACAATGCAATTTCTTTAGTTTTCTTTTTAGTGTGGAGCCAACAAAATCCCAGCAGCTTGCTAAGACACCCTTCAGAAAATGAAGCAAAACAAAGCATTAATTCCCTATCTGCATTGCTCTCCAAAAGATGCTGATTTTCGACCAATTCAACTATCAACTCTCCCTGCACCCCACAATTTGGTTTGTTTATTGCCAATTGCACCAAATTATATATCCTTACGAAGTCTTGAAATGATTATAAGGAAATATGTAATAGCACTGGAGTTATCCAAGTCAAACAACATTAAAACTATTCATCAAAACTAATCCCACTTACTAACCCATCAATCAAAGCATCTTTCAAGCATATCCAACTGGGCACAAGTCCACATGCATATGTTCTCATATTTGCTGCTCTTAAAACTATTATACCTTGCCAAGGTATATCTAGTTCAATCCACACACACCTACATAAAAGACCCCAAGCCAAAGGTGCATACACCAATCAAGAGACAGATTAATACTACTGTGCCAAACCACAAAGAACATCATTATTCAGATACACAAAACCAGACCCATCCATTCTGCTACTTGCTAGATAGAGAGAAAACTGTCGTCATCACTGACGAAGAGTTAGGAGGACGAATTACATTGAAGAGCTAAGGAGGAAGAGAGTGTCAGTTGAGAGTTTCAAAAGAAGTGGATTGTTGAAGAGAGAGTTTAGAAAAACGTGGATTGAAGAGTCAGGAGGAAGAGAGAGTGTGCAGTTGAAATATGTGGAGAATTTGAAGAGACGTGATAGTAAATTTGGATTAATTTTAAGGGTATTTTTGGAAAATACTATTTTTGGTGTACGCGGTATAAAAACTATCATTATGTGGGATTTATTATGTGGAATAAATTATGAGATTCAATAAAATAAAAGTTTTATTAAAAATTATGAGCAGTACTACGTGCCACAGTTTCTAGTTTATTATAATAAAAAGAATTCGCAATTATTTGAACCCATGACCTCTAAAAATATTCATTATAAATAAAAAATAATTCAGGGCTTAGGGTTTTTTTCTTTTTTATTTTGATGCAATCCCTTTGCAGTTTACATCAACAAAAAACATAGTATTCGTGGTATTTTTAGCATCCAAGCAAACTTCAATCCACACCATAAACACTAGAAAAAAGGTAACCTAGACTATAGAAACCTTAACCAGCTACATTAGTTAGCATAATTAGTTATATTAGAGAGAAACGAGCAACGCGAGTCGCTAATATCTGGTGCCAGTGACCGCCACTGAACCCAGAAATGTCTCCTCTAGTTGGCATTCCGAGCCTGTCCAAGCGGCCCGATCCTGGATAAGCTTTGTTGGTGAAGTTGGCGTGCAATGCAGACACTTTCTGATTGTTAGTTCTTGACTCACCGCATGCATGGACGGAATATCTGTTCATCGAGCTTGATATCTCGTACTGAGGTCTTTGTTTCGGGACGCTGAGGACCTGACTTTAGCTTTTGATGACTCAGTATAAGCCATGTAGTTCGGGTGGTCAGAGTAACCACTTAGATAGCTTCTTGAACCATCACTTTTTCTAGGGGTAAATGGCCCCCTTTTGGAGCTGCCGCCCATGGATGATGTCGAGCAGTATTGTGGGCTGTTATCAGCAGTGCAGAACGGGCTTTCATCTGTATCTTGCGCAAACTTAAGAGGGCCAAGGGATTGGACTTCACCGGATAATGGACTTTGTGCTGTTGTTTGACGGGCTGTGGAGTCCTTCGATGTAGAAAAGCTTTGAGAATATTGGTCTGAGTTGTGGCTTAGATGAGAAGAGTGAAACATGCTTCTACGTTTGGGAGTGACGTGTGGTTTCCCAGTGCCGACTTCAAGAATCCTGTCAGTTCTTTCGTCATCCATGTGGACGATTCTAGTGAAAGATCCTTGTTCCCATGATCTTTCGACTGTACTTCTGTCCATTTGATGACGACTCAATTGTGAATTTTCTGGATCATAAATGGAATTGCCATTTGATCTTGAACCATTTCTCTTGAGCATCATATTCTGTTCCTGCTTCATGGTACTCCTGACCCGTATCGTACGCTCAAACTTCTCCGGAGTTGTCGGACCTGCATAGTGGAGGTGAGCGGACTTCATGCTCGAATGTGGGGCTTTAGAAATCAGAGCTCGACCACCCCGAGCTCGTGCTTGCACCCGTGCAAGTGCCTGCATCCGTCTTTTAGGGTTTAGGGTTTAGGGTTTTTTTTTTTTTAATGGGGAATTGTCGGGATCCCCATCCCATTTAAATAAAATCGAACAGCATGTACACAATGTTTGTACAAATATACAAAAGCCTACACTAGGACATAGCCCACAAAATTGATTTGGGCCAAACAAAAAGAAATTTACAGCCCAAAAATTAAATGCAGGAAAAGAAGCCCAAAAGTTGCAGCCCTTGCTGTGGAGCCCAAAATCAGCCCAAAGATGAGGGTTTATTGAAGTGGTCCAAAAAGTGTGGCCCAACAGGAATGTCAGCCCACCAGAGGTAGCCCACATAAGCAGCCGCGGCCCAGCGCTTGGCATAGAAACGGCCCAGCGCGCGGCCCAGTGCGCTGCGCCCTGTGCAGTGGCCCAGCGCGCTGCCTTCAGTGATGGAGGCCCAGCGTAGAAATCAGCAGCCCAGTGCAGGAAAGTCATCAGCAGCCCAGTGCAGTGCAATTCCTTGGCCCCAGCGTGGAATTTCCTGCAGAAAAAAAGGCCCGGGAACAGGGGGAGCCCAGCTGCTATTGGGTTAAGAAATTTCAAAAAATTTGCAAACCATCAACCCAAGTTCTTGGCAATAAATTCATGCCCAAACACTTGAAAACAAAATGAGGCCCAATGAGAAAAAATCCACAAAAAAAACAACAAAAAACATATGAAGGGAGAATGGAAAATTCCAAGCAGCAAGCCCCAAAATTTCTTCTTCCACAACAACCTGTTTTTTCGTATCTCCCTCTATTTTCTTTCTTTTTTTCTTTTTTTTTTCTCTACTTTTTTCCTTGTTTTTTCCTTGTATTTTTTCCTTTCCTGTAACTGTTTTTTCTCCCTCCCC